>OU342743.1:554822810-556067907 GCA_910589775.1 Avena eriantha
GCATGTGTGTTATTTTCACTAACAACAACCAGAGTCATTGCATGTGTGTTCTTTTCACATACCACATATGGATCCACAAGTGTCATTGCATGTGTGCTCTTTTCACAATCCACCCATGGATCCACCAGTGTCATTGCATGTGTGTTCTTTTTAGTACCAACAACCAGAGTCATTTTGCATGTGTGTTCTATTCACATACCACCTATGAATCCACTAGTGTCATTAAAATGTGTGTTAATTTCACAATCCACCCATGGATCCACCAGTGTTATTGCATGTGTGTTCTTTTTAGTAACAACAACTAGAGTCATTTTGCATGTGTGATCTCTTCACATACCACCTATGGATCCACCAGTGTCATTGCATGTGTGTTCTTTTTAGTAACAACAACCAGAGTCATTGCATGTGTTTTCTTTTCACAATCCACCCATGGGTACCACCAGTGTCATTGCATGTGTGTTCATTTCACAATCCACCTATGGATCCACCAGTGTCATTGCATGTGTGTTCTTTTTAGTAACAACAACTAGAGTCATTTTGCATGTGTGTTCTTCTCACATACCACCTATGGATCCACCAGTGTCATTGCATGTGTGTTCTTTTCACTAACAACAATCAGTGTCATTGCATGTGTGTTCTCTTCACAATCCACCTATGGATCCACCAGTGTCATTGAAATGTGTGCTCTCTTCAGAGACCACACATGGATCCACTAGTGTCATTGCATGTGTGTTATTTTCACTAACAACAACCAGAGTCATTGCATGTGTGTTCTTTTCACATACCACATATGGATCCACCAGTGTCATTGCATGTGTGCTCTTTTCACAATCCACCCATGGATCCACCAGTGTCATTGCATGTGTGTTATTTTTAGTAACAACAACCAGTGTCATTTTGCATGTGTGTTCTTCTCACATACCACCTATGGATCCACCAGTGTCATTGCATGTGTGTTCTTTTCACTTGTCGACCAACATCTAGTTAGAGCAGCGCGCGAGCAATGTCATGATGGCCAAAACAATTTCGGCCCCAGTCTTTGAATAGGTACGCGGAATCTACAAATTTTACCTTGTGGAGTCAGATGGTGATCTGCTTCTTGTGTTGAACGGGGATTTCGCCAAAGGGCAACCGGTGTTGTACCGGGTGGACATAGAGAACCGCTCTCTCGAGGCCGTCGGCAACATTGGAAGTCGTTCCCTCTTCATTGGTTGCAATCGGTCTATCTCCATTGACACCAGGTTATACCCCATAGTCAAAACCCGGTTGCATATACTACAGGAATTTTATCAGACTGTACGATCATGAGGTTCAAGCCTGGGAAGAGGAACCAATAATGGTAATGTATGGCTTAAGTCTGGAACATACACCGAGGCCTTACCCTCTATACGAGATAGTGGCAGCACACTGCAGACGGAGAGAGTTCTCTGAACATGTGTTGCAGCACGCGGGAGCCGCCGCCGACGAAATATATAGGGGAGAATGAATCATATATTCATCCTAGGTTATTTGCTAGCATTTTCAGGTCTATTATTCAAAGTAGAAATTTGTACTGTATTTATATTATTTCGATGATCAGAATGCGTATTACCTTTCAGACAAAATTGTAATGTATTTAAATTTAGAACTTCCAGAATTCAAAGTATTTATTTTTAGTAGTTCTTTCAGAATTCTCTGTGTTCGACATGGGCATCAGCTCAGCGCTGGAATTCAGGTCCCACATGGAAAATTGCACAATAATGTGTTGGTGGGTGGCACCACCCCTCGAACCTCGGATGCGCGGGCGGGCCCGCCAGTCAGAAAACATGCCACGTCGGCATCCCCTATTTCTGATGCCCTTTAAAAAAATAAAACACGCCACGTCGTTATCCCCTGTTTCTGATGGTGTTGCTACACTCGGCGGTACATGGTGGCATATAAATAATGTCGTATAAACATAAGGGCACAGTCGTCAACATTTCTAAAATGAAACCCGGTCCCGTCTCCTACCTGTCCTGGTACATTGCCCGATGAGGTGGATAGCCACGACCGATCTTTTTAATACGTTCGCACTCTTATGCTGAGAAGGGAAATAAAGATTGAGCTGTTAATGCAACGACTGTCGAATTATTACCCTCTAAGAAAATGGGAAATGGTTATTTTCACGCGTGCCCGTAGTCCAAACCTATTGTCAGTCTTTTCACTCCCCTTCTCCGACTAACCACAATTCACCTTGCGCAGCTCCTCCGTGCCACACCAACTAGGGTAACATGGCCCCGCCTAAGCCACCGCCGCTGAAACTGGGGTATTTAGCCCCTCCAAGGCAGGCCATGAAGCTCTACTTCAAGGCCGGTCTCCCATTGCCCTGCCGGGTGGATGATTTCCCCGAATGTGCCGAATCGGCCGCGGTGGCGACTACGCCATCGTCGGCGCCAGATGCGGCAAGCAGGTCCAAGAGAGCGATGTGGAGAAATCGCGCGGCGACATGCTCTAGGAAATGGGAACAAGGTACATATCAAATCGTTCATGAGAGCATGCCGCCGCCGAGGGTACACACCCTCGAACGGGGCAGTGCCAAGGTCTAGGAACTCTCGCGTCCACGCTTCGGCGCGGACTACCTTACCTCAGTGGGGTAGGCTGGGAGCACGCCGTCTGCGGCAGAGACGCTCCATCCTACGCACCGTCGAAGGCCGTACCGTGTCGGCGACCAAGCGTCTACACTCAGCATGCTGGATTGTTCGACAGCCGGAGCCAGCGGTGGGCATTAGCTCAGCCCCGGAATTCAGGTTCGAGTTCACATGGACCTACGATCCCGAGAAGGAGATGTCGAATTTCAGTTTCGAAGAAATCGTTGCAGCGGCGCGGATGGTCCAGCTGAACCGGGACTGGTGCACGCAAATCGCTCGTGCATGAACGATGCAGATTTCTTGTAGTTTGGCGGGAAGGCAATAGATCAGTTTGGGTTAAATGATCAAAGAACTTATGTCCTCTCAAGACAATTGGCCAGCCAACTTTTCTGGTGGTGATCTTTAGTTTCTTCAGTGTAGAATATTTAAGTTCAGACTGAAGAATGGCTTTTGTAGATGAAATGCTGATGAATTGTTCTATAAACTAGTAGGAAGTTTAGCCCACTTTTGTGCAAGTATAAGCCCCTTTTGTATGGAAGTACTACTATTGTAAGCAAATACTATCAAGTACCTATTTCCTTCAATTACTAGTCGTGGTTCAATCCAGTTAACTGGCATCTTTTTATCCCAGACTACAAATTTTGCGTCTGCTGTCTGTGCTGTAAACCATTTTTTCCTTTGTCTTGTGTTGCCTGCAAAATGGTCCTGCAGTTCCAAATGTAACTACCTTGTACTCCCTCCGTTTCAAAATATAAGATGTTTTAGCTTTGTGAATGAAGTGTATCTAGTCCCCTTTTGGTATGTAGGTTCATCTAGGTTTAGAAAGCACCATCACTAAAAGATGTCTAGATACGCTCCATTCACAAAGCTAAAACATCTTATATTTTGAAACGGAGGGGAGTACTTGAAGAGGAGATGGACTACATTTTCCTGGCATCCACATAATTGACATTGCTCATTGCCAGACCACCCTCTTTTCATGAGGTTGTCCTTGGTTATTCACAGAAATTATAAAGCACGGTGTTCAACCACATCGATTCAAACTATTACATGCACACAAACTACATCAAATTCATTACCCACACATACTACATCGATTCAAACTATTACACACATACTACTTCAAACTATTACACACACGTACTACATCGATTCAAACTATTACACATTTTTAGTCGATGCTAACTTCCTGCTACGCTCTCCATACTACAAATTCATTAGCCACACATACCACAGCAATTCACTAGAGCTCTGTCTTCACTCGAGGGAAATCAGAACCACCAGCTCGTCCAAGCCCGGTCCCCCCACCGAAACTGTGTGCCCCGTCGCGAAACGGTGGCGGTCCTGTGCCATCAATCCTTCCAGGCCAACACTGCAGGCGACGAGGGCGCTTCATGGCAGCCTCTTCGGGACCCTGAATGCCATGTACCGAGTCCAAAACCTCCTCCAGGTGGATGATGACCGGGTGCTTCCAGCAAAGCTACCGCCCTGCCCTGCTTGGAATCTACACCTCGTACATCTTAGGAACAGCGTCAGGATCTTTCAGCCACGCCTTACCTCGATTACCCATCTGTCGCTCGGTGGCACGATTTCCACAGCTCGCCGCCAAGGCTACTGATGACCTGCTTGAGGGCCTCCGGCTCCCAAGCATCCAATGGGAGGCCGTCAAAGCCGAGTTTGGAGAAGAAACGAAGCTGCCCCAAGCGATCGTCCCACCCACAGGTGCGATGCCAACGCATGAAGCTCATTTTCTCCCCGCAGCACTCGAAAGAACGGGAAGAATGCAGAACGCGCTCGGTGTCTGAGCTGTGCTTGAACTAGACGAAAAAATCGAATGGTGGCGCGCATACCTCAATGTTGACCTCATTTCGTCTGATCCCAAAACGAGACCTGAAAGCCGACAGCAACTCTCCCGGCGACACGGCGGGACGGATGCCCAGCACGATGGCCATGAGAGCGTGGTCGTTGAACTGCTGTGCCAGGGCTACCATTGATTCGGCTAAAGAGTTTAGCGAGTCGGACTAACCCACAGTTGACATGCAACGAGCATGTTGTCATTTGTAGTCTCAAGCAATGGAATCCTTTGACCTGAGGTGATTGCATGATCCGAGTATTGGATCTAGGGTGCGCGGCAGCATGCAACTTCCCGAGGCCGGTCGCCGGCCTGGATCGCCCGACGGGACGCGCTCCGCCGTGCGAGAAGGACTAGCCAGAGGCGAGATATTAGTCCGGGGACGTGAAGCTCCGATACGGCATACGATGCAACGGTGACGGCTGTGAGCTTCGATTAGAGGTGTGGGAGGTTGACCGGACATGGCGGAGACGCAAATTAGAGCAAGTGCGAGCTCCGATCTGAGACGAGCAGCCGGAGCTGAGCAAATGTTATGGGGAGGGGAGCAGGGGAGAAGACCAGAGCAGAGCAAAGAAATAGATCTCGTCCACTCAAGGATCTGGTCCACGCAGGGGTAAGCTAGTCCACGACCGCAAAAGATAATGGGGAATACTGACATGGTGGGCCAAGAAGAGTTGACCTAACGGTGGTATTTGAGTTCAACCGTTTTTCGTCTGGTCAAACGACCATTTGGCCGTTATATTTGTATTCACCCCCATTTGGCCCTTCTGGACAATTGGCGAATCTACTATGCCCCCCCCCCCCCCGCGCGATTAATGGCAACTCGGGTACCGCGGTGCGCTCACCCACCAACTTTGGTACCGCGGACGAACATTCCCCTATGCTTGGGCCTGCTGGGTCCGACATGTCAGCTTCTCTGTAAGTGTAACGTGTGTATGATGGACTTTTTTTCTGGCCGCGTCCGCTGTTTTCACCATGGCAGCCATGTATGGTCTTACTGTTGGGGCCTTTATGTCAGCCTCTCTAGCATGTTCTAGCTTGTGGGTCCCCGATGAAGCCTTGTATGTTCTGTCTGGTGGGTCCCCGATGCGAGCCTCTCTGTACAAATATTTAAACTTTTTTCGAACCCACATTCAAAACAAACTCTAGGGGCGCTGCATGCTGGTGGGTCCGTGATGTGAGCCTCTCCGTAATGCGATATTGCTAGAAGAAAAAATGTAAACCCAAGATACACACACACAAAGGAGATTCGAACAAAAGACCTTCAAATCAAATAAACGTAAACTGAGTGCCAAATACAACAAAGATATTTATAGAAAAAAATATCAATACTCTTTGATTATTACTACAACTTCTGCATTAGTCTTCTTAAACTATTTTGTGTGTCTATGTTTATCTCTTTTAAAATATAATAGGGCAGCGTTCCTGGCATCTCAATTTATAAAATGCCACATAATGGGGTATTTTCTTAAAAACATGGATAGGCAGAGTTTTTTTTATTATGAGAGGTGGGGGCAATGCCTAAAAGGCCGAATTAAAAAGAGTTTGGCTATTTCTCTACGTGTGTTATATTCCATAGGCTATGCTCCATGGGCTTCATTCTCAAATTTCACTGGCCTGTGCTCAGCAGTCCGCTAACCCATAAAAGGTTGAACTAATATGTTCTCGTCTATGCTCCATGGGCTCCTTTCTAAACTTTCCGTTGGCCTGTGGTCACCAGTACCTGACCCCGAAAAGACTGAATTAAAATGTTCTAGGCTAAAGAGGGGCCAAATGAGCTACTCCACTCCCTCTGATCCAAATTAATGTTCTCAGATTTGGCTAGATCTAGACGTGTCTAGCACTAAAACATGACTAGATATGTCAGAATCTAGACAAATGTGAGAACATTAATTTGGATCGGAGGGAGTACTATATTTCTTCTGCTGGTTAATAAAAATTGCATTGTGATGTGCTCTGCCAGATTCGAAACAAAGACCTCAGCGAGGGCGGGGGGAAAGCGATAATTCTTTTTGGCAGATATTCATGTCAAAATTCAGCAGTATAGAATAAGGTAGAAAAATTATCAAAAGATTCGAAGTTAATATTCGGGAGCACTTGACCAATTCAGCAGCATTTCAAAAGTCACCAATGCAGCAATATAGACATTGAAATATAATAATAGTACATCAGTATTAGTTGCACAAATGCTTTAGTAATAGCAACGACAGAACATTTGAGAGATTTAGTAGCTTTCCTACTTAAAATTCAATAGCAGTACAGAGAGAACCAGTTCTTGCTCCAGTTTAAAAAAACTTGGCCCACGATCAGTTTGGCCTATTCTCCGAATAGACTCAATCATTGGAGCAAGCAAAACTGATGATCAAGTCTGCTTCTGTGTGAGTACCTCCTCCTTACGTCAATGCCTCTATGACCGCCCATAGCAACCCAAAATGCCCAAGACTCATCCAAATAATTGTAACAATGCTAAGTTTCAAAAGAAAAGCAAGACAATCCAATGCACTTCATCTAACCAAGTACCAGTACATCACAGTTTGTTCAACAAAATATTGTACTAACAGTAACGACAGAACATTTGACAGATTTAGTAGCATTTGGAAGATTTAGCAGTATAGAATAGACTGTCAAAATATCAGATAGATTACCGATTCATATTCAGCAGCACTTGACAGAGTCAAACAACATTTCAAAGTGACCGGTTGTGGAAGTACACAAACAGTGACTAAAAGAATTGACAGATTCAGCAATGCGGACATTGAAATTCAATAGATGTAGCAATGACTGATTCAAAACGAAAGCGAGACCATATTCTACACTCGACCGGTCGATCTGAACAAGTACCGAAAAAAACTTTTGATAGGTTCAGTAGCATTTGAAAGATGTTGTAGTAAATAATAAGAAAGAAAAATATCGATAAATTCATAGTTCACATTCAGCGTCACTTGGACTTATTTAGCAGCATTTCAAACTGACATATTCAGTTTGCCCTTTTCTCCGAACACTCGTCATTACAAGAAACAAAATTGACTATCAAGTCTGCTTTTGTGTGCATGCCTCCTTCTCGCATTAATGCCTGTGTGTGACCTCCATAGGCAACTCAAAATGCCCAAAGCCTTGTCTAGATTATGAGTTTATGACAAGGCCAAGTTACAAAAGAAAAGCAAGACCATCTACTACACTTGATCTAAACTGAGCTATCCTATTACATAGTATTACGATTACTTATGGTAGTTTGGTTCCAATCGCGGGCATTGGTGATGCTCGAGATGAACCATAATGGAGTCTTTGGAGATTTCCATGCAACGTTGGTTGAGAAACCAACAGCTGCTTCTTCGGTATTTAGACTAAAGCAGCATATTTTAGGAAACGATGTATATCCAAGTCTTATTGCATGGTGGGAGGTGTAGACACAGTTGCTTCTGGTCAGATATCCTGGGGCAACATCTACACCGCCTACCGCAATATTAATCACATAGGTCAATCCAAGGAAAAGGGAATATGCTCCCAGGTTAGCAATCTCTATCCATGGCTTAGGTGGATACAAGTAAGCAGTGTCCTTTGAGTACACCTTGTAACCAAACCCAGTAGCATAGGCGCCACAAGTGCGACCGCAGCGATCAACACTATGATCAGCAACAGGATTGCCATGACCATAATAAGTAGCGCCATAAAACTCCTCATCAGTAACGCCCATGGTATGGATAAGAAGAAGGCGAGATTCATCTGCAGATATTGCTAAGAACCATAAACCAGGTTCGTGCTCGTCATCATCTATGGCATCAAGGTTGCCGTCCTCAAGATCCGCGATAGGTGGTGAGGGGAGCAGAATAGGACCTACAAAAAGAAATGACGGCCAAATCAGCCAACACTACATTACATCCATTAAAACTGAAGCTAGTGATTAGAATAGGAATGGATCAAACTTACCAAAATACATATGATTCCAAACATAAACACTGCCACTCTCAGTGGCTGTAAACACCAGACCCTTGTGGATAAGTACATTGATGTATCTGAAATAACACTAGAACTAGTTCTCAAGAACTGTCCATGCATACTCATCGCCATCAAGGGTAGCAATTGATTAGTCGAAGATAGCGACAAGAGAGAAATCTAAATAATCAGTCGTAGTTGTGGGAGCTCGGAAAATAGCAATCTTCGGAGGAGAATAGGGCAATCATTATGCATGAATGTAAACGGATCGTTGGTGGGTACAAACTCATTGACTTCTGGGAGAGGAACGCGTTGATGAGTATACACATTGACAAGATCCCACTTGCACCCGGACCCAACAGTGGCGATCCAATCTCCATTGGCACCAACCCACTGCTTACTGATGACCCACAAGTATAGGGGCTGTATCGTAGTATTTTCGAGGGAAGTGAAACCCAATTTATTGATTCGACACAAGGGGATCCAAAGAATATTTATAAGCCTTAACAACTGAGTTGTCAATTCAACTGCACCTCGAAACAATCTTGCTCACAGCAGTTTATCAATAACAACCGTTTTGTAGTAGGAGTAGTAAAGTAATAGCAGTAGTAAAGTAAAGACAGTAGTAACAATTGCAGTAAACAATAGGATTAGAGCGCGGTCGGCATAGGGATGGATGGATGGGCGTTGCATGGACAAGACAATTCACATGGGAATCAGAACATAGGGCAATTCTAGATAAATAACATAAAGCATCCAAATACTAAATAATCATAGGCATGTGTTCCATATATAGTCATACATGCTCGCAATGAGAACTTGCACAACATCTTTTGTCCTGCCAGCCCATTTGCAGCGGGGCCTCAAGGGAACTACTGGCGATTAAGGTGCTCCTTTTAATAGAGCACTGGAGCAAGGCATTAACACTCTGTGAACACAAGTGATCCTCACATCAAAGCCATTCCCTCCGGTTATCCCATTTCTGTCACTTCGGGGCCATTGGTTCTGGACAACAATGTGTGTATACAACTTCAGGTAAGACCATAAACAATACTAATGAATCAATAACATGTTCAGATCTGAAATCATGGCACTCGGGCCCTAGTGACAAGCATTAAGCAAAACAAGTCACAACAAAGTCAAAAAGCACTAATAGTAGATACTAGGCACCATGCCCTAACAATCCAATGCCATTACACTGAATGATCTCATCCAATCCCTACCATCCCCATAGCCCACAACGGGGGATTACTCACTCATAGATGGGGGAAACATGGATGGTCGATGGAGAAGCGATGGTGATGATGATGGCGATGATCTCCTCCGATTCCCCGTCCCGGCAGGGTGCCAGAATGGAGTTTCTGGTTCTGAATCGTGAAATCTGGTGGTGACGGCGGAGTGGAACTATTTCTAGAAAAACGTCAAACCCCCCTAAGTTTTTAGGTCAAAAGGCAACTTATAGGTGAAGAGGGAGACCAAGGGGGTGTCTGGGGCGGCCAGACCACCCCCTGGCGTGGCCAGGCCCAGCCCGCGCGACCAGGTGGTGTGGCTAGGCCCCAGCCCCACTCCGTCTCGTATTCTGGCTCCACGCGTCTTCTGGTGAAATAGGATTTTTGGCATATTTTCCGGGATTTTTCCTGATAGTTGATTTTCTACACAAAAAGTAGACACCAAGGCAATTCTGCTGAAAACAGCGTCAATCCGTGTTAGTTGCATCCAAATCACACAAGTTTAGATTAAAAACAATAGCAAAAGTGTTCGAGAAAGTAGATACGTTTTGGACGTGTCAACTCCCCCCAAGCTTAGCTTATTGCTTGTCCTCAAGCAATTCAGTTGAAAACTGAGTGCGATAAAAGAAACTTTCACGAACACATTTGCTTCATAGGATGTATATATTCTTAGCATGTGATAACTACTTAGACAATTCATAAAAGGAGTATGCAACTAAGTTTACTTAATAGGCATTGCAAGAGATTCCAACTCAAAAATAATAAGTAGCATGAAACATAAACATAAGCAACATTACAATGTTCATCAAAAGGTATGATAGAGTGGTATCTCGCTTGCCTTTGATTGTAAATGCAATGCACCTCTGAATTTCAAGTGAAGACTAGAAGTAAAGATATCAAAGATGCAAGCATCAAAATCATAACACAAATAATCAAGTTTTGAGACAAGCATATTATACTAAGAATGACAACTATGCTCTCAAGAAAGTGCTCATAGAATATGTGGAGACTCAACAAAGAAATGAAAAGGTTTTGAATAATTTGAAAGGCTTCCAAATGCTGAAAGTATGGTACTCGTTAGCTTTGAGCTCTCATTGCCCCTATCATAAGCATCTTTAACTGGTTAAGGTTAAAGTGACACAACTAAGAGGATATGCTTGACAAGTTATAACCTAATATCTCATGCCCCTTACTTACGAGTACCGGACCTCATGCTACTCAACTTCATTCACAAGTAAGCTCTTGTCATTGTAAGTACATATGTATCATAGAGAAGCGCCAACGGGGTACCCCTTGCACATGATACAGGAGCTATCCCATAATCAAAATGACAAGGCAAGCACACAATGAGCATCTCAGTGATCTTTTTATTTGCTATTTGCATAGGTTTTTATTGAGGATGCTTCATAGAATGATCATTATGGTTATGCTGCAAGTTTCCACCATGATTAGGCATGGCTTAGGCTAGTGGCCCAGGCGTTTCTCTAACACATATACAAACTCCATGATCTTACAAGTTCCCATTTTATTTCACACCACCGAGATCCATAAGCTAAAGAATCATGATATCAACGGGGTACAAAGTGCCCGTCAAATGTTGAAAGCGTTCCCCATGATACATGGTTCTGCTAACTTCAACTTATAAAGCGCAAGAATATACGCAACAAACATGGACGCAATGGTTCAAGATTATTAAGTGCAAGATAGTAAAGTGTGCCGTCAAGTTCGTGAGAGCTTTACTAACTAACTTTCTCATAACAAGTGAACATTTTATTCGGAAGAAAATAAGGCATACTAAACATGCACGGAATAGCAAATGATGCTAATAGGTAGGTATGGTGGACACTTTTGGCAATATTGGTTTAGGGAGTTGGAAACACGAGTAAAGCTTATACTCAGTGCAAGTGAAGGCTAGCAATAGTAAGGGAGTGACAACCGAGAGAGGAATAACTGTCATAATCATGCTTGCAACAAAACAGGACTAATCATGGCATGAAAGTGATTCAAGACCCTTAAGGGAAAATAATTCATCAAGGCTTAACTGATTATTTCAGTCATATGCATGTGTGAGCATGTGCCAAGTCAATTCAAGTGAAACATTCAGAGGAGGATACCACGGTGACATACCAACTTATGAATAGAGTAGTGTATGCAAACATTCATATGTCATGCCAAAAACTATTAGCAAGCTGGAACTAATCATATGAAAGCAAGAACTACTAAGCATCCATGAATAACATACACCCTACATGAACAGACTAAGCATGCCCACAATGATGAGTATATGTACAAAAATGAAAACAAATAGAGTTCGTTACCAGCCTCTTACCACACCTCAAGTTGTCATTAATCCTCATTATTGCCCTTCACTTGTGTGTCTTGAATAATAGCATGAAACCAAATTCCACTGACTACTGAACCCTGCAACAAACTCACAAAACCAAAGAGGAACAACAAATATTTTTGGTGTTTTCGATTTTTAAAACAAGAACCAAAAAGGAAGAGCAAGCAAAGCAAAATCTTTTTGGGGTTTTCGAATAGTTCAAACAAAGCAAAAAGGGAAAAGAAAACCAAGGAAAAAAGAAGAAGCAAACAAAGAGAAACAACAGAAATATTTTTGGTCTTTTTGTGTTTAGAAAGCAAAAGCAAAGAAAGAACGAAAGCTAAAAAGATAATGAAACATGAATATACAAAGTACCGACGCAAAATGATATGGAGATGAGTGCGATATCGGTGTACCTACCCCCACGCTTAGGCCTTTGGCCTAAGTGGGTATCAATCCCAAGCTGGCCAGGATGGAGCGCCTCCGTAGTACGGTGAGGAGGTACCCTCATCCTGGTGCGAGCTCGAGGACGCCCCACCATAGTGCGTAGAGTAAT
Source organism: Avena eriantha (assembly GCA_910589775.1). NCBI lineage: Eukaryota > Viridiplantae > Streptophyta > Magnoliopsida > Poales > Poaceae > Avena > Avena eriantha. Next base: position 554,835,310 of record OU342743.1, read on the forward strand.
CATAGGAGGGCACATCCTCTTGGTGCTGCATGTGGAAACACAGCAAGCGGAGCTGCTCGTCCACCTCCTCATATGAACACTAAACAAAGTAGATTATGGCAAAGGAATCTCCCTTTCATCCCCGTTAGTAAACAACATCCTCTATACTAGATTGTCCATATCAGAATCAGCAGTGACGAAGTGATGTGTTTTCATGGCAGCAAGGTCAAGCCTTTATGGTGCCAATATAGTATCATTTGGATCCACAGAAAGCTCTAATGCATTGACCATATGTGAAGCGATGATGCCTCCATAAATAGGCCCCCTAGCAGCTAGGCGGCGAGCAATAAGTGAGCCAAGATTGTACCGAGTATCATTGTTAAGCGCAGCAGCGAGGAAGGCCAAATGATAATTGGAGATATTACTTGTATTCTCCCTACGAAGAACGCTAGTAGCAAGATAATAGGCAAAGTATCTAAGAGCAAGGAGTTGGATGTTTCTTATCTTCCCGCGCTGAGCTACGCGGTCGTCGTCATTGGTCACACCCCGATAGAGGTCCAGCAAATCAGCGGGTCACCCTTAAATCTTCTTCACGGTCCCTATCATGCCTACACCTATAATACTGCAAAATCTTTCCAATGGCATGGTAAAGGGCAGATTATAAATTCTAAAAGAGACAGTTGACTGATAGGGGGTGTTAGTAAAAACAAAACTCTCAACAAAAGTTTTGGTGAGAATAGCGTATTGCTCACTCTCATCTTGCATGTATGAGGTCAAACCAACCCTCTAAATCAGTAGCAAGAAATCATCAAGAATCCCTGCAGCCTGTAAGAAAGTAAAACAAGGAAAAGTAGATGCGTGAGCATCTCCATCATCTCCTTCATTACCAATGCGAGGTGCAATGAGATCTTTGTTGTATGATGGCCCAAACTGAGAGGCTGAACTTGAGGGCCTTGACCTCCTAGGTGTATCCCTCTCAAATATTTCTCCGAAGGTATTGTTGTTCATGTTTGATATTCTGAAATTTTAACATCTATTAAAGAAGTAATTGCAAAGTGAATATATAATGAAGGGCACTACTCATAGGGACTTGTAAGAGGCCTAAACATGAATCAAAACTATATCTCTAAGCATTGAAAAAGCTTACAAGATCTCATAACCTGTCACCTAAAGCAGAAAAATACTCAAGGTATAGACCACTAAACACAAATCTACTTGGACAAGCGGAGGAGTCACATACCGGAGAACAAGCTCCAAATTTCAGCAGCAAAGATGGGCTGAGCAAGGAGATCGAAAAACCAAGGGCAAGAACAGCAAGAATGCGATTTCGAGTAATGAATTGGTGTTTTCTCGGGAGAGAGCGGAGAGTGGGAAGTGAGAGAGTGAGTGGAGGGCCAGGGGTGGCCCACACCATGGCCAGGCGCACCCCTAGGCTAGACGTGCCACCAGGTGGTGTGCCTGCCTGGTGGGCCCCCTGTAACCTTCTAGGCACTTCTTTGCCCCTTTTTCACGTAAAAATATAATATGAATTTTCTGGAATTTTTCGAGACACTTTATTTTTGAACAATTTTTAGGTATAAATGAATGATTTTCTAGCACAAAAAGGTTTTTGGAATGATGCAATGAGAAAACAAGGCTAGAACTTCAGAAGTTCTAAGACACTCTAACAAGCAAGCAAACAACAATAGGAAAGTAGATTAAACAAAAGCAAAAACTAAAATGGATAGAATAGAAGTAAGCGGAGATAATCATGGTGAAAACATTATTTTGTTCAATGAAATCCTTTTGTTAACAAGGTTGATCAGGTCTTGTTACCAAAACAATTTTATACGAAACAAAACTTTGTATTCCACTAATGATTATGCTACCTCAACCTTGATAGCAATGGTCCCAATCATAATAGTTTCAAAATTTTCTCTTGGTATGGGACAATATATTTCTCCAACTTGAATGCCCTCAACATGTTCAATTGAATTTAAACCATAAGTCCTATCAATCTTCTTGGGGAAATAGACAGTATGCTCCTTGTCATTAACATTAAAGGTCACCTTTCCTTCATTACAATTAATAACAGCTCCTGTAGTATTAAGAAAAGGTCTCCCAAGAATAATAGACATATTATCATCTTCAGGCATTTCAAGCACAACAAAATCAGTTAATATCAAGCAATTACGAGCCACTTGAACAGGTACGTCCTCACATATACCAACATGAATAGTGGTAGATTTATCAGCCATTTGCAAAGATATATCAGTTGGTATCAGTTTTTCCAGTTAAATTCTCTTATAGAGAGAAAAAGGCATGACACTAACTCCTGCTCCCAAATCACACAAAGCAGTTCTAACATAACTATTTTTAATAGAGCAAGGAATAGTTGGAATCCCTGGGTCTCCAAGTTTGTTTGGAACCTTACCATTAAAGGAATAATTAGCAAGCAAAGTAGAAATTTCTTCATTAGGGATCTTCCTTTTATTCGAGACAATATCCTTCATATACTTTGAATAAGGAGGCAATTTAATAGCATCAATCAAAGGAATTTGCAAGAATAAAGGTTTCATCCACTCACAAAACTTATTATAGTGTTCATCTTCCTTTGACTTGTGTTTCTTATCAGGGAAAGGCATAGGTTTTTGGACCCAAGGCTCTCCTTCACTACCATGTTTCTTAGCAACAAAATCTTCTTTAGTGTATTTAGTATTCTTAGTGTGCTTTTCAGGTTCTTCTTCAACTTTTTCTTTATCAGGACCATCATTTTCTTCATTAACACTTTCAGTTTCAGCATCAGAGATAGATATACTATTAGGATCTTTAGCGGGCTCAGAGAGTTCTACAATAGTTTTATGTTTCTTTTTTCTCTTCTTATGAGTAGTACCACTATTTTTAGCTTGTTGAGAATCCTGCTCAATTCTTTTGGGAGGCCCCTTAGGATATAGAGGATCCTGGGTAGCAGCACCACTTCTAGTTCTAATTTCATAAGCATGTTTTTTCTTTAGCAACATTAACTAGCAAGTCTTTTTGCACTTTAATAAGTTGATCTATTTGAGTTTGAACCATTTGAAAATGTTTAACAAGAATTTTAACATCATTAGAGGTTCTTTCCATAATATCCTTGAACTCAACAATAGCTCTAGAGTTTTCCATTAGATGAATTTGCACACTTTTATTAAAATTATCTTGCTTAACAATAAAAATATCGAATTCTTCTAAGCATTGATTAGGAGGTTTAGAGTAAGGGATATCACCTTCATCAAAGTGTTGGAGAGAGTGTACCTCAGTAGTGGATGAATGGGGAATTGGCTTACATAATTCTTCTATAGGAGGTAAATTCTTGACATCTCCAGAATTAATTCCCTTCTCCTTAAGACATTTCTTAGCTTCCTTCATCACTTCATCATTCAATCAATAACTCCCCTCTTCTTAGATGATGGTATAGGCACCGGTATAGCTGGTTCAGGTATAATTATTTCAGGTATAGCTGGTTCAGGAGGAGTCCAATCTTCATAATTGTTGCTTATTTTAGCCATTAATTCCCCAGCTTCCTTGGGAGTCCTATTCCTGAAAACACAATCAGCACAGCTATCCAGGTATGACCTAGATTCTTCAGTTAGTCCATTATAAAATATATCAAGAAGATCATTCTTAGGTAAAGGACATCTAGCTTGTGCATGAATCAAAGCACAAAACCTTGCCCATGATTCAGGCAATATCTCTTTTTCTCCCTGTTTAAAATCAAAAAGTTCCTGCAAAATAGCACGTCTAGCACTAGGAGGAAAATATTTCTACAGGAAAGTACTAATCAAGCAATCAGGGCCATCAATAGATGAGGTAAATCATTAAACCAAGTTTTAGCTTCTCCTTTTAGTGAAAAAGTGAAAATTTTAGCAACAAAGTAGGTGCACATCTTAATATCATTAGAAAATAAGCCACTCGTGGTAGAAAGCTCGATCATATGTGCTACCGCACTTTCATTCTTAGTCCCACAAAAAGGTTCTTTCTCAACAATAGCTATGTAAGATAGATCAAGAGAGAAATCATAATCCTTATCTTTAATGTTTATGGGAGACGCAGCAAACTTAGCATTAGGAGACAATTTGGGTTTAATAGTACGCCTTTGAAGGAGACTCTTAGCAGCGCTCCTATCATGGGTGGTTTGACATTCTTTAATAAATTCATCGGTCATCTCAATATAACCGTCTTCAATATCATAGCTCTCTCTAGACTCAGGTGAACTAACAGGTGTAGTAGTGTCTTCATTAGGAGTTTCGGTATTTCCAGCTATAGTTCTAGCAATCGTAGCATCTAGGAAAGGACATAATGAACCACTCTTATCAAGCACAGTAGAAGCAGCATCATAAGTATCAGAAGTTTCAGATTCAGCAGTAGTTGCAGTGTGTGTAGCATGTGTATGTGGTGGTGTAAGGAACTTACTCATAACATACGGTGAATGAAGAGCAACAGAGGTGTTCAGAACCGTACCTCTTCTTGTAGTGGATGGTAAAATAGGAACCTTGTCATCACGAGACATACGCATGATGGATGGATGGCAGCGAACAATAATGATTCCAAGAAGACTTGATAAAAAAAGCTATGCTCCCCGGCAACGGCGCCAGAAAATAGTCTTGATGACCCACAAGTATAGGGGGTGTATCGCAGTATTTTCGAGGGAAGTGAAACCCAATTTATTGATTCGGCACAAGGGGTGCCAAAGAATATGTATAAGCCTTAACAACTAAGTTGTCAATTCAGCTTCACCTCGAAACAATCTTGCTCACAACAGTTTATCAGTAACAACCGTTTTGTAGTAGGAGTAGTAAAGTAATATCAGTAGTAAAGTAAAGACAGTAGTAACAATTGCAGTAAACAGTAGGATTAGAGCGCGGTAGGCATAGGGATGGATGGACGGGTGTTGCATGGATAAGACAATTCACATGGCAATTAGAACATAGGGAATTGCAGATAAATAAGATAAAGCATCCAAGTACTAAATAATCATAGGCATGTGTTCCATATATAGTCATACGTGCTCGCAATGAGAACTTGCACAACGTCTTTTGTCCTGCCAGCCCGTTTGCAGCGGAGTCTCAAGGGAACTACTGGCAATTAAGGTGCTCCTTTTAATAGAGCACCGGAGCAAAGCATTAACACTCCGTGAACACAAGTGATCCTCACATCAAAGACATTCCCTCCGGTTATCCCGATTTTTGTCACTTCGGGGCCATTGGTTCCTGATAACATCGTGTGTATACAACTTGAAGGTAAGACCATAAATAATACTATCATAATGAATCAATAACATGTTTAGATCTGAAATCATGGCACTCGGGCCCTAGTGACAAGCATTAAGCATAACAAGTCGCAACAAAGTCAAAATGCACTAATAGTAGATACTAGGCACCATGCCCTAACAATCCGATGCCATTACAATGAACGATCTCATCCAATCCCTCTCGTATTCTAGCCAGGCCCTAGCCCCACTCTGTCTCGTATTCTAACTCCATGAGTCTTCTGGTGAAATAGGATTTTTGGCATATTTTCCGGAATTTTTCCTGATAGTTGATTTTCTGCACAAAAAGTAGACACCAAGGCAATTCTGCTGAAAACAACATCTGTCCATGTTAGTTAAATCCAAATCACACAAGTTTAGAGGAAAAACAGTTGGAAAAGTGTTCGGGTTCGGGAAAGTAGATATATTTTAGACGTATCACTTACCCATACAATTCGGTAACACAGCGTCGGAGGAGAACCTGTCCAGCAGCGTCAGCTTGCATGTCGTGCCCTTGCCCTCGAAGTACTCGTTGCATTCCCATGGTTTCTTAGTCGGGTGAGAATGAAGAACACAGGGGAGGCCAGAAGCATGTAAAGTTGCACTATATTTTGCCGAGTCAAGAAGATGTTTGGAACAACCGGCGATGCTTGCGGCGGTGATGACGTCGCATCTGGTTATGAGTTTCTCAAGCGGGCCTTTGATAAAAACATGCTGGAACAGCTCGGAACCATCAATGTCCTTGCTCGGTCCTGCCATCGCAAGGGACCTGATGGAAGTTTGGACAGTGGCTTGATTTGGTTTTCTGGAAAAGAGGGAAGATTGATGGCGGCAGGCGGGATAGGGATAAGAACAAACACTCTCATAATGTGCGCTGAACAGGATCGAAAAGCGGCATTGTGGAGGAGAGGAACGGCGGCGCTTGGCATAGAAGTGGGTGTAATATTCCAAAATTTGGTGCTAATTATCCTTTCCTATTTAATCATAATAACAACACCTTCAAAATATTAAACTATGTTTGGAAATAAGAGTTAGAGAGAAGAAAGGAAAAGAGAAAAGAAAATAGTGTGTACGAGTACTTGTACTCATGACCTATTGTTTGAACGCCCATGATGGGCCAACCATTTGCTCGTTTAAGGTGTTATCTTTCTTTGTGTTAGGATGCAAAACTAGTCAAGATTTTTTTATATATCCTATAATAACGTGAAGAAGAAATGGGCTAGGTTGGGCTCCATGTACTTGAGCCAGACTTATTTCTGTATCGAAGTGGACACTGCTTGACTGCTGCCGCTGCTTTTCTGCCCTAAAAACTGTCCAGCGTGGAGTGCCCTCAAGCCTCCGCCCATGCGTCCTCTCGTTTCGCATCGTCGCCACCGTCAGGTACGGCCGTCGATGCTGCTGCTGTGAGGCTTGATGCCACTCTCCTCAATCGTGTCCGCCAGAGGTTTTGTTGCCGTTGTCGCTAGCTAGAATACGACAACCCAATCGAGGTTAGTCCATGAGTGGTTTGCAATGTTTTTACTTCGTACTGATTTTTGGGTTAGTGTATGTGGCTGGATTTGAAAAGGAGCAGGTTTTCCAACCTGAATCAGTCTGCAGTTTGGATTAGAATTTGGCATCACGTCCATGAGGGTAATTGAGAGTCATAAATGTTTTGGTTCAGGTTAAAGCTAGGATCCCGATTGCAGAAATCAGATAGTGTAACTAGTACTATAGTCAATTAGCTACTTCTGTATTTATGGGCTTAGTAGAACCCATCGTTTGGTACTCTGTAGTTGTTTTCTCAGTCAGTTCTATAGCTTTTGAGGTATACGTGAAAGCTACAGATTATTAGGAAACTATTAGCAATTTCTAATTCATTATCAAGAATAGACCGTGGGTCATATGCATGTGCTGGACCATATTTACTTGATTTCTTGCTAGTCCCAAACGTGAGACACAGCAGTTCTGCTGTACGATGAATCACTTGTAACTAATTATAGTGCTAAAAAGTTACTATTAACTTGAGTACGCTATCATCTGTTTAAGATACTAGCTAAGAATAAAACCTATGGGTCATTTCTGGAAGAAATAAAGGATTTGTTCAGGTTGTTAGGCGTAGGAGCGACGTGATATTTGTTTTGTATGACTTTAAAGTGACGATTTGTATTGAGTGTGATATATGTTCGATAACATGTGTTGATACTTTCAGTTTGGTTTGAAGTCCTACAGTTCAGAGACGGTTAAGGCAAGTTCATGATGGATAGTGAATTTTGCATATCTCTCTTCACTCAAATTTACTTAATGCTTATGATATGTCCATGATGAAAATGACTTATATGATGATGGCATGTGCACATTATGCATATTTTTACATCCATGATGATAATGATGTTAATGTGACCTACTCGGTGGGCACAATACGACCTTCATTGATGGGTTGCGACCCACTTTGGAGGCACCCTCCACGAGTTGGAGCGAGTGGATGCCGACGGGTGTCCATTCGAGCGATGCAGGTATTCGCGATGAGATGAAATGGGCATATAGGCATGTAGGACATAATATTATGTTCTAATGAATGAATGATGTTTAATGATGTCTTTGTGTTTTGATTTATGTAAGATTACTATTTGTTTGTGAACTTATTGAGTCTTTGTACTCACCTTTAATGTTTTTAGGTAAACCTTGAGGACATCATGCATGGGGAATATGGGAGTAGAGACACCACCTACTTCACATCACGACCTCACATTTATCTTGGAATTATACCTGTCTAAATATTAGAATTACCTTGTCTGGTTGGGCTTTGGAGTTCATCGAATAGTACCTAAAACAGTTTTGTTATATTCTTGTGATTGGTTGATAAATTCTAATTTCCTAGTGGTTTAGAGTTTTGGTACATTATTTGGGTGATGAACCTGTTCAATCTAGTGTTATATATGGTATTCCTATAATCTGCCTGTCATGGATGTCCTTATAAATAGAGGAGACTTTGACGAATTTTCCTAAAAGGTATTAGTTATTTTTATTTTTGTAATTTATGTGGTAACATCTCAAGTGCTTGTTGGCTTGGGATGTTACAGTTGGTATCAGAGCCTAGGCTTTAGGTCTCTGGAGAATGTTAATAGTAAATAGGTTAATTTTCCAATATCTTAACAACTAAAACTTCTCCTATTTAGCCTAAACTATTTAAAACTTTATTTAAAGTATTAACAACTTAAAACTTAACACACTGATGCACAATAGGATGACTTTGGATCTTGCATTGCATTTACGACTTCTGCTATATAATAGTGTTGACATATTTATCCATATGTGTCATTGTGTGTGTGGGCATTTGCCCTAGAGAGGCTTACATGCCTTGTTTCAATTTTCATGTTCCCGCTTGGTAGGTAGTTGACTATAGTGGGAGTTGGAGACTCTTCAAGATTGGTGAATTCAACACTTGAAGTGAAATATTTGATCATTTATGCTAGCTCAAAAAAACTGTGAATAATGTGATGAAGATATTTGATCGATAGTTTTAGATACTTATGTTGCACGTTGGACTCGTGAGGAGATAGTTTAAGAGTTTTGCTTTGGAGCCAAAGTTTTAATTTAAAATAGTAATAACTTGGGAGACTAAGCTACTTGAAATATCAGTGTCAAAGTTATATCCAAAAGGAATCCACCAAAACAATCTACTAATCTTGAGGGCACGGCGAACCAGGTGATTATTCACCAAAAGAACCAAGCTAGGTTGTATAACTTGGCTGGTGTAGTAGTGGAGTATATTAAATAAATTTATGAAGACTTATGTGGATCCAAATCACTATGAGCTCTTTCCTCTATTGATGTTCCCTAATCAAGCCAACATTCCCACTTATATTCCTTCTTCTCATTCACATATTCTTTGTAGTGCATCACTTACACTTGCCTTGGTTTGACGATCATCATTTAGTGGTGGTTTTGTGTATGTTGGCCCATTCCTCGAGATTGATGAAGTTTTTTTAATCATGTACTTCTAATGTCCTTCTAACTGACTATTGGTGTTCTCGAGTTAACACTAAGACCTTCTATTTGTCCCCTTTTTTCTGTTCTACTCTTCTTTGACAATCATTGGTAACCCTTCTCCCACAATTTACTAATAAAGAACGGGGAACATGTTCTCCTTGGAGACAACCTACTTGTTCCTTAAAATAAAATAAAAAAACATTTTGTTTTTAAAAGCCTTTTCCTTGGTTGCTATCCTAGGTGGGAAGGTTGTCCTTCCTTTTTCCTCTATAAGTGTTAGTCTTGTCGATCAAGTGTCAACCCATCCCAAAGCTTCTTGTTGTTCTTTTAAAATTGTGTATTGTATACGTAACCATTAGTGTTCTAGAAAGATCAATAGATTAAATTTTATATAGGATCTTTGTAAGAAAAATAGATGGGAGTCGACATCGAACCTTGGTTCGTGCCCATGTTTTTTTGCAATGCGAGTGAGGATGGCCCAGTGTTGGCATTGCATGATTCACTGTTTCAGTTACAAAGTTCATAGTTTGGGTGCGGGATGGATTGGCCCCCATACTAACTACACTTACTATTCGCTCTTGTAATACTGAAATGGTGAATCGGTGTTTGAGTTTCCCTTCCTTTAGTTGAGACATGATGTTGAGCATCCTAAACCATAGAATGGTATGTCGTTCCACTTGTAGTAGAGGCGACAACTGCCAAGCGTAGGAGCTGCGGTGAGGTTATACATGCTTTTTATTTCGGGTACCATATTAGTAATATGGCTTGATTGACCACCACGAGAGTTTCAAATAGTTCATGTGTTGTTTGTTAGTTTTATTCTTAATGTGAAGTATTTCATGTACCTAGTGGTCTTGTAACATCCACATTGTTCATAAGCCTTTCATGTTTTAACAAGAACATGGACAATTTCTTACGACCAAAATTCTATGCTTGTTCCGAGTTCTCTAAGAGCGGGATGTGGAGTTTCAGATTGATCTTATTGTTGGCACTCTGACCTATCTCTAGGTTTCTTTATCAATTATTGCGACCATTTCAAGAAGAATTTAATAAGCAGGTGGGCGATGTTGCCCAAATGTTTGGTATGACTTAGTGTCTCAACTTGGGAGCGCCATTGATGTTTACAACCTAGTGGAATGGTAATTGGATAAAAGTGTGCGGATTATCATGCTATTAGCATAGTATCCACCGAGAGAAAATATCCAAAACCCTACATTGAGTTGTTTGATTAGCTGATTGGAGCTAAGGTGTTATCGAAATTGATCTCTAGACTAGCTACGATTTAATGTGTGCCTGAAGATGATATTCGAGAGATTGCCTTCTGAACAAGGCATGTGCACTATGAATATAGATTTGCCTTCTGGTCAAACTAATGACCACGTGTCCTTAGGAGGACAATGAAAATGTGTTAAATATGTTTCCTATAAACTTGTTGGTAGTGATCACTAATCGTATCCTCATATATTGGAAGATAAAATAAGAGCATGAAGTGTCATTTAGGGCTTATGCTTAAGACTTCAGGAAAGGATAATTCTTACACTAAGCTAAAAAAATAAGAGTTGTGGTTTTCAAAGTGGTTTTTCTAGGTTGTGTGTGACTGTGTGCTCATGCAAGTTTGGAAGGTTATTTCTTATTCTTCTAGGTAATTGAAAAAAACATGAGTAGAACTATTCTACTCATGATCTAGGACCCACACGTGCGGCCTTTGCACTCAAGATTTGGAGGCACTATCTTAAAGAAGTATCTTATGATTTCCAGTCATCATTAGATTTTCAAATTTCTCTTCATATAGGAGAAGTTAGACTTGAGGCAAAGAAGGTGGCTACAAATCATAAGGGGCTATGACTTGTCTGTTAAGTACAAACCATGTAGGGTGAATTTGATATATGACACTCTTAGTTGCACGTCTATCCCTGTCACATAGATTGTCTTGTTGCAGATTTTGAATCGATGGTCATCTCTATTGCTTTGTGGGTGTTACACATGAGGAGACAAAATTCATCCTTAAGTTAGCGATTCTGGATAGGAAGAGAGGCGCAACAAGAGGGTTGACTGTTATAGGAATTGTGTGTGCGCATTCCCGAATGTATATCTAGGAAGTTCACTATAAAGGGGACCTAGGTTGTTTCATTTCATGTATGCGTGCCACAGAATTCTCAAAGAGAGTGAAGACATTCCAAGGGATGCACCTTGTACCCCTTACACTTTTCGTCATGGAGAGACAAATACCAAAAAACAAATCTTGATACAAAAATAATAGAAAATGATGCGACATTGACCGTTGGATGACGTCGCCATGGATTTGATTATTGACGTACCTCGTAAAAGAAGAGGGAAGGTTGCAATTAGGATGGTCGTGCATCGACTTAGGAATGTCGTTTTTTTTATTCCAGTCCGCACCAAGACTCTGGAAGTGACTTGGAACCCATATATGTGGGTGAGAAGGTGGGGTAGATTTAGTTCCTAGAACGATTACTTCTAGTGGGGATGTTAGGCTTGTATCGAAGTTATATTAGAGACAGAGTGCTTTGGATACTTGATTGAGACTTATATGATGTTTCATCCTCACACATATGGCCGATCAGAGGGTACAATCAAAAAATTTGAATATATGTTGTGGTGTTGTGTCTTTTGTTGTCAAGGAGCTGAGAGGATTACTTCCCACTTGTGGAGTTTTCTTATGGTAATAACTATCAGGTTAGGATACAGATGACCCTTATAAGGCTGTATAGGGAAGTAAGTGTAGATCTCCATGTTGTTGCAATGTTGTGGGAGAAAAGGAATTTCTCGGACCAGACTAGGTTCAGCAAACTACAAATACGGTAGCTGAGATTAGGCAACAATCATTACCAACCAAAGCAGGAAAAATATTTATGATGATTTTAAGAGGTTGGATGTGGAATTTCAAGTTGGTGAGGAGGTGTCGTTAAGCCTGTAACTCACCAAGGGTGTTATAAGATCTATCATCAAAGGAAAGGTTAGTCTAACCACTCATCAAAGTGGCATGAGTCGGGAAGCTAGCCCACCGACTTGATTTTCTTGAGTCGATGAGAGGTGCACCTAATGCGTTCTAGGTCACGTCGTAGCAGAAGCATTTTTTTCATGTTGCGGAAGGATCGATAACCATCGAGATAGTTACATTTGAACAAGATTTAACCTTTGAGATCCATCATATGTGAATATCACAGGAGTCCACGAGAGTGGTGACACCTATGGCGCTAATTTATGCATACATTTTTTAGGTCGCACATAATCAAGTCGTGGGGCGACTTAGAGCTTGAGTTTCTCTAGCGCAAAAAGATTTCGAATTACACATAGCTCGTATGTGATGTATGAACTTTTTACTTGCTATTCTAAGTTTTGTGAATAGTAAAGCGGGGAAGAATTCGGGGTCGAATTCTTTCTAAGGGGATAAGAATGTAATATTCCAAAATTTGGTGCTAATTATCCTTTCCTATTTAATGATATAAACAACACCTTCAAAATAATAAACTATGTTTGGAAATAAGAGTTAGAGAGAACAAAGGAAAAAAGAAAAGAAAATAGTGTGTACGAGTACTTGTACTCATGACCTATTGTTTGAACGCCCAAGATGGGCCAACCATTTGCTCGTTTAAGGTGTTATCTTTCTTGGTGTTAGGATGCAAAACTAGTCAAGAGTTTCTTAATAACGTGAAGAAGAAATGGGCTGGGCTGGGCTCCTTGTATTTGAGCCAGACTCATTTCTGTATCGAAGTGGACACTGCTGCCGCTGCTTTTCTGCCCTAAAAAATGTCCAGCGTGGAGTGCCCTCAAGCCGCCGCCCATGCGTCCTCTCGTTTCGCATCATCGCCGCCGTCAGGTCCGGCCGTCGATGCTGCTGCTGTGAGGCTTGATGCCACTCTTCTCAATCGTGTCCGCCAGAGGTTTTGTTGCCGTTGTCGCTAGCTAGAACACGACAACCCAATCGAGGTTAGTCCCTGAGTGGTTTGCAATGTTTTTACTTCGTACTGATTTTTGGGTTAGTGTATGTGGCTGGATTTGAAAAGGAGCAGGTTTTCCAACCTGAATCAGTCTGCAGTTTGGATTAGAATTTGGCATCACGTCCATGAGGGTAATTGAGAGTCATAAATGTTTTGGTTTAGGTTAAAGCTAGGATCCCGATTGCACAAATCAGATAGTGTAACTAGTACTATAGTCAATTAGCTACTTCTGTATTTATGGGCTTAGTAGAACCCATCGTTTGGTACTCGGTAGTTGTTTGCTCAGTCAGTTCTTTAGCTTTTGAGGTATACGTGAAAGCTACATATTATTAGGAAGATTATTAGGAAACTATTAGAAATTTCTAATTCATTATTAAGAATAGACCGTGGGTCATATGCATATGCTGGACCATATTTACTTGATTTCTTGCTGGTCCCAAACGTGAGACACAGCAGTTCTGTTGTACGATGAATCACTTTTAACTGATTCTGGTGCTAAAAAGTACGATGAATCACTTGTAACTGATTCTAGTGCTAAAAAGTTACGATTAACTTGAGTGCACTATCATCTGTTTAAGATACTAGCTGAGAATAAAACCTATGGGTCATTTCTGGAAGAAATAAAGGATTTGTTCAGGTTGTTAGGCGTAGGAGCGACGTGATATTTGTTTTGTATGACTTTGAAGTGACGATCTGTATCGAGTGTGATATATGTTTGATAACATGTGTTGATACTTTCAGTTTGGTTTGAAGTCCTACAGTTCAGAGACGGTTAAGGCAAGTTCATGATGGATAGTGAATTTTGCATATCTCTCTTCACTCAAATTTACTTAATGCTTATGATATGTCCATGATGAAAATGACTTATATGATGATAGCATGTGCACATTATGCATATTTTTACATCTATGATGATAATGATGTTAATGTGACCTATTCGGTGGGCAGAATACGACCTTCATTGCTGGGTTGCGACCCACTTTGGAGGCACCCTCCACGAGTTGGAGCGAGTGGATGTCGACGGGTGTCCATTCGAGCGATACCGGTATTCGCGATGAGATGAGATGAACATATAGGCATGTAGGACATAATATTATATTCTAACGGATGAATAATGTTTAATGATGTCTTTGTGTTTTGATTTATTTAAGATTACTATTTGTTTGTGAACTTATTGAGTCTTTGTACTCACCCTTGTTGCTTTTATATTTTTAGGTAAACCTTGAGGACATCATGCATGGGGAATATGGGAGTAGAGACACCACCTACTTCACATCACGACCTCACGTTTATCTTGGAATTATACATATCTAAATATTAGAATTACCTTGTCTGGTTGGGCTTTAGAGTTCATCGAATAGTACCTTAAAACAGTATTTGTTATATTCTTGTGATTGGTTGATAAATTCTAATTTCCTAGTGGTTTAGAGTTTTGGTACATTATTTGGGTGATGAACCTGTTCAATATAGTGCTATATATGGTATTCCTATAATCTGCCTATCATGGATGTCCTTATAAATAGAGGAGACTTTGATGGATTTTCCTAAAAGGTATTAGTTATTTTTATATGTGTAATTTATATGGTAACATCTAAATTGCTTGTTGGCTTGGGATGTTACAGTGGGGATAGAGCGTATAGGCAAGGTTGAATAAAATGAAAATGGACACATGTTCCTCTACTCCAGTTCCCTTCAGAATAGTACTACTCTGCTCCTAGTTCCCTCTGTAATAAATCTTTCTTGTAAATTGAAGAGGAAGTAGTATGAAGAGTAGGGCCCGATCAACTACTCTCTCGAGGAACTGACCCTGACTATTTTCTTTGCTTAATTTTATGGTCCTTTATGCTAAATGCATGGACCTCAGTGTAATTTTACCTTTTTAGGTCCTTGGTGTAAATGTACCCCCACCATCTGTGTAAAATTCTAACCAAAAATTGTAAGTTGTGCAATTTGAAAAAATTTAAGCTTAGTTGTCAACGAGTATGTAAATTCTTGGATTTGAAGCCGAACGACCAAGGTCAAAGCCATATCAACATCATATTTTATGTTGATGGTCCCATATGAGAGAATTTGCATGGCACAAATTGCCCTATTTTGAAAACAATTAAAGAGGAAGTAGTGTGTAGAGTTTGGCTCAGATCAGCTGATCTCTCGAGAAGGAGCCGAACCAGAATATTTTTCCTTTTAGGGAGCTTTATGATAAATGTATGGACCTCTTGCTTTTTTCTCGTCCCTGGTGTAAAATGTACTCCAACCAACCGTGTAAAAATCTAACCTAAAAGTAAGTGGCGAAATTTAAACGAATTTAAGCTTAGTTGTCAATGATTATGAACCATTCTAGGATTTCAAGATGAACAACCAAGGTAATGATCCCATATTCAAAAATTTGCACCCCGACAAATTTTGCCATATTTTGAAAACAATCGAAGATGAAGTAGTCTGAAGAGTATGGCTCGATCCGCTACTCTCTCAAGAAGGAGCCGAACCCGACTGTTTTCCTTGCTTAATTTTAGGATCCTTCGTGCTAAATGTATGGACCTCGATGTAATTTCCCCTTTTTTACGTCCTTGATGTAAAATGTACTTCCATGCTTGTGTAAAATTCTAACCTAAAAGTGTAAGTGGTGAAATTTAGATGATTTTTTAGCTTACTAGTCAACGAGTATGACCATTATTGGATTTCAAGCCAAACGACCAAGGTCAAGGCCATATATATCAACCATCATACATTATGTTGATGATCCCATATGAGAGAATTTGAATGGGAACAAATTTGGCTATATTTTGAAAACAATCGAAGAGGAAGTAGTGTCAAGAGTTTGGCTAAGATCAGCTGATCTCTCGAGAAGGAGCCGAACCAGAAATTTTTCCTTTTAGGGTCCTTTATGCTAAATGTATGGACCTCGACGTAATTTTTGATTTTTTGAGGTCCTTGATGTAAAATGTACTCCAATTGACCGTGTAAAGTTCTAACCTAAAAGTAAGTAGTGAAATTTAAAGGAATTTAAGCTTAGTTGTCAACTGGTACGAACCATTGTTGTATTTCAAGACGAACGACCAAGGTCAAGGCCATATGTACATCATACTTTATGATGATGATCCCATATTCAAGAATTTGCAAATCGACAAATTCGGCCATATTTTGAAAACAATCGAAGATGGAGTAGTATGAAGAGTGTGGCTCGATCAGCTACTCTATGGAGAAGGAACTGAATCCTACTGTTTTGCTTACTTAATATTAGGGTCCTTTGTGCTAACTCTATGGACCTCGATGTAAGTTTCCCTGTTTTTAGGTCCTTGTTGTAAACTGTACTCGCATCGACCATGTTAAATTCTAACCTAAAAGTAAGTGGTGAAATTTAAATGAATTTCAGCTTATAGTTGTCAATGAGTATGAACATTCTTTGATTTCAAGCCGAACGACCATAAGGTCGAGGCTATATCTCTACATCATACTTTATTCTGATGATCGAGAATCCAAGAAATTGCATTGTGATAGATTTGGCCATATTGTGAAAACAATCAAAGTGATGAAATTTCAACGAATTTAAGCATAGTTTTCAACAAGTATAAAAAAATCACGAGGTCAAGGCCATATCTCTACATCATACTTTATGTGTATGATCCCATATTCATGAATTTGCATGGTGACAGATTTGGCCATATTTTGAAAACCATAAAGAGTATAAAACTAGGCCTATACTAGATGTCATTCTATGGCATGAGATTGAAGATTAGCACCCCTCATTAGTGAACACTCTTAACTTAGTGGCTAGTGCTAAGCATAAAACTTCATCACTTTAGATGGGAATACTTGGTGAAAATGATTATGAAAACCTTGGAATGATGCTTCATTCTATTGAAATGTTTTGACATGTGTTGAGAAACACAAATGGATTTGATGATGAAAATGTTGAGGCATGAGCCTTAGCCCTTTCTAAAAACTGATGGTTAGGTTCGGATGCGATACCATTCTAATTTTACCGTACAACCACAATATCTAAATTGGGTAAGGCTTAGCCGGAAGTATATATGCATTAGTATGGGTTCCCTTGGAGGAGAGGTTTGAGCTGAGGCTACCTCTTGATGATGTCCACCTATGCAGTGCCAAGGATGGCAGATGGCCATGGCTGGGAGGCCAAGCTCATAGGGGAGGTGCCTATACTAGAGTGTGTAATTGAAAGGTTATGATTGATTATCCGTATACTAAGTATGATGATTCAGGGTTAACCCTGACAGATGTATCGAATTTTGTGGTGAAAGTGTACCACCTCTGTAGAGTGTCAAACTATTCGCATAACCGCGTCCGTCGTCATGGACAGCTGGAGTGGATATATTGTTCCGTCGTCAGATGTTTTCCAAAATGACTTGTGAAGTGAACTATGATTTTGACTTGACCACAACAGGGTTGTGACTATGAAAGCTAGGTTCCCACTTAATGTGATTTAGAACATTTACTTAGTTTTCTTTACTTCTGAATCAGTTTAGATAAATCTAGCCTTTTGCAAATAAACCTAGAGCTTAAGATTCCTACTAGAACTACCTTACTTGTTAGTGATAGTTTGCGAGTACTTAAAGAGTACTCATGGCTTTGTCCCTGGATATTCGAGTACTTAAAGAGTACTCATGGCTTTGTCCCTGGATATTCCCGTGGCCAGACTATGAGGAGGACTACCAGGATGATGGACAGCAGGAGGTCTACGACAACTAGGATCATCTCCCATCATTAGCATTGCATGTGACACTGAAGATGGAGCCCACTACTACGCTTATTATTCCGCTGCTTGTTTGTATTAAGACTGGATCATGAGATCCTTTATTTCTGTAAAACCTTATTATGGTTTGTAATGGATGATGTACTATGATATCCAATCTGTTATGTCTCGCAAAAATGGTAATCCTTTGATTGCGATGTATGGCATAATAGGCATCTAGGATTAAAAATCCGGGTGTTGACACCATGTCATCTAAATGTTTACTGTTGGCAATACATGTAGGACTATTAGTACCCATGTTACTCCCACTATGATTAGCCTGATGAGGGAGTGAAGGAGAGATAAAACACATTTTATTTTGCGTGCATACATATCGTGGTCGTGAAATTTACTCTACTCACTGTACCCTGTACCTCGTGTCAGGAACCCATCCCAACTTTGCTCTAACATCGCACCTCCTTCCATTCCTCCTCTTCGCAGCTCTCTCCCTGCCTCCTCTGTGCTCATAGAGTCTCTTCTCGCTCTTTATTTTTTTAACAGAAAAAATGAAATAAATTCTTCTTACTTGCTTATAAATTCCTGTCACTTGGAAAAATGAAATTGATTGTTTTTGTTTTTAATATCTTCGATTGTTTTCAAAAGATGGCCAAATTTGTCGGCATGAAAATTCTTGGATATAGGATCATAAGCATAAAGTACATCTATTATATATTAAAAGTACATGACGGGCTACCACTAGTAGAAATTGGGCCTTTGGTTCGGGCCACTAGTCCCGGCCGTGGCTGGGGCCGGGACAAATGGTCCGAACCAGACGGCCCGAGGAGGCCGAGGTATACAAACCGGGACAAGCGGGTCTGGGCACACGCGCGTGCTCCTGGCAGAACCTTTAGTCCCGGTTTGTATCTCAAACCGGGACTAATGGCCGGACCCTATATATATGCACCCAGCCCTCCACTCTCTCCTGTTTTTTCCTATGTGTGAGGTGGGTATAACTTTGTGCTAACTTTTTGTCTTCATATGCACTAGAGGTGTTCGGTGAAATGCCTGTTAGAGCGATGCCACTTGAGTTCACACAAGACAAAATGTGATATGAGGTGCCAGAGCGACACTTAAGGTTTCTCCTCTTTGTTTTGAAGTGTCCTAAAAGGTTAGCAACTATTTTCTCGTTTTGACCGCGCGGTACTAATTTAAGCATCGTGATTGCGTTTGATATATATGCATGGTTGTATGATGCAGATGAGCCACCCATGGATGTACGGTGACCGACGCTCTGACGCTTACAGAGAAGGTGTGCGTTCTTTTTGCCTTGTGACCGAGGCGAACAAGCGGCGGGATGGTTTTATGTGTTGTCCATGTGTTGAATGTCGGAATGAGCAGGCTCACACTTCCTCAAGAGTTATTTAGAGCCACCTGCTTCGGTCTGGTTTCATGTCCGGCTATAATGTTTGGACCAAGCACGGAGAAAGAGGGGTTATGATGGAAGATGGCGATGAAGAAGAGAACGATGATGACAACTACCGATCTATGTTCCCTGAATACGATGATACCGCAGTTGAAGATAATGAAGAAGAAGGGGGTGAAGAACAGGAACTAGATGAGCCCGTTGATGATTTTGGTCGGGTCATTAGTGATGCAAGGCGAGACTGCGACACAGAAAAGGAGAGGTTGCAGTTCGAGCAGATGTTACAGGACCACAACACATTGTTGTATCCAACTTGTAAAGATGGCCAGAAGAAGCTGGGTAACACACCTGGAATTGTTGAAGTGGAAGACAGAGACCGGTATGACTGACTCGGGATTTGAAAATTTGCTGGTAATAATGAAGAAGCTGCTTCCAAGAAATAACCAATTGCCCTCCAGTACGTACGAAGCAAAGAAACTTGTCTGCCCTCTAGGATTAGACTTGCAGAAGATACATGCATGCCCTAATGACTGCATCCTCTACCGCGGTGAGAAGTACAAGAATATGGATAAATGCCCGGTATGCACTGCATTGCGGTATAAGATCAGAAAAGATGACCCTGGTGATGTTGAGGGCGAGCCACCCAGTAAGAGGGTTCCTGCCAAGGTGATGTGGTATGCTCCTATAATACCACGGTTGAAACGTTTGTTCAGAAATAAAGAGCATGCCAAGTCGTTCCGATGGCACATGGAAGACCTAAGAAAGACGGGATGTTGAGGCACCCTGCTGATGGTCGGCAGTGGAGAAAAATCGAGAGAGACTTTCCGAACTTTGTTGGTGACGCAAGGAACTTATGGTTTGGTCTAAGTACCGATGGCATGAATCCTTTTGGGGAGCAGAACTGCAGTCACAGCACCTGGCCTGTGACTCTATGTATCTACAACCTTCCTCCTTGGTTGTGCATGAAGCGGAAGTTCATTATGATGCCAGTGCTCATCCAAGGCCCGAAGCAACCCGACAACGACATTGATGTGTACCTAAGGATATTAGTTGATGAACTTCTACAGTTGTGGGCCGAACCAGGTGTACGTGTGTGGGATGAGCAAAAACAGCAGGAATTTTACCTACAAGCGTTGCTGTTCGTAACCATAAATGATTGGCCTGCTCTTAGTAACATTTTAGGACAGATTAACAAAGGATACAATGCATGCACGCACTGTTTAGATGAGACTGAAATTATATATCTGGATAAATGTAGAAAGAAAGTGTACCCGTACAATCGTCGTTTTCTTCTGCCCAGTCATCCCTTAAAGAAGAAAGGCAAGCATTTCAATGGCAAGGCAGAAACCTGGACGAAGCCTGTCCCCCGTAGTGGTGCTGATGTATTTGGTATGGTCAAGGATTTGGATGTAATCTTTGGAAAAGGTCCTGGAGGACAACCTATTCCGAAAGACCCCGTTACCGGACACACACCCATGTGGAAGAAGAAATCTATATTTTGGAAGCTACCCTACTGGAAAGTGCATGAGGTCCGCTCTGCAATCGACGTGATGCACCTGACGAAGAATCTTTGCGTGAATATTCTAGGCTTCCTGGGCTTGTATGGGAAGTCAAAAGATACCCCGACAGCACGGGAGGACTAGCAACATCATAAAGGACGAGACGACAAGCATCCAGGGCAGTTTCAAGGGCTTGCCAGCTACGCTCTTACCAAAGAAGAGAAGGAAATCTTTTTTGAAGTCCTTCTCAGTATCAAGGTCCCATCTGGCTTCTCGTCGAATATAAAGGGAATAGTAAATATGAAAGAGAAAAAATTTCAAAACCTATATTCTCATGACTGCCATGTGCTTATGACGCAATTGCTTCCGGTTGCATTGAGGGGAATTCTACCAAAAAATGTTCGAATAGCCATTGTGAAGGTATGTGCATTCCTCAATGCAATTTCTCAGAAGCTAATCGATCGAGAAAGTCTATCAGGGTTACAGATTGATGTGGTCCAATGTCTGGTCAGCTTCGAGTTGTTGTTCTCGCCATCCTTCTTCAATATTATGACGCACCTCCTAGTTCACATAGTCGAAGAGATTAGAATTCTCGGTCCTTTGTTTGTACACAATATGTTCCCCTTCAAGAGGTTCATGGGAGTCTTAAAGAAATATGTTCATAACTATGCTAGGCCAGAAGGAAGCATCTCCAAGGGCTATGGAACAGAGGAGGTCATTGAGTTTTGTGTTGACTTTCTTCCTGACCTTAAGCCGATTGGTGTTCCTGAATCTCGGTATGAGGGGAGGATGACTAGAAAAGGCACACTAGGAAGGAAATCAATGGTATGTAGGGACGGGCATTCTTTCACTCAAGCACACTACACGGTTCTACACAATTCCACCGTGGTGGCTCCGTATATCGAGAAACACAAGAATATTCTACGCTCCGAAAACCCGGGGAAGCCTGAAACCTTGATTAAAGGGGAACACGAGAAGAATTTTGGCAATTGGTTGCAGACACATCTCATGAATAACACCACTGTTGGAGATGAGTTCTACTCGTTGGCCATGTTACCATCTTCGAATATATGTAATTTCCAAGGGTACGAGATAAATGGGAATACATTTTACACGATCGCCCAAGATAAAAAGAGCACCAATCAAAACAGTGGTGTCTGCTTTGATGCAACAGATGACAATGGGCAGAAGGACACATATTATGCGTACATAGAGGAGATATGGGAACTTGACTATGGACCTACTTTTAAGGTCCCTTTGTTTCGGTGCAAATGGGTCAAGCTGATAGGAGGCGGGGTACCTGTAGACCAAAAGTACGGCATGACAATAGTGGATCTCAACAATCTTGCGTACATGGATGAACCATCCGTCCTAGCCAACGATGTGGCTCAGATTTTCTATGTGAAGGACATGTCTACCAAACCGAGAAAAATGAAAGATAAGCAAAAGAGTACAGAATACGATGAGCCAAAGCACGACATAGTTCTTTCAGGGAAAAGAAACATCGTGGGAGTGGATGACAAGACAGACATGTCAGAAGATTACAATAAGTTTCATGAAATTCCGCCCTTCAAAGTGAAAACTGACCCAAGCATCCTGTTAAATGATGAAGATTCTCCATGGCTACGGTGTAGAAGAAAACTACAACACTAGATGTTGGTGATGTGTAATAATGTATTAAACCTTTTATTTGAGACAAAAATCTATGTAATGTATTAAACCTTTTATTTGAGACATAAAGGTCCCCTTTCATGTAGTACATCTTGCTCAATCAAACTAGACGTTGACGACCGGGTTCTGAGCCGCAGGAGGTGATCACCCAAAGAGAAGGAACCATCACAAGAGAAGGAACCCACAAACACTAAGGATTCATAACACAACTGAAAATTAAGATACATAGCACAACTAAAAATTAAGAAACATGCCTAATGTTGGAGTGATTCATTCATGCTCCTGACTAGCCCTGTAATACGCGCCACTGTAGTCGTCGTAGTCGCCGGCACCGTCATCGCTGTCGTCGTCGGGGTCACCGTAGTCGAACCTTGAAGGTTGGACACGCGTGGGCTGGATTTGAGGGTACTGCGGGCGGGGGTTATTGCCGGTCGTGTGGTAGGCCATGACACTCTGGAGAGTCCGGCCGCGCCACCACAGCCGACGGCCGGCCTCGTTGAAGTTCGAAGGAGGTGGGCCATCCTCCTCGTGCCTGGCGAGCACCCTCTCATGCCGATTGATGAAGAAGGCTTCCCAAGTCGAGAAATAGTCGGGATGCCAGTTGTGATTCCTCCGCTGCTCTGGCGTGAGCTCGAGGTAGTAGTGGTTCGTGATGGCCATTCGGCGCTCCACACCTAGAGGGACCGGCACGCCTCCAGCGCTCAGCATCCAGCCGGTGGGGACGCGGTAGCCCGGTGGGCAGGGGTAGTTCGAGGCGCAAAGCGCCTCCGCCTCCCGGGTGGTTAGAGATACGATGGAAGACATGGGAAGAGAATGATGAGTCTAGATGTGATATGTAAATGGAGGCCAAGCGTACATATATATACTGAAAAAATGGCGGGAAGACAGAGGTGGGAACTGGTGGAAAGCGCGGGAAAGTAGTGGCGCGGGAAACTGTCATCCCCGGGTGGGGGCTCAAACCGGGACAAAAGATGGGGGGGCCTTATCTGGGGGAGGCTTATCTGGGAGGGCCTTATCTGGGGGGGGGGGGGGGTTAACCTTTAGTACCGGCTGGTGGGTGCAACCAGGACTAAAGGTGGTTTTTGTGTGATCTAACAAAACTGTCGGTGGGATAAGGACGCGTGGGTGGACGCACTGCTCAATGAGATAAAGCATGTAGCGCACGACGCCCTGTCGGAGGAAGAAGACAAAGTAGAAGCGGCGCCGTGCCTATAAAAGGAGCATCGATACGCCATGGCAAGCATCTCAACAAGCCAACATGGATGGAGAGTTTCATCCCCATGGATGGAGGAAAGGGTTGGGAAATCTCCCGTGGCGGAACTTCTCGAAGATGCCCTTGGTGCACACGCCCTATGGCATCTTCGGAAGTTCCGCCTCGGAAAATATTTTCCTGCTAGCCCGTGAAAGACTCCCCATGGATGGAGAGTTTTATCCCCATGGATGGAGGAAAGGGTTGGGAAATCTCCCGTGGCGGAACTTCTCGAAGATGCCCTTGGTGCACACGCCCTATGGCATCTTCGGAAGTTCCGCCTTGAAAAATATTTTCCTGCTAGCCCGTGAAAGACTCCCCATGGATGGAGAGTTTCATCCCCATGGATGGAGGAAAGGGTTGGGAAATCTCCCGTGGCGGAACTTCTCGAAGAAGCCCTTGGTGCACACGCCCTATGGCATCTTCGGAAGTTCCGCCTCGGAAAATATTTTCCTGCTAGCCCTACATATATAGTGAGAAATGGCGGGAAGTTAGAGGAGGGAAGCGGTGGAAAAGGCCGGAAGAAAATGGGCAGGAAATATTAAAAAGGTTAATAGTTTGACTAGTGAGAAATGGCGGGTTTCGCCGGAGGAAGACCACCGGAGCGTCGGAATCACATGAAAATATTAAAAAGGTTAATAGTTTGACTAGTTAGAATAATTATTTTATAAAATAGAAAATTGATTTGAATCCCATATTCAAATTCAAACACTTTTTATGTTAAAATTTTAGTGAGATTCAAAAATATGCAAAATATAATAGTTAATGCATTTTTAAATTGAAAATGGCAAAATAGTTATTAGTTTTACTAGTTAGAATAATTATTTTATAAAAGATAAAATAGATTTGGATTACTTATTCAAATTCAAGAACTTTTCATGTTGAAATTTTTCTCAAATTCATAAGTATGCAAAAACTGTAAAATTCAAATGTTTAAAAAATATGCTAATTGAATTTTTTTTAAATAGGCGCACCCCTGGGTGAAAAATTTGAAAAAAGGACCTTTAGTCCCAGTGCGTGCTACACACCGGGACTAAAGGTGTGGCGTTGGCGCGCGCGCGTTGGGCGGTGTAGGGGGACCTTTAGTCCCGGTCCGTGTAACGCACCGGGATTAGACCGGGACTAAAGGTCCTTCCCCTTATATCGCGCGCCCCTTCACTCCCCCACCATCTCCACTCACTGCAGGGAAAATCGCGCACAAGGACGACGAAACGACGCCGGCAGGCTGCCCATCCGCGTCGCCGCCGTCTCACCGACCAACGCCGCCGCACCACCGCCTCTCCAGCCGCCGTACGCCGGCATCCCCGTCAGCCAGGTAATTCCACGTGGCAGCAGTAGATGGCGGCTGCGCGCACAGCAAGGGGAGGCCAGCGGCGGCGCCTGGGGACCGTGCGCGCAGCGGGTGGAGGCCGGCGGCTGGCTGCGAGCGGCGCAGGCACGAGCCGGCCAGGGGGAGGCGAGTCGGCCAGGCGCAGGCGAGCTGGCCGGCGGCTCCTCTTTTTTTGTAGAATTGTAATATTATTTTTGTAGTGTAATAGCTAGTATATATAGTGTAATATTATTATAGTATATAGTAGTGTAATATTAGTAGTGTAATATTATAGTATATAGTATATAGTAGTGTAATATATTAGTAGTGTAATATTAGTAGTGTAATATTATTATAGTATATAGTATATAGTAGTGTAATATATTAGTAGTGTAATATATTAGTAGTATAATATATTAGTAGTATAATATTAGTAGTGTAATATTAGTAGTGTAATATTATTATAGTATATAGTAGTGTAATATTGGTAGTGTAATATTTTTATAGTATGTAGTATTATAGTATATTATAGTATTATATATATAGTAGTATATTGCATATATTGATGAATATTATATATATAGTAGTATATTTCATATATAGTAGTGCCCGCGGGCCGCCCGGAGATAGGGTTAGGGTGGTGGTACTCGCGGGCCCCCTGACTTAGGGTTAGGGTGGTGGTACTCGCGGGCCCCCTGACTTAGGGTTAGGGTGGTGGTGCTCGCGGGCCGCCCGGACTTAGGGTTAGGGTTAGGGCATCACTAGAATTTTGCTATTGTTTAGTATTATTGTAGCAAATTGCGTGTTCATATTATTGTTTAGTATTATTTTATGCAGCAATACTGAATGAAAAATGTTATTGTGTGCATTTTGTAGAAAACTATGGATCCAATCCAGAGAGACCTAGCACAGGAAGAAATTCTCGAGGACATGATGAACGACACCCCCCCATGTTAATCCACCCGAATCTCCGTCGATTTATCTGAACCCCTCCGGTGAGGGAGAGGAGGTCGACCGAAATGATGAAGGAGAAGACGACGGCTCCGGTGGTGGAGAAGCCGACGGCTTCGGTGGACCCTTAACGAAGTCCGGCGAGGTATATATATGAAGTCTGGTGATCAGTAGATACATTAACTGAGTTGTATATATATATATAAATTGACGAATGTTTCTTCTCTTAGGCCTCCACATCGAGCAAAAAATATTCCAAACGAGGCCCGGCCAAAAAGTTGGACGCATCTACGCGTTATACAATTACGGTGGTATCACTAGGGGGTGAACCGTTGGAACCCGAAAAGGCTAAAACTGTATTTAAACAACAATGCGGAGTTATGGTTAGGGATCACATCCCGATCACCGTTGGAGAGTGTAATAAGACCAAAGGGGCGAAAGAGGGTGAGTATGTCGCCGACAGGTTCAAAGAGGGTCTTTGGAATGACCTCATGACACATTTCACCCTGCCAAAATGTGAGGATGATGCCGACACAGCTGCATTGAGGAAGAAAGTCAAGCAGTGGACTCTTACAAAGATGGCCGAACTATTCAAGAACTGGAAGAAAGCATTATGGCAAAAGTATCAGAAGACGAAGACTCATCCTATATTTGAATGCTATCTAACGAAGCAGCAGGCTAACTGGGATGCATTTGTCAAGTACAAGGAGTCCCTGCTATGGAAATGTCGAAAAAAAACAAGAAAAATGCTGCAATGAAGAAATATCACCATCACCTGGGGCCAGGGGTCTACGCGGCTGCCATGCCAAAGTGGGATGCTTAAGAGAATGAGCTGCTTGCTAAAGGGATCACTCCAGAACCAATGCGTGAAGAATGGGATCTGAGGGCAAGGAATTGGTTCCTTGGGCATGGGAGTGAGTATGACGAAAGTACAGGGGACCTTGCAGTGACAGGATTAGGATACCCCGGGATACATGGCAGAAAGTGGTGAAGGAGATTAAAGTGGGGACAACAAAGTTCCGTCCCGATAGAGAGGAAGACTTGCTGACAAAGGTCCTCGGGAATGACGAACGCGAAGGACGTGTACGAGGCCTTGGCCCTAGTTATACGTGGGAGATGGGGTTTCCCAAAGACAGAGATACTTATAGGAGCCGAGAGAGAGCAAAGAGGCGACGACAGGAGGAGGAGGGAGACAGGTTCACCGAGTTGCTAGGAACACTTCGAATGCATCAACAACAGATTGACGAACTTCGAGGAGCAGCGCGCCTGCAAGATCCTGTACTCGATATTACCGCCGTCCCATCTCAGCGGAGAAGCAGCGTGGCTGAATCGGAGGTCCCTTCTGACGATGCACGTATGGTAGATGGCGGTCCCGGCTACCTCGTGGATGGAATCAACGTGCAGGCATCTTGTGAGCTCCATCAGAAGGTGAAGGACCTATCCATCAAGGTGGCGGTCAGATGTGCTTTACCTTGTCCACCTGGCGCACGCTGGCATGGCCGTGAGATTCCAGCTGGCTATGCTAAAGTTGTTGTGGATGAAATCGCAATGGGGTGGGACTCAATGGAGCTTGACATCCCTGGACCTGAAGGTGAGAGGACACTCGGAGAAGTACTGGGTGGTATCATTCTATGGGACAAGAACAACATCAAGCTTCCAGGCTGGACGCCAAAGCCAACACCGCCTCCGAGTCGTCGCATGCCACCTTCACCTCCATCACCTCCAAGAAGCCCACCCCATGACTACGACCACCACAGCCCGAGTCCATCTCGATCTCCGCCACAGCCTCCGATTAGTACTAAACAACGCAGCAGCCCAAAACGACAAATGTCGCCCCTCCCAAGAGTACCTCATAAGAATATTCCCATCAGACCTTACGATCGTACTGACGAGGAAACCGACATGATCGTAAAGGCCGAATGTGTTGCGCAACTTCAAAAGAAGAAAGCCGAGCCCGCCCCGGTATACACCGAGAAGCAAAAAGCATATGCACTTTCTTTTCTGAACACAAAATCGCAATATGAATTGCACCATAAGCCAGATGACTATCGACACACACTTCAGAAGGAAGTGAAGAAGAGCAAATCAAGTAGAAGTGCAAGCGGGAGCAAATCAAGTAGGTCAAAGTGCAACCGAGAAAAGAATGGACGTCCCTAGCTCGGGAAACGGGCCAAAACATCGATCCCACCCCTCCAGGTGTTATCCTATGACACTCCCCAGCAGGATATGGAAGAAGCTAAGAAGCTTGCGGCCGCTATGAATGTGACTGTTGAGGAATTGCTAGGTGCCCAGGACGACAAGTTACCCAAGGCTTAGGTAGTCCCTACATATGTCCCAGGGAAGCCTCTGGTCAGCTTTGAGCAGTTTCAACAACTGCCAACACAAATGCGTAGTTTACATAACTGGTACTTGAAAGCCGTAAAGCAGGAGAGAATAATGATCGTGGCGAAAGTCCCACATAACTACTACTTCCGAGAAGAAGAGGTCCATGTTGAGTTTCCAGAACTCTTCCAATTATACAGCTTCGACATCCTCGACAAAAGTCTCATGAGTTGCTATTGTCTGTAAGTTGTTGAATTCATTGTCTATATATAAGTTGTTCATTTTTTCAGTTGTTCAGTTCATTGCATATAATTATCCTCATTATATCCTTTTGTAATCTATTATTATGCAAAATGAAGATCATGGAATGTAAAAGAAGGTCAGTCTTTAGTGTTGGGTTCATTGACCCAGATAATATACATTGTAAGACGCTAAAGGATAAACCCGAGGAGACGCAGGAAAACCTTCTAAGGTTTCTAACAGAGCAACATTTCTGTGACCACATACTGTTTCCTTACAATTTACGGTGAGGGTCTTACTATGTTGTACACATTCACTTTTTCTTACTCGATGTTAAATGTAATTCATGAGTTACTGATGTATATATAAACGTGTGCAGTTTCCACTAGATTCTCATGGACATTCAACTTGATAAGGGAAGAGTTGAAGTCATGGACCCATCGAAGAGACCCCTGGAACAGTTTAGGGACATGCATGACATGCTCCAGAGGTAATTTCCGTGCTACATCGGTCTCTTTATTTGATTT
The DNA here is from genome assembly GCA_910589775.1 of Avena eriantha. Lineage (NCBI taxonomy): Eukaryota > Viridiplantae > Streptophyta > Magnoliopsida > Poales > Poaceae > Avena > Avena eriantha. The sequence goes on from OU342743.1 coordinate 554,864,370, forward strand.
CCTGAGATATCACGTAATAAATAACTCATTCATTCATTTTCTTTGCCGGGCAGGGTTTGGAGCATGTTTAAGAGTAGGGTTAAGGGTTCCTTTAGTAAGGAGCTGACCTTTACTCCGGTCTCGGTAAGTAATACGTGATATGTTCGCGCATCTCTTTACTTCTAGTTTCAAGACAATTATGATGCTAGATTATAATTTTGATTGAATTCTATTCTCGTAAAGTGCGCGAGGCAGCCACAGGGGACGAATCTATGTGGATTCTACGTTTGCGATTTCATTCGCACGTTTTCCACTGAGCACAAAGATTATAGAGTCGATGTAAGCAATACATTCGCAACATTATTTTATTACCGTCACTTTTTGTTATCATGATTGATATTCATATTGATCTTCTTTTCTTATATAGTTCGAGAGAATGCGGGATCAGCTCCTACCAGAGCAACACGTACGAGAAATTGCTGAAGAACTGGCAGGATTCTTGATGAACGAGACGATAGATGACGCCGGGGAATTTAGCGTGAATAGGCGCTACCGATGATCCCCGACCGTGTAATTAAATCGTCGAATTGTGATCTCCGACCGTGTAACTATCATGATCATGTATATATTTGTATGCTCGATCTTAAGAGAAGTTATCTTATGTATGCACAAACGTGTACGGTATGTGGTAGTGTAGAAAACTATTTTTAAATGAAAAAGAGAAAAAAAGATACAAATTTAATTCTCTGCCGCGGCAGAGAAAGTGCCTAAACTTCTGCCGCAGCAGAGAACTAATGGGGGGGGCACCCAGCGCCCGCAGAGACAGCCAACGTGGATACCCATTGGTCCCGGATGGTAAGCGGTCCGGGACTAGGGGGGGGGGCTTTAGTCCCGCCCCTCCAGTCCCGGTTACCAGGACCGGGCCGGGACTTGAGGCCCTTTTTTCACTAGTGTACCAGAAAAAAGAGAAATAGTCTAGAAAATCCCACAAAAATTAGAAACATCTGACCGTTAATTAAATTAGCTAGGCAATGGCAATGGTCAGATCTTTATAATTATCTATTGACATTGAAATTGAGGAGAATTACCCACCAATACCCTACATTAAGTTTTCACCGTACCCGTTCAATTTTTTCTATCTAATAAAAGTTAACTACTCCAAGGAGGAGCGCTACCCTAGCATGTCCTCAGGCACGATATCTCCGCCGCCATTGTGTTCACAGAAAGAAAAGCAATAGGAGAGAGACTCTTGCTTGTCCTCACGCGGCCTCGCGGCCTCAGCTGGTCACGTGCATATGCAGATGTGGATTGGTGGCCTCGGGTCTCCATTAGCATCATGCATCCCTATACCAAAGAGTTAGGTACAAGATCGGAAGAAAATAAAAGCTCAGATATGGAACATCTAGGATATGGACTGCCTTGCATGTCCTCATGGACGCTGTCATCACCACCGTTGAGTTCGCGTCGATGTCGTCGGCCGGCCAGCCAGTCGACTACAAAAAATCTACGTTCGTCTATGTTCATTGACAGACTTGAGGTTTCAAACTTGTATGTATTCAACTGGCCGACTATGTTGAGTCTACCACATGTAGATGCAAATCGGTGGCCTCAAGATTCAAATAGTATCACACATGCATCTCTATACAAAGGAGTCAGGTACCAGATCGGTTGGGTTCGCGGACAAGAAAACCTAGGGTACGGAGTCTCACATACGCCGTCGTCGCTTGGTTTGCGGATAAGAAAACCTAGGATACGGACTCCCATAGACGTCGTGTCGTCGCGCCCAGGTGAGTTCGCATCGGTGCCGTGGGCCAATCGACTGACTATGATGAATCTAATTCGTCCATGTACATTGTTAGACTTCAAATTTCAAACTTGTATCATTTATGCATTCATACAACAAGAATCTATATACGAGATAGGTTGAAGACTGGTAATCTGTATAAAATAGCTACTACTAAGATTGCTCTTGTCGCTGCTGTTGCATCAGCGTCGGTGCCTTCTGCCGACCGGCCGACTGTGACGAGTCTACCTCATACATGGTGATGGGCCGCCTAAGCTTCCAAATTTGTATCGTGCATGCATCCCTATAGAAATAAGCTAGGTACAAGATCATTTGAAGACTGATCACAACATTACTTTGTTCAAAAACACATGAAAGTAGAATTCACTATTATACAGTACAGAACTACATCGCAGAACTGTTTTGTATTCATAGTCTACAAATTGCATCTCTGTATATTTCATACATATTTTCATATGCACATTGCGACGATAGATACGCATACCATGTTTTTATGTTGTTGATTTGCAGGTTTAACAAAATTGGTGCCTTCTGCTGTCCGGTCGACCGTGACGAGTCTACCTCATACATGGTGATAGGATGCCTAAGCTTTCAAATTTGTATCGTGCATGCATCCCTATAGAAAGAAGCTAGGTACAAGATCATTTGAATACTGATCACAACATTACTTTGTTCAAAAACACATGAAAGTAGAATTCACTATTATACAGTACAGAACTACATCGCAGAACTGTTTTGTATTCATAGTCTACAAATTGCATACTCCGCATATTTCTTACATATTTTCATATACACATGGCGAGGATAGATAAGCATACCGTGTTTTTATGTTGTTGATTTGCAGGTTTAACAAAATTGTGAAGATTGTATCATATACTATACAAGATTAGATTGGGCACTGAAAGTATATGTCTATCATGTGCATCCCTAGCCACTGGGTGTGAGCATGGGGCAAGACTTAGATTAATCTTGTAGCTATTGTAGGTTAGAGAAATTAGCTTGAATTATGTACAACACCCCAGATTTGGTTGTCGTTCTAAGACAGTATAGATGCATATGGTAGGATCAACTTATCGCTTTAAAAAATTTAATGTTCTACACAAACTACAATATCCCTCCTCTTGTAGTGTATAACTTGCCAGGGTCATTATAGAATCAAAGTTAATACAGGAAGTACGCACTAGCAGATTTGTTCTGAATTTCGTCAGAACAACACCACTTTGTAAATTAATTTTCCTATCATGTTTTATCTCTCCTTAATTTAGCTGCGAGTACTTTATTTGCTATAATGTGGCTTTATACACAACAAATCCGTTTATTTATCAAGTTTTAACAAATCAGAACTGGTGGTCTTTCATAAACTAGCAGGTGGCGTCTTGACTGTCGGAAGTGTAGACCCTACTTATGTGAAGGCAAGCACATATTCTTATCCCGGTTTATATACGCATGCAACACGCACTTAGGATGTGTGTATGCATCTCTTTTCTCAGTTTTCATGTCTAATATAGCACGACACAGGAGATAATTATGATGATGCAATATAAGAACTAATCATGCAATTTGATATAGCTTAGTTTTTCTATTCTATATTTTTCATGTGGTGCCTCTATACTAATAGATTATGGATTCTTATAAATATAATTTAATAAAGAGAGAGGGAATATTATTTTTTAATGGTGGGTAATTTCATGCATCTTCAGTGACCAAAGGTCCAATAATTATATCAACTGTCTGTCGTTAAATGATGTATCAATGAGATGTTTTGCTTTTCTTTTTGTGAGATCTACTATTTTTAAGCTAGGGCAAATTTCCCTGATGCACATATCTATTTGGACTTTTGGAGAAAATAAGTAGTTCTAATTGATATTCATATAACAATTATTTTTATGCTAGGTTCACTCACTTGATTTCCCTCTTCGATACAGGACACGGTCCGCCCTAAGGATTTTAGTATCTCCTCCAGACACATCATAGACTGTCTACGTATCTGATTATGTATGCAACTAATGGCTTGCACCTCTACGTATGACTGACAAATGCATGATATTGAGAACATTTAGATTAAGCTCAGTCATCTAAAATTGATTTGATCGATGAACTATTGTCATCCATAACACCAACTTTATTATTTGCTTCTTGATATTTAACCAACTTAATCAGACCAACCAAATGTGTTTAAATATTTACACTAATATATATTTTTAAACCAACTTCATCAGAACATACACATGATGTTCAAACTAATATATATTAAAAAAATAAAGGCTGAAATTTCTTATGATGTAAAACAATATTTCTAATAAGAACAGATAAAGATGGGCGACATTAACATTAGTATTTGATCTATGTTTTTACAATTAATGAAAGTTAACAAAAACAATTTCTTTCATGCAAAGACTATTAATATTTTAGTGGTACATTATGTAGGTTTTACTTTATCAAATTTCTTTGCCCAAACTTTAAAAAATCCTCCCGAGTGAGGTAAGAAGTGTCCATGGTCCAACTCCGATGTTAAGAACTTAAAGCATTAAATAATACGATTAAGACATTGCCCGCGCATGTGCACGTGTCACTGTGATAGTTCTACATAAAGGACCTAAAAAGGAAAAATTACATCGAGGTCCATACATTTACACAAAGGACCCTGACATTGTGTAGGTTCATCTAGATACATTCCTTTCATAAAGCTAAAACATCTTATATTTTGAAACAGAGAGAGTATAATAGAGTACCAATTCGAACTTTTCCGGTTTCAAAATTTTCACTTCCTTCACAAACATCCAGGGGGGAGGATATTCAAAAAATCGCCATTCACAGTACTACTAGTACAAGTACGAGTACTACTTAAGTGTTGGACAAGGGATTGGTTGATCTAGCTAGCAAAAAACAAAAACGTCCCATCGCATTCGATGCTCACCATTATGATCTGACCAGCCTACCTACTCCGTACTACTCCACCTACGTACCCTAGGAAGAGGAAGCACCAAGCACACATGTGCCAAGTTGGTTCGAAAGTGAGGAGCGGCTCCTTTAGTTTCTTCCATGAAGAAAGTAGTACTCCCTCATTTCCAAATTAGGACGCATATCTTGTTAGAGTCAAATTTAATAAACTTTGACTAAATGTATGACATCAACTCAATGTTATTAGAATCATCATGAATTATATTTTCATATTATATGCATTTGTCATTAGAAAAGTCAGTATGTTTTTACAAATAGTTGGTCAAACTTTATAAAGATTGACTTTGTCCAAACCTAATATGCGTCCAAAATTGGGAAAGAGGAAGCATTATGAAGAGAATAGCTCGATCAGCTGCTCTCTCTAGGAGTCGTACCTGACTGTTTTCAATTCCTTGTTTGGTTTTAGGGTCCTTTGTGCTAAATGTATGGACCTCGATGTAGTTTTCCCTTTTTTAGGTCCTTGTTGTAAAATATAGTCCCATGATCCGTGTAAAATTCTAACCAATAAGTATAAGTGGTGAAATTTAAATGAATTTAAGCTTACTTCTCAACGGGTATGAACACTCTTGAATTTCAAGCCAAACGACCAAGGTCAAGGCCATATCAACATCATACTTTATGTTGATGGCCCCATACAAGAGAATTTGCATGCCAACAGACTGGGCCATATATTTTGAAAACAATCGAAGAGGAAGTAGTATGAAGAGTTTGGCTCAAATCTGCTGATGTCTCGAGAAGGAGATGAACGACAAAGTTTTCCTTTTATGATCCTTTGGGCTATGTGTATGGATCCCAATGTAAATTTCCCATTTTAGATCTTTGATGTAAAATATGCTCCCAGCGCGACCGTGTAAAATGCTAACCTAAAAGTAAGTGGTGAAATTTAAACGAATTTAAGCTTAGATGTCAACGAGTAGGAACTTTCTTGGATTTCAAGCAGAACGACCACATGGTTAAGGCCATATCTATACATCATACTTTATGCTGATGATCTCATATCCAAGAATTTGCATGGCGACAAATTTGGCCATATTTGTAAAACAGTCGAAAAGGAGGTAGTATGAAACGTATGGCTCGATCAGCTTCTCTCTCTCGAGAAGGAGCCGAAGCAGACTATTTTCTTTGCTCAATTTTAGGGTCATTTGTGCCAAATGTATGGACCTAATGTAATTTTCCATTTTTAGGTACTTGACGTAAAATATACACCCGCCGCCTGTGTAAAATTCTAACCTAAAAGTAAGTGGTGAAATTGAAACGAATTTAAGCATAGTTATCGACGAGTACGAAAAATTCCTGGATTTCAAGATGAACGACCAAGGTGAATGCCATATCAACATCATACTTTATGCTGATGACCCCATATCAGAGAATTTGCATGGCAATAGATTTGTCTATATTATTTTGAAAACAATCAAAGAGGAAGTATTATGAAGAGTTTAGCTCAGATCAGCTAATAATCTCTCGAGAAGGAGCCGAACCAATGCAACAAAAGGTTTTCCTTTTAGGGTCCTTTGTGACAAATGTATGGACATTGATGTAATTTCCCCCTTTTTTAGGTCCTTGATGTAAAATATGCTCCCACCGGCCGTGTAAAATGCTAACCTAAAAGTAAGTGGTGAAATTTTAATGAACTTAAGCTTAGTTGTCAACGAGTATGAAATTTCTTAGATTTCAAGACGAACGACCACAAGGTCAAGGCCATATCTCTACATCTTACTTTATGTTGATGATCCCATATCAAAGAAGTTGCATGGCGACAGATTTGGCCATATTTTGAAAAAAATCAAAGAGGAAGTAGTATGAAGAGTATGGCTTGATTAGCTACTCTCGTGAGATGGAGCCGAACCCGACTATTTTCCTTGCTTGATTTTAGGGTCCTTTGTGCTAAATGTATGAACCTCGATGTAATTTACCGCCTTTTTAGGTCTAAAAGTGTAAGCGGTGAAATTTATAGGATTATTTTAAGCTTACTTATCAACGAGTATGAACATTCTTAGATTTGAAGCCAAACGACCATGGCTATCAAGGCCATATCAACATCATACTTTATGCTCTTGATCCCATGTTAGAGAATATGCATGGCAACAGATTTGGCCATGTTTTGGAAACAATCAAAGAGGAAGTAGTATTAAGAGTTTGGCTCGGATCAGCTGATCTCTCGAGAAGGAGTCAAACATGAAAATTTTCCTTTTAGCGTCCTTTATGCTAAATGTATGGACCTCGATGTAATTTTTGCTTTTTTGAGGTTGCTGATGTAAAATGTACTCATTTCGACCTTGTAAAGTTCTAACCTAAAAGTAAGTGGTGAAATTTAAACGAATTTAAGCTTAGTTGTCAACGAGTATGAACCATTCTTTAATTTCAAGACGAACCACCAAGGTTAAGGCCATATCAACATCATACTTTATGCTCATGATCCCATATCCAATAATTTGCATGCTGACAAATTTGGTCATATTTTGAAAACAATCGAAGATGAAGTAGTCTGAAGAGTATGGCTCGATCATCTACTCCCGTGAGAAGGATCCAGACCCGATTGTTTTCCTTGCTTAATTTTAGGGTCCTTTGTGCTAAATGTGTGGACCTCGATGTAATTTCCCCCTTTTTAGGTCTAAAGTGTAAGTGGTGAAATTTAGACGATTTTAAGCTTACTTGTCAACGAGTATGAACATTCTTGGATTTCAATCCGAACGCCCAAGGTCGTCAAGGCCATATCTACATCATACTTTATATGCTGATGATCCTATATGAGAGAATTTACATGGCAACAAATTTGGCCATATTTTGAAAACAATCGAAGAGGAAGTAGTATCAAGAGTTTGGCTCAGATCAGCTGATCTCTCGAGAAGGATCCGAACCAGAAAATTTTCCTTTTAGGGTCCTTTATGCTAAATGTATGGACCTTGACATAATTTTTTTCTTTTTGAGGTCCCTGATGTAAAATGTACTCCGATTGATCGTGTAAAGTTCTAAACTAAAAGTAAGTGGTGAAATTTAAAGGAATTTAAGCTTAGTTGTCAACGAGTACGAACAATTCTTGTATTTCAAGACGAACGACCAAGGTCAAGGACATATCTTCATCATACTTTATGCTGATGATGCCATATTCAAGAATTTGCATATCGACCAATTTGTCCATATTTTGAAAACAATCAAAGATAAAGTAGTATGAAGAGTGTAGCTCAATCAGCTACTCTCTCGATAAGGAGCTGAGCCCTACTGTTTTATTACTTAATATTAGGGTCCTTTGTGCTAAATGTATGGACCTCGATGTAATTTTCCCCTTTTTAGGTCCTTGTTGTAAAATGTACTTCCATCGACCGTGTAAAATTCTAACCTAAAAGTAAGTGGTGAAATTTAAACGAATTTCAGCTTATAGTTGTTAATGAGTATGAACATTCTTTTATTTCAAGCCAAACGACCACAAGGTCGAGGCTATATCTCTACATCATACTTTATTCCGATGATCGAGTATCGAAGAAATTGCATGGCGCTAGATTTGGCCATATTGTGAAAACAATCGAAGAGAAAATAGTATGAAGAGTATGGCTCGATCAACTGCTCTCTCGAGAAGGAGCCGAACCCGATTGTTTTCTTTGCTCAATTTTAGGGTCCTTTGTGCTAAATGTATGGACCTCGATGTAATTTCCCCCTTTTTAGGTCTTGGATGTAGAATGTACTCCCACCGACCATGTAAAATGCTTACCTAAAAGTAAGTGATGAAATTTCAATGAATTTAAGCATAATTCTCAACAAGTATGAATAAATCTTGGGTTTTCAAGCCAAACGACCACGAGGTCAAGGCCATATCTCTACATCATATTTTATGTTGATGATCCCATATTCAAGAATTTGCATGGCGATATATTTGGCCATATTTTGAAAACAATCGAAGAGGAAGTACTATGAAGAGTATGGCTCGATGAGCTGCTCTCTCGAGAAGGAGCCGGACCCGAGTGTTTTCTTTGCTCAATTTTAGGGTCCTTTGTGCTAAATGTGTGGACCTCGATGTAATTTCCCCTTTTTTTAGGTCCTTTATGTAGAATGTACTTTATGCTTATGATCCCATATCCAAGAATTTTAATGCCGACAAATTTGGCCATCTTTTCAAAACAATCAAAGATATTAAAAACAAAAAACAATCAATTTCATTTTTCCAACTGACAGGAATTTATTTTCTGAAAAGCAAGTAAGAAGAATTTATTTCCTTTTTATGTTAAAAAATAAAGAGCGAGAAGAGATTATATGAGCACAGAGGAGGCAGCGAGAGAGCTGCGAAGAGGAGGATTTGAAGGTGGTGCGATGTCAGAGCAAAGCTAGGATGGGTTCCTGACACGAGGTATAGGGTATAGTGAGTAGAGTAAATTTCAGGACCACGATATGTATGCATGCAAAATAAAATGTGTTTTCTCTCTCCTTCACTCCCTCATCAGGCTAGTCATAGTGGGAGTAACTTGGGTACTAATAGTCCTACATGTATTGCCAACAGTAAACATTTAGATGACATGGCATGTAATTAAATGATGAAAGAAAGCCTTGTGGTAACTAGCTATGTTAACATCACACATTTCAAGACAAAATGAGTCTACATTGCAATAAGCAAGGCTTTGCATGATACCACACCTATATTATTTTCCACTATGGAGGTAGTAACTTAGACTAGTAACATATGCATGTTAGTACTAAGTTACTCCCCACTATGACCAGCCTCACCACCCCACACCCTGGCCGGCTGATCTCTCGCTCGTCCACAAAGTGGCGTTACGCACGCGTGTCGACCGACAGCCTTCCTTGTGTCGGTGGCTCAGTGTCTGTGTCTGGCGTGTTCATCAGCTGCGTCGGTGGGAACCATTTTGGTCCTTGGCGGCAAAAAGTATTACTACTACAGTACTCCCTCCGTTTCAAAATATAAGATGTTTTAGCTTTGTGAAAGGAGTGTATCTAGACTTCTTTTAGTGTGTAGGTTCATCTAGAATTGGAGTGACTCTACAAATTAAAAGGGATCTAGATACACTCCTTTCACAAAGCTAAAACATCTTATATTTTGAAATGGAGGGAGTACAATAGAGTAGCAATTCAAACTTTCCCAGTTTCAAAATTTTCACTTCCTTCACAAACATCCGGGGGGAAGGATATTCAAAAGATCGCCATTCGTAGTACTACTAGTACAAGTACAAGTACTACTTAAGTGCTAGACAAGGGATTGGTTGATCTAACCAGCAAAAAAACAAAAATGTCCCATCGCATTGGATGCTCACCATTATGATCTGACCAGCCTACCTACTCCGTACTACTCCACCTCCGTACCCTAGGAAGAGGAAGCACCAAGCAAACCCGCAGCAAGCTGGTTCGAAAGTGAGGAGCGCTCCTTTTTTTTCTTCCGTGAAGCAAGTAGTACTCCCTCCTTCCCAAATTAGGACGCGTATCTAGTCAGAGTAAAATTTCATAAACTTTGACTAAATGTACGACATCAACTCAATGTTATTAGAATCATCATGAACTATATTTTCATATTATATGCATTTATCATTAGAAAAGTCAGTATATTTTTACATATAGTTGGTCGAACTTTATAAAGATTGACTTTGACCAAACCTAATATGCGTCCAAAATTGTGAAATAGGAAGCAGTATGAAGAGTATGGCTCGATCAGCTGCTCTCTCGAGGAGTCATACCCGACTATTTTCAATTCCTTGTTTGGTTTTAGGGTCCATTGTGCTAAATGTATGGACCTCGATGTAGTTTTCCCTTTTTAGGTCCTTGTTGTAAAATGTAGTCCCACCATCCGTGTAACATTCTAACCTATAAGTGTAAGTGGTGAAATTTAAACGAATTTAAGCTTACTTCTCAACGGGTATTGATGTCTACGCACTTCTATTCATGCAGACAGTTGTTGGGCCTCCAAGTGCAGAGGTTTGTAGAACAGCAGCAAGTTTTCCCTTAAGTGGATCACCCAAGGTTTATCGAACTCAGGGAGGAAGTGGTCAAAGGTATCCCCACTCAAGCAACCCTGCAATCAAGATACAAGAAGTCTCTTGTGTCCCCAACACACCCAATACACTTGTCAGGTGTATAGGTGCACTAGTTCGGCGAGGCGATTGTGAAAGACAAGTGGTATAGATAATTATAAGTGGTAACAGTGATAGAAAATAGCTTGATGGCGTGGAAAAGACTAAAGTAAAACTGAAATAACGATAGAAGCAAGCAAACATGTAATAGATCTAATAGCAAATATTAACTACTTCAGTGCTTAGAAACAAGGCCTAGGGATCATACTTTCAGTAGTGAACACTCTCATATAAATATCTTCTCTTTATGATACTAATCTTAACTACTCTCCGGTTGGACACTCTAATCGATGGTAGGGCTATAACAGCACACCTCAAAGTTCATATTTCCCATCTAGATAACCCCACACTGTCACCTTGAGTACTAGATGGGTCCAACAAACACCACAATTTCATAAAGACATCCAACTCAAAATATAACTCATAACAAGTATTTGTATTCTCTAGCCTAAGTGCCACCATAGTGTACACACTGTAAACTTCACACACATGGGGAGAGCAGAGATCTATTAAAGCACTGGAGTAGCAAGGTAGATCTACTTGATTACAAAGCTCATGATCACAATATGATCATGCATAGAGAGAGATGAACACATAGCTACCGGTAGAGCCCTTAGCCTCGAGGAAAAACTACTCCCTCATCATCATTGGAATCAGCAATGGTGATGGAGATGGTGGTGGAGATCGATGAAGATGGCTGCGGGGGAACTTCCCCGTCCTGGCAGGGTGCCAGAACAGAGACTTTCTGTCCCCTAAATTGTTGGGTCCGCAGCATAGAAAACAAAAAATTTCCTACGGTGTGAACTACACGCCAAGACCTATCTACTAGGTACAAAGTAACGGGTTGACATACATCCAACGAGAACTTACCCTCGAAGACAACTAGTTTTGTTAACGAGTAGGAACTCGTGGTTGATGTAGTCGTACACTTGCCGATCTCAAGATCGTGAGGAAGTCCAGCAGGTCCGGCTCCAGCACGTCTATCAGATCCAGCTCCAGCACCACCAAGTCCAGCACCGCAAAGCAGCGGTGCATCCGTGATCGCACACACGTCCAGTACCCCGACAACCTCCGTCCCTCGCTCCAGCAAAGCAGTGGAAGCAGCAACTCCTTTCCAGATAAAGCCACTGGGAACATGTATCTCGCTAATCCGAAACCATGGGGGAATAATACTAGAGGGGGAGAGAGATCCTTCACAAGGACGTGTGTTTTAGAAGTGAGGAGAGGGTGGCCTTTTATAGGACGAGGCGGGGTGCCCCTCCTTCATGGCCGGCACATGGAGGAGGTGACTCTTCACCTCCTCCATTCATGTGGTGGTAACCCCAAAATGCCTCTTCACATTCCCTTTTAAAGTCTCCACTTTAAATGCATTAAATTTCTCCAAATTTAATGCTTTCTCATTTAATAAAACTCTTTTATTATTTTTATTCAGAATTTTGTTAATTACTTTAATTAACAAACATTCACATAAAACCCCCTGCAACATTTCAATATTACATGCAGAACTAATTTCAGCAATTTCACCCGAAACAGTTTCGATGTCTATTGAAATAATTCCAGCGCTTTCTTAAATCTTTATCTGAAACATATTTGCTCCAAATGGTGTCGGTATCCCTTAAGTGTGTCACCCTACGGTTCGCGAATAATGCAGACATGATTGAGACCCCTCTCCGATCAATAATCAGCAGTGGGACCTGGAGATCCGTACTGAGCCTACACATTCAACGATGACTTCTGTGATCGTGAGAACCTTTAACGCTTGTAACTAAATCCCTTTGTCTCGTGATATATTACATGTCCGAGATTCGATCATCGGTATCTCCATACCTAGTTTGATCTCGTTACCGACATGCACTCTTTTCTCGTTCCTGTGATATAACATTCTAGTGATCATATCACTTGCTTGCAAGCTATCTTAATGTGATATCACCGAGAGGGCCTAGAGTATATCTATCCGTCATCGGGATTGACAAATTCCACTCTTGATCCATGAGCCTCAACATAACACCTTCGTAGCACTGAACCCATCTTTATAGTCACCCTGTTACGGTGTGACGTTTGATGTTATCAAGATACTCTTCCGGTGTTAGCAATTAACATGATCTCATGGTGTAAGGACTAAGATTACTTCGTATGATGTTATAGCAATATAAAAATAATGACTTGATCGTAATGCTATACTTCGGATGAATGTTCATCACATCATTCCACCAATGCTGTGACCTCGTTATTAACAACATCCAATGTCCATGATCAGGAAACCTTGATCATCTTGTTAATCAACGAGCTAGTCTATAAGAGAGGCATAACTAGGAACCCTTTTTGTTTATTAAACACACATATATTGACGTTTCCATACAATTATAGCATGCAAAATAAACATTTATCATAAACATGGAATAAGATAATAACCACTTTATTATTGCCTCTCGAGCATATTCCCTTCAGTCTCCCACTTGCAGTAGAGTCAATAATCTAGTTTGAAAACTTTGCGTATTGAACACCTATGGCTTTCTGGTGTTGCATATACGCGATTGCTAGTGGTTAACATAATCTCCGGATCTGACAGTTTCAGGTCCGTGTGTATTTGCATGTCTTTGCGTCTCTACGCATCACTCATTCTCAAATGAGATGGCATTGTATAAATTTGGTCCTTTGGTGAGACCTTTAGTTCGTTCGGCTCAAAATATGTTGATATTATTGTCACACAATATATCTTCATAGTATTAGCCCACTTTGAACCACACCTAGTTTGATGACAAACTACTTAACACAAATTCCCTCCTTTGCTGCTACAATAGCAGTTATATACTTAGCCTTTTGTTGTAGTATTAGTCACAATGTCTCAACTTTGGAACTCATCCAAATCCATCATGGAACATCCTTTCCATTATATTGTGCCACCCATAGTCTAAATTGAGATAAATTTAATTTGTATCTTGTGACAAAATTAGTATCAATGTAACACTTTACAATGAACTACCTTTAACTATTTGTCACTTATACATGATATATTCTTAGTTCTTCCAAAGCTCATAAGAATATCTTACTATTGTCCAATGATCATCTCATGAATCATTCTGGTATGTGCTCATAACATTTAGAGCATAGGACATTCTGGATATATACATATCATGGTATAATCGATCAAAATCTTCATGTGATTTTACTCACCAAGTGTTCAAACACTTGAATTTTGATACAATCCTTTCCATGCAGCAAGAACCTTTCTAGTTGTTTCCATATTGAACCCTTTCAATATCTCATATATGTATGTCTGGCACAACCATCTTAGCGCCTTAATCTATCCATATAGATATTGATGCCTAATATTCCGGTTTTGCCCAAGTCTTTCATCGAAATCTTATTTTAATGAAATTCTTAACTTGTGTCAATACAAGATACATCATTTCCAATCAACAATATGTCCTATACATAATGTATTAGAAATATGTCTCAGCGCTCCCACTTAATTTCTTGCAAATGCAAGCATCTTCATCATCTCTGATGAATTTAAACTCTTAACAGTTTCATCATGGTGAAGATTCCAACTCCGCTATGCTTACTTCAACTATTGAAGTTTGCATGTCCTTTTAGCACTCTTTGAATTATCAAAACCCTTCGGACCATGTCATGTACACGTCCTAGGTAACCGTTTTATTAGAAGAACATTGGTTTGTTTATTCAACTACCATATACCAAATTATATGTAGTGGTTGCTACATTAATCCGTCAAGACTATATATCGCTATGAAAGATCAAATCTTGTCATAGTCAACTTCTTGAACATTGTCGTAAACTTCTTTCCGACATGTCGACTACTTCATAGATGTTAAACATCCATGTCTTATTTCTTTATAGATCCAAACACGACTAATAGGCTTCACGCCTTTCCAGAGGGTCTTCCAAGTTCAAAAACATGATTTCTCGTGTATGGACACTATCACGGATTCTATGACTTCTAGTCATTTTATGGAGTCAGGGCCCATCATCGCTTCTTTGCATGTAATCGGTTCATCATTGTCAAAACAATAACGACTTGCTTATCAAATCTTACTATTTGATTCTTACCGACCCACACGGTTCTATAGGAACTCTAATCTCCGAGATCACACCTTTTGTAATCACGGGAGCCATGAGCATTGTGGCCGCCACCGGGACACTTTTCGGTGCTGCGCTACTTAGCACATATAGCTAAGGTTCAACAACCTTATCAAAGTTCAATTGTCCTCCCACTTAACTTTTCGCGCAAAATTCCTTCTCAAGAAACTTGACGTTCCAAGTAACAAACTCTTTTGTCCTCAGTGTTATGGAGAAATTCTCAACAAATTCTTTGGGATAACCTACAAAGACGTGCTTATCTGACTTTGGTTGTAAAAATTTTACTTATGCATAGCATACCAAAATTTAAGAAAAGACAATTCTGGTTTTATCCCAAACCATAACTCATATGGTGTCATTTCAACGGATCACGATGGTGCTCTTTTCAGTGTAAAAGCGGTAGTCTCTAAAGCTTCAATCCTTAAAATATAATGGAAGTTTTATAAATGACACCCTTGATCTTACCATGTCAAACATGGTTTGATTTCATCTCTCGAATATGCCATACTCCTATGGTTTACTGGGAAATCTAAATTCATGGAACAATTCCTCAAATCTTAGGTGTTTTGCTAAACATGTAACTCAAATATCTTCCTTTATGATCGAATCATAAACTCTTTATTTTCTTGTTACAATGATTTTCCACTTCATCTTGAATGTCTTTGAACAATTTTCAAATGTTTCATACTTCTTCCTTATTAAGTAAATATACAAATATATTCACTCAAATTTTTGGAGAAAGCAAATGAAGCAAAAAGATCCATCGCATATGGCTACACATAATGGACTATGCACATCAACATGCACAATTTCCAATAAGCTAGTCATCCGTTCCTCTCTGGCCTATGGACGGAGTTTCAATTATCTCGAGGAAAGTCTCACATGCATCAATTGATCAAAATCAAAGACTCCAAAAATCCATCAACATGGAGTTTCTTCATGTTTTCTTTCCAATATAATTTGAAACAGCGATGTCACTTCATAAGTGATCTTTTAATCATTTGTCTTGCGACATTTTAGCAATAATGTTTATGGATGTGATTTCTCCCACTAGACTTGTAAAAGTTCATCCCTCCTTTATGGAATACGGTAATTATTTGAACAACCATTGTTCTCGTATACCGGAACAAAATAACAATTATTAAAACAAATCTTGAAGGCTAGGTTTGACGACAACGAAAAACACAATAACACTTTATTTGTTTTCGATGAACATCATCACTTATTCTCTTGCTAGTTAGTTAGGCCATTGTAGTTCATGAATTGCGTTGTCTTGTATGACACTTCATAACAACCAATTCGGTATCCAATACCGGTATCCAATACCTAAGAGCCACATTGTTTAACAAGCAAGGAATATAACCATAACATGTATATATTCTATATACCTAAGTTGGACATCTCCAACCTTTTATTTTCTGCCAAATATTTTATAGATTCTCTTTCAGCAATTCCTTTTCTTTTAAAAGAATCCAGCAACAGCAATAGTGGTGTCATCAACATGACACATGGTACAAAGCTTGTATATAGTCAAATACTAATACCTTTGGACTTGCACTTTGAAGTGGATCACCATCATCAAATGTTTGGCATTCTTTCAAAAATCCATTCTTTAGTAATCTATTAGTGTAGTAAACATTTTACTTACATCTTCTATTCATCCATATCATGACAACTTTCATGATCAAGCTACTATAGCCTATAAGTTAGAATCGCGAGTATAATATCAGTTCCCAAAACCTTTTTGGTAGATTAGGATGCTTAGCGTCTCCAACCTTCACAAATTCTCATACAATATGAAAACATGTATTTTGCTAAATTATACTCTATCATAATGCAACCAAAAACATTGTTTCAGATATCACAATATCTTTCACACATGATGGTTTCTGAAACAATTTCCAGCTCCAATATAATCTTGATATTAAAACAATTTTTGAATATCAATAATCATGGAGGCAAACATGATACTTTAGATACTAACATTGCAATTCTTACTCTTGATTTAATACTACTTATTAAACTTCATGGAGTAAATAGAGTTTGCTGAAAGTTTGCAATAGGACTTATAAACTTTAAATTGACATTCAAAACAATACGATACCAGTTCGTAATGTAAATATCCAGAATTCTATAGTTCTATTATCTCAATTAAAACTAAGCATAAGGTAGTGAACAGACGCCAATGACTACAACAAATTATGCAAATTCACTTCGATTTAGTTTATGACAAATTGAGTTCGACTAATCCAAATTACTAATGAACTCCCACTCAAAAACAACATCCCTCGGGTCTTTTTGGTGATTACATGAACCAAATCCACTACACCAAGTCCGATCATCACGTGAGTTGATGTAGCTTCAAAGGCGAGAATCTATATGGGCATCATATCAACTATATGACTCATGCTTAACCTTTCGGTCCGTGTTCCGAGGCCATGTCTGTACATGCTAGGCTCGCCAAGTAAGAACCTTAGTACTCGCATGTGTAAAACTATCTTACACCCGTTTGTATGAAAGCATAGAGTCGAGTACACCCGATCATCACGTGATGTCTCCAAATACGATCCACAAAACGGTGCATACTTAAGGAAGAACACATTTTTATCTTGATATCTAAATGAGGGATCATCTTACAATGCTATAGAAAGCGCCAAACTAGCAGTATAAGATGCTAACATCTAATGTGTAAAGTGAGATGATATGGTCCATGCATTTGATCTCTATCATTTGCATCGTGGTATGATCTCTATCATTCCTTTGTGTGTAAGGCCAAGGTCTATGGAACTTACACGTTGAGTGTGTTGTAAGAGTATCTATCATACATCTACTTACAACAATACCATATCAAGACACTAGCCTAGCAACGATCTAAACTAGACGCCTCTAATTTATCAATTGCAAGTTTTATGTGGCTTAGGCTTTCGGAGATAGAACCGTTCTTACCTACGAACATGAACCACAACGAGGATAACCAAGTTATTAGCAACTCGTTGTAAATCAGATATTGACTATAGTAGGAGGGACAGACACCCGCCAGCCACTTATGCAAAACAAGTTGCATGTCAGTCGTGGAACCGGTCTCATGTACGATGACATGTAAGGTTGGTCTGGGCCGCTTTATCCCACTATGCCACTAATATCCAAAATACATAGAAGATGCAATAACATGATCATCATCGCCCATATATAAACATATGTGTACTACCCGTGCAAAGCACCTACGCATAGATCAGGATCTGATACCACTGTTGGGTCCGCAGCATAGAAAACAAAAAATTTCCTACGGTGTGAACTACACGCCAAGATCTCTCTACTAGGTACAAAGCAACGGGTGGACATACATCCAACGAGAACTTACCCTCGAAGACAACGAGTTTTTTTAACGAGTAGGAACTCGTGGTTGATGTAGTCGTACACTTGCCGATCTCAAGATCGTGAGGAAGTCCAGCAGGTCCGGCTCCAGCACGTCCATCAGATCCAGCTCCAGCACCACCAAGTCCAGCAACGCAAAGCAGCGGTGCATCCGTGATCGCACACACGTCCGGTACCCCGACAACCTCCGTCCCTCGCTCCAGCAAAGTAGCGGAAGAAGCAACTCCTTTCCAGATAAAGCCACGGAGAACATGTATCTTGCTAATCCGAGACAATGGGGGAATAATACTAGAGGGGGAGAGAGATCCTTCAAAAGGAGGTGTGTTTTAGAAGTGAGGAGAGGGTGGCCTTTTATAGGAGGAGGGGCTGCCCCTCCTTCATGGCCGGCGCATGGAGGAGGTGTCTCTTCACCTCCTCCATTCATGTGGTGGTAACTCCTCCACATTAAAATGCCTCTTCACATTCCCTTTTAAAGTCTCCACTTTAAATGCATTAAATTTCTCCAAATTTAATGCTTTCTCATTTAATAAAACTCTTTTATTATTTTTATTCAGAATTTTGTTAATTACTTTAATTAACAAACATTCACATAAAACCCCTTGCAACATTTCAATATTACATGCAGAACCAATTTCAGCAATTTCACCCGAAACAGTTTTGGTGTCTATTGAAATAATTCCAGCGCTTTCTTAAATCTTTATCTGAAACATATTTGCTCCAAATGGTGTCGGTATCCCTTAAGTGTGTCACCCTACGGTTCGCGAATAATGCAGACATGATCGAGACCCCTCTTCGATCAATAATCAGCAGCGGGACCTGGAGATCCGTACTGACTCTTACACATTCAACAATGACTTCTGTGATCGTGAGAACCTTTAACGCTTGTAACTAAATCCCTTTGTCTCGTGATATATTACATGTCCGAGATTCGATCATCGGTATCTCCATACCTAGTTTGATCTCGTTACCGACATGCACTCTTTTCTCGTTCGCGTGATATAACATTCTAGTGATCACATCATTTGCTTGCAAGCTATCTTAATGTGATATCACCGAGAGGGCCTAGAGTATATCTATCCGTCATCGGGATTGACAAATTCCACTCTTGATCCATGAGCCTCAACATAACACCTTCGTAGCACTGAACCCATCTTTATAGTCACCCTGTTACGGTGTGACGTTTGATGTTATCAAGATACTCTTCCGGTGTTAGCAATTAACATGATCTCATGGTGTAAGGACTAAGATTACTTCGTATGATGTTATAGCAATATAAACATAATGACTTGATCGTAATGCTATACTTCGGATGAATGTTCATCACATCATTCCACCAATGTTGTGACCTCGTTATTAACAACATCCAATGTCCATGATCAGGAAACCTTGATCATCTTGTTAATCAACGAGCTAGTCTATAAGAGAGGCATAACTAGGAACCCTTTTTGTTTATTAAACACACATGTATTGACGTTTCCATACAATTATAGCATGCAAAATAAACATTTATCATAAACATGGAATAAGATAATAACCACTTTATTATTGCCTCTCGGGCATATTCCCTTCATAAATCTCCCCTTCGGTGGCGGCGGTGCTGCGGAACTTTTCGTGGCTGGAGGCTTGTCGATCTAGGGTTTATGCATCGGGAGGCTTCTTATAGGCAAAGAGGCAAGGTCGGTGGCCGGCCAGGGGCCCACACCACCTGGTGGCGCGGCCAGGGCTAGCCTGCGCCACCATATGGTGTGCCCACCCTGGTGCCCTACTCCGTCTCGTCTTCTGGCTCCGTGAGTCTTCCGGTAAAATATCAACTTTAGCTTTTGTCCGGTCCAATTCCGAGAATATTCTTTTTCTGACTTTTCTGGAACCAAAAATAGAAGAAAACAAGCAACTGGCACTGTGGCATCTTTTTAATAGGATAGTCCAAGAAAGTGTATAGAAAGTACTCCTAAGTGTGGACAAAACACGAGAAAGTAGATAAAACCAAGCATGGAACATCAAAAATTATGGATACGTTAGCAACGTATCAACATCCCCAAGCTTAACTCCTGCTCGTCCTCGAGTAGGTAAGTGATATAAAGAAAGAATAATTTTTGAGGTGACATGCACCATCATAAACTTGATCAAAGTATTTGTAAAACATTGATAGCTTGGATCATAGTACTTCAATCAAAACATGAAAGACAAAGTTCTAGCAATAAGACAGAGCAACTAAGTTGCAACATGAAAAGGCACAAACAAAAGATTCATGAATAACAATGCTTTGCAAGACGTTTGTTTGTTTTGCATAAAGAAAACATAGCATAGTGGCATTCAGCTTGTCCCTCATAGAGTAGCAAACATAAATGCATAGGACACCTTCAAAGTTCATAAGAGTGACTAGATACAAATAGTTTAAAACAAGCAATATCAAAGCTATGCATCAATCAACAAGTCTTGGGACAATGCACATAGAACTAAGAATGGCCACTATGCTCTCAAAAGTAGGTGCATAAAGATAGAAGGTGGAGACTCAACATAAAAGTGAAAGAAAGGCCTCCATAGAAGGAAGTAGGGATTCAAGTTTCATAAAGAGCTTCAAAAATTATGGTACTTATTAGCTTTCAGCTCTCATTACCCCTATCATAAGCATCTTGAAGTGATTAAGGTTAAAGTGAACAAACTATGGAGTATATGCTTGACAAAGTATAAGTTGGAAATCTCATGTCCCTTGAATAAGAGGGCCACTCCTCATGCTACTCAAGTTTAGTCACCGGTAAGTTCTTGTGATCGTAAGTACATGTGTATTATAGAGAACCGCCAACAGGTACCCCTTGCCCGATGATACGGAAGAATCCCCATATCAAAATGACAAGGCAAGCAGACAACGAGCATCTCAACAATCTTCTTATTTACCATGGGAATATGGTGCTTTTTCTCTCTTTCCTCTTTTCATATATCTCTTTTTTTTCTCTTTTTTCTCAAAATCTGACTCTTTTTTATAAGAATGCTTCATAGACAGCTCATTATGGTTACGCTGCAGGTTTCCACCATGACAGCATGGATTAGACCAGTGGCTCGGGCGTTTCTCTAACACATATACATAACTCCATGGACTTACAAGCTCCACATTCATTTCACCCCGACAACATCCATAGACAAAAGAGCATGATATCAACTAGGTACAAAGTACAAGTGCAATGTTGAAAGAGTTCCCCATGACAGCATGGTTCTGCTAATCCCCAACATATAAGTGCAAGCATATAAAACATAGATGACACAATGGTTCAAGTTTATTAAGGGCAAGAAAAGTAAAGTGTGCCATCAAGTTCGTGAGAGCTTTAATCACTAGTTTTCTCATAACAAGTTTAATTCGGAAGGTAGATAAAAACATGAATATACTTGGAATAGCAAATGCTAATAGGTAGGTATGGTTGACTCTTTGGAATAACTTGGTTTAGGGAGTTGGATGCATGAGTGGAACTCATACTTTGTATGGAGGCTAGCAAAAGATTGGAGCGACCAACTAAGAGAGCAATAATGGCCATAATCATGCAAAGTGACAAAACATTATCAATCAAAGCATAAAGTGGTACCACAAGTCAAAAACTAAATGATCATAGCGGCTAAGGTGACTGGTTCATAGTCATAACATGGTGTGAGCATGTGCCAAGTTAGCCCAAATAAAGCATTGAAGGAGAATACCACAATATTATGCTTTTATATGCTAAAACAACGCATGATTCTTTCAAGGCACATTAAGCAAAATCAATTGTTTATAACAATTCATGCTACAGCAATAATCACTAAGCATAAAGCCAAAACAATATCAAGCATGACATGGTAGAGTCTAGGCCACAGTCAAAAACAAGCTCCTTTTATACCACTTAAGCATGAACTTTCCTACTCTTTTCCAACACCAATCGACTTATTTGAAACAACTCACAAAGATAATAATAAATAAAGATCAATGAGCTTGTCTCACAATTCCACAAAGAAGAACTCAAAAGTTCTAAGCTGAAACCACAAGAAAACTAAGGCTAAGCATAGTGCTAGCAAAGGAGAACACTCACAAAACAATAAGAATGAAAACTAGAGTATTCTAAATAATGAAAGCAGAGTGTCTCTCTCTCCAAAAGAAGTCCTATGATCCAACCAACTTATTGCATCAAACCAAGCAAAAGAAAACTAAAAACAAAAACAAAGACGCTCCAAGAACAACACAACAGTGCATGAAACAATAAAAACGAAGTGTCTAGAAAGACATGAGATTTTTATTGATGCAGAGGGGGATGCCTTGGGCATCCCCAAGCTTTGACGCTTGTACCTCTTGAATATTTCTTGGAGTGACACGGGGTGGCATCCCCAAGCTTGAAATTATGTCCATTCTTCATCTCATTACATCATTCTTTCCCTACACCTGAAAATTTCCTTCATACAAAACTACACACAATCTTCAGTAGCAAAATTAGTGCATTCAAAAGATAATAACCCCTTGGGTTTAGTTTCAAAACATCAAAACTTTCATTAAAAACACAAGCTACTGTAGCAATTCCTTCAAAAATCTCAATTCACCCAAAAGAACCCAAAAAGAAATCGATAAAGAGGAAAATGCAAATAATGGCAGAAATTTGTCAAAACAGACTAGTAGGTGAAAACCAATTTTTTAGAAGACCTTATGTTGCTCAAATCAAACAGTGTTGAACTACTGAAATTTAGCTAACAACCTGGGGGCTTTATTCAGAAAATTACACCTCAATACGACATACAAAGATTTTTCACGAATTTGTACAGTGAAGCACAAAGATCTGTTTCGGGACATCACTTCCCCAAATCTTACTTCCCTCTCATTAGAGGTTATTCTTGGCACAAAAATCAAATAAAAAGGATAAGGAGAGGTTATTACAGAAGTAATAACTTCCAAGACTCAAGAAAACTATTGGGTTATCTCCCAAGAAGTACTTTTCTTTAACGCCTTTAAGTTAGGCATGGTAGTTTGAGAAGATGCTCACATAAGAAATATGAATTGAAGTAAAAGAGAGCATCAAGAAGCAAATTCAAAACACATTTCTTATCATGAGCCACATGCATAAAAGAATTAATACTTTCCACATAAACATAGTCATTCTTATTAATTGTAGTGGGAGCAAATTCAACAAAATAGCTATCATTATTATTCTCATCACCATAATCATCAAATATAGGAGGCATATTGTAATCATAATTAATTTTCTCCTCAATAGTAGGTGGACTGAAAATATCATATTCATCATTGTAATCATCATATATTAGAGGCATAGTATCATCAAAGTAAAATTACTCCTCCATGCTTGGGGGACTAAAAAGATCATTTTCATAAAAACTAGCTTCCCCAAGCTTAGACTTTTCCATAGCATTAGCAATAATGGTGTCCAAAGAATTCATACTAACAACATTGCTATTAGCATGAAAATAAAGTTCCATAGGTTTTTTAATTTTCTCTTCAAACACTTCATGTCCTAACTTAAGATAAATACTATAAAGCTCTCTAATTTTTCGTTGTTTTCCATTAAGCCTAACTAGTGAAAACAAGAAACAAAAAGACAAAATTGCAGAATCTAAAGGAAATAACTTCGAGCACTCACACCGGAGGATGTAAGTACCTTTTACCTTACCTCCCCGGCAACGGTGCTAGAAAATAGCTTGATGTTTACGCACTTCTATTCTTGTAGACAGTTGTTGGGCCTCCAAGTGCAGAGGTTTGTAGAACAGCAGCAAGTTTTCCCTTAAGTGGATCACCCAAGGTTTATCGAACTTAGGGAGGAAGTGGTCAAAGGTATCCCCTCTCAAGCAACCCTGCAATCAAGATACAAGAATTCTCTTGTGTCCCCAACACACCCAATACACTTGTCAGGTGTATAGGTGCACTAGTTCGGTGAAGAGATAGTGAAATACAAGTGGTATAGATAATTATAAGTGGTAACGGTCATAGAAAATAGCTTGATGGTGTGGAAAAGACTAAAGTAAAACTGAAATAAAGATAAAAGCAAGCAAACAAGTAATAGATCTAATAGAAAACAGTGTTTTAGTGCTTAGAAAAAAGGCTTAGGGATCATACTTTCACTAGTGAATACTCTCATATAAATATCTTCTCTTTATGATACTACTCTTAACTACTCTCTAGTTGGACACTAGTCGGTGGTAGGGATATAATAACACACCTCAAAGTTCATCTTTCCCATCTAGATAACCCCACACTATCACCTTGAGTACTAGATGGGTCCAAAAAGCACCACAATTTCATAAAGACATCCATCTCCAAATATAACTCATAACAAGTATTTGTAATCTCTAGCCTAAGTGCCACCATGGTGTGCACCACTGTCAACTTCACACACATGGGGAGATCAGAGATGTATTAAAGCACTTGAGTAGCAAGGTAGATCTACTTGATTACAAAGCTCATGATCACAATATGATCATGCATAGAGAGAGAGAGAGATGAACACATAGTTACCGGTAGAGCCCTTAGCCTCGAGGAAAAACTACTCCCTCATCATCATGGGAATCAACAACGGTGATGGAGATGGTGGTGGAGATCGATGGAGATGGCTCTGGGGGCACTTCCCCATCGCGACAGGGTGCCGGAACAGAGACTTTATGTCCCCTGAATCTCCCCTTCGGTGGCAGCGGCGCTGCGGAACTTTTCGTGGCTAGAGGCTTGTCGATCTAGGTTTTATGCATCGGGAGGCTTCTTATAGGCGAAGAGACAAGGTCGGTGGGCAGCCAAGGGGCCCACACCACCTGCTGGCGCAGCCAGGGCTAGCCCGCGGCACCATATGGTGTGCCCACCCTAGTGACCTACTCCGTCTTGTCTTCTGGCTCCGTGAGTGTTCCGGTAAAATATCGACTTTGGCTTTTGTCCGGTCCAATTCCGAGAATATTTCTGACTTTTCTGGAACCAAAAACAGAAGAAAACAGGCAACTGGCACTGTGGCATCTCGTTAATAGATTAGTCCAAGAAAGTGTATAGAAAGTACTCCAAAGTGTGGACAAAACATAAGAAAGTGGATAAAACCAAGCAAGAAACATCAAAAATTATGGATACGTTAGCAACGTATCAGGTATGAACACTCTTGGATTTCAAGCCAAGCAACGAAGGTCAAGGCCATATCAACATCATACTTTATGTTGACGGCCCCATACGAGAGAATTTGTGTAACATCCCAATTTTAGCAACCCTGATTAGTTGTCCAGAATGCAAAAATCAGGGGGAACAAAAACTTTTTATTGTTTAGGGATAAAGTGTTTGCATGTTGTTGACTATGTTTATGATTATGATTGTGTATTAGAAGATATACTCCTTACCTCAACACCAGTTGACAAAAGCTACTTCCCAAAACTGTCTTGGCTTAATTTCCATATTCTCAAATGTTCTGGCATTTCAAACCTGAGCCAAGAAGCCTTTGCAAACCAACTATTCTTCTATTTCCCTAAACTATGGAGAGAAACCTATTATAATATCCTTATGTTTTATAGGCAGAACCTTCAACCATTCTTATCTCTAGGTTTCCCAAAACCTCCTTTTAAAGCTTTTGAATTCTACTCTTGGTAGAGATACCAGGGACTCTCATCTTATCCAAACCACAACCTTTTCAAAATACCCATCCTTACCTCGAGCTAGGCTTGATGGTAACCCTAGTAGTAGGTTTGCTTAGTTTATAAGATGAGTTACCTTGATCTGCTGTCTGATGAATTTCCTTGATCTGCTGCTTGATTTGTCTTATTAGGAGATAGTATGAGCTACTCTAGGAGATCATCACTAGGATCAAGAGGTTTCCAAATCACCACACCCTAAGAAAGAATACAAAGCAGGATCTAATCTCTAGATACTAGGTGATCATCTAAAACCCTTAACCAGATCAATTCTGAAGATATCCCTTCTAGAAGCTTCCAAGTCAATGAAGACCAATATCAAGCAAGGATCCTTCCTACTCAATCTACACTTCAACATCATCCACTTGATGATGCTTTGGTACCTTGCAACCCATCAAAATCATCACCACCCACATTCTAGTCAAAAACCTTAAATCTGACAAATTTGGCTAAGTCTGGAATCTGTTTCAATATCACCTTTTTGGATGTGTACCTTTCTCAACCCTTGTGCATTTTTGGTAATGCAATTGAACCATATTGTTAACCACACTAAGGACTACCAAGGTCCACTCTTAACCTTGGTTAGAACATCTTCTAACCCCCTTGCTCTTGATGGTTTTGCAGGTAAGAAATTAACTCTTCCTGCAAATCTTATCAACATGCCTACTTTGACAGAAGCTCACACTACCATCCCACCTTGTATGGACCAACTCTTTGCATGTTAGTGTTATACTCATATAGGTCTATCAATACCTACTTCACTTGCTCCAATTTGATCTTGGTACTTCTTAAACCCACATGGTTTTGAAGGCTATCTGATAATCTGCTTTGTGATGACTGATACGTCCATTTTGCATCACTATTCTATGTCATAATTCACTATTATTCATTGATATATTTCATATTAAGAGGTGATACTTATGTTATTTCATCTATTTTTGCATGGTTGATAACTTTTCGAGCATGGACCGCTGCAGTCAGGATTCTGATGGAAAATGTGCTGTTTAGAGGCAAAATTCACGAAGATCAGAAAATCTGGGAAATTATAAGGAAAATCCTATTTTTCTAGAAGAGTTAGGATGCCAGAAGATGGAGTGGATCTGGGCCATAGGGGGCCCACACCACCCCATGGCGTGGGCAGCCCTAGGCCGCGCCTAGAGGTGGTGTGGCCACCCTGGCCCACTCCAGCCTCTCCCCTCTGGCGTATATTATCCTCCCAAAACCCTAAGACTCGGGGAGCGACCACAGAAAGATTCTGCCGCCTCTGCTGGGCGGAAAACACCGAGAGAGAAAGATCTCTCCGGCAGACAGATTTCGGCCGGGGGATTCCTTCCCGGAGAGGGGAGATCGTCGCCATCAACACCACCATCAAGCTGGACTTCATCGGGATCATCATCATCATCACCACCACCATCATCACCATCAGCACCCTCATCACCATATCCATATTGCTGTAACAATTGAGTTGAATCTTGTATTAGTTCATAGGGGAAACTTTCCCGGTGTTGATTACTCTTTGTAGTTGATGCTATTGAGTGAACCGTTGAATTACTGTTTATGTTTAGATTGTTATACATCATTATTCCATCTCTGATCATGATCCATATGATGTCTTGTGAGTAGTTCGTTTTGTTCTTGAGGACATGGGAGAAGTCTTGTTGTTAGTAGTGGAGTTGCGTTGAGAAAGATTCAATAGATTGTTATTTAAGTTGTAGTGCACTTCTTCTAGTGGTGTCTTGTGAACGTCGACTACATGACACTTCACCTATATGGGCCTAGGGGAATGCATTGTGTATTTGGCTACTAATCGTAGGGGTTGCCGGAGTGACAGAAACCTGAACCCCCGTTAGGAAACCATTGCACAATGGACGTAAGGGTCTTAGAGTTTAAAGTTGTGGTTAGGTTTCTGCCTTAATTACTTTCTTGTACTTACGGATGTTTGCAAGGGGTATAATCACAAGTATGCATTAGTTTTGGATGGGGCGGTACATTAGCACTGGTTCACCCACACAACACTTAGCAAGCTAAAGAAGATTAATCAACTATATGAAGCGAAAGCACTTGACAGTCTTCCCATGTGTCCTCGAGAACGTTTGTTCATCTTAAGTAATACAACCGGCTTGTCCTTTGCTGCATAAAGGATTGGGCCACTTGCTGCATTTATTCCTACTGTCTTTTATTTACTCGTACTTTGTTTACTTGCTTTATCGAAAACTCCTAAAAATCCATTTGCTAAGTATTTGCATAGAATTCGTGATCCATACCACTAGCCAGCACCTTCTGCTCCTCGTTGGGTTCGACACTCTTACTTATCGAAAATACTGCGAGACACCCCCTATACTTGTGGGTCATCAAGACTATTTTCTGGCGCCGTTGCCGTTGAGTCAAGCGCTATTGGAGAGAGGAACTGGTAAAGGAAACTTCTACTATGAGTATTGTTTACTTCTATTAGTTGCTTTATTTTCATTATGGATAATTTGCTGAGTTTCTTATTTGGTAATGCTACTACCACTGCTAAGGTAGTAGATAAGCCACCACCTGCTGAGAATGATGGTTTCAAAATACCTACAAGAATTATTGATCGTGTTATGGATAACTACTATGTTGGGGATGGAACTGTCCATCTCGGTGATCATTTACTCTTTATACACGAATTATGCGGGTTGTTCAAGTGTGCAGGTATTACTACAGATCAAGTTAAGAAGAAGTTATTCTCATTATCACTGAAAGGAAGAGCTGAGGAATGGTAGAAGCTATTGAAGAATGGTCAAGCTCTAGAATGGGAGGAAATAGTGCCTCTCTTTTATTCAAAGTTTTATCCTCCTAGTGAGATTCAGAAAGATCGAAATCAAATATACAACTTTTGGCCTCTTGATGGAGAGAGTACATCTCAAGCTTGGGGGAGATTGAAGTTACTAATGCTCAAATGTCCCATTCATGAGCTCCCCAACAATATTATTATCAATAACTTTTATGCAAGGCTCCCTCTACATGATAAAGATTTATTGGACGCTTCTTGTGCTGGATCATTCACTCATATGGAAGAAGAAGCTAAATGGGATCTTCTGGACCGTATTCAAGATAATGCTGAAGCTTGGGAGAATGACAAAGGTAGAAAGTCAGGTATAAATTATGTTTATGAATGCATTGAATCTTTTATGGGAACTGATGACTTTCAAAATATTAAAAATGCTTATGGTCTAGACTCTCAAGCTATTGCTTCTTATTTTAAGGCTTTTGCTTCTTACATTGAAGTGCCTAAAAAGAAGTGGAATAAGTATCATGAACCTTATAAAGATATTGCTAAGAGTGTTCCTGCAAGAAATACTGAAGTTTATACTGCTAATCATGTCTTACCCAAACCTTACATTGATAAAATGCCTTTCCCAGTCAAGGTAAAGGAACATTCTATGATAGCTAGTATGGTTAATGAAAGTATGAATAAGGCTGTTGAACCTGATAAACAAATGATTGATGAACCTATAATAGCAAATGTGAAAGACTTTGTCACTAAGTATGAGGAAGAGGGACACACTATCCTTTGTAAGGATACCTCTAATATTGTTTCACAAAGTTGTGTTATGAGAGCTAGTATTCCCGTGTTTACTGTTAGAATAAGTGAGCATTGCTATGATGGTCCTTGTGATAGCTATATTGTTAAGTTTATGCATAATACTGAAAGTTACTATGAGAGAGGGAAAAGTGTTCTTATGCATCTTAATAATATCAAGTTTCCTCGTTTTATGCTGAATTTTTTGATGTTGCACTTCTTTTGCCTTCTTATGCAAGTTGCCTCTGGTTTCAATAACTTGTTTGTTTACAAAATCCCCTTGCATAGGAAGTGGGTTAGACTTAAATGAGTGTGTGTTTTTTCTTCTTAATGCTCCCTTTCACTTCAATTCATATTCTTATGTGAGCATCTTCAAAATTATCATGCCCATTTTAAATGTCTATAAAGAAAGAGCTTTTTGGGAGACAACCCAATTTGTTTTTGCTTTCAGTTTGTTTTTGTTTCTTTGAGTCTTGGAAGTTATTACTTTGGTAATAACCGCTCCTTATCCGTTTTGTTTGGTTTTTGTGTCAAGGCAACCTCTAATGAGAGAGAAGTAAGATTTGAGGAAGTTGCTGTCCCGAAATAGATTTTTTGTGCTTCACCGTAAAATTTCGTGAGAGATCTCTGTATGTCGTATTGAGCTGTAATTTTTTGTGCTTCTGCCCCAGGTTGTTATTTAACTTTCGTTAGTTTTGTACTTTTTGATTTGAGCAACATAAAGTTTTCTAAAAAATTGATCTTTACCTGCTGGTCTGTTTTGACAGATTTTGCCAATCTTACATTTGCTTCTTTATTCGATTTTCTTTTTGAATTCTTTTTGGGTTTTCGGAAGGAGTTGCTACAGTAGCTTTTGTTTTAATGGTTTTCAGTTGAAGTTGGACTCAAAAGGTTTTATCACATCACTTATACTAATGTTGCTAATGAGAACTGTGTGAAGTTTTGTGTGAAAGAAATTTCAGGAAGTGGAGATAATGGTGTAATAAGGAAGAGAAGGGTTTTATGACTTAAGTAATAAGTGTATGAAGATGAAAATATTGATGTTATTCAAAGTGATGACTCCGAAAGAATCCACTAAATACCAAATTCAGAGACCTGCAGAGTCTGTTTCCAACTAGGTAACAGTTCTGGTAAGAAAAGTTCCGCGAAAATATAATCCAACTATATTTTTGCAGTTTTCAGTAAATAAGGAAAGATACGAAGCGAAAAAGGGACGGAAACAGAGCCAGGGTGGCTCACACCACCCTGTGGCACGGGCCCACCCCTGGATGCACCACCAGGTGGTGAGTCCACCCCGGACTCCGCCTCCGACTCGTTTTCACCCAGTACCTTCCTTTTGATATGAAACTTCGTAATATATAACCCCCGGACCCCCCGAGGTTCGTATATCGTGTTTTCGTTGTGTTTTTGTTTCGATCTGTTTCTGCCAGGACATACTCTTTGAAAGTTTAGAAGCACAATGGTGTCGGCCAAGGATAAAGGGAAGGAGCCCATGGAGGAAGACGTCCAAAACCCCAGGAAGGAGAAGGAGATCAAGAGTGAAGGTGAAGAGGAGCAAGGCCAACACCCGCACACCGGCACTACTATTGGAAGCATTGGAGTGGTGGCAAAGCCCAGCCATTGGAGGGAAGCCTCCTCACCACCGTTCAGATCCTTGGTCACTTCCTCCATGCACCAAAAATCCTTTCCATACTCTTATCCATGAGCATCAATACCAGAATATGCCCAAGGGGAAATTACCCTCCAACTGGGATTTGCCTCGTTCTAGCCATGCAGGGAAAGAAGACTTCAAGGAGGAAGAGTGGGGAAAGAATACCAAGGATTGAGGACTTGGGGAAACTGACCAGAGAGCTCATCAACAGGATACCACCACCACCTAAGGAGTGATTTGTCATCAGGTTTGGCACCCCCTTGGTTTGTTCCAAGCTTGGGGGAGTGCCGCGGTATCATATCACTATCTTCTATATTTTTTCCTTTTTAGTAGAGTCATATGATGAATAGATGAGTTATTATGTAGTATGGTTTGCATTATGGAAGTGTCCCCTCTCTCGTTAGATATTTATCCCTTGGTGTGAGTTTTCGTTATGGAATATTAATGAGAAGTTCTATCATTCACTCTTTTGCATAGCTTATATTAGTTTTCAATTCGTGGTTATATGATTGATCTTGTTGTTAGTATTGGTAGCACTCTAGATCATTGAGTTAATTAGTTGGTTTTGGCAAACCCGGCTCGGTCAGTAGCACACTATTTTTGAGAGTTGAATGAAAAAGATAGAAGTACTCTAGAGAAAAATAATTTCATCATCTTTCTTTCTTGATTTGCTCATAAGTTTAGTATTCTCTAGTTAAGATCTTTTGTGCTTCTGAGGAAGATTGCATGTTTGTTTTTATCACTTGTATGTTTGGTTGTTTCCTTCAACTCTTATACTTGCTACCCAGCCTTGCTAGCCAAAAACCTGTACTGCGAGGGTATTCTTCTCGTGCATCCACCTCCTTTAAACCAAAACCTTTGCCATTTGTGTTCACCATACCTACCTAGTAGCATTATTGCTATTCCAAGTAAATTCTTGTTTTATCTACCTCCCAAATTAAATTTGTTATGTGAAAATTAGTGATTAAAGCTCTCACGAACTTGATGGCACACTTTACTTTCTTGCATTTAATAAACTTGAACCATTGTGCTCACCTATGTTGCGTATATGTTTGCGCTTTGTAAGTTGTGAATTAGCAGAACCATGCTGTCATGGGGAACGCTTTCAACATTGCACTGGTACTTTGTACCAAGTTGATATCATGTTCTTTTGTCTATGGATGTCGTCGGTGTGAAATGAAAGGGGAGCTTGTAAGTCCATGGAGTTATGCATATGTGTTAGAGAAACGCCTGGGCCGTTGGTCTAATCCATGCTGACATGGTGGAAACATGCAGCATAACCATAACGAGTATCTATGAAGCATTCTTCTTATAAAAAAAGAGTCCGATATTGAGAAAAAAGAGAAAAAGAAAAAAAGAGATATTATGAAAAGAGGAAAGAGAGGAAAAAGCACCATATTCCCATGGTAAATAAGAAGATTGCTGAGGTGCTTGTTGTCTGCTTGCCTTGTCATTTTGATATGGGGATTCTTCCATATCATCGGGCAAGGGGTATCCCGTTGGCGGTTCTCTATGATACACATATCCTTACGATGACAAGAACTTACCGGTGACTAAACTTGAGTAGCATGAGGAGCGGCCCTCGTATTCAAGGGACATGAGATTCTCAACTTACAACTTGTCAATGCACATCCTCATTTTTGATCACTTTAACCTTAATCACCTAAAGATGCCTATGATAGGGGCAATGAGAGCTGAAAGCTAGTAAGTATCATAATTTTTGGGAGCTCTTTATGAGACTTGCAATCCCTGTTTCCCTCTGCGAAGGGCCTTTATTTTACTTTGTAGTTGAGTCAGTAAACCTATTCCCTTCTATCTCAGCAAGTATTTTGAGTTGATGTGTTTCATTCATTCATATGATGATTTATTCAATCATGTTTCTTATGTTCCTTGTTTTGCACATTGCTCTTATCTTGATGTTTACTACTTTGAAAGCTATCTTTGAAAACCAGCTATTTGTGAACTCCAGCAGATTATCAACTATTCTTCGACCAAGAGCTAAGTTTGCCATTACCAATTATGATTCACTTTATGTATCTTTATTGTGTTTCCTTTACTCATTGCAAGTTGAGTTATATAATAGTGAGTTGTCTTCTATTATGATCTGTGCATTTGATGAATGTGATGCTTCTTGTCCGTATTCTTTTATTGACTCTTCACTCCATAAACCCGAGGCCATGTTTATTGAGCTCAGTTCGCTTGAGGACAAGCAAAGTCTAAGCTTCGGGGAGTTGATACGTTCATTTTGCATCACTATTCTATGTCATAATTAACTATTATCCATTGATATATTTCATATTAAGAGGTGATACTTATGTTATTTCATCTATTTTTGCATGGTTGATGACTTTTGGAGCATGGACCGCTGCAGTCAGGATTCTGGTGGAAATGTGCTGTTTGGAGGCAAAATTCGCGAAGATCAGAAAATCTGGGAAAATATACGGAAAATCCTATTTTTCCAGAAGACTAAGGATGCCAGAAGATGGAGCGGAGACGGGCCACAGGGGGCCCACACCACCCCATGGCGCGGGCAGCCCTAGGACGCGCCTGGAGGTGGTGTGGCCACCCTGGCCCACTCCAGCCTCTCCCCTCTGGCGTATATTATCCTCCCGAAACCCTAAGACTCGGGGAGCGACCACAGAAAGATTCCGCCGCCTCTGCTGGGCGGAAAACACCGAGAGAGAAAGATCTCTCCAGCAGACAGATTTCTGCCGGGGGATTCCTTCCCGGAGAGGGGAGATCGTCGCCATCAACACCACCATCAAGCTGGACTTCATCGGGATCATCATCATCACCATCAGCACCCTCATCACCATATCCATATTGTTGTAACAATTGAGTTGAATCTTGCATTAGTTCATAGGGGAAACTTTCCCAGTGTTGATTACTCTTTGTAGTTGATGCTATTGAGTGAATCGTTGAATTATTGTTTATGTTCAGATTGTTATACATCATTATTCCATCTCTGATCATGATCCATATGATGTCTTGTGAGTAGTTCGTTTTGTTCTTGAGGACATGGGAGAAGCCTTGTTGTTAGTATTGGAGTTGCGTTGAGAAAGATTCAATAGATTGTTATTTAAGTTGTGGTGTACTTCTTCTAGTGGTGTCATGTGACCGTCGACTACATGACACTTCACCTATATGGGCCTAGGGGAATGCATTGTGTATTTGGCTACTAATCGTAGGGGTTGCCGGAGTGACAGAAACCTGAACCCTTGTCAGGAAACCATTGCACAAGGGACGGAAGGGTGTTAGAGTTTAAACTGTGGTTAGGTTTCTACCTTAATTACATTCTTGTACTTACGGATATTTGCAAGGGGTATAATCACAAGTATGTATTAGTCTTGGATGGGGCGGTACATTAGCACAGGTTCACCCACACAACACCTAGCAAGCTAAAGAAGATTAATCAACTATATGAAGCGAAAGCACTTGACAGTCATCCCATGTGTCCTCGAGAACGTTTGGTCATCTTAAGTAATACAATCGGCTTGTCCTTTGTTGCATAAAGGATTGGGCCACTTACTGCATTTATTCCTACTGTCTTTTATTTACTCGTACTTTGTTTACTTGCTTTATCGAAAACCCCTAAAAATCCGTTTGCTAAGTATTTGCAAAGAATTCTTGATCCATACCACTAGCCAGCACCTTCTTCTCCTCGTTGGGTTCGACACTCTTACTTATCGAAAATACTGCGATACACCCCCTATACTTGTGGGTCATCAATGACCCACAAGTATAGGGGGTGTATCGCAGTATTTTCGAGGGAAGTGAAACCCAATTTATTGATTTGACACAAGGGAGCCAAAGAATATTTATAAGCCTTAACAACTGAGTTGTCAATTCAGCTGCACCTAGAAACAATCTTGCTCACATCAGTTTTATCAGTAGTAACAGTTTTATAGTAGGAATAGCAAAGTAGCAGCAGCAGTAAAGTAAAGACAGCAGTAACAATAGCAGTAAACAGTAGGATTTGAGTGCGGTAGGCATAGAGATGGATGGACGGGCGTTGCATGGACAACACAATTCACATAGCAATCAGAATATAGGGCAATTGCAGATAAATAAGATAAAGCATCCAAGTACTAGATAATCCTAGGCATGTGCTCCATATATAGTCATACGTGCTCGCAATGAGAACTTGCACAACATCTTTTGTCCTAACAGCCTGTTTGCAGCGGGGCCTCAAAGGAACTACTGGCAATTAAGGTGCTCCTTTTAATAGAGCACCGGAGCAAAGCATTAACACTCCGTGAACACATGTGCTCCTCACATCAATGCCATTCCCTCCGGTTATCTCGATTTCTGTCACTTCGGGGCCATTGGTTTCGGACAACAACGTGTGTATAAAACTTGTAGATAAGACCAAAAACAATACTATCATAATGAATCAATAACATATTCAGATCTGAAATCATGGCACTCGGGCCCTAGTGACAAGCATTAAGCAGAACAAGTCGCAACAAAGTCATAAAGCAATAATAAAAGATACTAGGCACCATGCCCTAACAATCCGATGCCATCACATGAATGATCTCATCCAATCCCTACCATCCCCATAGCCTACAGCGGGGGATTACTCACTCATAGATGGGTGAAACATGGATGGTCGATGGAGAAGCGATGGTGATGATGGTGGCGATGATCTCCTCCAATTCGCCGTCCCGACAGGGTGCCAAAACAGAGTTTCTGGTGCTGTTTCGTGGAATCTGGTGGTGGCAGCGGAGCGGAACTCCTTCTGGAAAAAGTCGAAACCCCTTGAGTTTTTAGGTCAGAAGGCAACTTATAGGCGAAGAGGGAGACCGAGGGAGAGTCTAGGGCAGCCAGACCACCCTCTGGCGCGGCCAGGCCCAGCCCGCGTGGCCAGGTGGTGTGGCTGGGCCCCAACCCCACTCCGTCTCATGTTCTGGCTCCGGGAGTCTTCTGGTGAAATAGGATTTTTGGCTTTTGTCCCTTCCAATTCCGAGAATATTCATTTTCTGACTTTCCTGGAACCAAAAACAGCAGAAAACAGGCAGCTAGCACTGTTGCTTTGGTTAATAGGTTAGTCGAAGAAATCATATGAAAAGTACTCCAAAGTGTGGACAAAACACAAGAAAGTGGATAAAACCAAGAATGGAACATCAAAAATTATAGATACATTTGCAATGTATCACTTTGACAAGCTTATTTTATTCAAAGTTTGAAATCAATTCTTCATGAACTCAAGCAAGATCAAGCTCAAACCTCTATACCATGTCGATTTACATCACTTGGTCTATACATACATC
Source organism: Avena eriantha (assembly GCA_910589775.1). Lineage (NCBI taxonomy): Eukaryota > Viridiplantae > Streptophyta > Magnoliopsida > Poales > Poaceae > Avena > Avena eriantha. The sequence goes on from OU342743.1 coordinate 554,900,746, forward strand.
TATCCCATGACCCGAGGGGAGATCTGAGCTCCAAGATCCAACAAGGTTTTGGTGGCATGAAAACAATCTTACCCAAGATCCTTAAATCTCTAGTTTTCACCAAAATCAACTTGGATTCTCCAATCCCAAGGTTGAAAATTCTTGTTACACCTTGTATACATCATCTACCTTGATCATCAAGATGTATCAAATATTATCCATAATTATTATGGCTCCAAATCTAATTAATCTCTTTAATACACAAAATCTCCAAAACTCCTTTCCCAAGGGAAAGTTTGGTTTTTGCCAAAACACTTCTCCAACCTTTTGCTCAACTGAGGTCCACATATCATAACCTACCTTCCCATATCAAAAATAAATATTTTTGAATAACTTTATTATTTATTTTTGCCTATTTTCTTAAATGGCAGAAATGGAATAATAATAGTTTTAAATATTTTTAATCCTCAATAAATCTCGGGAAAATTATCCTAAGTGTGTATCCACATTTGGGACCACCTCACATCAAAATCCAACAAGGTCCAACGTAAAAATATCAAATGAGCTTTTAGAAACCATTTCTGCACTATTTGAATAAATGAGATAAACATGATCTAAAATGATCCAATAAATGCCACAAAACTCCTGGAGGTACACCCTGACTATACCTATCTACCAGCACCTTTATCCCATCTTGCCAAGATCATGTTGGAGAAATTCAATCATAACTACTAGTTTGGCCAATATTTGAAATTAATCTAAACTATGATCAACACCAAGTCAAACCTCCCTCAAACCTCTCCAATACTTCTCCACAGCAACCACCATCACCCTTTGGTCAAAATCACTGTAGCATCACCCTCTCCCATGTCCTTTACCCCTTAAAATGAGGAAAAGATATGTCATTTATTGATGTGTCCCTATTTATATCAAAAGCTCGGCAGCAACCACTCCCCTCTCCCTCTCTGGTTGTGCCCAGACCCCACACACTACCCAGCACCACCCCTCTTGGCCAATCCCCTGCCAGCATCCTCCCATAATCCCTCCATGATCTTGGTCCACCATGAGTCTCACCCCCTCGGGTTAAATATCCCCAGGACACCCCAGTGCCTCCCTTCACCCCCAGTTGCCCCCTTTCCTCTCCACTCACCACCTGAGAGCCTCTCCTCTCCTCCCCTGCTCGGTTTTGCTCGAGAGAGGAGAGAAGCAAACATCGAACGTTGCTCCAAAAACCGAGCGTAGCTCCCTCCTCATCGCATCTTCCCTTCTGCATGCCACCCTCCAGTGCTCCCCTACCCTCTCTTACCCTTCCCCTGCTATTTTCTTTGCCCAGGAACGAGCCTAGCAGCAGCTCCGATGAGCACCGAAGGCATCCCTAACGGCGCCCCCTCTCGCAACTTCAGGGGAGGTCAGATCCATCGTCGTCGTACCCTGTTCAACTCCCCTGCTTACTATGCGTCCGTTTAACCTCCCTCCACTAACATGCAGGCGCCCCCGAGCAAGCTCCGACGAGCTCCCACAACGTCTGCCGCAGGCGCTTTCACGTGAGCCATCTCCAGACGCCGAACCCCACCTCGCCGCACCTTGACGGACTCGCCATGGTGTTTTGCTTCACCTCGACGCCACCCCTCCATCTCTTCTGCATCCAGGCAAGCTCCCAGCACCGCGCTAGGCTGCGTTAGGGTTTCGGCCTGGTGCTCAGCCTGCGAGGAAGAAGAACCACCCCCGACCGTCTTATCCGCGTCTAATCGGACGACCACCCTCGCCCGATACATCTTCATCGCCGCCCAGCAGGTTCGAATGGATCCCACGTGCATGCCTTCCTGTGGATCTGGGCTGAAATTTCCCCAGTAAGGCTCAATACACTCTGTCCTCCTCTCCTTTTTAATGTTTTTTTGTTTCTAGAGCCCTTTACTCTAGCTATCAGTTTAAATCATTTTAAAAATGAAAACTATCTAAACTTCCTAGATCTAAATTACTACATGTTATTATATGTTTTGTATAACATGCAGAACCAACCTCAGGTCCAAAATAATTTTAATTATTTTCTGGCAATTAATCTTCTAAAGAGTATCCTTTACACTAAATAAATTCCTCAGGGAACTCCCTAGACCCATTTAACATGAAACCAGATCCATATTTTAGATATTCATTTTACCCATCCATGGACCTTGGTCCCATGCCAAGGTGAACAATAGTTTGGCCCTTATAGAAATAACAAAAACAGTACAAATCTGACCTCAGAAAATTTCCTAGATCTTTTAGTACAAGATTTTGAGTTGGTTCCAACTCTCTGTGAGGTGGCACACCAATATCTATCAAAACCCAGGAGCTCATGATTTATCGAGTTTCTGAGGAATTTTAAGAATTAAACATTTTTGTCCATAGTGTCATTACTAGATAAATCATCACAGTAGTTCCACAACTCCAAAAAGGATGATTCCAATTTTTACAGAAAGGTATTATAAATTCCTACCATGTGACTTTGGAATCAAATCAAAAGCTTTTGCAGTTTTAATTTGGTGAAAAAGACAAAATAGCTCCTAAACTGCCTTTGGGAATTTCCTGAGGGCATTCTGGAAATTATTTTGGAGTGATTCCAACTATAAATGAATTAGTACATAAAACCATACTTAACCACCCAAGGAAATAATTTTTGGAGATCCAGAACCTTTCTGGTGAATTATTTCCTAAAACTAGAGCTTTTATCACTAGAAAATTCATAAGAAACTAAAGAAAAGTGATAAAATCATGAAACCACTTTTGTTGGTCTTGTTTTGTAAAAACCTACCTGATGGTATTCTGGTTGCACCTTGATACCATACTTACCCAGGCCTTGGTCCAAAACCCCTCTTAGGTAGTTCCTCGGCTATAAAACCCAAGGGGTGTTCATCCCCTTCCCCAAGGCCATCTCAATCTCCTAAATCCAATCCTCTCTAAAACTACTGAACCTTAATGGGAGATTGATCAAGTGCTTGATGTATGTTTGCCCACTTGTATGCCTTGTGTTGATTGTGCCCTTTTGTTTGCTTGCATGTACTACCTTATGATGACGATAGTTGTGATGAAATCGGAGATCAGACGAGGTGATTATTAATGGTATTATGGCATTCTAAGAAGAAGTCCGGGGACATATTGCCATATTGCTGATCATCAGGAAAGCCACCTTCTTGATCATAAGCCTTGTCCTACTGTTTTACTTATGCATGTTTTACTTACTGCTTTATGAAAACTTCACTGTTTTGTTATATGTTGATCTCTACTTGGTAGTGGTTTGGCTCCTCCGAACTATTACACTTTGGTACTACTAAGTACAACCCCCTTGACGACGCCTACTTGTCCCTAGTATGATAGATGGTGTAATACACCATACCCCTTTTGGAGACCCTGTTTTAGCCAAAGCAGAGCTAGAGGATGGGAAGACCCCCGAAAAAGTTTTACCAAATATTTAATGATAAAACCTTGCTGAGGTGGGACCTCCCAAGAGATGTTGAGAAAGAAAAAGGTTTTGTTTTACAAAATGCTGAAGGAAAGCTGGAGGAAAAAGGCATACAAAAACGCACCCGGTTCTTTGCAGTTTAGCTATAACAACTTAACCCGTGAAACCACATTACTCTGGAATGGGACAGGGCTAGATTTGATGTTTGTCTATTCTGGTATAAGCTACCTCGCAACTACTACAGGGGATCGCGATCCCTGGAGGCTGGGCCTTCTCCCTTAAAGTTCCATGTGGGACAGCGACCTGGAGAAGGAACGAACGTGGGTAGCCAGGCGTTACTATGAGCCCCTCATTGAAAGCACCCACTGTGTAAAGTGTAAAATGCGCTCCGGTTGGTCCTCGGTACCCGACGTCCCAGTTTTGAGGGGAGTAACACTCATAGAGTAGGCACTTATATTGGAGTGGGCATTAGGAGAGTCTTGATCGGTTACTCGACCCACGATCGGTGTAGATCAGGGTAGTGTGCCCGGATGTGTGGGTAAAGTGTGTAACCTCTGCAGAGTGTAAATCTATTCGAATAGCCGTGTCCGCGGTTATGGATGGGTTAGACAAACTTCTATAGAGCAGTGTTGGTTTTGTTTTCAAAAAGGATTTCGGAAAAGGAAATGGCTTTGGAAATGTTTTGACCATGGAATGGTCGTAAAGGAGAAAGGTTTTGACCATGGGATGGTCCGAAGGAGGAGAAAGGAGTTTGTTCGTGGGACGATCTGAAGACGGGAACAAATGGATACCATGATGGCTCAATGCATGACGCCTAGAAAAATGCTTGATGGCGGTGTTGATGTAGAGCTCATTGGGAACCCCAAGAGGAAGGTATGATGAGCACAGCAGCAAGTTTCCCTCAGTTATGAAACCAAGGTTTAATCGAACCAGTAGGAGCAAGGAAACACCCCAAAGGTGTTACTATCTGAGCTTTGGCAGGGCGCACTACCGGTGCTAGTAGCAACGTGGAGACCTGCACAACACAACCATAGAACTTTGTCCCCAACTTGCGATGAGGTTGTCAATCTCACCGTGTTTTGGGGAAAACAAAGGATTAAACGTCTCGAATGGAAAGAAGTAAAAGTTTGCAGAAAGTAAACACAAAGCAGTAAAAGATTGTAGATTGAATGTAAAAGAAAAAGGACTAGGATCCATAGTTCACTAGAGGTGGCTCTCCTTAGATAGATAACATGCTGGGTGAACAAATTACAGCGGGGCAATTGACAAACATTGAGAAAGCAATACATGCATATACTAATCATCTTTACTCCTTTGAGACTTGATTAGGCATTACAACATTATACATAGACCATCATCCAACTGCATCTATGACTAATAATCCACCTTCAGGTTATCATCCGACCCCCTCTAGTATTAAGTTGCAAGCAACAGATTATTGCTTTACGAACTGCGTGTAAAGTAAACAATACGATTGTTCTATGAACAAAGGATTGTTGTTTTCTCCCTAGTAGCAATAGCACATCTAGTACCTTAGAGATTTCTGTCACTTCCCCAGATTACCAGAGGCATGAACCCACTATCGAGCATAAATACTAACTCTTGGAGTTACTAGCATCTACTTGGCCAAGATAGCTACTAACAACGGAAAGCATGCAAGATCACAAATAACAAAGACATGATAGAATCAATAATCAATCTGAAATAGCATCTCAATATCCATCGGATCCCCGCAAACACAACATGCAGAATTACAAATAGATGATCTTGGTCATGAACGGAGCTCACAAGATCTAGACATGAAAGCACAAAGGAGGAGAACCAGCCATCTAGCTACTACATGGATCCGTAGTCCAAGGATGAACTACTCACGCATCACACCAGAGGCTTGCATGGTGATGAAGAAGGCCTCGAGGGTGAATTCCCCTCTCCGGCAGGGTGCCTGGAAGAGCTTCAGATCCCTCCCAATCTAGGGATGAAGATGACGGCGGCTACAGACTCTTTCGTGGATTTTTGATCGGGTACTTAGGATTTTTGTCTCGAGGGCATCTTATAGTCGGAAGGGGAGACTGAGGGGGTGCCTGGGCTGGCCACACCACCCCCTAGCGCGGGCCAGGCCTGGCCGCGCGGCTAGGTGGTGTGGCCACTCTCTGGCCCCTCTCCGTCTCGTATTCTGGCACTTGATGACATCCGGAAAATAGGCACTTTGGCTTTTGTCCCGTCCAATTCCGAGAATATTCATTTTCTGACTTTCCTCGAACCAAAAACAGCAGAAAAGAAGTAGCTGGCACTATGGCTCTTGTTAATAGGTTAGTGCAAGAAATCATGTGAAAAGTACTCCAAAGTTGGAACAAAACACAAGAAAGTGGATAAAACCAAGCATGGAACATCAAAAATTATAGATACATTTGCAACGTATCAACATCCCCAAGCTTAACTCTTGCTCGTCCTCGAGTAGGTAAGTGATAAAAAGAAAGAATAATTTTTGAGGTGACATGCACCATCAAATACTTGATCAAAGTAGTTGCCAAACATTCAAAGCTGGGATCATAGTACTTCAATCATAACATGAAAGACAAAGTTCTAGCAATAAGCAAAGAAACTATGATGCAACATGAAAAGGCACAAACAAAAGATCCATGAATAACAATGCTTTGCAAGACGTTTGTTTGTTTCACATAAAGAAAACATAGCATAAAAGTATTCAGCTTGTCCCTCAATAGAGTATCAAATATATATGCATAGGACACCTTCAAAGTTCATAAGAGTGACTAGATACAATTGTTTAAAACAAGCAATATCAAAGTATGCATCAATCAACTAGTCTTGGGACAATGCACATAGAACTAAGAATGGCCACTATGCTCTCAAAGTAGGTGCATAAAGATAGAAGCTGGAGACTCAATATAATGGTGGAAGAAAGGCCTTTATAAAAGGAAGTAGGGATTCAAGTCTCATAAAGAGCTTCCAAAAATTATGGTACTTATAGCTTTGAGCTCTCATTGCCCCTATCATAAGCATATTGAAGTGATTAAGGTTAAACTGAACAAACTATGGTGTTCATGCTTGACGAAGTATAAGTTAGAAAACTCATGCCCCTTAAATACGAGGGTCGCTCCTCATGCTACTCAAGTTTAGTCACCAGTAAGTTCTTGTCATCATAAGTACATGTGTATCATTGAGAACCGCCAATGGGGTACCCTTGCCCGATGATACGGAAGAATCCCCATATAAAAATGACCAGGCAAGCAGACAACGAGCATCTCAGCATTCTTCTTATTTACCATGGGAATATGGTGCTTTTTTCTTTTCTCTCTTTCCTCTTTTCATAGTATCTTTTTTTTCTTTTCTCTTTTTTCTCAATATAGGACTCTTTTTTATAAGAAGAATGCTTCATAGACAACTCATTATGGTTACGCTGCAGGTTTCCACCATGTCAGCATGGATTAGACCAGCGGCCCAGGCGTTTCTCTAACACATATACATAACTCCATGGACTTACAAGCTCCCCTTTCATTTCACACCGACGAAATCCATATACAAAAGAGCATGATATCAACTAGGTACAAGTACCAAGTGCAATGTTCAAAGCGTTCCCCATGAAAGCATGGTTCTGCTAATTCCCAACAAATAAGTGCAAGCATATACAACATAGACGACACAATGGTTCAAGTTTATTAAGGGCAAGAAAAGTAAATTGTGCCATCAAGTTCGTGAGAGCTTTAATCACTAGTTTTCTCATAACAATTTTAATGTGGAAGGTTAACAAAAGCATGAATATACTTGAAATAGCATAAGCTAGTAGGTAGGTATGGTGGACTCTTTGGAACAACTTGGTTTAGGGAGTTGGATGCATGAGTGGAACTCATACTTGGTTGTGGAGGCTAGCAAAAGACTGGGAGCGACAAACTAAGAGAGCAATAATGGCCATAATCATGTAGAGCGACAAAACATCAATGATCAAAGCATAAAGTGATACTACAAGTTGAAAACTAAAGGGTCATAAAGGCTATAGTGACTTGATATAGTCATAACATGGTGTGAGCATGTGCCAAGTCAACCAAAATAAAACATCAAAGGAGAATACCACTATACTTATGCTTTAATATGCTAAAACAACGCATGATTCATCCAAGGCACATTAATCAATCTCAATTGTTTATAACAAGTCATGCTACAGAAAAGAATACTAAGCATAAAGCCAAAACAATATCAAGCATGGCATGACAAAGCATAGGCCACAGTCAAAAACAAGCTCTTTTTACCACAAAAGCATGTACTTTCCTACTCTTTTCCAAACCAAACCAAAATATTTGCAAACCAATGTATAAAATAGGGGGTCCAACCAATTTATTTAGAAAACTAAGCAAACCAAAGAAAACAAAAAACCAAAACGAAAATGAAAAAGAAGACGCTCCAAGAAAAACACAACTGTGCATGAAACAATAAAAATGAAGCGTTTGGAAGAAACCTGGGATTTTTATTGATGAAGAAGGGGATGCCTTGGGCATCCCCAAGCTTTGACGCTTGTACTTCTTGAATATTTCTTGGGGTGACACACTTGGCATCCCCAATCTTGATCTTTAGTCCATCATTCATCTCATTACTCATTCCTTCCATACACCTGAAAATTTTCCTCCATACAAAACTTCACACAATCTTAATTAGCAACATTAGTGCACTCAAGATAAATAAGTCTTAAGGTTCAGTTATAACACCAAATAAACTTCCATTAGAACACTATCTACTGTACCACTTCCCTCAAAAACCTCAATTCCCCAAAAGAACTCAAAATGGAACCAACAAGAAGCAAATGCAGAGAATGGCAGAAATCTGTCAAAACAGACCAGTAGGTAAAGATGAATTTTTTCGAAGACCTTCTGTTGCTCAAATCAAAAAGTGTTGAGCTAACGAAAGTTCGATAACAACCTGGGTCAGAATCACAAAAATTCACGCATCAAAAAAACGTTCAGATATTTTACACGAATTTTGACGGTGAAGCACAGAAATCTGTTTCGGGACAGCAACTTTCCAAATCATTACTTCTCTCTCATTAGAGGTTACTCTTGGCACAAAAAGCAAATAAAAAGGATAATGAGAGGTTATTACAGAGGTAATAACTTCCAAGACTCATCTAAAACTTTTGGGTTATCTCCCAATAAGTACTTCTCTTTAACGCCTTTAAGTTAGGCATAAGAAGCAAAGAAAGAATCAAGTGTTCTCAAATGAAGAAGCATCAAGACCAAATTTTGTTTTCATAGGAGCTCTCTTTTTAGGGAAGTGTTCTATACCTTTCTTGAGTGGGAGTTAATATTTAATGGTGCCTTCTTTCATATCAATGATGGCACCAACAGTTCTAAGAAAAGGTCTTCCCAAAGTAATAGGACAAGAAGCATTGTATTCAACATCCAAAACATAGAAATCAACGGGGACATAGGAATTATTAACCATAATAAGAACATCATTAAGACTCCCCATGAGTTTCTTTTTAGCATTATCATCAAGTGGGACATTCAAATAACAATCTTCAAGAGGAGGCAAATCAAGCATATCATTAATCCTTCTATGCATAATAGAAACACTACTATCAAGATCACATAAAGCTTTGAAATCAAAGTCATTCACTTTCATATTAATGATGGGTTCCCAACCATCCTCTTGTTTTATAGGAATAGAAGCTTTATGTTTCATCTTTTCTTCTTTAATCTTTATGAGAGCAGCAGTAATGTGTTTTGTAAAGGCCATGTTCATAGCACTAGCATTTGGACTTTTAGCAAGCTTTTGTAGGAACTTAATAACTTCAGAGATGTTGCAACCATCAAGATCAAAATAAAACTTATCATCTAAAGTAGTAGAACTATTACTAGCCTCAACACTAGTGGTGGTAATAGTAGAAACAGTAATGTTTCTAGCAATTTCATCTTCTCTTTCCCACTTAGCATGTAATTCAGCTAATATTCTAACATTTTCATCAATTCTTACTTGTATAGCATTAGTAGCTGCAAAGGGATTCTCATTAATTTCAGATTTAGCAGCCATTTTATTCAAAGTAGATTGAGCTTCAGCCAAAGATGCTATATTTCTCTCAGCATTAGAGAGTTTTTCCTCAATAGTTTTATTGAAGGTAGTTTGTTTATTAATAAACTCTTTAAGCATAACTTCTAGTTCAGAGGGAGTACTCTTATTATTGTTATAAGAATTTCCATAAGCATTACCATTGTTGGGAGGATATGTCTTATAATTGTTGTTACCAAAATTGTTCCTATAAGCATTATTACCATAAGCATTGTTGCGAAAATTGTTATTTCTTATGAAGTTCACATCAAATTGCTCTTCTTGAGCAACAAAAGAAGCTAAAGGAACATTATTTGGATCAATATGGGCTTTCCCATTAATAAGGATAGACATAATAATATCATTTATCACTCAAGGAGGAGGTTTCCTCAACATAATTTACCTTCTTACCTTGTGGAGCTCTCTCAGTATGCCATTCAGAATAATTAACCATCATATTGTCCAGAAGTTTTGTTGTAGCACCCAAAGTGATGGTCATAAAGGTACCTCCAGCAGCAGAATCCAATAGGTTCCTTGAAGAATAGTTCAATCCTGCATAACAAGTTTGGATGATCATCCAAGAAGTCAGTCCATGAGTGGGACAATTCTTAACCAAAGATTTCATTCTTTCCCAAGCTTGAGGAACATGCTCATTATCAAGTTGTTTAAACTTCATTATTTCACTTCTTGGATATAATCTTAGCAGGAGGATAGTATTTTCCAATAAAAGCATCTTTGCACTTAGTCCAAGAATCAATACTATTCCTAGTAAAACTAATTTTTGTGTGTTTTTGAATAACAAAACAAGCAAACAAAGCAAAAAGAAACTAAGCAAAACAAAAACAACAAAGTAAAGAGATTGGTTATGAGGGACTCCCCTTGTGAAGATGTCCTTGACTCCCCGGCAACGGCGCCAGCAAAATGCTTGATGGCTCAATGCACGGCGCCTAGAAAAATGCTTGATGGCGATGTTGATGTAGAGGTCATTGGGAACCCCAAGAGGAACGTATGATGAGCACAGTAGCAAGTTTCCCTCAGTTATGAAACCAAGGTTTAATCGAACCAGTAGGAGCAAGGAAACACCCCAAAGGTGTTACTAACTGAGCTTTGGCAGGGTGCACTACCGGTGCTAGTAGCAACGTGGAGACCTGCACAACACAACCACAGAACTTTGTCCCCAACTTGCGATGAGGTTATCAATCTCATCGTGTTTTGCGGAAAACAAAGGATTAAACATATCGAATGGAAAGAAGTAAAAGTTTGTAGAAAGTAAACACAAAGCAGTAAAAGATTGTAGATTGAATGTAACAGAAAAAAGGACCGGGATCCATAGTTCACTAGAGGTGGCTCTCCTTAGATAGATAACATGCTGGGTAAACAAATTACAGCGGGGCAATTGACAAACATCAAGAAAGCAATACATGCATATACTAATCATCTTGAACCCTTTGAGACTTGATTGGGCATTACAACATTATACATAGACTGCCATCCAACTGCATCTATGACTAATAATCCACCTTCAGGTTATCATCCAAACCCCCTCTAGTATTAAGTTGCAAGCAACAGATTATTGCTTTACGAACTGCGTGTAAAGTAAACAATACGATTGTTCTATGAACAAAGGATTGTTGTTTTCTCCCTAGTAGCAACAACACATCTAGTACCTTAGAGATTTCTGTCACTTCCCTAGATTACCAGAGGCATGAACCCACTATCTAGCATAAATACTAACTCTTGGAGTTGCTAGCATCTACTTGGCCAAAATAGCTACTAACAACGGAAAGCATGCAAGATCACAAATAACAAAGGCATGATAGAATCAATAATCAATCTGAAATAGCATCTCAATATCCCTCGGATCCCCGCAAACACAACATGCAGAATTACAAATAGATAATCTTAATCATGAACGGAGCTCACAAGATCTAGACATGAAAGCACAAAGGAGGAGAACGAGCCATCTAGCCACTACATGGATCCGTAGTCCAAGGATGAACTACTCACGCATCACACCGGAGGCTTGCATGGTGATGAAGAAGGCCTCCAGGGTGAATTCCCCTCTCCGGCAGGGTGCAGGGAAGAGCTTCAGATCCCTCCCGATCTAGGGATGGAGATGACGGCGGCTACACACTCTTTCGTGGATTTTTGATCGGGTACTTAGGATTTTCGTCCCGAGGGCATCTTATAGTCGCAAGGGGAGACCGATGGGGTGCCTGGGCTGGCCACACCACCCATGGCGTGGGCCAGGCCTGGCCACGCAGCCAGGTGGTGTGGCCGCCCTCTGGCCCCTCTCCGTCTCGTATTCTGGCACTTGATGACATCCGGAAAAATAGGCACTTTGGCTTTTGTCCCGTCCAATTCCGAGAATATTCATTTTCTGACTTTCCTGGAACCAAAAACATCAGAAAACAGCAGCTGGCACTGTGGCTCTTGTTAATAGGTTAGTCCAAGAAATCATATAAAAAGTACTCCAAAGTTGGAACAAAACACAAGAAAGTGGATAAAACCAAGCATGGAACATCAAAAATTATAGATACATTTGCAATGTATCATACCCCAATCCTAGTGTTTACAAAACTTTTCAAAAGGTTTCCAAAAGTTTTCAACAAAGATATGTAGATGCTATATCTACAAGAGAAGATATTTGAGAAAAGAACCTCTCTTGAAGCCCTCCTACTACCACAGCCATATTGCATATCCTCTTGTTATTATTGTTATCATAAGGTGGTTTGCGAGTACATTCAAAGTATTCACTGGCATTCTCCCTGGCTATTAACTTGGTCAGATATGAAGAAGAGGATGAAGTTGACAGCTATGCGAGCTAGGACGTTTCCCCCAGTCAGTTGCCTGTAGGTTAAGGCATGGCTCGGGCTCTCCGCATAAAGTTCCGCTAATGTTGATCGATGTAGCCATAATGGCAACTAAGGTATGACATGTATTCGTTATGTATTGGATGTTTACTTTGATACTTGTCTGTTATGTGCCACGACTAACTGATCATGGGATCGTGGTTGTATGCATAACATGGATTCCCGGAGGATTAATCCGGGGGCCCCACAATTTTCATGCCAACAGATTGGGCCATATATTTTGAAAACAATCGAAGAGGAAGTAGTATGAAGAGTTTGGCTTAGATCAGCTGATGTGTTAAGAAGGAGCCAAACCAGAAAGTTTTCCTTTTACGATCATTTGGGATAAATGTATGGACCCTAATGTAAATTTCCCTTTTTAGGTCTTTGATGTAAAATATGCTCCCACCATGACCGTGTAAAATGCTAACCTAAAATTAAGTGGTGAAATTTAAACAAATTTAAGCTTAGATGTTAGCGAGTAGGAACTTTCTTGGATTTCAAGCGGAACGACCACATGGTCAAGGCCATATCTCTACATCATACTTTATGTTGATGATCCCATATCCAAGAATATGCATGGTGATAAATTTGGCCATATGTAAGACAGTCGAAGAGGAGGTAGTTTGAAACGTATGGCTGGATCAGCTGCTCTCTCGAGAAGGAGCCGAAGATGACTATTTTCTTTGCTCAATTTTAGGGTCATTTGTGCTAAATGTATGGACCTCAATGTAATTTTCCATTTTTAGGTACTTAATGTAAAATGTACTCCCACCGCCCGTGTAAAATTCTAACCTAAAAGTAAGTGGTGAAATTGAAACAAATTTAAGCATAGTTGTGGACGAGTACAAAAAATTATTGGATTTTAAGATGAATGACCAAGGTCAATGCCATATCAACATCATACTTTATGCTGATGATCCCATATCAGAGAATTTGCATGGCAACAAATTGGTCCATATTATTTTGAAAACAATCAAAGAGGAAGTAGTATGAAGAGTTTGGCTCAGACCAGCTAATAATCTCTTGAGAAGGATCCGAACCAATGCAACAAAAGGTTTTCCTTTTAGGGTCCTTTGTGCTAAATGAATGGACATCGATGCAATTTTCCCCTTTTTTAGGTCCTTGATGTAAAATATGCTCCCACCGGCCGTGTAAAATGCTAACCTAAAAGTAAGTGCTGAAATTTTAATGAATTTAAGCTTAGTTGTCAACGAGTATGAAATTTCTTAGATTTCAAGACGAACGACCACAAGGTAAGGCCATATCTCTACATCATACTTTATGCTGATGATCCTATATCAAAGGATTTGGATGGCGATAGATTTGGCCATATTTTGAAAAAAATCGAAGAGGAATTAGTATGAAGAGTATGGCTCGATCAGCTACTCTCTTGAGAAGGAGCTGAACCCGACTATTTTCCTTGCTTGATTTTAGGGTCCTTTGTGCTAAATATATGGACCTCGATGTAATTTACCCCTTTTTAGGTCTAAAAGTGTAAGTGGTGAAATTTAAAGGATATTTTAAGCTTACTTGTCAATGAGTATGAACATTCTTGGATTTAAAGCCGAACGACCATGGTCGTCAAGGCCATATCAACATCATACTTTATGCTCATGATCCCATGTTAGAGAATATGCATGGCAACAGATTTGGCCATGTTTTGGACACAATCAAAGAGGAAGTAGTATTAAGAGTTTGGCTCAGATGAGCTGATCTCTTGAGAAGGAGTCGAACTAGAAATTTTTCATTTTAGGGTCCTTTATGCTAAATGTATGGACCTCAATGTAATTTTTTCTTTTTTGAGGTTCCTAATGTAAAATGTACTCCGATCAACCGTGTAAAGTTCTAACCTAAAAGTAAGTGGTGAAATTTAAACGAATTTAAGCTTAGTTGTCAACGAGTATGAACCATTCTTTAATTTCAAGACCAACCACCAAGGTCAAGGCCATACCTACATCATACTTTATGCTCATGATCCCATATCCAAGAATTTGCATGGTGACAAATTTGGCCATATTTTTAAAACAATCAAAGATGAAGTAGTCTAAAGAGTATGGCTCGATCATCTACTCTCATGAGAAGGAGCCGGACCCGACTGCTTTCCTTGCTTAATTTTAGGGTCCTTTGTGCTAAATGTGCGGACCTCGATGTAATTTCCCCCCTTTTTAGGTCCTTGATGTAGAAAGTACTCCCAACAACCGTGTAAAATTCTAACCTATAAGTAAGTGATGAAATTTCAACGAATTTAAGAAGGGCTGTCAACGGGTATGAAAAAATCTTAGATTTCATGCCGAATGACCACGAGGTCAAGGCCATATCTCTACATACTTTATGTTGATGATCCCATATTCAAGAATTTGCATGGCGACCGATTTGGCCATATTTTGAAAACAATCAAAGAGGAAGTAGTATGAAGAGTATGGATCGACCAGCTGCTCTCTCGAGAAGGAGCCAAACCCGATTGTTTTCTTTGCTCAATTTTAGGGTCCTTTGTGCTAAATGTATGGACCTCGATGTAATTTTCCCTTTTTAGGTCCTTTATGTAGAATGTACTTTATGCTTATGATCCCATATCCAAGAATTTGCATGCCGACAAATTTGGCCATCTTTTGAACATAATCGAAGATTTAAAAAATAAATAATCACTTTTATTTTTCCAAGTTACATGAATTTATTTTTTGAAAAGCAAGTAAGAAGATTTTTTCGATCAAGTGCTCTATCAAGGAGCCGTACATGACTGTTTTCATTTCCTTGTTTGGTTTTAGGGTCCTTTGTGCTTAATGTATGCACCTCGATGTAATTTCCCCCTTTTTTGGTCCTTGATGTAAAATGTAGTCCCACCATCCATGTAAAATTCTAACCAAATAGTGTAAGTGGTGAAATTTAAACGAATTTAAGCTTACTTGTCAACAAGTATGAACATTTTTGGATTTCAAGCCGAACGACCAAGGTCAAGACCATATCAACATCATACTTTATGCTGATGGCCCCATATGAGAGAATTTGCATGGCAACAGATTTGGCCATATTATGAAAACAATCGAAGAGGAAGTAGTATGAAGAGTTTGGCTCAGATCAATTAATCTCTCGAGAAGGAGCTGAACCAGAAGTTCTCCTTTTACGGTCCTTTAGGATAAATGTATGGACCTCCATGTAAATTTCCCTTTTTTGGTCTTTGATGTAAAATATGCTCCCACCGATCGTGTAAAACGCTAACCAAAAAGTAACTGGTGAAATTTAAACGAATTTAAGCTCAGCTGTCAACGAGTATGAACTTTCTTGGATTTCAAGCTGAACGACCACAAGGTCAAGGCCATATCTCTACATCATACTTTATGATCCCATATCCAAGAATTTGAATGGTGATAGATTTGGTCATATTTGTAAAACAAGCGAAGAGGAAGTAGTATGAAACGTATGGCTCGATTAGCTGCTCTCTCGAGAAGGAGCCGAACCCGACTACTACTCCCTCCGGCCCAAATTAATTGACTTCCATTTATCACATTCAAATGCATCTAGCACTAGAACATGTTTATACACATCCGAATCTAGACAAATTTGAGTCATGTAATTTGAGGGAGTACAATAGAGTAGTAATTCAAACTTTCCGAGTTTCGAAATTTTCACTTCCTCCACAAACATTGGGGGGAGGATATTCAATAGATCATCAGTCGTAGTACTACTAGTACTACAGGGTACAGTTAGTAGTAACAAAAGAAACTTTTTTTGACGATAGTACCAAAAGAAAGGAGTTCCCAAAAGAAACTTCATTCAACCATTAAGGGGTTGTTTAGTTCAGTGGCTATCCAGTGGATAACACGGGATATCCATTTTTTTGTTACCCAGTGTTTGGTTTAGAGGGTGGAGGGGATATGGATAACCACTTTTGGCTCAAAATGGTGGTTGAGCATATCCCACCAAAAAGTTGGATGAGCTCAAACACTTTTGGATAGCTCCTCCGAAGCATTTTCTTGTTCGTTCACCCTTCCTCTTGAGAGAAAATAACCATCTTTTCTTGCCTATGGGCTCGACACAAGGGCGGCCATAGCATAGGCCATCGGGCAGAGTGGGTGTTCGAATACGCACACGAGCATAGGCCGCCAGGCAGAGTGGGCAGGCAGAAGGGGCGCAGGCAGGCAGGTTGACACGGGGTCGACATGGGCAAAAGGGTGGTGAGCTGTCGGCGGTCGTGGCCGCTGCTAGGGAAGAGGTGAGGCGGATGAAGAAGACAATGTGAAAGAGGAAACTGAAAAAATAGTTGGGCCAATAGATTTTGACTGGCTATCCCTAACCACTTTTTATTCCACTTTACCAAACAAAAAAGGCTACCCCTAACTAGCTAGTTGGGGATATCCTCATCCCTAAATGACATGCTCTAAACACAGCCCCTAACATAATAGCATAAGTTTACACATAAAGGACTCGCTGCTGAACTAGTGCAGGTCCGACGCCTCCTAGCACTAGTCCCCGCTGCCAGCGGCAGCTCGTGACATCAGCACCAATGCCAGCTCTAGCGACACAGCCGGCTCCTGACTCATCGGCACCTCCGGATAACACGGTGGCACCTACTGAGCCATCAGAAGCACCTCCTGAGCCATCAGCGGAACCTCCGGATAATGCGGCAGCACCTCCGGATAAGGCGGCGGTACCTCATGAGCCATCAGCGGCACCTCTGGATATGGCGGTGGTACCTCCGGAGGCATCGGCAGCTCCGGGAGGACACTGTGGATGAAGTTGCCATTGTTGGGGAACCGGTCCTAGTAGTTGGTGAAAATGTTGGTGACAGTGAACACCACCATCTCGCAGCCATAGTGGAAGGCCTGGCCATAGAGGAGATGGGCGTCCCTGAAGTTGACGAACTTGACCTTCAACCGTCCCGTCCGGATTGTCATGGAGGCGATACATACGGTACTTGCGGTGACCGTACCCAGCGTCGAGGAAGGTGCACGCCAGCTGCCACTTTGTTCTCCGCGGGGAGAAGGCCCAAATGCATAGGGAATTGTCCTCATGTGCGGTGATGTCAGGGTATTTGCGCTCCAGTATGGCGGGCGACCGCCAGAAGGTGGCCATGGATGAGAGATGAGGATGGAGATGGTTGCTGGAAGCGGGGGATTAGAGATGCATTGGTGGTGCAAGGAAGGGGAGAAGATAAATAGGAAGGAGATGATCCGATATTAATGTGGCAGATTACCGAAGCTTGGGCACAATCAATGTCGCTGATAAAGCCGATGCGTGTGGCAAATATCCATGACGATGACTAGGGTAAGCGATTGGACGGAACGCTGACTCTGCTTCCCGCACTCGATGGCCCAGTCATAATTTTGTGGTGCATCCAAGGCGACCGCGACCACCCCCATATGTGGGCCCTACGTATATGATTGAGTTGATGGGTGAAAACAAATTGATAAAGTGAGGTCATTTATACTCCCTCCGGTCCGAGATTTTCTATATCTATATCTATATCTATAACACTATATAGTACTTCTGTTTTTGAAGAATCGACCCACACAACTTCTCGCCAATGCACATTTGGAGCAATCCAAGACGTTGATTTCCCGTTGGAGCTTCTATGTGTCGTTCATCAGAACAAAACCCATTTGATCTAACGGCTGACAAAGGTTGGATTCGCCATTCTCTGTTCCCACGCTCGGGGACTCTGGTTGCTGAAATTGCTAGGGGCTTCTAGATATGTCTACTGCTCTAGAAAAAAGTAGAACCTCCTGTCATTTGGTAGTCGGTGGTTGACTGCCCCATGTGGCACGTGATGCATCAACTCAGTCTAGAAGCAAAGTAGTACTACCATTAATTGAATCTGAACATTTTACCCAGCAAATAGTTAGCCTAATAAATCATCCATCCATCTATGTGAATTATGCATGTAGTATTCCCTTAGTATAAATACGACTTCTTGGATTTTGTTTTACGAAATGGGGAATAATCACCATGGCCTCCGAATTGACCATTACACTTTGTTTGTCCAGCATAGTCTATAGCATGTAACTAATTTGGATTGCTATTTTTAGTATGAATACTTAAACAATATTAATAAAAAGGTGAAAAAATAAAAAAGTTCTTTCTTTTATATGATATATTTATTATTATTATTTGTCATGACAACGTTGCAATTTTAGAAGGTTAATTTTCATATAGTATTATAAAATTTTATCACCTACTCCTAAGGCAATGCATTAATCATGCAACAATCAGAGACATGGGAGAATAATATATAATAATTAACTTGTGAGAGAAACAATTTTCAACACACAAATGGTCACAAACTATTTCTTTCATTCCCCATCGAAAATGATGGTAGTTTTGGAAGTAGAGAACATAATGGACGAAACTTACACATATTGGCAAACAGAGGTTCAAATTGATGTTTAACGGTTGATAGAGAAGTATATATGTGCATTCTCTACCCGAAGGATAGCCGTGAGTATAGAAAATGCAAAGGTCGACAATCATACGGAATTAGAGTTATCTAGAGTGTTGCAACTTCTAAATACCAGAGAAATATTTATTTGTAAATCGACCAAGTGCTATATCTAACTTCTAATTATATGGTGTATTATTATTTTAAAAACATTAGCCGTACTACTGGCAAGGTCTTTCCACTACAAATATTTTGCCTTGTTTTTAAAAAAATGCTCCTCCATCCAAAATTCTGTCTCGTCGCTGCCTTTCATAAGAGAAAAGGCTCATGGATGAAGGAGAATCGTCCTCCCTCTCTCCTCCTCAATGCGGCATTGGCTGCTATGTCCACTCTTGCATCTATGCCTGGCACTTGTTTAGGTGGGAAGCATCGCAGCAGTCACATGTTCCTTCCCATGTAAGCTTCCGCGCAATGGAGTACAACCGTGTAGGTGCAGCAGTGTAGAGAAGGTTGGGGCCCGTGGTGGTCCATGCCAACTTTCCTTCTGTTTCCCTCGTGCTTCTGCCCAAAAATGAGATCTGGCTGGATGTTTTCTTTCTCTTCCATATTAGGCTGCTCTTCATTGTGCTAAATAACTTAGGCTAGTAAAACTTTCACATGTTACTACGGTACCTTCAAAGTGTACTAGGTGAAAACAAATGTACATCGTTATTTTTTTATAGATGTGGCTCTTTCATTTTTTGTGAGCTTTACCAATTACAGAGCATAATTTTATATAGTGATGATATGTCATACTTTATTATTATGTGGGTCTCACGTGCCAACTTACTAATAAAAGGGTGGTTCACAAATACAAAGAGGCCGCTAATCTTGTCCAACTAAACCAGGAATTTGTAAATAGTAAGGCCTCAAAATATACAAAAAGGACCCTAGTA
Organism: Avena eriantha; assembly: GCA_910589775.1. Lineage (NCBI taxonomy): Eukaryota > Viridiplantae > Streptophyta > Magnoliopsida > Poales > Poaceae > Avena > Avena eriantha. The sequence continues at coordinate 554,920,381 of OU342743.1, forward strand.
CAGAAAGGAAAGGCGCAATCAGGTAGAGCTTCATTGATTATCAGCTGTGGTATATAAAAGAAGGGCATGGCTCGAGGCCGGATCAGAGAGTCCTCATTCCCTCCCACCTAAATCGTAATGCTTGGGACGGTCACTCTAAAGATGGAAGCCACCGTTCTCAACTGTTCCTCCTTCTCCTAGCCCCTCAAGCCCCGGCGGGTCTACAAGGTCTCTCCATTTCTCTCTCACAACCATTGATTTTTCTTCGTTGGTACAACTATTTTATTTTTCAAACTTCCGTTTCTATAGTGCGTGGATATTCATCTAGTCTGCCACCGCTGCGTTTGCAAGATCACCTCCAACCAAAAGTGTGAGCACCCTAGCGGAGGTTCCTCCAACCAAAAGTGTGAGCACCCTAGCGAAGGATTCACCCACGAGCCCACCATGGATGCCGTCCTATCAACGGCTAGGGTCGCGTGCACCCACAAAGGTTGTAGTAGTTTGCTGCCCTACTACGAACTCCACAAGCATGAAATCATGTGCCGGTACGCTCCCTGCATTTGCACGGAGACCGGCTGTGACTTCCCCGCCCCGCCGCCAGCGCTCGTCGCGCACCTCAAAGCGGTCCACTCGATCCAAGTGCACAAGATCCAGTATGCCACCACCAAAGCTTTCCAGTAGCTGGTGCCGCTGCCGGGCGAGCCGTCCCGCCGGCTCATCGTCATTGGGGAGCAGGACGGCTCCGTGTTCGTCCTAACGATTGACTCAGTAAGCACGGTCCCCCTCGTGTATGTGGTCTGTGTTAGGGCCACGATGGGCGACTTGCCTGTGTACAGGGTAAGGATGTGGGCGGAATGCCCGCCGCTGCTCTCCTGAACGGACCGTAGGAGGAGGACCGGTAGCGTGATGGTGGAGCTTGACGCGCCGAGCTCCGCTAAGCCGGAATAGGTCACGTTTGAGGACCCTACGTCTTACCTAGCGGCGCCGCCTCATTACCTGGTTGGTCCTGCTACCTCGAAGGAGCTGCGTTTCTTCTTTCGCGTCGATTTTTAGTGGTGATGTAAGCTGCTGTTAATTGGTTTAATTGCAGAATGATCGTTTGCATACCAGGAATGGTGGATTTTGTAGTACTAGTACTCTATCTCTGTCCCAAGAAATAAGGCTCCCTTGTTTTTGTTTTTCGTTTGACCAAGATTTACTCTAAATATATACAAAGAATGTTGGTACTGTACAAATTTAGCATCATTGGAAAGTTCTTTCAATACGAATTCAATGAAACAAATTTTACCCATATAAGTAAATTTTAGTTGCTCCATTTATTCGGGCAAACTTTACTTTGGAGCGCGTGTGCGCATTATTCCTTGAAACAGAGGTACTAGATGAGTTCATTGGATGTACTCTCCTGAGTATTTTTCATGAAGTCTTAACTTCCGATGGGTTGGGTGGATTTGTGGATGTACTCTACTGAGTAGTAAGCTGAATAGTATTAAGGCTCTCTGTTTAGGAAGGCCAGAGGGCTAATTCGCAATACTACCAAGTAGATGAACTCTAATTAATTTATGCATACACGACTATTTTTACATGCATGAGATGCTAGATAAAAAAGGGGAACATGATGAGAGATGAAACAACATGCATTGGGAGATTAAGAGAAAATAGACATATCTAAAGTAATGAGTCACGGAATTAAGACAATAAAGAGGATAGGTCTTATTATAATTTTTAACAATTTTAAAAAGCTCTCTGGCCTAATAATCCCAAACAGACGTAGGAGTACTGGTCAACATACATTCGGAAGTACTAGTATGTACTACTACTACTAGTACAATAGTGGAGTACGGTAGTAGTAGTACTCTCCTCTGATTCATATTAATTGTCACTGGATTGGATGTACTCGTATCTAGCACTAAAACATGTCTAGATACATCCATTTTTGTAACAAGTAAATATAGCCATTTTTGGAGCAGTACTAGTTTGGTTGGAAGAAATCATATTTTTTCCATAGTAGGGACAGTGGTTTTTTGCTAGTGGTAGTACTAGTACATAGTAGGTAGTGGTAATATATATGTTTATACTGTACTAACTCAACATGCATTCGGGCAATCGACAAATGTTCATCTTGCGGTTCTGCTGTGCTACTAGTAGTTTTTTAGGTGCCCATTCACCCTCTGTCTTTCAGCAGTACTCTGCCTAAGCAATATAAATGAAATTACTCAAAGAAAGTCTCTACCACTATAAAATTATAATCTGCCATGGCTATTGATTGACAAGACAATTCATTGAGGTGGGATGAGCTGTTGGCGTGTGCTACGATGCCTACTCCTGCTATCACTCTATAGTCAAAATAAAAGAAACAGCTGCGATTCCTTGCATTAATTCTTGCCTCCACCCCTTGCATGCCTGCAGTATATACATGCATTAACTTCTGCGAGTAGTATAGTACGTACAAGTAGGAGTAGCACCAAGCAAGGATATACCGAAACACAAAGATATACTCGTAGTTCATATGGTGTACCATTCTGAGTCTTCGTCTTCTTCTTTGGTTTGCTCGCCCTTGCCCTTTGTAACACCACAAAACTTCTAATCAAGATTATCAAGTTCTAATCAACCAAGTTTAGGGTTAACAAAACTTTTAATAAGAAAATGAATATGAATGCATGTGTGTTTGCATTAGTGTAGAATTGAGTGTATATGTCATGCTTGATTATTCTAAATGATGTGAAATGGTTTAAAGATGAATGCTACGTCCTCTAGACCAATTACAAACTAAATCAAAAGAAAAGGAAATCAAATAAGAATAAATAAACCAAATGGTCATTTTGACAAAAGTAAACCACTAGGCCACTTTGAGCGTTTGTAGAAGAGAAATTTTAATAGAAAACATTTCTACTTTTCATCCCTTGCTAGACCAAGTAAAAGTGTATCAAGGCCCACTTTACAAACTTACAAAAACATCTTTTAAATCAATTTAATGGACAGTTGAAAATTCAATCTAGTTCATATGTTAAGATCTCCCTTTTTTTAAACCTAACAAATCAATTCCCCTTGACCTTTCCAAGCAAACATAGACTCTCAAGCTTAATCTAAGATCACCCAAAAAAATTGAATAAAAAATTTCAAACTTTGTTTCATGCGGCCATTTCATCAAACACTCGAATTGCACTAATTAACACTCTGCCTAATTTCACTGTTGTGCATAGTAATCTTCGACCATTTGGTCACCACTACACTCCCTTGTCCCCTCTGAGTCTAACCAGCACCCAGACAAACCCCCCCTTTGCCGTGGAGCATAGTGGAGCGCCGCCCGATTGTGGTCATTGCTGGTCGACCACGACCAGCTCACAGCAGACCACCCCGCGCCCATCCAGGATGTCCACGACGTACGCCACGGTCGAAGCCAAGCCCTGGACCACCCGAGCACGTCGCGCCCAAACCTCTCTGCGCCATGCCGAGAGAGCGCCAGTGCGCCGTGCCCGACTAGCTCGCCTAGTTCACGCCTTGCCCTCATCGCGCACGCGCCCGTCTGCCATGATCATGCCAACCCAGCAAACAACCCCGTTTTCCGTCGTGCAACACGCAGCTGCCGCATGATACGTCCATTTTGCATCACTATTCTATCTCCTAATTCACCATTATTCATTGATATATTTCATATTGAGAGGTGATACTTATGTTATTTCATCTGTTTTTGCACGGCTGATGACTTTTGGAGCATGGACCGCTGCAGTTAGGATTCTGATGGAAAAGGTGCTGTTTGGAGGCAAAATTCGCGAAGATCAGAAAATCCGGAAAAATATACGGAAAATCCTATTTTTCCAGAAGACTAAGGATGCCAGAAGATGGAGTGGAGATGGGCCACAGGGGGCCCACACCACCCCATGGCGCGAGCAGCCCTAGGCCGCGCCTGGAGGTGGTGTGGCCACCCTGGCCCACTCCAGCCTCTCCCCTCTGGCGTATATTATCCTCCCGAAACCCTAAGACTCGGAGAGCGACCACAGAAAGATTCTGCCGCCTCTGCGAGGCGGAAAACACCGAGAGATAAAGATATCTCCGGCAGATAGATTTCTACCGGCGGAATTCCTTCCCGGAGAGGGGAGATCGTCGCCATCAACACCACCATCAAGTTGGACTTCATCGGGATCATCATCATCATCACCACCATGATCACCATCAGCACCCTCATCACCATCTCCATATTGCTGTAACAATTGAGTTGAATCTTGGATTAGTTCATAGGGGAAACTTTCCCGGTGTTGATTACTATTTGTAGTTGATGCTATTGAGTGAACCGTTGAATTACTGTTTATGTTTAGATTGTTATACATCATTATTCCATCTCTGATCATGATCCATATGATGTCTTGTGAGTAGTTCGTTTTGTTCTTGAGGACATGGGAGAAGTCTTGTTGTTAGTAGTGGAGTTGCGTTGAGAAAGATTCAATAGATTTTTATTTAAGTTGTGGTGTACTTCTTCTAGTGGTGTCATGTGAACGTCGACTACATGACACTTCACCTATATGGGCCTAGGGGAATGCATTGTGTATTTGGCTACTAATCGTAGGGGTTGCCGGAGTGACAGAAACCTGAACCCCCGTTAGGAAACCAATGCACAAGGGACGTAAGGGTCTTAGAGTTTAAAGTTGTGGATGGGCGGTACATTAGCACAGGTTCACCCACACAACACTTAGCAAGCTAAAGAAGATTAATTGACTATATGAAGCGAAAGCACTTGACAGTCTTCCCATGTGTCCTCGAGAACATTTGGTCATCTTAAGTAATACAACCGGCTTGTCCTTTGGTGCATAAAGGATTGGGCCACTTGCTACATTTATTCCTACTCGCTTTTATTTTACTCGTAGTTTGTTTACTTGCTTTATCAAAAACCCCTAAAAATCCATTTGCTAAGTATTTGTAGAGAATTCCTGATCCATACCACTAGCCAGCACCTTCTGCTCCTCGTTGGGTTCGACACTCTTACTTATTGAAAATACTGCGATACACCCCCAATACTTGTGGGTCATCAAGACTATTTTCTAGCGCCGTTGCCGGGGAGTGAAGCGCTATTGGAGAGTGGAACTGGTAAAGGAAACTTCTACTGTGAGTATTGTTTACTTCCGTTAGTTGCTTTATTTTCGTTATGGATAATTCACTGAGTTTCTTATTTGGTAATACTACTACCACTGCTAAGGTAGTAGATAAGCCACCACCTGCTGAGAATGATGTTTTCAAAATACCTACAAGAATTATCGATCGTGTTATGGATAACTACTATGTTGGGGATGGAACTATCCATCCGGGTGATCATTTAATCTTTATACACGAATTATGTGGGTTGTTCAAGTGTGCAGGTATTACTACAGATCAAGTGAAGAAAAAGTTATTCTCATTGTTGCTGAAAGGAAGAGCTGAGGAATGGTATAAGCTGCTGAAGAATGGTCAAGCTCTGGAATGGGAGGAAATAGTGCCTCTCTTTTATTCAAAGTTTTATCCTCCTAGTGAGATTCATAAAGATCGGAATCAAATATACAACTTTTGGCCTCTTGATGGAGAGAGTATAGCATAAGCTTGAGGGAGATTGAAGTTACTAATGCTCAAATGTCCCATTCATGAGCTTCCCAACAATATTATTATCAACAACTTTTATGCAAGGCTCCCTCTACATGACAAGGATTTATTGGATGCTTCTTGTGGTGGATCATTCACTCGCATGGAAGAAGAAGCTAAATGGGACCTTCTAGATCGTATTCAAGACAATGCTGAAGCTTGGGAGAATGACAAAGGTAGAAAGTCAGGTATAAATTATGATTATGAATGCATTGAATCTTTTATGGGAACTGATGACTTTCAAAATATTATTAATATTTATGGTCTTGATTTGCAAGTTATTACGAATTGCTTTAGAGTTTTTGCTTCCTATATCGAAAATCCAAAAAGGGGATGGAACAAATACCATGCACCTTACAAAGATATTGTTGACTATGCTCTTATTGGAAGTGCTGAGTATTGCATTATTGACCCCATCTTACCCGAACCTTATATCGAGAAGATTCCCTTCCCCGAAAAGGTAAAGGACCATCCTATGATAACTAATGTAATCGCCAAAAGTGAAAAAAGAACTGTAAAATTTGATGAACAAATAAACATTGAACCTGTGGTAGCAATTGTGAAAGACCTTGTCACTAAAAGCGTAGAAGATGGGCACATAGTCTTTTGTGAGGATGCTTCTAATATTGTTTCACATCCCAATAGAACTAAAAAGGCTAGTGTTCATGTGCTTTCTGTTAGAATTGGTGATCATTGCTATTATGGTTTATGTGATATTGGTGCAAGTTCCAGTGCTATTCCTTATGAGCTTTATAGAGAAATTATGCATGAAATCAGTCCTTGCAAGTTGGAATAGATTGATGTGGTTATTCACCTTGCTAATAGAGAGACCATCTCTCCAATTGGTATTGTACGAGACATGGAAGTTCTTTGTGGTAAGATTAAGTACCCTGCTGATTTTTTTCTAGTACTTGGTTCGGTTGCTAGTAAAATCTACCCTATCATTTTTGGTAGACCTTTCTTGAGTACTTATGGAGCTATTATTGATTGCAAGAGGGAGAAAATCTTGACTAAGTTTGATGGGGAATCTTATGAGTTTAATTTTTCGAAATTTGCTAAAGAACCTTGCGAAGAGGAAACCCATAATGAGGATTTTAGGGTTGAAGAAAGTGAAATCTTCATGGAAGAAAGGAATGAGATTGACAGGATTCTCCGTGATCAACCTATGATGCTTAAGCACGACTTGCCTGTAGAAGACTTGGGTACCACAATGCCACCTAAAAAGGATCAGGTTTTCGATCTAAAACCTCTCCCTAATGATCTTAAATATGCTTATATTGATGATAAACAAATATATCCTGTTATTGTTAGCGCTAAAATTTCAGGGAAGGAAGAAGAAAGGTTATTGGAAGTTTTGAGGAAACATCGAGGAGCTATGGGCTATACTCTGGATGATTTAAAAGGGATTTCACCTACTATATGTCAGCATTCTATCAACATAGAACCATATGCGAAGCCAGTAGTGGAACACCAACGACATTTAAATCCTAGGATGAAGGAAGTGGTAAGGAATGGGGTATTGAAACTCCTTGATGCTGGTATTATTTTCCCTATTGCTGATGGTGAATGGGTTAGTCCTGTTCATTGTGTTCCTAAAAAGGGAGGTATTACCGTTGTCCCCAATGATAATGATGAGCTTATTCCTCAAAGAATAGTGGTAGGTTATAGGATGTGCATCGATTTTAGGAAAGTCAATAATGTTACTAAGAAAGATCACTACCCGCTTCCTTTATTGATCAAATGTTGGAAAGGTTGTCTAAAAAGACCCATTTTTGTTTTCTTGATGGTTATTCTGGTTTCTCTCAAATTGCTCTTAAACAACAAGATCAAGAAAAAACTACTTTTACTTGCCCTTATGGAACTTATGCTTATAGACGTATGCCTTTTGGTTTATGTAATGCTCCTGCTACTTTCCAAAGGTGCATGTCTTCTATCTTTCATGGTTTTTGTGAGGAAATTGTAGAAGTGTTCATGGATGACTTTTCTGTCTATGGAACTTCTTTTGATAATTGTCTGCACAACCTTGATAAAGTTTTGCAGAGATGTGAAGAAACTAATCTTGTTCTTAATTGGGAGAAATGCCACTTCATGGTTAATGAAGGGATTGTTCTTGGGCATAAAGTTTCTGAAAGAGGCATAGAAGTTGATAGAGCTAAGGTTGAGGCAATTGAGAAGATACCATGTCCAAGAGACATCAAAGGTATTCGTAGTATCCTTGGTCATGCTGGTTTCTATAGGAGGTTTATTAAAGACTTCTCTAGGATATCAAAACCTCTCACTAATCTTGTTCAAAAAGATGTACCCTTCGTTTTTGAAGATGATTGTAGGGAGGCTTTTGAAACCCTTAAGAAGGCTTTAACTACAGCCCCTATTGTTCAACCACCTGATTGGAGTTTACCCTTTGAAATAATGTGTGATGCTAGTGATTTTGCTGTAGGGGCTGTCCTTGGGCAACATATTGATAAAAAGTTAAATGTTATCCATTATGCTAGTAAGACCCTAGACGCTGCTCAAAGGAATTATGCCACTACTAAAAAGGAATTTCTAGCTGTTGTTTTTGCCTGTGATAATTTTAGGCCCTATATTGTCGACTCAAAAGTAACCATTCATACTGATCATGCTACTATTAAATATCTTATGACGAAGAAGGACGCTAATCCTGGGCTTATTAGATGGGTACTGCTTTTACAAGAGTTGGATCTACATATAGTGGATAGGAAGGGTGCTGAAAACCCTGTAGCTGATAATTTATCTCGTTTGGAAAACATCTCTTTTGACCCTATGCCTGTTAATGATAGTTTCCCAAATGAACAGTTAGTTGCAGTAGGGGTGAGCTCGCGAGGAAGCCCTTGGTATGCTGATTATGCTAACTTTATTGTCTCCAAGTATTTTCCTCCAACTTTTACAGCTCAGCAAAGAAGAAAGTTCTTCTATGATTTGAGGCATTATTTTTGGGATGACCCACACTTATACAAAGAAGGAGTGGATGGTATTATGCGAAGATGTGTTCGAGAATATGAACAAAAGGAGATATTGCGTAAATGTCATGGTAGTGCCTATGGAGGACATCATGCAGGAGATAGAACTGCACAAAAGGTACTACAATCAGGTTTCTACTAGCCTACCCCTTTTCAAGATGCAAGAAAATTTGTTTTATCTTGTGATGAATGTCAGCGTGTTGTTAATATTTCTAGACGTAATGAAATGCCTATGAACTACTCTCTAGTTATTGAACCTTTTGATTGTTGGGGATTTGACTTTATGGGTCCTTTCCCTCCTTCGAAAGGCTACACTCATATTCTTGTTGCCGTTGATTATGTTACTAAGTGGCTGGAAGCCATTCCTACAAAGAGTGCTGACAGGGAGACTTCTCTAAAAATGCTTAAGGATATTATCTTTCCTAGTTTTGGGGTGCCTAGGTATCTCATGACTGATGGGGGTTCTCATTTCATTCATGGTGGTTTTAGGAAGACCCTTGCTAAATATGATGTTAATCATAGAATTGCTTCAGCTTATCACCCCCAAACTAGCGAGCAAGTAGAGTTATCAAATAGAGTAATTAAATCTATCTTGCAAAAGACTATTAATAGGTCTAGAAAAAACTGGGCTAAGAAGTTGAATGATGCTTTATGGGCTTATAGAACTGCTTACAAAAATCCTATGGGAATGTCTCCTTATAAAATGGTTTATGGGAAAGCTTGCCACCTACCCTTAGAATTAGAACACAAAGCTTACTAGCCAGTGAAAGAACTAAATAGAGATTGTAAGCTCGCTGGTGAGAAAATATTATTTGACTTAAGTTCTTTAGATGACTGGAGGAGTGAAGCCTATGAGAATGCTAGGCTCTTTAAGGAAAAAGTTAAAAGATGGCATGACAATCGAATACTTAAGAGAGAATTTCATGTTGGTGAGAAAGTTCTATGGTATAGGTCTCGTCTCAGATTTTTTGCAGGTAAGCTACTATCAAAATGGGAAGGACCTTTCATCATTGAAGAAGTATACCATTCAAGAGCAATAAAAATTTCTTCTCTAAAAGATAATACTACACAAGTAGTGAATGGACAGCGACTCAAACACTATATTGCTGGAGATTCTTACAATGAAGATGTTGATGCCTTTCAAGTTATAACTCCAGAGAAATTCATCGCGGACCAAATTTAGAGACCTGCAGAGTCTGTTTTCAAATAGGTAATAGTTCTGGTAAGAAAAGTTCCGCGAAAATACAATACAATTACATTTTTGCAGTTTTCAGTCAATAAGGAAAGTTACGAAGCGAAAAAGGGACGGAACCGGAGCCGGGGTAGCCCACACCACCCTATGGCGTGGGCCCACCCCTGGCCGCGCCACCAGGTGGTGAGGCCACCCAGACTCCGCCTCCGACCCGTTTTCACCCAATACCTCCCTTTTGCTATGAAACTTGGTAATATATAACCCCCCGGATCCCCCGAGGTCCGTATATCGTGTTTTCGTCGTGTTTTTGTTTCAATCTGTTTTTGCCAGGTAAAATCTCAGATTATTAGCCTCAATGTCTTCCACTGGATCAGTTAAGGGACATTCCTTGGAAGATATCATCAACCGATACATGAGAGAATTGAAGATTCATCCCAAGGAGTTATTGCTCGAAGGTGGGGAGGTTCGGATTAAAGAGGTTCAAGGCCCTAAAGGTGAAGGAAGTCTGGAGGATAGGATGGAAGCATTGGAACAAGAAGTCTTTAGGTACAAGAAGATGGTAGAGCGCGAAGTGGATATCATCCATAAGATTTGTTCCGAACTCATCACCGAGCACCAAAAGGAGACTGCTGAACTCAAAGACGAAGTCCTCTCACTCCGCCAAACAACCAACGAACTGCAAGCACAGTTCTATGACGTTCAAAATCAAAAATCTGAGTATGACGCTAGATTTAAACTCATAAGTGCTGCTGCAAGTTTCAGGCTATTGGAAACCACGATGTCCTTTGTTGATGGGAAGCCTTTACCTTGTAAGACGGACGAAGATGAGAGGATACCACCACCACCAAAGGAGTAATTCGTCATCAGGTTTGGCATCCCCTTGGCTTGTTCCAAGCTTGGGGGAGTGCCGCGGTATCATATCACTATCTTCTATCTTTTTACCTTATTAGTAGAGTCATATCATGAATAGAGGAGTTATTATGTAGTATGGTTTGCATTATGGAAGTGTCCCCTCTGTCGTTAGATATGTATCCCTTGGTGTGAGTTACCGTTATGGAATATTAATGAGAAGTTCTATCATTCACTCTTTTGCATAGCTTATATTAGTTTTCAATTCGTGGTTATATGATTAATCTTGTTGTTAGTATTGGTAGAACTCTGGGATCATTGAGTTAATTTAGTTGGTTTTGGCAAACCTGGCTCGGTCAGTAGCACACTATTTTTGAGAGTTGAATGAAAAAGATAGAAGTACTCTGGAGAAAAATAATTCCATCATCATTCTTTCTTGATTTTCTCATAAGTCTAGTATTCTCTAGTTAAGATCTTTTGTGCTTCCAAGGAAGATTGCATGTTTGTTTTTATCACTTGTATGTTTGTTTGTTTCCTTCAATTCTTATACTTGCTACCCAGCCTTGCTAGCCAAAAACCTGTATTGAGAGGGTATTCTTCTCGTGCATCCACCTCCTTAAACCAAACCCATGCCATTTGTGTCTACCATACCTACCTAGTAGCATTATTGCTCTTCCAAGTAAATTCTTGTTTTATCTACCTCCCAAATTAAACTTGTTATGTGAAAATTAGTGATTAAAGCTCTCACGAACTTGATGGCACACTTTACTTTCTTGCATTTAATAAACTTGAACCATTGTGCTCACCTATGTTGCGTATATGTTTGCGCTTTGTAAGTTGTGCATTAGCAGAACCATGCTGTCATGGGGAACGCTTTCAACATTGCACTGGTACTTTGTACCAAGTTGATATCATGTTCTTTTGTCTATGGATGTCGTCGGTGTGAAATGAAAGGGGAGCTTGTAAGTCCATGGAGTTATGCATATGTGTTAGAGAAACGCCTGGGCCGCTGGTCTAATCCATGCTGACATGGTGGAAACCTGCAGCATAACCATAACGAGTATCTATGAAGCATTCTTCTTATAAAAAAAGAGTCCGATATTGATAAAAAAGAGAAAAAGAAAAAAGAGATATTATGAAAAGAGGAAAGAGAGGAAAAAGCACCATATTCCCATGGTAAATAAGAATATTGTTGAGATGCTTGTTGTCTGCTTGCCTTGTCATTTTGATATGGGGATTCTTCCGTATCATCGGGCAAGGGGTATCCCGTTGGCGGTTCTCTATGATACACATATGCTTACGATGACAAGAACTTACCGGTGACTAAACTTGAGTAGCATGAGGAGCGGCCCTCGTATTCAAGGGACATGAGATTCTCAACTTACAACTTGTCAATGCACATCCTCATTTTTGATAACTTTAACCTTAATCACCTAAAGATGCCTATGATAGGGGCAATGAGAGCTGAAAGCTAGTAAGTATCATAATTTTTGGGAGCTCTTTATGAGACTTGCAATCCCTGCTTCCCTCTGCGAAGGGCCTTTATTTTACTTTGTAGTTGAGTCAGTAAACCTATTCCCTTCTATCTCAGCAAGTATTTTGAGTTGATGTGTTTCATTCATTCATATGATGATTTATTCAATCATGTTTCTTATGTTCCTTGAGTTGATGCTCTTATCTTGATGTTTACTACTTTGAAAGCTACCTTTGAAAACCAGCTATTTGTGAACTCCAGCAAATTATCAACTATTCTTCGACCAAGAGCTAAGTTTGCCATTACCAATTATGATTCACTTTATGTATCTTTATTGTGTTTCCTTTACTCATTGAAAGTTGAGTTATATAATAGTGAGTTCTCTTCTATTATGATCTATGTATTTGATGAATGTGATGATTCGTGTCCGTATTCTTTTATCGACTCTTCACTCCATAAACCTGAGGCCATGTTTATTGAGCTCAGTTCGCTTGAGGACAAGCGAAGTCTAAGCTTGGGGGGAGTTGATACGTCCATTTTGCATCACTATTCTATGTCAGAATTCACCATTATTCATTGATATATTTCTTATTGAGAGGTGATACTTATGTTATTTCATCCGTTTTTGCATGGTTGATGACTTTTGGAGCACGGACCGCTGCTGTCAGGATTCTGATGGAAAAGGTGCTGTTTGGAGGCAAAATTCGCGAAGATCAGAAAATCCGGGAAAATATACGGAAAATCCTATTTTCCAGAAGACTAAGGATGCCAGAAGATGGAGTGGAGATGGGCCACAGGGGGCCCACACCACCCCATGGCGCGGGCAGCCCTAGGCCGCGCCTGGAGGTGGTGTGGCCACCCTGGCCCACTCCAGCCTCTCCCCTCTAGCGTATATTATCCTCCCGAAACCGTAAGACTCGGAGAGCGACCACAGAAAGATTCTGCCGCCTTTGCGGGGCGGAAAACACCGAGAGAGAAAGATCTCTCCGGCAGACAGATTTCTGCCAAGGGAATTCCTTCCCGGAGAGGGGAGATCGTCGCCATCAACACCACCATCAAGCCGGACTTCATCGGGATCATGATCATCATCATCATCATCACCATCACTACCATCAGCACCCTTATCACCATCTCCATATTGCTGTAACAATTGAGTTGAATCTTGCATTAGTTCATAGGGGAAACTTTCCCGGTGTTGATTACTATTTGTAGTTGATGCTATTGAGTGAATTGTTGAATTATTGTTTATGTTCAGATGGTTATACATCATTATTCCATCTCTGATCATGATCCATATGATGTCTTCTGAGTAGTTCGTTTTGTTCTTGAGGACATGGGAGAAGTCTTGTTGTTAGTAGTGGAGTTGCATTGAGAAAGATCAATAGATTGTTATTTAAGTTGTGGTGTACTTCTAGTGGTGTCATGTGAACGTCAACTACATGACACTTCACCTATATGGGCCTAGGGGAATGCATTGTGTATTTGGCTACTAATCGTAGGGGTTGCCGGAGTGACAGAAACCTGAACCCCCGTTAGGAAACCATTGCACAAGGGACGTAAGGGTCTTAGAGTTTAAAGTTGTGGTTAGGTTTCTACTTTAATTACTTTCTTGTACTTACGGATGTTTGCAAGGGGTATAATCACAAGTATGTATTAGTCTTGGATGGGGCGGTACATTAGCACAGGTTCACCCATACAACACTTAGCAAGCTAAAGAAGATTAATCGACTATATGAAGCGAAAGCACTTGACAATCTTCCCATGTGTCCTCGAGAACGTTTGGTCATCTTATGTAATACAACCGGCTTGTCCTTTGCTGCATAAAGGATTGGGCCACTTGTTGCATTTATTCCTACTGTCTTTTATTTTACTCGTACTTTGTTGACTTGCTTTATTGAAAACCCCTAAAAATCCGTTTGCTAAGTATTTGTAGAGAATTCCTGATCCATACCACTAGCCAGCACCTTCTGCTCCTCGTTGGGTTCGACACTCTTACTTATCGAAAATACTGCGATACACCCCTATAGTTGTGGGTCATCACCGCACGCCGCCGCAAACACCTCTGCCTCCGCGCAGAGTACCGCACGCTCCAGACTAAACCGCACCACCCCACACCTCACCAATATTCCTATAAGAACCTGCAGGGAGCACCGCACCATCCACCTACCTCAGCCACGCCGATAGCTGCCTGTAGTGATGCCACTGTTGAGCTCACGCCGCACCGCTCGGTCCCCTCGCTGCACTATAAAAGGAGGCCACCCCCGCCTACATTCTCCACACCACTCCACTCACCACCTCTCACTGTCCCTCCCCACTTCTTCTCAGAGTAAGGAGAGCATCACGGCATCGAAATTTCACCGGAGCCCGCCGCTGCTGGAGGAGAAGGGTGCCGTTGATTCTGACCACCCCAAGTCCTGCTGTGACCGCGCCTCACCTTGCCATCGTCTACCACGTCGATAGCCCCTGTCGCCGACCCAAGCAGTTCGTTGTCGACGATGACTCTCGGCCATTAGATTAGATTTAGATCGCATGGTCCGGATTCGCTAAAACCGTTTCGTGTTAGAAGTGTCGCTGACTGGTGGACCCCGCCTGTCAGTAGCCTGTTGTGCTGTGCAGTGCAGCTGGGCCGACCCGTTTAGCTTTCCCTCTCAGGCCTGGAAATTCAAATATTGTTTTTCCATTTAGGTTTAAACTAGTTTCTGTCCACAGATTCAAAAATCAATTCAGAGAGTTTCACTTAACCAAATTGCATGATTCAAATTTTGTCAAAAAGATATTTAATTTATCTATCCAACCCCGTTGGATTTAAATCATTTGGAGTTAGAGATAATCTTTAGTAAAAATAACAAGACAGAGACTTTTGCAACTTCACACATTTTTCAAAAATCAACCATAATAGCTTTTGAGTGGATTCCAACTCTCAAAAACCACATTTGACAATATCTATCTGAATATGTAAAAATATCTAGGTTTGCATGCAGTGACATTGGACTAGTACCAAAAGAATGCTATTAGGACATTTCTAGTCACTTTAAATCTATTAAATGATAATCTTAAACTTTATAAAATATGATCAACACTTTAAATCACATTCCCATGTATTAGAATATGTGGTGATGACATGTGTCCACATGATCCTAATTAATTTCAATGAGTATAAATTACTTTTCTCAAATAAGATAAATAAAACTAGTTCTTTAATTCATGTGATGATTGTGATGATGCTAGATCATCAAGTGTGAGCCTTAGTGTGCTAAATAGGCTTAGTTAAGTATTGTTTGGTGATTGTGTACCCCATATTCCTTTATAGACGACAGTACTGACCAAGGATATGAGGAGGAGGAGTTCTACCCCGAAGAAGACGAAGAAAACTTCAACCACTGCACCAACCAAGGAAAGCCATCACTAATTGCAACATGACCTAAGAAAGATGAATTAGGCATGCTTTGGTAATATACCTTTAATTTATACCACCCAATTTTTACTTGCAAGCTTTACTCTTTTACATTACCAAAATTCTTACTTTAGTTAATGCTTTGTGAGGACTTGGAAAGTAGTATAGATAGCATAAAGAGTATAAAACTAGGCCTATACTAGATGTCATTCTATGGCATGAGATTGAGATTAACATCTCTCATTAGTGAACACTCTTAACTAAGTGGCTAGTGCTAAGCATAAAAATTGATCACTTTAGATGGGAATACTTGGTGAAAATGATTATGAAAACCGTGGAATGATGAGTCATTCTATTCAAATGTTTTGACATGTGTTGATAAACACAAATGGTTTTGACGATGAAAATCTTGAGGCATGAGCCTTAGCCCTTTATAAAAACTGATGGTTGGGTTCAGATGCGATAACATTCCAATTTTACCGTACAACCACAATACCTGAATTGGGTAAGGCTTAGCCAGAACTTTATATGCATTAGTATGAGTACCCTCGCAGAAGAGCTTTGAGCTGAGGCTACCTCTGGATGATGTCCACCTATGAAGTGCCCAGGATGGCAGATGGCCATGGCTGGGAGGCCAAGCTCATAGGGGAGGTGCCTATACTAGAGTGTGTAATTGAAAGGTTATGATTGATTATCCGCATACTAAGTATGATGATTCAGGGTTATCCCTAATGGATGTATCAAATTTATTGGTGAAAGTGTACAACCTCTGTAGAGTGTCAAACTATTCGAATAGCCACGTCCGCGGTCATGGACAGTTGGAGTAGCCATACTGTTCCGTCGTCAGATGTTTTCAAAATGACTTGTCAAGTGAACTATGATTTTGACTTGACCACAATAGGGTTGTGACTATGAAAGCTAGGTTCCCACTTAAAGTGATTTAGAACAATTACTTAGTTTTCTTTACTTCTAAACTTAGTTTAGATAAATCTGGCTTTTTGCAAATAAACTTAGCGCTTAGGATTCCTACTAGAACTACCTTACTTGTTAGTGATAGTTTACGAGTACTTAAAGAGTACTCATGGATTTGTCCCTGGCTATTCCCATGGCCAGACTATGAGGAGGACTATCAGGAAGATGGACAGCAGGACGGCTACGACAACTAGGATCATCTCCCATCGTTATCATTGCCTGTGACACTGAAGATGGAGCCCACTACACTGAAGATGAATCATCTCCCATTGTTTGTATTAAGACTGGATCATGAGATCCTTTATTTGTGTAAGGCCTTATTATGGTTTGTAATGGATGATGTACTGTGATATCCAATCTGTTATGTCTCGCAAAAATGGTAATCCTGGGTTTGCGATGTATGGCATAAAAGGCATCTGGGATTAAAAATACGGGTGTTGACAAGTTGGTATCAGAGCCATCCTGACCATAGGAGGCCCTAGTTAGAATGGACGTCCGAACAAAAAACTTAGTTTCAAAACAAAAGAAGTGAGTATTTATGAAAACCTATTCCCACTCTTATCCTTGATTCTTTCAAAAAAATCATGTTCCTCAATTTTTTTTACATTCCTACATAAAATTTGACACACTTGATCACTTCACTAACTTACTCATCCTAAATTCTTATAGATGGAAGTTCAGTATTGCAAGTTCTACCAGTTGGGCAATGGAGGCCCACTGATCTTTGAGAGGGATCTTGATGCACTTTCAGAGTATCTTGAGCACCCGCATTCGGAATTCTTCGGTGCACAACTCAAGGAGCACCCAGGAGGAGATCTACAATGGCTGATAGTTGCAGATCTCAGAGGCAAGATGGAAGCACCCATTTCTAAGAAGGTTCAATTCACCGTGCGAGAGAACAACTGGCTAGATGGATTAGCCAGGTCTATGCATGAAGCTCTTGCCTATATGTGTGGGCAAAACATCAACTTGATCCAGGGAACTCGCTTTGCGCACTTTGCAAGGTGTGATTCTATGCGAATGCCATTGGATATGCCAAGTCACCTGGAGATGAAGCGCCAAGTGGAAATCTAGACTTCCTGCTATATGATAGGCAGAAGAAGTTGGACAATGCTCGAGCTTACGCCAACCACAACCTTGCCATTGCCGCCAAGAAGGACCAAACTCTCACCATGCTTGTTAAGTATCGCCAATAACTTCGTCGTCAGCGCTAGAAGAAGGATCGCACCATCGCTCGTCTTCGCAAGAAGGTGGACGACCTCGAGAAGACTATCCGTGAACAGGAAGTCCAGCTTGAAGCAAAGGAAGAAGGTGAAGACATCCAGGAAGATCTTCACTCGTACCTCAGTGATGACAACGACTACCTGGAGGATGATGCCATGGAATTCTACACCGATGATGAGGATTCTTCCTTCATTGATGATGAGTAGATGCACTTGACCACTACCGTAGGAATGAGTTGTATCGGGCCCACTGTATCTTAGTTCACAAAATGGTTCTTAAAACCATCTGGTTTCCATCTGTGTGTGGTGTGTTTGTATTGTGTGCTTGAATGAATGAATGAATGAGAAAAAACCTGAGTCAAACTCAAAGCTAAAGCTTTTAAAACAAAACCATGAACCTTAGAACTTTCCCTCTTATCCCTTTATCTATCTCAATCTTCAGATGACTCATGGAAACCGAGGAAGCAGCTCATCACAGGACCCGATGTTGCAGATTCTGCAAATGCTAGTCTCCGACCATGAAGCTAGTAGAGCCGAATGTCAAGCCAACCAAGCCACTCTTCAACAGATATCTCAGATGGCTCACAATAATCAAGGCCAGGGAAACTAAGATCATCATGGATCCAAGCTTAAGAACTTTCAGAATACCAATCCCCCTATATTTAGTAAGTCTGGGGATCCCTTAGATGTTGATGACTGGCTGCAAACCATGGAGAACAATCTGGAGGTCGCCGGAGTGGAAGCCAATGAGGAGGTACTATTTGCCAACCATTACCTGGTGTAATAGCACCTGTAGAATGAACCATGGTCAGGTGATGACATGTGAAGCATTCAAGATCAAGTTTCACCGCACCCATGTGCCCCAAGGTTTGGTCACTAGAATGAGAGATGAGTTCAGAGAACTGAAGCAAGGCAAGATGACAGTAGTTGAGTATCGTGACAAGTTTCTATCGCTAGCTAGATATGCCCCTGATGAGATCAACACTGAAGCTAAGAAGAAGGAAAGGTTCTTGAACGGATTGCATGATGAGATGCAGACTGTGTTAGTCAACATCCATTTTGAAGATCTGGAAGAGCTTGTAGACTCTGCCATCGAGATGGAAGGGAAGATCAACCAAGCCAATGACAATCGCAAGAGCAGAATCATGCACCAGACTGGGTCCTACAATACCCAGAAGTATCGCCCAACCCGTTTGTAGGATATGCCCCAAGAAACAACAGACCCCCGATGAACCGTCCAAGCTACCCCAATCGTAGCGGAGGAAACTTGAAGTCTGGAGGAAACCACAACAATAACCCTGGAAACTCCAACAACTTCAACCATGCACCGCCCAAGTCCGACAACAACAACAACAACAACAATACTGCCCCAAGGACTAGAAGCAATGTTGTGCCTGTTGCAGCCAAAGACAAGTCCCGAATTACTTGCTTTGAATGTGGAGTCAAGGGTCACTACTCCAATGAGTGTCCCAAGAAGCTTGCAGCCACCACCAATGTGAATGCCCCAGCTCAGCAGCAACGCCGTGTTCATCCTGGAAGGAGATTTGCCCCAGGGAATTCGCTCCACATAAATGCTGAAGAAGCTCAGGAAGCGCCTGATATTGTGCTGGGTATGTTTTCTGTTAACTCAGTACTTGCAAGAGTGTTGTTTGATTCTGGAGCATCGTACTCATTTGTTACAGAAGAATTTGCATGCACTAGTAAGATTCAACCAACAAAATTGAAGCATGTTATGATAGTTCAAATACCCGGTTCAACCACTAAAGCTCGAAAATTTTGCAAGGTTGTACCTATCAGAATCCATGGGATAGATTTTTATGCCAATCTAATAGTACTTGGAACCAAAGGTTTGGAAGTAGTACTAGGAATGGATTGGATGTCGAAACATAAAGGATTGATCGATTGTGCCAAGAAAGCCATAACCATGACCAGTAGCTCTAGAGTATCAGTAGAGCATGTATTTGAGACCTTGCCCCGTCAGTTCAAATGCAACAAGAGTCTAGCCCAACCAACCCTAGACCAAGTCAGAGTAGTTTGTGAATACCCCGATGTATTCCCAGATGAATTGCCTGGTATGCCCCTAGATCGGGATATCGAGTTCATTATTGAACTGATTCCTGGAACTAGATCCATAGCTCAGAGACCTTATTGTATGAACCCATCTGAACTAGTGGAGCTGAAGAAGCAACTTGATGCTATGCTGGAGAAAGTTCTGATTCAACCAAGTGCATCACCATGGAGATCACCTGTTTTGTCTATGGATAAAAAAGATGTAGGTAACCGTTTGTGCACGGATTACAGGAAGCTGAATGATGTCACCATAAAGAACAAATACCCACTGCCAAAGATAGAGGATCTGTTTGAGCAGTTGACTGGTGCCGGAGTCTTTTCTAAGATTGATCTTAGAACTGGTTATCATCAACTCAAGATTCGTGCAACGGATATTCCAAAGACCGCCTTTACCACCAGATATGGATTGTATGAGTATACGGTCATGTCTTTTGGATTAACCAATGTCCCTACTTATTTCATGAATCTCATGAATAAGATTTTTATGAACTTTCTGGATAAGTTTGTCGTTGTTTTTATCGATGATATTCTAATTTATTAAAAGTTAGAAGAAGACCATGAGCAACACCTGAGAACCATCCTTGAAACCCTTAGAGAGCATCAATTGTATGCCAAGTTTAGCAAATGTGAGTTCTAGTTGAAGGAAGTAGGATTCCTCGGACATATTGTGTCAGTAGGCGGAGTCGCTGTTGATCCCGCCAAGATCAAAGATGTTGAAGAATGGGAAGCCCCAACCACTCAAACTCAAGTCCGTGCATTTCTCAGATTAGCAGGATATTACCGCAAGTTTGTTGAAGGATTTTCGAGCATCGCAAGACAACGGTCCCAATTGTTGAATAAAGATAAGAAGTTTGAATGGACCGACAAATGTGAAGCAAGTTCTCAAGAGGTCTAGAAGAGATTGATTTCAGCCTCAATCTTGATTATGCTCGATATCAAGAAGCCTTTTGATGTGTATTGTGATGCATCCAAGATTGGTCTAGGATGTGTGTTGATGCAAGAAGGAAAATTCATAGCATATCTGTCCAGACAACTGAAGCAGCATGAGCAAAACTACCCTACCCATGATCTTGAACTAGTAGCTGTAGTTATAGCTTTGAAGACATGGCGTCATTACCTTATGGGTAACCGCTGTGAGATTTATTCAGACCACAAGAGCCTGAAGTATATTTTCACTCAAAAGGAGCTAAATACGAGGCAAAGGAGATGGATAGAGTTAACCAAGGATTATGACCTTGACATTGACTATCACCCCGGCAAAGCCAATGTGGTAGCAGATGCTCTTAGCAGATTGCCATGTAGATTAAACACCATGATCAAAGAAGCTCATCCAATTTTGCATGAGGAGTTGGAGCAATTTAGAACAAAGCTAGTTAGAAAAGGATTTTTAGCTAGCATTGAACTTCAACCCACGTTGATCGGTCAGACCAAGGAGGCGCAGAAAGGAAATGCGAGTATCGACGGAATCAAATGTCGTATTGGTACAAGAAAGATACCTGGATTCACCAAAGATGAAGAAGGAGTTTTATAGTACAAAGGACGTATCTATGTGCCAGCAGATTCGGAGCTGAAGCAAGTTATCATGCAGGAAGCTCAGGATACTCTTTATTCTATCCACCCCGGAGGAACGAAGATGTATGAGGATTTAAAGGAGCAATTTTGGTGGCACAAGATTAAGAGAGAAATAGAAAGCTACATAGCCAAGTGTGATATCTATCAGAGAGTCAAGGCAGAACATCGGACACCCGCAGGACTATTGCAACCATTGCAGATTCCGGAATGGAAATGGGATTCCGTCGGAATGGACTTTATCACCGGTTTGCCTACTTTTATCTAGGTCATAGTTGATAGATTGTCCAAGGTAGCCCATTTTATACCTGTCAAGACAACCTACCAGAGTTCGAAGCTAGCAGAGCTGTACATTGCTAGAATTGTAAGTTTGCATGGAACCCCCAAGACCATAGTGTCGGATCGAGGAACCCAATTTACCTCAAGATTTTGGCAGAAAGTCCAAGAAGGATTAGGAACCAAGTTAAATTTCAGCACAGCTTATCACCCGCAGACCGATGGACAGACTAAAAGAGTCAACCAAATCTTAGAAGATATGTTGAGAGTTTGTGTGTTAGAGTATGGGTCAAAATGGGAAGATTGTCTGCCTTTCGCAAAATTCTCATACAACAACAGTTATAAAGCTAGTTTGCAAATGGCCCCATTTGAATTTCTGTATGGAAGAAAGTGTCGTACCCCCTTGAATTGGTCGCAAGTAGGAGAGAGTCAGATTTTTGGACCCGAAATCCTACTTGAAGCCGAAGAGAAGGTTCACAAAGTCCGTGAGCACCTCAAGACTGCCCAATCCAGACAGAAGAGTTATGCTGATAAGAGACGTCGAGACCTGACCTTCAATGTCAGAGATTTTGTGTATCTCAAAGTGTCGCCTTTGAAGGGAATGCAACGTTTTCAGCTGAAAGGAAAGTTAGCCCCTAGATATATTGGACCATTCAAGATTCTGAATCGCCGAGGAGAAGTATCTTATCAACTAGAACTGCAAGAGGAGATGTCAGCCATCCATAATGTGTTCCATATCTCGTTAGTTCGCAAATTCTTAGAAGTGTCGGAGAAGACCGAAGTGTTCAAGAACATCGATCACTGAGCCATTGGTATCAACAAGGATCTGACGTATCGTGAAGTACCCATCCGTATTTTGGAAAAAGCCTTCAGAACCACCAGGACCCGGAGTATGTGGTTTCTCAAGATCCAATGGAGCAACCATACCGAAGAATAAGCTACTTGGGAGCGAGAAGATTACATTAGGACCTGAGTTTCCAGATCTCTTTAGTTCCTAGTTTTTCTTAAATCTCGAGACAAGATTTTGTTTAAGGAGAGAACTTTTGTAACACCCCAAAACTTCTAATCAAGATTATGAAGTTCTAATCACCCAAGTTTAGGGTTAACAAAAAATATTAAGAAAATGAATATGAATGCATGTGTGTTTGCAGTAGTATAGAATTGAGTGTATATGCCATGCTGCATTGTTCTAAATGATGTGAAATGGTTTAAAGATGAATGCTACATCATCTAGACCAATTACAAACTAAATCAAAAGAAAAAAAAATCATATAAGAATAAATAAACCAAATGGTCATTTTGACAAAAGTAAACCACTAGGCTACTCTGAGTGTTCCTAGAAGAGAAATTTTAATAGAAAACATTTCTACTTCTTTTCACCCCTTGCTAGACCAAGTAAAAGTGTATCAAGGCCCACTTTACAAACTTACAAAAACATCTTTCAAATCAATTTAATGGACAGTTGAAAATTGAATCTAGTTCATATGTTAAGATCCTACTTTTTTTAAAACCTACCAAATCAATTCCCCTTGACCTTTCCAAGCAAACATAGACTCTCAAGCTTAATCAAAGATCACCCAAAAAATTTGAATCAAAAATTACAAACTTTGTTTCATGTGGCCATTTCATCAAACACCCTAATTGCACTAATTAAGACTCTGCCTAACTTCACTATTGTGCCTAGTAATCTTCGACCATTTGGTCGCCACTACACTCCCTTGTCCCCTCTGAGTCTAACCAGCACCCAGACAAACCCCCCGTTCACCGTGGAGCACAGTAGAGCGCCGCCCGATTGTGGTCATCGCCAGCCGACCACGGCCAGCTCGCAGCAGACCACCCCGTGCCCATCTAGGATGTCCAGGAGGTACGCCATAGTCCACCACAACCGCCTGTCCACCCCACGGTCAAAGCCAAGCCCTGGACAACCCGAGCATGCCGCGCCCAAACCTCTCTGTGCCATGCCAAGAGCGCGCTAGTGCGCCACACCCGACCAACTCGCCCAGTCCGCGCCTTGCCCTCACCGCGCACGCGCCCGTCCGCCATGATGGCGCCAACCCAGCAGACAACCCCGTTCGCCGCTGTGCGACCCACAGCTACCGCACGCCGTCGCAAACACCTCTGCCTCCGCACAGAGCACCTCACGCTCCCGAACGAACCGCACCACCCCACGCCTCACCATTATTCCTGTAAGAACCGCCAGGGAGCACCGCACAGTCCACCTACCTCAGCCACGCTGATAGTCGCCTGTAGCGACGCCACCGTCGAGCTCAGGCCACACCGCTCGGTCCCCTCGCCGCACTATAAAAGGAGGCCACCCCCGCCTCCATTCTCCAAACCACTCCACTCACCACCTCTCACTGACCCTCCCCACTTCTTCCCGGAGCAAGGCGAGCACCACCGCACCGGAATTTCACCAGAGCCCGCCGCTGCTGGAGGAGAAGGGCATCGTTGATTCCGACCACCCCAAGTCCTGTCATGACCGCGCCTCGCCTCGCTGTCGTCCACCACATCGATTGCCCCCATCGCCGACCCTAGCTGGAGCCTAGGTGAGCTCCGCAAGACCCCCACACCTGCGCTAGGTCTGATTCCTCGTCGGAGCAGTTCATCGTCGACGATGACTCTAGGCCGTTAGATTAGATTTAGATTGCACGGTCCAGATTTGCTGATACCGTTTCACATTAGAAGTGTCGCTGACTGGTGGACCCCGCCTGTTAGTAGCCTGCTACGATGTGCAGGGCAGCTGGACCGGCCCGTTTAGCTTTCCCGCTCAGGCCTGGAAATTCAAATATTATTTTTCCATTTAGGTTTAAACTAGTTTATATCCACAGATTCAAAAATCAATTCAGAGAGTTTCACTTAACCAAATTGCATGATTCAAATTTTGTTAGAAAGATATTTAATTTTTATATCCAAGCCCGTTGGATTTAAATCATTTGGAGTTAGAGATAATCTTTAGTAATAATAAATAGACAAAGACTTTTTCAAGTTCAAACATTTTTCAAAAATCAACCATAATAGCTTTTGAGTTGATTCCAACTCTCAAAAATCAAATTTGACAATATCTATCTGAATATATAAAAATATCTAGGTTTGCATGCATTGACATGGGACTAGTACGAAAACAATGCTATTAGGGCATTTCTAGTCACTTTAAATCTATTAAATGATAATCTTAAACTTTATGAAATATGATCAACACCTTAAATAACATTCCCATGTATTAGAATATGTGGTGATGACATGTGTCCACATGATCCCATATTTTAATTGGAGAATATTCAATATTAATTAATTTCAATGAGTAGAAATTACTTTTCTCAAATAAGATAAATAAAACTAGTTCTTTAATTCATGTGATGATTGTGATGATGCTAGATCATCAAGTCTGAGCCTTAGTGTGCTAAATAGAATTAGTTAAGTATTGTTTGGTGATTACGTACCCCGTATTTCTTTATAGACGATAGTACTGACCAAGGATACGAGGAGGAGGAGTTCTACCCCCAAGAAGACGAAGAAAACTTCAACCACTTCACCAACCAAGAAAAGCCATCACTAATTGCAAGATGACCTAAGAAAGATGAATTAAGCATGCTTTGGTTATATACCTTTAATTTATACCACCCAATGTTTACTTGCAAGCTTTACTCTTTTACTTTACCAAAATTCTTACTTTAATTAATGCTTTGTGAGGACTTGGAAAGTAGTATAGATAGCATAAAGAGTATAAAACTAGGCCTATACTAGATATCATTCTATGGCATGAGATTGAGATTTGCATCTCTCATTATTGAACACACTTAACTTAGTGTCTAGTGCTAAACATAAAACTTGATCACTTTAGATGGGAATACTTGGTGAAAATGATTATGAAAACCATAGAATGATGAGTCATTCTATTGAAATGTTTTGACATGTGTTGATAAACACAAATGGTTTTTACGATGAAAATGTTGAGGCATGAGCCTTATCCCTTTATAAAAACTGATGGTTGGGTTCAAATGCGATACCATTCCAATTTTACCGTACAACCACAATACCTGAATTGGGTAAGGCTTAGCCAGAAGTTTATATGCATTAGTATGGGTTCCCTCGTGGAAGAGGTTTGAGATGAGGCTACCTCTTGATGATGTCCACCTATGTACTGCCGAGGATGGCATGTGGCCATGGCTGGGAGGCCAAGCTCATATGGGAGGTGCCTATACTAGAGTGTGTAATTGAAAGGTTATGATTGATTATCCACATACTAAGTATGATGATTCAGGGTTATCCCTAATGGATGTATCGAATTTATTGGTGAAAGTGTACAACCTCTGTAGAGTGTCAAACTATTCGAATAGCCGCGTCCGCGGTCATGGACAGTTGGAGTGGCCATACTGTCCTGTCATCAAATGTTTTCAAAATGACTTGTGAAGTGAACTATGATTTTGACTTGACCACAACAGGGTTGTGAATATGAAAGCTAGGTTCCAACTTAAAGTGATTTAGAACAATTACTTAGTTTTCTTTACTTCTGAACTCAGTTTAGATAAATCTGGCCTTTTGCAAATAAACTTAGCGCTTAGGATTCCTACTAGAACTACCTTACTTGTTAGTGATAGTTTGCGAGTACTTAAAGAGTACTCATGGCTTTGTCCCTGGCTATTCCCGTGGCCAGACTATGAGGAGGACTATCAGGAAGATGGACAACAGGACGGCTATGACAACTAGGAACATCTCCCATCGTCAACATTGCCTGTGACACTAAAGATGGAGCCCACTAATACGCTTATTGTTCCGCTGCTTGTTTGTATTAAGACTGGATCATGTGATCCTTCATTTGTGTAAGACCTTATTATGGTTTGTAATGGATGATGTACTGTGATATCGAATCTGTTATGTCTCGCAAAAATGGTAATCCTGAGATTGCGATGTATGGCATAACAGGCATCTGGGATTAAAAATTTGGGTGTTGACACCCTTGCCCTTCTTCCTTAGTTCTTTTTTTTGGGTTGAATATTTCAAGAGTTTGTTGACCCCTCTCGAAGTTCACTATCCGTCTGTATACCTCGTAGGTCGCGTAGTCGTTGAGGCTTGCATACTTGATCTACTCTTCGGTCAGAGGCATGTTCCCCCACTACTTGTGGTTCACATCCTCCTTCTTCTTGATGACTATGTAACGGATGTCTATGAGGGCCACCGCGTAGTCAGCCAAAGAATCCTTCTCATTCGTGGAGCCGGTAGGCTTCCACCTCTTCAGGATGTCCACGAAGTTCGTCACTGGTACTAGAGAACGCCTAAGCCTGATACGGTCATTGCCGATGTTGACGCCTGCAAAGGAAATGTTAGGGTTGATGAGGAACTCTGCTAGCTTTGAGCATGGAAGGTTGGCCTAGAAGATCTGGTAGACCAGGCAATCCATGCCCACACATAGCTGGACGATAGCAGCCTTCTGCATCGATGATTGCTCGTTGGTGTACTCGATGTCGAGGCCAACAATCTTGTCGTCTCTTTCCTCGAGGAGCTTTTGGATTTTCTCGATGTAATCGTTCACCACCGATGCTCTGTTGGTATATGCTACCTGTAGTGTGGTGTTGCCAGGGTCCATGAAGTAGTACATCTTGTCCAACGGCGCCGCCATGGACTGTGATTGGTGCCTTGTTTTGTTTTGTAGAGGTCCGGCCAGGTGACAGAAAAGGAATGGGATAGAGAAGAAAGGAACCGCTAGGAAGATCGGGAGATGCATGCATGAGCGGTTCTAGAGACGAAAGGGCATGCAGTTTCCCCTGGCCCCGCCCATGTACTCCTATAGAATATACTCCTATAGAAAGGGACCGCTAGGAAGATCGCGAGTAATTTATTTACGGATCATTTTTACGGACGCGTATTATTTACTTCTATAGGTTGATTTCTTGATTATACAAAAAGTACAAGAACCAAACACACATGATACTTTATGAACGAAGCTCAAAATTATAAATATTTTTTGAGTTTCATAGACTACTATAATTTTATATAAAAAATGATATGTCATACTTATATTATCTGATTCTCACATGCAAGGCACTTGCAACTCACTAGTTATTTCTTATCTTATCTTATCTTACCACTATATCTCTATCATTATAATGGGGCAGTTTTGAATTGGATCCTTAGCACCAATCCTTACCGTTGGGCTGTTATATCCAATGGTTCAGAGCACATGGATTCGTGTTGAATAGTACCTAGAGCAAACTCCACCATTTACAAGAACCATCATGTCACCAACCCCAAAATTTCATAGCATAGTAGGCTATATTCTCTCTACTACTACAATGGAGCAGTTTTGAATTGGATGCATAGCACCAATCCTGACCGTTGGGTTGTTAGATCCAATGGTTCAGAGGAGCTGGATTCGTGTTGAATAGTACCTAGACGTCCGACATATCACCACTATATAAAATTTTAATAGGTAAAGCATAAAAAATATAAATTTGATCAATATCTATAAAGTATGGGTGTATATTTGGTTCTTGAACTTTTATATCATTTAGAAGTCAATGATTATTATCTATCTAAACCTTGAAAATTATGGTAACATGGTCTAGAGAAACGAGGGAGAAGATTCTAGAATGATGGAGAAGTGTGTTTTGAGTTTTGTGCATACCATTCATTGTGATGAAGACTATAAATAGAATCTTCTAGATTCTAGAATGGAAAAGAAGATCCAATGGCTGGAAATGTTGACATTCGCGAGTCTTGATCTAATGGTCAATATTCAAAGTTATTCGTACACATTTCCAGCATTGGATCAAGACTCTCGAATCCCAACAATTGCCAGCAGTTGGATCTTCTTTTCCATTTTAGCATCTAAAAAATACTACTCCCTCCATCCATAAATAACTTACTTGGGTTTGTCTATATTCGAATGTATATATACACTAAAATGCATCTAAATATATTCGAATCTAGACAAAACCAACTCAGTTATTTCTTGACGAAGGGAGTACTTTTGATAGTTTTTAGCACAATGTATGCATATTACTACTCCAAGTTAGTTACCACTCAAACTAGTCCTAGATCATCTCTAGCATGGAAAAAATAGTGCGCTATTTCACGCTATGTAGCGTGATATAGGGTATTTGGAGAGTGCATGATATTTTTTAAAGATTTTTCTTGCTATGGTGCTATTTTTTAAATAGCATGCTATATCGTGCTTAAACATCATAGCGTTAGCGCTATTTCAAGTATAGGCCATTATTTTTTGTTGGCGGGTGTGGAGTAAGATAACATATGATGAATGTGTCGAGTAAGCAAACATACAATGAATTTGATTGTTAAACTTAAGTGATCGTGTCAAGCCATCGCCTTTTCCTGCAGCACCTGGCGTTGTACCTAGATTCAGCCCTGCCGGTTATCCTCCAACTTGGATAGTGCCAGAATCGATTATGCATGTGCAAGTATTACTCTAGGCAATTCATTACATGTTGAAATCGTTTATATTCATGATATACCTGTTATAATTTTAAATTTTTACAAAAAGATGTTCTGTAAAATAGCGCGTTATTGGCACGCTATAACTTTCATATCGTTTGGAGAAAAGCCACGCTAAATTAAATAGCACGCTAGTATTTTTTGCCTTGATCTCTAGTGGCTTGTCTAAATTTTGTAGTCTCTTAGGCCTTCCGCAGTGTGTGAAAAAATCGGTGCTCAAATCACTTTACAAGAATCAGGCACTGGTGCCCTCATTGCCTGATCGATGCTACCAAATTTTTTCAGGGAACCAGAGCACCTAGGTGCTCCGATGCCCCAAACTCTTCACCCAATAGAATAGCAATATATGTGTACTATGCATGTTATTGAGAGGACCTTCACCAAAGATAAGCCATGGAGATTGGTCAAGTTAATTTGTTTATCACGTTGTGGGCTAGCTATTTATTTTTGGCCAAAGTGATCACATTGTGAGCTTGGTGCCTCAAAAGAATTTCTAGGCATCGCTTATGAGGTGGCAACTTTTCTATCTATTGGGCATCGACCATGCTGTTGAAGGCCTTAGAGCATCTCTAGTGGGTTGTCTAAATTTGGTAGTCTACATCTTCACTTTATATAAAATGGTGTAAAAACATTTCTTTTTACACGACTTTAGTTTTCTAGTACAACAAATGCTCTGGTTTTATGGGAGCAAACTCGCGATCGACCAACTTTGCTTTAGACATGGTGGCTCGGTTGTCCAAATATGGAAAACAAGTAGCCTGTTTGGAGGATGTCTAAATTTTAGACCACCGGATACACAAGCCACCGGAGGCATGTTTTGGTCCATGGTGATCTATATTTGGCTTTGACTACAGGATACACTAGCCACTAGCGATCCTCTTAGGCTGTTCATAGTGGGAAATATACTACTCTAGTTCATGTTACTACGTACCTTCATGTGTGTACATAACTGAGCTGAAGGTAGAGACCTTATTTATTCAGAAATGGCTCCGTAAATATTCCGTAACTACAAAGGCTAGGACATTATAGTAAGCTATTTTTTCTAGTCATTGGACTATAAATACTCCTAGGATAGGATAGGATATTATTATTCTATATCTTTTGAACTGTATAGCCAAATTCAATATGCCAGAGCGGCAAATTCTCCCGCCTCACCTCTACCGAAATATTTTGAGTGGTCACGCGCCCCAAGTTGTAGCCGTACGAAATTCCTTTTCTACCCCTGACAATGGCCTCTCTACTAATGTCGGGGCATGGGTATGGTTCGTAATCTCCCTCCCCCCGGGGGGCAGGGGTCCCCACCGCTCTGAAGCTGGGTAGTTCACCTTCCACCGACGCCATTTCCCCCAAAGGACTCCGAAAAACCCTAACCCCTTTCTCACCTTCGGCTCCTACACCACCGCACCGGCCCATCCCCGCAGCGCTTCGCCGGCCTACACGCCACCCAACCGCCTCTCACCTCTAGCACCTGCACCACCGCACCGTAATCATCTCCGCCACACTTCGCCCACCTACACGCCACTCAACCCCCTATCTCACCTCCAGCTCCTGCACTACCACACTAGAACATCAGTGCCGCACTTCGCCAACCCACACGCCACCCCAAACCCCCTATCCCACCTCCGGCTCCTACACCACCGCACTTCGCCGGCCTACACGCCATACCTCTATACCATATACTCCTGACCAGTCTACGGGATCAGCCGACGTCCACCTTACCGAACCCTAGTTCGCCTAACACCCTCTTCCATACAACCGTGTTAGTTTTGCTGACTCCCTAGTCCACAGCACCAGACCTACTTCACCTATGCTGGTGTGCGCTGCATTAGATCTGCTTCACGGACTCAACAGTCCACTACACCAGATCTGCTTCACCAACGATCTTGTGCAGCGCCTCGAATCCATAATTGGTCGTAACAAATCTGCTTCACCGATGACACCATGCACTACACCGGATCTCCTTCACTGGCCATCTTGTCAAGCAAGACAAACCCATCAACAACCTCCATAGATCTGCTTCACGGACGCCGCCGAGATCTATCTGCTTCAGCCCGACTCACCACTATCGGGCACCCTCGGCGTCCTTGACGTCACCCGCAAAGATGCCGTGTGACGATGTGGCCTAGGTAAACCAGATCTGCTTGTTCGTTCGTTTCAATATAGCAGGTATGATCCTGAGACAGTGAATTGCATTTCTGTATTGGTGGTAAATTCCTACCTCAATACTGGCTTAATTGATATCCCACTCTCCCTTGATAAATTCGGTGTAGTCTATGTTAAATCTAGGCGTTAAACTACTCCTTATGTTTCGAGGTATAAGGCGTCCTTGTTATGCGTGTTTTTCTTTGATCAACAATTACTCTTAATATACATAAACAATTTTGGTAGTACAAAACATACATCATTAGAGTTCATTGGTATTATGCAGTTCATGGCAAATGTTAATTCACTGAACATCTGAGGCTGGCTACCTGTTCAACAAGTTCACAAGTTATGTCATCATAATGTGCACTTGCTTGGTATGTTGCTACAATACTGACTGCATGTAATTTTGGAGTTCATTGGTAGTTTTAAGCCATTGAATATGTAGGTTAACATTCCCTGCTCTACAAGTTCAGAATTTATGCTATTTTCATTTCAATCTGGTTGTTCTAAGAAAACACAGTGTCAACACCCGAATTTTTAATCCCAGATGCCCGTTAAGCCATACCTCGCAATCCCAGGATTACCATTTTTGCGAGACATAACAGACTGGGTATCACAGTATATCATCCATTACAAACCATACATAAGGTCTTACACAAATAAGGATCTCATCATCCAGTCTTAATACAGCAAGCAACAGAATTAAAAGATAAGCGTAGCGGTGGGGTCCATCTTTAGGGGCACAGGAAATGCTGACAAAGGCAGATAGTCCTAGTTATCATAACCGTCCTGCTGGCCATCATCTTGATAGTCTCCTTCATAGTCTGGCCATGAGCATAGCCAGGGACAAAAGCCATGAGTACTCTTAAAGTAGTCGCAAACTACCACTAACAAGTAGTATCATTCTAAGTTAAAGTGCTAACTCTATGTTTAACTATAAAGTTAAGTTCGAAACCGAAACTGAGTTCTGAAGCAAAGAAAGAGAAAATAAAGTTCTAGAATCACTTAAGTTGGGAAGTTATTGTCATAAAACACAACCCTGTTGTGATCAAGTCAAAATCCATCATTCATTTCATAAGTCGTTTTGAAAACATCTGACAACGAAACAGTATGGCCATTCCAACTGTCCATAACCATGGACGCGACTATTCAAATAGTTTGACACTCTATAGAGGTGGTACACTTTCACCACAAGATTCGATACATCTGTCAGGGATAACCTTGAATCATCATACTTAGTATGTAGATAATCAAACATAACCTTTCCTTTACACACCCTAGTATAAGCACCTCTCCTATGAGCATGGCCTCCCAACCATGACCATATGTCATCTTGGGGACTGCATAGGTGGACAACATTGAGAGGTACCCTCAGCTCAAACCTCTCCCGCGAGGGAACTAATACTAATGCATATAAACTTCCGGCTAAGCCTTACCCAATTCAGGTAATGTGGTTGTATGGTAAATTTGGAATGGTATCGCATCCGAATCCAACCATCAGTTTTATAAAAGGGTTAAGACTCATGCCTCAACATTTTTACTATCATAAACCATTTGTGTTTCTCAACACATGTCAAAGAATCTCAATAGAATGACTCATCATTCCATGGTTTTCATAATTCATTTTCACCAAGTTTTCCCATCTAAAGTGACTCAAGTTTTTATCTACTCTAAAATACTTAGTTAAGAGTGTTCACTAAGGTGGAAAATATGGGATCAATCTCATGCCATAGAATGACATCTAAAGGGTTCCATATAGGTCAAGTTTTATACTCTTTATGCTACCTTCTAAACAAGTAAAGAACTTTGTATACATTAAAGAAGTAAAGCTTGAAATTAATACTTGGTGTAAATACTAGTCAAGGTAGTGTAACCAAAGTATGCCTAAAGCATCTTTGCTAAACCATCTAGTTTAATCCTAGCTTGCTAAGCATTATACTTGCAAGTGTTAGCTTGCATTGTTAATGGTGGCTTGCCTTGGTTGGTGAAGTGGTTGAAGTTTTCTTCTTCTTCTTGGTAGAACTCCTCCTCCTCGTAGACTTGGTCGGTACTATCGTCTATAAATACATACGGAGTACACAATCACCAAACAATACTTAACTAGTATAATTAGCACTCTAAGGCATATAGTTGCTGATCTATTATCATCACAAGCAGTACAAGTTTAATTCAATAGTTTCATCCTTTTTATTTTAGAAAAGTAATTTCTAATCATTGAAAAATTAACTAAGATTTAATATTCACCACTTAAAATATGGG
Organism: Avena eriantha; assembly: GCA_910589775.1. Taxonomy (NCBI): domain Eukaryota; kingdom Viridiplantae; phylum Streptophyta; class Magnoliopsida; order Poales; family Poaceae; genus Avena; species Avena eriantha. Next base: position 554,953,814 of record OU342743.1, read on the forward strand.
ATCATGTGGACACATGTCATCACCACATATTCTAATATGTGAGAATGTGATTTAAGGGTTGGATCATAATTACTTTGGTTTAAGTTCATTATTTAATGATTTAAAGTGACTAGAAATGCCGACATAGCATTATTTTGGTACTAGTCCAAAGTCACTGCATGTCAACCTTAATATTATTACATGTTCAGATAGCTATAGTGAAATGTGATTTTTGAGAGTTGGAATCAACTCAAAATCTATCTTGGTTGATTTTATAAAAATGTTGCAAGGTGCAAATGCTTTTGTTTTATTATTTTTACTAGGAGAGATCTATAACTCTAAATGAATTAAATCCAACGGGCTTGGATAGATATTTTCAATACCTTTCAGGCAAAATTGGTTTCATGCAGTTTGGATTTGTAAATCTCTCTGAAATGATTTTCAAACACAGAGACATCACTAAGTTTAAACTAAAAATGAAAATCCTAATTCAAACTAACTGGGTCGCGCGGGAAACTCTAACGGGCCGGCCCAGTGTCACTCCGCAGCGTGGGGCTCAGCTGATAGGGGGGTCCACCGGTCAGCCGCTCATAATGCGCGAAGCGATACGGGGCAAGGTGGGTCGTTGGATTACAGCTGATATCGACGGTTGGGGATCGTCGTTGACGACGGACCTGTCGCCGGCGAGCTCTAACCCTAGCGGCTCGGTGGGGGTGCATAGGGGGCGTACCAAGGCTCTAGCAACAACGGCGAGGCGGGCAAACGGACTGGTGGTCGACGGCGAGCTCAGGGACGGTCGAGGCAGCTCTAGGGGTGGTCGCAATCAGCAGCGCCCTTCTCCTCCAGAGGCGGCCTGCTCCAGTGCGATTTCGGCAAACTGCTGCTCCCCTTGCTCCCGCTAGAGGTGTGGGACGATCAGTGAGGTGAGGGGAGTGGAGTGGTGTGCTGCAAATGTCTGGGGGTGCCCTCCTTTTATAGGCTCGATGGTGAGACCGAGAGGGATGGGCAGGCGACGATGGCGACATGGCTACGGGCTGCTAGCGGCATGGCTGAGGGTGGCGATCGACGCACGGTCTCCTGGCGGTGCTCTAGGAAGTGAATGCGGGCTTAGGGGCGGTGGTAAGCGGTCGGGTTGAGCTGGCGTTCTGAGCGACAGAGGCGGCGGTGTCCACGGCGAGCGGTGGCTGTGAGGCGTTGGGCGATGAACGAGGGTGTCCGGCGTGCTCCCTGGGTCATGGCGATGCGGTGGGCGTGGGCTGCGGTCGAGCGGCGGCTTGTGCACGCGTGTCGGGCGCGACGCTTTGGCGCGTGCTCGGCATGGTGCGGTGGCACTGGGCGCGGGGATTTCTCGGTGGTCCACGGCTAGGCCTGGCTCGGGGAGGGGACAGTGGGCGGCGGTGAGGTGCTGGCTAGCTGCTAGACATGGCGAGAGAGGGGGAGGTGGTCTGCTGCGGCGGTGACCAAGTTGGCCGGCGAGGTGGGGCTCGGTATGGCAAGGTCACTAGGGGGTAGGGGAGTGGGTTTAAATGGACTTTTTAGATCATCTAGGGACAATGGGAGCAAAAGGGGGTCAAATGGGAGACAAGTTTGGCCAGAACACTATTCAAAATAGTGAATTTGGTTTTGTTTGAAATCTGTCCACAAGGTGTTTGATGAAATGGCCGCAAGAAAATTCTTTTTGAATTTTGAAAAGATTTTTGGTGGGTGTGCTAGGCATAAGCTTGAGACTCTGTGGGTGCTTGGGTTTTGAAAATTGAGCTTGTTTGAGTGGTTTTTGAATTAGTGGGATCTTCCCATATGAAATAGATTCAATTTTGAACTATCATTTAAAAATAGTATTTGAATGTTTTTAGCAGATCACAAAGTGGGCCTTGGTACCTCATTATGTGTACTAGCAAGGGGTGCAAAGATCCATAATTGTTTCTGTTAGGTTTTGAGTTCTAGGAATAGCAAAAGTTGGCATGATAGTTAATTTGGTCAAAATGACCATTCACTTCATTTATTCATTTTGAGTTGTTTTTCTTTAGGAAAAGTTTGGGAATGATTTAGATGATGTTTATTTCACCTAAGAATCATTTTACAAGCAATGGATCACAAAACCATGGCAATTCAAATCAACTCCTAATTTAAATGCACATACACATGCATGCTTTAATAATTTAATTGGAAAAGTTTTTGTTAACCCCAATTTTGGTGGTTTGGATCTTGATAAGCTTGGATTAAAGGGATGTTACAAACCTTCCCCCCTTAAACAAAATCTCATTTCGAGATTTACAAAGAAAACTAGGAACTAAAGAGATTTGGGAACTCTGTCCTAATGTAATCTTCGTGCTCCCAAGTGGCTTCCTCCTTGGTATGGTTGCTCCACTGAATCCTGAGAAACTTGATGCTCCTGGTCCTGGTGGTTCTGTAAGCTTCTCCTAAGATACGGATGGGCATTTCCTGATATGTCAAGTCATTGTTGATCTCCACAGCTTTGTGATCGATGTTCTTGAAAACTTCAGTCTTCTCTGGAACTTCTAAGCATTTGCAAAGCAACGAGATATGGAACACACTGTGGATGGCTGACATCTCTTCAGGTAGTTCCAGCTGATACGATACTTCTCCTCGACGGTTTAGAATCTTGAAGGGACCGATATATCTGGGGGGCTAACTTTCCTTTCAGACTAAAGCGTTGGGTTCCTTTCAATGGTGAAACCTTGAGATATACAAAATCTCCAACATTGAAAGTCAAGTCTCTCCTTCTTTTGTCAGCGTAACTCTTCTGTCTGGATTGGGCAGTCTTGAGGTGCTCACAGACTTTGTGAACCTTCTCTTCGGCTTCTCGGAGAATGTTGGGTCCAAAGATCTGACTCTCTCCTACTTGCAAACAATTCAAAGGGGTACGTCACTTCCTTCCGTATAGGAATTCAAATGGTGCCATCTACAAACTAGCTTGATAACTGTTGTTATATGAGAATTCTGCGAAAGGCAGGCAGTCTTCCCATTTTGATCCGTATTCCAACACACAAGCTCTTAACATATCCTCTAGGATCTGGTTGACTCTCTCAGTCTATCCATCAGTTTGTGGGTGATAACGATACTGAAGTTCAACTTGGTTCCCAATCTTTCCTGAACTTTCTGCCAAAATCTTGAGGTAAACTGGGTTCCTCGATCTGATACTATGGTCTTGGGGGTTCCATGCAGACTAACAATCTTAGCAATATACATCTCTGCTAGCTTTGCACTCTGGTAGGTAGTCTTGACAGGTATGAAGTGAGCTACCTTGGATAGTCTATCAACTATGACCAAGATTGAGTCATTTCCCCGATTGGAAGTAGGCAAACCGGTGATAAAGTCCATTCCCACGGAATCTCATCTCCATTCCAGAATCTGCAATGGTTGCAAAAGTCCTGCAGGTCTCTGATGCTCTGCTTTGACTCTTTGACAGATGTAACACTTGGCGATGTAGCTTCCGATTTCCCTCTTCATCTTGTGCCACCATAATTGCTCTTTCAAATCCTGATACATCTTTGTTCCTCCGGGGTGGATAGAATAAAGAGTATCATGAGATTCCTTCATGATAACTTGCTTCAGCTCTGAATCTGTTGGCACACAGATACGTCCTTTGTACCACAGTACTCCTTCTTCGTCTTCCACGAATCCATGTACCTTTCCTATGCCAATACGACGTTTGATTCCGTCGATACTCTCATTTCCCTTGTGGGCTTCCTTTATTTGGCTAATCAAAGTGGGTTGAAGTTCAATGCTAGCTAAGAATCCTTTGCTAACTAATTCAGTCCTGAAGTGCTCCAACTCCTCATACAAGCTTGGCTGCTTTTCTTTGATCATGGTGTTTAGCCTACACGTCAATCTGCTAAGAGCATCCGCTACCACATTGGCCTTGCCGAGGTGATAGTGAATGTCAAGGTCATAATCCTTGATTAACTCTATCCATCTCCTTTGCCTCGTATTCAGCTCATTGTGAGTGAAAATATACTTCAAGCTCTTGTGATCTGAGTAAATCTCACAGCAATTACCCATCAGATAATGACGCCATGTCTTCAATGCTAGAACCACAGCTGCTAGCTCAAGATCATGGGTCGGATAATTCTGCTCATGTTGCTTCAGTTGTCGAGACAGATATGCAATGACTTTTCCTTCTTGCATCAATACACATCCAGGACCAATCTTGGATGCATCGCAATATACATCAAACGGCTTCTTGATGTCTGGCATGATCAATATTGGGGTTGATATCAATCTCTTCTTCAGCTCCTAGAAACTAGCTTCACATTTGTCTGTCCATTCAAACTTCTTGTCCTTCTTCAACAATTGGGTCATGGGTCTGGCGATGCTCGATAATCCTTCGATGAACTTGTAGTAGTATCCCGCTAATCCGAGAAATGCACGGACTTGGGTTTGAGTGGTTGGGGCTTCCCATTCTTCGACATCTTTGATCTTGGCGGGATCAATAGAGACTCCTCCAGTAGACCTAGGAAATTCATAAAGATCTTATTCATAATATTCATGAAATAAGCAGGGGCATAGGTTAATCCAAAAGACATAACCGTATACTCGTATAAACCATAGCGAGTAGTAAAGGCGGTCTTCGGAATAACAATTGCACGAATATTAAGTTGGTGATAACCAGTCCTAAGATCAATCTTTGAGAATACCTAGGCTCCAGTCAACTGATCAAACAAATCCTCTATCTTTGGCAAGGGGTACTTGTTCTTGATGGTGACATCATTCAACTTTTGGTAATCCATGCACAGACGGTTGCCTCCATCTTTCTTGTCGACGAATAACACTGGTGATCTCCATGGCGATGCACTTGGTTGAATTAAACCTTTGGCTAGCATAGCATCCAATTGTTTCTTCAGTTCCACTAGCTCTGAGGGGTTCATGCTATAGGGTCTCTAGGCTATGGGTCCGGTTCCGGGGATTAGTTCGATAATGAACTCAATATCCCTATCCGGGGGCATACCTCGCAATTCATCTGGGAATACATCGGGGTATTCACAGACTACTCTGACTTGGTCAAGGGTGGGCAAGGCTACACTCTTGTTGCACTTGAATTGACGAGGTAAGGTTTCAGAGATATGTTCTACTATGACTCCAGAGCTACTTGTCATGGTGATGGATTTCTTAGCACAGTCTATCAATCCTTTATGCCTTGACATCCAGTCCGTACCTAGTACTACTTCCAATCCTTTGGTTTCAAGTACAATTAGGTTGGCATAAAAATCTATCCCATGTATTCTGATAGGCACAGCTTTGCAAATTTTTCTAGGTTTGGTTGTTGAACCGGGGATTTGAACTATCATGACATGCTTCAGGTTGGTTGGGTGAATCTTACTAGTGCATGCAAATTCTTCGGTGACAAATGAATGCAATGCTCCCGAATCAAACAATACTCTTGCTAAAACTGAGTTGACAGAAAATATACACAACACTACATCTGGTGCTTCCTGGGCTTCTTCCGCGTTCATGTGGAAGAGGCGACCGTTGCGGTTGTGAGGGTTCCCTAGGGCAAATCTTCTCCCTGGTTGAACACGACGCTGCTGCTGAGCTGGGGCATTCACATTGGCATTGGCGGTAGTCTTCTTGGGACACTCATTGGAATAGTGATCCTTTACTCCACACTCGAAGCAAGTGATCTGGGACTTGTCCTTGACTGCGACAGGCACAGCATTGCGGCCAGTTCTGGGTGCAGTGTTGTTGTTGTTGTTGCTCTTGGGAGGTGCACGTTTGAAGTTGTTGGCATTGTCGGAGTTGTGATTGTTTCCTCCGGACTTCCCATTGCCTCCGCTACGGTTGGGGTAGCTTGGGCGAGACGTTGGGGGTTGATTGTTCCTTGGTGCATATCCTAATGAGGGGTTGGGACGGTACTTCTGGTGATTGTTGGATCCAGACTGCTGCATCATATGATGCTTGCAGTTGTCGTTTGCCTGGTTAATCTTCCCTTCCATCTGAATGGCAGAGTCGACTAGCTCTTCGAGATCCTCGAAGCGGATGTTGGCTAGGACAGTCTGCATCTCATCATGCAGTCCGTTCAAGAATCTCTCCTTCTTCTTGGCCTCCGTGTTGATCTCATCAGGTGCATATCTGGCAAGTGACAGGAATTTGTCACGGTATTCCACCACAGTCATTCTTCCTTGCTTCAATTTGCGGAATTCATCTCTCATCTAGGTGACTAGACCTTGTGGCACATGGGTGCGGCTGAACTTGACTTTGAATGCTTCCCATATCATAACTTGACCATGGTTCATCAGGCGGATACTGTTCCACCAAGCTCTTGCATCTCCTGCCAGATAGTGGGTGGCGAAGAGAACTTTCTTATTGGCATCCACTCTTGCAACTTCTAAGTAGTTTTGCATTGTCTGGAACCAGTCATCGGCATCTAATGGGTTTTCTAACATGCTAAAGATTGGGGGATTGGTATTTTGGAAGTTCTTCAACTTGGATCCTTGATGATCCTAATTTCCATGCCCCTGGTTGTTGAGAGCCATCTGCATGATCTACTGCAATGTTGCTAAGTTGGCTTGGCGCTCTGCCCTGCTTGCTTCACGGTTTGCGATGAGATTCTGCAAGATTTGCAGCATTGGGTCTTGCGACGAGCTGCTCCCTCCTTGGTTTCCACGAGTCATCTGAAGATTGAGATAGATACGGGGGTAAGAGGGAAAGTTCTAAGGTTCATGGTTTTGGTTTTAAAGCTAAAACTTTGAGTTTGACTCAGGTTTTGCTACTAACTTCATTTCATTCATGCAAACAAGCACACGATACAACACACACCACAACCATCAAAGGAAAACAAATGGTTTGAAGAACCATTCAGCAAGCTACGATACAATGGGACCGATACATCTCATGCTACGACAGTGCTCTAGTGCATCTACTCATCGTCGATGAAGTCGGAGTCCTCATCATCAGTGTAGAAGGCCACATCATCTTCCTCCAGAAAGTCATCATCATTGCTGAGGTAAGAATCCATGTCTCCCTGGATGTCTTCGTCCTCCTCTTCTTCCTCCTTTGCGGCAAGCTGAGCTTCCTGCTCCTTGACTGTCTTCTCGAGGTCGGCCACCTTCTTGCGAAGACGGGCGATGGTGCGATCCTTGTTTGCACGCTGGCGGCGAAGAGACTGACGATCCTGGACGAGCAGTGCAAAAGTCTGGGCCTTCTGGTCGGCAATGGCACGGTTCTGGTTGGTTAACTCCCTAACATTGTCCAGTTCCTTCTGACGGTCGTATAACAGGAAGTCGAGGTCCTCCACTTGGCGCTTCAGTGCAGGATGACTTGGCATCTCCATTGGCATCCCCATGAAGTCACGTCTTGCATAGTGGGCAAAACGGGTTCCTTGGATCTGGTTGACACTGAGGGCACATAGACGTGCGAGAGCTTCATGCATTGCCCTGGTTAATCCATCTAGCCAGTTGTTCTCTCTCACGGAGAACTGAATTCTCCCAGAAGTAGGTGCTTCGATGCTTCCCCTAAGATCCGCGGTGACTAGCCACTGTAAGTCTCCTCCTGGGGTTCCTGGAAGTTGAGCTCCAAGAAACTCCGGATATGGGCGTCTCAATAACTCCGATAGTGAATCCAGATCCCTCTCGAAGATCAGTTGACCTCTTTTTCCCAACTGGTAGAACTTGCTGAACTGAGACTCCATCTAAAAGAATTTAGGATGAGGAAGTTAGCGAAGTGATCAAGTGTGTCAAATTTTAAGTAGTAGTGTAAGAATTTTGAGGCATATGAATTTTTGGGAAAGAATGAATTCCAAGGGATAAGAGAGGAGATAGTTTTTCATAAATACTCACTTTGGTTTTGAAACTAAGTTTTTGTTTGGACTTCCATTCTAACTAGGGTCTCCTATGGTCAGGATGGCTCTGATACCAACTTGTCAACACCCGGATTTTTAATCCCAGATGTCTGTTATGCCATACCTCGCAATCCTAGGATTACCATTTTTGCGGGACATAACGGATTGGATATCATAGTACATCATCCATTACAAACCATACATAAGGTCTTACACAAATAAGGATCTCATGATCCAGTCTTAATACAACAAGCAGCGGAATTAAAAGATAAGCGTAGCGGTGGGGTCCATCTTCAGGGGCACAGGCAATGCTGACGAAGGCAGATAGTCCTAGTTATCATAACCGTCCTGCTGGCCATTATCTTGATAGTCTCCTTCATAGTCTGGCCATGAGAATAGCCAGGGACAAAAGCCATGAGTACTCTTAAAGTACTCGCAAACTACCACTAACAAGTAGTATCATTCTAAGTTAAAGTGCTAACTCTATGTTTAACTATAAAGTTAAGTTTGAAACCTAAGCTGAGTTCTGAAGCAAAGAAAGATAAAATAAAGTTCTAGAATCACTTAAGTTGGGAAGCTATTGTCATAAAACACAACCCTGTTGTGATCAAGTCAAAATTCATCATTCATTTCATAAGTCGTTTTGAAAACATCTGACAACGAAACAGTATGGCCATTCCAACTGTTCATAACCGCGGACACGGCTATTCGAATATCTTGACACTCTGCAGAGGTGGTACACTTTCACCACAAGATTCGATACATCTGTCAGGGATCACCCTGAATCATCATACTTAGTATGCAGATAATCAAACATAACCTTTCCTTTACACACCCTAGTATAAGCACCTCTCCTATGAGCATGGCCTCCCAACCATGACCATATGTCATCTTGGGGACTGCATAGGTGGACAACATTGAGAGGTAGCCTCAGCTCAAACCTCTCCCGCGAGGGAACTAATACTAATGCATATAAACTTCCGGCTAAGCCTTACCCAATTCAGGTAATGTGCTTGTACGGTAAATTTGGAATGGTATCTCATCCGAATCCAACCATCAGTTTTATAAAAGGTTTAAGACTCATGCCTCAACATTTTTACCATCATAAACCATTTGTGTTTCTCAACACATGTCAAAACATCTCAATAGAATGACTCATCATTCCAAGGTTTTCATAATTCATTTTCACCAAGTTATCCCATCTAAAGTGACTCAAGTTTTTATCTACTCTAAACTACTAAGTTAAGAGTGTTCACTAAGGTGGAAAAGATGGGATCAATCTCATGCCATAGAATGACATCTAAAGGGTTCTAAATAGGTCAAGTTTTATACTTTTTATGCTACCTTCAAAACTAAGTAAAGAACTTGGTGTAAACTCAGGGAGTAAAACTTGTAACTAAGACTTGGGGTACTAATGGTCAAAAAGGGACTGCGATCAAGGCATGCTTAAGGCATCTTTGCTAAACCATCTAGTTTGGTCCTATCTTGGTAAGCACTAAACTTGGAAGTGTTAGCTTGCACTGTTAATGGTGGCTTGCACTTAGGTAGTGCTAGCTTGCTAATAGTAGCTTGACTTGGTTGGTGGAGTGGTTGAAGTGTTCTTCTTCTTCTTCTTCTTCTTGGTAGAACTCCTCCTCGAAAGCTTGGTCGGTACTATCGTCTATAAATACATAGGGAGTGCAAAATCACCAAACAATACTTAACTAGGCTAAATAGCATTCTAAGACACACATTTGATGATCTATTATCATCACAAACATCAAAAGTTTAATTCAATAGTTTCCTCCTTTTATTTTAGAAAAGTAATTTCTACTCATTGAAAAATTAACTAAGATTTAATATTCACCACTTAAAATATGGGATCATGTTGCCACATGTCATCACCACATATCCTAACATGTGGGAATGAGAATTAAGGGTTGGATCAATATTACTTTGGTTTAAGTTCATTATTTAATGATTTAAAGTGACTAGAAATGCCTATATAGCATTATTTGGGTACTAGTCCAAAGTCACTGCATGTAAACCTTAATATTATCACATATTTAGATAGATATGGTGAAATGTGATTTTTGAGAGTTGGAATCAACTCAAAAGCTAACTTGGTTGATTTTATAAAAAAATTGCAAGTTGCAAATACTTCTGTTTTGTTATTTTTATTAGGAGAGATCTATAACTCTAATAGAATTAAATCCAACGGGCTTGGATAGATCATCTTAATACCTTTCAGGAAAAATTAGTTTCATGCAATTTGGATTTGTCAAACTCCTAGAATTAAATTTTAAAATAGTGGACAGAAACTAGATTTAACTAAAAAGAAAAATCCAGATTTGAACGGGTGGGCTAGCGCGGGAAAAGACTTGGGCCGGCCCAGTGGCGCTCCGCGACGCCGGGCTCAGCTGACAGAGGGGTCCCGCTTGTCAGTGGCACTTAACACGCGAAACTGTACGCGCGCTGTGGGCCGTAGGATTAGAAGGGAGATCGACGGCTAAGGGTCGTCGTCGACGACGAACAGGTCGGCGGCGAGCTCGAACACTAGCGACTCGGTGGGGGTATTCTTGGGACGTACCAGGGCTCCAGCAGGGACGGCGAGGCGGGCAAACGAACTGGAAGATGACGACGAGCTCAGGGATGGTCGAAGCAGCTCTAGGGGTGGTCGCAACCAACGTCGCCCTTCTCCTCCAGAGGCGGCGGCTCCGGCTCCAATTCCGGCGGGGCAGAGCTCGCCTTGCTCCAGCTAGAGGTGGGTGAGGTTCAGAGAGGTGAGGGGAGTGGAATGGTGTGGAGAGAAGAGGCTAGGGAGGGCTCCTTTTATAAGACCGACGGTGAGACCGAGCAGGATGGGCAGCCGACGGTGGTGACATGGCTATGGCGGAGTAGAGGCATGGCTGCGGGTGGCGATCGACGTGCGGTTCCCTGGCGGTGCTCTAGGCATTGAATGCGGCCGTAGGGGCGGTGGCATGCGGTCTGGGCGAGGTGGCGCTCTGAGCGGCAGAGGCGGCGGTGTCCATGGCGAGCGGTGGCTCTGAGGCATTGGGCGGCCAACGGGGGTGTCTGGGGTGTTCTCCAGGTCGTGGCAGAGCGGCAGGCGCGGGCTGCGGCCAAGGGGCGGTCTGTGCGAGCGGGGACAGAACGCGCTCTAGAGGTGGCACCGGCATGGTGCAGTGGCACTGGGCGCGGGCTTTCCTCGGTGGCACTGGGCGCGGGCTTTCCTCGGTGGTCCATGGCAGGGCTTGGCTCGGGAAGGGGACAGAGAACGGCGGTGAGGTGTGGGCTACCTCCTAGACATGGAGAGAGATGCGGGAGAGGGCTGCTGCGGCGAGTGCACGGTCGGCCGGCGAGAGGGTGCTCGGCATGGCATGGCAGTGCAGCTAGGGGGTAGGGGAGATGCTGGTGTGGGTCTGGTTGGGCTAGAGGGGGACAAGATGATCAAATCACTTCCAAATTGCTAGACAAAATCAGCCCAAAACACTATTAGTTAGGCCAATATGATCCTGCCAGCAAGGTGTTTGACAAAATGGCCGAAAGAGAAAAAGTTTCAAATTTTGGTTTCAAAATTTTTGAGTGATATCCACTAGTGCTAGGTAGTCTCTGGTTGCAAGGGTTTTGAAAGTGGAGCTCAAAAAGATGGGTTTTGAAATAGGGGTGATCTATGCATATGCATTAGATTCAATTTTTAAATGTCATTTAAAATAAGTTAAAGCATGTTTTTAGCAGATCAAAAGGTGGGCTTTGGTACCTCATTATGTGTACTAGCAAGGGGTACAAAGATCAAGAATTGTTTCTGTTAAGAAATGAGTGCTAGGAACACTCTAAGTAGTTTAGTGGATTAAAATGGCCAAAATGACCATTCCTCCTCTTTAATTCTTTTTGATTTGATTTTCTTTAGGAAAAGTTTGGGAATGATGTAGATGATGTTTAAATCACCTAAGCAACATTTTACAAGCATTGGATCACTCAATCATGGCAATTCAAACAACTCCTATTTTAAATGCACACATATATGAATGCTTTCATTTTAAATTTGGAAAAGTTTTTGTTAACCCCATTTTTGGTTGATTTGATCTTTATAAGCTTGGATTGAAGATTGGAGATGTTACAAACCTTCCCCCTTAAACAAAATCTCGTCCCGAGATTTACAAAGAAAACTAGGAACTAAAGAGATCTAGGAACTCTGTCCTAATGTAATCTTCGTGCTCCCAAGTAGCTTCCTCCTCGGTATGGTTGCTCCACTGAATTTTGAGAAACTTGATACTCCTGGTCCTGGTGGTTCTGTAGGCCTCTTCTAAGATACGGATAGGTACTTCTCTGTAGGTCAGGTCATTGTTGATTTCCACAGCTCTGTGATCGATGTTCTTGAAAACTACAGTCTTCTCGGGCACTTCCAGACATTTGCGAAGTAACGAGATATGGACCACATTGTGGATGGCTGACATCTCTTCAGGAAGTTCCAGCTGATATGATACTACTCCTTGATGGTTCAGAATTTTGAAGGGCCCGATATATCTGGGGCTAACTTTCCCTTCAGACTAAAGCGTTGAGTTCCCTTGAATGGTGAAACCTTGAGATATACAAAGTCTCCAATATTGAAAGTCAGGTCTCTCCTTCTCTTGTCAGCATAACTCTTCTGTCTGGATTGGGCGGTCTTGAGGTGCTCACCGACTTTGTGAACTTTCTCTTCTGCTTCTCGAAGGATGTCAGGTCCGAAGATCTGACTCTCTCCTACTTGCGACCAATTCAAAGGGGTACGGCACTTTCTTCCATATAGGAATTAAAATGGTGCCATCTGCAAACTAGCTTGATAACTGTTGTTATATGAGAATTCTGCGAAAGGCAGGCAGTCTTCCCATTTTGATCCATATTCCAACACACAAGCTCTAAGCATATCCTCTAGGATCTGGTTGACTCTCACAGTCTGTCCATCTATTTGCGGGTGATATGCGGTGCTGAAGTTCAACTTGGTTCCTAATCCTTCCTGAACTTTCTGCCAAAATCTCGAGGTAAACTGGGTTCCTCGATTTGATACTATGGTCTTGGGAGTTCCATGCAGACTAACAATCCTAGCAATGTACAGCTCTGCTAACTTTGCACTCTGGTAAGTGGTCTTGACAGGTATAAAGTGGGCTACCTTGGACAGTCTATCAACTATGACCCACATTGAGTCATTTCCCCTACTAGACGTAGGCAAACCGGTGATAAAGTCCATTCCGACGGAATCCCATTTCCATTCTGGAATCTGCAATGGTTGCAACAGTCCTACAGGTCTCTGGTGCTCTGCCTTGACACTTTGACAGATGTCGCATTTGGCGATGTAGCTTTCGATCTCTCTCTTCATCTTGTGCCACCAAAGTTGCTCTTTCAAATCCTGATACATCTTTTTTCCTCCGGGGTGGATAGAATAAAGAGTATCATGAGCTTCCTTCATGATAACCTCCTTCAGCTCTGAATCTGCTGGAACACAGATATGGCCTTTGTACCACAGTACACCTTCTTCGTCTTAAGTGAATCCAGGTACCTTTCCTGTACCAATACGACGTTTGATTCCGTCGATACTTTCATTTCCCTTCTGGGCTTCCTTGATTTGGCTAATCAAAGTGGGTTGAAGTTCAATGCTGGCTAAGAATCCTTTGCTAACTAATTCAGTTCTGAACTACTCTAATTTTTCATACAAACTGGGTTGCTTCTCCTTGATCATGGTGTTAAGCCTACACGGCAATCTCCTAAGAGCATCCGCTACCACATTGGCTTTGCCTGGGTGATAGTGAATGTCAAGGTCATAATCCTTGATTAACTCTATCCATCTTCTTTGCCTCATATTCAGCTCCTTCTGAGTGAAGATATACTTCAAGCTCTTATGATCTGAGTAAATCTCACAGCGATTACCCATCAAACAATGACGCCATGTCTTTAGTGCTAGAAACCACAGCTGCTAGCTCAAGATCATGGGTCGGATAGTTCTGCTCATGCTGCTTCAGTCGTCGAGACAGATACGCGATGACTTTGCCTTCTTGCATCAATACACATCCTAGACCAATCTTGGATGCGTCACAATACACATCAAACGGCTTCTTGATGTCTGGCATGACCAAAATTGGGGCGGATATCAACCTCTTCTTCAGCTCCTAGAAACTGGCTTCACATTTGTCTGTCCATTCAAACTTCTTGTCCTTCTTCAACAATTGGGTCATTGGTCGGGCTATGCTCGAGAATCCTTCTATGAACTTGCAGTAATATCCCGCTAATCCGAGAAATGCACAGACATAATTTTGAGTGGTTGGGGCTTCCCACTCTTCGACATCTTTGATCATGGCGGGATCAACAGAAACTCCTCCGGCAGACACAATATGTCCTAGGAATCCTACTTCTTTCAACCAAAACTCACACTTGCTGAATTTGGCATATAGCTGATGCTCTCTCAGGGTTTCTAGGATAACTCCCAGATGTTGCTCATGCTCTTCTTCGGACTTGGAGTAGATAAGGATGTCGTCGATAAACACAACTAAAAATTATCTAGGAAATTCATAAAGATCTTATTCATGAGATTCATGAAGTAAGCAGGGGCATTGGTTAATCCAAAATACATAACCGTATACTCATATAAACCATAGGGAGTAGTAAAGGCGGTCTTCGGAATAACCATTGCACGAATCTTAAGTTGGTGATAACCAGTCCTAAGATCAATCTTCGAGAATACCTAGGCTCCAGTTAACTGATCAAACAAATCCTCTATCTTTGGCAAGGGGTACTTGTTCTTGATGGTGACATCATTCAACTTTCGGTAATCCGTGCACAGACGGTTGCCTCCATCTTTCTTGTCGACGAATAACACTGGTGATCTCCATGGCGATGCACTTGGTTGAATTAAACCTTTGGCTAGCATAGCATCCAACTGTTTCTTCAGTTCCACTAGTTCTGAGGGGTTCATGCTATAGGGTCTCTAGGCTATGGGTCCAGTTCCGGGGATTAGTTTGATAATGAACTCAATATCCCTATCCGGGGGCATACCTGGCAATTCATCTGGGAATACGTTGGGGTATTCACAGACTACTCTGACTTGGTCTATGGTGGGCAAGGCTACACTCTGGTTGCACTTGAATTGTCGGGGTAAGGTTTCAGAGATATGCTCTACTGTGACTCCAGAACTACTGGTCATGGTGATGGCTTTCTTAGCACAGTCTATCAATCCTTTATGTCTTGACATCCAGTCCATACCTAGTACTACTTCCAAACCTTTGGTTCCAAGTACAATTAGGTTGGCATAAAAATCTATCCCATGTATTCTGATAAGTACAGCTTTGCAAATTTTTCTAGCTTTGGTTGTTGAACCGGGGATTTGAACAATCATGACATGCTTCTGGTTGGTTGGACGAATCTTACTAGTGCATGCAAATTCTTCGGTGACAAATGAATGCGATGCTCCCGAATCAAACAATACTCTTGCTAAAACTGAGTTGACAGAAAACATACCCAGCACTACATCTGGCGCTTCCTGGGCTTCTTCTGCATTCATGTGGAAGAGACGGTCGTTGCGGTTGTGAGGGTTCCCTGGGGTAAATCTCCTTCCTGGTTGAACACGACGCTGCTGCTGAGCTGGGGCATTCACATTGGTATTGGCTGCAGTCTTCTTGGGACAGTCATTGGAGTAGTGACCCTTTACTCCACACTCAAAACAAGTGATCTGGGACTTGTCCTTGACTGCGACAGGTACAGCATTGATGCCAGTTCTGGGTGCAGTGTTGCTATTGTTGTTGTGGTTCTTGGGAGGTGCACGGTTGAAATTGTTGGCATTACCGAAGTTGTGATTGTTTCCTCCGGACTTCACATTGCTTCCTCTATGGTTGGGGTAGCTTGGGCGAGAATTTGGGGGTCGGTTGTTCCTTGGTGCATATACTGGTGAAGGGTTGGGACGGTACTTCTGGTGACTGTTGGATCCAGACTGCTGCATCATACGACGCTTGCGGTTGTCGTTTGCCTGGTTAATCTTCCCTTCCATATAAATGGCAGAGTCGACTAGCTCTTCGAGATCCTGGAAACAGATGTTGACGAGGACAGTCTGCATCTCTTCATGCAGTCCGTTCAAGAATCTCTCCTTATTCTTGGCCTCCGTGTTGATCTCATCAGGTGCATATCTGGCAAGTGACAGGAATCTGTCTTGGTACTCCACCATAGTCATTCTTCCTTGCTTCAATTTGCGAAACTCATCTATCATTCTGTTGACTAGACCTTGCGGCACGTGGGTGCGACTGAACTTGACCTTGAATGCTTCCCATGTCATCACTTGACCATGGTTCATATTGCGGATCCTATTCCACCAAGATCTTGCATCTCCTGCCAGATAGTGGGTGGCGAAGAGAACTTTCTCATTTTCATCAACTCAGGCAACTTCTAAGTTGTTGTCCATGGTCTGTAACCAGTCATTAGCATCTAATGGGTTTTCAGATTGATTGAAGATTGGGGGATTTGTGTTCTGAAAGTTTTTGAGTTTGGATCCTTGGTGATCCTGATTTCCATGTCCTTGGTTGTTGAGAGCCATTTGGGCGATCTGTTGAAGTGTTGCTAAGTTGGCTTGGCGCTCTGCCCTGCTTGCTTCCTGGTCTGCTATGAGATTCTGCAAGATCTGCAGCATTGGGTCTTGCGACGAGCTGCTCCCTCCTTTGTTCCCACGAGTCATCTGAAGATTGAGATATAGGGGTAAGAGGGAAAATTTTAAGGTTCATGGTTTTGGGGTTTTCAAATCTAAAACTTTGAGTTAGACTCAGGTTTTTCAACTAACTTATATTTCATTCATGCAAGAAAGCACACGATACAACACACACCACAACAATCAAAGGGAAAACAGATGGTTTGAAGAACCATTCTGCAAGCTAAGATACAATGAGATCGATACATCTCATGCTACGACAGTGCTCTAGTGCATCTACTCATCGTCGATGAAGTCGGAGTCCTCATCATTAGTGTAGAAGTCCACGGCATCCTCCACAAGAAAGTCATCATCGTTGCTAAGGTAAGAATCCATGTCTCCCTGGATGTCTTCCCCCTCATCTTCTTCTTCCTTTGCTGCAAGCTGAGCTTCCTGCTCCTTGACGGTCTTCTCGAGGTCGGCCACCTTCTTGCGAAGACGGGCGATGGTGCGATCCTTCTTGGCACGCTGGCGGCAAAGAGACTGGCGGTCCTGGACAAGCAGTGCGAAAGTCTGGGCCTTCTGGTCGACAATGGCATGGTTCTGGTTGGCTAACTCTCTGGCATTGTCCAGTTCCCGCTGTCTGTCGTGAAGCAAGAAGTCAAGGTTCTCCACTTGACGCCTCAACTCGGGGTGGCCCGGCATCTCCATTGGCATTCCCATGAAATCACGTCTTGCATAGTGGCAAAACAGGTTCCTTGGGTCTTGTTGACGCTGAGGGCACACAGACGTGCGAGAGCTTCATGCATTGCCCTGGCTAATCCATCTAGCCAGTTGTTCTCTCTCACCGAGAACTGAATTCTTCCAGAAGTTGGTGCTTCAATGCTTCCTCTAAGATCTGCAGTGACGAGCCACTGTAGGTCTCCTCCTGGGGGTCCTGGAAGTTGATCTCCAAGAAATTTCGGGTGCGGGCATCCCAATAACTCTAACAGTGAATCCAGATCCCTCTCGAAGATCAGTTGACCTTCGTTTACCAACTGGTAAAACTTGCTGAACTGAGTCTCTACAAGAATTAAGGATGAGGAAGTTAGTGAAGTGATCAAGTGTGTCAAACTTTAAGTAGTAGTGTAAGAATTTTGAGTATCGTGAATTTTCGAGAAAGAATCCACAAGGGTAAGAGAGGAGATAGTTTTTCATAAATACTCACTTTGGTTTTGAAACTAAGTTTTTGGTTTGCGTCCATTCTAACTAGGGTCTCCTATGGTCAGGCTGGCTCTGATACCAACTTGTCAACACCCGGATTTTTAATCCTAGATGCCCGCTATGTCATACCTCGCAATCCCAGGAATACCATTTTTGCGAGACATAACGGATTGGATATAACAAACCATACATAAGGTCTTACACAAATAAGGATCTCCTGATCCAATCTTAATACAACAAGCAGCAGAAATAAAAGATAAGCGTAGCGGTGGGGTCCATCTTCAGGGGCACAGGCAATGCTGACGAAGGCAGATGGTCCTAGTTATCATAGCCGTCATGTTGGCCATCATCTTGATAGTCTCCTTCATAGTCTGGCCATGATAATAGCCAGGGACAAAAGCCATGAGTACTCTTTAAGTACTCGCAAACTACCACTAACAAGTACTATAGTTCAAAGTTAAAGTGCTAACTCTAAGTTTAACTATAATATTAAGTTTGAAACCTAAGCTGAGTTCAGAAGCAAAGAAAGATAAAGTAAAGTCCTAGAGTCACTTAAGTGGGGAAGCTATTGTTATAAACACAACCTTGTTGTGGTCAAGTCAAGATGCATCATTCTTTTCAAAGTATTTGGAAAACATCTGACAACGAAACAGTATGGCCATTCCAACTGTCCATAACCGCGGACGCGGCTATTCGAATAGTTTGACACTCTGCAGAGGTGGTACACTTTCACCACAAGATTCGATACATCTGTCAGGGGTAACCCTGAATCATCATACTTAGTATGCAGATAATCAAACATAACCTTCCCTTTACACACTCTAGTATAAGCACCTCTCCTATGAGCATGGCCTCCCAACCATGACCATCAATCATCTTGGGCACTGCATAGGTGGACATCATGAGAGGTAGCCTTAGCTCAGACCTCTCCCGTGAGGGAACTAATACTAATGCATATAAAATTCCAGCTAAGCCTTACCCAATTCAGGTAGTGTGGTTGTACAGTAAATTTGGAATGGTATCGCATCCAAATCCAACCATCAGTTTTATAAAAGGGTTAAGGCTCATGCCTCAACATTTTCATCATCATCAACCATTTGTGTTTTCTCAACACATGTCAAAACATCTCAATATAATCACTCATCATTCCAAGGTTTTCATAATTCATTTTCACCAAGTGTTTCCATCTAAAGTGACTCAAGTTTTTGATCTACTCTAACTACTAAGTTAAGAGTGTTCACTAAGGTGGAAAAGATGGGTTCAATCTCATGCCATAGAATGACATCTAAAGGGTTCTAAATAGGTCAAGTTTTATACTTTTTATGCCACCTTCAAAACTAAGTAAAGAACTTGGTGTAATCTAAGGGAGTAAAACTTGTAACTAAGACTTGGGGTACTAATGGTCAAAAAGGGAGTGTGATCAAGGCATGCTTAAGGCATCTTTGCTAAACCATCTAGTTTGGTCCTATCTTGATAAGCACTAAACTTGCAAGTGTTAGCTTGCACTGTTAATGGTGGCTTGCACTTAGGTAGTGCTATCTTGCTAATAGTAGCTTGCCTTGGTTGGTGCAGTGGTTGAAGTGTTCTTCTTCTTCTTCTTCTTCTTGGTAGAACTCCTCCTCCTCGAAAGCTTGGTCGGTACTATCGTCTACAAATGCATAGGGAGTGCAAAATCACCAAACAATACTTAACTAGGCTAAATAGCATTCTAAGACACACATTTGATGATCTATTATCATCACAAACATCAAGTTTAATTCAATAGTTTTCTCCTTTTTATTTTAGAAAAGTAATTTCTACTCATTGAAAAATTAACTAAGATTTAATATTCACCACTTAAAATATGGGATCATGTTTCCACATGTCATCACCACATATCCTAACATGTGGGAATGAGAATTAAGGGTTGGATCAATATTACTTTGGTTTAAGTTCATTATTTAATGATTTAAAGTGACTAGAAATGCCTATATAGCATTATTTGGGTACTAGTCCAAAGTCACTGCATGTAAACCTTAATATTATTACATATTTAGATAGATATGATGAAATGTGATTTTTGAGAGTTGGAATCAACTCAAAAGCTAACTTGGTTGATTTTATAAAATGTTGCAAGTTGCAAATACTTATGTTTTGTTATTTTTATTAGGAGAGATCAATAACTCTAATAGAATTAAATCCAACGGGCTTGGATAGATCATCTTAATACCTTTCAGGCAAAATTAGTTTCATGCAATTTGGATTTGTCAAACTCCCAGAATTGAATTTTAAAATAGTGGACAGAAACTAGATTTAACTAAAAAGAAAAATCCAGATTTGAACGGGTGGGCTAGCGCGGGAAAAGACTTGGGCCGGCCCAGTGGCGCTCCGCGGTGCGGGGCTCAGCTGACAGGGGGTCCCGCTTGTCAGCGGCACTTAACACGCGAAACGGTACGCGCACTGTGGGCCATAGGATTAGAAGGGAGATCGACGGCTGAGGGTCGTCGTCGACGACGAATAGTTCGCCGGCGAGCTCGAACCCTAGCGGCTCGGTGGGTGTCTGCTGGGGACGTACCAGGGCTCCAGTTGGGACGACGAGGTGGGCAATTGAACTGGAAGATGACGGCGAGCTCAGGGACGGTCGAAGCAGCTCCGGGGGTGGTCGCAATGAACGGCGCCCTTCTCCTCTAGAGGCGGCGGCTCCGGCTCCAATTCCGGTGAGGCAGAGCTCGCCTTGCTCTAGCTAGAGGTGGGTGAGGTTCAGAGAGGTGAGGGGATTGGAATGGTGTGGAGAGAAGAGGCTGGGGAGGTCTCCTTTTATAGGCCCGACGGTGAGACCGAGCGGGATGGGCAGGCGACGGTGGCGACATGGCTACGGCGGAGTAGAGGCATGGCTGCGGGTGGCGATCGACGTGCGGTTCCCCGGCGGTGCTCTAGGCATTGAATGCGGCCGTAGGGGCCGTGGCATGCGGTCTAGGCGAGGTGGCGCTCTGAGCGGCAGAGGCGGCGGTGTCCACGGTGAGCGGTGGCTGTGAGGCGTTGGACGGCCAGCGGGGGTGTCTGGGGTGTTCTCCAGGTCATGGCGGAGCGGCGGGCGCGGGTTGCGGCCAAGCGGCGGTCTGTGCGAGCGGGGACAGAATGCGCTCTGGGTGGTACCGGCATGGTGCGGTGGCACTAGGCGCGGGCTTTCCTCGGTGGCACTGGGCGCGGGCTTTCCTCGGTGGTCCACGGCAGGGCTTGGCTCGGGAAGGGGACAGAGAACGACGTGAGGTGTGGGCTACCTCCTACACATGGAGAGAGAGGCGGGAGAGGGCTGCTGCGGCGAGTGCACGGTCGGCCGGCGAGAGGGTGCTCGACATGGCATGGCAGTGCAGTTAGGGGGTAGGGGAGATGCTGGTGTGGGTCTGGTTGGGCTAGAGGGGGGACAAGATGATCAAAGCACTTCCAAATTGCTAGACAAAATCAGCCCAAAACAGTATTAGTTAGGCCAATATGTTCCTGCCACCAAGGTGTTTGACAAAATGGCCGAAAGAGAAAAAGTTTTGAATTTTGGTTTCAAAATTTTTAAGTGATCTCCACTAGTGCTAGGTAGTCTCTGGTTGCAAGGGTTTTGAAAGTGGAGCTCAAAAAGATGGGTTTTTAAATAGGGGTGATCTATGCATATGCATTAGATTCAATTTTTAAATGTCATTTAAAATAAGTTAAAGCATGTTTTTAGCAGATCAAAAGGTGGGTCTTGGTACCTCATTATGTGTACTAGCAAGGGGTACAAAGATCAAGAATTGTTTCTGTTAAGAAATGAGTGCTAGGAACACTCTAAGTAGTGTAGTGGATTAAAATGGCCAAAATGACCATTCCTCCTCTTTAATTCTTTTTGATTTGATTTTCTTTAGGAAAAGTTTGGGAATGATGTAGATGATGTTTAAATCACCTAAGCAACATTTTACAAGCATTGGATCACTCAATCATGGCAATTCAAACAACTCCTATTTTAAATGCACACATATATGAATGCTTTCATTTTAAATTTGGAAAAGTTTTGGTTAACCCTATTTTTTGGTTGATTTGATCTTGATAAGCTTGGATTGAAGTTTTGAGATGTTACAGTTTCTATGACCGTTAACGGCGGTAACCGACCGTTAATGGCGGGTTCCATGTGGCATTTTGCATGACGTCAGCAGTCAACGCGACTGGCGAACAGATCTACGACGGAACAAGTTTTCGTGGCTAAAGGGTGCGATCTGCCACGGTCAGAAAAAACCGTGCTATATTCTTTTATGACGGGCTTTTACCATGAAGGGCATCCGTCGTAGAAGACTTTTTAGCCATGAAAAATGGGCCTTCAACCACGAAAATCGTCTGTTGTAAAAGCCAACTTTTCTTGTAGTGTCACAAAGGTTGCCTCCATAAACTTCATATGCTCTTTACGCATTTGTGTCTGCAAGTAGTTCATCGCTTGTTTCGTTGCATTCTAACACTGAGTTTTTTTTATCTTGTACTCCGATATTTCTTATCGAGGCATCGTATAAGCATATGTCTATCATTGTTCCTTCAGAGCTTTCAACTGCTTGCTAGCACTGTACTAACTTGGTCTTCTACACACAGCTCACTCTTAAATCTCATAGGATATATTTTTTGTTGATGCATGTAAGGTGATTTGCGGCTTACTGATGAGGAAGAAAGGAAGATTAGAGAATATAGATTATTAAAGAATTCCAAATATGCAAGGTCACTTGGCCCGCAGAGAGTTAGATCTTTCGTAGCTACCACCACCAATCATGAAGTCTAGGATTCTGATGTAGAATTTTATCCTCAAGATCAACAAAACCCCGGGGGAGACCTGACTCACGAAGATGGACCGGTCGAGAACCCTCTCCCTAATTCGCCTGCTTGTCCACTACCCAACGTGCTTGCTCTGTCTTGTCATTGCTATATTTGTTTCATCTTCCATGTTTCGTACCTAAATTCCCACCAAATGTTGTGCAATGTCATCTGCTTAGTTCATGCATCATATATGTTTAGCATATCTTGCCTTACTGTTCTTCTATTCTATCCGCATCTCATTTTACATAGGACTTTGATGACGGGAAAATGGGGGTGAGAAAGTACGCATCCCCGTCATAGAGACAAATAGTATAATTTAAATGGATAAATGCATAAATAAGTAAAGGGATCAAACATTGCAGGTACTTTATTTCCAGAACTCTTACATTTGCATAAAAGAAATGTTAATTACATCTCCGAAGAGAAAACCCTTGATTAAGTATTCCAACATATCTATTACATAACATTACATCATATGAATACTACAAAATAAATAAAAGTCCTCCTCATTGTCGTCTGCGCCAGCATGGTCGAGGAAGTCTTCAATTTCATCGATGCTAATAATCTGTGGCATGATAATGATGGTTTGATTTATTTGCAGCATATGATATTTTAATTGTAATATTCTCCACTTGTACCAACGTTGATAGTACTTAGTGTTCATATATATAGCATGCTCATGCCTTTGGCTATTTTCACCTAGCTCGTTAACCATTGGAGATTTAGTAGTGAGTGGTATTTATACGTTTGATCATATGCGGATTTATTAAATGGTTTACTAACTTGGCCAAAGAGAATGTGCACAATATAGGGTATATCTATGTATGTGATTTCTATATGCATGAGAATGTGTGAAATATAGGGCACAACTCTATTTATGAGTCGATTTTATCAGGCATGTGATTTCTTTATGCATGCACGGGATGGAGAGAATATTTTGTTTACTTGACGACAACGAATTATATAGCATTGTGCCAAGCTAACGTATACATTATATGGAATTTGATGATGCACTATGATATGTTTAGTGCAAATAACATAGCCATGATCCTAGTTATCATAGATACCCGTACCTATATGAGAGGAGTGCATTGTATAGTTTTAATCTCTTCAAGTGCACTATGTTATGTTAGTGCAAGTGTCCTAGGCTATGATCCTAGTCATAATTTAGTCTTATGGATGCATGCACCTGTATGAATGAGATGCATGGTTTAGCTTTAATCTATATGTGATTATCTTATGACATGTAAGTTAATTGCCTACATGCACTTTACTAGTTCCTAACTATACCACGCAGAACTAGTCAAATATTTATGATTTTGGATTTCACGGGAGTATGTATATTTGAACTCCTAGTTTCTTTTGCTTTGATAAACTTTAGTTAATTGATCATATCTCGAATTAACCTACATGCAGATTTGTTTAATTTTAGCCCTTCGTATATGTTATGGCATACGGCGAAGATATCATTATGGCTAGTCCTTAGACAATATGGAGCATGCTATACTTTTAGGATGCAACAAATTTTAATTTTTACTCGGCTTACTTAGTAGCATGATGAGTAGTATCCAACGCAAGATGATTTTAGCTAGGCGTGAGATTTTGGAGCTCTTTGGCTTGTGTCAATGTGACCAAACCAAAGACGTAAGTTAAGTAATATATATATTTAGAGCAACTTGGCTTGTATCAATGTGACTAAGCCAAGAGCATGATTTTAATAATATGTGATTTTAGAGCAATTTGGCTTGTGTCAATGTAACCAAGCCAAGAGCGAAATTTTAATGATATATGTAAATTAGAGCACCTTGATTTGTGTCAGTGTAACCAAACCAACAGCATGCGTTTAGTGGCGTATGAGCTTGACTATTGATCAGTGATTGGGAATTAGCTCTCTCCGCTGGGCTCCTTTGGCAACTAGTCTTTATATAGATATATCACGACTGAGATCACGATGGAGTGCCGACACGTCCTCGACATCATGGGCAGGAAACGTGGGCGCCGTGGCTTGCTTGCAGATTGGTTGTCAAGTTTCCTACTAGCATCGACTTGGTCTAAGGACAGACATTTTAGCTACTGGATTTTCCGATTGAAGATAGCAGACCTGGGCTGGTCATAGTCTCCGTTGGCCTAGTTGGTTGTAGGATGGTTTTGAGAGTTTCAATTAGGCTACCTAGCTAATTATGATAGGCTAGTGTTAAGAGGCCCCAACCGTATATGTCGCGTATGGACACAGACTGAATAAATAGGATGGGACTAATTACTTTAGTGATTTAATTGTGTGGCACTAATCCATGCATGCACGTGATTATAGCATATATGCATGCAGCTTTCCTTTGTTATCTGGTATGCGCACGCAGGCTTGGTCTAGCTAGCTAGCTATATATAATAACTTATTATTTGACCGTTATATATAACTATAAGCTCATAGTAGTAATTTAGTGGTTGATAATTACCTTGCATAGCCAATACATGACTAAGCTTTTTTTATATCATGTGGTAGCATTATATGTTAAATATTTGTGACCGTATTTTATACTGCCAGAATGACGCGGACGTTTTATCCCGCGATCGCATATTCGAAAATACTAATGGCACACTAGCGGTGACACTACTAGGAAACAGCTATTCTGTGGCACACCTTTTTTCACCATCTATGGCGCATATGTTAGTCGCCACTGATACGTCGCCACTGATAACTAACTTCAGTGGCGCATTTCAAAATGCGCCATAGAAGTCTCAAACTTCTGTGGCGCATATGGCCAATATGCGCCACAGAATTTGTTTTCCAAAATTCAAAAAAAAGGCGGGCCAGATCTCAAACTTCTGTGGCACATATGGCCAATATGCGTCACAGAAGTTTTTTTCAAATTTCAAAAAAAAAACCGGGCCAGACCTAGATCTGGTCAGATCTGGCCGGAGTTGGTGGTGGTGGTGGAGGGCGGCGGTTAGGGCTAGGAGGAGGTTGCCGGAGTTGGTGGTGGAGGAGGGGGAGGAGGAGCTCGCCGGAGTTGGTGGTGGAAGAGGAGGAGAAGGAGCAGGAGGAGGTCGTCGGAGTTGGTGGAGGAGGAGGAGGTCGCCGGAGTTGGTGGTGGGGGAGGAGGAGGAGGAGGTCGCCAGAGTTGGTGGTGGAGGAGGAGGAGGAGGAGGTCGCCGGAGTTGGTGGTGGAGGAGGAGGAGTAGGTCGCCGGAGTTGGTGGTGGAGGAGGAGGAGAAGGAGGTCGCCGGAGTTGGTGGTGGAGGAGGAGGAGGTCGCCGGAGTTGGTGGTGGAGGAGGAGGAGGAGGAATCCGCCAGAGTTGGTGGTGGAGTAGAAGGAGGAGGTGGTGGTCGCCGGAGTTGGTGGTGGTGGAGGAGGAGGAGGAGGTCGCCGGAGAGTGGAGAAGGAGGAGGGAGGAGAAGGGGAGAAGTGCGGAGGAGAGGAGAAGGAGAGAAGTGTGGAGGGGAGGAGAAGTGGAGAGGGGAGAAGAAGTGGGGAGGGGGAGAAAAAGGAAAAAGGGAAAAGGAAAAAAGGAGGGAGAAGGGCACTGGCGGGATTCAAATTTCGAATCCCTCCTAACACTTCTGTGGCGCATATGGGGGAAATACGCCACAGAAGTTTCTCCCCCTTTTTTATTTTTTTGCAGGAAAAAATCTTCTGTCTGCCATAACTTTTTACTCTTTTGAAATTTGGGGAATCTACAAAATCTTCAACGGCTTCCAGCGTTGAAATCGAGTAGAAAATTTCGAGACGATCTGTCACATCCCAAAATTTTCCAAATTTTGAAATGTGAAAATTTTAACAAAATGAAGGACCAAGTTCTTTGAAATTTCACAAGGAACAAAAAACTTTTGGAACATTTAAATATAATGCCTCCAAAGCCAAGCCAAACAAAATGATTTTGTTTGTGAAGTGGTGTGCATGTTTTAAAATCCCAAATATGAAGCATGCATGAGCATATTGACTTGGTTAAATTTTAAAAACATAAGAGAAGTGAAAATTATCTCAAACCCTAAAACTCTAATTATTGGTTAACCCTAAGAACAATACAATACTATGGATATACTACATATTTATATTAAACCAAAGAACTCCTATGAAAGATAAAAAGATAAAGGGCAAAACAATAAAACAATAGAAATTGGTTTCATCCAATTTGGAGCCATGGATAAAAAGATATGAATTATTTTGAGAATAGAATTAAGAAAAGCAATATTAACTATTAAAGCCAAAGGGAATAAATTTGATTAGAAAATTTGAGTTGGAAAGTAAATGTGTTCTATAATGCCCTAAAAACCTAATTTGAGTTTTACAAAAAATTTAGAAATTTGTTTGATTCAAATTGGTTCATTAAATCAAAAGTTATTTAAGAAAACAGAAAAAAGAAAAAGAAAAACTGAAGGAATAAAAAAAACAGCAGCAGCAGCTCGGCCCAAACCCCCAGCCCACTAAGCCCACATAGCACCCCTTCTCCCCGCTGCTTTATTTTCTCACCGACCCCCTACTTACCCCCCCCCCTCGCTGATGGCTCGACCCCACTCCACGTCACCCTCCACCTCACCATCTCCAACCGAACGACGAACACCCCCTCCTCTCCTCTGCCGTTTCCAAATCGGCTCGAATTCGAGCGTTTCTACGAATTAAACTCCACTCCGAGCCCTGCCCCTTAATCCCCACTCCCTCTTCTCCATTTCCCCTCACACCCCACCACCTGAGAGCCCCTAGGCTGCTCGGAATCGAGCTCGGACCGCCGCAGACACCGACGAGATCCGACGACGATTCCGGCGAGAACTGACTGCCCCATGCCCTTCCCTCTGTCCTGTTATCTTCACCACACTCTGTCGCACGGTCTAACATTTTTTTGTTCGATTTGTACTGCCCCAGGTCGTCGCCACGGTCACCACCGGCGTCACCCTCTGCCGCCGCCGTTCACCGGTGATTTCCGGCGAGACGCAGGTTCCCGCCGCCCTACTTTGGCCACCGTAAGCTTCTACACGACCTGGCGCACCTCACTGACCATTTTCCTTGTCTGCTCGAGCCCCAGGTCGACGACACCGTCTCGAGACACTAGCTCCACCGTCGGCAGGAACTCCGGCGAGGAATCCCCGACAAAGCCGAGCGCCCCTTTCCTAACCACAACTACCACTGAGACCTGCTCGACCACCACAACCCCTCAGGAAGATCGCTGCTTCCCCTAACCCTCTAGAATCGCCGAAGCACCACCCGTCCGACGCGTCGCCGCCGCGCGCAGAGGACCAGCGCCGCCAGTTCTTGGCCACGCGCTGAGCACCGTCTGATCTAGATCCAGCGGCTTAGATAGATCACTTAGCCGAAGCGGTATCAGCTGATCTGGTCCGTTAGTTCCTCTTAAAATCTAACAGCCCATGTTGTTGATCCGCCCGAACCGGTACCGGCCAATAAGAACATGCCACGTCGCCCAGGCTATTTGTTTAAATTAGAAAATAGGCATAATTTGTATTTAACTTAGAAATTCAATAACTTTTGATCCACAAATCAGAAAAATACAAATTTGGTGTCTATGGATTTAGAAAAATGAGAGCTTCACTGCTAAGACATTATTTCACCCTTTAGCTTCTATAAAACAGAAGTTTTAGGCAGAACCTTTTTAGGAGTATTTTAACCATAAAAATTGTTTTGTAAATTATTTTTGGGTGAATCTTCTTGCTATGGATTGCAAATTGAACCCTCTATCCAGTGAGACCCAGAATATAAATTTGGTTGACTTTACCTAATATCATGGGAATTATTTAGTGAGTCTAGCCTTTCCAAATACTAGAAATTATTGCTAATTATTACAATTGCACAAATGGTTGCATTTGTAATCTTGAAATTATAAATTGTTCAGAAAACACTTAGTATTGTTCAAAACCTTTGTTATAACAATTTGTACAATAAAAATTGCCATCTTGCATGCTTGCATATTTTGTATGATTTTTGTATTGCCATTAGTGTTGATCTTGTGCATGTTTTGTCTTGGTTTTTTTTTATAGATTGTGTGGATTGTCAAGTGTGTTACTGCAAAGAGTGTACCAACACCACCAACTACTAAGGCAAGTGACACTATCATCCATGTCCTACTATTTTCATTACACTTAGTGGATTTTTGTAGTATGCATGACAGGACTACTATGATACTATGCTATGCTATGTCCTATTTAGGATATCCTTTATATCTTCTTTAGTGAAAACACTGTAGCTGTAGTATGCTTAGCCCTGCTATAGATTCAGGGTGGAATATACCATATTGTGATTATATGAGGAGTTGGAAAAATATATGTTTTATATAATAAGACAAGTACTCAATGAATCACCTGGGTGGAAGTGGATACTCAGTTGAGAATAAGGTGGCAACGAAGGGAACCATGTCTATGGCTATCTCTTTTGTGTGTGCACTAGAAGAATACCACCCAGGAACTTAGAGATTGAACATGTTTCTCGTACAGTGGCTTTCGTGTACAGCCACATGCCATATGGGCTCTGGCCTAGTCAATTACATAGTGGGAGACCCATACATTGGTACCTCTTCAGGTTAACTAGAATTATACATTGGAGGTTTATCCTTGCATTGGTGCCTGGTAGATGTGCTGGCATTATGTATTGGGAGGACTTCTATGGAAAGACTTTGTCACATTCTCGATCTGCCGGTACTCCATCTTTGTGAGTACTAATCCAGCGGCCACTGGTGGCATCAAGACGAGATTGTGTCTTGTGGGTAAAGTGTACAACTTCTGCAGAAGATTAAATTCTAAGTACTTAGCCGTGTCCCCGGTTATGGACAACTCTGAGCAACTAAGGCCTGAAGCTATGGAAGATCTCGACATTCCAATTTCTCAAAGTAAAACTTGATGGTGACAACAAGAGAGTAGAAGTACTTGGAGTTTGCCAAGGAGTTTAGAAAGATGTTGAAAGATCAAAACTATTTTGCAAAGATAGGATAAAACCATATTGCTTTCTGAAAATGAGCCTAAGATCTACTTAGCCAAATATGCATGTAGTGATAGTCCAACTTATATTCACCAACTCGTGACACTTGCCAATACATTCAAAGTATTGACCCTTTGTGGCTGCAACTTATCATGTTGCAGGTTATTCTATTGATGAGTGAGGATTGATGATAGGAGTTATGAGTCTACACCCAACATGTTTGCCTGTGGCACATGAAGATGAAGGACTCCATGCTTTACTTGTATTCTGCTTCTTGTAATAAGATAGCCTATGGCTATGAGTATGTAATAAAGTATTCATATTCTAGATCATGCGATGTAATGTGACCTTTGTATCTTGATATTACATCTTAAAACTGTGGGTGCTAGCTATTCGATCCAGGGACTAGCACTATAATCACAGGGATTCAAACCAAGCCAGGTTTGGGTCTTTACAGATAGTATCAGAGCACTGTGTTGCCTGTAGGTTCGTAACCCTAGGAATTGGACAACCCCTTGTTAGGAGTGAACTTATATTTTATACTTATTAGATTTTCTCGTATACCTTGATCATTCTTTACTGAATCTCTTCTCCTTCAAACATGTAGAGGACCAGCCTTTGCTTTCTCTAAGGACCTTGAGGATGGATCATGCCAACAAGGAGATCAAGATACAAGTTGTGACAAGTCCTCGAGCTTGCAAAATATGTGGAGAAGTAGGCCACACCTCTAAGGAACATCAATATCAATGTCCCTTTTGTGATCATGACCATCCAGTTGGACAATGCACCACATCTCAAGTTACTTGTTACCTATGTGAAGGAACCAACCACATTCCTGCCAAGTGCCATCTCGACTTCATAGTGCAATAAGTGAAAGAACAAGTCAAGGATGGAACGTATCAAGCTCTTAGGAAGAAAGAAGAAAACCTTAGCCATATCATCTGCTCCAAATGCAAGAAAGAAGGACACAATACCGATGAATGCCCAGAGAAGGAAGTTCAAGAAAACCGCAACAACACTTCAAGAAATAGTACTCGAGACATGACAAAAGTGTTTTGCCATCGCTGCCGGAAGATAGGACACTTCACCGATGATTGCCCAACTCGAAAGAGAGCTCCCACTGATGTTATCATAGTGCGACCTATGAGACATTAGATTGCCTACCAATTATCATGTTCGAGTTATCGATATCGTGTTAGCGTATGGATCATGCCGACCTATGTGGTATGACTATACTAGGTTGCTTGTTTCAAGAAAACTTGTTGTTTTCTTCTATAATGAGTTAAGGTCAGAAGTTGCTAAGTGATTGGTTGCTTGGTGAATGTTTGATTGAACTGGTTTGTATTGGGTTGAGTGTGTTAGAACTCCCTTAGACCTATCTATCTATATATCATTACTTATCCCTATTAAATCAACAGATGCCTCCAAGACGCGCCAACGACCATGATAACAATGGAGACAACAACAACAATGGAAATGAGATGCAACAGATGATGACTGCACAGACTCAGCTAATGCAGATGATGACTCAATTCATGGCAACCATCAACAATCAGAATTAGA
Source organism: Avena eriantha (assembly GCA_910589775.1). NCBI lineage: Eukaryota > Viridiplantae > Streptophyta > Magnoliopsida > Poales > Poaceae > Avena > Avena eriantha. The sequence continues at coordinate 554,984,701 of OU342743.1, forward strand.
ACAACAACAATAACAACAACAATCCACCACCTCTGGATATGCTCACTAGATTTCTGAGGTTGAGACCTGCAAAGTTCTCTGATACTTCTGATCCAATGGTAGCTGATGACTGGTTACGTTCAGTAAACAGGGATCTAGTAACTGTTGGATGCTCTGATGCTGAGTAAGTGAGATTTGCAGCGCACTTGCTTGAAGGACCTGCAGCTACATGGTGGGACAACTTTCGAGTCACTCACCCCATTGAAGAAGTGACTTGGGAAATATTTGACGATGGTTTTCGCACTAATCATATCTCTTCAGGCGTGATGAGCCTAAAGAAGAAGGAGTTTGACAACCTTAAACAGCGTCACCGCAGCATTGCTGAATATATTGAGGAATTTAACAATCTATCACGTTATGCTCCAGACGATACTGATACTGATGCTAAGAGGAAGGAAAAGTTCCTAGATGGACTGAATGATGAATTTTCCATGCAACTATCAGTTGCTTATGTTCCAACTTATCAATCACTATGTGACAAAGCTAGAATTTTAGAGAGTAAGAAGAGCAAAGTTGAGAACAGGAAGAGGAAGCATAGCTTTGACAAATATCACTCAGGATCATCAAAGAAGATGCGTTCATTCAGAAAGGACAATGGGGATTCTGGATCATATCAGCATGAAGGAAATGGACATAATCACCATCACCATAAGAATCACCACATCAACAATGGAATTGGTAGTAACAATGTAAATGGTACTAACAATGGAGATAAACTTGGTCAAAACCAACATAGTGATCCCAAGAAAGACATTAGCCAGTTGCAGTGTTACAATTGTAGGCAACTTGGACACTTTGCAACAAACTGTCCTGAGAAGAAGAATGAGAATATTGGAGACTCTAATGGAAGCAATTCCAATGTGACCCAGAAAGGACATGTGAACCACATCAACATGTATGGAACCCTTGAAGAACTAGATGATGTGGATGGTAAGCCTAATCTAACTCAATTCAGTGGTATAAGAATCTCAAGATGGAGAAATGTTAACAACCTTTGGATATCAATCATTGGACCCCTAGACAAGTGAATCATCAAATGCAACCCAACAAAGATTCCTTTTAAGGGTGGTAGCACCCAAGTTATCCTAAAATCCAACCTATTCTTTCTAACCTTCTCGAATCTCGAGACGAGATTCCTTTTAAGGGTGGTAGTCTGTCACATCCCAAAATTTTCCAAATTTTGAAATGTGAAAATTTTAACAAAATGAAGGACCAAGTTCTTTGAAATTTCAGAAGGAACAAAAAACTTTTGGAACATTCAAATATAATGCCTCCAAAGCCAAGCCAAACAAAATGATTTTGTTTGTGAAGTGGTGTGCATGTTTTAAAATCCCAAATATGAAGCATGCATGAGCATATTGACTTGGTTAAATTTTAAAAACCTAAGAGAAGTGAAAATTATCTCAAACCCTAAAACTCTAATTATTGGTTAACCCTAAGAACAACACAATACTATGGATATACTACATATTTATATTAAACCAAAGAACTCCTATGAAAGATAAAAAGATAAAGGGCAAAAGAATAAAACAATAGAAATTGGTTTCATCCAATTTGGAGCCATGGATAAAAAGATATGAATTATTTTGAGAATAGAATTAAGAAAAGCAATATTAACTATTAAAGCCAAAGGGAATAAATTTGATTAGAAAATTTGAGTTGGAAAGTAAATGTGTTCTATAATGCCCTAAAAACCTAATTTGAGTTTTACAAAAAATTTAGAAATTTGTTTGATTCAAATTGGTTCATTAAATCAAAAGTTATTTAAGAAAACAGAAAAAAGAAAAAGAAAAACTAAAGGAATAAAAAAAACAGCAGCAGCAGCTCGGCCGAAACCCCCAGCCCACTAAGCCCACATAGCACCCGTTCTCCCCGCTGCTTTATTTTCTCACCGACCCCCTACTTACCCCCCCCCCCCCCTCGCTGACGGCTCGACCCCACTCCACGTCACCCTCCACCTCACCATCTCCAACCGAACGACGAACACCCCCTCCTCTCCTCTGCCGTTTCCAAATCGGCTCGAATTCGAGCGTTTCTACGAATTAAACTCCACTCCGAGCCCTGCCCCTTAATCCCCACTCCCTCTTCTCCATTTCCCCTCACACCCCACCACCTGAGAGCCCCTAGGCTGCTCGGAATCGAGCTCGGACCGCCGCAGACACCGACGAGATCCGACGACGATTCCGGCGAGAACTGACTGCCCCATGCCCTTCCCTCTGTCCTGTTATCTTCACCACACTCTGTCGCACGGTCTAACATTTTTTTGTTCGATTTGTACTGCCCCAGGTCGTCGCCACGGTCACCACCGGCGTCACCCTCTGCCGCCGCCGTTCACCGGTGATTTCCGGCGAGACGCAGGTTCCCGCCGCCCTACTTTGGCCACCGTAAGCTTCTACACGACCTGGCGCACCTCACTGACCATTTTCCTTGTCTGCTCGAGCCCCAGGTCGACGACACCGTCTCGAGACACTAGCTCCACCGTCGGCAGGAACTCCGGCGAGGAATCCCCGACAAAGCCGAGCGCCCCTTTCCTAACCACAACTACCACTGAGACCTGCTCGACCACCACAACCCCTCAGGAAGATCGCTGCTTCCCCTAACCCTCTAGAATCGCCGAAGCACCACCCGTCCGACGCGTCGCCGCCGCGCGCAGAGGACCAGCGCCGCCAGTTCTTGGCCACGTGCTGAGCACCGTCTGATCTAGATCCAGCGGCTTAGATAGATCACTTAGCCGAAGCGGTATCAGCTGATCTGGTCCGTTAGTTCCTCTTAAAATCTAACAGCCCATGTTGTTGATCCGCCCGAACCGGTACCGGCCAATAAGAACATGCCACGTCGCCCAGGCTATTTGTTTAAATTAGAAAATAGGCATAATTTGTATTTAACTTAGAAATTCAATAACTTTTGATCCACAAATCAGAAAAATACAAATTTGGTGTCTATGGATTCATAAAAATGAGAGCTTCACTGCTGAGACATTATTTCACCCTTTAGCTTCTGTAAAATAGAAGTTTTAGGCAGAACCTTTTTAGGAGTATTTTAACCATAAAAATTGTTTTGTAAATTATTTTTGGGTGAATCTTCTTGCTATGGATTGCAAATTGAACCCTCTATCCAGTGAGACCCAGAATATAAATTTGGTTGACTTTACCTAATATCATGGGAATTATTTAGTGAGTCTAGCCTTTCCAAATACTAGAAATTACTGCTAATTATTACAATTGCACAAATGGTTGCATTTGTAATCTTGAAATTATAAATTGTTCAGAAAACACTTAGTATTGTTCAAAACCTTTGTTATAACAATTTGTACAATAAAAATTGCCATCTTGCATGCTTGCATATTTTGTATGATTTTTGTATTGCCATTAGTGTTGATCTTGTGCATGTTTTGTCTTGGTTTTTTTTATAGATTGTGTGGATTGTCAAGTGTGTTACTGCAAAGAGTGTACCAACACCACCAACTACTAAGGCAAGTGACACTATCATCCATGTCCTACTATTTTCATTACACTTAGTGGATTTTTGTAGTATGCATGACAGGACTACTATGATACTATGCTATGCTATGTCCTATTTAGGATATCCTTTATATCTTCTTTAGTGAAAACACTGTAGCTGTAGTATGCTTAGCCCTGCTATAGATTCAGGGTGGAATATACCATATTGTGATTATATGAGGAGTTGGAAAAATATATGTTTTATATAATAAGACAAGTACTCAATGAATCACCTGGGTGGAAGTGGATACTCAGTTGAGAATAAGGTGGCAACGAAGGGAACCATGTCTATGGCTATCTCTTTTGTGTGTGCACTAGAAGAATACCACCCAGGAACTTAGAGATTGAACATGTTTCTCGTACAGTGGCTTTCGTGTACAGCCACATGCCATATGGGCTCTGGCCTAGTCAATTACATAGTGGGAGACCCATACATTGGTACCTCTTCAGGTTAACTAGAATTATACATTGGAGGTTTATCCTTGCATTGGTGCCTGGTAGATGTGCTGGCATTATGTATTGGGAGGACTTCTATGGAAAGACTTTGTCACATTCTCGATCTGCCGGTACTCCATCTTTGTGAGTACTAATCCAGCGGCCACTGGTGGCATCAAGACGAGATTGTGTCTTGTGGGTAAAGTGTACAACTTCTGCAGAAGATTAAATTCTAAGTACTTAGCCGTGTCCCCGGTTATGGACAACTCTGAGCAACTAAGGCCTGAAGCTATGGAAGATCTCGACATTCCAATTTCTCAAAGTAAAACTTGATGGTGACAACAAGAGAGTAGAAGTACTTGGAGTTTGCCAAGGAGTTTAGAAAGATGTTGAAAGATCAAAACTATTTTGCAAAGATAGGATAAAACCATATTGCTTTCTGAAAATGAGCCTAAGATCTACTTAGCCAAATATGCATGTAGTGATAGTCCAACTTATATTCACCAACTCGTGACACTTGCCAATACATTCAAAGTATTGACCCTTTGTGGCTGCAACTTATCATGTTGCAGGTTATTCTATTGATGAGTGAGGATTGATGATAGGAGTTATGAGTCTACACCCAACATGTTTGCCTGTGGCACATGAAGATGAAGGACTCCATGCTTTACTTGTATTCTGCTGCTTGTAATAAGATAGCCTATGGCTATGAGTATGTAATAAAGTATTCATATTCTAGATCATGCGATGTAATGTGACCTTTGTATCTTGATATTACATCTTAAAACTGTGGGTGCTAGCTATTCGATCCAGGGACTAGCACTATAATCACAGGGATTCAAACCAAGCCAGGTTTGGGTCTTTACAGATAGTATCAGAACACTGTGTTGCCTGTAGGTTCGTAACCCTAGGAATTGGACAACCCCTTGTTAGGAGTGAACTTATATTTTATACTTATTAGATTTTCTCGTATACCTTGATCATTCTTTACTGAATCTCTTCTCCTTCAAACATGTAGAGGACCAGCCTTTGCTTTCTCTAAGGACCTTGAGGATGGATCATGCCAACAAGGAGATCAAGATACAAGTTGTGACAAGTCCTCGAGCTTGCAAAATATGTGGAGAAGTAGGCCACACCTCTAAGGAACATCAAGATCAATGTCCCTTTTGTGATCATGACCATCCAGTTGGACAATGCACCACATCTCAAGTTACTTGTTACCTATGTGAAGGAACCAACCACATTCCTGCCAAGTGCCATCTCGACTTCATAGTGCAATAAGTGAAAGAACAAGTCAAGGATGGAATGTATCAAGCTCTTAGGAAGAAAGAAGAAAACCTTAGCCATATCATCTGCTCCAAATGCAAGAAAGAAGGACACAATACCGATGAAGGCCCTGAGAAGGAAGTTCAAGAAAACCGCAACAACACTTCAAGAAATAGTACTCGAGACATGACAAAAGTGTTTTGCCATCGCTGCCGGAAGATAGGACACTTCACCGATGATTGCCCAACTCGAAAGAGAGCTCCCACTGATGTTATCATAGTGCGACCTATGAGACATTAGATTGCCTACCAATTATCATGTTCGAGTTATCGATATCGTGTTAGCGTATGGATCATGCCGACCTATGTGGTATGACTATACTAGGTTGCTTGTTTCAAGAAAACTTGTTGTTTTCTTCTATAATGAGTTAAGGTCAGAAGTTGCTAAGTGATTGGTTGCTTGGTGAATGTTTGATTGAACTGGTTTGTATTGGGTTGAGTGTGTTAGAACTCCCTTAGACCTATCTATCTATATATCATTACTTATCCCTATTAAATCAACAGATGCCTCCAAGACGCGCCAACGACCATGATAACAATGGAGACAACAACAACAATGGAAATGAGATGCAACAGATGATGACTGCACAGACTCAGCTAATGCAGATGATGACTCAATTCATGGCAACCATCAACAATCAGAATTAGAACAACAACAATAACAACAACAATCCACCACCTCTGGATATGCTCACTAGATTTCTGAGGTTGAGACCTGCAAAGTTCTCTGATACTTCTGATCCAATGGTAGCTGATGACTGGTTACGTTCAGTAAACAGGGATCTAGTAACTGTTGGATGCTCTGATGCTGAGTAAGTGAGATTTGCAGCGCACTTGCTTGAAGGACCTGCAGCTACATGGTGGGACAACTTTCGAGTCACTCACCCCATTGAAGAAGTGACTTGGGAAATATTTGACGATGGTTTTCGCACTAATCATATCTCTTCAGGCGTGATGAGCCTAAAGAAGAAGGAGTTTGACAACCTTAAACAGCGTCACCGCAGCATTGCTGAATATATTGAGGAATTTAACAATCTATCACGTTATGCTCCAGACGATACTGATACTGATGCTAAGAGGAAGGAAAAGTTCCTAGATGGACTGAATGATGAATTTTCCATGCAACTATCAGTTGCTTATGTTCCAACTTATCAATCACTATGTGACAAAGCTAGAATTTTAGAGAGTAAGAAGAGCAAAGTTGAGAACAGGAAGAGGAAGCATAGCTTTGACAAATATCACTCAGGATCATCAAAGAAGATGCGTTCATTCAGAAAGGACAATGGGGATTCTGGATCATATCAGCATGAAGGAAATGGACATAATCACCATCACCATAAGAATCACCACATCAACAATGGAATTGGTAGTAACAATGTAAATGGTACTAACAATGGAGATAAACTTGGTCAAAACCAACATAGTGATCCCAAGAAAGACATTAGCCAGTTGCAGTGTTACAATTGTAGGCAACTTGGACACTTTGCAACAAACTGTCCTGAGAAGAAGAATGAGAATATTGGAGACTCTAATGGAAGCAATTCCAATGTGACCCAGAAAGGACATGTGAACCACATCAACATGTATGGAACCCTTGAAGAACTAGATGATGTGGATGGTAAGCCTAATCTAACTCAATTCAGTGGTATAAGAATCTCAAGATGGAGAAATGTTAACAACCTTTGGATATCAATCATTGGACCCCTAGACAAGTGAATCATCAAATGCAACCCAACAAAGATTCCTTTTAAGGGTGGTAGCACCCAAGTTATCCTAAAATCCAACCTATTCTTTCTAACCTTCTCGAATCTCGAGACGAGATTCCTTTTAAGGGTGGTAGTCTGTCACATCCCAAAATTTTCCAAATTTTGAAATGTGAAAATTTTAACAAAATGAAGGACCAAGTTCTTTGAAATTTCAGAAGGAACAAAAAACTTTTGGAACATTCAAATATAATGCCTCCAAACCCAAGCCAAACAAAATGATTTTGTTTGTGAAGTGGTGTGCATGTTTTAAAATCCCAAATCATGAAGCATGCATGAGCATCTTGACTTGGTTGCATTTTAAAAACCTAAGAGAAGTGAAAATTATCTCAAACCCTAAAACTCTAATTATTGGTTAACCCTAAGAACAACACAATACTATGGATATACTCCATATTTATATTAAACCAAAGAACTCCTATGAGAGATAAAAAGATAAAGGGAAAAACAATAAAACAATAGAAATTGGTTTCATCCAATTTGGAGCCATGGATAAAAAGATATGAATTATTTTCAGAATAGAATTAAGAAAATCAATATTAACTATTAAAGCCAAAGGGAATAAATTTGATTAGAAAATTTGAGTTGGAAAGTAAATGTGTTCTATAATGCCCTAAAAACCTAATTTGAGTTTTACAATTTTTTTAGAAATTTGTTTGATTCAAATTGGTTCATTAAATCAAAAGTTATTTAAGAAAACAGAAAAACAAAAAGAAAAACTGAATGAATAAAAAAAACAGCAGCAGCAGCTCGGCCCAAACCCCCAGCCCACTAAGCCCACATAGCACCCCTTCTCCCCGCTGCTTTATTTTCTCACAGACTCCCTACTTACCCCCCCTCGCTAACAGCTTGACCCCACTCCATGTCACCCTCCACCTCACCATCTCCAACCGAACGACGAACACCCCCTCCTCTCCTCTGCCGTTTCCAAATCGGCTCGAATTCGGGCGTTTCTACGAATTAAACTCCACTCCGAGCCCTGCCCCTTAATACCCACTCCCTCTTCTCCATTTCCCCTCACACCCCACCACCTGAGAGCCCCTAGGCTGCTCGGAATCGAGCTCGGACCGCCGCAGACACCGACGAGATCCGACGACGATTCCGGCGAGAACTGACTGCCCCATGCCCTTCCCTCTGTCTTGTTATCTTCACCACACTCTGTCGCACGGTCTAACATTTTTTTGTTCGATTTGTACTGCCCCAGGTCGTCGCCACGGCCACCACCGGCGTCACCCTCTGCCGCCGACGTTCACCGGTGATTTCCGGCGAGACGCAGGTTCCCGCCGCCCTACTTTGGCCACCGTAAGCTTCTACACGACCTGGCGCACCTCACTGACCATTTTCCTTGTCTGCTCGAGCCCCAGGTCGACGACACCATCTCGAGACACTAGCTCCACCGTCGGCAGGAACTCCGGCGAGGAATCCCCGACAAAGCCGAGCGCCCTTTTCCTAACCACAACTACCACTGAGACCTGCTCGACCACCACAACCCCTCAGGAAGATCGCTGCTTCCCCTAACCCTCTAGAATCGCCGAAGCACCACTCGTCCAACGCGTCGCCGCCGCGCGCAGAGGACCAGCGCCGCCAGTTCTTGGCCACGCGCTGAGCACCGTCTGATCTAGATCCAGCGGCTTAGATAGATCACTTAGCTGAAGCGGTATCAGCTGATCTGGTCCGTTAGTTCCTCTTAAAATCTAACAGCCCACGTTGTTGATCCGCCCGAACCGGTACTTGCCAATAAGAACATGCCACGTCGTCCAGTCTATTGGTTTAAATTAGAAAATAGGCAGAATTTGTATTTAACTTAGAAATTCAATAACTTTTGATCCACAAATCAGAAAAATACAAATTTGGTGTCTATGGATTCAGAAAAATGAGAGCTTCACCGCTGAGACATTATTTCAGCCTTTAGCTTCTGTAAATAGAAGTTTTAGGCAGAACCTTCTTAGGAGTATTTTAACCATAAAAATTGTTTTGTAAATTATTTTTGGGTGAATCTTCTTGCTATGGATTGCAAATTGAACCCTCTGTCCAGTGAGACCCAAAATATAAATTTGGTTGACTTTACCTAATAGCATGGGAATTATTTAGTGAGTCTAGCCTTTCAAAATACTAGAAATTATTGCTAATTATTACAATTGCACAAATGGTTGCATTTGTAATCTTGCAATTGTAAATTGTTCAGAAAACACTTAGTATTGTTCAAAACCTTTGTTATAACAATTTGTACAATAAAAATTGCCATCTTGCATGCTTGCATATTTTGCATGATTTTTGTATTGCCATTAGTGTTGATCTTGTGCATGTTTTGTCTTGGTTGTTTTGTTGGATAGATTGTGTGGATTGTCAAGTGTGTTACTGCAAAGAGTGTACCAACACCACCAACTACTAAGGTAAGTGACACTATCATGCATGTCCTACTATTTTCATTACACTTAGTGGATTTTTGTAGTATGCATGACAGGACTACTATGATACTATGCTATGATATGTCCTATTTAGGATATCCTTTATATCTTCTTTAGTGAAAACACTGTAGTTGTAGTATGCTTAGCCCTGCTATAGATTCAGGGTGGAATATACCATATTGTGATTATATGAGGAGTTGGAAAAATATATGTTTTATATAATAAAACAAGTACTCAATGAATCACCTGGGTGGATGTGGATACTCAGTTGAGAATAAGGTGGAAACCAAGGGAACCATGTCTATGGCTATCTCTTTTGTGTGTGCACTAGAAGAATACCACCCAGGAACTTAGAGATTGAACATGTTTCTCGTAAAGTGGCTTTCGTGTACAGCCACATGCCAAATGGGCTCTGGCCTAGTCAATTACATAGTGGGAGACCCATACATTGGTACCTCTTCAGGTTAACTAGAATTATGCATTGGAGGTTTATCCTTGCATTGGTGCCTGGTAGATGTGCTGGCATTATGTATTGGGAGGACTTCTATGGAAAGACTTTGTCACATTCTCGATCTGCTGGTACTCCATCTTGGTGAGTACTAATCCAGCGGCCACTGGTGGCGTCAAGACGAGATTGTGTCTTGTGGGTAAAGTGTATAACTTCTGCAGAAGATTAAATTCTAAGTACTTAGCCGTGTCCCCGGTTATGGACAACTCTGAGCAACTAAGGCCTGAAGCTATGGAAGATCTCGACATTCCAATTTCTCAAAGTAAAACTTGATGGTGACAACAAGAGAGTAGAAGCACTTGGAGTTTGCCAAGGAGTTCAGAAAGATGTTGAAAGATCAAAACTATTTTGCAAAGATAGGATAAAACCATATTGCTTTCTGCAAATGTGCCTAAGATCTACTTAGCCAAATATGCATGTAGTGATAGTCCAACTTATATTCACCAACTTGTGACACTTGCCAATACATTCAAAGTATTGACCCTTTGTGGCTGCAACTTATCATGTTGCAGGTTATTCTATTGATGAGTGAGGATTGATGATAGGAGTTATGAGTCTACACCCAACATGTTTGCCTGTGGCACATGAAGATGAAGGACTCCATGCTTTACTTGTATTCTGCTGCTTGTAATAAGATATCCTATGGCTATGAGTATGTAATAAAGTATTCATATTCTGGATCATGCGATGTAATGTGACCTTTGTATCTTGATATTACATCTTAAAACTATGGGTGCTTGCTATTCGATCCAAGGACTAGCACTGTAATCACAGGGATTCAAACCAAGCCAGGTTTGGGTCTTTACACGATCATTTTGATAGGTTAATGATTTTTTTCCGACATCGTATGCAAAAGTTAGAGCCGTTTTACCGTGCCATGACCTATTTTTGCAAAATACATTGAAATTCATGTTTTTCAATTTTGTCTAGATCTATACCCTAAAAACTAACTACAACTTAAAGAAATTATTTTTTTGAAGTTTCTATCATTTTTGTTTATTTTTTACAAAACTGAAAAGGCGATCCGGGGGGTGGGGGGATCTGTTTTCCCCCTATATGCTTGTTATGTGGCGCATATACATATATGCGCCACAGAAACATGGCCATATGCGCCACATAAGTTTCTCCCCCTTTTTTTGCTGCTTGGTCCCATCAACCTTCTGTGACGCATACCTCTATATACACCATAGAAGTTTGACACTTCAGTGGCGCACACGAAAATATGCGCCACAGAAATATGGACTTATGTGGCGCATATTGGTTTTTTCTAGTGCGCCACTGATATATATCTGTGGCACATATTTTTACATATGCGCCACTGAATATCTTGTCTATCTATAAGCTGTTTCCTAGTAGTGTGAATTATGGCCAATATTTGGTGTCGACATTATCTGCCATAGAATCTTGATAATTTAGGGCTGCTCGCAATGGCGAAAATCTAGAGCAATATTAGAATGCCATGTCGATGATGTGTGTGTCGAATAATTTACCCTTTTTTATCATAAGGTAAATCTACTTTGGATATTTATTTCACTATTTAGTTGTTTTGTCATATTTTATACTCAATATAGCTTCTTTATATTCGAGGACAAAATCGGTGTCAACAGATGCCCCTCGAGGTCTGGATGTGAATGAGATTTTTTTCTATTTCAGATCCGGAGCTCGAAAATATATGTGTGCATTTTTTATGTTTCTTAACGCGGGACTTCGATTTTTTTTTTGTGTGGATTCTCACCACATATACAATATGATCGGAACATTGATATTAATATGCCCTATATTTGATCATACCTAGGATGTCCAGATAAGCACTAGATATATATATTTTCTTTACAACCGGAGTATTACCCAGTTGTTAAGTTTAGAAGTCTGTTTAGGCTTTGGCTTGGATAATAACTGTGCTCCTGAAAATTTTGTCCACTAGCTAATATGTATGTTAGCAGTATCGCACGGCGCAGTTAACAGATACATCTTATCCCTTTTTTTGCTTTCCTGTTCTTTCTTTTCTCGACTCCTTTCCGGCCGAGGGGGTGCTCCTGCAACCAAGCAACGATCTTTGTGCATTCATTGCACGGATCACTTGGCCAGTGAGCAGGTGTGCTATCAGGCAATTGATGATTTGTGTCATTCTAGATCATTAGCGTCATGATTATTTGTTCTGATTCCTTGCTTTTCATACGCGTGAAAGGTACTGGTGCTTCAGTACGATCTGGTAATCTAAGCGGACATTAGATTCACCTTTCATTTGCTGGTGATTTCTCATGGACACACGGTGGTTCAAGCATTCATACGTATCACATTCGGGTGTTTCGATCTGTTTTTTTTTTTTGCCCATCTTTTTTGGAAAGCTGAATTAAGATCCGTCATTCGTTGGCTTCTCAGCCAGGTATCACATCTACGAAACTCGGCTTTCCACTTTTTTTTGGGAGTAGGCGTAGTAGACATGTATGTCAACATATATAATCCTGAAACATGCTTATGGTATTTTCTTTCAAACGTACATGTGATCAAGCTTTCTATTTCAGGTTTATCCATTTTGGTTTCATGGTTGGCGTGCCGGCGAGTTTATCTGAACTCGGTCCGTCGTACAACCACGAAAACTGTCATATCCTGCATTCCCGTCTTAGAGATTTTCTCTGGAATTTTCCCATATTTGGTGTTCCAGCGAGTCACTATATGTACCTAGTCCGTCGTACAATTGGGAAACACGATAATACTGTATGTATTCTACTTGTTTACATATATATAAAATTCAGCTGCTCATAGTTGGGGTTTGGATAAGCATCTAGGGGTTCTAAGGTCCTCAAGCATCATTCCTTTAATTTGAAAGGGGGCAAAGAGAATACGGATTATATATGTGGAGGTATATATTGTCTACTTTGTGATTATACTGCTTCCCTTTTTCTATAGCAATCACTATTAGAAAAGTGGAGTCCTCAGACCAACACTTTTATTATGTCATGTGGCGAGCTCACCATTACTTTACTGGACATGCTCTTAATGGTTGGGCTTCCTATCGTTGGGATCCCTATGAAGAGTTTATTCCCCCACCGAATAAGTTATCTCCATCTTTGCTTCTATTCCCAAACTTCTTACATGACATTTTGAGAGTATGGGATGACCTTTCTTCAAAACGTGAAGATAGATTTGTAATTTTTCAGGACTTGTGTGATTGTTTTCACAACCAGCGTAGCATACCTTTGAACTTCACTAGCCTTCATGATGGTCATATGTATCTTGCAGAATTTATTGCGCTTTGGCTGTGTGGATTTGTTGTTATCAGTGGATGACCATATATTCGCCCGGTGTTCTTGTCATAACTTCAGGGATTGCCATAGGGCGAAAAATTTCACTTGCTCCACCTGCGCTTTCTTCCTTATATTTTTTCTCTTCAACGTATGAGTTTGCATCCTGTTGGGCCCTTCAGTTGTAAGACACCTTGATGCATCTATATGTGAAGAGAATCTTTGGGGATAAACTGAAAGGAAATCATCTGCCTGCTACTACGAGCATGCCTATGCGACCTGCTATGATCAATACTATGTTAAGGCCTCCTCATATGGTTTCCTCTGATACCGCGCATAATCTCTTTGAGAACCATGACAATATCATTTAGTGCCCCAATTTGTACTCATGAGGGACGGAGTATTTTTTGGTGATGCCTCAGTTTTTATGTGAGGGTATAGAGTATTTTCTTGTTTCTTGCGCTCTAGTTTATACTCATAAAGTGATGGAGTAATTTTTTTGGATGATGCCCCAGTTCATACTCTTGAAGGTATGGGGTATATTTGTTTGTTTGTTTTATATGGTGTAATCAGTTTATACTCATGAGTGCTAGGAGTATGTTTTGCTATTTATTTTAAATGGTCAATTAGGTTATACTCGTGAATGCGAGGAGTAATCTTGTAGTTTGACACAATTTATACTCGATTTTTTTAGAGTACCTTTATATCATCACAGTTTATACTCATAAGATTTTGGAGTAATCACCTTTTATACTCATAAGATTTTAGAGTATATTTTAATATGGAGCACTTTATACTCATAAGAACTAGGATTATTGTTTACTTAATATGGCACAGTTTATACTCGTAAGGATTTGGAGTGAGTATATATCATCTTAGTTTATACTCATAAGATCTTGGATAATATTTAATATGGCATAGTTTATACTCTTAAGCATTTGGAGTATTTTATTATCATGGTTTGTACTCATAGATATTGGAGTAGATTGTTTTTTTCATTATATGAGGCTAAAGGCTTATGCTCGTGTTGCCTTGAAGTATGCATGATGTCAACAGTTTACACTCGTAAGACTTTGGAGTAATTTTTCATTTATGGATGATAGTTTATACTCTTCCATCCTTGTAGTATTTATGGCATCAGTAGTTTATACTCGTAAGACGTTGGAGTAATTTTCATTTATGGATGGCAGTTTATACTCTTGCAGCCTCCGAGTATTTATGACGTCAGTAGTTTATACTCGTAAGACTTTGGAGTAATTTTCATTTATGGCTAGAAGTTTATACTCTTGCAATCTTGGAGTTTATGATGTCCATAGTTTATACTCATAAGACTTGGAGTTTTTTTATTTCAAATGTTTTTCTTTACATGACATGGCAGAAGGTTTATAATCCTACAACCTTGGAGTGTATATGATGTCAACAGTTTATACTCGTAAGACTTTGGAGTATGTGTGATGTCAATAGTTTATACTTGTAAGACTTTGGAGTATTTTTTTGATATCATCATAGTTTATACTCATAAGATGTTGGAGTATTATTTCATATCCTCATAGTTTATACTCATAATATGTTTAAGTAATCTTCAACGTTATCATAGTTTATACTCATATGATGTTTGAGTGTTTTTTATATGGCATCACAGTTTATACTCATAAGATGTTGGAGTATTTTTTTTAATATGGCACAGTTTATACTCATAAGTATTTTGGAGTAATTCTTGTATCTATGGCTAACAATTTATACTCTTGTTGCCTTGGAGTATATATGATGTTAACAATTTATACTCATAATATTTTGGAGTTATCATCATAGTTTATACTCATAAGATGTTAGAGTATTTTTTATCACCATAGTTTATACTCATAATATTTTGAGTATTCTTTTAATATGACATATTTATACTCATAAGTATTTTGAAGTAATTCTTTTATCTATGGTTAACAGTTTATACTCTTGCTGCCTTGGAGTATATATGATGTCAACAGTTTATGCTCATAAGACATTGGAGTGCTTTGTGATATCATCGTAGTTTATACTCATAAGATATTGGAGTAGTTTTAAATATCATCATAGTTTATACTCATGAGTTTTAGGGTAATCTTTACCATCACAGTTTATACTCATAAGATTTGAAGTCTCTTACTTGAAATAGCATATACTCTTAAGGTTCCCGAGTATTCATGACACCATTTATAGTCATAAGTATTTTGGAGTAATTTTTTCATTTATGGCTGACAGTTTATACTCTTAGAGTCCTAGAGTATTTTTTATGTGGCATAGTTTATACTCATAAGGTTTTGGAGCTTTTTTAAATTCAAATATGTTTATTTACATGATATGGCCGAAGGTTTATACTCCTACAACCTTGGAATATCTATGATGTCCATAGTTTATACTCGTAAGACATTGGAGTGGTTTTATGTGACCATGAAACCTCTTTATATTCTCAAGGTTGAAATTTCACCTGAAAACTTTGAAGGTCGCATATGCATTCATGCATGCATACTTGATCTGCCAATGGTTTAGGTTGGAGTTGTGCCACAGGTTCATACCAAGACCTCTATCTTTGTTGAGTTTTTTTCACCTTCTTTGCTAACTTCTCTAACGAAACCAATTGGCCTTCTTTGTGACCACACAGTTTGATATGAAGTTGTTGCATATTGACAACATTCGTGACACCGAAGTTTTAAAATTCGAGCTTTTTATGCTATTATCGATGGTTGCTCCTGCAAATTGGAATGTGTTGTTGGTGAGGAACCAACCGAGTAATGTAGGGACCCCTTGCATGAGCTTGTTATAGATGATAAATTAGGAATTTTTTACCCACGCAAAGTTGTAAAATTTTGGCGCGCTGGGGCTCTTGGTTTGATAGAGTAGTTTGCACCTCAATAGGGATATTTCGCCGCTGCATTTATGCATATATATCTAGTATACTCATAGTCGAGGCTCACCACACAATGTTTGATGTGATTTAGATCTCTTTTCCAAATGAACCTGATACCAACAACTGTTGAAGGATTTTGCTTGTCACTGTTGCCTGGATCCTAAGGCCACCCTTGTTGATACGTAAATGGAAATCCAAAGGTTTGTATTCCATATTCTTGGAAAAGTGGACAAATACCTTGCCGATTATAACACGACAATATTTGATATTACAAGATTTTCCTCGATGATGATGTTGTTATACTGAATTATATGAACCCTCAAAGGATTCATGTACCATAGATGATGGTGATAATGAGAAGGGATTTTTCAACATTGTTGTCAAGTTCTTATGCCTAATTTTACAATCATGATAACACCTATACATTACTTTAGATAATTTTTCAATGGTTTTATGAACCATCAAAGGAACAACTCTGGAGCATCTGGTCAGAATTTATTCTGATCATTGATGGGTTTCCCTATAGAAGAAAACACCTGAGACAATATGGCCACAACGCCACCTCCATTTCCAGGTTGCTTGCTTTGGTGTTTATGCACCACCCTCCCTATTTCTTTGCAGTCCAGTAGTGCAAATTCATATTTGTTAAATATCGCTACTTTTCCTTTTTTGGAATAATAGTAGGGTGATTGCCCCACTTCTACAATTTTCCCTTCCATATATGGTATCGGAGCTAGAGTTGCGGCTCCACGATCAAATGTCGCATTTTCAGCAGATTTCATATTATGATTGACTCACTTTGGAAGGACACGTGTGAACGCTTCCATTGACATAGACATGACCTTGTTTTCTTCATCTTGTTTGGTTGATGATGGGTTAGTGTTCCTAAGAACACTTTGGCTTAGTAATGACATGAGAGGACCAATTGTCATATCAAACCACTGGGATCCAATGTAGAGAGTCACAAACTATTTTACTTGTCCCTCCATGCCTTGAAAATGGAAGAACCATGTATTAGCTCGCTCACATTTGATATAGTTATAACATATTTTATGGGGATCCATATGTTGTAGGTTATCTTGTTATACACTTGTATCCTCAAGTTTTTTCAGATGCTTCTCAACAGATCTTATATTTTTCTTGGATGGTTTTCGAAGGACATGAGTGAACCTGATGCAAAGAGACCTTGTTTTTCTCGGTCTTGCTTAGTTGGTGAGGATGGGTCAACACTACTAAGAGAACTTTGTCTTAGTAATGTTATTAAAGGGCCTAATGGCACATCAAACGAAAGGAACCCGGCACAGATAGTCACAAATTGTTGGACTTGTCCCTCCGTGCCATAAAAATGGAGGAGCAACATATTAGCCCTCTTAAATTTAGATATATGAGGAAAATATATTATAGGAATCCATATGTTGTATGCTATGCCGGAATTTCAAAGATGAGGGGAGAAATAGGTCCCACCGGATGTGCCAGAATTTGATGATGGGAAAATGGGGCGAGAAAGTACGCATCCACGTCATAGAGATAGATAGTATAATTTAAATGCATAAATAAGTAAAGGGATCAAACATAATAGGTACTTTATTTTCAGAACTCTTACATTTGCATAAAATAACTGTTAATTACATCTCTGTAAAGAAAACTTCTGATTAAGAATTCCAACATATCTATTACATAACATTATAGCATATGAATATTACAAAATAAATAAAGTCCTCCTCATTGTCATATGCACCACCATGATTGGGGAAGTCTTCAATTCATCGATGCTAATATATGTGAGGCATGATAATGATGGTTTGATTTATTTGTAGCATATGACATTTTAATAGTCATATTCTCCACTTGTGTCAATGTTGATAGTACTTAGTGTTCATATATATAGCATGCTCATGCCTTTGGCTTTTTCACCTAGCTCGTTAACTATTGGAGATATAGTAGTGAGTGGTATTTATATTTTTGATCATATGCGGATCTATTTAAATGGTTAACTAACTTGGCCAAAGAGAATGTGTGCAATATAGGGCATATCTCAGTATGTGATTTATATATGCATGAGCATGTGTGAAATATAGGCCACAACTCTATTTATGAGTCGATTTTATCATGCATGCGATTTCTTTATGCATGCACGGGATGGAGAGAATATTTGGTTTACTTGGAGACAACGAAGTATATAGCATTGCGCCAAGCTAACATACCTGGACATTATATGGAATTTGATGATGCAGTATGATATGTTTGGTGCAAATAACATAGGCCATCATCCTAGTTATCATAGATACCCACACCTATATGAGAGGAGTGAATTTTTTAGTTTTAATCTCCTCAAGTGCACTATGTTATGTTAGTGCAAGTGGCCTAGGCTATGATCCTAGTCATAATCTAGTCTTATGGATGCATGCACCTGTATGAATGAGATACATGGTTTAGCTTTAATCTATATGCAATTATCTTATGACATATAAGTTAAATGCCTACATGCACTTTACTAGTTCCTAACTATGCCACGCAGAACTAGTCAAATATTTATATGATTTTGGATGTCACGGGAGTTGTATATTTCAACTCCTAGTTTCTTTTGCTATGATAAACTTTAGTTAATTGATCATATCTTGAATTAACCTACATGCAGATTTGTTTAATTTTAGCCCTTCATACATGTTATGGCATACAACGAAGATATCATTATGGCTAGTCCTTGGACAATATGGAGCATGCTATACTTTTAGGATGCAACATATTTTAATTTTTACTTAGCTTACTTAGTTACTAGCATGATAAGTAGTGCCTGATGCAAGATGATATTGGCTAGGCATGAGATTTTGGAGGTCTTTGCTTGTGTCAATGTGACCAAACCAAAGGCGTAAGTTAAGTAATATAAGAATTTAGAGCAACTTGGCTTGTATCAATGTGACTTAGACAAGAGCATGATTTTAATAATATGTGATTTTAGAGAAACTTGGCTTGTGTCAACGTAACCAAGCCAAGAACCAAATTTTAGTGATATATGTAAATTAGAGCACCTTGATTTGTGTCATGACCAAACCAACGTCATGCGTTTATTGGCATACGAGTTTAGAGCAACTTCGCTTGTGTCGATGTGACCAAATCAAAGGTGTAAGTTAAGTAATATATGAATTTAGAGCAACTTGGCTTGTATCAATGTGACTAAGCCAGGAGCATGATTTTAATAATATGTGATTTTAGAGTAACTTGACTTGTGTCAACGTAACCAAGCCAAGAGCCAAATTTTAGTGATATATGTAAACTAGAGCACCTTGATTTGTGTCAATGTGACCAAACCAATGGCATGCATTTAGTGGCATATGAGTTTAGAACAACTTGGCTTGTGTCGATTTGACCAAACCAAGAGCATATATTTTAGTGATATATATAAATTTAACCTTGGTTTGTGTCAATGTGATCAAACCAACGACATGTGTTTAGTGATATATGAGTTTAGAGCAACTTGGCTTGTGTCGATGTGACCAAACCAAGAGCATATATTTGATTATATTTTCATATGAGCATGATGAAACCAGTGATAATTCATATTAGTTTAGCTATCTAGGACTAAACTATTTATAAGTTAAATGTCATCCGGATATTTATTTGTTATGCTTAAGTTAGTATTAACAACATGATGTACCATCACTGTGGGAAAAATTGTCGCTGCCGTGTGCCAAATAGACTAGAATACGACAAAATTTGTCTTTGCCGTGTACAACCTAGAAAGCACACGACAAAATACGCGAACACGGCAAATTTCTGAAAAAAAACACGGCAAAGACCTACAAAGGAACACGGCAAAGAAAAAATACTCGGCAAATTCGACAGCGGCACACAACATAGGTGTCATCACGGCAACAAGGTGGGACCCGTGACCCCACATGTCCACTTGACGGGAATGAGCTAACGGCTGTAGACGGTGGCCTATTTGCCGTGTGCCCTCACCAGTCCTTTGTCGTGTGTATTTCGCAGTATACACGGCAAAGGACCTTTGCCGTGTGTATTCTGTAGTATACACGAAAAAGGGCCTTTGTCGTGTGTATTTCTCAATATACACGACAAAGTTGTATTTTTTTTCTTTTTTCTCTTTTATCACATTACTCTTAGGAAAATCATAAAAAATCATTCTAGTTCGAAAAAATAGAAATAATATATCAAAATTTGTAGAAAAATAAGATCTATCTATCTACACTCAAATATTAGAATTTTATGTTGAATATGAATCTTCATACTCGACGTTTTGACTATAGTTTAAAGCAGGCATAAAAAATTCAAAAATGATCGAAACAATGTGAAACCTTCGCGTGGAGTCATATTATATGACATAGTTGGTAGGAAAAATATCAAACTTGGTATATTGATTATGTCTCAAAAAAATCTTCACAAAATGATCTATCTCATTTGAGGATTCCTGGCTTTCGGTTCAAATGACCTTATGGCCAGAATCGCAACATAATTTATGATAATGTGCCCATATTGTGCAATCATATGCATCATGGGATGGAGAACAATATTGCAGGATGAAGTTTTCCTTTTCGTTGCACGGAAAAGCCATTTTCTATTTTTGGAGCGCAAAAATCGGGACGTTTTTTGAAGAAACACCAAATGTTCAATTCAAAAATGCTACCACCCCGTTTTTCAAAAATACTGTACCACCTTACATGAACAATTTCCCAACCGGGGATTTTAATACCTTTTCGTCCACCTCTGGTGAAAAAGACAAATTTCTGTCGAATCGGTAGGAAGTGGGTAAGATATGAACTGCAGGTACATGATATCATGCTCATGATTTTTTTTAAAATCATTTTTAGGTTCACAATATGATGTTTCTTCAGAGATCCAATGCAAGTTTAGCGAGGCTCAGCCCCGAGCTAAGAATCTTCATGTCCGTCGTTCTATTAGGGTTTGACGATAGTTTCAATGACCATAAATAAATCTAAATCAAAAAAATGCGATACCTTCGCATGGTGTCATATTTTGTGACATAGTTGGGAGGAAAATATCAAATTTGGTATATTGATTATGTCCCAAAAGAACCTTCACAAATTGACCTATCTCATTGGAGGTTTCCTCGCTTTCGGTTCAAAAGGCCAATGTTATGGGAAGAATCGCGACATAGTTTGTGATAATGTGTCCATATTGTGCATGCATGTGCATCATGGGATGGCGAACAATGTTGCAGAACTAAGTTTTCCTTCTCGTTGCACGGAAAAGCCATTTTCTATTTTCAGAGCACAAAAATCGGGGCGTTTTGTGAAGCAACACCAAATGTTTAATTCAAAAATGCTATCACCCCATTTAAAAAAAATACTATACCACCTTACATGAACAATGTCTCAACTGATGATTTTAGAACCTTTCCGTCCACCCCTGGTAAAAAAGACAAATTTCTACCGAATCGATAGGAAGTGGGTAAGATATGAACTTCAAGTACATGATGTGATGCACTTGATTTTTTTAAAAAATCATTTTTAGGTTCACAATATGATGTATATTTAGAGATCCAATGCAAGTTTAGCGAGGCTCAGCCCCGAGCTAAGAATCTTCATGCTCGCCGTTCGATTAGGGTTTGATGATAGTTTCAAATGACCATAACTAAATCAAAAAAATCAAAACAAATTGAGACCTTCACGTGGTGTCATATTTTGTGACATAGTTGGGGGAAAAAATATCAAACTTGGTATATTGATTATGTCTCCAAAAACTTTCCCAAAATGACCCATCTCATTTGAGGTTTCATGGCTTCCGGTTCAAATGACCAATGTTATGGGCAGAATCGTGACATAGTTTGTGATAATGTGTCCATATTATGCATGCTTGTTCATCGTGGGATGGCGAACAATGTTGCAGGAGGAAGTTTTCCTTTTCGTCGCACGGAAAAGCCATTTTCTATTTTCGGAGCGCAAAAATCGGGGCTTTTTGTGAAGCAACACCAAATGTTCAATTCAAAAATGCTACCACCCTATTTTAAAAAAATACTGGACCACCTTACATGAACAATGTCCCAACGAGGGATTTTCAAACCTTTCCATCCACCCCTAATGAAAAAGACAAATTTCTGCTGAATCGGTAGAAAGTGGGTAAGATATGAACTACAGGTACATGATCTAGTGGTCATGATTTTTTTTAAATCATTTTTAGGTTCACAATATGATCTTTCTTCAGAGATCCAATGCAAGTTTAGTGAGGCTCAGCCCCGAGCTAAGAATCTTCATGCTCATCGTTCGATTAGGGTTTGAGACCATAACTAAATCAAAAAAAAATCAAAAAAATTCAAGACCTTCACGTGGTGTCATATTTTGTGACACAGTTGGGAGAAAACATATCAAACTTAGTATATTGATTATGTCTCAAAAAACCCTTCACAAAATGACCTATCTCATTCGAGGTTTCCTGACTTTCGGTTCAGATGACCAATGTTATGGGCAGAATCGCGACATAGTTTGGGATAATGTGCCCATATTGTGCATACATGTTCATCCTGGGATGGCAAACAATGTTGCGGGAGGAAGTTTTTCTTTTCGTCGCATGGAAAAGCTATTTTCTATTTTTGGAGCGCAAAAATCGGGGCGTTTTGTGAAGCAACACCAAAATTTCAATTTAAAAATGCTCCCACCCCATTTAAAAAAAAATACTAGACCACCTCATATGAAGAATGTTCCAATCGGGGATTTTAAAACATTTCTGTCCACCCCTGGTAAAAAAGACAAATTTCTGCCGAATCGGTAGGAAGTGGTCAGATTTGAACTACAGGTACATGATCTGCTGCTCATGATTTTTCAAAAAAATTATTTTTCGGTTCACAATATGATATGGATGTTATATTTTGGATTCCTCTCATTTTTCTGGTCGATTTAGATATTTTATTTGTCGAATTCTGATTTACGGATTTAAATATATGAATTATTCCATATTAAATAGAAAAAGGTAAAAAATAAAATCATTTTATTTTTTTATGTGGATTCAAGATTATTATTACTTATTTAGTGTTGTCTACTTAAATAATTGTTTAAAATCTAAAACTGAGATGCGTGACATCATGGTCCAAGAGTTAATAGGATTGATATGAAAGGATTATCGACAAGGTATGATTTCTTTCTCGGATGCTCATTCGGAAGGAATAAAAAAGTTAAGCATGCTAGGGCCAAAGTAGTGGTAGGATGGGTGAACAGAGGAGAAGTTTGATCATGAGTACAATTTAACTTAATATTAAGCATACTTACGATTAAAAGTATCCCATATGAGATTAACAAGTCAAAAATATTAAAAAAGTTTAAAAAAACAATTGAATTTTTTTTCAATTTATTTTGAAAAGGCAGCCTCTTTGCCGTGTACTTGACACACGGCAAAAGCGCCTTTGCCGTGTAGAATTTATGGGCGACACACGGCAAAGGCAGCCTTGACCGTGTAGGATTTATAGGTGACACGTGGCAAATGCAGCATTTGCCGTGTTGGATTTATGAATGACACACGACAAAGAATAGACACCGTCATCTCCAAGGGGAACCGTCATGTCACTTATTTTGCCGTGTCTACGCGTAAGACACACAGCAAAGGCTTTGCCGTGTCTTATTTGAAAAACACACGGCAAAGGGCTTTTACCGTGGCAAACGTTGCCGTGTGGCATTTGCCGTGTGTATACACACGATAAAGCCTTTGTCGTGTTCTAGAAAGTCTTTACCGTGTTATATTGCCCACACGGCACAGGGCCGCTCTGCCATAGTGCATTTTTTATCAATGGGTAGATGTCAGGTAGATGACATCTACGGTTTCGATTTCCTCACATGCGATGGACTAAAAAAATAGTGCATTGTGCTATGTCTAGTGCAAATCGGTATACAGAAACTTTCGATCATATGATTTAACACATGCGTACCTATTATATAATCCATAGCTACACATGATGCTCCCTAAGCAAGCTGATGCACGCATGAAACCTACCTGATCATGCGACGTGGGGATCTCAAATTTAATATTACCCAACAAGTTTTAGCTAGGAAGATGGCATGCAACAATTATCTTATTTGATCTTCGTTTCATGCTTACACGGCTAGTACCAGAAGCATGCAACGGCGGCCTAGACAATATATAACCTTATATAGAAGAAATGGTCTGAATTTCTACCAACATGGAATTTGATGAGGTTAAAGCCATATGGATTTTCTTCTACTTCTATTCTTAATTTGTATCAACATGGGATCAAGATCACCATGTGTGACCAAACTAAGAAGAATTTTATTATGTGCACCTAATTTGTATCAGCATAGGATCAAAGATCACCATGAGACCAAATTGAGAATTTGGTTTATGACTTGATTCGTATCATCATGGGGTCATGATCACCATGAGACCAAATCAAAGGTGATTTAATTTAGACAAGTTAGAGCAGCATGTGCAAAATATATTTGATGAATCTACCTCAATCTACCTTTTCTCACCTTCGATGTGGAGACGAACAAGAGCTGCGATGCGGCAACAACCAAACTGGCGCTTGGCCTGCGGCAACTAGGCAACGACACATATGGTATCGTGTATGTCGAGTGATCGGAGACGCAGCCGGCGAGCGGCCGGCGACATATGTGGCTGTCGACGAGCGGCCGACAGGCGTGTATATGTGGTGGACGGCTAGCAGCACGAACTTGGCTGAGCGGCGGAGCGATAGAGTCGATGGGTTGTGGATTGGTGATTTGGGCAGGAGCGATGGACTGCAGGAGCAAGCCTGTGATGAGCTTGACTATTGATAGGTGATTGGGGATTAGCTCTCTTCGCTGGGCTCCTTTGGCAACTAGTCTTTATATCGGTATATCACAACTGAGATCACGACGGAGTGCGCACACGTCCTGGAGATCGTGGGCGCCGTGGCTTGCTTGCAGATTGGTTGTCAAGTTTCCTACTAGCATCGCCTTGGTCTAAGGACAGATATTTTAGCTACTGGATTTTCCGATCGAAGATAGCAGACCTGGGCTGGTCGTAGTCTCCGTTGGCCTAGTTGGTTGTAGCATGGTTTTGAGAGTTTCAATTAGGCTAGCTAGCTAATTATGATAGGCTAGTGTTAAGAGGCCCCAACCGTATATGTCGCGTATGGACAGACTGAATAAATAGGATGGGCCTAATTACTTTGGTGATTTAATTGTGTGGCACTAATCCATGCATGCACGTGATTATAGCATATATGCATGCAGCTTTCCTTTGTTATCTGGTACGCGCACGCAGGCTTGGTCTAGCTAGCTAGCTATATATAATAACTTATTATTTGACCGTTATATATAACTATAAGCTCATAGTAGTAATTTAGTGGTTGATAATTACCTTGGATACACTACGGGAAAGAAGTTCTTTGCCGTGTGGTCAAACCCACACGGCAAAGGGAACATGGAACACGGCAAAGTATACACACGGCAAAAGCCACACGGCAAAGGTGCCGTGTGTTTTCTAAATAATACACGGCAAACCCTTTGCCGTGTGTCTTACGCGTAGACACGGCACAGTAAAGCAACTTGACGCCTCCGTCCGTTTAACGGAGCAAGCGAGCCTTTGCCGTGTTCCTTCTTTGCCGTGTGCTTTTTACGCTTTGCCGTGTGTTTATTTGTTGCCGTGTGTCCTTTTGTTACCGTGTAGTGAGGCTTTGCCGTGTGCCTCAAAGGATACACACACGGCACAGTAGCACCCTTTGCCGTGTGCCTCTGGGATGAAACACACGGCATAGTCTCCTTCTTTGCCGTGTGCCCGTGGGATACGCATCACGGCAACGCAGCCACCTTTGTCGTGTGTCTTTCCTAAAAGGCACACGGCAAAGGCCCTTCGAGCCAACCCAGGAGCGCACAGGCTGCTGCTACCATTTGGCACTTACACACAGCAAAGGCCCTTTTATTTCCCTTTTTATTTGTTTTTTCTACATCCCTGCATTTAAAACAATAGTTGATATATACGACAACAAATATATGATCCAAACAAGCAACTATGCTCCAAGCAAACATACACATGATCCAAACACTCATACACATCACAAACATATGATCCAAGCACTCATACACATCACAAACATATGATCCAAGCACTCATACACATCACATGATCCAAGCAAATATATGATCCAAACAATCACATATGATTCAAGCACGGCGAAGGTCGATGTCCTTGATGCACTCGATGGCCACCACATATCCACATCCTACACGGTCGAAAGCAAAATAGTGAGATTCGCATAACAAATTTTCACAAGTGTAGTAGTGGCAATGTAGCAATATAGAAATATACAACTTGGCAATAGCATACAAAACTAGTATTCATCAACTTTCAAGGAAAGTTGATGGAAATGACAATTACATGTGATTTTGACAAGTCTCGTGGCAAGTTAATGAAAATGATAAGTAAATTTTGACAACTGTCATGGCAAGGCTAAATTTTCTACAAGTATCATCGCATGGATAGATTTGACAAGTGTAGGAGAACTAACCGTGATGCACACATGATAGCCACAACCTCAAAGGCCTCTTACAAGGTCAAAAGCACAATCATGAGACTCTCCAAGTGTATCGAGTACCGATATCGAGTGATGCACAAGGTCAAGTGTAGGAGAACTAACCAGGAGGACTCTGATCCAGCCTGCGGACGACCGACGGATTGTTGACGGTGAAAGGCGACTGGTTGTTGGATCCACCGTCTGACCCACCAGGCGGCGCCTGGTTGTTCGACCCACCAAGCGGCATCAAATTGGCCAACTACACGATGGGAAATTGTGAGCATTAGATAATACGAAAATATTGAAAATTACGAGCATTAGACAATAAAGACATGTGATCACTTACCCACGGGAAGGCGAAAGGAGGAGTAGGAAGAGACTCTGGTGGAGCAGTCATGAGCATTTGGTTTGCCATCCACTGCGTCATCTGTTGTTGCTGCTCCAGCATCGCCTACTGCTGCCTAAGCTGCTGCTCCAGCTGTAGCTACCGCTGCTCGGCTGCCTCTCTGCTTGTCCTCTCAGCGGCCATCTCCTCCTACATCATGTAGCCGTGATATCATGAACATTGCAATGTAAAACATGTAGTAAACCAAAGATGACTGAGGAAGAAGAACATACCCGTAATTGGTCGACAGCTATAACCGAAGGCCGTGGACGGGTCTCTACGGCAGGCATGGAGCTCGTCCTGCCACGCCGGATATGGCGCATAGACGGAACGGTCCTAGGGTCGACAGACCCGTTAGCAATCCATAGGCGGCCATTCCTCTGGCCCTGTCCCGCCAGCACGGCAACCTCAGGATCGAAGGGGGCGGTTTCAAGGTTGGAATCTTCGCCGTGCACCTGCTTGTACTTCTCGGGGTACTTCGTACCCCGGATCTTGGCTCCCTCATTGATCCATGGGGAGCCATTCACAGGCTCGTCCAAGGTGCGCATCTTCTTCCAAATGGCAAACATGGATGGCTCCACACCTGTCTTTACTTTCTGCAAATGAGAGGACAAAGATAAGTGAAGGGGGACTCCCTTGTGGAGTAAAGAATAACATGAGAAGCAAAAATAAAGAAAGCATTTGCTCACCTCTTTTTGCCTGACAAGGGCGAAGGGGATGCTGCCTTGGCGGTGTGATCCACCCTTCATCTCCTCTCGCCGCTTCTTTGCGGCCTCGTGTCTCTTGAGGTACTCGGCGTGTGTCCACCACGCTACCATCGCCGTGTAGCACCTCGCGTCATTACCGACAAACTGAGGAGGGTTCTACATCCACAAGGTACAGGTATTAGTACAACATGAAATAGATGAAGGTCAAGAAATCAGTAAAACAGAAACACAACTACCTGCAGGTACTGCCATGGCTCGAAGAGCATGTCCCGGCCTTGACTCTTGTTCATCCAGATCTTACGATTGCCAAACCAGTTGTGGACAGAGTTCACGCGTGCCTCGTAGTGCATGTCTTGCACCTTCCTCTTGGAAAGCTTGTTCACGATCGCCATGCACTCCGTTGAGTTCTCCCTGTGCATGTCGAAGTAATTCTACAAGTATGCACACAGGAAAAAAAGGAGTCAAAGCCACGAGTCAAAGTCACGGTGATTTAATTATGACAAGTGAAACAAACTTACCCAGAACAGAACTTGAATCTTCTCCGCCATGTGGTTGTACTTTTTAGTCGGATCCGGGGCGTAGTGGTAATGCTTCCAAGTCCAAGCTACATCCTCCTGACCATTTGGGAGAGTGACAATCCCAGGAAAATATGCTCGAACCAGGGCTCCAAGGATGCTCGAGTAGCCACGATACGGCTTCATTCCATCCTCATATATAAAGGAACTACAAAATGAAAAATCATAATCAGTATGTGATGAAAATTCCAATATATGGTTAGCGGGTCAAATAATGTACCTCTTCCCAGCGGGTACGAGAACCTTATCGCATAGGCATAAGGTAGATCCGGGAGTCTCGCAACCCCACGCAGACATGCACTGTCCCCTAAAAACAAAGTGTCTGCAATCTGAGTATTAGGGGGAAACTCCCCGTTTCGGTGAAACCGGGGTAGATCTTGTCACAACATGTTCCCAAACATGGTTTTACATCATCACATGACCTAACCAATCCTAAAACAAGTGAGTTCTACACCGGGCTACCCCTGTCAGAAGAAAGTCTAGGAGGGTAGACGATCCGAGGCCCGCGGATCAGGGTTCTGCAGGAAGAAGCGCTTTGGGGCATCGGAACACCTCCAAACCATGCATGTGACCCTAGCATGTGTAATGAAGTGTGGTGGCATGCTCAAAACTCCTAAACCTGGTTCCCAAGTGTGACCCCCTTCGCAGACATATGCGATGTCCCCTAAAAACAAAGTGTCTGCAATCTGAGTATTAGGGGGAAACTTCCTGTTTCCGTGAAACCAGGGTAGATCTTGTCACAACATGTTCCCAAACATGGTTTTACATCATCACATGACCTAACCAAGCCTAAAACATGAGCGGGATACACCGGGCTACCCCTGTCAGAAGAAAGTCTAGGGGGTAGATGATCCGAGGCCCGCGGATCAGGGTTCCGCAGGAATAAGCGCTTCGGGGCATCGGAACACCTCCAAACCATGCATGTGACCCTAGCATGTGTAATGAAGTGTGGTGGCATGCTCAAAACTCCTAAACCTAGTTCCCAGGTGTGACCCCCTTCGTGAAAAAGACAAATTTTTGTGCTGAATTGGTAGGAAATGGGTCAGATATGAACTGCAGGTACATGATCTAATGCTCATGTTTTTTTGTAAAAATCATTTTTAGAGTGACAATTTGATGTTTCTTCAGAGTTCCAATATGCAAGTATAGGCAGGCTCAGCGCCGAACTAAGAATCTTCGTACTAGTCATTTTGACCGTAGTTGGGGGGGTAAGAAATAAAAAACATGCTTTGCCGTGTAGGTTGTATAAAGCACACGGCAAAGGCTTATCTTTGCCGTGTGTCTAACTGCAGCGGCACACGGCAAAGAACCACTGTCAGCCGCCGTTAGGGTGGCTCGCCTAGGGGGCTGTGGGACCCACCTCTTTGTCGTGCGGTCGTCTTTGCCGTGTGCCTCGATTGGTCTTTGCCGTGCATGTTTCTTTGCTGTGTGCCTTGATAGGTCTTTGCCGTGCATCCTTTCTTTGCCGTGTGTCTCTTTTCATCTTTGGCGTGTACCCTTTGTTTGCCGTGTGTTTTTTTTGAATCTACCGTGTGTGTGCTCTTTGCCGTGTACTTCTGGACCAGCTCACGGCACGGAACATCCTTGTCGTGTTCCCGCCCTTTTAGCACACGACAAAGGACGGGGGCGACGGCAGCGGGAGTTTTTCCCGTAGTGATAGCCAATACATGACTAACCTTTTATGATATCATGTGGTAGCATTATATGTTAAATATTTGTGACCGTATTTTATACTGCCAGAATGACGTGGACGTTTTATCCCATGATCGCATATTCGAAAATACTAATGGCACACTGGCGGTGAATTATGGCCAATATTTGGTGTAAGACATTATCTGGCCAAAGCATCTTGATAATTTAGGGTTGCTCGCAATGGCGAAAATCTAGAGCGATATTAGAATGCCATGTAGATGATGTGTGTGTCGAATAATTTACCCTTTTTTATCATAAGGTAAATCCATTTTGGATATTATTTTACTATTTAGTTGTTTCGTCATATTTTATACTCAATATAGCTTCTTTATATTCGAGGACAAAATCGGTGTCAACAGACTTTGATAGATTAATGTATCGCTTATGTGTGTCAGAAATCAGCTGGTTCACCTAAGACCCTTCCAGGTACCAGCAGGGAGAAAAACTATGATCGGCAAGTGTCTGATTCCGCATTAGTTTTTATTGATGAACAATATTTCCAGGGAGACCTGACTTAGGAAGTTGGACCCATCGAAGACCTCCCTGCTAGTCCGCCAACTTATCCACCCCCAATGTGCTTGCTCTATTTTTTAATTGTGATATCTGTTGCATTTTCCATGTTTTGTATTTCAATCCCACCAAATATTTTACAATGCCCTCTTCCTAGTTCATGCATCATATATATAGAGCACATTTTTCCTTTCTATTCTTCTGTTCCATGTGCATCTCATTACATATAGAACTATAACAGATTGAAGTATTGTTTATGTGTGTCAGGAATCAGCTGGTTCATGTAAGACACGTTCAGGTACCAAACGCGAAGCGTCGACAAGCCGTCCTGCTAATGCTACCGGTGGAACACAAACACACGTCGTGAAATACAATAAATGAAAATAAGGAAACTCACATACGGCTAAAAAGTGTCGTCTTGGCGGCACACCACATGTTCCAACAATAGTAGACGCAGAAAATACCATCCCACACATTCCACAATCACCAATTGCCAATCAAGATACCCCAACAACAATTGACAACCGAACCAATTTTGACCTCTACTTGCCTAACACTACTGACACAACACCAACAAGCTAGCGATGATCACCAACATGTTGATCAGCCCGTCGCCAAACAAGGTATGTGTTCCAAGGATTATCGATGCATGCTTCCTTATATATACCGTGCAAGCTTGATGTAATGGTTGAATTGGCAGCTACACAAAGATTTAAGAAAAGGGGGCCAACGGTAGGAAAAAAGCTTGAAGCTAAAATTTCCGAAACGCAATCTAGATATTGCATCAATTCTATTGTGCCTGACAAGCGAAGGCCAGAAGATTTAGAAGAATCTACTTTTCTAGCATTCGAAATAGGCGTTTTTGTCAGGAATAATATTCCCATCTTTGTATCGTTCAGGCTCCACCAACAGACCCTTGATCATTACAATTTGTTACTGCAGAAGTTACATGTAAGTCATGGTGCTCTGTCCCATGCATTCAAGCTTGCTCTTGGTTCTATTCTAAGTCACATAACACATCAAATGTTCCATTCTTGCCGACAGACAAAATTCAACTTCGATCAGGATAATAAAGATATAGAGTATGTTCTCATGGAAATGTTCTCCTGTTCTTTGCGCCAGCAGCACCATAGGCTAAAGAGTAAATACTTTGATGGTAAGGCAAGCAAGGATATTTAAAGAACGACTCCTTTGGAACACACTATGACTGACCAACACTGGATAGATCTTCTCGACCACTAGTTTGATCCAAAGATTATGGTATGGTTTGTGAAGACTGATACCATATCATATTCAAAATTCCTATTTGCACATATGTATCACTAGTCTCCTTTTGTAGATGAACGCTGAAAAAAACAAGATAAACCATGTCGCGCAACGCTTAACAAACCGAACTGGATCTCGTGCATTGGTTGGCCACCTGAGCGCAATAGTAAGAATAATTAGTTCTTAATCTTCTACAGACTTTGTGCTTCTTATATTTTTGATAATGTGTTCAACCCACTTCTAGAAAGGTGCGGTAAGTCTGCAGCAAAAATTACAGGCATGCCAGACGAGCAAAAACGAAGGGCTCAATCCTTTCGCTGAGAGTGTTATTGTAAGTCTTATGTTCGATTGATATTTTGTGATGACACACCCGAAGTGATTTATATGTATAGTTAGATGTGCAACACTGCCTGAACTTCTGCCCAGTTTTATTTTTAATTTAAGTACTAGATGATTTCTAACTAGTGTGAGTTTCAGTTTTCAGCTGTACAAAGAGTTGTCTTGTATATATCATGCACCCGGCGATGAAGAAACAGACAGTTGCCATGTTGGCATAGTCCTGTTATTGCGTGCTAGTGATAAAATTCTTATCAGTATGATCAGATAGCTATATTTTTACTACAATATATATGATGCGTAATCAGCCATGCCAACTTTTAAGATTAGTTTATAGATAGGTTAAATGTGTTATCTGCATGTTTCTCTGTATTAGCTATTCTTCTCTCACCCATGTCTACCAACTGATAACCTTACAGATTAAATTGAATGAGGAGTGGTCTGGAACAAACCCAAAAAGAATATCTGGAAACATTTAAAATGGTACTAAAAGGTGAAGGTCATCGTAAAAGCACGTTCCTGCGTAATGATGGGTTGTGGCAATGCAAGTCCAAGTCCAAGTGGCCATATTTATCTAGTCAGGAAGAAATTGTAGCACTACGGACTGAACAAGAAGTGCATAGAAGAGCAATCGATGATATGAGACAGAAAGCATTAGCATGTGATGCGGAGTTGAAGATGTTACGAGATCAACAAAATTCTCGTGAGCCCATTGATGAGGAGACTTGTCTAAATTGAATATGAACCCTGACAATGACAGGTGAGTACAATGGTCCTGCGAAATGGTTCCTGCTACAGAGCCCGAGTTGTGTTTGGGGCCATGTAACAAAAACAGACGGAGTATTTGTTCCGCATCATGCTTTTATCTGTTTACCATATGCTCGATGCACAAAAATCCTGTGCCCCAACCTCACTCTCTCAGCCTTGGATTCCTGAACCTCACAAAGGTTTTTTATTCTTTGGACAACCGCCAAAATCAAAATCTCGGTCCATGGACAAATCCTACCACCTACCCCGTTTATATCGGAGATTATGTATCCAATATCTTTGCCAATATGGTAAGTATTTTGATGATCAGTTGATGTGAATCAGCCTTAAGTTTGTACCGAGGGAGTACCATTAACGAAATTAAAAAATCTCACTCGAGCGGCAAAACCTGCAGCCAACCCTATTTGAATCAGAGTTATCCAATTTTCATTATGGATGATAAGTTAATGTCACTCTTGGTCTTCAATTCCTGAATAAGGAGTACACCTTCATCCAAATGTTTCCTAGACACTAGCCAAATTCAAAGTATCAGTCTGCACAATTATTATGCTCATGAATGATTAGTTGATGTGACTCTAGGACTTGAATTCCTGGACAGATAGCGTACGGTCTACTAGATTTTTTCTATTATTATTTGGCCGGTAGCCAAATTCAAAATCGCAATCGAATGGAAAAATCACACCCTGACCTTGAAGCATTTCCTGGTCCACCGTTTCAAAAACTTTGTGGCAAAATATCCCACCGGGGAGTACCATTTTTCTGTTATTATTATTTGGTCGGTAGCCAAATTCAAAATCTATGTCGAGCAGCAAAATCAAACACTGACTTTGAAGCATTTCCCGCCCCACCGTTTCAAAAAACTTGAGGCCAAATCTCCCACCGAGGAGAACCACTTTTCTATTAATTATTATTTGGCCGGTAATCAAATTCAAAATCTCTATGGAGCGGCAAAGTCAAAAACCGACTTTGAAGCAGTTCCCGTCCTACCGTTTCAAAAACTTTGAGGGAAAATCTCCCACCGGGGAGTACCATTTTTCTATTATTATTTGGCCAGTAGCCAAATTCAAAATCTCTATCGAGCGACAAAATCAAATACTGACTTTGAAACATTTCCCGCCCCACCGTTTCAAATAATTTGAGGCCAAATCTCCCACCGGGGAGTACCACTTTTCTATTAATTATTATTTGGCCGGTAGACAAATTCAAAATCTCTTTCTAGCAACAAAGTAAAAAACCGACTTTGAAGCATTTCCCGTACCACTGTTTCAAAAACTTTGAGGCCAAATCTCCCACCGGGGAGTACCACTTTACTATTAATTATTATTTGGCTGGTAGGCAAATTCAAAATCTCTGTCGAG
Organism: Avena eriantha; assembly: GCA_910589775.1. NCBI lineage: Eukaryota > Viridiplantae > Streptophyta > Magnoliopsida > Poales > Poaceae > Avena > Avena eriantha. The sequence continues at coordinate 555,018,882 of OU342743.1, forward strand.
CGGCAAAATCAAACACTGACTTTGAAGCATTTCCCGCCCCACCGTTTCAAACACTTTGAGGCCAAATCTCCCACCGGGGAGTGCCACTTTTCTATTAATTATTATTTGGCCGGTAGTGAAATTCAACATCTGTGTCGAGCGGCAAAATCAAAAACCGACTTTGAAGCATTTCCCGCCCCACTGTTTCAAAAACTTTGAGGCCAAATGTCCCACCGGGGAGTACCACTTTACTATTAATTATTATTTGGCAGGTATCCAAATTCAAAATCTCTATCGAGCGACAAAATCAAACACTGACTTTGAAGCGTTTCCCGCCCCACTATTTCAAAAAATTTGAGGCCAAATATCCCACCAGAAAGTACTACTTTACTATTAATTATTATTTGGCCGGTAGCCAAATTCAAAATCTCTGTCGAGCGGCAAAATCAAACACCGACTTTAAAGCATTTCCCTCCCCACTGTTTCAAAAACTTTGAGCCGAAATCTCCCACCGAGGAGTACCACTTTTCTATTAATTATTATTTGGCCGGTAGCCAAATTCAAAATCTTTGTCAAGCGGCAAAATCAAAAACCGACTTTGCAGCATTTCCCACCCCACTGTTTCAAAAACTTTGAGGCCAAATATCCCAACGGGGAGTACCACTTTACTATTAATTATTCTTTGGCCGGTAGCCAAATTAAAAATCTCTGTCGAGCGGAAAAATCAAACACTAACTTTGAAGCATTTCCCGCCCCACTGTTTCAAAAACTTTGAGCCGCAATCTCCCACCGGGGTGTACCATATTTCTATTATTATTATTTAGCCGGTAGCCAAATTCAAAATCTCTGTTGAGCGGCAAAATAACACACCGACTTTGAAGCATTTCACGCTCCTCAATTTCAAAAACTTTTGACTTTAAAATTCCCATTTTATCCATTGTTCAGATGTCCTATGGGCACGCTAAAGTCGGTAGCTTGGGGGCACGATCGTAATTATTTTTCTGTTCACCTCCATAGTCCCGATTCGTACAGTTTTTCCAGCTGGCCCTCCCAAAATTTCAGGCTTATCTCCCACGCCCTCACCTCCACGACCACCACGCGCACCGCCCGGCGGCAATTTCACGGCTGCCGGAGCCGCTTCATCGATGCCCACCCCATCGGATCTAGTTCAACAGGTCTCTCTGCTACTCCACCAGAGCTGTGGTCTCGCTGATCGCGCCTATGGCGTCGTTGACCGCCTACGCTCTGCTTCCCTACCGCAGAAAGCTACCCAACTGTACGGGAGCAGCTTCACCGTTGTCCACCAGACAGGATCTATTTCAACAAGTTCCATGTCCACTTCTCCATACCAGCTACACGGTCGTCGCCGTTGACTGCACCGGCATCGACCGCCCAAGATCTGCTTCCTCGACGCCAACATCCAGCACAACCACAACACCCTCGGTGACCTGGACGTCACTCGCATGGTACCGATGTTGCTTAGACGCCTCTTCGACCAAGGTAAGAAAATCTCTAACCCGTTTTTGTTTTGTCAGCGGTATAGCAGGTGCAAGCCTGTCAGAGTGAACTGCATTTTTGTAATTGTGCTAGTACATGCAAGTCCCTGGGCACGCCTGTTCTTCGTGCTAATACATACAATGCCATTAGACATATTGGTTTGCATTCGCTGCTCTACAAATTTCAAGTCATGCACATGTCTGTTATATTGTCATGCACATGTCCTTATCTTAGATGCTCTGTACACCAGTAATTGCCTGCTATTGTGTAGTTCTTGCAAAATGTAATGTTAGTGGAAAATTTTAGTGTGGATTCCCTGCTCCACAGTTACTGACTCTATCTGGTAATTCCTGAGCTAAGTTCCTGCTATTATTTCCTCCCTGTCATCATTCTGTTGTCCTGTAGTACCCATTCAAACTCTTCGTACTAGTTCGATTATAATTTTGTTGTTGTCATCTAGTTCTTCAAAAGATGCAACACTGACTATTTTCTTTTTCCTTGCCTAGAGCTCAAAAATGCAACACTGAACATGTTGGTTCGCACAGCCTACAGGTACACCACTGATGCTATTATATATTTTCTATTTCTAGTGCTGGTTCGTCCTAATCAATGGCATAATTATTCTTTACTGTATAGTTCATTCGTGTTTTCCATTCTTGCGCAACAAGTTCTGGTATGATGCGGTTATAATTTCTATGTGGTTCATTCTTAGCTATGACAGTAACTGCATGCCATTGTGTAGCTCACTGCAAATTCCGAGTCGCCCAATGTCTCTTGCATTCCAGGAGATACCACTACTTCCATATATATTTGCTGAAATGACCTGGCTAGTTTATACTAACATTCTAAGAAACACTTTGTTTGATTGCTCATTTCATTGTTCGCATACTTGTCTAATGCTTGTTTGTCCTGTTCTATAGGTTCACAAGCCACACCATTATATCTCGTATCTGGTTCTGGTTCGTCCTAGGCAACGACATAACTATCCTCTACTATATAGTTAATTCATGGTTTGCATTCCTGCTCTACATGTTCGTATTATGCAGTTATAATTCCTATCTAGTTCATTCTTAGCTATGAGTAGTTTGTCTTCTTTGCTGTATTAACTTGTTATTAGTTAGTTTCAGACTGCAATTATTGCTATCGCCACCAAAGAGGGGATTGCAAGATCATGTCTCAAGGTGGTTTTCCAATGTAGCTGTCACACTCAAAGGGAGATGTAGTTGATGGATTGAGAAAGCAAATTGAGGACTTTGCTACCAACCTTATTGGCAAGTGAAATGCAGAATTTTCTTTCCCTTTTGTTCATATTATATAATATTTTTAAGAAGTTTGCAGCTGATGTAATATCTAGATAACTCGCATAGGCCATGTAGGCATTTAGTTGACGCCGTCCACGAATGGCGGTACCATCACTATGCCAGCTAGGTCGATCAGGTAACTGTATAGGGTTTGGTTATTTGCCCTTCTTGTATTGCGCCTTCCATGAACAGTAAAATATGATCACTAATTATACTCCTTTTATGATATTTGCATGGCCTTCAGAATTACCGAAACAGTATCGGCAACTAGGTAGAAGAGTAACAGGCCAGAACAGTAAAAGGCCAGAACAACAACATGCCAGAACAGCAACTGGCTAGAACAGTAACATACCAGAACAGTAACATGCCAGAACAGTAATAGTCTAAAACAATAACATGCTAAAACAGAAACATGCCAAAACAGTAGCAGGCCAAAACACCAGCATACCAAAACAGTGGCAACCCAGCATAGTAATAGGCTAGAACAGTAACAAACCAGAAAAGCAACATGCCAGAACAGTAACATGCCCGAACAGTAGCAGGCCAGAATAGCGGCAACCAGCATAGTAATGGGCCAGAATAGTAAAGGACAGCAATAGTAACGGACACGAATAGTAGACAGCCAGAACAGTAACGAGCCAGAATAGTAAAAGGCTAGAACAATATCGGACCTTCTCAAAAGTGGGCCATTCGTAGGCGGCCCAAGATGAGCTGTGCGAATAGTGACATGCTGACTGTGGGCCTTAACAGTATCGGGCCTACTTAACGCAGCCTTTTAACGGGCCGCACAGTATTCGAACAGTGTGGGCTTCTATAGGCCGAAATAGTAACAGGCCTGACATCCTCGGGCCGCTGTTGGTCGCTTCTTTTGGGCCCATTTCACATAGTGCAGGACAAAACTGTAACATGACATAATCTTATTGGGCTCCCCTATTAGGCCGGCCCACTTAATTATTAGCAGGCCTTGGTTGGGCCTGGCTTCTACCACGGTTTCTATGGTCGTTAACGGTGGTAACTAGGCGTTAACGGTGTTTGCCACGTGGCATTTTGCATAACGTCAGTAGTCAACATAGCTGGCGAACATATCTATGACGGAACAAGTTTTCGTGGCTGAAGGGTGCGATCCGCCACAGTGAGGAAAAAAACCGTGGTGTATTATTTTGTGACAGGGCTTTTACCACGATGAGCATCCGTCGTAGAAGAATTTTTAGCCACGAAAAATGGGCCTTCAATCACGAAAATTGTCCGTTGTAAAAGCCAACTTTTCTTGTAGTGCAAGTGACCAACTTGGAAGCGTACGGTCCCAATCGCCAGTCCGATCCCATCGCCCACAGACTCGAAATCCGGGCGAGTGGCCGGTGTGTGCATGGTGAAGTCAAAAGCATCGAAGAGGAGGCGAATCTCCGTTGTTGCAGAGTTGTAGATCGTAGTTGACGGGGCCGAAGAAGCCGCGACATTAGCACTCCCTTTTCCCACAGATGGCACAAATTGACGAGGGTTAAACTCATCAATGCCCATTGTTATGGACTTGGGTTTTAGAGAAGAGGGGAGCGCTGGAAGCATCAATCGGCTAGCAAACAACCACACAAGGACACAAGGTTTATCGAGGTTTAGGCCTCATAGAGGACCCTACTCCTACTTGTCTACTCTTGGAATTATCAAGGGAGTCGAAAGTTACAGGGGGTGCGCAGATGCAATCTAGCAATGATGTGGAAACTAGGGTTGTGATTGTCCTCCTTGCCGCTCCCTCCTAGCCTTTATATAGATAGACTAGGTCTTGGGATAGAAGATCGAGTCAGTTACAAGTTAGGGTTTTCCCTTTGAACTTTCTATCTTGAGCTCGCCGTGTGATGCAATCAGTCGGAGTCTCCTTAGGTCACCCAAACCTTGATTGGGCCCTGATAACATCGTGGGCTTCTGCCAGACTGGACCATATATGCCAAACTCGAGTACCTATAAGGTATGCCCATGTCGGGGAGTGTGAGGCATCATCGATGTCTATGTTCTGATCCGCGACATCTGGCATGCCAGGTAGGGGACTCTAGTGATTCAACTTCAGCAGATGTCTTCATCGATGCTAACATTGTTATCGTCGGCATCATCTGCACCAGCATCACGCATGGCGCCCAAAAGAGCAACTAGAGCTGCTGGGACGAGCATGGCCACCGCAGAAACTCTAACTATGCATACTAGGCCCCGTGACCTGGCTCTGGCCATGAACATGGCGATTGAGTAGTATGCACAGTAGGATGACACCGCGGGCGACCACAACGCGCATCCTCCGCCTGTGCCCATCGCATCCAGCCAGCCATAGTTGTCTCCCGAGGCGCTAGCTCAAGGGCTGGCTGCGGAAGGCATGGTGGCATGCGAAGAAGCACATCCAGGTGGTGCAGCTGGCGCCGCTACTGATGACCTCCCACTTGGTAGCATAGCAGGCATTGCTAGTGGGCGCATTCCCCCCGGTGGCACAGGAGGCGCTGTCGGTAGGAGTGTGCCTCCCGGAGAGTCATGAGGCGTCGATGGGCTGGTGGAGCATCTCGTGAGTGCAAACACTGATGCGACCACCATCAATCAAGGTGGGGGCATCCCCCACCCACATAAGATCTTGTGCCGATGTGGCATGGGGAGACCCCATAGGCCTGTCATATGGAGCCCACCGTGCGGCGCTAGGCAACAGCGGACGAATCACTCCTAATCTCACGGGGAACCGCACCTGGCGTGAAGCCATGGTCACTATCTCAGCCTTGGTCTAGTATCCCCTAGTGCCGTGGACAGCAGAGTTTGCGGCTTGGAGAGAAGAGGTGGAAGCTTGCGTGGAGGCTGCCAGGCAGCGCCCAGAGACCACCCGTGCGCACTCCCTGTCCTGCCATGGGCCAGGGCGTCGGCCGGAGCAAGCCCCACCCGTCGGAGGGCACCTGCAGGTCCCCGCCCTGCAGCCACAGGCTCCGCCAGCTGCTACCGGGCTAGGGGCTGGTGGGCCCAGGAATGACATGCGGGGAGTTTAGGAGCAAGTCGAAGGGTACCCGAGGGTTGGAGCTTCTGGGTAAGCCGATGCAGACCGTGCGTCGGTAGGATCCTCAACCAACCCCACACGTGACCGCACGGACATGCCACATCAAGAATCGGCTGAAGCCAGTGAGGCGCTCGTCAGAGAGCACCTCCTACAACTGTGCCACCAAGCTGCGGGTGTGGAGCCGATCCCGGGAAATGCTCCCCAGGCTGGAAGGATAACCTTGGAGTACGGCGGCGGTTGCTTGGCCTATACCCCTGCCCTGAGGCAGGTGGTGTGGCCACCCAAGTTCTGCCCCATCATCCCCATCAAATACAAAGGTAACACCAACCCGAAGGAGTTCATGCAGGTGTACTACATCGCCATGGCCACAACAGGTGCCAGCGAGAAAGTCATGGCGAACCAGTTCCCTATGGCGTTGAAGGGCACAACCATGTCATGGTTGACGCACCTCCCGCAAGTGTCGATCCGGACATGGGGGAACTCTGCGTCCATTTTGTGAGTGCATTCCAGGATGGGTTCAAGCGTCTGAGGACGCTCATCCAACTCCATGTTGTGGTTTAGGGGGAGGATGAGTGGCTGCGTGACTTTATGTTGCGTTTCTCAACAGTCACCCACACCATACTTGAAGCGGAGGATGCCGCCATCATTGGTGCATTCCTCATGAACGTCAAAGACCGCAAGATGCCAGAATAGCTCAGCATGCATCCCGTCAAGACCACTCACCAGCTTTGAGCCTTGGCATACCTCTGCTCGCTGGCTAAGGAAGAAGGACAAGGAACGAAAGCATGATACCCTCCAGGTTCTGTTGGCCGAACAAGGTGCTCCCACCGGCAGCAAAAAGAAGGCTAAGTTGGCCGAGGAGGTGGTGGTTGAGAAACCGGCTACCAAGACTTGGTGCCCGGTGCATTCATGTAGCCATCATGATGCTTGGGATTTCCATTCCGTGCGAGGCCTCACGGAGGCTAGAAAGAAGCGTTTTGCAGAATAGGGGGCTAATCCTCCCTTCGGGGACTATTACTAGTACGGGCAACCTAGGCATATGGCACAAAACTGCCCTGGGAGCCGTAGAGGTGGTCGTGGGGGAGGTGGTGACAGAGGTACAGGCGGAGGATGAGGAGGGCGTGGCAGGGGCCGCGACAACACAACCCCCAGACCACGCAACAAAGAAGCTGATGGGGTTCGTTGCATAGTAAACAAAAAATTCCTACGGTTGCAACTGCCAAGATTGAATATTGGTGATACTTGTAACGGTTTCAGATGGACTCACCCTCTAAGACCGTAAAGTGGGATAACGTTCCCGCAAACAAACGTGGCTGTTTTAGAGTGTACATGACCGTCCTCAAGGACACGATGACAATGCCACAAGTGCAGCGCCTCCGTAATCGGTCACACATACGATGTACCGATGACTTCCGTCCCTTGCTCCAGCTCGGCAGCGGAAGTAGTCGATCCTCGGGAAATCCGCCAACACTACAACATGGTGGTGACGGTGGTGGAGAAAATATTGAACAGGGCTTTTCCTAAGCATCGTACTCTTGATAGTGGACAAGCTTGCAAGGGGGAGAAGATGCCAACCAAAGGGCATATGAGAGAAGGGATAAATGAGTGAGATGAGAGGAGGAGGAGGAGGAGGAGGAGGGGACTTTTATAGGTGAGGGGGGCAGCCCCAAGAGGCATGACGCACTAGCCATGGTGGTGGCCCCACCTATCTCCCATTTATGTGTATGGACTTTTATAGGTCTTTCCATTAAAGAACTTTAATTAACTTGGTTTAATGTCACTCAATTTAATGAACACTTTATTTAATGAGTACTTCATTTAATGAGTACTTCATTTAATGAGTACTTCATTTAATGAACACATTAAAATTTTATCCCCTCGCAATATTCTAATACACACAAACTATTCTGGCAATTTTTATCAAAACAATTCCTACGCTGTCCAGTATTTTCTCTGGCATTCCCTATCCACTCGAATGCGTTGACTACCCTTAAGTGTGTCACCCTATGGTTCGCAAGCTGAGTGGACATGATCCATAATGACTCCCACCAACTCAAATGATAAACTAGTGGTCGCGTGGACCTTTATTTGCAGTAACCAATTCCTTTTGTCTCATGATATTTTGTTTGCCCACGATCCGATCATTTACTATCATCCATACCTAGTTCGATCCCATTACTGACAAGTACTCTTTTCTCGTTCCCATGATATAACATTCTTAGTGATCTTTATCACTTCCTTGCAAGCTATGTTAATGTGGTATCACCGAGAGGGCCCTGAGTATATCTCTCCATCATCAGGATGGGCAAATCCCACTCTTGATCCGCGAGCCTCAACTAACACATTCCAAGTATCTGACGACACCTTTGTAATAACCCTGTTATGGTGTGATGTTTGATGTAATAAAAATACTCTTCTTGAGTCACCGATTGACGTGATCTCATGGTCTAAGGATTAGGGTTACTTTGAGTGACATTATAGTAGTGTAAAGATAATGATATGATCGTATTACTATACTTTGGGAGTTTTTTCATGACATCATTTCACCAATGTTGTGACCTCGTTATTAATAACATCTAGTGTCATGATCAGGAAACCTTGATCATCCGTTAATCAAAAAGCTAGTGTAATAAGAGGCATCACTAGGAACCTTTTTTTGTTCATTAAACACACATGTATTAACATTTCTGGTTAAGACAATTATAACATGAGAAATAAACATTTATCATAAACATGGAATAATATATAATAACATCTAATGTGTGAAGTGAGATGATACGGTCCATGCATTTGATCTTTATCATTTGCATCGTGGTATGATCTCTATCATTCCTTTGTGTGTAAGGCCAAGGTCTATGGAACTTACACATTAAGTGAGTTGTAAGAGTATCTATCATACATCTACTTACAACAATACCATATCAAGACACTAGCCTAGCAATGATCTAAACTAGATGCCTCTAATTTATCAATTGCAAGTTTTACGTGGCTTAGGGCTTTCAGAGACAGAACCGGTCTTACCTACGAACATGAACCACAACGAGGATAACCAAGTTATTAGTAACTCGTTGTAAATCAGATATTGACTATGGTAGGAGAGGCAGACACCCGCTAGCCACTTATGCAAAACTAGTTGCATGTCAGTCGTGGAACCGGTCTCATGTACGATGACATGTAAGGTTGGTTCGGGCCGCTTCATCCCACTATGCCACCAATATCCAAAATACATAGAAGATGCAATAACATGATCATCATCGCCCATATATAAACATATGTGTACTACCCATGCAAAGCACCTACGCATAGATCTGGCTCTGATACCACTGTTGGGTCCGCAGCATAGAAAACAAAAAATTTCCTACGATGAGAATTATACGCCAAGATCTATCTACTAGATACAGAGAAACGGGTGGACATACATCCATGGAGAACTTACCCTCGAAGACAACGAGTTTTGTTAACGAGTAGGAACTCGTGGTTGATGTAGTCGTACGCTTGCCGATCTCAAGATCGTGTGGAAGTCCGAGCGCCGCAAATCAGCAGCGCATCCGTCCTCGCACACACGTTCAAGCTACTGGACAGCCTCCACCTCCTCGCTCTAGCGAATCAGCGGAAGCAGCAACTCCTTCCAGACGCAAGGCCACCGGGAACATGTATCTCGCTAATCCGAGACCATGGGGGAATATCTAGAGGGGGAGAGAGATCCTTCACGAGGAGGTGTGCTTTGTGAGGGAGGAGAGGGGGCTTTTATAGGAGAGGGGGGCTCCTCCCCTCCCATGGCCGGCCGCCAAAGGGGGGTGCCCCCACCTCTTCCTCATTCATGTGGTGAAGCTCCACTCACATAAATTCAAACTCCACCCAAAGTTCCACTCACATGCATTAAATTTCCACCAAATTTAATGCACTCTCAATTAATAAAACTCTTTTATTTATTTTATTCGGAATTTTGTTAATTACTTTAATTAACAAACATTCACATAAAACCCTAGCAACATTTCAATATCACATGCAGAACCACTTTCTGCAATTTCACCCGAAACAATTCTGGTTTCTATCGAAATAATTCTTGTTTCTATCGAAACATTTCCTGCGCTTTGCAAACCTTTTGTCTGAAACATATGTGCTCCTAAATGGTGTCCGGCAACCCTTAAGTGTGTAACCCTACGGTTCGTGAATAATGTAGACATGATTGAGACTCCTCTCAGATCAATAATCAGAAGCGGGACCTGGAGATCCATACTGACTCCTGCACATTCAACGATGACTTCTGTGATCGGGAGAACCTTTAACGCTAGTAATTTAATACCTTTGTCTCATGATATAATACATGTCCGAGATTCGATCATCGGTATCCAAATACCTAGTTTGATCTCGTTACCGACATGCACTCTTTTCTCGTTCCCGTGATATAACATTCTAGTGATCACATCACTTGCTTGCAAGCTATCTTAATGTGATATCACCGAGAGGGCCCAGAGTATATCAATCCATCATCGGGATTGAAAAATTACACTCTTGATCCATGAGCCTCAACATAACACCTTCATAGTACTGAACCCACCTTTATAGTCACCCTGTTACGGTGTGACGTTTGATGTTTCAAGATACTCTTCCGGTGTTAGCAATTAACATGATCTCATGGTCTAAAGACTAAGACTACTTTGTATGATGTTATAGCAATATAAACATGATGACTTGATCGTAATGCTATACTTTGGATGAATGTTCATCACATCATTTCGCAAATGATGTGACCTTGTTATTAACAACATCCAATGTCCATGATCAGGAAACCTTGATCATCTTGTTAATCAACAAGCTAGTCTATAAGAGAGGCATAACTAGAAACCCTTTTTTTATTAAACACACATGTATTGACGTTTCCTATCAATACAATTATAGCATGCAAAATAAACATCTATCATATACAAGGAATACATAATAACAACTTTATTATTGCCTCTCAGGGCATATTTCCTTCACCTTCGACACGGGCGGCCACCCTGACTATGTCATGGGGGTCAGCGTGTTACCATGGGTGGTCTCCCCGATCATCAAAAGCATCAGGGTTACCAAGATGCTGACTGATGGAGGGGCATGCCTCAACATTCTTTCTTCCAAGTTAATGTAGAAGTTATAGATCACGGAGGACAAGCTTGCCCCCACAGGATCGTTCTAGGGTTTAAACCCTAGAGCCACCCATCCGTGGGGCAAGTTCGAGCTCCCGGTCACTTTTGGCACCAAGGAAAACTATCGCACGGAGAACGTCATCTTTGATGTTGTGGACCTTGCCTTGTAGTATAACTATGTCCTAGGGTGACTCGCCCTAGCCCAGTTTATGGTGGTCACCCACCACGCTTACAACGTCATCAAGATTCCCTCAATGTGGGGGACCTTGACCATTACGGGTGATGTGAGGGACACCATGCTCTGTGTTGAAGAACTATTCAAAATAACTGCTACTGTCATGCCCGGAAATGATGATGAGAAAATGATTTTTTACCCAATTCCTGGCTCACCCGGGAAGACGACACATAGCATCCCGGAACCTAGATCTAGGGCCTAGGCATGGGTAGTGCACTGAGTAAGCGTAGACTTCTCGAGGTACCACCCTACCACCCAAAAGCCTGGGAGCAAGGGTCACGTCTCCCGACAAGTGCCCGGAAAGTACTTAGTATTCGGCATAACCCACCCATATGTAAACCGCTGTAATTCAAGGGCTTGCCCATGTTTGAATGAAAATCCTGAGCTCTGAAGTTTTTCCACTTATTTCTTTTTTGCCTGGGCATTTTCGGGATTGGAGTTCTTTTGGGTCTTTCTTTTATTTTGGGTGTGAGTAACGAAGCCTGTCATGCTAAGAAATCTCGTATGCTAGTCTGAGATATGAGCGTAGTGTTCCTATGAGATATTTTGCCTGAGCTTGTCTGAGATATGAGCGTAGTGTTCCTAGTACGACCAATGGGCACTGAATCGCTAAGACACACCTCTCACGTCCTACCCTGAGTTGGCATGTTGTGCGCCCTAATCAAGCACATGCCACATATTTAAACCTGAGGCATGGGTAAGATGTCGTCAGATGTGTTCATTGCATTTCAGGGCGTGCAGAACTCCACCGGTAGAAGGTGCCATTAGCAAGTGCAGGGCTTGGGTCTAGGCAATGGACCCTCTCCGAGAACCGCAAAAGTGAGCCATATAGTTCCATCTTGGTTGCGAGGAGGGTAACATCACCCGGGAACGTAAGCTACCATTGTTCCAGTATGTGTAAGGTGGATACGATGATGGGAAAAAGCGATACAAGAAGTGGAAGAAGAAGCCAACCGGCAAGCAGCGCAAGGAAGAGCCAGCACAATGCATTCCAACTAGCGCAAGGCAAAGGGATCGACAAAAGTCGCACGAGAGCAAGCACAAACAAAAGGTAAAATTTCATATTAAAATGCTCATCATCATTACATTTGGACATGATACATGCAAGATGAGCCTAGAGAGGGCGGTTGGCGGTGGGTCGCGGGAGGAAGGAGGCTATGGGAGTAACAGGGGCAAAGGCTAGCTACACTCTCTCTGGGCGAACTCCTCGTGCCGCCGTGTCGCCCGTAGGGCTCCAATAGCCACCGGCCACCGCGTGTCGCAAACCTTAGGCCGAGTGACCCTCAGACCCGCCATCGCTGGACAATAGGGGATAATAGAGTTGACAACCATGGTGTCATCGAAGACCTTCACTACGAGCTGTTCATTCCCGTGGTAGAGGAACTTCAGAACATGGCCGGCCTGCAGGTCATACCACGCCGTGAAGTTCGACCACCCCCGACCTAAGAACATGCACCCATCCTCGTCAACCAGCATACCCGGGTGCCATATGGGCTTCTCACCGCTCAACTCACGCAGCTCCATCTCACAAGGGGCGACCATTCATCTCGTCAACCAACAGGTTCAGCAACCTCACACGACACTCAAAGCCCGTCCGCAGAATCATGAGGAACTCAAAGCCAGCAAGATCAACCATGAATTCCTCCTGGGATTGGGAGGGGAAATGGAAGGATCGGAGTGCCTTGGGACGAGGCTGGTGCGGTGTGATACGTTGCAAACGTATCTATAATTTTTGATGTTCCATGCTTGGTTTTATCTACTTTCTTAAGTTTTGTCCACACTTTGGAGTACTTTTTATACACTTTCTTGGACTAACCTATTAACAAGAAGCCACAGTGCCAGCTACCTGTTTTCTGCTGTTTTTGGTTCTAGGAAAGTCAAAAAATGAATATTCCCGGAATTGGACGGGACAAATGCCAAAGTCAATATTTCACCGAGGGGGACACGGAGCCAGAATACGAGACGGAGAGGGTCCAGAGGCCGGCGACACAACCTGGCCGCGTGGCCAGGCCTGGCCTGCGCCAAGGGGTGGGGCGGCCGCCTAGGGCACCCCATCGGCCTCCCCTTTTGCCTATAAGATGCCTCCGATACAGAAACCCTAAGTACCCGATCAAAATTCCACAAAAGAGTCTGTAGCCGCCGTCATCTCCATCCCTAGATCGGGAGGGATCTGAAGCTCTTCCCGACACCCTGCTGAAGGGGAGAATTCACCCTGGAGGCCTTCTTCATCAACATGCAAGCCTCCAGTGTGATGCGTGAGTAGTTCATCCTTGGACTACGGGTCCATGTAGTAGCTAGATGGTTGGTTCTTATCCTTTGTGCTACCATGTTTAGATCTTGTGAGCTCCGTTCATGATCAAGATCATCTATTTGTAATCATACATGTTGTGTTTGCGGGGATCCGATGGATAATGAGATGCTATTTCAGATTGATTATTGATTCTATCATGTCTTTGTTATTTGTGATCTTGCATGCTTTACGTTGTCAGTAGATATTTTGGCCGAGTAGATGCTAGCAACTCTAAGAGGGAGTATTTATGCTCGATAGTGGGTTCATGCCTCTAGTAATCTGGGGAAGTGACAGAAATCTCTAAGGTACTAGATGTGATGTTACTACTAGGGAGAAAATAGCAATCCTTTGTTCATAGAACAATCGTATTGTTTACTTTACACGCAATGCGTAATGCAATTATCTGTTGCTTGTAACTTAATACTGGATGGGATTCCGATTGATAACCTGAAGGTGGATTATTAGTCATAGATGCAGTTGGATTATGGTCTATGTATAATGTTGTAATGCCCAATCAAATCTCATAGGAGTCAAGATGATTAGTATATTAATCTATGCTTTCTCGATGTTTGTCAATTGTCCCGCTGTAATTTGTTCACCCAACATGTCTTCTATCATAAAGAGAACCACCACCAGTGAACTATGGACCCCGGTACTTTCTTTTAACATCAATCTACAACTGTTTACTGCTTTCTGTTTACTTTCTGCAAGCTATTACTTTCTTCCACACAATACATTTAATCCTTTGTTTTCAGCAAAACCGGTGAGATTAACGACCTCACTGTAAGTTGGGGGCAAAGTTTGGTGGTTGTGTTGTGCAGGATTCCAAGTTGGAAATAACACCTTGGAGGTGTTTCCTTACTCCTACTGGTTCAATAACCTTGGTTTCATAAATGAGGGAAAACTTGCTGTTGTGCTCATCATACCTTCCTCTTGGGGTTCCCCAATGAACTCGACGTGTTGAGCCAATAATCAAGATATTTCTGGCACCATTGTCGAGGAGTCAAGGACATCTTCACAAGGGGAGTCCCTCATAACAAATCTCTTTACTTTGTTTTATTTGTTTTGATTAGTTTATTTTTGCTTTGTTTGCTTGTTTCTTTATCGAAAACACACAAAAAAAGTTGTACTAGTTTGCTTTCTTTATTAAAAACACAAAAAATGACTACTCTTAAAAACACTAAGTTGTGTGACTTCACTAGCACCAACAACAATGGTTTCATGTGCACACCTATTGCTCCACCGGTTCCTGAAGCTACTTTCTTTGAAATTAAACCTGCTTTACTCAATATTGTTATGAGAGAACAATTTTCTGGAATTCGTATTGAAGATGATGCTGCTCATCTAAATAACTTTGTTGAACTTTGTGAGATGCAAAAGCATAGGGATATAGATGGGGATATTATTAAGCTTAAATTGTTTCCTTTCTCTTTGAGAGGAAAAGTTAAAGAATGGTTACAATCCCTAACTAGAAATATTATTGATTCTAGGACTAAATGCAAAGATGCTTTCATTGGAAAATACTATCCTCCTGCTAAGATTATATCTATGAGAAGTGAAATAATGAAATTTAAACACTCTGATAATGAACATGTTGCTCAAGCTTGGGAAAGAATGAAATCTTTGGTAAAGAATTGTCCCACTCATGGACTGACTGCCTGGATGATTATCCAAACCTTTTATGCAGGATTGAACTATCCTTCAAGAAATCTACTGGATTCTGCTGCTGGAGGTACCTTTATGACCATTACTTTGGGTGCTACAACAAAGCTTCTAGATAATATGATGGTTAACTATTCTGAATGGCACACTGAAAGAGCTCCACAAGGTAAGAAGGTAAATTATGTTGAAGAAACCTCCTCCTTGCGTGATGAAATTGATGTTATTATGTCTATGCTTGTTAATGGGAAAGCTCATATTGATCCAAATCATGTTCCCTTAGCCTCTCTGGTTTCTCAAGAAGAGCAAGTTGATGTGAACTTTATAAGAAATAATAATTTAAGCAACAATGCCTACAAGAATAATTTTGGTAATAATAACTATATGCCATATCCTCCCAATAATGGTAATGCTTATGGAAATTCCTACAACAATAATAGGAGTGCTCCCCCTGAACATGAAGTTATGCTTAAAGATTTTATTAGTATACAAATTGCTTTCAATAAAACTATTGAGGAAAAACTGTCTAATGCTGAAGGAAATATAGCATCATTGGCTGAAGCACAATCTTCTTTGAATAAAATGGCTGCTAAACCTGAAACTATTGATAATCCCTTTGTTGCTACTAATTCCATACAAGTTAGAATTGATGAAAATGTTAGACTATTAGCTGAATTGCATGCTAAGTGGGAAAGAGAAGATGAAATTGCTAGAAACATTAGTGTTTCTACTATCACTACCACTAATGTTGAAGATAGTAATAGCTCTACTACTTTAAATGATAATTATGATTTTGATCTTGATGGTTGCAACATCTCGGAAGTTATTAAGTTCCTACAAAAGCTTGCTAAAAGTCCTAATGCTAGTACTATGAATATGGCCTTTACAAAACATAATACTGAAGCTCTCATAAAAATTAAAGAAGAAAAGATGAAACATAAAGCTTCTATTCCTATGAAACTAGAAGATGGTTGGGAAACCCATCATTAATATGAAAGTGAATGATTTTGATTTCAAAGGTTTATGTGATCTTGATAGTAGTGTTTCTATTATGCCTAGAAGGATTTATGATATGCTTGATTCGCCACCATTGGAAGATTGTTATTTGAATGTCCCACTTGATGATAATGCTAAAAAGAAACTCATGGGGAGTATTAATGATGTTCTTATTATGGTTAACAGTGCCTATGTCCCTGTTGATTTCTATGTTTTGGATGTTGAATGCAATGCTTCTTGTCCTATTACTTTTGGAAGACCTTTTCTTAAAACTGTTGGTGCCATTATTGATATGAAAGAAGGCACCATTAAATATCAACTCCCACTCAAGAAAGGTATAGAACACTTCCCTAAGAAGAGAGAGAAGATTTATTTTCCCTCTGCTATGAAAACAAAATTTGCTCTTAATGCTTCTTCATTGAGAACACTTGATTCTTTTTCTTGCTTCTTATGCCTAACTTAAAGGCGTTAAAGAAAAGTACTTATTGGGAGATAACCCAAAAGTTTTAGATGAGTACTGGAAGTTATTACCTCTATAATAACCGCTCCTTATCCTTTTTTTTGCTTTTTGTGCCAAGAGTAACCTCTCATGAGAGAGAAGTAATGCTTGGAAAGTTCCTGTCCCGAAACAGATTTTTGTGCTTCACTGTAAAAATTCGTGTAAAATCTCTGTACGTCTTTTTAAGGTGTGAATTTTTATGTTTCTGTCCCTGGTTGTTTCCTAACTTTCGTTAGTTCAACACTTTTCGATTTGAGCAACATAAGGTCTCCGAAAAAATTGGTTTTTACCTGCTGGTCTGTTTTGACAGATTTCTGCCATTATTTGCATTTGCATCTTGTTGGTTCCTTTTTGGGTTCTCTTTGGGGAATTGAGATTTTCAAGGGAAGTGCTACAGTAGCTTGTGTTTTAATGGAAGTTTTGTTGGTGTTGAAACTGAACCCAAAGACTTATTATCTTGAGTGCACTAATGTTGCTAATAAAGATTGTGTGCAGTTTTGTATGAAGGAAAAATTTCAGGTGTAATGGAAGAATGATGTAATGAGTTGAAGAATGGACTAAAGCTCAAGCGTGGGGATTCCACATGTGTCACCCCAATAAATATCCAAGAATTAGAAGAGTCAAAGCTTGGGGATGCCCAAGGCATCCCCTTCTTCATCAATAAAAAATCTCAGGTTCTACCAAACACTTCATTTTTATTATTTCATGCATAGTTGAGTTGTTCTTGGAGCGTCTTTGTTTTCCTTTTTCGTTTTTGTTTGCTTGGTTTTCTTAGTTTGCTTGAATAAATTGGTTGGACCCCCTCTTTCATACATTAGTTTTCAAATAGTTTGGTTTGGATTAGAAAAGAGTAGGAAAAGATCATGCTTGAGTGGTAAAAGGAGCTTGTTTTTGACTGTGGCATATGCTTTGTCATGTCATGCTTGGTATTGTTTTGGCTTTATGCTTAGTGATTTTTGATGTAGCATGACATGTTATAAACAATTGAGATTGCTTAATGTGCCTTGAAAGAATCATGCGTTGTTTTAGCATATTAAAGCATAGTATTGTGGTATTCTCCTTTGATGCTTTATTTGGGTTGACTTGGCGCATGCTCACACCATGTTAAGACTATCCCAAGTAACCATAGCCTTTATGATCCTTTAGTTTTCGACTTGTAATATCACATTATGCTTTAATTAATGATGTTTTATCGCTTTGCGTGATTATGGCCATTATTGCTCCCTTAGTTGGTCGCTCCCAGTCTTTTGCTAGCCTCCATAACCAAGTATGAGTTCCACTCATGCATCCAACTCCAAATAAAACCAAGTTATTCCAAAGAGTCCACCATACCTACCTATTAGCATTTTCTATTCCAAGTATATTCATGTTTTTTATCTACCTTCCGAATTAAACTTGTTATGAGAAAACTAGTGGTTAAAGCTCTCACAAACTTGATGGCACACTTTACTTTTCTTGCCCTTAATAAACTTGAACCATTGTGTCATCTATGTTGTATATGCTTGCACTTATATGTTGGGGATTAGCAGAACCATGCTGTCATGGGGAACGCTTTCAACATTGCACTTGTACTTAGTACCTAGTTGATATCATGCTCTTTTGTCTATGGATGTCGTCAGTGTGAAATGAAAGGGGAGCTTGTAAGTCCATGGAGTTATGTATGTGTGTTAGAGAAACGCCTGGGCCGTCGGTCTAATCCTTGCCTAATCATGGTGGAAACCTGCAGCGTAACCATAATGATCAATCTATGAAACATTCTTCTTATAAAAAAACAGACAAATATTGATAAAAAGAGAAAAAGAAAAAAAAGATATGAGAAAAGAGGAAAGAGAGAAAAAAGCACCATTTTTTCCATTTTAAATAAGAAGATTGCTGAGATGCTCGTTGTCTCCTTGCCTTGTCATTTTGATATGGGGATTCTTCAATATCATTGGGCAAGGGGTACCCCGTTGGTGGTTCTCTATGATACACATGTACTTACTATGACAAGAACTTACCGGTAACTAAACTTGAGTAGCATGAGGAGTGGCCCTCATATTCAAGGGACATGAGATTTCCAACTTATACTTTGTCAAGCATATACTCCATAGTTTGTTCACTTTAACCTTAATCACTTCAAGATGCTTATGATAGGGGCAATGAGAGCTGAAAGCTAATAAGTACCATAATTTTTGGAAGCTCTTTATGAGACTTGAATCCCTGCTTCCTTCTATGAAGGCCTTTCTTTTACTTTTATGTTGAGTCTCCGATGGCCCAAAATATATCGAGCTCGTTGGGGAACCCCAAGAGGAAGGTATGATGAGCACAGCAGCAAGTTTTCCCTCAGTATGAAACCAAGGTTTAATCAAAACAGTAGGAGCAAGGAAAAACTCCAAAGGTGTAGCTAGCTAAACTTTGGCAGGGCGCACTACCGGTGCCAGCAGCAACGTGGAGACCTGCACAACACAACCACATAACTTTGCCCCCAACTCGGGATGAGGTTGTCAATCTCACCGGTTTTGCTGAAAAGAAAGGATTAAACGAATCGAGTGGAAGAAAGTAATAGTTTGCAGAAAGTAAACACAAAGTAGTAAACAGTTGATTGTAGATTGATAGTAAAAGAAATGACCAGGGTCCATAGTTCACTAGAGGTGGCTCTCCTTAAGATAGATAACACGTTGGGTGAACAAATTACAGCGGGGCAATTGACAAACATCGAGAAATCATACATGCATATACTACTCATCTTGACTCCTTTGAGATTCGATTGGGCATTACGACATTATACATAGACCGCCATCCAACTTCATCTATGACTAATAATCCACCTTCAGGTTATCATCCGAACCCCCTCCAGTATTAAGTTCCAAGCAACAGATAATTGCATTACGAATTGCGTGTAAAGTAAACAATACGATTGTTCTATGAACAAAGGATTGTTGTTTTCTCCCTAGTAGCAACAACACATCTAGTACCTTAGAGATTTCAGTCACTTCCCCAGATTACTAGAGGCATGAACCCACTATCGAGCATAAATACAAACTCTTGGTGTTGCTAGCATCTACTTGGCCAAGATAGCTACTAACAACGGAAAGCATGCAAGATCACAAATAACAAAGACATGATAGAATCAATAATCAATCTGAAATAGCATCTCAAAATATCCATCGGATCCCCGCAAACACAACATGCAGAATTACAAATAGATGATCTTGATCATGAATGGAGCTCACAAGATCTAAACATGATAGCACAAAGGAGGAGAACCAGCCATCTAGCTACTACATGGACCCGTAGTCCAGAGATGAACTACTCACGCATCACACCAGAGGCTGGCATGATGATGAAGAAGGACTCCAGGGTGAATTCCCCTCTCCGGCAGGGTGCTGGGAAGAGCTTCAGATCCCTCCCGGTCTAGGGATGGAGATGACGGCGGCTACAGACTCTTTCGTGGAATTTTGATCGAGTACTTAGGATTTTCGTCCCGAGGGCATCTTATAGTCGGAAGGGGAGACCGAGGGGGTGCCTGGGGTGGCCAGACCACCCCCTGGCGTGGGCCAAGCCTGGCCGCACGGCCAGGTGGTGTGGCCGGGCCTCAGCCCCTCTCCGTCTCGTATTATGGCTCCAGGTGTCCCTCGGTGAAAAACTGACTTTGCCTTTTGTCCCATCCAATTCTGAGAATATTCATTTTCTGACTTTCCTGGAACCAAAAACAACAGAAAACAGACAGCTGGCACTATGGCTCTTGTTAATAGGTTAGTCCAAGAAATCATTTGAAAATTACTCCAAAGTGTGGACAAAACATAAGAAAGTAGATAAAACCAAGCATGGAACATAAAAAATTATGGATACGTTTGCAACATATCAACATCCCCAAGCTTAATTCCTGCTCGTCCTCAAGTAGGTAAGTGATAAAAAGAAAGAATAATTTTTGAGGTGACATGCACCATCATAAACTTGATCAAAGTATTTGTAAAACATTCACAGTTGGGATCATAGTACTTCAATCATAACATGAAAGATAAAGTTCTAGCAATAAGACAAAGAACTATGTTGCAACATGAAAAGGCATAAACAAAAGATTCATGAATAACAATGCTTTGCAAGACATTTGTTTGTTTCACATAAAGGAAACATAGCATAGTGGCATTCAGCTTGTCCCTCATAGAGTAGCAAACATAAATGCATAGGACACCTTCAAAGTTCATAAGAGTGACTAGATACAAATAGTTTAAAACAAGCAATATCAAAGCTATGCATCAATCAACAAGTCTTGGGACAATGCACATAGAACTAATAATGGCCACTATGCTCTCAAAGTAGGTGCATAAAGGTAGAAGGTGGAGACAAAACAAAAAAGTAAAAGAAAGGCCTTCATAGAAGGAAGTAGGGATTCAAGTCTCATAAAGAGCTTCCAAAAATTATGGTACTTATTAGCTTGCAGGTGTCATTGCCCCTATCATAAGCATCTTGAAGGTGATTAAGGTTAAAGTGACACAACTAAGAGGATATGCTTAACAAGTTATAAACCGAAATCTCATGCCCCTTACTTATGAAGACCGAACCTCATGCTTCTCAACTTTAGTCACAAGTAAGCTCTTGTCATTGTAAGTACATATGTATCATAAAGAACCGCCAACGGGGTACCCCTTGCACATGATACAGGAGCTATCCCATAATCAAAATGACAAGGCAAGCAGACAATGAGCATCTCAGCGATCTTTTTTATTTGCTATTTGCATAGGTTTTTATTGAGGATGCTTCATAGAGTGCTCATTATGGTTATGCTGCAAGTTTCCACCATGATTATGCATGTCTTAGGCTAGCGGCCTAGGTGTTTCCCTAACACACATACAAACTCCATGATCTTACAAGTTCCAGTTTTATTTCACACCGCCAGGATCCATAAGAAAAAGAACATGAGATCAACGGGGTACAAAGTACATGTGCAATGGTGAAAGCATTCCCCATGATACATGGTTATGCTAACTTCATCTTATAAAGCGCAAGCATATACGCAACAAATATGGACGCAATGGTTCAAGTTTATTAAGGGCAAGAAAAGTAAAGTGTGCCATCAAGTTCGTGAGAGCTTTAATCACTAGTTTTCTTATAACAAGTTTAATTCGGAAGGTAGACAAAAACATGAATATACTTGGAATAGCATATGCTAATAGGTAGGTATGGTGGACTCTTTAGAATAACTTGGTTTTAGGAGTTGGATGCATGAGTGGAACTCATACTTGGTTATGGAGGCTAGCAAAGGATTGGGAGCGACAAACTAAGAGAGCAATAATGGCCATAATCATGCAGAGCGACAAAACATCATTGATCAAAGCATAAAGTGATACTACAAGTTGAAAACTAAAGGATCATAAAGGCTATGGTGACTTGGATAGTCATAACATGGTGTGAGCATGTGCCAAGTCAACCTAAATAAACCATCAAAGGAGAATACCACAATACTATGCTTTAATATGCTAAAACAACGCATGATCCTTCCAAGGCACATTAAGCAATCTCAACTGTTTATAACAACTCATGCTACAGCAAAGAATACTAAGCATAAATCCAAAACAATATCAAGCATAGCATGACAAAGCATAGGCCACAATAAAAAACAAGCTTTCTTTACCACTTAAGCATGAACTTTCCTACTCTTTTCCAATCCAAACCAAACTATTTGAAAACCAATGTACGAAATAGGGGGTCCAACCAATTTATTCAGAAAACTAAGCTAACAAAAATCCAAAACGAAAACGAAAAAGAAGACGCTCCAAGAACAACACAACTATGCATGAAACAATAAAAATGAAGCGTTTGGAAGAAACCTGGGGTTTTTATTGATGAAGAGGGGGATGCCTTGGGCATCCCCAAGCTTTGACACTTTTACTTCTTGCATATTTCTTGGGGTTCCACGTGTGGCATCCCCAATCTTGAGCTTTAGTCCATCTTTCATCTCATTACTCATTCCTTCCATACAATTGTAATTTTTCCTTCATACAAAACTTCGCACAATCTTTATTAGCAACATTAGTGCACTCAAGATAATAAGTCTTTATGTTCAGTTCTAACACCAATAAACTTCCATTATAACACTAGCTACTGTAGAACTTCCCTCAAAAAGCTCAATTCCCCAAAAGAACTCAAAAAGGAACCAACAAGAAGCAAATGCAGAAAATGGCAGAAATCTGTCAAAACAGACCAGCAGGTAAAGACGAATTTTTTCGAAGACCTTCTGTTGCTCAAATAAAAACATATTGAACTAAAGAAAGTTAGATAACAACCTGGGGCAGAAGCACAAAAATTCACGCCTCAAAAGGACGTACAGAGATTTTACACGAATATTTACGGTTAAGCACAGAAATCTGTTTCGAGACAGCAACTTTCTCAATCATTACTTCTCTCTCATTAAAGGTTACTCTTGGCACAAAAAGCAAATAAAAAGGATAAAGAGCAGTTATTACAGAAGTAATAACTTCTAAGACTCATCTAAAACTTTTGGGTTATCTCCCAATAAGTACTTTTCTTAAACGCCTTTAAGTTAGGCATAAGAAGCAAGAAAAAAGATCAAGTATTCTCAAATGAAGAAGCATTAAGAGCAAATTTTGTTTTCATAGCAGAGGGAAAATAAATCTTCTCTCTCTTCTTAGGGAAGTGTTCTATACCTTTCTTGAGTGGGAGTTGATATTTAATGGTGCCTTCTTTCATATCAATAATGGCACCAACAGTTTTAAGAAAAGGTCTTCCAAAAGTAATAGGACAAGAAGCATTGCATTCAACATCCAAAACATAGAAATCAACAGGGACATAGGCACTGTTAACCATAATAAGAACATCATTAATACTCCCCATGAGTTTCTTTTTAGCATTATCATCAAGTGGGACATTCAAATAACAATCTTCCAATGGTGGCAAATCAAGCATATCATAAATCCTTCTAGGAATAATAGAAACACTACTATCAAGATCACATAAAGCTTTGAAATCAAAATCATTCACTTTCATATTAATGATGGGTTCACAACCATCTTCTTGTTTTATAGGAATAGAAGCTTTATGTTTCATATTTTCTTCTTTAATCTTTATGAGAGCATCAGTAATGTGTTTTGTAAAGGCCATATTCATAGCACTAGCATTATGACTTTTAGCAAGATTTGGTAGAAACTTAATAACTTCAAAGATATTGCAACCATCAAGATCAGAATCATAATTATCATCTAAGGTAGTAGAGTTATTACTAGCCTCAACACTAGTGGTTGTGATAGTAGAAACACTAAATGTTTCTAGCGATTTCATCTTCTCTTTCCCACTTAGCATGCAATTCAGCTAATAGTCTAACTAACATGGGTATACCCTACAGGTACTCGAGCTTGGTATATACGGCCTAAACACAACAGGAGCCCACGGTGTATCCAAGGCCCAAACAGAGGACTCGAGTAACCTATGGACTCTCGATTGCTTGAAGAACAATAAGAAGCTAAAGAGAGAAAGTTCAAAGGGGAAAACCCTAGACTGTAACCGACTCGACCTGCTACCCGAGACCTAGCCTATCTATATAAAGGCTAGGAGTAGGGACCTCTATGAGGCCTGAACCTTGGTAAATCTTTGAGTCCCCTGTGTCCTTGTTTGCTAGCCGATAGATGTCTCCAATGCTCCCTCCTTCTCCAAAACCCAAGTCCATAGCAATGGGCATTGATGAATTAAAACCTCGTCAATTGGCGCCGTCTGTGGGAATTGGGAGTGCTGATGTTGCGGCTTCTTCGGACCCATCAACTGCAATCTACAACTCCGCAACAGCAGAGATCCGCCAGCTCTTCGGCGCGTTCGACTTCACTGTCCACACGTCGACCACTCGGCCGGATTTTGAGTCCGTGGGTGACGGGATCAGCTTGGCGATCGGGAGCTTCCGCTTCCAAGTTGGTCAGATGGGCACGCTTCGCATGCCTGACCAGCCGATGGTACCATCGATTACTCCGGCATCGTGGTTTCCCCCGCCGATCGGCACCCACAGCGAACTCAATGCCTCGACAACAGTCGAGAATACGGACAGCGACAGCAATCGCGAATCTGATCTGTGCGATCTGGCAACGGAAGATGGAGCCTACGGTTCCGGATCTGAAAGTTGCGAGAGCAGCAGCTTCTCCAACCACTTCATGTGCGCCGTCAGCAACGCAGGTGACACCTCGGCCAATCGCGACAACACAGGCAACGGCGGCCATGAAACTCACCCACCAAACGGTGGAATACCCAATGGCGGACCACCGCCAAATGGCAGACCACCGCCAAACGGCGGACTGCCACCAAACGGTGCCCCCGTCAACAATGGAGGAGCAGTCGAACCTCCAACTATGATAAACGAGCAAACCAGCGAACGCGTCGTGATCAGGCTCAACGACCTCGAGTGGGCTCGCTGCCGAGAACCTCTGCGAGGTCACCCTCTACCCTTCGGCGCCCCGCAAGAACTGCTAATGAGTTACCATTGGCTCCTGAAAGAGGAATACAAGCGCCAACTGCAAACAATTGCGCAACTCGAGGCGCGTAAAAAGGCGGCTGATGAATCAAGCCTCCGGCAAGCTGGGCTCTCCTCACACGGAGGATCCTCCTCCAGGTGCAACGAGTACATCGCCAACAAGAGACGATCTCAACTCGCCCACCTCACCGAACAAGAACGTGTGGAAGCCGCTGAAGTCCTCGACTTCGGCTCCATGACGGTGGATACGTGTGGCAACGTGCTCTCGAAAACGCCGCAAGCCACGGTAATGGTGGCCACCATGTACCTCCTCAACAACCAGCCGCCAGCTGGAGACCCTCGAGCTGCCATGCACCGATCTATGATCACAGACTTGGGGTTAATCGAGGCCACCCTCGACAAAGAGCCAGCGTCAGAACTGAAGAAAGGTCTAGCAAAACGCTATTCCTCGCCCTTATCTAGCGACGACAGTCACGGTCTGTCTTGACGTCGCCGTTCACGGCGACACGACCATGACTATGATGCGAGAGATGACCTCACACAGCGCAAGATTGACAAATCAAGAGCGCGACGTGCTCGGTCGACTGACTCAGAAGACGAAGATGTGGAGGTCTGTGGTGCTAGATGCTTCAGCAGGGCCATCAGGCAAAAGCGAATGCCCAAGGGGTCTAAGCTCCCATCGGAGAACCCGAAGTTTGACGGTCTGCAAGACCCGAAAATCTGGTTAGAGGACCACAACTCCTCCGTCAGGCTTCATAGCAGAAGTCGAAGCACGACCATGCAATGCCTGCAGCTACAGCCGCAGGGCGCTGCCCGAGCATGGCTCAACAACCTCCCACATGGATCCATTCGCAGTTGGGAAGAGCTGGTTTACAGCTTCGTGCGCAACTTCAAAGGCACATACAAAAGGCCCGCGTCAATCGAAGAGCTGAGGTGCTGTCAGCAAAGATCGAGCGAATCGCTACGCTCGTACATCTAGAGGTGGTCCATCATCAAGAACTCCGCAGAAAATATCTCGGAGGACTGCCCAATTGATGCATTGAATGGTGGAGTTCACTGCATAGAGCTCAGGGAGGAGCTGGTCCGCTCAAAGCCCAAAACCATCAACCACCTGATGGAAATCGTGAATCGGTGGGCTGACGGAGAAGATTCGGTGAAAAATCGCGTTCACTCCGACGAGGAAGCAGAACTCGAGCGGAGACGCGACCGCCGAAGAAAACGCCGCATGCGCATCTATGATGACCGTGACGACGTCAACATGGTCGCAGCCGGCTACGCCGACAGACGGCACAATAACCGCAAAAGCGGCTACCACAGCGGTGGATACCGCGACTCCGAGAAAACAACGCAAGTATGGCAGCGCCGCAATCGCGACGAGGCACCCGCAACATCCATTGAAGACAAGCTGTCCGGGCCATGCACTGTGCACTTCTACATCGACAGGCACGGCAGAATAAAGAAGTCTAGCCACCTCCTCAAGGACTATCACGAGTTCCTCAAAATACACGAGGGATTGGCTCGGATGAATCGCAACGCAGTCGAAAGGGGCTACGGAGCTGCCCCAGGCGCCGTGGCACATGGAGCTCCACCACCACCGCCTAGGCCACCCCCAAATGCAGATGCACCGGACCAGCACCACGGAGGCGAACCATACCCACGGGCCATGGGTACCATGATGATCCAAAAGGGACGCCCCTCGAATCGGGTGCGGAAGGCCATCACTCGCCAAGTCAACTTGGCCAAAAACTCGCCACCATCTACCACTGAGTACCTTAGCGGAAGTGAGTCCTGCATCACCTTCGACCAGCGTGACCATCCGCCCCAAGTACCTCGTCCAGGCCATTGTCCCCTCGTACTCGAGGCGCAAATTGGAGGCTTCGACATGAGCCACGTCTTCATGGATGGCAGAAGCGGCATCAACCTTATATTCGCGAGTACCTTGCGAGCAATGAGGATCCCACTGACTTGCTTAGAAGCCTCAGATACAACATTCCACGGCATCGTCCCAGGCAAGGGCGTGTACCCCCTTGGCAAAATCAACCTCGACGTCATCTTCAGCATACCAAAAAACTTTCGGCGCAAGCGCATCGACTTCGAGGTCGTCGACTGGCCCTCATAGTACCACTGCATCCTCGGACATGTCGCGTTTGCTAGGTTCATGGCAGTGCCACACTATGCCTATCTGCAGATCATAGTCAACGGGAGCTTCGAGAGGTCTGACAGTTGCGATAGGGAAATCAACAAAATCTCCCAGTCCTTCGGCATGCAGGAAGAACTCACGAGGCTAAAGGAGTCGACAGACAACAGTCTGCCTCCCCTAAGCCGGCCAAGTTCACCCGACCTATCTTTCGACTCATCGGTGCACACAAAGAAAGTTCAAGTCCACCCATCGGATCCCGCCAAGACGGCCCTCATTGCCAACAACTTGAGTCCCGCATAGGAACTTGCGCTCGACGAATTCCTCCGTGAGCACTGGGAATATTCGCCTGGTGTCCAGCGGACATGCCAGGAGGTCCCAGGTAATTCGCCGAGCACGCACTCAATGTCAACCCAGACGCAAGGCCAGTCAAACAAAAAATTCGGCGATTGTCTGAACCAAGGGCAAAGGCAGTTGGAATGGAGATCAACAGACTTCTCGACGCCAAATTTATACGCGAGATCAAGGAAAGTACTTGGCTCGCCAACACGGTGCTAGTAGCAAAAAAGAACATGGATATCCTGCGGATGTATGTGGACTTCACCTCTTTGAATAAGCACTGTCCAAAGGACCACTTCCCGCTACCGCGAATCGACCAGATCATCGACTCTACCGCGGGATGTGAGCGCCTCTGCTTCCTCGACGCCTACTCAGGCTATAACCAGATTCGGATAAAGGAGGAAGATCAAGAAAAAACAGCGTTCACAACGCCCTTTGGTGTGTTCTGCTACAACACAATGCCCTTTGGGCTGAAGAACGCAGGAGCCACCTACTAGCGGTGCATGCAGGCGTGCCTCAAGAACCAATTTGGTCGCAACATTCAAGTCTATGTCGATGACATAGTAATCAAGACCAAAGAGGAAGCCTCACTAATCGACGACTTGCGTGAAACCTTCACCAACCTCGACCGCTACCGGATCAAGCTCAATCCGGACAAATGCGCCTTCGGCGTACCATCTGGGCAACTACTCAGGTATCTTATCTTTGCGAGAGGGATCGAGGCGAACCCAAAGAAAATAAAAGCCATACTAGCCATGGAGAAGCCGAAAAACATAAGAGGCGTCCAGCAGCTGGCCGGATGAATCGCGGCGCTCAATCGATTCATCAGTCGAATGGGCGAAAAGGCACTACCCTTCTACCAACTCCTCCGCAAAGCTGACAAGTTCGAGTGGACCAATGAGGCGCAGGAAGCATTCGAAGACCTCAAGCGCCTACTATCCACCTCGCCAGTACTAGTGACCCCACACGAAAGGGAACCATTGTTGTTGTACATCTCCGCCACCAACTAGGTGGTCAGCACAGTGCTCGTAGTCGAACGAGCCAAGGAAAACAAGGTCCACGGGGTACAGTGCCCAGTCTACTACCTCAGCGAGGTACTTACGCCAACAAAACAGCGGTACCCGCACTACCAGAAACTGGCATACGGCGTCTTCATGACGGCCCAGCGACTGCGCCACTACTTCCAAGAGCATCCAATCGTGGTAGTCAATGACACCCCGCTTGGGCACATCCTCAATAATCCCGACGCCACCGGACGAGTCGCGCATTGGGGAATCGAACTGTCTCCACGAGACATTACATATGAAAAATGCAACGTAATCAAGTCGCAAGTTCTCCCTGACTTACTCGTGCACTGGATGGAGAACCAGCTCCCCGAAAAACTAGACATGTCCTACCTCTAGACAATGCACTTTGATGGTTCCAAGCGAAAGGACGGGGCCGGCGCAGGTGTCATACTGACATCGCCCCAGGGAGACAAGCTGAAATATATCCTGCGAATGCAGTTCACCGCCTCCAACAACGAAGCTGAATACGAGGCCCTACTGTACGGGATGAGGATGGCAAAAGCCTGTGGCACTAAGAGACTCATAATATATGGCGACTCCAAGCTGGTCGTCAACCAGACAATGCACGAGTGCGATGCACTGAACGACAACATGATCACCTACCACGACCTCTATGACACACTCGAAGGGGACTTCGACGGTTGTGAGCTGCGACACATAGGTCGCGAAAGCAATGAAGAGGCGGACACACTCACCAACATAGGCTCCAACTGCGCCCCCATACCACCTGGGGTATTTCTCGAGCGCATCTGCGAATGCTCCATCAAGCCAAAGGCCGCAGAGAAGAAAACAAGTGCAGCAACTGACTCGGGGGCTACGCTGCCCAATGAGCCAACGGCACTCGACAACCTGGAGCTGGACACAGGACTCGAGGGACCAATGGGTGTCATGATGATCGAGACATCTTGGACCCAACCATACATTACGTACCTCCTCAGCAAGAGGCTACCGGACGATCCGACTGACGCCCGACACATTGCACGACGCTCCAAGGCTTTCACTGTTATCAACGGCGAACTATCCAAGCACAGCATCATAGGAGTACTCCAACGATGCGTATCCATGGCTGATGGAAGAGCTGTTCTCCTCGACATCCACGAAGGGACCTGTGGGCACCACGCTGGCAGTCGCGCCCTCGTCGCCAAAGCTCTACGAGCTGGATTCTACTAGCCTACGGCCATGCGTGACGCCAAGGACATCGTCCAAAAATGCAATGCTTGCCAGCGATTCGCGGACAAGCCGCACGCAGTTGGCGCAGAGCTCCGACAAATTCCATTAGCCTGGACCTTCGCACAATGGGGACTCGACATGGTCGGTAAACTCCCAAGGTCCTCACGCGGACGCTACGTCTACCTCTTGGTCACAATCGACAAATTCACCAACTGGATAGAGGCTATGCCAGTGAGTAATCAGTCAGGCTACAGCGCAGTCAAGTTCTTTGAGTCCATTGTTTACCGCTTCGGAGTGCCACACAACATCATCACGGACAATGGGACAAACTTCACATCCAAGGAGTTCCAAGAATTCTGCGAGAATCTAGGGATCAACGTCAGATATGCCTCCGTAGCACATCCACAGACCAATGGCTAGGTCGAAAAAGCTAACGGGCTTGTCTGTGGCGGCATCAAGAAGCGGCTCCTCAAACCACTCGAATAGGCCGCAGGCTGCTGGCCAGACGAGCTGCAATCAGTACTCTGGAGCCTACGCACAACTCCAAACAGCGCCACAGGGTACACCATGTTCTTCATGCTGCACGGGGATGAAGCGGTGCTACCCGCCGAAGTACGATACAAAGCACCGCGCGTGGTTGCTTATAGCGAGTAGGAGTCAACTCTTGCACTCGAAGACTCCGTCGACCTCCTTGACGAGGCAAGGGAAATCGCCGCGGAGAGATCAACAATCTACCAACAGAACCTGCGCAACTACCACAGCAGGAGGCTATGCCCCAGGTCCTTCGTCGAAGGCAACCTCGTCCTACGACTGAAGAAGCAAGGGCATCTCAAGCTCAAGTCCCCCTGGGAGGGACCATACATGATTACAGAAGTAATCCCAGGTGGCGCCTATCGCCTTAAAGATTTTGAGACAGGAGTCGCATACTCCAACCCCTGGAACGTCGCGCAGCTGCGGTGCTTCTAACCTTAGTCGCCTTTACTTTTACATTGCAAATAAGGCTGCTCAGCCAAGGCTACTTAGCCACACATTGTACCTTGAACTTTTCTACGAGTAAATAAAACTAAGTCCCCCCAAAAATTATGTGTTCCTTTTTATTTTTGCAATTAATCTACTCGGGGGCTGCGCCACCCCGTACACATTTGTTCTACGAACTAACGCGATATCCTGAGTAGCTGACGCATCAATCAAAACCCTTGATAAAACACCAACCCAGCTGCCACGCACCTGACAGGTTGGCAAGGGACTGAGATAAACACAAGTCAGGCCAACGAAAAGGAATCGCATAGTGCAACGCACTCACAAAACATACACGATAACAATCTCTTTTCAACATCAATATTAATCAATTATACACAGCATGTCTATGAACTTTACAACACTGGTGCAACTATGTGCAGGATACAAACTAAACTATTGTTGCAGCAAAGGAACATTGGTCTGCTCCTCAAAGAAGTCAACGATCTCCTCCGCTGGGCAATCCACCGCCTAGTAGTGAGGAACCATGTTCCAAATCGAACCCGCTGGCGGTGCTGGGGGTCCGGTCGCAATCATGGCAACATCCACATCGGGTCTGTGTAATCGCACCAGCGACAGAGTGGCCTTGGCACCAGCCACTAACTGCTGTCGTACACACTCGCGGACCGCAGTCAAGTCTTGGAGTTTGGCAAGGAGGGCCAGCAAGCTCGATGGAGCCATGTCCAGCGGAAACATCGTCTGATAAATATTCTTCAAGCATGATTGCGACTTCTTCAAAAAGTGAAGCACTCGCAATGCACGATCCTGCAGGGTCGCCAATGCGATTGCCCGATCATGATTCACCCAAAAGTACCCACTCGCCTGAAGCTGCTCATGGGTTAGATCATTCATGCGAATGGCGATCCTATCCTTCTCATCCCGAGGATGGCGTGCACTGACAACTATACCAAGCAAAGACAGAAGTATGAAGACAAGTAACTACGGCGAGTGACTACAAGATAAGGAATAAGAAAACTAACATTTGAATTGGTCGCCCAACTTCGTCACCTCCCCTAGCAGATATTGTTCTCGGGCGGCGGTTTTCTCCGCCTTCGACTTCCATACGTCCGCCTTCCCTCGGAGAACGGGCAATTAATGCTCCAACTGCTTCATGCGGTCACGGAGTTGCGAGAGCAGGCAAAGCTCATCCACCCTTGAGCGTGGTAGTGCCAAAGTGTCATCAAGGGGTGGCGAATCCTGAGGCTCCCTCAAAGGATCACTCGATGTACCCTATCACAAGTCAAGCAAGAGACAATAAGAGGACTAAGGCGAGGCATAGACAAAAGATTCGAGTACATTCAAGATTAACAAAAGTACCAGCAGATACACTCGCCAACAGGCATGTTCTTAACAACAGACGTAAGCTATTTAACTGTTACAAGATGTCACTACTGAGGAGCGATTGGCTTCTTCGACTTCGACTTCGGTTTTGGGGGCCTCATCGAGTCTATGGCAGTATCAGATGCCACAGACTTCCCGCCGGCCCCTAACGTCGCATCCTTCATAGCTTTCTTGGTGCACTAAAGCTCCTCAAAGTACTTCACAACTATATTGATCAGCTGCGGGCCATACTTGCCACAAGCAGTCGCGAAGGGAGCAAAGACTACCTGCTAGCCATCAGCGCTGACAGGCATCGCCTTGGAGACCGCCGTAGGATCAACTTCGACTCCATGGGCTTGAACCTTTGTGAGTGACATCGAAGCGCTAGCCGCACGGAGCAAGTTCTTGAAGCTTGCAGGGACACCCTTGGCAAGGGACTCCACCAGCTCGTCCATATTCTCGATTAGCTCAGCCTTGGGCGCCAGCTCTTCCTGGAGGCGACTGAGCACACCCTTGGCCTTGGAGAGCGTCCCTTGAACGGCAGCGCTGTGATCTTCGACTGCTGAAATGGCACCCGCCAAGGCATCGTCACGGCGGAGTGCCTGAGGGTCGAAGCTCAAACCGCTGGCATCTACAACCAAGCATAGGCACAAGAGTCAACACCAACAACAAATTTGAAAGAAGAAGAAAGCACCAAAAATTCAGACAAGGGAATACCTGAGAGAGCCTTGGCAATCGAAAAAAGCTGTTCCTCGAACAACTTCTCCCTAGCCACGATGGAGGCGCGCAGATCCTCCTCGCGCTTCCACGACTCGGCACATGCTACGACTACCACATTAGATGGGACGGTCGACTCCGACTCGTCCTCTTCCAAGGCTTCATGAGGGATAACCCCCTCGGGATGAGGGGGCATACAGGGTGACACCACCCAATCCTGCATACAGAAAACAACTTAGCAAAAAAAGATGCAACAACAAACAAACAGTCGACAAAGCAAAGCTACTACGTAGCACAATTCTACCTCAGGAGGAGGGTTAGCAGCATCGAATGGAGGAACGTCTGGTTCACCGGGGAGTACATCCTTGACAGTGTATTTGGTGACCAGTCACACCCTCTTATCTACCTCACTCGCGGAAATGCCATCGACAGATACGCGAGTGACATCGTCTGCGCCAGCCCACTGGAACATAGGGTGGACTCTAGCCTGCAGGGGCTAGACGCAACAGCGCAGCCACGTACGAATGAGGGCGCATCCTCCCTCTTCCTTACCCATGCGACTCTCGAGGTCGCAGACACGCTCGTACAGCACATCTGTCTCCACGGACTCGCCGGGCATCACTATGTTCTTCCAGGAGCGCCTCCTCTTGCATGGCGTCGTGGGGTCGAAGGGCGCGAGTCCGTAGTGGTCTCCGTCGGCCTTCTGGTCGTGGACATAGAACCACTTGTCCCTCCACCCTTGGACGGACATCATCAGCTTGATGTCGAAGTACGTGACGGAGGGGTCGACGTGGATACCGCAGCCGCCTACATCGTAGACTACGGAGCCAGACGCCGATTGGCGCTTCAACTTGAAGAGGTGCTTGAAGAGACCGAAGTGCAGCTCGATTCCGAGCCAGCACTCGCAGAGAGTAATATAGCAATCTACCTGGTGGATGGAGTTTGGGGACAACTGATGGAGTTGGAGCCCGTAAAAACAAATAAGGCCCCTGAAGAAAGGATGCAGGGGCAACGAGAGACCGCGGATGATGAACGCTAGGAACATCACCCGAAAGCCAGCAGGAGGAGAGGGGATTACCTTGCTACCAGGGACGCGCGCGTCCGCTACTGCGGAAGACAAAACTCTATCCTGGCGAAGAAGACAAAGCTCTGAAGACTTTATCACGGATGCGCACCACTCACCATTGGTGACGTGAGTGCCCATGCCTTTATTTTTCCCGGCAGCGGCGGTGCTGGTGCCTGCAACGGCAAAGCCACCCTTCTTCTTTGTAGCAACAGCGGCAGCAGCGGAATCGACCGCGGCACCTCCCTTCTTCCCCATTCCGCGGCGGCGGTGTGACCGGAGGAAGTAGCTAGGAAATACGCGGAGCTGGTCCAGCGCCGTGAAGGAGAGGAGCGCAAAGAAGCAGAGGAGCAGTGGCAATGGCGACAGAGGCAAAGGCAGAAAAGAAGTAGATGTGAAAATTACCGTCGTCACATCGCTACTTAACCCCCCGGAAGATGCAATCCAACGGCTAAGAAAAACCCTCTCAGACGCGTGGAGTTCATCGTGCTCGACATGTGGAGGACCTGAAGCGCGAACCGTCCCCCACTACCCCCATTACGCGTGGAAATCGAGAAGGCGAAGTTAAAACAAATATTACGCATGCCCGGTCAAATTAGAGTTAGGCAATGGGATCCACCGCTCGTCACATCTCGTCAAACTCGCTCAAGCGGGCAACGGAGGTCATCGCATCGTCAGCACTGACGTCATCCAAAATTACGCAACAGAAAACTTCGATTACTTTAGTCCTTGCTCGAGTCTTTGACTCCACCAAGCACTCGGGGGCTACTCCCATAGGGAGCGCTGGTCGCGCACCCTACGATTTTTCTTCTTCTTTTTCAGGAACATGGACAATCAAAGCAAACCCAACCACTCGAACCACAATTCGACTATGGACGTGGGTTACTCCCATAGGGAGCACCAGAAGCAAATTCAACTGAAACAAGCAACAAAATATGGCAGCAGTCGCAAAGGTCTTTAGTCCCTGCCTGAGTCTTCGACTCAACTAGGCACTCGGGGGCTACTCCCATAGGGAGCGCTAGTCGCACACCCTATGATTATTTGTACATCGTACTGCGTATTGATAACATTCATACTCGAAGCTTCTGGCGACACCGCCTCAAGAATTTTCCCTACAAAGAGACGGCGTCTCCTGGATCACCCGAATCATCTCCGCGATGACAAATTTCAGATGCCACGCTTGCAGCACGAAGATAAGACCTGAATAAGGCCTGGCAACGCATTTCCTGCACACTACCAGAAATATATTCGTGCCAACAGGTACGATGAACATGCCTTGACGGATGCGTCGAGTGCTCACAACCATATACTGGAATTCGACTCCTATAAGACCTCCACAGCTTGAGTCGAATTACACCAGCACTTTTCCGGATTCGAGTCCGAGGACTCGAGTTTGAGTAGATGGCGTTGCTTTACCCTAAGGTAGTTAACTGATACCGATGCATTGGTTAAAACAGGCACACACATCAACAATCCCTATGACATAAACAGAGAAGTCGAAAAACATACCCAGTCATGCACTCGAAAGGCTTCATAAAGTCTCCAGTCGAATCTGCGATTCCACTGGACACTCGGGGGCTACTGACATGGGTATACCCTACAAGTACTCGAGCTTGGTATATACGGCCTGAACATAGCGGGAGCCCACGGTGTCGCCAAGGCCCAAACAGAGGACTCGAGTAACCTATGGACTCTCGATTGCTTGAAGAACAAGAAGAAGCTAAAGATAGAAAGTTCAAAGGGGGAAACCCTAGACTGTAACCGACTCGACCTGCTACCTGAGACCTAGCCTATCGATATAAAGGCTAGGAGGGGGCAGTGAGGAGGACACACGCAACCCTAGTTTCCACAACCCTCCCCAGATTGCATCTGCGCACCATTGTAATCTTTGATTCCCTCAATAATTCCACGAGCAGACAAGCAGGAGTAGGGACCTCTGCGAGGCCTGAACCTAGGTAAATCTTTGAGTCCCCTGTGTGCTTGTTTACTAGCCGATGGATGTCTCTAGCGCTCCCTCCTTCTCCAAAACCCAAGTCCATAACAATGGGCATTGATGAGGTAAACCCTCGTCACTAACATTTTCATCAATTCTCACTTGTATGGCATTAGTGGTTGCAAAGGGATTATCATTAGTTTTAGGTTTAGCAGCCATTTTATTCAAAGAAGATTGAGCTTCAGCCAAAGATGCTATATTTCTTTCAGCATTAGAGAGTTTTTCCTCAATAGTTTTATTGAAAGCAGTTTGTTTAATAATAAAGTCTTTAAGCATGACCTCAAGTTCAGAGGGAGCACTCCTATTTTTGTTGTAGGAATTTCCATAAGCATTACCATTGTTGGGGAGATATGGCTTATAATTGTTGTTACCAAAATTCTTCATGTAGGCATTGTTGCTAAAATTGTTATTTCTTATAAAGTTCACATCAACTTGCTCTTCTTGAGCAACCAAAGAGGCTAAGGAACATGGTTTGGATCAACATGGGCTTTCCCACTAACAAGCATAGACATAATAACATCAATCTTATCACTCAAGGAGGAGGTTTCCTCAACAGAATTTACCTTCTTACCTTGTGGAGCTCTCTCAGTATGCCATTCAGAATACTTAACCATCATATTATCCAGAAGCTTTGTTGCAGCACCCGAAGTGATGGTCATAAAGGTACCTCTAGCAACAGAATCTAAAAGATTTCTTGAAGAATAGTTCAATTATGCATAAAAGGTTTGAATAATCATCCATGCAGTCATTCCATGAGTGGGACAATTCTTTACCAAATATTTCATTCTTTCCCAAGCTTGAGCAACATGTTCATTATCAGATTGTTTAAACTTCATTATTTCACTTCTCATAGATATAATCTTAGCAGGAGGATAGTATTTTCCAATAAAAGCATCTTAGCATTTAGTCCAAGAATCAATACTATTCCTAGTTAGGGAATTTAACCATTTTTTAGCTTTTCCTCTAAAAGAGAAAGGAAACAATTTAAGCTTAATAATATCTCCATCTATATCCCTATGCTTTTGCATCTCACAAAGTTCAACAAAGTTATTTAGATGGGTAGCAGCATCTTCATTACCAATACCAAAAAATTGTTCTCTCATAACAAGATTGAGTAAAGCAGGTTTTATCTCAAAGAAATTAGCTTCAGGAACAGGTGGAGCCATACGTGTGCTCATAAAATCATTGTTGTTGGTGCTAGTGAAGTCACACAACTTAGTGTTTTCAAGAGTAGTCATTTTTTGTGTTTTTAATAAAGAAAGCAAACTAGTAAGACTAATTTTTTTGTGTTTTTGATAAAGAAACAAGCAAACAAAGCAAAAGTAAACTAAGCAAAACAAAAATAACAAAGTAAAGAGATTGGTTATGAGGGACTCCCCTTGTGAAGATGTCCTTGACTCCCCGGCAACGGTGCCAGAAAAATAGCTTGATGGCCCAAAATATATCGATCTCGTTTGGGAACCCCAAGAGGAAGGTATGATGAGCACAGCAACAAGTTCTCCCTCAGTATGAAACCAAGATTAATCGAACCAGTAGGAGCAAGGAAACACCCCAAAGGTGTAGCTAGCTGAACTTTGGCAGGGCGCACTACCGGTGCCAGCAGCAACATGGAGACCTGCACAACACAACCACAGAACTTTGCCCCCAACTTGTGATGAGGTTGTCAATCTCACCGGTTTTGCTGAAAACAAAGGATTAAACGTATCGTGTGGAAGAAAGTAATAGATTGCAGAAAGTAAACACAAAGGGGTAAACAGTTGATTGTAGATTTATAGTAAAAGAAAGGACCGAGGTCCATAGTTCAGTAGAGGGGGCTCTCCTTAAGATAGATAACATGTTGGGTGAACAAATTATAGCGAGGCAATTGACAAACATTGAGAAAGCATACAAGCATATACTACTCATCTTGACTCCTTTGAGATCCGATTGGGCATTACAACATTATTCATAGACCGCCGTCTAACTGCACCTATGACTAATAATCCACCTTTAGGTTATCATCCGAACCCCCTCCAGTATTAAGTTGCAAGCAACGGATAATTGCATTACGAATTGCGTGTAAAGTAAACAATACGATTGTTCTATGAACAAAGGATTATTGTTTTCTCCCTAGTAGCAACAACACATCTAGTACCTTAGAGATTTCTGTCACTTCCCTAGATTTCTAGAGGCATGAACCCACTATCGAGCATAAATACTAACTCTTGGAGTTGCTAGCATCTACTTGGCCAAGATAGCTACTAACAACGGAAAGTATGCAAGATCACAAATAAAAAAGACATGATAGAATCAATAATCAATCTGAAATAGCATCTCAGTATCCATCGGATCCCCGCAAACACATCATGCAGAATTACAAATAGATGATCTTGATCATGAATGGAGCTCACAAGATCTAAACATGATAGCACAAAGGAGGAGAACCAGCCATCTAGCTACTACATGGTCCCATAGTCCAGAGATGAACTACTCACGCATCACACCGGAGGCTTGCATGATGATGAAGAAGGCCTCCAGGCTGAATTCCCCTCTCCGGCAGGGTGCCGGGAAGTGCTTCAGATCCCTCCAGATCTAGGGATGGAGATAACGGTGGCTCTAGACTCTTTCGTGGAATTTTGATTAGGTACTTAGGGTTTCTGTATCGGAAGCAACTTATAGGTGGAAGGAGAGGCCGAGGGGGTGCCTGGGCGGCCAGACCACCACCTGTCGCAGGCCAGGCCTGACCACGCGACTAGGTGGTGTGGCCGGCCCCAGCCCCTCTTTGTCTCGTATTTAGGCTCCAGGTGTCCCTCGGTGAAAAACTAACTTTCGCTTTTGTCCCGTCCAATTCCGAGAATATTCATTTTCTGACTTTCCTAGAACCAAAAACAGCAGAAAACAGGCAGCTGGCACTGTGGATCTTGTTAATAGGTTAGTCCAAGAAATCATATGAAAAGTACTCCAAAGTGTGGACAAAACATAAGAAAGTAGATAAAACCAAGCATGGAACATCAAAAATTATGGATAGGTTTGCAACGTATCAGTCTCCACCTTCTATCTTTATGCACCTATTGCGCCAGGGGGTGGTGCGGCCGCCTAGGGCACCCCCTTGGCCTCCCCTTTCGCCTATAAGATGTCTCCGATATAGAAACCCTAAGTACCCAATCAAAATTCCACGAAAGAGTCTATAGCCACCGTCATCTCCATCCCTAGATCGGGAGGGATCTGAAGCTCTTCCCGGCATCCTGTCGGAGGGGAGAATTCACCCTAGAGGCCTTCTTCATCACCATGCAAGCCTCCGGTGTGATGTGTGAGTAGTTCATCCTTGGACTATGGGTCCATGTAGTAGCTAGATGGTTGGTTCTTCTCCTTTGTGCTACCATGTTTAGATCTTGTGAGCCCCGTTCATGATCAAGATCATCTATTTGTAATAATACATGTTGTGTTTGCGGGGATCCGATGAATATTGAGATGCTATTTCAAATTGATTATTGATTTTATCATGTCTTTGTTATTTGTGATCTTGCATGCTCTCCATTGTTAGTAGATATCTTGGCCAAGTAGATGCTAGCAACTCCAAGACACTACAAGGAATCTGGCTATATATGACGCTCCATTTTCATCACAGAATCATCGTAGTAGTCTGTTTATGACGATTCTATGACGATTTTGAAATCGTCGAAAGCTGGGCGTTGCAAATGAACTATAACAAAGTTTTTGGTAAAATCGTCATAACTGTCAAGTCAGATCCTACGTGGCTGATCCTACGTGAAAAAATTGTGACGTAATTAAATCGTCTTAAATCGAAATCAGCCTAGTCCATTTCTATGGTCCATATGGGCTCAGCACAATAATTTCATCCATTTATTTACTATGTTTTTGCCTATTATGGTCCATTTCTCTATTGGGCCTTAGCCTTTTTACAACCTTTTCTATTTTGGGCCTTGGCCTTTCTAAGAATTGTCAGACTATTCAAATAATTTGGTCCGCATGTCAGTTTCGTTGTCCAACTGGTCCCCCTTGTCATGTTTATTTACCAACAATTTGTCAGCAATTAAACAACAAACAATTTAATCAGAACCGAAGGAATAAATGACATCATTCTAATAATAGCAACAATCATGTCTATTACCATATTTCCACGATTCGAATCACATATATAAAATAATAACCCAGAACGACAGG
Organism: Avena eriantha; assembly: GCA_910589775.1. Lineage (NCBI taxonomy): Eukaryota > Viridiplantae > Streptophyta > Magnoliopsida > Poales > Poaceae > Avena > Avena eriantha. Next base: position 555,058,919 of record OU342743.1, read on the forward strand.
AGGCTGCAACTGAATCTAGCCCAAAATTTAATCCCCAACACACAACTACAGAAGGCTGCATCCAGCATCTACATCCAGCATCATTCGATGCTAAGAAATAGAGCATGTCCATCCAGCCGGACTCGGCTCCATACTCTAGGTTCTCCCCCCAGCTACATCAGCACCTGTAAACATTGAGTGGGCAATGAAAACCGAGAGAACCTTAAATTTTGTAGAGCAACAGAATACAAAAATAACCATGGGTTACACATATCGAGTAACTCCAGGAAGCTTGTGCTATCATGAGAAAAAATAAGCTTATACTAAGCTTAAGTATACATGCAAACATAAAAAAGATTGCTACCATCTATAAACACGAGGTTTTCATACCATCTTAGCTAGCATTTCCATCAATTGTGACTAGAATTCCATGTAATGTATTTCCATGGCATTTCCACTATTATGATTCATGATGCACATCACAGAATGTCAATATCTGTTTTTACCTTGAGAGGGGAACACATCACGACACCAGCACATACACGTCCAGAAGACGAAGATACCACAAAATACATCTCACATGTCTGCAGAACAAAGAAGTCACCATCCGTCTGTAGAATAAAGAAGTCACCCTCAGCAATACTCAAGAAGAAACAATACAAAAGTTAGTGAATTTACACACTTGCACAAAGCTGACATTCTGAACACAAGCAATAAGAAGAAGCAATCAAAATCTCAAAGTGGCAAATTTATTATCCCTAGCAGCGTGAAAGTAGTATTTGAATAGTTCAAGATAAGATTAGCTAATAAAATCACATGCAACAACATTTAATATTATTTTAGATCATAGTACAGCTAGTTGCAAAATCTACCAACAGCTATACAACCAATAACAAAGTCATATCCACTCTACTGAGTGCTTATAGTTGCAAATTGTACAGACTTTTACCTATCAATTATAATATTGATTTGTGGACTGAGCAAATTATAATATCTATAGTTCTAGCACAATAGGATGTAAAAAAGATGAGACAAAATAGAAAAACAATAGTACAGGCGAACACATAGTTCTATATCGAACATACAAAAATAGCAAACAGCAGAACATCACGCATAGTTCCATCTTAGACATATGGAAATAGCAAAGTTCCATCTCAGAATCCATGACTAAGAGTACTTAAATTTCTATACCTCAAGTGTGTTTTGCTATAGCTTGACCTACACCAACCACAAACAAACACCCCATATCAGACGACCAACATCAAGCGTAGATCATCCAATAGCCATTTAGCTTCAAGCAAAGAACATCACGTCAAACAGTCAAAACACAAACTATTTTAGGTCAATACCATGAGTTCATGACAAGTAGAAAATAAGGTGAAAAAGCATTAGCCATTGCATACAGCCAAGTAATGCATTAATTTGTGCGCATTTCAAGATAACCAAATGCCAGCAGAACATGTCCCATCATCAACCAAGTAAAAAAGAGAACATGATATACAGAAGACTTATATAATCTGTCGGAGGAGAGTAGCAGCAGCAGGTTGCCTTCATCATTGCGGTGGCAACGCATCTAGATGAACATGTCGTCCTTCCGATGCACCTCCGACCATCGCCGGACACGGGATTTCATGTGGCATGCTTCAATAACCTGTAGAATGACATGAGCAACATTTTTACTAATTTGTTTGTCACACAACGAACATATCTGAGCTAAGGAGCTAAAAAGTTGCACAAATAAGCAATTGACAAATCTAATAAGAAGTTAAGATGTTATTATTCAAGTTCTCCATCAACTATACAAAATCACAACCTATACTACTCTGCAAAGAGTACTCCAAAGAATATGCAAAGGTAAAGAGTACTACAAAACATGCCAAGGATCTGAATAAAATGGACTTATCCCCTATTTTAGCTTGACTCTCAATTTGTCTCTACAACCCATGCAAGTGTGTATGTCCAGTACACCACAAACTTGACCCGAGACAAGATGTTTTCTCTACATGTAGTCTAGGTACATGTCCAGTACCACACTAGGCCAATGTAGAATAATCATCAAAAATATAGAGACCAGAGAGAGTGGATATAGGTACCACATCCTTTGCAATGCATTGTAACTGCAGTTGTTTACACCTAACCCAGATCACACTTATAACTAATGGTAGGTACTGGACAGAGTATTTGTGAGGGGAATCCTGAAGTCTGAACCTTCTCTTAAGTTTGAACACAAGCAGATTCTTCAGACTAGGTTAATTTCTTATGCAAAATTTCCACTAACCTATTCCTGAAGTCTAGATCTTATGCTGTGGAAATTTCTAATACTGCTTTGCTACTAATTACTCAAGTAAACTACAAGTAAATGCATATCATGTAGTTCAATCTTATGCTACTAATCGAATATTGTGCATCTGTGTAAGTGGAGAGATCAGAGAGAGGGGAGGAGGCACTTACTCGCTGCTAATGAACTTGGAGACGCACTCCTGGATGGACTCGTGAAGACGACCTGAGGGCATGTCCTCACCTCACGCAGATGCCCAAACAACGAGATCCAGGACACTGGCACGTGCCAACCGCCTACATCCCGACGTCACGCACGAGCGGCTCCCAGAAACCTGTGAGCACAGGCCAGATGCATAAGCCGTTAGGACAGGGAGGAGGGAAGAGATCTTGACCGCCGCCAGACCGCGCATGGGAGAAATCCCTTCAAGAGTGAGGGTGAGGGGCCGGAGGTGGTGCGGAGGTGGCCAACGGCGGCCTTGATGCACACCTCCATGGTCATGGCAACGTCGACGGAGTCCAAGTGGTCCTAACTTGTATCTTCCCGTGGCGAGGTTACGGCTATGGGGGAGAGTAACTGGATGGGGGCTCCGGCGATTCATGCGGCACTGGCGAGACATGCACCCATCTGGCGCCCTTCCCTGCACTTGTATGGTCAATCTCTGGCCACCGGTGAGGAGAGGTAGGAAAGTGCGGGTGCTCCATCGATCTGGATCGGGTCGGGCGTATGGGAGAGGGTGAGGGTGAGGGGTCGGAGGTGGTGCGGAGGGGAGGAGGGGTGCTGGTGGTTTGGGGTGGCTAGCGACGTGGCACAGAGAAGGAGGAGATGGTATCGGGATGGAGGCTGCGCTGCGGGTGGATCTGAGGAGAGGAGGAAGGGGTGTGCGCGATGGGGTAGGTGCGGTTGGATGCGGCCTGAGCTAGATGAGTTTCGATCCAATCTCTTTCTCCCGCGGCCCAAAATCGAGCGCCGCTTCTCTAAATTTTCGGTGGGTATGCGCCGAATCCTAGAGCATTGGATCTAGCAGTAGTGGACGAATGAGATCTACTTCGGTGGGTGATCCATGGGTAGCCCTTTTATTGTGTTTTGATTGGCTGGCCAAGACTATGCATGGAATATCAAGGCGTTTTGTGAAGCAACACCAAATGTTCAATTAAAAAATGATACCACCCCATTTTTCAAAAATACTAGACCACCTTACATGAAAAATGTCCTAACCGGGGATTTTAAAACCTTTCCGTCCACCCCTGGTGAAAAAGACAAATGTTTGCCGAATCGGAAGGAAGTGGGTCTGGTTTGAACTACGGGTACATGATCTGATGCTCATGATTTTTTGAAAAAATTATTTTTAGGCTCACAATATGATGTTTCTTCGGAGATCCAATGCAAGTTTAGCGAGGCTCATCCCCTATCTTCATGCCCGTCGTTTCGACCATAGTTTGAAATAGGAAAATTTTGAAATGGGCATAAGAAATTCAAAAACGGTCGGAACAATGTAAATCCTTCGCGTGGTGTCATATTTTGTGACATAGTTGCAAGGAAAAATATCCAACTTGGTATATTGATTGCATCTCAAAAAACCTTCATAGAAATGACCTATCATGTTCGAGGTTTCATGACTTTCGTGCCAAACGACCAATGTTATGGCCAGAATCGCGGCATAGTTTGTGATAATGTGCCCATATTGTGCACCCATGTGTATCATGAGATGGAGAACAATGTTACATGGAAGGAATGAGTAATGAGATGAAGGATGGACTAAAGCTCAAGCTTGGGGATGCCATGCGTGTCACCCCAAGAAATATCCAAGAAGTACAAGCATCAAAGCTTGGGGATGCCCAAGGTATCCCCTTCTTCATCAATAAAAATCTCAGGTTTCTTCCAAACACTTCATTTTTATTGTTTCATGCACAGTTGTGTTGTTCTTGGAGCGTCTTTTTTTTCATTTTTAGTTTTAGTTTGCTTGGTTTGCTTAGTTTGCTTGAATAAGTTGGTTGGATCCCAACACACTTCTTTTGGAGAGAGACACGCTCCGTTTTCATTGCCTAGAACACTCTAGTTTTCATTCTTATTGTTCTGTGAGTGTTCTCTTTTGCTAGCACTGTGTTTAGCCTTGTTTTTTTGTGCTATCAGCTTAGAACTTTTTAGTTCTTCTTTGTGGATTTGTGAGACAAGCTCACTGAACTTTATTTATAATCATCTTTGTGAGTTGTTTCAAATAGTTTGGTTTTGATTGGAAAAGAGTGGGAAAGTTCATGCTTAAGTGGTAAAGAGAGCTTGTTTTTTACTGTGGCATATGCTTTGCCATGCCATGCTCGATATTGTTTTGGCTTTATGTTTAGTATTATTTGTTGTAGCATGACTTGTTATAAACAATTGAGATTTCTTAATGTGCCTTGGAAGGATTATGCGTTGATTTAGCATATTAAAGCATAGTATAGTGGTATTCTCCTTTGATGCTTTATTTGGGTTGACTTGGCGCATGCTCACACCATGTTATGACTATCTCAAGTCACCATAAGACTTTATGATCTTTTAGTTTTCAACTTGTAGTATCACTTTATTCTTTGATCAATGATGTTTTGTCGCTCTGCATGATTATGGCCATTATTGCTCTCTTAGTTCGTTGCTCCCAGTCTTTTGCTAGCCTCCACAACCAAGTATGAGTTCCACTCATGCATCCAACTCCCTAAACCAAGTTATTCCAAAGAGTCCACCACACCTACCTACTAGCTTAAGCTATTCCAAGTATATTCATGTTTTTGTTTACCTTCCAAATTAAACTTGTTATGAAAAAACTAGTGATTAAAGCTCTCACGAACTTGATGGCACACTTTACTTTTCTTGCCCTTAATAAACTTGAACCATTGGGTCCTTCTTTGTTGCGTATATGCTTGCGCTTTATAAGTTGAAATTAGCAGAACCATGTTTCATGGGGAACGCTTTCAACATTGCACTTGTACTTTGTACCCCGTTGATATCATGTTCTTTTGCGTACGGATCCTGGCGGTGTGAAATAAAAGTGGAACTTGTAAGATCATGGAGTTTGTATGTGTGTTAGAGAAACGCCTGGGCCGCTAGCCTAAGCCATGCCTAATCATGGTGGAAACTTGCAGCATCACCATAATGAGCACTCTATGAAGCATCCTTAATAAAAACCTATGCAAATAGCAAATAAAAAGATCGCTGAGATGCTCATTGTCTCCTTGCCTTGCCATTTTGATTATGGGAAAGCTCCCATATCATGTGCAAGGGGTACCCCGTTGGCGGTTCTTAATGATCCACATGTACTTACAATGACAAGAACTTACTTGTGACTAAAGTTGAGTAGCATGAGGATCGGTCTTCGTAAGTAAGGGGCATGAGATTTCGGTTTATAACTTGTCAAGCATATCCTCTTAGTTGTGTCACTTTAACCGTAATTACCTTAAATATGCTTATGATAGGGGCAATGAGAGCTGAAAGCTATAAGTACCATAATTTTTGGAAGCTCTTTATGAGACTTGAATCCCTACTTCCTTTTACAAAGGCCTTTCTTCCACCATTACATTGAGTATCCACCTTCTACCTTTATGCACCTACTTTGAGAGCATAGTGGCCATTCTTAGTTCTACGTGCATTGTCCCAAGACTACTTGATTGATGTATACTTTGATATTGCTTGTTTTAAACTATTTGTATCTAGTCACTCTTATGAACTTTGAAGGTGTCCTATGCATTTATATTTGCTACTCTATGAGGGACAAGCTAAATGCTATTATGCTATGTTTTATTTATGTGAAACAAACGAACGTCTTACAAAGCATTGTTATTCATGAATCTTTTGTTTATGCATTTTCATGTTGCAACATAGTTTGTTTGTCTTATTGCTAGAACTTTGTCTTTCACGTTATGATTGAAGTACTCTGATCCCAGCTTTGAATGTTTTACAAATACTTTGATCAAGTTTATGATGGTGCATGTCACCTCAAAAATTATTCTTTCTATTTATCACTTACCTACTCGAGGACGAGAAGGAGTTCAGCTTGGGGATGTTGATACATTGCAAATGTATCTATATTTTTTGATGTTCCATGCTTGGTTTTATCTACTTTCTTATGTTTTGTCCACACTTTGGAGTACTTTTCATAGACTTTCTTGGACTAACCTATTAACAAGACGCCACAGTGCCAGTTGCTTGTTTTCTGTTGTTTTTGGTTCCAGGAAAGTCAGAAAATCAATATTCTTGGAATTGGACCGGACAAAAGCCAAAGTCGATATTTTACCGGAAGACTCACGGAGCCAGAAGACGAGACGGAGAGGGGCCACAGGGCGGCCACACCATGTGGTGGCGCGGGCTAGCCCTGGCCGCACCACCAGGTGGTGTGGGCCCGCTGGCCACCCACCGACCTTGCCTCTTCGCCTATAAGAAGCCTCCCGATGCGAAAACCCAAAATAATCAAGCCTCCAGCCACGAAAAGTTCTGCAGCGCCGCCGCCACCGAAGGGGAGAATCAGGGGACAGAAAGTCTCTGTTCCGGCACCCTGCCGGGACGGGGAAGTGCCCCCGGAGCCATCTCCATCGATCTCCACCACCATCTCCATCACCATTGCAGATTCCCAGGATGAGGAGGGAGTAGTTCTCTCTCGAGGCTAAGGGTTCTACCGGTAGCTATGTGTTCATCTCTCTATCTATGCATGATCTTATTGAGATCATGAGCTTGTAATCTATATATCTACCTTGCTACTCAAGTGCTTTATTACATCTCTGCTCTCCCCATGTGTGTGAAAGTGACAGCGTGCTCACCATGGTGGCACTTAGGCTAGAGATTACAAATACTTGTTATGAGTTATATTTGGAGTTGGATGTTTCTATGAAATTGTGGTGTTTGTTGGACTCATCTAGTACTCAAGGTGACAGTGTGGGGTTATCTAGATGGGAAAGGCTTACTTTGAGGTGTGCTGTTATAGCCCTACCATCGATTAGAGTGTTCAACCGGAGAGTAGTTCAGCGTATTATCATAAAGAATAATATATCTATATGAGAGTGTTCACTAGTGAAAGTATGATCCCTAGGCCTTGTTTCTAAGCATTGATACATCGTTTGCAATTTGATCTGTTACATGTTTGCTTGCTTCCATCTTTATTTCAGTTTTGCTTTAGTCTTTTCCACACCAACAAGCCTTTTTCTATCACCGTTACCACTTATAATTATCCATACCACTTGTATTTCACTATCTCTTCGCCGAACTAGTGCACCTATACACCTGACAAGTGTATTGGGTGTGTTGGGGACACAAGAGACTTCTTGTATCTTGATTGCAGGATTGCTTGAGAGGGAATACCTTTGACCACTTCCTCCCTGAGTTTGATAAACCTTGGGTGATCCACTTAAGGGAAAACTTGCTGTTGTTCTACAAACCTCTACACTTGGAGGCCCAACAACTGTCTACAAGAATAGAAGTGCGTAGACATCAATCATCAGCTACCTAATGAACTATTCGAATAGAGGCTACTAGGAACCTTTGGTTTGTTTATATACGACACATGTATCAATGTTTCCGCTTGTTATAGTTATAATGTGATATAAAACTATTATGGACTAATGAGATATGATAATAAACCTCTTTATTATTTACCTCTAGGGCATATCTCCTTTAGTCTCTCACTTGCACTAGAGTACAAATAACCTAGTTGCATTGCTACTAATCATAAACCATATCACATATGAATTTATTGATCATGCTTTCTCATGGAAAACTTCTTGTCCTAAATCTATATAACCATATCTTTTAAGTCCTTCTTCAAATCATTAATGTCACGTATTTAACATTTAACACCATTATCATATAATGTGTTGAAGCATTTCTTTTTAGTGACAAAGTGAGACTTTGTTTTCTAGTATATACAATCACAGTATATCAGTCAATTGGAATTTCAATGTTGTCATGTATAACTATAAAATACACTTAGTCAAAGGTCGAACTTTCTTGAACCAAACCCACTCTTGCTAATTAAGAAGTATTCTAATACTTCTATATCTATATACATTCTGATTATATTGCAATATTTATAACTTTGATTCCTAACCTTGCTTTCTTTGCGCTAAACTTAATTCTAGTTCAGTTATCAACTCTGAACACTCAAGAACCTATTCTTACAACTAAGAATTTAGGTCAACATTTCTTTCAAGTATAAATAACATGGGTTTATATGGAAAACCTATAGCCAAGGCACATGTGATGCAATGCATCTATCTTTTCTTTATCCATTGTCATGAATACTGAGTCATACTCAATGTTTCTCCTAATTGTTCAAGTAAGAATCAATTCTTCACTTGAGTCCATTCTGAACTGTTTCAGAATTTCGACTAGGATATTCTGAAAATCCTTAAAACCTTTTAATATTCAATGTTTATCAAACATCCTGATCTATCCACATAGATCCTCTATGTTTAATATATGTTAAATTTCATCCATCTAAGAACTTAATCATTTCTAATACCAAACACACTATTCTTAGTATGTAAATCACATATATAAGAATGTTGATGCGCTCCCACTCAACTATATCATCAATATTTGATATGATAGGATATCACTCAACTCCCACTCAAATATGTCGTCCACATATTCGACTTGGAAAACTTATTAGCTCCCACTCAATTTACATACTCTCTCGATAATCTTGGTATATCCAAAAAAATTGATCTTTCATAAAATTGACAATTTTCTACTACAAGATATTAGCAATCTCATAATTGTTCAAAACCTACCTGTTGTACTAGTTACAATCGTTTCTTCAAATTCTTGAAGCCTTCACAGTTTTGAACAGTCAGTCACCAATTTCCAAATTGGACTGAATTGCTAACGTAAATCCAACAGACTTTAAGCATCACTACATATTGTAGTCAATCTCTTGAATGTGGGAAAACATCCTTTATGAAAAATCGACATTTTATGTCTTCCTTTTAAGTTTCATTTCTTTCCTTTCAACTCTGCAGTTTACTAGGAAGGATTAAGTAAATACCATTACTTAATGAGATCAAGTAACCTTTTACTTTATAATCTCAAATGTAACTTAATATGGATTTCATGACTCTAAGTCATTTCTTGCACTTAGGTCCATTAATCTTTCTTTGTAGTTCGTATGTCTTGTTCCAATAACATGACATGTGAATCAAGAATAAAATACTGCAAGTGGCAGAACAAATTCTTGAAGCCTACTTTCTTTTATAAAGTATGAGCTAAAACATTATGATCACATCATTATCCGTTTCGCCTTATTTGCTGAGTTCGTCTCCCAAAACATGTTCTGTTTCACTTACTCAGCAATTAAGAGGTAGGTCAAAACCTTCTTACACATATGCTTTTTCCACTAACATTTTCCATAAGAAAACATTTTCTTCAAGGAAATACCACAATTAGTCAGTACAAGCTTTGTCTTCTTATTGGTTTTAGTTTGGAATTTGTATTCATAGTTTTCTGAGAATACACTACAAAGATTTATTCATAACAATCTCGAATTATTGAAATATCTAGAAATTCAAACTTTCCATATCTCATATGGTGTTGTTTCTACAAATCTTTAGATGTTCCTTATACTTTTGATTGAGTGTTTACTATTTCAATATCTAACTATAATTCTTAATGTTAATCCAGTAGAAGATCATTTCAGACCATATGTATCTCATACACTATGACTATGATGTTTTAGACTCATCAATACGATTTGATTTGTCAAATCATCATAATTTGTGATATCGTTTTCCACAAGTCCTTTATGCCAAATTGTCACTAACTTGAATTCACAATCACTTTGATCAAATCATAGTGACTTTGAAATTCTTGTTAATTTTATACCTACCTTGACTTTGAAGGTCTTTGATGTCTTTTGTCAATTTTCATATGCTTCATAAATGCTTTATTATCATATATATAAAGACTAGAATAACTTGTTCATAATCACAATGTCAATCATAAAAGAAATTATTCATAAGAAAATAACAACTAAATTGTTTCTCATTTATATGAATAACCATCTCGCAATAAGCATGACATACTAATAAGGTTCACAAACTCGATTACAAATCTTTTATTCAAATCTTCAAATCCTAATGATAAACTTCGAGGGTAGGAGTGTCATCGGCCATCAACCAGATTGTTGCCATCATCACTCCATCAGTGCCTCATTCTCACGCAGAGGGTCCTATTTTAAATAAAACAAGTATCGAATAGTTGAAAACTGCATAAGTGTTTCATGGAAACATTTGTTACTTGTATATCAACATATACCTTCTCTATTGACAACGATCCTAGCTTTGGGCTCCACCTTGGTAGTCCTCGGCTTGGCTATGAACTCGCGAAAGGTATATGGTATTCCCTACATGATGTAGTCCGTGATGACGTATTTGTAGCTAGGATGAAGTGTACGCAACACCCCATCTATCGCAAAGTCGTCGGTCAACCAGTTGCCCATAGCATTCATAAGGCGTTCATGGATCTCTACCATGTTATCCAGGTGGATTTCCAAGCTAGATTTTTCTTCCATCTTGATAGAAGTAAACTCGTCCATGTACTCATATCGCATGTGTCTATCCTGCTCCGAGAACATGCTCTTCAATCCATCGAGCATATCAAGTGCGTCGATTTCATGGAAGTGCACCCTCAAGCTAGATTCCATGACATGGATAACGGTTTACATGACGGTTATGAAGGTGTCACGGCGGGAATGAAGAATCGCATCTTCTCCACTATCGGAGTCATCGAGGAAATCTTCCGGGGGTTCACGAAGTACATAGAGAAGATGGTTTTCTATGAGGATCTCCCTGAGGTGTTGGTACTAGTCGATGAAATTCGACCCATCTAGCTTAAGTTTCTCCCCATTCATAAATGGACCAAAGGTGTCCAGCACCATGGGAATGGCCATAATTATAAGACATTTGCAAAGACTTAGACTAAGTTTATAATACGATTTCAAATTTGTAACTGTGTTAACAAATGAACTCCCACATAAACTATCATCTCTAAGATATATTAGTGATTACATGACCCATTTACACCGTATCTTCCCCGATCATCACGACCTTTAATACAGATGCCAGGGTGGACTATATCCGTCGATCACATCATCCATGTGACTTGTGCTTCATCTTTCAATCTACTGTGTTTCAAAGTCATGTATGTACATGCTAGGCTCGCCAACCCAACATTAGTGTATTCGTAGTGCATACATCGCTTGCACCCATCGTATGCAAACGTAGAGATGTCTAGCACCCGATCGTCACGGCCTACTTCATAACTGCAAACTTTCTTGGTGGTGCACACTAATGGGAGAAAACTACGTTGGTATTAAGTAGGGATCGTCTTATTTTAATGCTACCATTGTGTATGTAATACTAGCAAACAAACAAGATGCACACAAAGATTAAACATCATATGCAAGCTAAATGTGATATGACATAGTTGTCTTCACGCTCCTTGATGTCCATCATTAGCTCTAACATGATATCCATCAGGTCACCAATTTGATGCTAAGTCCATGATGCCACCGTTCTTGTTATCCATCATCATGATGACTACTACTATGAAACTAGTAATAGGAAAAGTAAACTACCTTACTTTGTTCACGACTATAACCATATCACATCACAAGTATCCATACAACATAAAATTAGACACCTCTACTTTATCTATTGCAGCGTTTACGTGGCTATTAGGCTTTCACAATAGAACCGTTTCTACCTTCTAACCACAACATGGATCCAATAGATGTCTATACTACACCCCTTACGAGGCCCTCTATTGTAGATGCTATATCAACTACTGTGAAAGAGATAGACACCCGTTAACCAGTTATATATTACAATCCGTATGTTGAGCGTGGAACCAATCTCGCGTAAGATTACACGTAAGGTTGGTCTGGGCCGCTTCATCACACAGTGTCGCGATATAAATAAATAGACGTGAAAGAGTAACAACTAGAGTATCAATGCCCACATTCATCATGTGTCTATCCATACTAGCATACTACACATAGATCGGTTCTAATACCACTAAAAGGGTTCCATAGTAGAAAATAAAGAAATTACTACACGGGAACACACCTAGCTAGGCTCTATCTCGGAAGTAATGCAGTAATGGAGGGAGACATTGGTAACATACCCTTATATACAATAAGCGTATAATGCTCATGCGGGAACATGCATGATGTAGTTGTACTTGTCCGACCTCAAGGTCACGAAGCTCCTCGCAAGTCACACCTTGTACAGGTCCTTGTAGGATAGTCCAGTGCCACAAGTGGCAGCACCCCTGAGGTATCGCACACGTACGGTGCAAGATGACGACTCCTAGTCTCTGATCCCTGCCGAGATTGTAGAAGTAGATCTCCTAGCCGAAATCCCTGCAGCACAATGGTGTGCCACAATGGTGTTGTCCTTGCGTGTACAGTCCTTCCAGGGACCGTTCCACTACAAAGGCAACGAGAGAGAGGCTATCCTCTAAGGAAAATTTCCTTAGAGAATTGTTGGTGTGTTAATTTCCACCCATAGGCACCCAGGGTGTACTCTTCCCAAGAGCTCTCCCATGTGGTACTAAACAAAAGGCCAAGGAAGAAAGGATAGGGGCAGCCGACTGGGCCAGCTGGGGTGGTCGGGTGGGCCACACCACACGTTAGTCCAACAACCTGGATACATGAGGCGGTAGACGGGTGGGCCACCACCCGTCGCCAGCCCAGCTCACGGCCCGCAGTGGCAAGGAGGCAGCGAACGGGTGGGCCTTGGCACGACCCACCAAGCGCGAGCTCGCCTCCTCCTGCCTGCAAGCACGCCTGCACCCGGATGGGTTGGATGGCCATGGCCCACGAGAGGCAACGGGTTACCTTCCACCCATGCGGCTCCTGCCTCTCTCTACCCACGTGGGCCAGGTCAAGGCGGCCTAGTAGTGGTTGTTGGTGTTTGCTTCCCAGTCCGGGTGACTTCCCTATTGTGCGGATTCGCTCTAGGGTTTTAGCCCTATAGAGGACGTTTCCCCATATATATTAATTTAAATATTTATTTAATTTATATTAATTCACAATTAACATATATAAATGCATATTATAAATTTCTATTTATCCGAAACACCTTTCGGTCTTTTCCTTCTTCTTCCGAATATCTTCGGATCCTATTTGGAATGATTCCGGGTTTCTCATTTCTCTCTTGTGTGATTCCATCTTACAAAATGATCTGCATGCGTCGTAGTGCCCTTAAGTGTGTTACCCTACAGTTCGGTAATGGCATAGACATGTCGAGACGTTCTCGGATCAATGATCAATAGCGGGACCGGGATGCCCATAATGACCCTTATGCATTCCACGAAACATCGAATCCAATTCCCTTGTTACTTCGAAACTGACTTGTTCGAGATCTGATCATCGATATCATGATACATCATTAAATCTCGTTTCCAACAAGTATTGTTTTACTCATTCCCGTGATATTTCATCCCCATGACCTAGTCATACGCTATGCAACTTATAGATGTAATTCACCGAGTAGGCCCAGTGTATCTTCCCATCACACATGAGAATAAATCCTGATCTCGATACATACATCTCAACATGCCCCTCTAGAATGCCCAGCATACACCTTTATAGTCACCTAGTTATGGTCATGATGGTTTATGCAGTCAAAGCAGCCTCAGGTGACAGTGGTTAAATATAATCTCACGGTCTAAGGATTAGGACACTTCATTTTGAAAATTGCATGTGCAAACTTTGTGACATGATCTTGTTGCAACAATCATCTGTGGGTAATGTCCATCACAAAATATATGACTGCATTATGAGGTGGAATAAATGCACCATGATCAAAAAACATTGATCACCAGCTGCCCTATGAACTAGTTGAATAGAGGCTACTAGGGACCTTTGGTTTGTTTATAAACCGCACATGTATCAATGTTTCCGCTTGATATAGTTATAGCATGATATAAAAATATTATGAAGTAATGAGATATGATAATAAACCCCTTTATTATTTGCCTCTATGGCATATCTTCTTTAGCCTAAACCTAGGTAAAAAATACATGTGTGCTGTGTTTGATTTATGTATGAGTTGAGGCCATATGCGGTGACCCAGCATACCACTACATGATGTAGTACACTATAGTCATTGACATAACACTAATGAAACATCGTTCACTAGTATTACATCCCTCAGAGTGGTACAACAGAAACACAGCAGGTCCAAGACATGACTATAGACTACAACTCGGCTCTTTACAAAAGATCTAGAGAATACTCTAGGTTAAAGAGGAAGAAATCAACTCCTTATAAAGAAGAACCAGAAATAATAATTCGGAACTATCTGGCTAATAAGACTATCATCTAAACTATCTGGCTTGCAATTGCTACTAATGCAATGCTCTACATTAGTAGGTTTTATGGCTAGAGTATCTACTCCTATCTAATCAGGAACTTCGTCTTCACTTTGGTTGATGTATATGTTGACTTCATTGACTTTGTTGAAGAACTTGAGCTGTCGATGATGGTTTTTTGAGCATAAGTTGGTGTTGACATCGTCTTCAACGGCTTAGAACCTAGCAAGGGTTAAGAAGGTATGGTTGAGTACGAGTGTACTCAGCAAGTTCACTAAAAATGAGTGTTTGATGCACTATCTACAGTCATAGACCATAGGTCGTAGGCAATGTAGGTTTTCATAAACATTTCTTCAAAGGTTGCTTTTATTTTGAAAACTATGTCCATAAGCCTTCACAGGTTTACCAGAACTTTCATGGAGTTCCTTTCCTACCGAATTCGTAGCTCCTTCCCAGAACAGGGAGTAACATGTCACACTTTTTTACACTCTACAAAGGTGCATTGCTTTACCCATAAGTGATCCTTAACCTTGTTTCACATCCGAGTGGCCAACCCATTCACACTTCCTTGGTATGATGCCCGGTATAAGAATCCAAGCTAGTATTTCCTTCTCTTTGACCCCGCATGTCTCCTTGGTGTACGCCATGCCCACATATTGAATTATAGATTATTACTATTTGGTAAATAATCCATAGTCATATTATTATGAAAATAGTGTTTTCTGACCTTTTTGAAGTGCATGTGATGACAATATTTGAGTTACAAGCATTTGATAGAAAATAACCAAAGGACATGAGCAAGTGTGAACTTGCTTTTTGTGATTGCAAGATTATGCAATCACGGTCTTCAAGAAAATAGAAGAAGCAAGATGCAATTATGCATAAGTAATGTAATGCAATTTGATAAACACAAATCCCCAGAATAGTCGTATCTGATATAGGGTTCGGAAATTGGGAATTGCTTCTTTAGAATGTGTTTCACTTTATATCAGCTTCACATTTGTGCTTCTTATTAAGGCTTGTGAGAGAGTGTGAAACAATATGTAAATACAATAAGTAGCATACAATACTAAAGCACTGGTGGAATGGTATCTAAAGACTTCTTAAAATCATACAATTATTATATTTACTATTTCTGTGATAATAAATAATATTCTAAGAGTTCAAATTAATTTTATTTAATTTAACTCTTATTAATATTTTCTTAAAATTCTATGAAGGAAATAAGATTTTATTTTATGAAAACTTACTTTACTTAACTAAAATACAAGTTAGTATTTTTATAACTTAGCATATCCATTTAGGATCTTAAAAGTGAATTTTATTCAATTTTAAGTATTTTATTTATTTTTATAAAATTCCAAAAGTAATATATACAATTTCAATAATAGATTTAAATGTAATTATTTAAAATAATTATTTATTATTTTTATTGGGTGGAGGATATTTTTATGATTTCATAGATATATTATTTGTATTTTTAGGATTTTTATTAATTTTTCTAGAGCTTATTTTATTTCAGGGGTATATTTGTAAATATTTATTTTTAAAGAAGCCCTTGTATCAAATCCCGGGCCTAGGCCACTAGGCTAGCCCTGCCCAACCCGGCCCACTTGGGCTGGTCCAAAGACCACCTAGGCGGTACTGGGCAGCCCACTAGCCCAGTACCCCCACGCGCACTCTCTCTTCCTCACCTCTCTCTCTCTCTCTCTCTCTCTCTCTCTCTCTCTCTTGTGACACACTTTGGAGCTCGATGCCACCGCTGTCGCGCATGATTCCAGCCAAGCCCGGGCGCTGTGGCCGCCACCGCGGTGCAGGACGACATAGTCGACGCTGCTGCACACTGCTACCAAGCTGATTCATCGCTGGTGCCCTCTCCTGGCCGTGTTGACCTCTCCTCGAGGCTAGGATTAGGGTTTGGCTGCCCCGGTGCTTCTTCATCGAAACGCTGGGATGCTCATGGCATGTTCCCCTACATCTCTGGCCGCCTCCGACATGCTGTAGGCGCGGGTTGCAGCATCCCTTTGGGGTGCTCCCCGTGCCGCCGCTTCTTCTCCGTCACCGACCACTCATCTGCTTCCTCTTCAATCTTCTTGCGAGGACCTTGAGTAAGTATGTTGTGCTCCCCTCTGTGCTCCTCTCTGTGTTGTAGTAGGCCATGCCATGTGTGACTACTATGACTACCCCATGTTAGTATTCATCTCTGAACCTCGATTGTGACCCCCTTGTAGTGATGTTTAGTTAAGTTTCTAGGGTTGAGATGATTGTGTTACTCTCCTGGATAATGGCATGTTAGTGGTGCTTGTTACACCCCTATTGAGCATGATTTGATTAGTCTGTCAGTGATTGCTTTGCTGAACTTGTTGGTGTTATCCTATTCTCTGCCAGAGAACCTACTGTGAAAACATACTTAATTTTTATGTGGATGCTCATATTGCAGCTGATGCGAATCCACTTTATTGGGTTGTGACTCACTGTTATGCTAGAGTTGGGATGATCTCTATTGAGTATGCATGGTTACTCTTTCAGTTAACACTTGTTGTTTAAATACAGACACTTAGTTCTCTTATTAGAGAACATGTTGTTGACTGGAGTTTAAGTTGGTGTGGCTATCTGAGTGGCTGTGATTTTGAGCTTACTCCTCTTGAGTGATGGTGCCTTACTGCTAGTTGTTATTACTTAGTCGGATGCTTTCAGTGTAAAACGTTTTATGATCAAAGGCTTTGCTTTATGATAGATGTTGCAATACTACTATGGATGATTCCTAAATCATTTAGAAAAAATGATTAGATGTTTTTTAAAAGTGGTGCTTATGCTTATTCTCAAGAAATGGTAGATCTATTGGTACAGAGGTGCTACCCAGTTTGGGGATGTGCCATGTACTAGTAGTGGTGATGTGTAATGATCTAGTTAAAACTAGATCCCTGGTCTATGATGCTGGTCTGAGACCATCCTCAAGTAGAAACCACTTGATTTTTACTTGATGGCTCAACGCTTATGTGTTTATCATGTACTTGCATGATCAGATCTATATGATTGCATATATGAATATGCCATGAATAACTATTTGATTAAGAAGGGTTGGGTTATACCCTTGTAGCCTGGTGCTGGTTGCTGCTGCCTTCTCCTTGGCCTGATCTTGCTCCACTTGGTGCTGCTGCCCTTTGTAAACTTGCTATCCACCTAGATCTTCCCCCTCCTAAGTTTACCATCCTTGCTGGCGAGCTCCTGAGTTTTTTGTATTGGAAAATGGCGGATCTGGGTGATCGTTTTCTAGAACCTGTGGTGTTCTTGGGTAGGCTATGATAATCTAGTGTTTGGCCCTGTGGAATAGGTAGCAAAGCCCTTCTTTGCACTGTGCTGCTGGGTTTTAAACCTCTCTCTTGTTCCCTACTGTCAACACCTCAATGCATGCATTTAGGTGTGTGAGCAGCTTCACTGTTGCATTGGTTGTGGATGAGATCAAGTGATCTTGCTTTAAACTCCCCCACCTTTTACTATTTCCATCCCAGGTGAAACTTGCCCCTTTTCTTCCTATGAGGTTGTATAGAGGCTCAAACTGCGAAATGAACAGATACTACACTTGCTGGTTTTGTCCCTTCTTGTAAACATATTTGGCTCCATGATGTGAAGAAAACAATGCACTTCATTGTTAATAACTGAGAGCATTTTAACATTAACCCCTCACTATGTTTTATTCTATTTCTATCTTATTTGCAGGTACAACCTTAAGTGAAGATTCAGAAGATTTAGACTAGGTTTTGTTAGGACTAGTCTATTAGCTTCAATTGTGATCTTTTTCTTTTCCTCTTTTGTAAGAGCAATGTAATATGTGTTTATTATTAATAAAGTTTGATTTCCTTCAATATTGTCTTTGTAATATTCTTCCTTCAATTATATTTGTATTCATTTGTTACTTGAGGAATAAAAGAAAGAAATAAGAAATACTTATTTGAATTATACATTGTATTATTGTCCATTTCCTTTATTGTTTTATAATTTGTTTAATATTCAAGCAATAATTTTAACTAAATTCCTTTTGGAATTCAAATAAACACTAATACTTCTTATTCACTATTTGTTTTTAAATTATTCAAATTTCAAATATGAATTCAAATTATTGACCCAAACTCATAATAATTCCTAAGGACAAAAAGTTAAGGGTTTATTTCTAACTTGGAAATTATAGTTGATGTCTCAATTCAGAGTGAGATATTGATATGCCTCTTAAGGTGATCTTGATGGCTCTATTTGTATTAGGGTTTAAGATAATAAGGTAGGTAAGGATTTCATCAACACACTCATCTGATATTCTAATTATCCCTTATAAACTTAATTTGATTAAGAGCTACTATTCTTTTACTGCCTAAAAATAGGAATTGGTTCCACTTCTAACTTAATTGTAGGGTTTTGGACAGAGAGGTAGACATGGGTCTTGTCATGGCTTGATATAATGTTAGTTAAAGTTTTCTCAAGAATCCTAACTTCAATTCTTCACTGATCTTGTCTTTAGTTAATGCATTCCTTTCCTAAATATACTCTACTCAAATCTCTCATCTGATCCTCTAAGATCTCTTCTACCTAAATGAATTAGTCATCTAGCTTCACCATATGATGACATGGTCATGCCACTTCATCAATATTCCTCCTTCATTCTTCTCTAGTATATAACTTCTATTTCTTAGCTACTATTAATGAATCTATCCATGTAGCTATTTTTAACTCCATCTATTAACTCCTTTATATTCACCTTGCATTTACTTCCAAGGCTTGCAAGATTACAATCGTCTCTATATCACATATGATATTAATCCTTTGGAAGAGGTATGGTACTATTCCCCATAATACAAGATTACTCTTGTATTAGCTTGGTTAAACTACCATGACTTCCACTACTCCATTCTACTTAGGTTCTAAACTTCATCATACACTAGCTTGATTTCTCTTGATCAAGCTAGATGATTTAGCTTACTAGGGTTTTGCCTAATTTGGTATCCTCTCAACTCTTCTTCAACACCTAGTCATCTATTCTCAAGTGACTTGAGAATAATGACCACCATCCTTTGATCATGCTAAACTTAGGCTTCTATTTGTCTAGTCGAGATCTATCATCAGTTAGGTAGTAGACTTGTACTAGTATCTCTATAGGATTATCTTGTTAAGGAAGCTTACTTTAAGTTTATACCTACTTGGCTTAAAAAGATTATCACTTGATACTATAGTACTACTAGCTTTCGTATAGCTTGATAATCACTATCTTAACTCTTGGGTTTAGATACGTCTCTGAGTGAGTTAACTCCTCCAACATCAGATGGTTTGATCTCCACTAAGGATCACATTCCATTGATGATGGCACACTCTACCTTAACTAGTTCCTCCTTCTTATCAATTTACTTAAGGTCTTTGGAAGGTCAATATAATAGGTCAAGGCAAAGAGTCAATAAGTTCTAGGTCAGGAATTGATCACTCAGCATTGATGATCAATTGACACTAGGACTTGGTTAAATAGGAATGTCATCTATTAATATGACAACAAAGATTTGTGATGAATGGTCTTGGCTAGACTTCCTTTTCCACTCTATTTGTGATAAGAGCTAATGTTTAAGAACTATCGTGATCTTCATGGTATAAATAAGTATGGTAAGCAAGTGTATCAAGGTTTAGTTATTGAGTTTCTTTTCTTGGGTTATATACCTGATTAAGTATTCAGGGTTCGTTGTAAGGAATACCTTGATAAAATCTTTAGAAGATTAAGTATTCATCTTTGAGTAATGTGTTGTGGGTTGGGCTTGATTCCATTTGATCTATCCATAGACCAAATTACAGTACCCAAATATAAGGTTTTAGCAAAGGTAATATCGAAACTTATCGCAATTAACTTGATGATCCACTTCAGTTCCACCAAGTTAAGAGAAGATTCAATCACTTTGACAAGTTTTATTTAAAAGCATAAAAATTATCTAGATTTTATATGCATGAATTCAATGCACACACCTGAACTCAGCTTATTTCTATGCTCTAATGCTGGGATGTTACACCATATTACCTTAGTTCGCACCGCCGAACCAAGATGGGGGTGTGAGATATCCTCGGTGTCTACGTTCCGACACATGACAAGTTATAGCACATATATTCCCCTGCTTACTTTCTATTTCTTCAAGTGTCCACATATATAAATATACATGATTCTAATACGAAAATAGGACAATACATAATGCACTTTCACTTGTGCTATGCATTCTTAGTGGTCCACAGTACTTCGTGCACTTGTTTTTATACAAGATTGATATACTATTAAGCATAGATGGTATACAAGAAATATCACTTTTAAGTTATTTGCTTGTTTTAATTTTTTTAAAGGATGAACTTATAAGTTGGTGCAACAATGATCATGACATGAGATGTTTAACTTAACAACAAACTCCTAGTACATGTTTAGTTGTATCACCTTCATGCTTGACGATGAGCATAGGTTAAGCTTGGGGATATTGATGCATATAAAATGCATACATAAACTTTGTAGTTTATTGTAACATATTCCAATATATATATTTGCATCATATTATTAGTTATTACCAAGTTCTTAATGATTTTGGGGATTTTCTGAACAATCCCACTCCTTTTGTTCTAACTCTGTCTGGCAGAAAAACCTTCTATTAGTATTTTTTAGATTTTGAGAGCTAGGATACTCCAAAAAGGGCAAGGTCAGAGAGAATGTTTAAGAAATTTTGAGACAAACAAAATGAGCTAAAGTGGGCCACCAGGAGTTTAAAAAGTTCGGAAAGAGGGCCCATGGCACGGGACCCATGGTAGGTCGCACCATACATGCTCTTTCCCACCTCGAAGCTCCGATGTCATTGATTCCACCACCATCCGATTTATTTGAACATATAACCTTCTATAATAAGGATCCCTAACACGATCTCGGAACATACTGAGGTAGAGATCGAAAACCATGAAATTGAGTCTGTAGTTTGTCATCAGAGGAATACTGGAGGGGGAACCACTGCTGGAATCTCCTCCTATACCCTCTCCTCCTTCACCAATGCCTCCTCATAGCTCTCCACCACGAGAGAAGAGTAGTACACCCCCTGTACTATGGGCTTGTGGTGGACTTGATCCAATATCTCTATGTATGGTCATTGTTGAAGTCCATATGATGTGCCTTGCATGATTATGGATCTATCTATGTAATTCCTATGGTGGATATTGTGGTATGGGATGATGCTTATTATGCATTTACCATTGTGTTGAGACTTTATGTTTTTTCATACTTTGAGAATACATCAATGATACATGTGATGGTTTTATTTATGCATAATGCCCTATCTACCCATGTCATGAGGTGTTTGACAGTGTCAAGTGTAGTAGATGGGAGAGATGTGAAAGCACATTTTATAAATTATTGCACTAGTATTAAGTGTGTTTACCATTAAGGAGTATAATGTATGTAGATGAGTGGTGGCTGATTGACATACAACATATGTTTCGAGTGATATCAACGATGTAGCCAAACATCCTTTATCTGGAGGTAAAAAGGGAGAAGTATGACGTGGTGGAGTGACAACAACCACACGCCAGCCTTAATAGGGTGACATGGTAACACATATGTGTACTTATTTCAACTGTGTGCTTTAGGACATGTAGCCGCCATAAAAGTTAATCATTAAAACATGAAAATTATATGTACTTTTATCATCTATAACATGGTCATCACCATAGATGGAGAGAGAAAGAGGATTGGGTGAGCCCATGAAGCCTGGTTCATTCTTCCTATTAGTGAAAACCTTTCTCTTGTCCTCTTGCATTGAAGAGGATTGGGACACTTTTATATTACTATTTTGGTGCACTTTACTTTCTTGTATTAAATTAACCTCCTTCTTCCTTTAACTTATTTAGTGCATAAACAACTAAAACTTATGACACTTTAGTTGGAGAGAATAAATAGCTTTTCTTTCTTGCTCTTGCGAATCGATACCCTACCTCCAATTGAGTGGTACTACAGTAATACCCTGCTCTTGGGGGTAATCGCATACCTCACCAAACTTATATATTATTTAGGTTGAATTTTACCAGTTTGAAGCCTTGTAGACATGCGCTACATAGGTGGATTAGTAGATTCCTTTGGCATAGACGATCTAGACATGCGCCTGGAACTCATGTTGATGATGCTGACTTACGCTGAGATTCTCCGTGTCGATCAGCACCGGGATCGATTCCCAGTGCCACACCCGATTTGATCAGGCTCATGTGGCGATGCATAGAATCTAAGGCTGGTGTAGAGGATCTGGGTGCATATCTCGTCCCATGTGTAGGGGACCCACCAGTGGAGGCAGGGTGCATTGTGGCGCTCTATGGTTTGTCACGGGTGACCTTGAGAGATCCGATTGACGCATTTTCAGAAGATTTCGATGCAGTTTCTGCCGCTGTGGGACCTGCTCATCCTCGGGCTTCCTTGCCCAGGGGTTGGATGCATACATGCATAAAATCATGCCCTGTTTTTTGCTGATTCCGTGCCGATTTCCTTTCTATTTTATTCCCTATTTTCTCCTATAGGCGCACAAGAAGAATTAGCAGGATTTATAGAAGAATTAACCACATTTTGGTCATTCCTTTTTTCGCCCCATGATCAAATTGTGTGGGATTGAGAAGATTTGGTGGCAATAGGAGGATTTCAGATCTAAGAAACATGCCAACATTTTCGTGGAGTTTAGAAAATGGAAAGCTTGTATTATCAAAAATGACATCTCTACAGATATATATGTGACTAGAATTGATGTCTAAGCATTTGAACCCTTTGTGTAAATTGATATAGCCAAGGAACACACACTTCATAGACCAATACTAAAGTTTTCTAGCATTAAAAGGTCTAAGATTGGGTAGCATGCACATCCAAACATTTGCATGGAGGCATACACAACTTGATATTTTCAAACACTTCAAGAGGAGTAGAAAACTCAAGTAATTTTGTAGGGAGATAATGTATGAGATAAACAGCTTCAACGAATGCCTCATCCCAATATTTTAGAGCCATGGAGGCATGAGCTATAAAATACAAGCTGACTTCAACAATGTGTCGATGATTTCACTCAGCTGATCCATTTTTTTGATGGGCATGCGGACCAGATATATGGTGTGTGATACCAATTTTTTCTAGAAAGAATAAAGACTCTCATATTCTCCTCCCAATTATATTGCAAGGTGATAATTTTTCATCCAAAATGACATTCAATAAGAGTTTCAAATTGATGAAATATATTGAAAACTTCAGAATAGTGTATGATCAAATAGATCCATGTAAACTTGCTAGAATCATCAACGAAACTAACATAATAGTTCTTATGACCAAAAGAATAAGGGGCAGGCCCCCATACATTTGAAAAAATCAACTCTAAGGGATGATGTGAAACACTAGTGGATCTAGAATAAGGCAATTGATGAATTTTTGCCTTTTGACATGCTTCACAAATCGTCTCATTGTTCTCTTAGAACATGGAAATTTATTTTTGCTAATGACTCTTTGAACGAAGGCCGGGTGGCCTAAACGACTATGTCATCTATGATGGGACGGCTTGTAGACTCCTTAGGCTTGTTTGGATGGTGATGAAGATGATGACTCAGCTTGAGGATAGAAACCATCTTTGCATGGTCCATCAAGCATAATTTTCCTTGTGACCTCATCCTTGATGCAAAATAATTTTGGATGAATCTCAAGAAATGAATTACTATCATTAGTGAGACGATGAGAAGAAACAATATTTTTGCTAGCATCAGGAACATAAAGGACATTTTAGATGATTTTTTTATCATGGGTTGGATAATAGAATTACCTATGTGATTAATATTCATACCTACACCATTTGCGGTGTGGACTTGATCATTTACATGGTACTTGTCGTAGGTGTGGAGCCTCTTTAGCTCACCGGTGATATGGTCGGTGGTACCGGTGTCCATGACCCAAGGATTGTTGTTGCCGTAGTGGCCATTGTTGTTGTAGGTGGTGGTCCTCACCTTGGGGGTGAAGTCCTCATCATAAAGGTACCACCATTCCTTGACCACATGGCCCATCATGTTGTAGAGATGGCATGGAGGGCGGTTACTACCGGCATTATCTCTGCCACATCCACGACCATTGTTGCTGTAGGTTCCATGGCCACGACCGTTGTTGTTGGGTTAGCCTCCTTGGCCACCATTGCCACCAGCATACTTGCCACGACCTTGTTTACCGCGTCCACCACCTCCACGACCACCAAAGCGGCCGCGACCGCCGCACATGGCAGCCTTGGCAGAAGAATGCGAGGAACCGAACCTACAAAGGATGTGCTAGGGATCTCATTTGAGAGAAGCTGAGAATAAAGTTTGCTCACTGTGATTTGTTTGGTCCAGGTGAGGATAGCGGTGATGAGCGAGTCGTAGTTGGGGTCGCGGAGGCTGGAGAGGGTGTAGGAGAACATGTCCTCCTCTTCGAGAACCTTGTTGTCGGATACCATCTCGTTCTCTCGCAACTTCAACACGGTGATGTATTCAGCCGTGGTCTTGGTGCCCTTCTCCGTGTTGGCGAGGGTGATGAGTGTTTTGGTGGCGTGTGTGCGGGTCCTCGCCGCATATATCTCTTGGAGTGTCGCAAATATCTCGACCACCATCTTGGCAGCAATGACGTGGGGTAGAACCTCCCGCGAGAGGGATGAGATGAGGAAGCTAAGGACGTTTTGGTCCATCGCCACCGAGTCCTCGTAGGCCTTGTTCAGCGTCCGGACGGTCTCATCGTCGTTCTTGGTCTCGAGCTCCTCTTTGGCCGCCTCGGAGGTTCCATCGAGGAAACCCATGAGGTGGGTGCCACTGACCGCCGACAACACCTAGGCTTGCCAGAGGATGAAGTTACCTTTGTCCAACTTCTCGGTGACACAGGAGCTGAAGATAGAGCTAGAAGAGGATGAAGTCATCGTAGGCTCGATGGCTTAGTGACAAGATTTATCTACATGCAATTTTAGAACGTAGGTTCTGATGCCATATATGATTGGGTGGAAGGTGTCGAACCTCGTTGAAGGTGCACCGTGCATGTTAAATAGGGGGTTTTACCCAACAATCCCAAAAGGACAACGCTACATGTCCCCTGGGGAATGGAAACTTTCCATCCCCCGGGTCCCCAACCGTTGGATCGAGGCAGATGGACGGTCAGATCTCCTTCCCGACCCTTTCTCCCGCTTTTACTACAAACTGTCCCGCTTTTGGTACAAATAGCCCCGCTTTTGCTACATGTAGTAGAAAACGGTTCGGTTCAGAAAAAAAGAACAGATAGACTGGACCTCGCCGGAGAGTTCGCATAGCAAAAACTTGTGCTGATATAGCAGATCCGACCTCACCGGAGACTCGCTGGAGACTTTCTCCGGTAGACCTCGTTGGAGACCGTGTAGAAAAAACTATACGATATTGTAGCAAAACCACAAAATAGCTGTAGCAAAATGTTTTTTCTAATGTAGCAAAGGAGACATCGCCGGAGACTCTCGCCAGAGACCTCATAGAAAAACCATAGAGATTGGTTGTAGCAAAGAAATTGTGCGGAAGTAGCAAAAAAATATGAGTACATAGCAAAAAAAATGCTAAGGTAGCAACACTCATAGAAAAGGCAGACACAAACGTAGCGACACCGCCAAACTAGAGTAGCAAGCGCTCTAAACTGTGGTAGCAACACCGACCGCATTAGGTAGCATTGCCGTCGCCTGGGCCATGGTTGTGCATTACTGCGTCGTGGTCGCGACAGTCATGGCCGCTCCACCCATAG
Source organism: Avena eriantha (assembly GCA_910589775.1). NCBI lineage: Eukaryota > Viridiplantae > Streptophyta > Magnoliopsida > Poales > Poaceae > Avena > Avena eriantha. Next base: position 555,085,291 of record OU342743.1, read on the forward strand.
GAGCACCTCCACGGTGAAGTCCATCCCCGGCGGACAAACAGGAGCACCACCGTCATGGCCTCCCCGTCGGTCAGAGGCGCGCAGGTTCTAGGGTGAGTGGAGGCGGACGGCGGGCTCCGGCGGTCTACTCCGGCCGTGGTGGTGGCTGCGCGATGACGACATAGTGAAAAGCCATGGCGGCACTCCGTTGAGGTACATGCACCGGCGCGGGCTGCATCGGCGAGGCAGCGTGGACACGGGCCTGCTCCGGTGAGTCGGAGGCGCGGGGCTACAGCGGCGATGCGGCGCGCAGCACGAGGCTTCTCCGACGAGTCGGTGGCGTGGTGCTGTAGCAGCTCGGCGGTGCGGGGCTGCAGCGGCGCAAGGAACTTGGGCGGCGGCGGCGCTGGAGAGAGATCAGAGAAGAGAAGAGATGTGAGGCATGAGGAGATAAAGGGCGGTCGTCCGGTCCTACAACGACATGCGAAACGAGTGATGCGGGGGATCGTTTCATTCGATCCCCCGGGGGAGCAATATACTTTTCGAAAAATGCTACGCCCCCCCCCCCCCCGGAATTTCCATCCCCCGGGTCCCCAGCCGTTGGATCAAGGCAGATGAACAGCCAGATCTCCTTCCCCTCCCTTTCTCCCTCTTTTGTAACAAACTATCCTGCTTTTGCTACATGTAGCAGAAAATGGTTCAGTTTAGAAAAAAGAACAGATAGACTAGACCTCGCCGGTGACCTTGTAGCAAAAAGTTGTGTTGATGTAGCAGATTCGACCTTGCCAGAGACTTCCGCCGATAGACCTCGCTGGAGACCATGTAGCAAAAACTATACGATATTGTAGCAAACCCACAAAACAACTATATCAAAATGTTTTTTCTAGTGTAGCAAAGGAGACATCGCCGGAACATCGCTAGGGACTCTCGCCGGAGACCTCATAGCAAAACCATAGAGATTGGTTGTAGCAAAAAGATTGTGCGAAAGTAGCAAAAAGTATATGAGTACATAGCAAAAATAATATGTTAAGGTAGCAACACTCGTAGAAAAGACAAACACAAACGTAGACACTAGGAAACTAGAGTAGCAAGCACTCTAAACTGTGGTAGCAACACCGAACGCATTTTATAGCACTGCCGTCACCCGGGCCATGGCTGTGTGTTACTGCATCGTGGCCGCGGCAGTCGTGGCCGCTCCACCCATAGGAGCACCTCCACGGTGAAGTCCATCCCCAGCGGACAAACGGGAGCACCACCGTCGTGGCCTATCCGTCGGTGCAGCGGCGCACAGGTTCTAGGGTGAGTGGAGGCGGAGGGCAGGCTCTGGCAGTCTACTCTGGCTGCGGTGGTGGCTACGCGACGACGACACGGCGAAAAGCCATGGCGGTGCTCCGGTGAGGTACATGCGCCGGCGCGGGCTGTAGCGGCGGGGCAGCACGGGCACAGGCCTGCTCCGGCAAGTCGGCGGCGCGGGGCTACATGGGCGAGGCGGCGCGGCAGCACGGGGCTGCTCTAGCGAGTCGGTGGCGTGGGGCTGCAGTAGCTTGGCGGTGTGGGGCTGCAGCGGTGCAAGGAGCTTGGGCAGCGGTGGCGCTGGAGAGAGGAAATAAGAGAAGATATTTGAGGCACGAGGAGATAAGGGGCGGTCCTCCGGGCCTACAACGACGTGCGGAACGAGCGACGTGGGGGATCGTTGTGTTCGATCCCCAGGGGAGCAGTATCCTTTTGGACAATGCTACGCGTCCCTCGGGGGATGGAAACTTCCCATCCCCCAGGTCCCCAGCCGTTGGATCGAGGCAGGTGGACGGTCAAATCTCCTTCCCGTCCCTTTCTCCCGCTTTTGCTACATGTAGCAAAAAACGGTTCGGTTCAGAAAAAAGAACCGATAGACTAGACCTCGCCGGAGAGTTTGCCAGAGACCTCGCCGGCGACCTTGTAGCAAAAAGTTGTGCTGATGTTGCAGATCCGACCTTGCCGGAGACTTTCGCCGGTGGACCTCACCGGAGACCGTATAGAAAAAACTATACGATATTGTAGCAAAACCACAAAACAGCTATAGGAAAATATTTTTTTCTAATGTAGCAAAGGAGACATCGCCGGAACATCGCCAGAGACTCTCCCCGGAGACCTGATAGCAAAACCATAGAGATTGGTTGTAGCAAAAAGATTGTGCGAAAGTAGCAAAAAATATATGAGTACATAGCAAAAATAATATATTAAGGTAGCAACACTCGTAGGAAAGACAGACACAAATGTAGCGACACCGGCAAACAAGAGTAACTGTGGTAGCAACACCGAACGCATTATGTAGCATTGCCGTCGTCCGGGCCATGGCTGTGTGTTACCGCGTCGTGGTCGCGGCAGTCATGGACACTCCACCCATAGGAGCACCTCCACGGTGAAGTCCATCCCCGGCGGACAAACGGGAGCACAACTGTCGTGGCCTCCCCGTCAGTGCTGCGGCACGCAGGTTCTAGGGTGAGTGGAGGCGGAGGGTGGGCTTCGGCAGTCTACTCCGGCCGCGGTGGTGGCTGCGCGACGATGGCACAATGAAAAGCCATGGCGGCGCTCTGGTGAGGAACATGCGCCGGCGCGGGCTGCAGCGGCGAGGCAGTGCGGGCATGGCCCTGCTCCGGCGAGTCAAGGGCGCGGGGCTGCAGCGGCACGGGGATGTTCCGGCGAGTCGGCAGCGCGGGGCTGCAGCGGCGCAAGGAGCTTGGGCGGCGGCGGCGCTGGAGAGAGAGCAGAGAAGAGAAGAGATGTGAGGCACGAGGAATAAGGGGCGGTCGTCCGGGCCTACCACGACGTGCGGAACGAGGGACCCGGGGATCGTTTCGTTCGATCGCCGGGGAGCAGTATCCTTTTCCATTAGCTAACCACATTGGTTCTTATCAACACGAAACCGTGGTGCATCTCAAAAAAAAAACACGAAACCGTGGTGTACAAGATATTGATGCGGTGCACCTGACACGCTAGGCCTAACTCCCTAACACCGCGATCAGCGATCAGGATCCAGGGGCACGCACTTGGGGAGTGAATTCAGGACCCGGGGGACTCCCTTCCTGTTGTCCATGTGGACCGAACTGATTCTTGGCCAGGACGAGATGGAGCTGGATAGGTACCAGTACGACAAGTCGGCAACCACGAAAAAGGAGATAGTACAGGGTGACACGTCCCGTGGTCTGTGCCACAACTAGTGCTCGCTATAGCTGGGTGCTGGGTATGGTTGTTTTGTTTGTGGCTTCCTGCTCTCAAAACAGACCATCGTAGTTCGGCAAGCATCCTTTGCATGATCCAGGGATTCCGGTAAGAAGTTAAAAGAAGCAGAGCAGGAAATCTAACTGACACACTATAAAAGACCAGCAAACAGATACATATTGAAGTGCTCGACGGTCCGGAACAGCTGGGAGCTAGTTTCACTTGGTTCCACTATTTCTTCTCGTATACACAGCTGAAGCACTAATCAAATAACCATATGGAAGCAGACCAGTTGGCTTGTAGTCCTAGACGAATCGCATATCGACCGATTGCTTGTTGCATACGTGTATATAAACAGATACCTAGAGAACTTCCCTGGCTTCTCACGTGAGACATTACTTGAAGAACAATTCTCAACATGATATAACTGAAAAAAAATATGTTTTAATATTTTTGACCAATTCCATATCTGAATGCACAGGCTTTAAACATAAAGCAACATTGATGGGTATGTAGCTAAAATTCATCACAGACAAAACAACATTGATGGGTATGCTGGGAAAATGCATCAAAAGAGGCAAGATAAAATTCAAAAGAAGATATAACTCTTATTTTTGGAACCAAGAAAAAAGGCCAAACGAAAGGCCAAAAAGTACACTGAGTACAGGAGAAATAGTGCCATAGAACCTCAGACAAAACAAAAAAGAAACAAACGAACAAAAACAAAAACAAAAAAACAAAAGAGAAAACGACCAAAAAAACACGAAAACAAAACGACCCAGAGCTGGCAGCAAAGAGCGCCTTGGCCGGGACTCCTAAATCTCTAAATTTCATGTAGACTAAAACGACCACAACTAGCTACTCCCCCCGTCTAGAAATATAAGACAGTTTACCTTTGTGAAATAAATATATCTAAACGATTTTTATATATAGATTAAGAGTGAACCTATACACTAAAAACATCTAGATAAATTTGTTTCACAACATTAAAACGTCTTATATTTCAAATTTGGAAGACGTGTTTCTGGGAGATGTTGAGAGTGGGCAGCTTCTGGGAGAAGCCCTCCTAGAAACCAAAAAGAAGTCCCACGTTTCTGTTCTAAAAACTCTTCTATTTCTTTCCTTCCATATGCTCCAAGAGATACCCAAAACTCCATGAATTTTCCACAATTATTTGTCAGTAAATCGTTGACACAGGTCATCAATTAGTTAATTATTTTCCCACCTATCATCAGTCCCTATATACCAAGAAGAACTACCTTTGCAGCTAAAAACACATGTGATCGTATCCAAGTAATTAACATCGAGAAGAACAAAAACCTTGATGGCTATACACACAATCGACCAGTCAACATAAATATGGCTAGTATTTCTTTGTAAGAAGTAACCCTCTTTACATGTACTCGTTCCGTTTCAAAGTGTAAGATGTTTTAGCTTTGTGAAAGGAGTGTATCTAGACCTTTTTAGTGTATAGGTTCATGTAGGTTTGGAGTGAACATACACACTAAAAAGGGTCTAGATACATACACTCCATAAAACTAAAACATCTTATATTTTGAAACGGAGGGAGTACTTCAAAGGCTAATGGACCAAAATTGCTTATTTGGTCGGCCGAAGGTATCGCTCATTTGGTCGGCTCAGCGTATAAAAGAACAGAAGCACTGGCGGAGCTACGCCCTACGCCTAGGTCATGGGGGGCCACCGCCCCTCCCCCTAGAATTGGAGAAGTCTTCGAAGAATTTTTTTTATTTAGGGACTGCCACTGACAGAAGAATACTAATTCCTAGCTATATGATCGTAAGGTAATGCACAATTGCACACATGGGGTCGGCTTAAATCTACTACTACCTCCTTTCCACACTATAAGCTTTTTAGAAAACTAACACAGCTTGCTAAAAGGGCTTATATTTCGGAACCGAGGTAGTATATAGTAATGGCTACAATTTTTTTCAGAATTAATTAGGAAAGAATGGACAAACTTGCTCACATGGTCGGCTGATGATGTTGAACACAAGAAAACTGAATCTGCTTTCTTGCGATTGCTACAACTTTCCTCACTATAAAAGAAGGCCATACCGTCCATTGAGAATGCTAAACCCATCTCAAGGCTTTTCATAAACACTCAGGAGTAGGGAATCACCTCTCCCAATTGCGATGAGTTACAATATGTTTGTCTCTTTAGCTATGTTGCTCTTGCACTTCTGTGCAACGACAGCTTTACACTTCAACAACACAACTGTGCCTAGTTGCAATGTCAATTTCCCACCCTACTTTCCACCGTCTGAAACGATCTCCATGTCAGTGTTATGTGTTGATCCAAGCTGCAACTTCACCACGGTGCAAGGAGCAGTAGATGGTATTCCAGACAATAGTTCAAAGAGAACCATCATTTGGATTAACTAGGGCACATACATGTAAGCAAGGAGTATTTTTTATTTCTTATGTTCTAGCATCATACGATTTCTAATACAAAGCATTATCTCTCTTAATTTTCAGTGCAAAAGTAACTGTCACCAAGCCTAACATCACATTTCAAGGGCAAGGGTTTAAGGAGACGATTCTTGTGTGCAACAACAAGGCAAAGACCTCAAAGGGCACCACCAAGAGTGCTTCCGTAGATATAAGGGCAGCAGGCTTCATCGCCAAAAACATAAGTTTTCAATTAACATCATGTAGCTACTTATCCACAATGTCAACTTCTGCATTTGTGCTGCCTTAGAGCTCCTTTCACCCTATTAAATAGTGTTTCACCTCAAGAACCGCATATTCAGAACAAAATTTACAAAAGTTATAGATTTTGGTTTGTAGGATTTGTTAGGCATTTTGAAGGATTCTAATCCTTGGATTTTCCCCCTACAATGCTCCTTGATTTGGACCATCGGATTGGGGTTACCAAATATATGTGAAATGCATTTATAACTAGAATATGGAGTAGTTCATGTTACTACCTTTATAGTGGGTAGCAACATGTGTGTGGTGTCATGCAAGGTCTAATATTTAATTAGGTTGTAGACTTATATTTTCTTAATAGTATGTGTGATGTTATGGTAACTAGCTAAGTTACCACCCCTCTCTCTCTCTTTCTTCATTAATTATCATACCATGTCACTAATTTTCTTAGTTAGTATTGCATGTATATGCATGTTACTAGCTAAGTTACTTCCACTATGACTAGCCTAACAGTTTTAATGAGACTAACCATTTTATCCCATATACACTTGTAGAATTGCGTATTAAATTGCATGTCAGGAGAACAACCCACTGGAGACAAGATTGTGGATGTTGCAATCACAGCGCAAGCCCGGGAGTTTGCGACAAACAACACAAGTTTCTCTTTTGTAAATTGCATCATTAAAGGCAACAGTCAAATATTACTCGGAAGGGCTTATCGACCGTACTCCCGCGTTGTCTTCACCCACACTTACATGCCCAGTGTTGTTGACCCTAAAGGTTGGAGCGACAGGTCAAATGACCAGTACAAATCTGTCAAATCACCTTTCATATATTGTTATTATTATAGGACGTACTAATAGTTGTTACACTCATTTATTTTTACTCACATGTACAACATCAAAAGGTATTAATATTTATTATATCCATTTATCAGCACTGTATTCTACGGAGAATATATGTGTACCGGAGAAGGTGCCAATCGTACACATCGAGCTCAATATTCTGTAAATCTCAGTGATGAACAAGTCGAGCCTTACTTGAACTCATTCTACGTGGATGGAGAAAATTGGCTGAAGCCATTTACTGATTCACTGGTCACTCCATGAAGCACACGCCCTATGGACAAGGAATAATTGCATCTACCAAGAAGGAAGTAGTTGAACCAGTTGTCCTACTTTGTAAATGATCCCCTCTTGATTTTATCTTCTGTAAATGTAAATATTTCTTGTGCTAGTGGGTTGCATGTCAACGATTATAACTTGTTTTGTTTACAACATTTTATTGAGGACCATACCATATTTCTTTTGCACCATATTTTGAACAACATAAATATGTTTGGTGATTAATAAAACCAGCGATGATTGTCTTTCCTTACAGAATAACTTTTGATTGCCTTTACAAATCAGTTTTATTAAATCCACCATCAAATCCATCTTCCTACAGAACAACAAGCAAGCAACAAAAAACTTCCTCCCAATGCAAACATTCATGCACCACACAAAGTATCATCTCGCCATGCATCGCACACACACCGTCCGCGCAACAAGCTTCACCTACATGTTCATGGCCAAGTACTCACCTTGTAGACTCAATAATAGCGAGACGAGACCGCGCGATGAGAGAGTGTGGATAAATAGATCTACAAGTTGGTGGAGAGGAAATTAGTAAACAAATAGAGATGTGAGAGAGAAAAGTAAGGAACTTTTAGATCTACAAGTTGGAGGGAAGCTTCCACTTACCGATCTATGGACTAAAGTAGGTTTGGCTACAAGAAAATGGAGAAACTATGGGCAAAATGCGGTGGGAGGGAGGAGGAAGACAAGCTGGGAGGAGGTAGAAAGGAAGAAGAGATGTGAAATGGGTGGTGGTGGATAGATAGGGTGGGAGCTTGCCACCTTTTTCACATGGATCTAGACGCCCTCATCTGTGGCGCATATGGCAGAGATGTGTCATAGATGCTCAAACTTCTGTGGCGCATATTGCGATATGCGCCACAGAACATATGGTACAGGTTAATAGTGGTGGGACCCATGTTAGGTTTCTGTGGCGCATGTATGGATATGCGCCACAGAAGTCAAACATATCTGTGGCACATATCCACACATGCGCCACATAACGTGGGTCAAATAGATTCCGTGGTGGGGCTCGCCTCCATGTTCTGTGGCGCATAATGAAATATGCGCCACATATGCTGCCTCTTCTGTGGCGCATATGTCACTATGCGCCACAGAACGTGGATCGCCCCACCCCAGCTGACGGGTCCCACCTAACTTCTATGGCGCATGTTCTGAGAAATGCGCCACAGAAGGTTTTAGTATCTATGGCGCATATTTCCTACTACGCCACTGATACATATATGTGGCGCATTGTTTTACATATGCGTCACAGAGTATCTTGTCTACCTATAAGTTGTTTCCTAGTAGTGGTGGGGCGTCGGCGACCTCCGGTGGCTAGGTACGGTGGGGGCACGGGCACGTGGCCGGCCGGTGAGCTGAGGTAGGGGCGCAGGCACGCAGGGTTGACGGCGGCGGCTGCGGGCAGCAATGGCGCGGCGGCGACGGAAAAAACCGGCAGGCTGACGGCATCGTGTAGCTCTTCGCGTGGGGTATTTGCGATTTGGCGTCGATTGGATTTTGGGGGAGAAGGAAGAGGAAGCAGTTTATAAGGAAAAGGCCTTTTGCACCGGTTGGAGACAACAACCGGTGCTAAAGGTTATTTTGCCCAGCAGTTTCTGGCGTGCAGGGCCAAACCTTTAGAACCGGTTCGTGTAGGTCTATTTTCAAAAAAATTGAACTTGTTAGGGTGAAATTTGGTTCCCGCCTTGTTTAGAGTTTAAGTAATGTTTAACCTTGTATAATATATAATAAAATATTTATAAATTAGAAAAAAAAATACATCATATCAAAATGTTCAGAAAAGAAATATCTATAATAGTACAACACAATTGGATTCTGAAAATTATTTTTTTAAAATCATGAGGCTCATGAAAAAATTCAAAATCGGCAAGAGGCCGGGTAGATTTGAACTACAGCTACATGATATAATGCTCATGAATTTTTTTAAAATCATTTTTAGGTTCAGAACATGCTATTTCATCAAAGATCCACTGCAAGTTTAGCAAGGCTCGGCCCCCGGCTAGGAATCTTCATGCCCGCCGTTTTGAATATAGTTTGAAATGGGCATAAAAAATTCAAAAACTATCCAAACAATGTGAAATCTTCGCATGGTGTCATATTATGTGTCATAGTTATAAGAAAAAATATGAAACTTGGAAAATTTCAAACATCACAAAAAATCCTTCACAAAATGACTTATCATGTTCGAAGTTTCATGGTATTTAGGTCAAACGACCAATGTTATGACTGGAATCACGACATAGTTTGTGATAATATGTCCATATTGTGCACACATGTGCATCTTAGGATGACTTACAATGTTATAGGAGGAAGTTTTCCTTTTCATCACATGAAATAGCCATTTTCAATTTTTGAGGTGCCAAAATCGTGGTGTTTTGTGAAGCAACCACCAAATTAAATTTTGGAATTGGTACCAACCCATTTTTCAAAAATACTAGACCACCTTAGATGGACAATTTCCCAACTGGTGTATCTGAAACCTTTCCATCCACCCCTCATGAAAAAGACAAATTCCCGCTGAATCGGTAGGAGGCCAGGTAGATTTGAACTACAGCTACATGATATAATGCTCATGAATTTTTTAAATCATTTTTAGGTTCACAACATGCTATTTCATCAGAGATCCACTACAAGTTTAGTGAGGCTTAGCCCCGGGCTAGGAATCTTCATGCCGACCATTTTGAATATAGTTTGAAACGGGCATAAAAAATTCAAAAACTATCCAAACAATGTGAAATCTTCACGTGGTGTCATATTATGTGTCATAGTTGCAAGGAAAAATATGAAACTTGGAAAATTTCAAACATCACAAAAAATCCTTCACAAAATGACCTATCATGTTCGAGGTTTCATGGTATTTAGGTCAAACCACCAATGTTATGGCTAGAATCACGGCATAGTTTGTGATAATATGCCCATATTGTGCACACATGTGCATCTTAGGATGGCTTGTGATGTTGCAGGAGGAAGTTTTCCTTTTCATCGCACGAAAACACCAATTTCCATTTTTGAGGTGCCGAAATCGTGGTGTTTTGTGAACCAACCACCAAATTAAAGTTTGGAATTGGTACCAACCCATTTTTCAAAAATACTAGACCACCTTAGATGGACAATTTCCCAACCGGTGTATCTGAAACCTTTCCATCCACTCCTCATGAAAAAGATAAATTCCTGCCATATAGGTAGGATGCCAGGTACATTTGAACTATAGCTACATGGTATAATGCTCATGATTTTTTTTTAAATCATTTTTAGGTTCACAACATGCTATTTCATCAGTCCACTGCAAGTTTAGCGAGGCTCAGCCCCGGGCTAGGAATCTTCATGCCCGCCATTTTGAATATAGTTTGACACGGGCATAAAAAATTCAAAAACTATCCAATCAATGTGAAATCTTCACGTGGTGTCATATTATGTGTCATAGTTGCAAGTAAACATATGAAACTTGGAAAATTTCAAACATCACAAAAAATCTTTCACAAAATGACCGATCATGTTCGAGGTTTCATGGTATTTAGGTCAAACCACCAATGTTATGGCTAGAATCATGGCATAGTTTGTGATAATATGCCCATATTGTGCACACATGTGCATATTAAGATGGCTTACGATTTTACGGGAGGAAGTTTTCCTTTTCATGGCACGAAAAAGCCAATTTCCATTTTTGAGGTGCCTAAATCGAGGTGTTTTGTGAAGCAAACACCAAATGAAAGTTTGGAATTGGTACCAACCCATTTTTCAAAAATACTAGACCACCTTAGATGGAAAATTTCCCAACCGGTGTATCTGAAACCTTTCCGTCCACCCCTCATGAAAAAGACAAATTCCAGCCGAATCGGTAGGAGGCCAGGTAGATTTGAACTACAACTACCGGTTTAGGGTTTAGGGACTAAAGCGGTGGGAAATGGTGGGAATATCTTTAGTCCCGGAGGGAAAGGGTGGGAAAACATGGCGGGAAATAGAGGGAAAGGGCGGGAAAACATGGCGGGAAATATCTTTAGTCCTGGTTGGAGATACCAACTGGGACTAAACATGGTTGGCAACACTATAAATAGACATCCTTGTTAAGTTATCAACTGCAAACAAGATGGTGTGTGAGAGCAGGGACACCACTATGGCCATCTTGAGGGAGATGCCTAAGGATCCAATAATCGGGACTAAAGATATTTCCCGCCATTTCCCACCGCTTCCCGCCATGTTTCCCGCCCTTTCCCTCTAAAGATATTATGTGTCATAGTTGTAAGGAAAAATATGAAACTTGGAAAATTTCAAACATCACAAAAAAGGTATAATACATCAAATATATTTACATAAAAGGTTCAATACATTATTACACATCATCAATGTTCACAAAATGACCTATCATGTTTGGGTATGTCCCTTTCTTATGATCGCTTTGGCCGTAACGATGGAGTATCTTCATCATTTAACGCGATTCTTGGGTCAAAGTTCACTTTGAAGGGCGGAATTTCATGAAACTTATTATAATCTTCTGACATGTCTATCTTGTCCTCGACTCCCACGACATTTCTTTTCCCTCAAATAACTATGTGACGCTTTGGCTCATCGTATGATGTATTTGTTTGCTTACGTTTCCTTTTTTTTGGTCTGGAGGACATGTCCTTCACATAGAAAACCTGAGCCACATCATTGGCTAGGATGAATGGTTTGTCTGTGTAACCAATATTCTTCAGATCCACAGTTGTCATTCCGTACAGCCGGTCTACCTTTACCCCTACTCCATCAAGCTTGACCCATTTGCACCAAAACAAAGGGACCTTAAAAGAAGGTCCATAGTCAAGTTCCCATATCTCCTCTGTGTAACCATAATAGGTGTCCTTTTGCCTGTTGTTGTTTGTTTCTTCCATGCGGACACCACTATTTTGGTTGGTGCTCTTTTTTATATTTGGCGATCGTGTAGAAGGTATTCCCATTTATCTCGTACCCTTGGTAAGTCGATACAGTCGAAGGTGGTGTCCCAGCCAACAAGTACAACTGATCTCCAGTAGTGTTGTTATTCATGAGATGTGTTCGCAACCAACCACCGAAAGTTTTCACATGTTCATGTGTAATCCAGGGGTTAGACTGCCCTGGGTGTTGGGAGCGTACAATGTTAATGTGATCAGTGATATACGGGGCCACCAAGATGGAATTTTCTAGAACTGTGTAGTGTGCTTGAGTGAAAGAAATCTCGTCCCTACATATCATTGATTTCTTTCCTAGCATGCCTTTTACACGTAGTCTTCCCTCATGCCGTGATTCAGGAACACCAATCGACTTAAGGTCAGGAATAAAGTCAACACAGAACTCAATGACCTCCTCTGTTCCATAGCCCTTGGAGATGCTTCCTTCTGGCCTAGCACGGTTATGAACATATTTCTTTAAGAATCCCATGAACCTCTCGAAGGGGAACATATTGTGTAGGAACACAGGACCGAGAATGGCAATCTCTTCAACAAGGTGAACCAGAGGATGCGTCACAATATTGAAGAAGGATGGCGGGAACACCAACTCAAAACTAATAATACATTAGACCACATCCTTCTATAACCTTAGCAAATCATCTGTATTGATTACCTTATGAGATATTGCGTTGAGGAATGCACATAGCTTCACAATGGGAAACTCGAACATTTTCCGGTAGAAGCCCCCTCAATGCAACCAGAAGCAACTGCATCATAATCACGTGGTAGTCATGCGACTTCAGGTTTTGGAATTTTTCTCTGCCATATTTATTATCCCCTTTATATTCGACAAGAAGCCAGATGGCACCTTGATACTATAAAGTACTGCAAAAAATATTTCCTTCTCTACTTTGATAAGAGCGTAGCTGGCAGGACTTAGGTGACTCCCTTTACCCGTCTTCTTCCGTGGATGCCTGCTGTCTGGGTATTTCATATGTTGTTGGTCCTCCCGTGCCTCTGGTGTATCTTTTGTCTTCCCATACATGCCCAAGAAGCCTAGCAGGTTCACACAAAGATTCTTCGTCACGTGCATCATGTCGATTGAAGAGCGGACATGTAGTGCTTTTGAAAGGGAAATGGACGTCGCCTAGAGGGGGGTGAATAGGAATTTTAAAATTATTATGGTTTAGGCTCTAATAAATGCGTAATAAAACTTATCGTTTAATTTATCAAGACAAAGCCTATATCAACTAGGTTCAACTAAGTGCACCAACAACCTATGCGAAGCAAGACAAGCAACAAGGTGATATCAAGATATAATACTTCAACCACGAAGGCTATCACAATGTAAGTTGCATAAGTAAAAGGCTTGGTTGAGAGATAACCGATGGACGCGGAGACGATGATTTGGTTCCCGAAGTTCACTTCCAAAAGAAGCTACGTCTCTATTGGAGAGGTGCGGGGGCGCAATGTACTTCGAACGCCACAAGTGGCTCACCTCGAGGTGTGGTGGCTCGATGCTCACCCAACGCCACACAAGGCCTCACCCCAAGATGCGAAGGCACGCAACTCACCGACACCACAAAAGGCTCACCCTATTCTCCCGTGAGCTTGCCACAAAGGACTACCCACATTCCACTATGGGACACTTGAGGGTGGTCACCGAACCCGTATAAGGCTTGGGGAAATCTTCAGAACTCAATTGGAGGGCTCCCAAGCAACGCCACAAAGGCTCCACAATGCCACAATAGGCCAACAATCTTGGGGAATCTCCACAACTCAATTGGAGGACCCAAGAACACCCCATAACTCCACACAACCGTCTAGGGTTCCAAGAACCCAAGAGAAACAAGCCCAAGGGCTTGAACTCACTGAATCTCTGAGGACAACTCAAATCTATGCACCAAATGCAAGAGACAAGTCCTTCTCTCTCAAATTCCACTAAAGCTACAAAAGCTTTTGGGGGAATAAGAGAGGAAGAACACAAAAGGAGAACACAAAACTCTCCAAGATCTAGATCCCAAGGATTCTGTCACAAAGAAGGGATTTGGTTTGTGGGGGTTGTACATCTAGATCTCCTCTCTCAAATCCCTCAAAAAGATGCAAGAATCATAGGAGGAGGAAGGGAGAGGGCAAGCTCTTGAAGGACAACAATGGAGGAGAGAGAGTGGAAGAGCTGGCAAAAATGACCTCAAAACATGGGGAAACTTTTGGGAAGAGGGGGGCCTTAAATAGGGCAAGAGAAATCTCTACAAGGTTATGCAAAGAAACATCATAGTCCAACAAGGGAGGATAAAAATAAAATAGAGAAAGGTATGTCCTCTCAGAAGAGACGAACCGGTAAAACCTCCAGAGCACAAAATGCAAGAAGTTGAGCTTAGAAACTCCCATTGGGATGAAACGAATTTTGATGGAAAGATAATAAAGAGTAGAATACAACAAAAGGTGAAATATTGGGTATCACCAAGGTGGAAAATATCATGAATATATATGTGAGATATCTCCCAAGGTGTAGAGCCGGGAGACCCGCAAGATCAAAAACATAATAAGATATGCAAGGGAAATCGTTTTTGATGAACTAGAGCTTGTTATGAAGATAACTACAAGCTCTAGATCCTCACATGGATAAGAACCAAACAACAACCAAGAAAGATGATTCTATGTATGCAATGGTTGGAGCTCTCTCTGAAAGATACGATTGACCTACTCACTCGAGAGCCCCTCTTGATAGTATGCCTATCTATCCTAAATCCAGTCTCTCAACACTACAAGGGACCGGTAAAATATAAAACCTGTCAAGATCATACCTTTGCCTTGAGCATAACACTTAAGCTTGATGTAGACCATCATGTCCTTCTCAAGATGGATCGCATTTCTTAATTGCACTTGCTTGCTCTTGCTTGATGAAGACTTTCTAGATGCTCCCCCATACTCCATGTGGTAGCCTCTTCTTCGAACTTGGCTTCATCATTCCATGATTGCCAAGGATGGCAAGCTTCAAACATGAGATATTCTAGAGATGATGCATCTTGAGCTTGCACTTCAATTATTGATGATGTATTGAAGATAGCCATGAGGAACTCCATCTTCTTCTTCTTCTTGAAGACATACTTGATCTTCTTCTTCTACTTGATTCCAGTAGGCACGAAGCCCTTGGATATTGTTTCTTCTTTTTCAACCTTGATACCAACACATGTTCCAAGCGATGCCAATGGACAAAACTACAAGTGAAAGTCAATTCACCCATTAGTCCATAGAGATTGTCATTAATTACCAAAACCACACAGGGGGCATACACGCCCTTTCAATCTCCCTCATTTTGGTAATTGATGACAATCCCTTTGAGAGGGTTTAAACATGGAAATTAACGAACAGAATGGTTGCCCCAACATCAAGTACTACATAAGTATGTGATGTTGGTACAACCACAATATATAGAGCAAACTCCCCCACAATCTATGCATGTGTGATGAACTTGAATTTCATTGCGTAGATTGCCAACCATTACCATTGGTGGAGTTTACTCTATATATAAAACATGCAAAGCAACAATAAATATGCAAGAGCATGCAAGGATAATGCTTAAGAATCAACTCAAAGTAAAAACCAACTTCCCTTAAACCCTCTAAATCTTCTCCCCCATTGGCATCGATTGCCAGCATGGGTGAAAAGTTCTAGACAGCCAATATAATGAGACTTCCTCCAAAGGTGTGCATATGCACATATCCTATGATGAATACTTGGGAGGAAATAAAACTATATTGAGGACCCAACGGTTGCAAAAGAAAATAGAAAAAAAATAGCTTCAACAAATGAAGCAAGCAACCCAAAAGACCCAAAAATATCAATTGACAACAACAATTGATACCAAAAGAAAATAACAAGATATTATGATACTAGCAAATGAATGTTTAAATGAAATAGGGAAGCTCCCCAATGTTTGTGCACAAATTAGGATCATTGAATTTGAATACATCATGCAAAAATATGGAATCCTCACTCCCCCATAGACATTTAAACCTCAAAAGATGAGAAAGACGGCAAATGAGCATTCTTCAATCAATTAAATAATCTCCCCAAGGATTATGCACCAATTATAATAATTGTATTTGGAAACAAGTGCACAAGCATGGAATCCTCACTCCTACAAATTCATTTAACAATACTAGGCAAGAGAGATCAAAAGATGAGTGCCCGAAGATGCAAACAAATGGTACAAGCACTCATAGGCAAATAAATTTGGAAGCCACCAAAGAGTCAAAAATAAATAAAAGGTGGTCTCCAAGTAAAACAAAACAACCAAAGATTTCTCTTCTCTTGTGTGTATTAGTTTCTAGGTGGATAATATCACAAAGACATATGCCCACAAAGAAACATGCACACACAAAATAAATACTCAAGAAAGCACATGAAAAACAAGAGGAAGTCATATAATATACCAATAAGATTTTTACTTGAAAGCATGGCCAAAGGCTCAAATATATCTTATTGTACATCAATGAGCTTTAAACACCAACACACTACATACATTACAACTATTACCAAGGAAAAAGGGAATAGTTGGAATATATGGAGAAAGGCAACAAGTATCACAAATAGAAATCAACTATGCAAAATACTCACTATTGCACATGAGAGTGAATGAGGAAACGATAGACAATAAAATTGCTAGATTGACATATTTGGGATTAGTGAATCATGAGAATGATTTTGTATAGTCCCCATTATATGCACTCATCTCAACATACTCACATTTGCAACAGATAGAACTCGAAAAACCAAACAAAGAACCACAACATTACGAACACACAAATTCATGCCAACAAGCAACCTACAAAAGGTTGGAAACAACATATGTCTGCATGAGGGGGATACTTGTTACCGAGGTATAATTGATAGGATGTAGAGGATATGAATTCGTTGATCATCCTAGCTTGCCTCCAATTGACATGTAGGAACCACTTTTTCCTAATTGAAGAGACAAGCATCCAATATATCTCCAATGTACCTACACAACAATATGTACACTATGGTGCCCAAACAAACTGGGTCCAAAGTTGTTAGGCAACTACAATACATAGGAGAAGCTCCACATAAATATGTGCATATTAATATGAATTTTAATTTCATGCACATCTTAGCCAATGGGATTTGGTGAAGTTTCCCCTATATATTGGATCATACAAAAAACAGCATGCCATAATATATACATGAAGTAAATATGCATGCACAAGACTTTCAAGAACCAAAAGGAGATACAATTTGAACTAAAACACCAAGTAAACCAAGAAGTAGCACACAAGAGTGTGACACAACAAAAGGTGTCCAAAATGTATCAAAGAGCCAAATCAACACATGAAAGGACACCAATTCAACAAATGAACAAGGCAAAAATCAAAGAGCAAAAGATGCACAAAACACATAATGCTCAAGGATTTATCTCATTCTAAAAGATCAAAACAAGTAACAAAGAATGAGACAAAGCCAACTCCCAAATAGAGCAAGGTTCCAACAAACAAACCCACACTCTCTACACTTTTCATGATGGCACAAAGTACCAAAAGAAAAGATCAAACTTCCAAGCACAAAAGGGAGTGTTCTAAATAATATAGGAGATCTCCCCCATGAATGGTGCATTATATAGAATTTTGCTTTTGAATGCAAAATGCACACAAATGAGATCATCACTACTACCTACATTAAATAAAACACAAGACAATACCAATAAGCTAAAAAGATCCACAAGAGGCAAGGAAGACATGGGAGTAAAAGATAACAATTTCTTGGCTAAAGATAGGACAAAGAAAAGCCAAGGCCAAAGTGAACATGATCAATAAATCCTACCATATATGGAGTACCAGTTGTCCAAGGACAAGAATTATGGGTAAAATTTGTTGGGTCCGCAGCATAGAAAACAAAAAATTTCCTACGATGAGAACTATACGCCAAGATCTATCTACTTGATACAGAGCAACGGGTGGACATACATCCATAGAGAACTTACCCTCGAAGACAACGAGTTTTGTTAACGAGTAGGAACTCGTGGTTGATGTTGTCGTACACTTGCCGATCTCAAGATCGTGAGGAAGTCCAGCAGGTCCGGCTCCAGCACGTCCATCAGATCCAGCTCCAGCACCACCAAGTCCATCACCGCAAAGTAGCGGTGCATCCGTGATCGCACACACGTCCGGTACCCCGACAACCTCCGTCCCTCGCTCCAGCAAAGCAGCAGAAGCAGCAACTCCTTTCCAGATAAAGCCACTGGGAACATGTATCTCGCTAATCCGAGACCATGGGGAAATAATACTAGAGGGGGAGAGAGATCCTTCACAAGGAGGTGTTTGTGAGAAGTGAGGAGAGGGGGGCCTTTTATAGGAGGAGGGGAGGGTACCCCTCCTTCATGGCCGGCGCATGGGGGAGGTGACCCTTCACCTCCTCCATTCATCTGGTGGTAACCCCTCCACATTAAAATGCCCCTTCACATTCTCTTTAAAGGTCTCCACTTTAAATGCATTAAATTTCTCCAAATTTAATGCTCTCTCATTTAATAAAACTCTTTTATTATTTTTATTCAGAATTTTTTTAATTACTTTAGTTAACAAACATTCACATAAAACCCCCTGCAACATTTCAATATTACATGCAGAACCAATTTCAGCAATTTCACACGAAACAGTTTCGGTGTCTATTGAAATAATTCCATCGCTTTCTTAAATCTTTATCTGAAACATATTTGCTCCAAATGGTGTCGGTATCCCTTAAGTGTGTCACCCTACAGTTCGCAAATAATGCAGACATGATCGAGACCCCTCTCAGATCAATAATCAGAAGCGGGACCTGGAGATCCATAATGACTCCTACACATTCAACGATGACTTCTGTGATCGTGAGAACCTTTAACGCTACTAACTAAATCCCTTTGTCTCGCGATATATTACATGTCCGAGATTCGATCATCGGTATCTCCATACCTAGTTTGATCTCGTTACCGACATGCACTCTTTTCTCGTTCCCGTGATATAACATTCTAGTGATCACATCACTTGCTTGCAAGCTATTTCAATGTGATATCACCGAGAGGACCCAGAGTATATCTATCCGTCATCGGGATTGACAAATTCCACTCTAGATCCATGAGCCTCAACATAACACCTTCGTAGCACTAAACCCATCTTTATAGTCACCCTGTTACGGTGTGACGTTTGATGTTATCAAGATACTCTTCCGGTGTTAGCAATTAACATGATATCATGGTCTAAGGATAAAGGTTACTTCGTATGATGTTATAGCAATATAAACATAATGAATTGATCATAATGCTATACTTCAGATGAATGTTCATCACACCATTCCACCAATGGTGTGACCTTGTTATTAACAACATCCAATGTCTATGATCAGGAAACCTTGATCATCTTGTTAATCAATAAGCTAGTCTATAAGAAAGGCATAACTAGGAACCCTTTTTGTTTATTAAACACACATGTATTGACGTTTCCGATCAATACAATTATAGCATGCAAAATAAACATTTATCATAAACATGGAATAAGATAATAACCACTTTATTATTGCCTCTCGGGCATATTCCCTTCAGTCTCCCACTTGCACTAGTGTAAATAATCTAGTTTGAAAAACTTTGCGTATTGAACACCTATGGCTTTCTGGTGTTGCATATACGCAATTGCTAGTGGTTAACATAATCTCCGGATCTGACAGTTTCAGGTCCGTGTGTATTTGCATGTCTTTGCGTCTCTACGCATCACTCATTCTCAAATGAGATGGCATTGTATAAATTTGGTCCTTTGGTGAGACCTTTAGTTCGTTCGGCTCAAAATATGTTGATATTATTGTCACACAATATATCTTCATAGTATTAGCCCACATTGAACCACACCTAGTTTGATAACAAACTACTTAACACAAATGCCCTCCTTTGCTGCTACTATAGCAGTTATATACTTAGCCTTTTGTTGTAGTATCCGTCACAATATCTCAACTTTGGAACTCATCCAAATCCATCATGGAACATCCTTTCCATTATATTGTGCCACCCATAGTCTAAATTGAGATAAATTTAATTTGTATCTTGTGACAAAACTATTATCAATGTAACACTTTACAATGAACTACTTTTAACTATTTGTCACTTTATACATGATATATTCTTAGTTCTTCCAAAGCTCATAAGAATATCTTTACTATTGTCCAATGATCATCTTATGAATCATTCTGGTATATGCTCATAACATTTAGAGCATAGGACACTCTGGATATATACATATCATGGTATAATCGATCAAAAACTTCATGTGATTTTACTCACCAAGTGTTGAAACACTTGAATCTTGATACAATTCTTTCCATGCAGCAAGAACCTTTCTTGTTGTTTCCATATTGGACTCTTTCAATATCTCATATATGTATGTCAGGCACAACCATATTTGCGCCTTAATCTATCCATATAGATATTGATGTCAAATATTCTTGGTTTGCCCAAGTCTTTCATCGAAATCTTATTTTAATGAAATTCTTAACTTGTGTCAATACAAGATACATTATTTCCAATCAACAATATGTCCTATACATAATGTATTAGAAATATGTCTCAGCGCTCCCACTTAATTTCTTGCAAATGCAAGCATCTTCATCATCTCCGATGAATTTAAACTCTTTTAACAGTTTCATCATGGTGAAGATTCCAACTCCGCTATGCTTACTTCAACTATTGAAGTTTGCATTCCCTTTTAGCACCCTTTGAATTAACAAAACCCTTTGGACCGTGTCATGTACACGTCCTAGGTAACCGTTCTATTAGAAGAACATT
The DNA here is from genome assembly GCA_910589775.1 of Avena eriantha. NCBI lineage: Eukaryota > Viridiplantae > Streptophyta > Magnoliopsida > Poales > Poaceae > Avena > Avena eriantha. The sequence continues at coordinate 555,106,008 of OU342743.1, forward strand.
GTTTTATTTATTCAACTACCATATACCAAATTATATGTAGTGGTTGCTACATTAATCCGTCAAGACTATATATCGCTATGAAAGATCAAATCTTGTCATAGTCAACTCCTTGAACATTGTCGTAAACTTCTTTCCGACATGTCGACTATTTCATAGATGTTAAACATCCATGTCTTATTTCTTTATAGATCCAAACACGACCGATAGGCTTCACGCCTTTCCGGAGGGTCTTCCAAGTTCAGAAACTTGATTTCTCGTGTATGGATACTATCACGGATTCTATGACTTCGAGTCATTTTATGGAGTCAGGGCCCATCATCGCTTCTTTGCATGTAGTCGGTTCATCATTGTCAAAACAATAACGACTTGCTTATCAAATCTTACTATTTGATTCTTACCGACCCACACGGTTCTATAGGAACTCTAATCTCCGAGAGCACACCTTTTGTAATCACGAGAGCCATGAGCATTGTGGCCGCCACGGGGACACTTTCCGGCGCTGCGCTACTTAGCACATATAGCTAAGGTTCAACAACCTTATCAAAGTTCTATTGTCCTCCCACTTAACTTTTCACGAAAAATTCCTTCTGAAGAAACTTGACGTTCCAAGTAACAAACTCTTTTGTCCTCGGTGTTATGGAGAAATTCCCAACAAATTCTTTGGGATAACCTACAAAGATGTGCTTATCCGACTTTGGTTGTAAACATTTTACTTATGCATAGCATACCAAAATTTAAGAAAAGAAAATTCGGGTTTTAAACCAAACCATAACTCATATGGTGTCATTTCAATGGATCACGATGGTGCTCTTTTCAGTGTAAAAGAGGTAGTCTCTAAAGCTTCAATCTTTAAAACATAATGGAGTTTTATAAATGACACCTTTGATCTTACCATGTCAAACATGGTTTTATTTCATCTCTCGAATATGCCATACTCCTATGGTTTGTCGGGAAAAACAAATCATATAACAATTCCTCAAGTCTTAGGTGTTTTTGCTAAATATGTAACTCAAATATATTCCTTTATGATCGAATCATAAACTCTTTATTTTCTTGTTACAATGATTTTCCACTTCATCTTGAAAGTCTTTGAACAACTTTCAAATGTTTCATACTTCTTCCTTATTAAGTAAATATACAGATATATTCACTCAAATTTTTGAAGAAAGCATATGAAGCAAAAAGATCCATCGCATATGGCTACACATAATGGACTATGCACATCAGCATGCACAATTTCCAATAAGCTAGTCATCCGTTCCTCTTTGGCCTATGGACGGAGTTTCAATTATCTCGAGGAAAGTCTCACATGCGTCAATTGATCAAAATCAAAGACTCAAAAATTCCATCAACATGGAGTTTCTTCATGTTTTCTTTCAAATATAATTTAAACAGCAATGTCACTTCATAAGTGGTCTTTCAATCATTTGTCTTGCGACATTTTAGCAATAGTGTTTATGGATGTGATTTCTCCCACTAGACTTGTAAAAGTTCATCCATCCTTTATGGAATACGGTAATTATTTGAACAACCATTGTTCTCGTAATACCGGAACAAAATAACAATTATTAAAAAAAATCTTGAAGGCTAGGTTTGACGACAACGAAAAACACAATAACACTTTATTTGTTTTAGATGAACATCATCACTCATTCTCTTGCTAGTTACTTAGGCCATTGTAGTTCATGAATTGCGTTGTCCTGTATGACAATTCATACATTTTATACACCTGCCGGTCCGGTTAACAAAGCCTGTAAACCAAGAGCCCAACCAATTCGGTATCCAATACCTAAGAGCCACATTGTTTAACAAGCAAGGAATACAGCCATAACATGTATATCTTCTATATACCTAAGTTGGACATCTCCAACCTTTTATTTTCTGCCAAATATTTTATAGATTCTCTTTCAGCAATTCCTTTTCTTTTAAAAGAATCTATCAACATCAATAGTGGTGTCATCAACGTGACACATGGTACAAAGCTTGTATATAGTCAAATACTAATACCTTTGGACTCGCACTTTGAAGTGGATCACCATCATCAAATGTTTGGTGTTCTTTCAAAAATCCATGCTTTAGTAATCTATTAGTGTAGTAAACATTTTACTTACATCTTCTATTCATCCTTATCATGACAACTTTCATGATCAAGCTACTATAGCCTATAAGGAAGAATCGCGAGTATAATATCAGTTCCCAAAACCTTTTTGGTAGATTCGGATTCCTAGCATCTCCATCCTTCACAAATTCTCATACAATATGAGAACATGTATTTTTCTAAATTATACTCTATCATAATGCAACCAAAAACATTGTTTCAGATATCACAATATCTTTCACAAATGATGGTTTCTGAAACAATTTTCAGCTCCAATATAATCTTGATATTAAAACAACTTTTTGAATATCAATAATCATGGAGGCAAACATGATACTTTAGATACTAACATTGGAATTCTTACTCTTGATTTAATACTACTTATTAAACTTCATGGAGTAAAGAGAGTTTGCGGAAAGTTTGCAATAGGACTTATAAACTTTAAATTGACATTCAAAACAATACGATACCAGTTCGTAAAGTAAATATCTAGAATTCTATAGTTCTATTATCTCAAATAAAAACTAAGCATAAGGTAGAAAACGAATGCCAATGACTACAACAAACTATGCAAATTCACTTTGATTTAGTTTATGACAAATTGAGTTCGACTAATCCAAATTAGAAATAAACTTCCACTCAAAAACGACATCCCTCGTGCCTTTTTGGTGATTACATGAACCAAATCCACTACACCAAGTCCGATCATCACGTGAGTCGGTGTAGCTTCAAAGGAGAGCATCAATATGGTCATCACATCAACTATATGACTCATGCTTAACCTTTCGGTCCGTGTTCCGAGGCCATGTCTGTACATGCTAGGCTCGCCAAGTAAGAACCTTAGTATTCGCGTGTGTAAAACTGTCTTACACCCGTTGTATGAAAGCGTAGAGTTGAGTACACCCGATCATCACGTGATGTCTCGAAACACGATCCATAAAACGGTGCATACTTAAGGAAGAACACATTTTATCTTGATATTTAAATGAGGGATCATCTTATAGTGCTACTAAAAGCGCCAAACTAGCAATATAAGATGCAAACATCTAATGTGTAAAGTGACATGATATGGTCCATGCATTTGATCTCTATCATTTGCATCGTGGTATGATCTCTGTCATTCCTTTATGTGTAAGGCCAAGGTCTATGGAACTTACACGTTGAATGTGTTGTAAGAGTATCTATCATACATCTACTTACAACAATACCATATCAAGACACTAGCCCAACAACGATCTAAACTAGACGCCTCTAATTTATCAATTGCAAGTTTTACGTGGCTTAGGGCTTTCGGAGATAGAACCGTTCTTACCTACGAACATGAACCACAACGAGGATAACCAAATTATTAGCAACTCGTTGTAAATCAAATATTGACTATAGTAGGAGAGACAGACACCCGCCAGCCACTTATGCAAAACAAGTTGCATGTCAGTCGTGGAACTGGTCTCATGTACGATGACATGTAAGGTTGGTCCGGGCCGCGTCATCCCACTATGCCACCAATATCCAAAGTACATATAAGAAGCAATAACATGATCATCACCACCCACATACTCTTATGTGTTCTACCCGTGCAAAGCACCTACGCATAGATCAGGCTCTGATACCACTGTTGGGTCCGCAGCATAGAAAACAAAAAATTTCCTGCGATGAGAACTATACGCCAAGATCTATCTACTTGATACAGAGCAACGGGTGGACATACATCCATAGAGAACTTACGCTCGAAGACAACGAGTTTTGTTAACGAGTAGGAACTCGTGGTTGATGTAGTCGTACACTTGCCGATCTCAAGATCGTGAGGAAGTCCAGCAGGTCCGGCTCTACCACGTCCATCAGACCCAGCTCCAGCAGCACCAAATCCAGCACCGCAAAGCAGCGGTGCATCCGTGATCGCACACACGTCCGGTACCCCGACAACCTGCGTCCCTCGCTCTAGCAAAGCAGCGGAAGCAGCAACTCCTTTCCAGATAAAGCCACCGGGAACATGTATCTCGCTAATCCGAGACCATGGGGAAATAATACTAGAGAGGGAGAGAGATCCTTCACAAGGAGGTGTTTGTGAGAAGTGAGGAGAGGGGGGCCTTTTATAGGAGGAGGGGAGGGTACCCCTCCTTTATGGCCGGCGCATGGGGGAGGTGACCCTTCACCTCCTCCATTCATGTGGTGGTAACTCCTCCACATTATAATGCCCCTTCACATTCTCTTTTAAAGTCTCCACTTTAAATGCATTAAATTTCTCCAAATTTAATGCTCTCTCATTTAATAAAACTCTTTTATTATTTTTATTCAGAATTTTGTTAATTACTTTAATTAACAAACATTCACATAAAACCCCCTGCAACATTTCAATATTACATGCAGAACCAATTTCAGCAATTTCACACGAAACAGTTTCGGTGTCTATTGAAATAATTCCAGCGCTTTCTTAAATCTTTATCTGAAACATATTTGCTCCAAATGGTGTCGGTATCCCTTAAGTGTGTCACCCTACGGTTCGTGAATAATGCAGACATGATCGAGACCCCTCTCAGATCAATAATCAGAAGTGGGACCTAGAGATCCATACTGACTCCTACACATTCAACGATGACTTCTGTGATCGTGAGAACCTTTAACGCTAGTAACTAAATCCCTTTGTCTCGCGATATATTACATGTTCAAGATTCGATCATCTGTATCTCCATACCTAGTTTGATCTCGTTACCGACATGCACTCTTTTCTCGTTCCCGTGATATAACATTCTAGTGATCACATCACTTGCTTGCAAGCTATTTCAATGTGATATCACCGAGAGGGCCCAGAGTATATCTATCCGTCATCGGGATTGACAAATTCCACTCTTGATCCATGAGCCTCAACATAACACCTTCGTGGCACTAAACCCATCTTTATAGTCACCCTGTTACGGTGTGGCGTTTGATGTTATCAAGATACTCTTCCGGTGTTAGCAATTAACATGATCTCATGGTCTAAGGATAAAGGTTACTTTGTATGATGTTATAGCAATATAAACATAATGACTTGATCGTAATGCTATACTTCAGATGAATGTTCATCACACCATTCCACCAATGGTGTGACCTTGTTATTAACAACATCCAATGTTTATGATCAGGAAACCTTGATCATCTTGTTAATCAACAAGCTAGTCTATAAGAGAGGCATAACTAGGAACCCTTTTTGTTTATTAAACACACATGTATTGACGTTTCCGATCAATACAATTATAGCATGCAAAATAAACATTTATCATAAACATGGAATAAGATAATAACCACTTTATTATTGCCTCTCGGGCATATTCCCTTCAAAATTTCCCGAGGTAGTTTGCAAGGAAATCATGATCATATTCACACAAAGAAGCATGTGACAAGATGTAAAAATTATGCTTGATGCTTTGAGAGAGATTCTTGATAGCTCCAAATAGTCACACAATCATTAAAGATTAAAGTAACTTGAAGCAGATGGTTTCCATGGATGATATGGAGGTCCAAATATGAGTAAACACATATCAAGAAAAGCTCTCACAAACAAGATCCAAAATATGAGCAATAAAAGAAACAAAGCAAATTGGAGCTTGTTTGACCTAAATGTGCCACATAGGACCTAGATAATTCTCAATATCAATTCTAAGTGGCACTACATCAAATGTCCACATTTTCTAGGTTTGTAATATGCACCAAGCATATGACTCCCCATAATGTGATAAACCAAGAAATCTTGACAAGATGCAAAAAGATCAAAATGGAGATGATTAATGGACATTATGGAATTCTAATTCTTCACGAGAATGACATACCACATAGAAACAAGTTAAACATGCAATATCAACACTAAGTGGTATTCCACATGTGCACACATTTTAGGATTGTGGAATGCCCAAGCATAACACTCCCCCAAAATGGGATAGTCCATTAATCTCTCCAAGAGCCAAAACAAGATAGCAAATGAATTCACCAAAGGCTCAAGCATAAGAACACAAATACATGATGTGCCAACCAACATACACAAATATACTTGATAACTAAATATAAGTACGAAGGAAGCACAACATATACAAAAACATGCAAGGTACACAACCACACATGCACAAGGGAGCAAGTAACTTTCAATGTAAATGAGTTAAGCACATGTTACCGCGAGGAACATGGGATATAAGATAGAAGCAAGATAATCCAATTGGCTTGACATGACAAAAAGAAATGATGAATATCCATCAGTTCTTCATAATGTAGCCAAGCCTCCAATGCCCTCCACATACATCTATTGATCAAGTTTTAGCTTGTTTGTCCCCAACCAAGTTGGGTCCTAAGAAGTTAGTCACAATAGTCTTGGCAACCCAAATGGTTCTTTTCTTGACACCTTTTTTTACATTGGGGGCCAACATATTTGGAAAACACATTTCCCACCTCATCCTTACCAAGTGAATATGCATCATATATCAAGATAGGTTTGGATGAGGAGTTACCCATGGTGCATGAGGAAGAAAGGTGCCCCTTATCATGGCATATGTAGCAAGTTCTTCTCTTGCCATCTTTCTTCTTAGGATATGTTGGACCATGATGAAGAACTTGAGCCAACTTGGGAAGAGGTCCACTTCTAGCTTGAGTTGGAGCTTAAGGCCTGTCGTGGTGGTGTCACGGCAGATGCCATGGATAGGCTAAAGGTGGGGACTAATATGCACTAGGGGAATCCAGGGAGGGATAGTGAGGTGATTCCTCACACAGAAGTTATATTTGATTCACTTCCAAGGTATACAAGTGCTCCTAGAGCTGTCTTGGGGAGAGGAGGAAGAAGGGACTCTCTTACTCTCGCCACTAGCTAACCCGTACAAGACCAACCTGTAGAACCTCACCTCTCTACAGAGGCCCTAGCCCTCCTTATATAGAGGTGGCTAGGTCTCCACCTAGGGCATACGTGGAGGCATATTCCAGGGAATATGCCTCCTCCCAAGATAGTAAGCCGACCGGGTTACTTTTCCCCCGCGTCATCCATGCAGAGGCTACGTGAGCCTCTGTGGCGCCTGCGTCACCCGACATTGGCTTCGTCACCTTTGTCGGCCACGCCTTGCTGGTCCTCCCTCTGTCCGCTTCGCTCATGCCATGCGTACCGGGGCTACTTTTGACCAGCGAGATTCCTTCCTTCTCCTAGAAGCTTTGACATGACCCGGATCGTAGTTGATCCGGCCACACCCGTTCCTGCATGAAAGTTAGATACATCATTCCGACTTACGGCTTAAGTCGGTTGAGACCTAGTTAGGTGGACACCTCCTGGTCCGGGTTACTCCGTGATTCGGCCTGCCTTGAGGTGGCCCGGCCAGCATCCGCTTTGACCTTGCTGAACCTCGGCTAACTCGGCCTTTATACCCCGGCGTGACCCTACCCGGGGGTATCCCCCCAACATTAGTCCCTGAAGCTGGTGCGGTCTTAGCTGCCTTGGCCGCTAAGGCCACATCAGGTTCCATTTCACTGAGCTTAGGATCTTATTTCCGAGTTACCTCCTTATCTCAGATTCTATGGATTTACTTTCCCTTGGCACATTCCAAGTTTTTCCCTTGCTGGCCGGGTTACCACCTTCTCATCCGGGTTGTTCTTCCTTCTCTCGTACGCTTCCCCACGTGGAGGCTAATCATCACATCGCCTCATTTCAAGGGCCAGCCACAGTAACCGCCGCAGTTACTGTCAGGAGTTACTGTGCGCACGTCACATCACGCCTGCCTCCTCACTAACTGCATCAATGCGTCACGTCATGGGATTTGCTACGCCCTGTGACCTTCCGTGTGGCCTGATTCTAATTGGCCAATCCGGTGTGTACATGGCCACACCGTGTGGCGTAACCGCAAAACACGATCCCACTTCCCCCACGAGGGAGTGGTTAAATAGAGGAGGGGCGCGCCCCATAGGTCTTTTCCCCCTTCCACGCCCCTCTGCCTCCAGTTCCTCTTCTTCGTCTTCTCCCGCGACAGCACCGCCGCCACCTCTTCTAAGTAGCAGGGCCGCCGCCGCACTGCTTCCACACGCCTCTGCGTCGCCACCGCCGCTGCGCACCTCCTCCGCCACGGGTCGCTGTCAGTCTAGGCCGCTGCCCCCCACCGTCGCTAGCGCCAGCGAGGGCAGCGAACTCGAGATGACAGAGGAGGAGCTCGTCGTCGCCGAGCAAGAGATGGAGGAAGACGCCGCCACGATGGACCGTGGTGCGTGGGCCGGATCCTGGGTCTACCAGGATGACCTGGACTGGCTCTACCGCACCAGGCGCATCCCCGCTGGAGTCACCGCGCGCCTCGCCTCTGCCGAACTTGCCCCCTCACCCAATCCGGGTGAGTATGTGGTGTTCTTGTCACACTTTCAGCGGGGTTTCGGTTTGCCGATCAGCGATTTTTTCCACGATTGGTTGAATACCTACGAACTCTAGCCGCACCACCTTCCTGCCAACACAATCACCTCTCTCTCTGCTTTCGCCTCCACGATCGAAGGCTATGCCGGATTATGGCCCATGAAGGAGCTATGGATCCGGTTTTTTGGCCTTCGTCGCAACGTCATTCCGAACATTCAGCTTGACCCGGAGGACAAGCAGCTTACGCATTTCGGGGCTGCGTCCATCTCTCCCGGAGGCTATCTGTTTTCCCCCGAGTCACCTGGCTGGAGTCCTGCAATGGATGGGCCCGGACTTTCTTTTATGTCTAGAACGCCGGCACCGAAGACTTGATCCGGCTGCGCCCCTATACTCCGGGTCCTCCTAACCCAGAGTTGTGGGACGTCATCCCCAAGAAGCCCACGGCCTTGGCCAACCAGGTAAATAAAAGGTTCGTGGAACTGAAGAAGCTCGGGTTGCGCAACGAGGACGCCATGATCACGTTCGTCCACAACCAGATCTCCCCACTCTAGAAGTGCACTCACAAAGTGTGTCACATGAGCTGGGGCCGCGACCCCAACCGGAGCTCGTCCTTCGAGTTGAGGAACACGGAGATCTATCGCCGGGTCAAGGCTCTCTTCACCACCCACAAGGACTTCTCCTCTGAGTGGACATGGGGAATTGAGCACTTTTGCCATGATAGGCTTCCTCCCGCGGTATGTTTTGTGCCGCAAACTTTCTCCGAATTAAACCTTATGTCGGTCGTTGTTGTATTTTTAACTCTATTGTTTGTTCTTTTTCTTAGCTATTCCTTCAGCAGACCCTCGAAGATGGCACCGATCCCACCCTTAAGTGGGCGCCTGACCGGGAGATCTCGGACGAGGAAGAGCCAGATCAGGAGATGTTCCTTCCAATGACCGACGCTATGAAGCGACCCACCGGTAAACTCTCTTCCATTAGAGATTGGCCCAATGATGAAGATGACTCGGATGTCCAGGTGATGGAAGCTCTTAACGCTGTCCCCCTTTCTTATATTTTTTCGGCATCAGCTAACCCCGGTGGGTAGATCCATGAGGACCCTCCCCTTCCCGTGGGTGACCCTGTTCCGGTTGCACTGAAGAAGAAGCGGGAGATGCATCAACTTCTTCCTCCGGACCTTCTCAGCCTACCAAAAGGTGAAAGAAGTCCGGGGACAAAACTGCCTCCAAGCCTACAACCAAGGCCCCTGCACGAAGGGCTCGGAAGCCTAAGGATCCCCTGACGTCGGATGCGTAAGCCTCTTTTCCCTCAGCCACTTACTTTCTCTTGTACTATTTTAGTTACTCATCCGAGGGGGGGGCTAACCTTGAAGTGGGGGAGACTGGCCCAGCCGAGGCGGCGGCATCCACAACTTCAGCTCCGCCGCAACCAGCTACCACCGAGACTACCTCAGCACCAGCACCAACTCCGGCACTAGCACCAACTCCAGCAGCAAGAGCGCCAGCAGCAGCACCAAGCCCAGCAGCAAGAGCACCAACGCCAAGATCCTTCGCCTCGCCCGAGAATGCTCAGTCTCGGCGAGAAAGTACCCAAACAGCTCCCAAGGGAAAATCTGCTTCAACCACTTCCTCCTCCCAGCAGCCCAAGGGCAAAAAGGCCCCAGACGCCACCAGGACAGCGTTCGTCGAGGCTGGATAGTGCATCTCGCATCCATGCTTCCCAAGAAGCCTCCAGCACCGAAGGACGCCCCTGCTGAGCCAGCTGATGCGCAACAGATGGTTTTGCACACCAGCCCGGCCCTTGCCCTGGTTGAGAGGATGGAGGCGCATGCGAAGGGCTTGGTGGCGCCCCATATGCCCACCGGCGAGCGACACCCTCCGAGCCTGATCGAATTCGTCAAGAATTGGAACAAGGCAGAGATCGTCCACAACGACGATCTTCCGGAGAAGTTCGGCCCCGCTGAATTTTCTGCTCAAATGAACACAGCCGCTAAGGCAATCAACCTCACGGGTCGGATGATGGAGGTACGTTACTTCCTTAGCATGTTGTAGATATTGATGACATAACCATTAGTCCCCGAGCCTCCGGGGGAGTAACTTGTTACTCGGCCGGATGCTCCTTAGAAAACTAACGTAGCTCCGTGATAACTTCGAATATGCACACACCTAGAGCCGGGTTAAGTTCCACTTGGCCCGGATTTTGTACACTTCGAATATGCACACACCTAGAGCCGGGTTAAGTTCCACTTGGCCCGGATTTTTTACACTTCGAATATGCACACACCTAGAGCCGGGTTAAGTTCCACTTGGCCCGGATTTTGTACACTTCGAATATGCACACACCTAGAGCCGGGTTAAGTTCCACTTGGCCCGGATTTTGTACACTTCGAATATGCACACACCTAGAGTCGGGTTAAGTTCCACTAGGCCCGGATTTTGTACACTTCGAATATGCACACACCTAGAGCCGGGTTAAGTTCCACTTGGCCCGGATTTTCTACACTTCGAATATGCACACACCTAGAGCCGGGTTAAGTTCCACTTGGCTCGGATTTTGATAACTTCTAATATGCACACACCTAGAGCCGGGTTAAGTTCCACTTGGCCCGAATTTTGTACACTTCGAATATACACACACCTAGAGCCGGGTTAAGTTCCACTTGGCCCGGATTTTGTACACTTCGAATATGCACAAAGCTAAGTTGTATTTTTGTATTCTTTCCAGGTGACCACCAACCGCCAGAGCTCTGAGTTTCAGCGTCTCCTGGACACTCATAAGATGCTGCACGCCGAGCATAACGCACTCCTCGCTGAACACGAGAAACGGCGTAGGTTTCTTCCTTGATACTTCTCCATTTTCCTTCATCTTCTTCTGCCGAACTCATCCCTCATTTGGTTTTCGCAGCTAGGGTGGAGGCTGAGAACAAGCTTATGAGGAAGAATCTGGATCAGATCAAGGGTAAGTTATATCTACTCAACCTTGCTATGCTTTCTATCTCCATTCCTCCTTGGCTCGGCAAACATTCATACCTCAGCTTTGCCGGGTTGACAAACTATTTTAGTATCGCTGGAAGATAGTGTGCCCGTGCCTGATATGATGCTGCATTTTCTCGAACAAGCAGGGGGCAGCATCAGGCCGAGCTTAAAAAGAAAGACGATGAGCTTGCCCTCCTCTGGACCAAGGATGATGAGATCGCCAAGCTTAAATCCGAGATGAAAAAATTGAAGGCATAGCATCAATCTGAGCTCCAAAAGGCTGGCCAAGACTATACCGAGGAGCGCGAGCACCTCAACCTCCAAATTTTCAAGGACCGAGAACTTCTCCAGGAGTCCGACATCAAGCTTGAGTCAGCGAATGCTGGACTTGTGCAGCTTCGCAAAAGACGTGATGACTGTACCAGGGAGTTGACTCGGGTCGTCAGTCATATTTCACGTGAGTTCCTTTCCCTTATTTGGCATATTTCTCCGGGTTACTTCACATGTCTTTTCTTTATCTTCTTCTCTTATCTCGTTTTCAGGCAAATTTCCAAAGGGCACCGCCATCGCGAGCGCTGTTGTTGCTGATTTCCGCCGAGAGAGGGGTACTCCCATTGGTCCTGACGCTGAAGAGATTCCCTATGACATGGAGGACCTGCTGGTCAGCCTGTCATCTCGCGTGGAAATCATATGGAACTATGGCAAGGATATCCTTGACGCTGCAGTCTGAGTCTTCAACACGTTTTGGCCTGCAGAAGACACTCCAGAGGGAACCGCACTTCTTGTTGAAAAATTGATGGAGTGCGAGACCCAGCTCGACCTTTGGAGGGAATCCACTAGACGCGCCGCAGCTGAGACCGTTCTCCACTACATACTCACGTGGTACGAGAAGATCGACCTCAACCTCTTAACACGCATGCACATCGGATCCAAATGGATCAGTGACCTGGAGTGGGTAGCTCGGCGCAAGGCTTGCACCCACAGCCTCATCGAATATGCTCCCATTCACGAATGGACTAAGGGACCGAGCTTCCTGGAAGCCACCGGGGACGAAAACGCTGAAAATGTTGAAGATGGCTCAGACGAGGATGAAGAGGGTGACGCCTCGGACATTGAAGAAAGTGAAGATGACGCCGAACTTCCTCCTCCTGCTTCTCCTTAAGTGAAAGAACTTTAAAGTTTATCAAATCCCCGGTATGCCGGGTGGAATTGTATCCAGTATTCATGTGATATTGTGCTACTAAGTTTTTATGCCGGATTAACTTGGGCGTAGTCCCCGAGTTTCATTTTCTTGTTCGTCCAATCTTTTGGCTCGGCTCGTGTCTACCTTGATTTGGTTTTACGACTTACGAATCCGAGCTTCAAAAATTGACTTAACAATACTAGGAAACATTTAGGCTTAGCTCAAAATAAATCAGCATAATAAACTAAAAACATACAAGGTTAGTTCGAAAAACAAACGTCGGCTCGATTAAGTTCTTTTCCTTAGTCATTTTTCATGTGCTACGCAATTCCAAACTTGTTCTCTTGCTTGCCATGAAGCCAATTCTTGTTGGACACCAGCAAGTCGAAGAGTTGGGTTTTGGTGCTCACACACTACTAATCCGAGTTAAGTAGAACAACTCACTCCAGCTGACGTACAAACAACAAAAGACAACAAATATTATTAAGGCAGTCCCCGAGTTACTGCTCGAGGTGCCAACATCTCATTGATAAGCACATTGCCGGCATACATACCGACATATGAGAAGACTCAGATACATACACTTCTCTGCTAAGTGTAGAAAGGACGAAGTAGAGCTACATTCCACGGACGCTTAGATTCCTCACCGAACCTGTCCGCCTTGTTCTTTTCCTGTGGCTTTGCATCTAATGCTTTGCTCACAATGAATGGCCCTTCCCATGGAGGAGATAATTTATGCATGCCAGCAGTACGTTGTACCAACCGGAGCACCAGATCGCCTTCCCGGAAAACTCAGGGGCTTACTTTCCAGCTATGATAGCGTCGGAGATTTTGCTGATATATGGCGGATCTGGACAATGCCAATTCTCTCGCTTCTTCCAGTAGATCAACATCATTTTGCCGGGCTTCTTGCACTTCGGCTTCTGTGTATTGGGTGACCCTAGGCGAATCATGCTCTATGTTGGCTGGTAATACATCTTCTGCCCCATATACCAGAAAAAATGGCGTATAGCCCGTTGATCGATTCAGAGTTGTTCTTAAACTCCATAGTACTGCTAGTAGTTCTTCTATCCAGCACCCAGCTGATCTTTGCAGCGTCTCAATGAGTCGGGGTTTTCTCCCGGATAATACTAATCCATTGGATCTTTCCACTTGTCCGTTCGAAGCGGGGTGGGATACCGAGGCAACGTCCAACCGGATCTTCTTATCCTGGCAGAAACGCGCAAATGCTCCTTCCGCAAAGTTTGTGCCATTATCAATTATGATACTGTGAGGATAACTGTATCTCAAGATGATGTCTTTGAGAAACGTCACGGCCATAGCTCCATCACATTTTCTTATTGGCTTCACCTCGATCCACTTTGTAAATTTGTCCACCATGACCAAAATGTGAGTCATATTTCCCCTTGCTGGTTTAAACGGGCTCACCATGTCCAAACACCACACGACAAATGGCCAGGTGATTGGTATGGTCTTGAGCTCCGACATTGGCATATGTGTCTTGGTAGCATACCTCTGACAACCATTGCACTTTCTCACCAGATCTTCTGCTTGTTCTAAGGCATTTGGCCAGTAGAACCCATGCCGGAAAGATTTTGCCACCAAGGCTCGGGACGAGGCATGATGCCCGCACTCCCCTTGATGTATATCTCAGAGGATGTCAAGCCCTTCTTCCGGGTCAACGCATCACTGGAGGACATTGGTCACACTCCTTTTGTATAGCTCGGAATTGATGATTGTGTACTCCTTTGCTCTCCTCTGAGTTTGCCTGGATAGCACCTCCTCAGTGGGCAACGTTCCATCTTTCAGGAATCGAAATATAGGCAGTGCCCAAGCTGGTATGGCTCGCACAGGGAACACGTCCTCATCAATTTCCATCTGATCGATCGGCATAACTTCAACCAGATATCTTCTGCACATGAAATCTGTACAGCGCCATGTTTGGATCAAGGGCGTCCCACAGTCCCGACACTTGTTGTACTACCAAATCTGAGTCGCCAAAGCATAGGATCCGACGTATCCCAATTTCTTTTGCCACTTTGAGCCCATGCACAAGTGCTTCATACTCAGCGACATTGTTTGATGCCGTGAAATGGATATGTAGCACATATTTCAGTTGGTCCTTCTTTGGCGAGGTAAGTACAATTCCGGCACCTAGCCCGGTTTTTGTTTTAGACCCGTCAAAGTGCATCCTCCAGTAATTCAGATCTGGTAGCGGTGGTTCGTATTGTACCTCGGCCCAGTCCACAAAAAATTCGGCCACAGCCTGAGACTTGATTGCTTCTCTTCTGTCATATTGTGGTGCATAGGGCGCTAGTTCAATTGCCCATTTTGCAATTCTACCACTTGCATCCTTGTTACTCATTATCTTGGATATGGGAGCCTCCCATATTACCTTGATGGGATGCTCCTCAAAGTAATGCTTCAACTTCTTAGCTGCCATATACACACCATATGCCACCTTCTGATAGTGTGGGTAGTTCTGCTTTGAGGCAGACAACACCTCGCTCAGATAATATACTGGCCTTTGCACTGACTTACCCTCTTCGTCGCACTCTACCACAATTAGTACACTTACAAGTTGGTTGGTTGCGGCTATATAGAGCAGCATTGGCTCCTTTGATAGTGGAGAGGCTAACACTGGTGCAATGGCTAACATCTTCTTTAAGTGATAAAAGGCTTCATTGGCCTACGACGTCCAAATGAACTTATCCGACTTTTTCATGAGTTGATAGAGAGGCAATGCCTTTTCTCCCAACCGACATACAAACCAACTTAACGATGCAAGGCAACCAGCGAACTTCTTGACATCGTTAAGACACTTCGGCAGTTCCATTCGCTTAATGACCGGATTTTAGTTGGATTAACTTCGATACCTCGGCTGGAAATAAGAAATCCGAGTAATTTTCCAGCCAGGACACCGAAGGTACACTTTTCCGGGTTAAGCTTCATCCGGAACCTTCTTAAGTTCGCGAACGTCTGCATGATATCGTCAAGGAGCGTTTTTCTTTCCTTGGTCTTGATAACCACATCATCCACATACACTTGTACATTTTGACCTATTTGGTCATGCAAACATTTCTGCATACATCTTTGGTACGTTGCTCCTGCATTACGTAAACCAAATGGCATGGTGCGATAGCAATAAGCCCCATACGGGGTGATAAACGCAGTCTTTATTTGATCATCCGAATTCAGAGGTATCTGGTAGAAACCAAAATATGCATCAATGAATGACAACAGTTCACATCCATCAGTTGAGTCTATGACCCGATCTATCCTTGGCAGTGGAAATGGATCTTTTGGACACGCGTTGTTCAGGTTCGTGCAATCGATACACATACGCCAAACCACTGCCACATTCGGATCATCCTTCTTCTTCTCCACCAGCACCGGATTAGATAACCAATCCGGATAAAGAACTTACATGATAAATCCTGCAGCCAGGAATCGAGCTATCTCATCTCCGATGACTTTCCTCCTATCTTCGGCAAAGCGGCGGAGAGGTCGCTTCACCGGCTTTGCTCCGGGTCTCACATTCAAAGAGTGCTCGGCCAACTCCCTCAGAACACCTTGTAAGTCCTGTGTGGACCAAGCAAAAATGTCCCGATTCTCACGGAGAAAGTTGACGAGCTCGCTTTCCTATTTGTCATTTAACCCGGCACCAATTGTTACGGTGCGCTCTGGGAACATATCATCAACAGGCACCTTCTTGGTATCTTTCACGGCTTGGAATGAGACACTCCCATGCGGGTTACTCAGCGCCGGCATATACTGCTGCGCGGACTAAGCCAATGCCACCACCTCTTGAATTTTTCTTTTCTCTTGCACGATCACGAGTGACTCGGCTAGATTAGACCTGGCCGACGCACACTCAATGGAACGTCGGAAATCTCCAGCAATAGTAATCACTCTGTTTGGCTCGGGCAACTTCATCTTTAAGTAACTGATGTGACAACTTGCCATGAACTTGTTCAGTGCTGGTCTTCCGAGTAACGCGTGATACACACTTTCCAAGTTCACCACTTCAAACTCTAAATTCTCAGTGCGGCAGTTATCTCTTGTGACGAACAATACGTCAACCCGGACCTTGCCTATGGGCTCACAAGAAATGCTGGGCACAATTCCATGGAAAGTTGTCCTTGTAGCCTAGAGCATGTTCTCCGAGATACCCAACTTGCGCATTGTATCCGCATACATGATGTTAATGCTACTGTCATTGTCAATCAGTACCTTGGAGAACCTTACATTGATGTTAGGCCCAATGAATGTCGGATCCAGCACTAACGCATACGAACTAGGACTTGGCATAAGCTTGGGATGATCTTTAATGCTCCAAGTGATTTCCTGGTCCGACCAAGGCATATACCTCGTCACTGCTGGCATTACTGCATTCACCTCCATATGTCGGCGCTGCAAGCTCTTTCTGTATGTTTCCTCAGTGGTAAACACACAGTAACTCTGATGATGCTCTCTGTACTCATTCCTCCCCTCATTTTCGGGGTACCTCTGATCCGGCTGATGCTGGTTTTCTACCTGATGCACTGCATCCCTTCTCTCATGGTTATCATAACTCGGCGGAGGGGGAGGCAACATTAGCTGTTGCGTGTTTGCTCCGGAGAGCAATTGCTGCCGGGGTAACTCCTGCCGAGGTTGATCATTCCGAGGTGCCTGAGCATTCCCCGAACCACCTTGTTCTATTTTACGCATCCACTCACATTGCCTCGTCATATGACCCGCTGGGTTACTCGGATTTGGCGTGTGAAATTTACACGGCTGATCCAACATCGACTCATAAGTGTACCTCGGGCGGTCCTTCTTTTCTTGCCACTATTTCTTCTGCTCTGGCGTTCAAGTTTTCTTGCCATCATTTCTCGGTGTCTATTGTCCCCCTCCAGTTTTCTGACGTTGATTGCCTCCTGCTCCGGGCTGATCTTGATTCACAGCTGCAACTTGTTGCGAACTGTACCAGTGATCCGGTCTGTCATCTCTTCTTTTTCCTCTGTAATCATTCCTCCGGGATGATCCGGCTCCATCTCTCTGGTAGTATTCCTCATTTGACTCGTTTGACACGAGCCTGGGTTGAGTCGGATCACCCAAAGCATACAAATCAGCAATCTGGATCATCTCTGCTAATGTGGTTGGCATTTTCCTTTGCAACTTCTGCCACAGCTCGCTTGCATATCTGCACCCTTGCGCAAACCACGCTATGGCTTGTGACTCTATCACACCCTCACACGAGTTTCTCACGGTACACCACCGGGTTAAAAACTCCTGGTCCTTCTTGTTCGGTCTCTACTTACACATAGCTAGGGTCTGTGGCCTATTTGGCCTGATACGTACTTGAGAAATTGGTGATAAACATTTCCTCAAAATCGATCCAGCAGTTAATACTTCCGGGCGGCAAATTGTTCAGCCATACCCTTGCTGGCCCCTCCAACATCTGGGGTACGTATCTCACAGCCCATCTCAAGTTACCTGTAGCAATTTTCACACCTGTAGCATAGTTTATCACCCAATCCTCCGGCTTAGTACTGCCGTCATACGTCTTTGTGCCTCTCGGTAACTGGAAGTTAGGTACTGGCGGCTCCTTCATGATCCGGGGCCCAAAACAGGCGTTGCGCGAAAGCGGGCGCATGCTGAAGCAGCCAGCGTTGTCGCTGACAAAGTCCAGCGCTGAACAAGCGCTGAACAAGCCCGGAGGCGACGCGTTCGCCGGTGCCGATGAGGTTTCCCATTCAGAACTTGACCCTTGCTAGCGCCGCTAGCCCCACGGTGGG
The DNA here is from genome assembly GCA_910589775.1 of Avena eriantha. Lineage (NCBI taxonomy): Eukaryota > Viridiplantae > Streptophyta > Magnoliopsida > Poales > Poaceae > Avena > Avena eriantha. The sequence goes on from OU342743.1 coordinate 555,124,381, forward strand.
CGCCAACTGTCGTGGTGGTGGCATGGCAGATGCCATGGATAGGCTAAAGGTGGGGACTAATATGCACTAGGGGAATCCAAGGAGGGATAGTGAGGTGATTCCTCACACAGAAGTTATATTTGATTCACTTCCAAGGTTTACAAGTGCTCCTAGAGTTGTCTTGGGGAGAGGAGGAAGAAGGGACTCTCTTACTCTCGCCACTAGCTAACCCATACAAGACCAACCCGTAGAACCTCACCTCTCTACAGAGGCCCTAGCGCTCCTTATATAGAGGTGGCTAGGTCTCCACCTAGGGCATATGTGGAGGCATATTCCAGGGAATATGCCTCCTCCCAAGATAGTAAGCCGACCGGGTTACTTTTCCCCCGCGTCATCCATGCAAAGGCTACGTGAGCCTCTGCGGCGCCTGCGTCACCCGACATTGGCTTCGTCACCTTTGTCGGGCACGCCTCGCTGGTCCTCCCTCTGTCCGCTTCGCTCATGCCATGCATACCGGGGCTACTTTTGACCAACGAGATTCCTTCCTTCTCCTAGAAGCTTTGACATGACCCGGATCGTAGTTGATCCAGCCACACCCGTTCCTGCATGAAAGTTAGATACATCGTTACGACTTACGGCTTAAGTCGGTTGAGACCTAGTTAGGTGGACGCCCCCTAGTCTGGGTTACTCCGTGATTCGGCCGGCCTTGAGGTGGCCCGGCCAGCATCCGCTTTGACCTTGCCGAACCTCGGCTAACTCGGCCTTTATACCCCGACGTGACCCTACCCGGGGGTACCCCCCCAACAAGGCCACTTCCCTTGTTGCTTCTCACCAAGAGTCTTCTTCTTTACTAGGCAACATCTCACAATATGGCCTTCTTCATTGCACTTGAAGCACACAATGTTGGCCGGATTCGTCACTTGACCTTGGCCATTCTTGTTGTTGCCCTTGTGCTTCAACTTGTTGGTGGGCTTGTTCTTGATATTGGAGTTGAATCCAAGCCCACTCTTGTCATTTGGGGATCTTCACACACCCAAGATGTTCTTGAGTGTGATCTTCCCTTCATGACACTTCTTCAAGTCATTCTTCAAAGAAGTGACTTGAGCCTTGAGCTTCTTTTTTTCCTCTACATGGTTAGTATCAACAACAATACTAGAGGAAGCAGATGCTACATTGTTAGAGCAACAAGGCAAGGGATGCAATTCATCACAAGATATATCATGGTTATGAAATGATGAATCACAAGGACTATCACATGGAAATATGACACTAGGAGTACAAGTAGTGCTAATGTCCACATGAGGCTCACTAGATGTTACCTTTGAAATTGTGGCCTCATGAGCCAACTAAATTGAGAAGCTGATCTCGAAGGCCTTGCCCTCCTGGGTGTGTCTCTCTCAAATACTTCTCCAAAAGTGTGGTTGTTCATCTCCGCTATTCTGAAATTTAAACATCCACCACAAAAATGATTGCAAGGTGATTACATAATGAGAGGAACTACTTATAGGGACTTGCAAGAAGGCTAAACATGCATCAAAACAATTTCTCTACGCATAGAACTAGCATGCAAGCTCACATAAACTATCACCTACAGTAGCAAAATACTCAAGATATAAACCACTAATCACAAATCTAGTTGGACAAGCGGAGGAGTCACATACCAGAGAACAAATGCTCCAAATCTCAGCAGCAAAGATGGGCTGAGCAAGGAGATCGAAAACCGTGAGCAAGAACAGCAAGAACATGGGTATGAGCAATGAACTGGTGTTTTCTCGGGAGAGAGAAGGTAGTGGCAGGTAGGAGAATAAGTGGAGGGCCAGAGGTGGCCCACACCATGGCCAAGCGTGCCCCTAGTGTGGCCACGCCACCAGGTGGTGTGCCTGTCTGGTGGGCCCCCCTTCACTCCAGGTACTTCTCTGCCCCTCTTTTGACATAAAAATTTAATATGAATTTTCAGGATTTTTTGAGAAACTTTATTATTTGAGCAATTTTCAGGTATTGATGTATGATTTTCTGGCAAAAAGAAAATATTGAAATGATGCAATAACAAAACAAAACCTAAACTTTAGAAGTTCTAAGATACTCTAATATGCAAGCAACTAGCAAAATAGAAAAGTAAACTAAGTGAAAACAAACATTAAAATGGATAAAATAAAAGTAAGCAAAGATAATCATGGTGAAAGCATTGTTTTTTTCATTAAAATCCTTTTGTTAACAAGGTTGATCAGGTCTTGTTACCAAAACAATTTTATATGAAACAAAACTTTGCTTTCCACTAAATGATTATGTTACCTCAATCCTGATAGCAATAGTCCCAATCATAATAGTTTCATATTTTTCTTGTGGTATGGGACAATATATTTCTCCAACTTGGATGCCGTCAATATATTCAATTGAATTTAGGCCATAAGTCTTATCAATCTTCTTGGGGAAATAAATAGTATGCTCCTTGTCAGTAACATTAAAAGTTACCTTTCCTTGATTACAATTAATGACAACACCTCCAGTATTAAGAAAAGGTCTCCCAAGAATAATAGACATATTATCATCTTTAGGCATTTCAAGCACAACAAAGTCAGTTAATATCAAGAAATTATGAGCCACTTGAACAGGGACACCCTCGCATATACCAATAGGAATAGTAGTAGATTTATCAGCCATTTGCAAGGATATATCAGTTGGTATCAATTTTTCCAACTGAGGTCTCTTGTAGAGAGGAAAAGGAATAACACTAACTCCTTCTCCCAAATCACACAAAGCAATTCTAACATAACTATTTTTAATAGAGCATGGAATAGTTGGAATCCCTGGGTCTCCAAGTTTCTTTGGAACTTTACCATTAAATGAATAATTAGCAAGTAAAGTAGAAATTTCCTCATTAGGGATCTTCCTTTTATTAGAGACAATATCCTTCATATACTTTGAATAAGGAGGTATTAATAGCATCAGTTAAAGGAGTTTGCAAAAATAAAGGTTTCATCCACTCACAAAACTTGTTATAGTGTTCTTCTTCCTTAGACTTGTGTTTCTTATCAGGAAAAGGCATTGGTTTTTGGACCCAAGGCTCTCTTTCACTACCATGTTTCTTATCAACAAAATCTTCCTTAGTGTATTTAGAACTCTTAGTGTGCCTTTCAGGTTCTTCTTCAACTTCTTCTTTATTAGGAGCATCATTTTTCTCATTACCACTCTCAGTTTTAGCATCAAAGACAGATATACTATTAGGATCTTTAGCAGGCTCAGAAGACTCTACAATAGTTTTATGTTTCTTTTTCTTTCTCTTAGGATAAGTACTACTATTTCAATTTGTTGAGAATCCTGCTCAATTCTTTTAGGATGCCCCTCAGGATATAGAGGATCCTGAGTGGCAGCACCACTTCTAGCTCTAATTTCATAAGCATGTTTTTCTTTAGAAGCATTAACTAGCAAATATTTTTGTACTTTAATAAGCTGATCAATTTGAGTTTGAACCATTTGTAAATGTTTAACAAGCATTTTAACATCATTGGAGGTTCTTTCCACAATATCTCTCAACTCAATAATAGCTCTAGAGTTTTCCATTAAATGATTTTGCACCCTCTTATTAAAATTATCTTGCTTAACAACAAAAATATCAAATTCTTCTAAGCATTGATCAGGAGGTTTAGAATAAGGAATATCACCTTCATCAAAATGTTGGAGAGAGTGTACCTCAATAGTGGATGAGTGGGAGATTGGCTTACATAATTCTTCTATAGGAGGTAAATTCTTCACATCTTCAGATTTATACCCTTCTCCTTAAGACATTTCTTAGCTTCCTTCATCACTTCATCATTTAGTTCAATCACTCCCCTCTTCTTTGGTGTTGGTGTTGGTTTTGGCTCAGGCATAGTTAACTCAGGTGTAGTTGACTCAGGTGTAGTTGACTTAGGTGAAGTCCAGTCATCATAATTCTTGCTTATTTTAGCCATTAATTCCTCGGCTTCTTTGGGAGTTCTCTTCCTGAAAACATAATAAGAACAACTATCTAGGTATGTCCTAGATTCATCAGTTAGTCCATTATAATATATATCAAGAAGCTCATTTTTAGGTAATGGACACACATGCTGTGCATAAATCAAAGAACAAAACCTTGCCCATGATTCAGGCAATATCTCCTTTTCTCCTTGTTTAAAATCAAAAAGTTCCTGCAAAATGGCATGTCTAGCACTAGGATTAAAATATTTCTGAAAGAAAGTATCAATCAAGCAATCAGGGCTATCAATAGATCCAGGAGGTAAATTATTAAACCTAGCTTTAGCTTCTCCTTTCAGTGAAAAAGGGAAAATTTTAGCAACAAAGTAGGTGTGCATCTTAATATCATCAGAAAATAGGCCACTCATGGTAGAAAGCCCAGTCATATGTGCTACAACACTTTCATTCTTAGTCCCACAAAAAGGTTCTTTCTCAACAATGGTTATGTAAGATAAATCAAGAGACAAATCATAATCCTTATCTTTAATGTTTATGGGAGATGTAGCAAACTTAGCATTAGGAGATAATTTAGCTCTAATAGTATGTTTCTCAAGAATACTCTTAATAGCACTTATACCATGAGTGTTTTGGCATTCTTTAATAAAGTCATCAGTCATTTCTGTATATCCGTATTCAATATCATAGCTCTCTCTAGACTCAGGTGAACTGAGAGGTGTAGTAGTATCTTCATTAGGAGTTTCAGTGTTTGCAACTATAGTTCTAGCATTCATAGCATCTAGGAAAGGACCTAATGAACCACCCTTATCAAGCAAAGTAGAAGAAGCATCATAAGTATCAGAAGTTTCAGATTCAGCAGAAATAGCAGTATGTGTAGCATGTGTATGTGGTGGTGGTGTAAGGAGCTTACTCATCATAGATGGTGAATCAAGAGTAATAGAGGTGTTTAGAACTATACCTCTCCTTGTAGTGGATGGTAATATAGGAACTTTTCCAATACGAGTTTTACCCATGATGGATGGATAGCAACGGACAATAATGATCCCAAGTGAACCTGATAAAAAGAGCTATGCTCCCCGGCAACGGCGCTAGAAAATAGTCTTGATGACCCACAAGTATAGGGGATCGCAACAGTCTTCGAGGGAAGTAAAACCCAATTTATTGATTCGACACAAGGGGAGCCAAATAATATTTATAAGCCTTAACAACTGAGTTGTCAATTCAGTTGCACCTGGAAACAATCTTGCTCGCAGTAGTTTATCAGTAGCAACAGGTTTGTAGTAGCGATAGTAAAGTGATAGCAGTAGTAAAAGTAAAGATAGTAGTAACAATTGCAGTAAACAGTAGGATTAAAGCGCGGTAGGCATAGGGATGGATGGACGGGCATTGCATGGACAAGACAATTCATGTAACAATCAAGATATAGGGAATTTGCAGATAAATAAGATAAAGCATCCAAGTACTAAATAATCATAGGCATGTGTTCCATATATAGTCATACATGCTCATAAGGAGAACTTGCACAACTTCTTTTGTCATGCCAGCCCGTTGCAGCGGGGCCTCAAGGGAATATACTGGCAATTAAGGTGCTCCTTTTAATAGAGCACCGAAGCAAAGCATTAACACTCCGTGAACACACGTGATCCTCATATCATAGCCATCCCATCCGGTTATACTAATTCTTGTCACTTCGGGGCCATTGGTTCTGGATAACAATATGTGTATACAACTTGCAGGTAAGATCATAAACAATAATATCCTCATGAATCAATAACATGCTCAGATCTGAAATCATGGCACTCGGGCCCTTGTGACAAGCATTAAGCATAACAAGTTGCAACAATGTCAAAAAGCACTAACAATAGGTACTAGGCACCATGCCCTAACAATCTGATGCAACTACATGAACGATCTCATCCAATCCCTACCATCCCCATAGCCTACAACGGGGATTACTCACTCATGGATGGGGGAATCATGGATTGTTGATGGAGAAGTGATGGTGATGATGATGGTGATGATCTCCTCCAATTCCCTATCCCGGCAGGGTGCCAGAACGGAGTTTCTGGTTCTGAATCGTGGTTACTGGTGGTGGTGGCGCCACAGAACTCTATCTGGAAAAACGTCGAACCCCCCTTAAGTTTTAGGTCAGAGGGCTTATATAGGCATAAGGAGAGATCGAGGCGGAGTCCGAGGCAGCCACACCACCTCCTGGCGTGGCCTGGCCTAGCCCACGCGGCCAGGTGGTGTGGGCCCCTCATGGCCCTTCTTCATCTCGTCTTCTGGCTCCGTGAGTCTTCTAGGAAAATAGGAGTTTTGCGATATTTTCTGGGATTTTTCCTGAAAGTTGAATTCCTGCACAAAAACGAGACACCAAAGCAATTCTGCTGAAAACAGCGTTAGTCCGCATTAGTTGTATCCAAATCACACAAATTAGAGAAGAAATAATAGCAAAAGTGTTCGGGAAAGTAGATACATTTTGGACGTATCAGTAACAACAACATTCCTGGCCAAAGATATGATACAGTGAAGCAAACAAAAACTATTTTAGAGGGATGCGCGCCATCCCACTAGTGATCTGATCACCCACAAGACGATCACACCTATCACCCTAGTGCCTAAGCGCATTGTAGACGGAGCGACGAAGCGCGATTATCCACCTAGTTTTCTGTATCGCTTTGTACCGTAAGGCAGTCAACCGTGTTCTTTGGATTTCGAAATATATCCTATATATAGGTCGACCTACAACATTGGTCTGATTTAAACAACTATGCAACATGCGATTGCCAACTTGGATCTCAGCTCTAAGATACTCCTACTAGTAGAAACCAAGGCTTTTGAACCGGTTGTGCCACCAACCCAGACTAAAGGTTCTATTTGTACCGGTTCGTAAGGCCTAGACCATGCACGGAGCCCTTAGAGCATTTGCACCGGTTCGTGAGGAGGCTTTAGCACCGGTTCGTGCCAGGAACCGGTGCAAAAGATTCCGCGCTAGACGCGTGGGAGGCGCGAAACCTTTAGCACCAGTTCACGGCACGAACTAGTTCTAAAGGCGCCCATTTTGCACCAGTTTGTAGCACAAATCGGTGCTAAAGGTCCTGCTTACAAATACCCTCGCCCAGCCAGCCCTCTCCTCTATTTTTTTCTTGGTGGAAGGGTGTGAGTTGTGCTACTTTGTTTTTTCTTTCCTATGCAAATGAGGTGTTTTATGAAATGCCTAAGAGGAAGATGCCACTTGATTTTACACAAAACAAAATTGATATGAGGTGCCCGAGCCACACTTAAGCTTTCTCCTCTTTCTTTCCTCCTCGACCCAGGTGCCCGAGCCACACTTGATTTTACACACTTAAGCATTTCACTATTCATGATGTTCTGTAATGGTGTTTGATAAACTTAATTATATGATGATGCAGATGAACCGGCGGCAATGGATGCACGGTAATCGATGTATTACCGAGTACATTGAAGGCCTGGATAAATTTATCGATGTGGCTAAGGCAAACAAAGTGAATGGTTTTATGTGTTGCCATGTGTTGATTGTTGGAACTTAAAGGATTACTCTTCCTGGAAATTCCCTCACTCCCACCTGATTTGGAAAGGTTTCATGCCCAACTATAATTGTTAGACCAAGCACGGAGAAAGAGGGGTGATGCTGGAAGACAATGAAGAAGAAGAGGATGATGATATGTACCCTGAGTATGCTGATACTGTAATGGGAGCTAAAGATGAAGGGACATGGGAAGCTGAAGATGAAGAGGCATCAAATGAGCATGCTGATGATCTTCGTCGGGCCATCGCTGATGCACATAGAGAAGGAGAAAGTGTAATCGAGAAGCAGAAGTTGAAGGGAATGTTAGATGATCACAAAAAACTGTTGTACCCAAATTGCAAAGATGGCAGCACAAAGATGGCAGCTCCTATAATACCACGGTTGAAATGTCTGTTCAGAAACAAAGAGCATGCGAGGTTGTTGTGATGGCACAAAGAAGACCGTAAGAAAGACGGGATGTTGAGACACCCCACTAATGGGTCGCAGTGGAGAAAAATCGAGAGAGACTTCTCGGACTTGACGGGTGACGTAAGGAACTTATGGTTTGGTCTAAGTACAGATGCCATGAATCCTTTTGGGAAGCAGAGCTGCAGTCATAGCACCTAGCCTGTGACCCTATGTATCTACAACCTTTCTCCTTGGTTGTGCATGAAGCGAAAGTTCATTATGATGCCAGGGCTAATCCAAGGCCCGAAGCAACCCAACAATGACATTGATGTGTACCTAAGGCCATTAGTGAAGAACTCTTACAGTTGTGGGCCAAACCAGGTGTACGTGTGTGGGATGAGCACAAACAGGAGGAATTTGACCTACAAGCGTTGCTTTTCGTAACCATCAATGATTGGCCCACTCTTAGTAACCTTTCAGGACAGACAAACAAGGGATACAATGCATGCACACACGCAGTTTAGATAAGACTAAAGGTATATATTTGGGAAAATGTAAGAAGGTTGTGTAACTTGGGTATCGTCAATTTCTTCCGACCAATCATGTCGTAAGAAAGAAAGGCAAGAATTCCGAAGGTGAGTCAGATCACCAGAAGAAGCATGGCCACACTACTAGTGATGATGCATTTTCTATGGTCAATGATATAGAAGTAATATTTGGAAAGGGTCCTAGTGGTCAATCTTTTCCGAACGACATCACTACCGGACACACGCCCATGTGGAAGAACAAATCTATATTTTGGGAGCTACCCTATTGGAAAGCTGAAAGGGTGTGTATGCCCCCATGTGTGGTTTTGGTAATTAATGACAATCTCTATGGAGTAATTTGTAAATTGAGTTTCACTTGTAGTTTTGTCCATTGGCATCGTTTGGACCATGTGTTGGTATCAAGATTGAAAAAGAAGAAACAATATCCAAGGGCTTCGTGCCTATTGGAATCAAGTAGAAGAAGAAGAAGATCAAGTATGTCTTGAAGAAGAAGAAGAATAAGAAGATGGATTTCCTCATGGCTATCTTCAAGACATCATCAAGAATTGAAGTGCAAGCTCAAGATGCACCATATCTAGAAGATCTCATGTTTGAATCTTGCCATCCTTGCAAATCATGGAATGATGAAGACAAGTTCGAAGAAGAGGCTTCCACATGGAGTATGGGGGAGAATTTATCAAGTATTCATCAAGCAAGAGCAAGCAAGTGCAATCAAGAAAGGCGATCCATCTTGAGAAGGACACGACGGTCTACATCAAGCTCAAGTGTTATGCTCAAGGTAAAGGTATGATCTTGACATGTTTTATATTTTACCGGTCTCTTGTAGTGTTGAGAGACCGGGTTTAGGATAGATAGCCGTACTATCAAGAGGAGCTCTCGAGTGAGTAGCTCGATCGTATCCTTCAGAGAGAGCTCAAACTTTGCATACGTAGCATCATGTTTCTTGGTTTTTGTTTGGTTCTTGTCAATGTTAGGATCTAGAGCTTGTGGTTATCTTCATAACAAGCTCTAGTTCATCAAAAACGGATTTCTCTTGCATATCTTACTGCCTTTTTGATCTTGCGGGTCTTCCGGCTCCACACCTTGGGAGATATATCACATATATATTCATGATATTTTCTACCTTGGTGATACCCAATATTTCACCTTTTGTTGTATTCTACTCTTTATTATCTTTCTAACAAAATTAGTTTCATCCCAATTGGAGTTTCCAAGCTCAACTTCTTGCGTTTTGGGTTCTAGAGGTTTTACCGGTTTGTCACTTCTAAGAGGTCATACCTCTCTCCATTTTATTTTTATCCCCCTCATTGGAATATGTATTTCTTTGCATAATCTTATAGAGATTTTTGTTCTCTTCAAAACGAGCCCAATATTATCGAAATCGGAGTCCGGAGTCAAAAGTTACTGAAGTTTTCGTGCAATGTTGTCCAACGTTTTTGCTTGAGCGGTAGTACCGGCCCAAGTTCTACCCAAAGTTCTGGTAAATATCATTTTTGTTCTATAACTTGTGTTTCTATTTACCGGTAGTACAGGTGGGGCACTAGTAGTTCTGGTGGGGCACGAATCTAGCCCAAACGGGCAGATTTCTTTTGCCATATTTAAGGCCCCCTCTTTCCCAAAGTTTCCCCAAGTTTTGAGGTTATTTTTGCTAGCTCTTCCACTCTCCTCCATTGTTAACCTTCAAGATCTTTCCCTCTCCCCTTCCCTCTCCTATGATTCTTGCATCTTTTTGAGGGATGTGAGAGAGGAGATCTAGATCTACAACCCTCACCAAACCAAATCCCTTCTTTGTGAAGGAATCCTTGTGATCTAGATCTTGGAGAGTTTTGTGTTCTCCTTTTATGTTCTTCCTCTCTTATTCCCCCAACAGATTTTTAGCATTGGTGGAATTTGAGAGAGAAGAACTTGCCTCTTACATTTGGTGCATAGGATTGAGTTCTCCTCGGAGATTCGGCGAGTTCAATCCCTTGGGATTGTTTCTCTTGGGTTCTTGGAACCCTAGACGGTCATGTGGAGTTGTGGTGTGTTCTTGGGTCCTCCAATTGAGTTGTGGAGATTCCCCAAACTTGTTGGCCTACTGTGGCATTGTGGGGCCTTTGTGGCGTTTCTTGGGAGCCATCCAATTGAGTTGTGGAGATTTTCCCAAACCTTATACGGGTTAGGTGACCACCCTGAAGTGTCCCATAGTGGAACATGGGTAGGTCTTTGTGGCAAGCTCATGGGAGAATAGGGTGAGCCTTTTGTGGCGTCGGTGAGTTGCGTGCCTTCGCATCTTGGGGTGAGGCCTTGTGTAGCGATGGGTGAGCATCGAGCCACCACACCTCGAGGTGAGCCATTTGTGGCGTTCGAAGTACATTGCACCCCCGCACCTATCCAATGGAGACGTGGCTTCTTTGGAAGTGAACTTCAGGAAACAAATCATCGTCTCTGCATCCATCGGTTATCTCTCAACCGAGCCCTTTACTTATGCAACTTACATTGTGATAGCCTTCGTGGTTGAAGTATTATATCTTGCTATCACCTTGTTGCTTGTCTTTCTTAGCATAGGTTGTTGGTGCACTTAGTTGAATCTAGTTGATATAGGCTTTGGCTTGATAAATTAAACGTTAAGTTTTATTACGCATTTATTAGAGCCTAAAACGTAATAATTTTAAAACGCCTATTCACCCCCCTCTAGGCAACATCCATTTCCCTTTCAGTTGGTATCAGAGCGAGGTATCTCGCTTCTTAGGCTTCACCGCCTCGAGAGTAAGGATGTCTCCTAGGGGTTTAGTGCACTCTCACACATTTACATTTGATGGAACACATTATGATCTTTTCCGTATTCGCATGCTTAGTCATTTCCGGGTCATTGACCCAAATATTGAGCGAATTCTAGATATGGGCTTGTCTCCTCCTAAGGATCCCCAAAATCTATCTTTGGAGGAGGAGACAAACTCTTATCTCGAATCTCAAGCATCTAATGTTCTTGTTAATGTTGTGAGATTTGTAGTTCTTTCCATAATCATGCCTTTTCGGAATGCTCATGATATTTGGACCAAGCTTCAAACAAAATATGATGTGTCCAAGATTGATCAGGATGATTGGGTTCCCTCCACCTCCGACCGTGATGAGTTCTCATCTTCCTCCTCTTCACCTACATGTGATCTTTCACAAGGTAACGATATGGTGAGTGATGATACAACTTGCAATTTGGGTAGTTACTTTTCCATTGATGATCCTTCATATCTATCTTATTGCAATGTTGTATATTTGGACATGAACACTTGTAGGACTATAGGTGACTTACATCCTAGTGTTGATTGTCCTTGCATATCATGTAGAAATGGTTTGAATATATCTCATGGTGATATGCTTGTTTTTCCTTGTTGCCATGATTAATGTGCTTCTATTTCCTCTAGTACTTGTGTTGGTAACCATGTAGAGAAAGTCAAAGAATGTGTGGGCCAAGGCAAGGTTGTGATTGGAGCTTCAAGTGTTCCCCCATCATCACCTTCTCCCAACATTCCCTTATGCCTCATGGCTAAGGAATCAAAGGTAACTTCTCCTTTGGACCCCAATGCACCTCTTGATGATGTGAATGTTGACTTAGATGAAGTAGATGAATGTTGCTTCTTTGAAAGAGAAGGGGGAGCTAGTCCTTCATGCTCTACACAAAAATAAAATGCTTGCTCTACTTTCATTGAAATCTTGAACTTTGCCATTGAAAGTAAGCAACAAATTTATGAGCATGAGGACACAATTGACAAAATGAGTAGTCTTGAGCGTGAGTATGCTAATGACATTGCAAACCTAAATGATGCTCTAGAAGAGGAACAAACCACCAAGGAATCTCTTGAGGAGACCTTTGCTCTAGAGCTATCTAGACTGACTAAATCTCATGATAGAGAATTTGAGGTGGCAAGTGCCCTCCAAATAAAAAATGATGAGCTTAAAGTTGCTTATGCCAAACTCCTTGAGGATTTTGAGCACCTCAAAATGGCTCTAGGGTAATCAAGGGGGAGCTCATCAAACTCACCGAGTCACATGAGCAACTTAAAGCTTCATACTCTAAAGAGCTTGCCAAGTTGCCGTCACCTCTTACTACTATTGATGATGCTTGTGGTTCTAACGTGAATCATCTATTTTGAAGGAGAATGTTAAGCTAAAGGCTCAACTTGCTTTGCTAACTAGCAACTATGGGAAGTTGGAAGAAAAACATGCTAGGCTCTCAAGCTCACATGAGGATCTTCTATTTTCCCATGGTAGGCTAATAGCCATCATATAACGAAGATATTATTGCACCATGTGCTTTGGAAATGAAGGAGATGAGGGAGATGCTCACCCATCTACCTTCCCTTGTTTTGCCTTTTTGCTAGCTGCAGGGATCCTCGATGATTTCTTACTCCTTATTCAGAGGGTTGGTCTGACCACTTACATGGAAGATGAGAGTGAGCAATATTCCTTGCTAACCAAAACGTTTGTTGAAAGTTTCACTTTCACTAACACCCCTTATAGGTCAATTGTTTCATTCAAAATCTATAATATGCCTATTACCATGCCATTGGAAAGATTTTGCAGCATTATAGGCATTGGCATGACTGGGACAGTGAAGAAGATTCAAGGTCGACCCGCTGACTTGCTGGAACTCTACCGAAATGTAATAAATGATGATGACCGTACAGCTCAGCGCGGGAAGATAAGAAACATTCAACTCCCAACTCTTAGATATTTTCCTTAATATCTTGCCACTAGCATTCTTGGTAGGGAGAACACTATAATATTTCTAATTATCATTTAGCCTTTCTTGTTGTTGCACTTAATAATGATACCAAGTATAATCTTGGTTCTCTCATTGCTCGCCGCCTAGCTTCTAGAGGACCCATCTATGGGGGCATTATTGTTGCACGCATGATTGCTGCCTTGGAACTTTCTGTTGATCCTAATGATACTGTGCTAACCCCGCAAAGGCTTGATCTTGCCGCTATGAAAACACATCACTTTGTTACAGCTAACTCTAGTACAGAAAGTTTAGTTTACAGGATGTTGTTTACTGACAGAGATGAGAGGGAAATTCCCTTTCCACAGTCTACTTTGTTCAGTATTTGCAGGATGGCATGGTCGCGCTCCAAGGAGGATGTCAACACCCAGATTTTTAATCCCAGATGCCTGTTATGCCATACATCGCAATCCCATGATTATTATTTTTGCGAGACATAACAGAGTGGATATCACAGTACATCATCCCTTACAAACCATAATAAGGTCTTACACAAATAAAGGATCTCATGATCCAATCTTAGTACAAACAAGTAGCGGAATAAATAGCGTAGCGGTGGGCTCCATCTTCAGTGTCATAGGCAATGCTGACGATGGGAGATGATCCTAGTTGTCGTAGCCGTCCTGTTGTCCTTCCTCTTGGTTGTCCTCCTCATAGTCTGGCCACGGGAATAGCCAGGGAGAAAGCAATGAGTACTCTTTAAGTACTCGCAAACTATCACTAACAAGTAAGGTAGTTCTAATAGTAATGCTAACTCTAAGTTTATTTGTAAAGTTAAGTTTGAAACGTAAGCTCAGTTCAGAAACAAAGAAAGATAAAATAGTTTGAAATCACCTAAGTTGGGAACTTAGTTGTCATAGTCACAACTCTGTTGTGGTCAAGTCATATCACAATTCATTTCATAAGTCATTTTGAAAACATCCGACAACGGAACAATATGGCCACTCCAACTATACATAACCGGGACGCGGCTATTCGAATAGTTTGACACTCTGCAGAGGTGGTACACTTTCACCACAAAATTCGATACATCTGTCAGGGATAACCCTTAATCATCATACTTAGTATGTAGATAATCAAACATAACCTTTTCTTTACACTCTCTAGTATAAGCACCTCTCCTATGAGCTTGGTCTCCCAGCCATGGCCATCTGCCATCCTGGGAACTACATAGGTGGACAACATTGAGAGGTAGCCGCAGCTTAAACATCTCCCACGAGGGAACTAATACTAATGCATATAAACTTCCGGCTAAGACTTACCCAATTCAGGTATAGTGGTTGTACGGTAAAATTGGAATGGTACCGCATCTGAACCCAACCATCAGTTTCTATAAAAGGGGTTAAGGCTCATGCCTCAACATGTTCATCATCATAAACCATTTGTGTTTCTCAACACATGTCAAAACATCTCAATAGAATGACTCATCATTCCAAGGTTTTCACAAGTCATTTTCACCAAGTATTCACATCTAAAGTGATCATGTTTTTGGTTTAGCTCTAATCACTAAGTTAACAGTGTTCACTAATGTGGGATGCTAATCTCAATCTCATGCCATAGAATGACATCTAAGTCTAACTAGATAGGCCAAGTTTTATACTCTTTATGCTATCTATAAACAAGTAAAGAACTTTGGTAATGTAAAAGAAAGTAAAGCTTGTAAGAAAACTTGGGATGGGTATAAATCAAAAGATATAACCAAAGCATGCCTAATGCATCTTGCTTAGGTTATCTAGCTTGCATTGTTAATGATGGCTTGCCTTGGTTGGTGCACTGGTTGAAATTCTCTTCTTCTTCTTCGGGGTAGAACTCCTCCTCCTCGAAGACTTGTTCGGTACTATCGTCTATAAATACATACGGAATACACAATCACCAAACAATACTTAACTAGTCTATTTAGTACACTAAGGCACACATTTGATGATCTAGTATCATCACTTTCATCACAAGATTTAATGAACTAGTTTAATTTATTTTATTTGAGAAAAGTAATTTCTACTCATTGAAAATACTAAGATTTAATATTCTCCAATTAAAATATGGGATCATGTTGACACATGTCATCACCACATATTCTAATGCATGGGAATGTGATTTAAATGTTGGATTATATTTTAATAAGTTTAAGTTCATTATTTAGAAATGCCTATATAGCATTATTTTGGTACTAGTCCAAAGTCACTGCATGCAAACCTTATTATTATTTCATATTCGGATACGTACATTCAAATTTGATTTTTGAGAGGTCGAAGCAACTCAAAAGCTATTATGATTGATTTTTGAAAAATGTTTGAATGTGAAAAAGCCTCTGTCTTGCTATTTTTACTAGGAGAGATCTCTAACTCTAATTGATTTAAATCCAATAGGCTTGGATAGAGATTTTCATTATCTTTCCAACAAAATTGGAATCATTAATTTTGATGAAGTAGAACTCTCTGAAATGATTTTCAAACTAAGGGGAAAAAACAAAATTTAGTTTAAATAGAAAAACCTAAATTTGAATTGCAGGGCTAGCGCGGGAACACTAATGGGTCGGCCCAATTTCACTCCGCGGCACAGAGGACAGCTGACAGGGGGGTCCCGCATTTCAGTGGCTCTTATAACGTGAAGCGGTACGAGGCAACGTGGACCGCATGATTAGAACTAGGATCTACGGCTATGGAGCGTCGTCGACGACGGATAGGTCGCCGGCGAGGTGGAACCCTAGCGGCTCGGTGGGGTGTAGTGGGGGCAGACAAGGGCTCCAGCTAGTGCGGTGATGGGGGCGATCGAACGAGGCGATGACGGCGGACTCAAGCAAGGTCACGGCAGCTCCTCAGGTGAACGAAATCAACGGGGGCCTCTCCTCCTCTGTTGTGGCTAACTTCGGGGCCATTCCGGTGACTGGCTGCTCGAGCGGCTCCGGCAAGAGGGGGGAATGATCAGTGGTGAGAGGGGAGCTGAGTGGTGTGAAGAAATGGTGCTGGGAAGGCTCTTTATATAGGCTCGATGAGGGGACCGAGAGGCCGATGGCGAGCTCATCGATGACGATGATACAGGGCGCTATAGGCATGGGCTGGGTAGGCGGACGGTGGGAGGTTCCCTGGCAGTCAGCTATGGCTTAAAGGCGATGCTAGGGGCAGTGGCGCTTGGTCGGGTGAGGCTGGCGCTCTGTGCGGCAGAGGCGGTGCTCGACGCGGCGGGTGGTGGGTACTGGTCCCACGGCGGGAGAAGGGCGTGTCTAGCGGGGTTCTGGGGTTATGGAGAAGTGGCGCATGCAGCTGGGAGCAAGGCGCGGCTTGTGCGGGCCTGTCGAGGATGGCACTCTGGCGTGAGCTAGGCGCGGCGCAGAGGCTTAGTGCGCGAGCGATGGGAGGTGGTCTAGGGGCTGGTAGCGCTTGGGGAAGGGACCATGGGCGGCGGTGCTACCACGCCTACCTCCCTAGAGCGGCGGAAGAGGGTGGGGCGTGCTCCTGTGACGTGGGCATGGTCGACCGGCGATCATAGCGTCGAGGTGGCGCGGCACTGCTGCTCTAGGCCAAGGGGTAGCTCTTTGATGGCCTGGTTGGAGCTAGGGGAGACAAGGGGAGTTAAATGGGGTCAAATGGCTCGACAAATCCTTGATCAAAATAGTATTAGTTAGGCAGGTTTGATTCTGATCACAAGGTGTTCGACACAATGGCCGCATGACCCAATGTTTTGAATTTTGAAATGATTTTTGGTGGAGTTGTTGATCTTATGCTTGAGCATCTGTAGTTGCTGTGATTTGTCAAGTTGAATTCATTTGAGTGGTTTTTGAAAAAGTGGGATCTAGGTACATACACTTGATTCTATTTTCAAATGCCATTTTAAATTAGGGTTTAAATGTTTCTGTAAGAATTCAAAGTGGGCCTTGGTAGATCTTTACTTGTACTAGCAAGGGGTGTAAAGATCCATAATTGTTTCTGTTTCAATTTGAGTTCTAGGAACACCCAAAGTGGCCTAGTTGATTAAAATGGCAAAAGTGACCATTTCCATTTATTAATTCTCTTTGATTTATTTTTCTTTGGATTTTGCTTGGGAATGATCTAGATGATGTGGTATTCATCTTAGAATCATTTTACAAGCATTAGAACAAACAATCATGACAATTCAAAACAATTCCCTATTAATGCAACATACATTTGTTAACCCTAAATTGGGTGATTTGGATCTTGATATATTGGATTAAAGTTTTGGGATGTTACAGGAGGTGGACGAGCAGCTCGGCTTGCTTGGTTTTCACAGGCAGCACCAGGGGAATGTGCCCTCTTTTGACTACTCTGTGCACTACGCCGGGGCGTCCTCGAGTTCGTATCAGGATGAAGGCACTTCTTCGCCATATTATGGAGGCGGTCCATCTTGGCCAGCTTGGGATTGAGCTCCACTTAGGCCAAAAGCCTAAGTTTGGGGGGAGATACACCGACATCACACTCATCTACATATCATTTTCTATCGGTACTTTCCATATTCATGTTTCTCTTTATTTTTAGTTTTTGTTCTTGCTTTATTTCTGCTTTCCAAGACACAAAAAGACCAAAAATATTTTTGTTATTTCTCTTTGTTTGCTTCTTTGTCTTTTAGCCTTGGTTTGCTTCATCCTTTATAGGTTTGTTTTGATTATTCAAAAAACCCAGAAAGATTTCGCTCTGCTCGCTCTTCCCTTCAGTTCTTGCCTTTAAAAATCGAAAACCCAAAAATATTTGTTGTTCTTCTCTGGTTTTGTAAAGTTCATTGCAGGGTTCAGCGGTCCTCAGTGACTCCTTGGAGTTTGGTTTTATCTTATTATTCAAGTCACACAAGTGAAAGGCAGTGATGATTTATGACAACTCAAGGTGTGGTAAGAGGCTGGTATGAAGTCTGTTTGTTTTCAATTTTGTACATATACTCATCATTGTGAGCATGCTTAGTTTGTTTATGTAAGGTGTATGTTATTTAATGGATACTTAGTGGTCCTTGCCTTCTTATGATCAGTTCCAATCCATTATAGTTCGTAACATGTCATATAAATGTTTGCTCGCGTTGTTCTATTCATAACTTGGTATCACATTGTGGTGTCCTCCTCTGAATATTCTATTTGAATCGACTTGGCACATGCTCACGCATGCATATGACTAAACAAAAAGTCAGTTAAGCCTTGATGATTTATTCTGCCTCAGAGTTCTTGTGTCACTTTTATGCCACTATTAATTTTGTTTTCTCGCAAGCATGATTATGATAATTATTGCTCTCTCGATTGTCGCTCCCTTTCTATTGCTAGCCTTCACTTGTGCTGAGTATAAGCTTTACTCGTGCATCCAACTCCCTAAAACCAAAGTTGTCAAAAAGAGTCCACCATATCTACCTATTAGCATTATTGCTATTCCTTGCATATTTATTATGCTTTGTTTTCTTCCAATAAAAATGTTTGCTTGTTATGTGAAAATTAGTGATTAAATCTCTTACAAACTTGGTGGCACACTTTACTTTCTTGCACTTAATAAACTTCAACCATTGTGCCCATCTATGTTGCGTATATGCTTGCGTTTTGTTAGTTGTGAATTAGCAGAACCATGTTACCATGGGGAACGCTTTCAACATTGCACTTTATTTAGTTGATATCATGTTCTTTTTCTTATGGATCCCGACGGTGGGAAATGAAAGGGGAGCTTGTAAGGCTCATGGAGTTCGTATATGTGTTAGAGAAACGCCTGGGTGGCTAGTCTAAGCCATGCCTAATCATGGTGGAAACGTGCAGCATAACCATAGTGAGCAATATGTGAAGCATCCTAAAAAAGAAAAAAAGAAAAAGGGAAAACCCTATGCAAATAGCAAATAAAAGGATCGCTGAGATGCTCATTGTCTGATTGCCTTGTCATTTTGATATGGGAAAGCTTCTGTATCATCGGGCAAGGGGTACCCCGTTGGTGGTTCTCTATGATACACATGTACTTACAATGACAAGAACTTACTTGTGACTAAAGTTGAGTAGCATGAGGAACGATACTCGTAAGCAAGGGGCATAAGATTTTCAGCTTATAACTTGTCAAGCATATCCTGATATTTGTTTACTTTAATAATCACTTAAAGATGCTTATGGTAGGGGTAATGAGAGCTCAAAGATAATGAGTACCATACTTTGAACATTTGGAAGCCTTTCAAAATTTTCAAATCTTTTCTTTCACTTTTGTATTGAGTCACCATTTATTCCTTGAGCACCTTCCCGAGAGCATAGCTATCATTCTTAGTGTAATGTGCTTGTCCCAAAACACGGTTAATTATGACATAACTTTGAAACTTGTATCTTTGATATTTTTATTTCTAGTCTTCACTTAAACTTCAGAGGTGCCTTGGCATTTATGTTTTGCTCCGAAGAAAGGCAAGAGAGATACCACTTTATCATATCTTCTTATGAGCACAACAATCCTGCATATGCTTATGTGTCATGTTGCTTATTATTAATGGGTTGGAATCTCTTCATAGCTTGCATGACTACTGGGTAAACTTATTTGCATACTCTTTATTATGAATTGACTAAGTATTTGATCATATGCTGGGAAATTATACATCTTATGAAGCAAATGTGTTCGAAAGTTTCTTTTATTGCACTCAGTTTTCAACTGAATTGCTTGAGGATAAGCAATAAGCTAAGCTTGGGGGAGTTGATACGTCCAAAACATATCTACTTTCCCGAACACTTTTGCTATTGTTTCTTCTCTAATTTGTGTGATTTAGATACAACTAATGCGGACTAACGCTGTTTTCAGCAGAATTACTTTGGTGTCTCGTTTTTGTGCAGGAATTCAACTTTCAGGAAAAATCCCGGAAAATATCGCAAAACTCCTATTTTACTAGAAGACTCACGGATCCAGAAGACGAGACGAAGAAGAACCACGAGGGGCCCACACCACCTGGCCGCGCGGGCCAAGCAAGGCCATGCCAGGAGGTGGTGTGGCCACCTCAGACTCCGCCTCGACCTCTCCTTTCGCCTATATAAGCCCTCTAACCTAAAACAGAAGGGGGTTCGACATTTTTCCAGATAGAGTTCGGTGGCGCTGCCACCACCAGAAATCGTGATTCGGAACTAGAAACTCCGTTCTGGCACCCTGCAGGGACGGGGAATTGGAGGAGATCATCGCCATCATCATCACCATCACTTCTCCATCAACCATCCATGATTCCCCCATCCATGAGTGAGTAATCCCCCGTTGTAGGCTATGGGGATGGTAGGGATCGGATGAGATCATTCATGTAGTTGCATCAGATTGTTAGGGCATGGTGCCTAGTATCTATTGTTAGTGCTTTTTGACATTGTTGCAACTTTTTATGCTTAATGCTTGTCACTAGGGCCAGAGTGCCATGATTTTAGATCTAAACATGTTATTGATTCATTAGGATATTATTGTTTACGATCCTACCTGCAAGTTGTATACACATATTGTTGTCCAGAACCAAAGTCCCCGAAGTGACAAGAATCGGGATAACCGGAGGGGATGGCTGTGATATGAGGATCACTTTTGTTCACGGAGTGTTAATGCTTTGCTCTGGTGCTCTATTAAAAGGAGCACCTTAATTGCCAATAGATTCTCTCGAGGCCCCGCTGCAACGGGCGGGCAGGACAAAAGATGTTGTGCAAGTTCTCATTATGAGCACGTATGACTATATATGGAAACATGCCTATGATTATTTAGTACTTGGATGATTTATCTTATTTATCTACAATTGCCCTATGTCTTGATTGTTACATTAATTGTCTTGTCCATGCAACCCCCGTCCATCCATCCATATGTCTACCACGCTTTAGTCCTACTGTTTACTGCAATTGTTACTACTGCCTTTACTTTTACTACTGCTATCACTTTGCTATGGCTACTACAAAATGTTGCTACTGATAAACTACTACGAGCAAGATTGTTTCCAGTTTGCAGCTGAATTGACAACTCAGTTGTCAAGGCTTATAAATATTCTTTGGCTCCCCTTGTGTCAAATCAATAAATTGGGTTTTACTTCCCTCGAAGACTGTTGTGATCCCCTATACTTGTGGGTCATCAGTTACATGCTATCATATGCGATGCTTATTTTGAGGATTCGAACAACAACGATTCCTACACCTAGTGGTTTTCTATTACTACTTAGATTTCTTGGATTTTTTCGTTTGAAGCTGCACGGTGAAAATTAGGACACAAAGCAACTATCGATCAAGGTAAAACAGGAAAACTAAGAGACTGTGCAGAAATAAATTTATTTTCCAATTCTCAACTCACTACACAGCATATGGAGAATAAAATCATAAATTTAAGCCAAAAACATCAGAGATGACATCTTCAACCTAATTAGTCATATGGAATTGCAGATACATACAAGTTAGCGGTAATATACAATGTCCCCTTAGTTACACTACATCAGCAAGTAAAAAAGTAGAGTTCCACTTCAGACTCTAGCTAGGCCATGGTTGCCAAATGTGTATAGTAGTAAGATCACAAATAGGTTGGTGAAAGGAACAAACACCTTCATCTGTCCTCCTGGGACCATCTTGGATAGACCTACATTAATAGAACATCTCAACATACAATCAGAATATGCTTGTGATCTTAGCAAGGAACAAAATCATGATGGATCGAGCACAACCTTCCATATTCTTTTAATTCCTTACCTATTCTATATAGAGTTAGTTAGAGGTCAACGACTTATGCACTCTGTTATAGGTCCTTCATAAAAAGGACATATAGTATACCGCAAACATGCAAATGGTATCTATCAAAAAATCCAATCAAAATTCTTTCTTTGCCTTTTATGATGTTTTATGGGTTCGCTACCCACCAGGACATGGTTCACTATGGCCAATAAGATATTTTATTGTTATATCCCATTTGTTTATAATAGTTTTATTCCATGCTATATTTGTGTTAAGTGGAAATATTAATACATGTGTGGTATGTAAACAAACCAAGTACCTAATAACCTCTAGTCGACTAGCTCATTGGTCAACTGATGATCGAGGTTTCCCGACCATGGACATTTACATTAATTTTGACAATAGGGTCATGTCGTTGGATGAATGATGTAATGGGCACACACCCAACCATAGTATTGCAATGAGATCTAGTCAGAAAGATTCAACATTGATGATGACTGCAAGAGCACGAATCGATTGTAGGTAGTTTCAAAATAAGAGTATCGAATGCACAGAGAGCTATTTGGTTAAGGTCTTTATGCCCCTTGTCACTATCTACCAAAGGGTACTTGTAAGCTACCTTTGATTTCAAGTAAAGGGTGTTTGAAAGGTTTTCATAATTCTATGCAAGAAAGTAATAAAAGCAAGAAAAGTAAACAAAAGTGAAAGCGTTGGTAAACGATATTGGAACTCAATAAGGCTAAAGCGTTCTCGGGGATGTAGGATACACCACTAGCATAAGATAATTATTTGTGATTAGGATAGTCTATTTCTTATTACATGACATGTGTGGAGAGAGCTCAATAATAAGATGTTCACGACAAGACTCATGAGTAGTCGCTTCTTCAATCAGGTATTGAGGTTATCTCTAAATAACCACTACGATGCCTGAGAGCAATAACTCATACAAGACACCAAAATTAAGGGTTTCCCCGTGGATATCGTAATAAGCTTAGTGAGTCTCTCCTAATTCCCCCTTTTGACCGTGCAGGTTATAAGCTAATGCCTACTGTCATCACTTTGCACTGGACATACTGCCATACAAGTCCAAAAGGGTATATCCCTCTCTTTACTCCTGGAGTAAAATGATATGTGGCCGACTTCACATACCATCTAAAGAGAGAGCTCTAACACAATATGTCGTGGTGGTGGCATGACAGATGCCATGTATAGGCTAAATATGGGGCCAATAAGCACTAGAGGTATCTAGGAGGGATAGCGTGGTGATTCCACACATGTGTTTTGTATTCTCTCTTACCAATGGTGATTTACAAGGGCTCCTCGAGTTGTTCGTGGGAAGGAGGCTACTACTCTTACTACCCATCACTATCTCTCTAGGGTTTTCCCTTTGAGAAATGGCTGACCTTCGCTATGGAGATCCTGCCCCTCCTTATATGGGGGGCTAGGTTACAAGTTAGGGCATACGTGGAAGGCATATTCTCTGAATATGCCTGTCCCAAAATAGTAAAGCAGTGCTCCTCTTTTCTGTGTCTAAGCTAATATGGACTCATGGTGTGAGCCTCACTGAGCCCCTCTACGGCACGGTGTCATCCGACATAGGCAATGTAACCTTTGTCGGCCCGTACTCGCTGGTCCATCCCTCTGTCCTCTACACTCACGCTACAGTGGAGACAGAAAACCTTTGACTAAGAAGATTCCTTCCTTCCCTTTTAAGATAAGTGATAACTCGGCTCAGGCCTGGTTAACTCAGCCCCGTGAGTACCTCCAAACAAGTTACAAAGAGCTTGATGACTTATGTTTTATGTCGACAGGGGTGACGTTAGATGATCATCCTGTGGGCTGGGTCTACTGTAAGTCAGCCTGCCTTGAGGTGACTCAACTAGGTCCTGCTTTGACCTTGCCATACCTTGGCTAACATGGCCATTATACCCCAGCGTGACCCTACCCAGGGTTATCCCCCCAACATTAGTCCTCGAAGCTGGTGCAGTTAGCAACTTCAGCTGATAAGGCCACAACAGGTTCAACCTACTATGTTCTTTACTATTCTTGTCGAGTTATTCCTTGACTCGGCTTGTTCACTGTAGACTTTGCCTTTCTTGACTTCCCTTGGCTCATTCCGAGTTATTCCTCGTTGGCTGGATTATTCTTTCCTTATCCGGGTTACCCCTTAAATTCCTTCCTTCTCTCATATGCTTCCCCACGTCCTACGTGGAGGGTAATCATTGTTTTGCCTCATTTTAAGGGCATGCACATGTTACTATGCCAGTTACTGTTCTTAATGTCAGGGATAACTGTTCCGAACGTCATGTCATGGCTGTCTCCTCAGCAACCACAAGGCGACATCCTGTCGTGGGATCTGATGTGCCATGTGGCTCTCCATGTGGCTCGCCTCTAATTGGTTGATCCAGCTGATACATGGCAGATACATTGCAAATGTATCTATAATTTTTGATGTTCCATGCTTGGTTTTATCTACTTTCTTGTGTTTTGTCCACACTTTGGAGTACTTTTCATATGATTTCTTGGACTAACCTATTGACAAGAGCCAAAGTGCCAGCTGCCTATTTTCTGCTAATTTTGGTTATAGGAAGTCAGAAAATGAATATTCTCGGAATTGGACGGGACAAAAGCCAAAGTCGCTATTTTACCGGAAGATATCTGGAGCCAGAATACGAGACAGAGAAGGGCTGGGGCCTGGCCACACCACTTGGCCATGCGGCCAGGCCTGGCCCGCGCCAGGGGGTGGTCTGGCCGACCCCAGCACCCCCTCGGCCTCTCCTTCCGCCTATATATTGCCTCTGATACAAAAACCCTAAGAACCCGATCAAAATTCCACGAAAGAGTTTGTAGCCGCCGTTGTCTCCGTCCCTAGATCGGGAGGGATCTGAAGCTCTTCCTAGCACCCTTCCGGAGAGGGGAATTCACCCTGGAGGCCTTCTTCATCATCATGCAAGCCTCTGGTGTGATGCGTGAGTAGTTCATCTCTGGACTACGGGTCCATGTAGTAGCTAGATGGCTGGTTCTCCTCCTTTGTGCTTTCATGTTTATATCTTGTGAGCTCCGTTCATGATCAAGATCATCTATTTGTAATCCATACATGTTGTGTTTGCGGGGATCCGATGGATATTCATAGGCTATTTCAGATTGATTATTGATTCTATCATGTCTTTGTTATTTGTGATCTTGCATGCTTTCCGTTGTTAGTAGCTATCTTGGCCAAGTAGATGTTAGGAACTCCAAGAGTTAGTATTTATGCTCGATAGTGTGTTCATGCATCTGGTAATAAGGGGAAGTGACAGAAATCTCTAATGTACTAAATGTGTTGTTGCTACTAGGGAGAAAACAACAATCCTTTGTTCATAGAACAATTGTATTGTTTACTTTACACACAATTCGTAATGCAATTATCCGTTGCTTGCAATGGAGGGGGTTCGGATGATAACCTGAAGGTGGATTATTAGTCATAGATGCAGTTGGATGGCGGTCTATGTATAATGTTGTAATGCCCAATCGAATCTCAAAGGAGTCAAGATGATTAGTATATGCTTGTATGTTTTCTCGATGTTTGTCAATTGCCCCGCTGTAATTTGTTCACCCAACATGTTATCTATCTTAAGGAGAGCCACCTGTAGTGAACTATGGACCCTGGTCCTTTCTTTTACATACAATCTACAAACTGTTTACTGCTTTGTGTTTACTTTCTGCAAACTATTACTTCCTTCCATTCGATACGTTTAATCCTTTGTTTTCAGCAAAACCGGTGAGATTGACAACCTCATCGCAAGTTGGGGGCAAAGTTCTGTGGTTATGTTGTGTACGTCTCCACGTTGCTGCTGGCACCGGTAGTGCGCCCTGCCAACGTTCAGCTAGCTACACCTTTGGGGTGTTTCCTTGCTCCTACTGGATTGATAACCTTGGTTTCTTACTGAGGGAAAACTTGCTGCTGTGCTCATCATACCTTCCTCTTGGGGTTCCCCAACGAGCTTGATATATTTGGGCCGTCAATGTCCACACCGTGTGGCTTCACTGCACACCCCGATCCCACTACCCCACTCAGGGGCGTGGTTAAATAGGGGGTGACGGACGCCCCTTGGTCATTGCCTCTTCTTCTTCCTCCTCTGCGCAACTACATCGCCACCTCCGTCGCTGCTTCGCATAGGCGTCACGCCACCACTACTGCGCCTCATTGCCGTGGAGGAACATGAGGAGGGTGGCGAGGCCCACGAGCGAGGAGCTTGGTCCGGTTCCTGGGTCTGCCATGACAACATCGACTGGCTGTACCAGACCCACCGCATCCTCGCCGGGGTCACTTGTTGGCTCGCCTGCTAGGAGATCACTCCCTCGCCCAATCCAGGTGTGTCCGTTGTCTTCCCATCTCACTTCCAACGTGGATTTGGCCTTCCCATCAGTGACTGTTTCCACGATATCATCACCACTTTCGAGCTTCAACCACACCATCTTTCAGCTAATGCCATCACCTCGCTTTCTTCCTTCACATCCGGGTTAGAGGGGTATCTTGTCCTGTGGCCCTCCATTGACATTTGATATAAATTCTTTGGTCTTTGATCCAATGTCGTTCCTGACCCGGAAGCCGCTCCCACCGACAAATCTTTGACCCAATGCGGAGCGGCATCCATCTCACCCCGGAAGTACTCCATCTTCCCCCAAGTTACTGGTCTAGAATCTTGCAAGGGCTAGGCTCGGACGTTCTTCTGTGTGAGGAACAACACCAAGGAAGACCTGATTCGGCTGCGCCCCTTCTAGATTGGTGTCCCGGACAAAACTCTATGGGGCCAAATCCCAAGGAGATCCACTGCCTTGGCAACTCAGGTGGAGAAGCGGGTCAAGGAGGTGAACAACACTACAAGAAAAGTTTCCTTCCGCAACGACTTGGCCCGAAGGTCATCGTAGAAGGCATGTCTTCCGCGACGAAATTCTCGGCTCAGCCGTGGCTGATGGAAAACATTTTTTTCTAGTTTCACGGCCCTCTACTACAATGGAACCGCTAAAAACATGGAGGAAGCCTGCCTGGCGCGTGGCAGAAGCAAGATTTTCGTTTCCTCGCGTGATGTTGACTCGCCAAAGTCTTTTGAGGCATGTGGGTCCCGGATATTAGTGTCTCTAGCAGACCATACTTTCGGTCGCGCCTCTCTGATTTGAACTTGATAGCGTTGCTCGATGCGTCTACCGTTTAGTCAGGCTGCTAGGTCCCACATGTCAGCCTCTTATTAGAAGGATTGTGTGTATGATGGATTTTTTTCCTTCGCTCGCATTACCCTGTTCCAAAGTTGATAGCGCTGCTCGATTCATCTACCGTTTAATCAAACTCATGGGTCCCACATGTCATCCTCTCATTAGAAGAAACGTGTGTATAATGGAATTTTCCCCTTGGCTATTGCCTCCTTGATTTCAACTCGATAATGTTGCTCGATCTATCTATCGTCTAGTCATGTTGTTGGGTCCTCCATGTCAGCCTCACATTATAAGAATCGTGTGCATGATGGAATTTTTTTCTTCCCTCGTGCTACCCTGTTCCGAACTTGATAGCGCTGCTCGATGCATCTACCGTTTAATCAAACTCCTGGACACCACATGTCATCCTCTCATTAGAAGAAACGTGTGTATGATAGAATTTTTTCCCTCGGTCGCGCCTCCGTGTTCCGAACTTGATAGCGTTGCTCGCTGCGTCTACCGTTTAATCATGATGTAGGGCCCCACATGTCATCCAATCATTAGAAGAAACATGTGTATGATGGAATGTTTGCTCTCGGTCGCGCCTCCATGTTTCGAACTTGATAGCATTGCTCGATCCATCAGCTATTTTTCCAGGATGCTGGGTCCCCTATGTGAGCCTCTCATTTGAAGAAACATGTGCATGCTGGACATTTTTCTTGCTCGCGCCTCCCTATTTTGAACTTGGCAACATCACTCGAGGCAGAACCTGTATAAGGCCGCACTATTGGGTCCCACATGCCGGTCTCTTTATAAATCAAACCTGCGTGATGGACTTTTTTCGGCCACGTCCGCTATTTTGACCTTGGCAACATTGCTCGATGTGGCAGCCATGTATGGTCTTGCTGCTGAGGCCCCCATGTCAGCCTCTCTGGTATGTTCTGGCTTGTCGATCCCAGATGCAGCCTCGTATGTTCTGGCAGGTGGGTCCCTAATGCCAACCTCTCTGTACAAGTATTTAACTTTTTTTCAAACCCGACCATTAAACTCGAGGGATGTTGCAGGCTGGTGGGTCCGTGATGTTAGCCTCTCCATAAAACAATATTGCTAGAAGAAAAATGTAAACCCAAGATAATTTTATGCCAAGCAAAGAGAATCAAACTAAAGACTTCAAAACACATATAAACCATGTGCGTTGCCACTATGACAAACAAATAAGATTAACATTCTCATTAAAAAGATTTATAGTACATATAACTTATATATTAGCCTTCTTAAAAAGATTTTATGTGTCCATGTTATCTCTCTTATTAAAATAAAAGGGAAGTGATCCTGGCATCTCGATTTATTAAATGCCAGATAATGGAGTAGTTTCTTAAAAACTTGGGTAGGCGGGTTTTTTTGGTTTTAAAGGGCAATTCCAAAAGCACCAAATTAAACATTTTGGGTTATTCTACATCTACTATACTCAATGGGCTATACTCCATGCTCTATTCTCCATGGGCTCCTTGATAAATATTTAAATGGGTTATCGTTAGCAAGTCCCATGACCCCTACAAGGCCGAATAAAATTGTTATGGGCTAAAGAGGGGCCGAATGGTCGAGATTTAACCTCCTCTTTAGTAAAATTTTCATTATGTTGTGGCTCGGACAGATTCGGAACACAGACCTCACTACCGGAGGAAAAAAGCGATAATTCTTTTGACATATATCTGTGTAAAAATATCTAAAGAACAAGGGACATAGACCGTGTGCGCCAAAACTGGACTGGTATCCAATGACTTCACTTGCTATCCTCTCATTTCTGTCCAAAACACATCCAACGGTTTCGATGACACACAGCAAAAGCTCTAGTGCAAGCAGCCCAACAGCAGCGCCAGGACTTTTTTACAAATTCAGTAGCATTTGAAAGATCCAGTAGTACAGAATAAGACAGAAAAAATATCAACAAATTCCTAGTTCGTATTCAGCAGCACTTGACCGATTCTACAGCATTCTAAAGTGACTGTTCCAGCTATACAGACACTGAAACTCAATAGCAGTACAGAGAGAACACGTTCATGTTTCAGCTCTAAAAACCTTGCTGCACGATCAATTTGCCCTTTTCTCCGAACATACTCGATCATTGGAGCAAGCAAAACGGATGATCAAGTATGCTTTTGTGTGCATACCTCCTCTTCACATCAATACCAGTGTGACCCCCATATATGCATCCCAAAATGCCCAAGCCTCATCTAGATTGTGAAAAAGCCAAGTTTACAAAGGAAAGCAAGACCATCTACTGCATTTGATCTAAACAAGTACCAGTACATTAGTATTAGTTCTAGAAAATACCTTAGTAATAGTAACGACATAACACTTGACAGATTGGGTAGCATTTGAAGATTGAGCAGTACAAAATAAGTTAGAAAAAATATCTACAGATTCCTAGTTCATATTCAGTAGTACAGACAATGGCCAAAAGAAATGACAAATTCAACAATGTAGACATTGAAATTCAATAGTTGTAGCAAGGACATGACTCAAAAGGAAAGAGAGTCTATATTGAGCACTCGATCAGTCGATCTGAACAAGTACCAGTACATATGTATTAGTACAAAATAGATTAGCAGTAGCACGTTAAGACCTCCGTACAAAATACTCGGCATAGCGCAACAGCGTGTCAAGTGCTGGCCGGGTAGTGCTTTCTTTCCTGCCTGTTATGCTTCCCTTGTCACACCGTAGCCTGTGGGCCCACTATGCCAGCAGCGTACATTGGAAATAGGTATACATTAACGCAAACTTGTTCCACCTCTCCCCTAGGAATTGAATCTATCACCAACATAAAGTAGTAATTAATTAGTATGGCGTTACATATCTTAACATTGGGCTCATCACAAAAAATATTTAGATGTTTTATCTCACTTTTGAAACTTGTCGATGCAATACTCCTAATCCACAGGGAATTCCGACGAACGGTTCAGAAGCTTCCAGGTAACACCACGGCTATGACAGGTACGACCTGAGCCCTTTCAGGGCGACTTCGACCAACAATGGCCTGCTCATCAGCTCAGATTTCACCACCATTTTGACCGCATGGAGCTCATGCCACAGAGACAGCGACAAAAGCTTCACCTTGTACCGCGGCGATTCGCACGCCCCTGAACTGACGAACCTAGGGGATATGATGATGTATGTGGTGTGGCCATCAATTTGGGCGACAAAAACGGTGCCCTCTTTCTCGATGCCGATGATATCCTCTCTCCGCGAGTCTCTTGTGGGCACCGGCTTAGATGGCTCCCAGTGTTTGTGGCTATAGGGCATTATGGGCATAGTCCTCTAATGGACAACTCTAAGGTGGAGGACAATCTCTACCATAGGTGTTAGCTCTACCGACAAGGTGATGAACTTGCATCCAGGCTCCATGCAGACTTGATGGCCATGAAAGCACCAGAATATGTGGTCATAGACGTCGTTGTAGGGGACGAATGTCCCGCAGTGGTCGTTGGGGCATCTGCTACCTTTTCTGCCTGCAACTTGGCAGTACAACTCCTTGGAGCATGCGGCCAGCCAGGTGGTGCTGGTAGTGTCCAGACACATAGCGTTTTGGTTGAAAACATTGTTGTCGACCTTGCTCTAGATGTCGTGCAGTGGGTTGTGCGTCAATTGCGACATCGGGATGGATTGGGGGAAGAGGTCGGACTAGAGTATGACTATCGGGGGACTTTTGGAGAGGGGTTTCGTGGCCTGCAAGATCTGATGCAGCGGGCGAGATGGCGAGGAAAATGTGCAAAGCACGCACTGGAGACGATCCCAAATGCGGCGCCAGGCAGCGTTGAAGAGTGGGGATAAAAACAGCCAAGATGGGGAAGATGGGATGGCTCTTTGAACAAGGCTTTTTTGCAAGGCCTCTGGAGCTGCATCCAGGACACCGATTATCTTGGCTGGCACACTACAGTGCACTAAATTAACCATCTGAAATCCTGGTGCATTTTATAGCTAGGCGGCACACTATCGTGCGCTAAATTAACCATGTCACAACCTAGGCTATTACAGCTAGGCCGGCAAGCTACCGTGTACGCTGACTAGAGTTACTACTGTTGTCATGTTTGACCAGATGATGTTTATTTATAGCTTCTATTTTCCTAAAAAATAGTACTCCTACCTAGTAGTAATACACTTGCACCAGTACAATATGTATTACTACTAGCACTAGAGTACAACGAACAATCATCTCGTTAGTTTTGATGCATGCAGGAGTTGTACTACACCTACCCACTTGATTGTTAGGTACATCAACATAGCAAACTCTTGTATGCGGCAGAATTAACAAGATGATTGTTTAGTTTGCTAAAAACGATTATACTGTGGAATAGGAGGTAGTACAATACTAGCAGTAGTACACTAGATGTTTGTTTTGTAGTTTTGCTGCAAACATAGTACAGTAAATGCCTCCACATTGGAGCCTAGCGCAATAAAGTACCATGGTGTTCCAACACGATGCATGATAACGGAAGGTGTTCAAGCACCTGTTAGCAGAACAACTATAATTAGAAGCGAACAGTCACTACATTAATACACCTACGATATAGTAAATTTTCCATCAAATGATGGGTGATAACCTACACATCTGATCACCTTTTCGCAGTTATCATGATCAAATACTATCACCTTAAAGGAAGTGGTGGCAAGCTTCTTGAATACCAGAAAGTATCCTACCTTCAATTCATGTGCTTTGACAAAAGCTAGCCATCCTTCATCAAGGATTACCTTGCCATCTTGCTTCTTCAGCTCGACGTCCCAATTACAGGCTTTGCATATCTTCAGCTTGATGGCCTTTGGATACTCACCACCAAACATTGGCAAAAAGGAGCTGGGTATGCTCCACACGGCTAACCCTCCCGGTATTAACAGCATCTTGCAGAACTCATCACAGGTGTTCTCCACGTGGGTGTTCCTGGCTCGCCCCTCCATCCAGACTACACATGGCTCTCTTGTCTTCTTCGATGATGAGTCTATCCAAGCTTGAGCTTCTTGCCTGAACACTACAAAAAAATCTCGTGGACAGATAATGTCTCTACCTGTTGTCAATAATTGTTAAATAGTACAGTATTAGCTGATAGAGTACAATACAAGATGAGCTAATAAAGTAAAGTGGAGCAATTTTCTTATCGAAGTACACAAATTAAAGTCTTTACTCTAGCCAGCATGAATGTCGGTTATATTAGTACTACTTCCAAGGTTTAGGCATCCCATTAGTGCATTTCTTTATTAAGCAGTACAAATACCGAACACCCAGGAACAGACGAATGGACAAACAAGATGACCTCTATCTGCTGCCTATGCTAGAGATGCATACATATACTTGAAATTTTGGCAAAAAACAGGATAGGACAACACCTTCCCTAACTTGCCCAAATTAATGGGACCTCTGCCCCTGAGACCAATCTAAAGCAAAACACGCTGAGTGGCCTCCCAAATCATCATTAGCCGTGGATCAATCAATATAAAAATTGAACTTATTATTACAGTTCACCGTAGATCTAGCCCCGGAACTAGCTTGCATGTGTAAAACTGAACTGTAGTATACAAACAGGTTAAATGCACTAGATGAGAACTATACTCAACACCAACTCAATGTTAACCAAGCGCTAATAAAAGCTTGACCGCATCTCATCATCAAGATCAAGGGTTTCGGGGATTGTGTACATACCGCACTGCCACCGTGATGTCTGAGGGATGCGATGGCTCTATAGATGAGGTTGCAGGGCCCGCAGCCCGCAGCCGACCTGCCTAATATGAGTAAGTTGCGACGGTGGCGGTCGTCAATGGAGGGAAGCGTAACGGCGATTAAGGAGTGATGTGTGAGCGAGGGTTGGGGCTGGGGCTAGGGCTGGTGAGGGAATAAATGCAGCGAGGTTAGACGAATGTTGTGGACAAAGCAAACCTTACCACCAATACAATACTACTAATTGTCATGCCAAAAATAATAGCCTAAAAAATTGGGCATGGCAGCTTGAGTACTTGAATAGGGAAACATCAAACACATACTATGCAAGTATATTGTTACGTACATGGTGCCTAGTATAAGTAATAGTGGAAATGATGTTACAAGTACTAATACTACAATACAGTATGAAAGTATATGGTGCCCGTACAAGCAATAGTAGAAATGATGTTGCAAGTACTGATACTACAATACAGTATGAAAGTACTACGTACATAGTACTGTACATTACATGGTGACAAGTACTATCTACAAAAATGATGTTGCGAGTGCTCATAATCAGCTTTTCAGTATTTTGGTCAAACTTCACATAGTTCTAACGAGGCAGGATTGGCACGAACCACATTGGCACCTCGAACATTTGATCCCTATGTTCCGCTCTAGTGTAGTTAAGTGATGAACCTATGGCAGCCCTCCCCCCATTAACGTGCATGCGGCTCCAATCTAGAGCTGGATGTGGGTGATGTTCGCAGCGCACATGTGTAGCAAACACACCGTCTCCTCTAAACACTGGCAGAGCTTCATCAACATCGGCAGCACCAGGTTCAGGGTTTGTAGGGGGCTCGAGGATGAATGGATGGTTGATTCCTACAAACACTGACCTCCCTTCAAGGTTATCCCTTCTGATCCAGTCCGGTGCTATAGGGTCATCCCAATTAAGGGCCCTCTAGAAAACGTGGCAGCGGTGCGAGGGATAAGAGAGTAGTTCTCTACCCATGTATGGTACAGGATTACCATGACTGCTGGTTCGTGCACCCCTAGTGTGAATCCATAGGATATCCTAGCCAAGCCCTGCCAAGTACCAGCTGTGTAATGCAATATCTTTAGCCTCGGCATCCTCAACGGCTTGGACATTTGCCGGCTCTTCAATTAATGGAGAATGTATGACACGCGGGCCTGCAAGTATACCTATGTGTGCATTTCAGTTAGAAAAAGTATCACGAATAACGTAGTTGTAAGTAATTTATAAATTTTAATTTTAAATAATAGGACTCACTCCACTTGTTGGTTCCCAAACAAGAACACATCCTAGCGGTTCTGTCACCGCATATATGTGATCAATAGAACCACAGATTAGACACGTGGCAATGGCATCGACATACGTTGCTGGTGCAAGATAGTCGTTTCTAAGGATAATCCAGTGCCTGTCACAAGGAAAATCTATGGTAGCGGTGAATTTGTCAAACACCACCATCGTGTTGTAGCACTATTGGTTGTCAAATCTGTATGGTTTCTTTGCTATTTGTATATTCAGCAGCTCGATATTCATGTGCTTGTAGAGGTAAGAACATGGGGGGGCGAGGAAACACTGGCTATCCAATGGATAAATATCAACATGTTGCACACATGGCAGCTTGATACGTGCCATACTGTACATGTTTTGGAGGTACCAACGCCATGGGTGCTTTGCAATTGCAATCCATTCTCTGTCGGCACCAACCTAGCGACCCTTGTTTTCAAATACTTCATCATCCCATGTTCCAGGTATGTCATCATCAACTGGTACAAATGCTTCTACAGTTGGATTGTCTAGTGGCATCAGCAACGCGTCAATGCCCTGCAACAGATTTTCTTCATATCTAGGGGCATGCAAGGTGTTTGACAAAGGGAGGAGTGCTAGCTAGATTTGTGGAAAAACTACTATCTGAATGCATGCAGACAAACACACTAAGGAATAAGGTCTTGTTTGCATTAAATAAAAAGTGTAGGAATAGTTAAGTTTCCTATGCTAGCACTATTCAGAGGAATGGACCAGAGGAAAAAACGCAGGCAATTTTCCTATGATTGATTAACAAGATTAGGGGCCTCTTTCGATCAATGGTTTTTAAAAAAATGTAGGAATAGGAAAAAAAATGGATTGACATGGTAGGTACAGTAAATTCATATTAGGAATTAAAAACGCAGGAATTTTGTAACAGGTGTCTTTGGATGGTGAATAGGAAACAAACACAGGAGTTTTGCAAGAATATAGTGAGAGCGTATTGGACTTCTCAAAGGAGAAATAGAATGAGGTTGGAGCTCATGTTCAGATTCTTATGGAATGGAGGGCATAGGAATGAAGAAGTGACTCCATAGGAATTTGTTATCTTCCAAAATATTATGGGTTAGAATCCTCCAAAACTCATATGTAATTCTTCATATCCAACTTGGACCTCATTTTCAAATTCCAACGTGTGCAAAGAACAAGGATGAGGTCCCAAGAGACACGATAACATCCTAAATATACTCTCCCGTGAGGTTTGACTTTGATTTTACCATGTTTTAAAGTAATCCTATGTTTTTGTATTCATGTAAACCAAACAGCCAACTTTTTACAGAAATATTGTGTTTGTATAACACATGAAACTTAAAATATAACGCCAGCCTTGATTGGCCAATACACCTCCCGTTATGGGTATCAACAATCTTGGTCGTTCTTGTGTTTTTAGATTAGTATGTTTGGAGGAGGGGGGACAATGAAGCAAAAGTCTTGGGCCTCTTACGATCGCAGGATTGAGAACACAAGAATTTCATAGGTTTGTCGGTGAAAAATAAGCGATTTTAAAACGTAGGAAAACTACCTACATGAATGGCACAATGAGAGTTGAGCCTCAAGTAGATGTTCCAATTCCTACGGGATTTAAGCATGGGTGGGGGTTGCAGTTCAAAAGAATTTGCGTACCATGATTCCTTTGATCCAAATGCAATCCATAGGAAAGAATCTAAGGATTCGAATCCTACAAAAATCATGCAAAACTGATTTTTACCTGCTCATCACGGTCTAGTGGCCATGTCTGTGGGTCAGACTGAAGTAGGCAGGGTAAACCAAACGGGAGACCAGGATCTTTCGTAGTCCCTCAACGCATGGCAACCATGCCACGAGCCAGGCGAGCAGTGCTCAGAAGATCGGTGCGACCGGTGATGTTTCTCAGTGGTCCGTAGTGGAGGTTGCCAAATCCGATTGTCTGGCTGTAGCGCTCAAATATCTTATGCTTCATCGCTCCAAATGTCATTCTAGGGAAGAGTACTACGGAAGATTAGTCAGGATGGGTTGGCGGTTTCTACCTTTCTGCAAGGGTGGAGAGGAGCTACAATGAGGGACGCGAGGCGGTTCTCCTCCAGTTGTCAGATCGACTATTCCGACCTGGTATATTAGGGAAAAACTAACGCGGGAGATTAACATAGACGCTTATGCAAAAAAGATATAATACTAGAAAATTAGATATATTTCTTAAATGCTCTAGCCCGCAATGCTGGCCCCTAGTTTGAGGCGCTATTGTTTTTTCTGGTAGGTTTGAAATGTCCTAAAATTTGTTTTGTGTGTGGGGATAGTGATGCCGCACTGAACGAGAGATAAAACACAATTTTTTTTGAATGCACATATACTTCTCCCTCCGATCCATATAATGTTCTCATATTTATCTAGATTAGAATGTATATAGTCATGTTTTCGTGCTAGATTTATATAATGGTTGGAAAGTCCGAGTGGCAACATTGTTACCATCACATTATTCACCCATTACTCCCAAATATGGGAACATCACAGATGGTGGGAGCACAATTTACATCAAGGACCTAAAAATGGATAAAATTACATACAGGTCCTTACATTTAGCACGAAGCACCCTAAAATTAAGCAAGGGAAATAGACGGGTCAGGCTCCTTTTCGAGAGAGCAGAGCCATACTCTTCATACTACTTTCTCTTCGTTTGTTTTCAAAATATATGGCCAAATTTGGCGGCATGAAAAATCCTGGACATGGGATCATCATCAGCATAAAAAATCATGTAGATATGGCCATGATCTTGGTCGTTCGGCTTGAAATAGAAGAATGTTCATACTCATCGACAACTAATAAAGTTAATATGTTTAAATTTTACCACTTTATTTTAGGTTCGAATTTTACACGTAAGGATGGAGGGATTACATTTTAAATTAAGGACCTAAAAAGGTAAAATTTTATCGAGGTCCATACATTTAACACGAAGCACCCTAAAATTAAGAAGGGAAAACAGTCATGTTTTTCTCCTTCTCGAGAGAAAAGCTGATCGAGCCATACTCTTCATATTACTTCCTTCTTCATTTATTTTCAAAATATGGCCAAATTTGGCACCTTGCAAATTCTTGGATATGGGATCATGAATCATCAGCATAAAGTATGATGTAGATATGGCCATGACCTTGGTCGTTCGTCTTGAAATCCAAGAATGTCCATACTTATCGACAATTATTAATCTTAAATACGTTTAAATTTTTATAGTTGCTTTTAGGTTCAAATTTTACACGTACGGATGGTGGGAGTACATTTTACATCAAGGACCTAACAAAGGTAAAATTACATCGAGGTCCATACAATTAGCACTAAGCACCCTAAAATTAAGCAGGGAAAACAGTCATGTTTTGCTCCTTCTAGAGATAAAAGCTAATCGAGTCATACTCTTTATACTACCTCCTCTTCATTTGTTTTCAAAATATGACCAAATTTGGTCGCATGCAAATTCTTGGATATGGGATCATGAATCATCAGCATAAAGTATGATGTCGATATGTCCATGACCTTGGTTGTTCGTCTTGACATCCAAGAATGTTCATACTCATCGACAACTAATAGTATTAAATATGTTTAAATTTTACCACTTGCTTTTAGGTTCGAATTTTACACGTACATACGGTGGGAGTACATTTTAAACCAAGGAGCTAAAAAAGGTAAAATTACATCGAGGTCCATACATTTAGCATGAAGCACCCTAGAATCAAGCACGGGAAATAATAGTCATGTTTTGCTCCTTCTCGTGAGAGAAGCTGATCGAGCCCTACTCTTCATACTACTTCCTCTTTGTTTATTTTCAAAATATGGCCAAATTTGGGGGCATGAAAATTCTTGGATATGGGATCACGAATCATCGGCATAAAGTATGATGTAGATATGGCCATGACCTTGGTCGTTCATCTTGAAATCCAAGAATGTTCATACTCATCGACAAATAATAATCTTAAATATGTTTAAATTTTACAACTTGCTTTTAGGTTCGAATTTTACACAGACGGTCATAGTACATTTTACA
Organism: Avena eriantha; assembly: GCA_910589775.1. NCBI lineage: Eukaryota > Viridiplantae > Streptophyta > Magnoliopsida > Poales > Poaceae > Avena > Avena eriantha. Next base: position 555,162,369 of record OU342743.1, read on the forward strand.
TCAAGGACCTAAAAAAGGTAAAATTACATCGAGGTCCATACATTTAGCACGAAGCACCCTAAAATTAAGCAGGGAAAATAGTCTTGTTTTTCTCCTTCTAGAGAGAGAAGCTGACAGAGCGATACTCTTAATACTAATTCCTCTTTGTTTGTTTTCAAAATATGGCCAAATTTGGCGGCATGCAAATTCTTAGCTATGATATCATGAATCATCAGCATAAAGTATGATGTAGATATGTATGACCCTGGTCGTTCGGCTTGAAATGCAAGAATTTTCATATTCATTGACAACTAATAAGTTTAAATACGTTTAAATTTTACCACTTGCTTTGATGTCCAAATTTCACACGGACGGTGGTAGTACATTTTACAGCAAGGACCTAAAAAAAAGTTAAAATTACATCGAGGTCTACACATTTAATTAGCACGAAGCACCATAAAATTAAGCAGGGAAAACAGTCGGTTTCGGCTCCTTCTTGAGAGAGCAGCTGGTCGAGCCATACTCTTCATACTACTTCCCTCTTTGTTTGTTTTCAAAATATGGCCCAATTTGGTGGCATGAAATTCTTGGATATGGGATCGTGAATCATCGATGTAAAGTATGATGTAGATATGGCCATGACCTTGGCTGTTCGGCTTGAAATCCAAGATTGTTCATACTCATTCACAACTAACCTTAAATTTGTTTAACTTTTACCACTAACTTGTAGGTTGAATTTTACATGGATGGTAGGAGTACATTTTACACGGATGAAGTGTTTGAAGAGAAAATTAAAAAACCTATGGAACTTTATTTGCATGCTAATAGCAATATTGTTATTATGAATTCTTTTTACACTATTATTGCTAATGCTATGGAAAAGTCTAAGCTTGGGGAAGCTAGTTTTTATGAAAACGTTCTTTTTAGTTCCCCAGCTTTGGAAGATAGCTATTCTATTTCTTATGATGATACCAAACCTCCAATATACGATGATTACAATGACGAATATGATATTTTCAGTCCACCAAGTATTGAGGAGAAAATTAATGATTACAATATATCTCCTATATTTGATGATTATGGTGACGAGAATAATAATGATAGCTATTTTGTTGAATTTGCTCCCACCACAATTAATAAGAATGACTATGGGAGTATTAATTCTTTTATGCATGTGGCTCATAAGAATGTTTTATGTGATAGTTATATTGTTAATTTTATTCATGATGCTACTGAAAGTTATATTGAGAGAGGGAAGCATGGTTTTATGTATCTCAACAATATTAAGTTTCCCCTCTTTATGTTGAAATTATTGAAGTTGCACTTGTTTTGCTTTCCTATGCTTGTTGATTTGTGCTTTCATGACTTGTTTCTTTACAAGATTCATATGCATAGGAAGTGGGTTAGACTTAAATGTGCTTTGAATTTGCTTCTTGATCCTCTCTTTTACTTCAATTCATATTTATTATGTGATCATCTTCTCAAACTATCATGCCTAACTTAAAGGCGTTAAAGAATGATGTAATGAGATGAAGAATGGACAAAGCTCAAGCTTGAGGATGCCACCCCATGTCACCCAAAGAAATATTCAAGAGGTACAAGCGTCAAAGCTGGGGGATGCCCAAGGCATCCCCTTCTTCATCAATAAAAATCTCAGGTCTTTCTAGACACTTCGTTTTTATTGTTTCATGCACTGTTGTGTTGTTCTTGGAGCATCTTTGTTTTTGTTTTTAGTTTTCTTGTTCTTGGTTTGATGCAATAAGTTGGATTGGATCCCAGCACTTCTTTTGGAGAGAGACACACTTTGCTTTCATTGTTTAGAACACTCTAGTTTTCATTCTTATTGTTTTGTGAGTGTTCTCTTTTGCTAGCACCATGTTTAGCCTTAGTTTACTTGTGCTTTTAGCTTAGAACGTTTTAGTTCTTCCTTTTGGATTTGTGATACAATCCCACGGATCTTTATTTATTATTATCTTTGTGAGTTGTTTCAAATAAGTCGATTGGTGTTGGAAGAGAGTAGAAAGCTTCATGCTTTAGTGGTACAAAAGGGGGCTTGTTTTGACTGTAACTTAGACTTTATCATGTCATGTTTGATATTGTTTTGTCTTTATGCTTAGTGATTATTGTTGTAGCATGACATGTTATAAACAATTGAGATCTCTTAATGTGCCTTGAAAGAATCATGCGTTGTTTTAGCATATTAAAAGCATAATATTGTGGTATTCTCCTTTAATGCTTTAGTTGGGTTGACTTGGCGCATGCTCACACCATGTTAAGTCTATACCAAGTCACCATAGCCTCTATGATCATTTAGTTTTCGACTTGTAATATCACTTTATGCTTTAATTAATGATGCTTTGTCGCTTTGCATGAGTATGGCCATTATTGCTCTCTTAGTTGGTCGCTCCTAGTCTTTTGCTAGCCTCCATACCAAGTATGAGTTCCACTCATGCATCCAACTCCAAATAAAACCAAGTTATTCCAAAGAGTCTACTATAAATTCCTATGCATGGTGTGTTACACCATTCCAAGTATATTCATGTTTTTATCTACCATCCGAATTAAACTTGTTATGTGAAAATTAGTGATTAAAGCTCTCACGAACTTGATGGCACACTTTACTTTTCTTGCACATAATAAACTTGAACCATTGTGTCATCTATGTTGTATATGATTGCACTTATACGTTGGGATTAGCGGAACCATGTTGTCATGGGGAACGCTTTCAACATTGCACTTGTACAATGTACGCAGTTGATATCATGCTCTTTTGTTTATGGATGTCGTCGGTGTGAAATGAAAGGGGAGCTTGTAAGTCCACGGAGTTATGTATGTGTGTTAGAGAAACGCCTGGGCGGCTAGTCTAATCCATGCCTAATCATGGTGGAAACCTGTAGCATAACTATAATGAGCAACTATGAAGCAGTCTTCTTATAAAAAAAGAGATAGAGATTGAGAAAAAAGAAAAAAAAGATGAGAAAATAGGAAAGAGAGAAAAAAACACCATTTTCCCATGGTAAATAAGAAGATGATGAGATGCTTATTGTCTGCTTGCCTTTGTCATTTTGATATGGGGATTCTTCCGTATCATCGGGCAAGGGGTACCTCGTTGGTGGTTCTCTATGATACACATGTACTTACTATGACAAGAACTTACCGGTAACTAAACATGAGTAGCATGAGGAGCGTCCCTCGTATTCAAGGGACACGAGATTGCCAACTTATACTTTGTCAAGCATATACTCCATAGTTTGTTCACTTTAACCTTAATCACTTCAAGATGCTTATGATAGGGGCAATGAGAGCTGAAAGCTAATAAGTACCATAATTTTTGCAAGATATTTATGAGACTTGAATCCCTGCTTCCTTCTATGAAGGCCTTTATTTTACTTTTATGTTGAGTCTCCATCTTCTATCTTTATGCACCTATTGAGAGAGCATAGTGGTCATTCTGAGTTTAATGTGCATTGTCCCAAGACTTGTTAATTGATGCATAACTTTGATATTGCTTGTTCTTAAACTATTTGTATCTAGTCACCCTTATGAACTTTGAAGGTGTCCTATGCATTTATGTTTTGCTACACTATGAGGGACAAGCTGAATACCATTCTCATTATGTTTTGTTTATGTGAAAGAGACAAACATCTTTCAAAGCATTGTTATTCATGAATCTTTTGTTTGTGCCTTTTCATGTTACAACATAGTTACTATGTCTTATTGTTAGAACTATATCTTTCATGCTATGTCAAAGTACTATGATCCCAGCTATCAATGTTTTATAAATGCCTTGATCAAGATTATGATGGTGCATGTCACCTCAAAAATTATTCTTTCTTTTTATCACTTACCTACTCGAGGACGAGCAGGAGTTAATCTTGGGGATGTTGATACGTTGCTAACGTATCTATAATTTTTGATGTTCCATGCTTGTTTTATATCTACTTTCTTATGTTTTGTCCACACTTTGGAGTACTTTTACACATTTTCTGGAACTAACCTATTAATAAGATGCCACAGTGCCAGTTGCATGTTTTCTTCTGTTTTCGGTTCTAGAAAAGCCAGAAAATGAATATTCTCGGAATTGGAGTGGACAAAATCCAAAGTCGATATTTCACCGGGAGACTCACGGAGCCAGAAGACGAGACGGAGAGGGCCAGAGGCTGGCCACACCATGTCGCGCCACCAGGTGGTGTGGGCCCCTGGTCCACCCTCTGACATCGTCCCTTCTCCTATAAGAAGCCTCCCGATGAGAAAACCCTAAAGAATCTAGCCTCCAGCCACGAAAAGTTCCACAGCGCCACCGCCACTAAAGGGGAGATTCGGGGGACAGAAAGTCTCTGTTCCAGCACCCTGCCGGGACGGGGAAGTGCCCCCGGAGCCATCTCCATCGATCTCCACCACCATCTCCATCGCTCTTGCTGATTCTGATGATGATGAGGAATTAGTTCTTCCTTGAGGCTAAGGGTTCTACCAGTAGCTATGTGTTCATCTCTCTCTATATGCATTATCATATTGTGATCATGAGCTTTGTAATCAAGTAGATCTACCTTGCTACTCAAGTGCTTTAATAGATCTCTGGCTCTCCCTGACATGGGTATACCCTATAGGTACTCGAGTTTGGTATATACATCCTGGATACAGTGGATGCCCACAGCGTTACCAAGGCCCAAATGGAGAACTTGCTTGCGAGACAAGAAGAAGCTAAAGATAGAAAGTTTAAAGGGAAAACCCTAATCTATAACCGACTCGACTTGCTACCTGAGACCTATCCTATCTATATAAAGGCTAGGAGGGGGCAGCGAGGAGGACACACGCAACCCTAGTTTCCACAACTCTCGCTAGATTGCATCTGCGCACCCCGGTAATCTTCGATTCCTCCATTAATTCCAAGAGCAGACAAGCAAGAGTAGGGACCTCTACGAGGCCTGAACCTAGGTAAACCTTGCGTCCATGTGTCCATGTTTGCTAGCCGACTGATGCCTCTAGCGCTCCCTCCTTCTCCAAAACCCAAGTCCATAACAATGGGCATTGATGAGTTAAACCCTCATCAATTGGCACCGTCTGTGGGAATTGGGAGTGCTGATGTCATGGCTTCTTCGTCCCTATCAACTGCGATCTACAACTCCGCAACAACGGAGATTCGCCAGCTCTTCGGCGCATTCGACTTCACCGTCCACATGCCGGCCACTCGCCCGGCTTTTGAGTCCGTGGGCGATGGAATCAGCCTGGTGATCGGGAGCTTCTGCTTCCAAGCTGGTCAGGTGGGCACGCTTCGCCTGCCTGACCAGCCTACGACACGCGCAATGGCTCCAACATCGTGGTTCCCGCCACCAATCGGCACCCTCAGCAAGCTCAACACCTCAGCAGCAGCTGAGAGCATGGACAGCAACAGCAGTCACGGATCTGATCTGGGTGACCTAGCAATGAAGATGGAGTCTACGGCTCCGGATCCGAAAGTTGTGGAAGTAACAGCTTCCCCAACCACTTCATGTGCACCGTCATCAACGCTGGCGACACCAGCGCCAATCGCGAAAACGGTCGCAACAGATCTGATCCACCCAACGGCGGTATACCTAATAGCGGACCACCCAACGGCGGCCCCACCAACGGTGGAAATGGCGCACCCATCAACAATGGAGGGGCAGTCGAACCTCCAACCATGGTGAACGAGCACACTGGTGAACGTGTCGTGATTAGACTCAACGACAACGAGTGGGCCCGCTGCCGAGAAGCTCTGCGAGGCAATCCTCTGCCCCCCAGCACGCCGCAGGACATGCTGATGGGCTGCCATTGGCTACTCAAGGAGGAGTACATACGCCATCTACACGCAATCGCGCAACTCGAAGCGCGTAAAAAGGCGGCAGATGAGTCGAGTCTTCGTCGAGCTGGGCTCTCCTCCCACGGAGGATCCTCCTCCAAGGGCAACGAGTACGTGGCCAACAAGAGGCGATCTCGGATGGCCCATCTCACCGAGCAGGAGCGCATAGAAGCTGCAAAAGTCCTCGACTTCAGCTCTGTGATAGTCGACACACGAGGAAATGTGGTCCCAAAGACACCGCAAGCTGCGGTAATAGCGGCCACCATGTACCTCCTCAACAACCAACCACTAGCTGGAGATCCCCGAGCCGCCATACACCAATCTATATATGATCGCAGGCTTGGGGCTAGTCGAGGCCGCTCTCGACAAGGAACCAACACCGGGGCCGAAGAAAGGCAAGGCTCTGGCAAAACGCTATTCCTCACCCCCGTCCAGCGACGACAGTCACGATCTGTCTCGACGTCGCCGCTCACGGCGACACGACCATGACTATGATGCGCGCGATGACCTCACGCAGAGCACAATCAACAAGTCAAGGGCATGACGTTCCTGTTCTACTGACTCAGAGGACAAAGATGTGCAGCTCTATGGCGCCAGATGCTTCAGTAGAGCTATCAAGCATAAGCGAATGCCCAAGGGGTTCAAGCTCCCATCAGAGAACCCAAAGTTTGACGGTCTGTAGGACCCGAAAATCTGGTTGGAGGACCACATCTCCTCCGTCAGGCTCCATGGCGGGAGCTGAAGAATGGCCATGCAATGCCTGCAGCTACAGCTGCAGGGCGCCGCCCGCGCATGGCTCAACAATCTCCCGCGCGGATCCATTCACAGCTGGGAAGAGCTGGTCTATAACTTTGTACGCAACTTCAAGGGCACTTACAAAAGGCCCGCATCAGTCGAAGACTTGAGGAGCTGCCAGCAAAGGTCGGGCGAATCGCTACGCTCCTACATCCAGAGGTGGTCCATCATCAAGAACTCCACAGAAAACATCTCGGAGGATCGTGCAATCGACGCGTTCAACGACGGTGTTCGCCGCATAGAGCTCAGGGAGGAGCTGGGCCGCTCGAAGCCCAAAACGATTGACCACCTGATGGAAATCGTGAATCGGTGGGCAGATGGAGAAGAATCGGTGCAAAACTGCGTTCACTCCGACGAAAAAGCGGAACTCGAACGCAGACGCGACCCCGAAGCAAGCGTCGAATGCGCATCTACGATGACCGCGACGACGTCAATATGGTCACAGCAGGCTACGCCGACAAACGCAACGACAACCGCAACAGTGATTATCGCAGCGGTGGATATTGCGACTCCGGGAAAACCACGCAAGGATGGCAACGCCGCACTCGCGAAGAGGCACCCGCAACATCTATCGAGGACAAACTGTCCGGGCAGTGCAACGTGCACTTCTACATCGACAAGCACGACGGCAAGAAGAAATCCAACCACCTCCTCAAGGACTGTCTTGAGTTCCTCAAACTCCATGAGGGCCTGGCTCGGATGAATCGCGACGCGATCAACAGGGGCTATGGAACCGCCCTAGGTGCCGTGGCACACAGAGCTTCTCCACCACCGCCTGGACCACCACCACCTACGGCTGTGCCAGTCTAGCATCACGGAGGCAAGCCGTACCCACAGGCAGTAGGCAACATGATGATCCAAAAGGGACGCCCCTCAAATTGGGTGCAGAAGGCCATCTCTCGCCAAGTCAACTTGGCGACAAATTCCGCGCCCTCCAACACTGAGTACCTTAGTGGAAGCGACTCTTGCATCACCTTCGACAAGCACGATCATCCGCGCCAAGTCCCTCATCCAGGCCACTCTCCCCTCGTACTCGAGGCATAGATCGAAGGATTCAACATGAGTCGCGTCTTCATGGATGGCGGAAGTGGCATTAACCTCATGTTCACGAGCACCTTGCGTGCAATGCGGATCCCTCTGACTTGTCTGGAGGTCTCAGACACGATGTTCCATGGCATCATCCTAGGCAAGGGCATATATACCTTGGGCAAAATTAACCTCGACGTCATCTTCGGCATGCCGAAAAACTTTCGACGCGAACGAATCGACTTTGAAGTCATCGACTAGCCTTCACAGTACCACTGCATCCTCGGACGCGTCGCGTTCTCTAGGTTCATGGCAGTGCCGCACTACGCCTACCTGTAGATGAAAATGCCAGGTCCAAACGGCGTCATCACAATCAACGGGAGCTTCGAGAGGTCCGACAGCTGCGACGAGGAATTTAACAGAATCTCCTAGTCCTTTGGCATGCAGGAGGGGCTCGCAAGATTGAAGGAGTCGACAGACAACAGTCTGCCTCCCCTGAGCCGACCAAGTTCACCTGATCTGTCCTTCGACTCGTTGGTGCACACGAAGAAAGTCTAGGTCCACCCAACGGACCCGACCAAGATGGCCCTCATCGCCAACAACTTGAGTTTCGCATAGGAACTCGCGCTCGTCGAATTCCTCCGTGAGCACTGGGAAATCTTCGCCTGGTGTCCAGCGGACATGCCAGGGGTTCCCAGGGAATTCCCCGAGCACGCACTCAATGTCAACCCAGACACAAGGCCAGTCAAGCAGACAATCCGGCGACTGTCTGAACCAAGAGCAAAAGCGGTCAGAATGGAGATCAACAGACTCCTCGACGCAAACTTCATACGCGAGATCAAGGAAAGCACTTGGCTCTCTAATACCGTGTTGGTGCCCAAAAAAGACACGGGTATCCTACGGATGTGCGTGGACTTCACCTCCCTGAATAAGCACTGCCCAAAGGATCACTTCTCGCTGTAGCGAATCGACCAAATCATCGACTCTACCACGGGATGTGAGCGTCTATGCTTCCTCGACACCTACTCAGGCTATAATCAGATTTGAATGAAAGAGGAAGACCAAGAAAAAACGGCGTTTACAACGCCTTTTGGTGTGTTCTGCTACAACACAATGCCCTTCGGGCTCAAAACCACAGGAGCCACCTATCAGCGATGCATGCAGGCTTGCCTCAAGAGTCAACTTGGTCGCAATATCAAAGTCTATGTTGATGACATCATCATCAAAACAAAAGAGGAAGCCTCCCTAATCGACGATTTATGTGAGACCTTCGCCAATCTCGACCGCTACCGGATCAAGCTCGATCCAGACAAATGCGCCTTCGGCGTACAATCTGGGCAACTGCTCGGGTACCACATCTCCGCGAGACATATAATATACGAACTTTTACAACACTGGTATACTTATGTGCAGGATACAAGATTAAACTACTGCTGCAACAGAAGAACGTTTGTCTGTTCCTCAAAGAAGTCGACAATTTCCTCTACTGGATGATCCACTACCTAGTAATGTGGAACCATCTTCTAGGTCGAACCTACCGGCAGAGTCGGTGGTCCAGCAGTAACAGCTGCAACGTCTACATCAGGCCTATGCAGTCGCACCAGCGACAAAGAAGCCTTGGCACCAGCCACTAACTGCTGCCGCACACACTCGTGAACCACACTCAAATCCTGAAACTTAGCCAAGAGGGCCAACAAGCTCAAAGGGATGGCATCCAGCGGAAACATCGTCTGCTAGATATTCCTAGGCACGACTGCGCTTTCTTCAGAAAATGGAGTACTCGAGAAGCATGGTCATGCAAGGTCGCAAGTGCGATTGCGCGATCATGATCCACCCAGAAGTACCCACTTGCCTGAAGTTGTTCCTGGGTCAGGTCGTTCATGCAAATGGCGATCTTGTATTTCTTGCGGATGATGCGCACTGACAACTATACCAAGCAAAAGGCAAAGTATGAAGACAATGAACTACCGCGATTGACTACAAGAAAAGATAAGAGGGCAGGAAGCTAAAACTTGAACTGATCGCCCAGCTGCGTCACCTCCTCCAATAGATATTGCTCTCAAGCGGTGGCCTTCTCCGCCCTCGACTTCCATACATCCGCATTACTGCGGAGGACGAGCAACTCACATTCCAACTGCTTAACGCGATCGTGTAGTCGCGGAAGCAGGGACAACTCATCCACCCGTGAATGCGACTGCGCCAAGGTCTCACCAGCGGATGGCGGATTCTGCGGATCACCCGAAGGACCACTCGATGTACCCTATCACAAGCCAAGCAAGAACGAATAACGTACCAAGCAATACATGGACAAAAAGCTCAAGTGCATTCAAACATGACAAAAGTATCAACAGACACACTTGGCCAACGACATGTTTTCAGCAAAAGGAAGTCAAACTATTAACTATTACAATATAACTACTGAGGAGCAACCTACTTCTTCGACCTAGACTTCAACTTCGGGGGCCTCATCGAGTCTGTGGCAGTCTTAGACGCCACAGACTTCCTGCCAGCCGCTGACGCCGCAGCCTTCGCCGCCTTCTTGGCTTGCTACTGGTCCTCAAAATACTTGGCGACTGTGTTGATGAGTTGCGGCCCGTATTTGCCGCAGACAGTTGCAAAAGGAGCAAAAACTACCTGTTGACCATCTGCGCCGACGGGCATCTCCTTGGAGACCGCAGCAGGATCCACCTCCACTCCATGGGCTTGCACCATTGCGAGTGCCATGGAAGCGCCAACCGCACGCTATGATTTCCTGAAGTCCGCAGGAATACCTCCAGTGAGGGACTCCACCAGGTCCTCCAAGTTCTCCATCAGCTCAGCCTTGGGCATCATCTCCTCGCGGATGCGACTGAGCACAACCTTGGCCTTAGTCAGCGTCCCCTGATGGGAAGCGCTGCGGTCCTCGACTGTCGCGACGGCGCCTGCCAAAGCATCATCACGACGAAGTGCCTGGGTGTCGAAGCTCAGACCGCCAGCATCTATACAGAGGAAAGAGTTAGCACAACAACAAGACAATGAAGAAAGAAAACAATAAAAATCCAGACGAAAGAATACCTGACTGAGACTTGGTAATTGAAAAGAGCTATTCTTCGAACAACTTTTCCCTCGCAGCGATGGAGGTGCGCAAATCCTCTTCGTGTTTCTGCGATTCATCCAGTGCAGCGACTGCCTCGTCGTGACTCTTCACCGCCGCTGAAAGCGTCTTTTCAAGAGAAGCAGCATCACGAAGAAGATTGTTATGCTCAGCTGCAAAAATACAAGATCGACCATCAGTTGAATGTATAAATCTCATAAGAACAAAGAAGAAGAAGCAAATACTAACCTTCGATGATGCGATGGTGATTGTCCAGCATTGCATGTTGATGACCCATCACAAGTACCTACTCCACCAAATGAGCAGCTTCCTTCACAATGAGCTGCCTCAGAAGAAAAATAAAAGATCAGCAGATAGCATGGACCACAAATTCGACTACAAAACAAAATCACACTTACATGCTCCTCTAGAGACTCTGAAGACGATTGTCCCGCAGTCATCTGGGCAACCATCTGGTGATCTCCGTCGTGTGGAGAACTCGATGAGTTGTGCCCGGAGTGGGCTGCCAATGGAGGAGAGGAAGATTGTTCAGCTACTTCCTTGGCCTTGGAGTCCGCGTCTCCAGACTCCTTCACAAATTGGACATCGCCAAAAGATGACGACGCCTCTTGACTATGAAACAAAATCCAGCATCAGGAAATGCAACTCCAAAAGGAACCAAGATGAGAGTTGTAGACTTACCGGTCAAATTTATCAAAGTCGAAAGTTTGCTCCTCCGACTCCGATGACTCCTTCAGCAGCCACATATTCTTGCGAGCAGATAGAGCCATGGAGCTTATAGGAACAGCGGGAATCGGCTCCTCTGCACCAATAGATGGGCCTTCTGGAGTCGATGGAGACGAAGCATCCAAATCCTCACTGTGAGAACGCTTGCGAGTGTCTGGACCGCTGGACTCGGGGGCTTCCTCCTCCTCTTCAAGTCGGACGGTCAATTCCGACTCGTCCGCTTCATCTACTTCACGAGGAATAACCCCCTCAGGAAGAGGGGGCAAACTGGGAGACACCTTCCAATCCTGCATACAGAAAACAATTCAGTATACGTCAAGAAATCAGAAGCAATCGACAAATAAAGCTACTTCATAGCACAAGTCTACCTCAGGAGGAGGGTTAGAGGCGTCGAAGGGAGGCATGACTGGCTCGCCTGGGAGAACCTCCTTGGTGGTATACTTTGTCACCAGTCGCAACCTCTTGTCTACTTCACCTGCGGAAATGCCATCAGCAGATACGCGAGTGACATCGTCTACACCAGTCCATTGGAACATGGGGTGGACTCTGGCCTGTAGAGGCTAGATGCGACGGCACAACCATGTGTGAAGGAGGGCGGATCCTCCCTCTTCTTTACCCATGTGACTCTCGAGATTGCAGACGCGCTTATACATCACTTCCGTCTCCCCGGACTCGCCAAGCATCACCACGTTCTTCCAAGAACGCCTCCTCTTGCACGGTGTCGTGGGGTCGAAGGGTGCGAGTCCGTAGTGCTCTTCGTCGGCCTTCTGGTCGCGGATGTAGAACCACTTATCCCTCCACCCTTGGACGGACGCCATGAGCTTGATATCAAAATATGTGGCGAAGGAGTCGACATGGATTCTGCAGCCTCCTACGTTGTAGACTACGGAACCAGATGCTGACTGGCGCTTCAGCTTGAAAATCCTCTTAAAGAAGCCAAAGTGTGGATCGATTCCGAGCCAGCACTCGCAAAGTGTAATATAGCAGGCAATGTGGAGAATATAGGTTGGGGACAGCTGATGCAGCTAGAGCCTGTAGAAGAAAAGGAGGCCCCTGAAGAAAGGATGCAGGGGCAGGGAAAGACCGCGGATGATGAACGCTAGGAACATCACTCGGAAACCAGCAGGAGGACAAGGAGTTACCTCGCCACCTGGCACTCGCGAGTTATCCACCATGGATGACAAAACTCCATCTTGACGGAGAAGACGGAGCTCGGATGATTTGATGATGGATGCGTGCCACGCACCATTGGTGACGCGGGTACCTGCGCCCTTCTTCTTCCAAGCGCCGGCGGCGCTGGTGCCCACGGTGGTGGAGCCGCCCTTCTTCTTGGCAGCAGCAATGGCGGTGGCGGACTCAGCGGCGGCGCCTCCCTTCTTTTTCCCCATCTTGCGATGGCGGTGCGAGGAGAGGAAATAGCTCAGGAACACGCGGAGTTGGTCTAGCGCCATGAAGAGGACAAGCTCTAGGAAGTAGAGAGCAGTGGCAATGGCGATGGAAGCACAAGCAGAGAAAGGGTAGATGGGAAAATTACAGCAGATGCGCTGCTACTTAACCCCCTTGCGGATGCAATCCAATGGCCAGCAGAAACCCTACTGGGACGCGTGGCGCACATCGCGGTCGACACGTCGAGAGGCAAAAACACGAATCGTCCCCCACTATCTCCATTACACACGGAAATCGAGGAGACGCAATTAAAACGGAAGATTACGCACACCCGGTCAAATCAAATTCAGAAAGTGGGGCCCACCGCTCGTCACGTCCCGTCAAAGCCGCTCATGCAGGCAACTGAGGTCATCGCATCGTCAACACTAACGTCATCAACATCAGCAACTGAAGATTTTGACTACTTTAGTCCTTGCTTGAGTCTTCGACTCCACCAAGCACTCGGGGGCTACTCCCATAGGGAGCGCTGGTCGCGCACCCTACGATTTTCTTTTTTCTGCAGGAATATGAACATTCAAAGCATACCCAACCACTCGAATCTTTGATTCGACTATGGATCATGGGTTACTCCCATAGGGAGCGTCGGAAGCAAATTCGACTAAAACAAGCAAACAAAAGACAATGGCAGTCACAAAAAAAATTCCTTGCCTGACTCTTCGACTCAACCAGGCACTTGGGAGCTACTCCCATAGGGAGCGATGGTCGCGCACCCTATGATTATTTGTACACCGTACTGTGTGTTGATAACATCCACACTCGAATGCTATGGCGACTCCGCCTCATACTTTCCCTACAAAGAGACTGCATCTCCTGGGCCACCCGAATCATCTCCGCGATGACCAAAAATTCGGATGACGTGCTTATAGTGTGAAGATAAGACCTGAATAAGGCCTGGCAACGCATCTGATGTACACTACCAAAAAAATATCCGTACCTACAGGTACGATGAACATGCCTTGACGGACACGTCGAGTGCTCACACTTATACACTGGATTCGACTCCTGTAAGACCTCCGTGGCCTGAGTCGAATTACGCCAGCACTATTCCGAATTCGAGTCTGGGGACTCGAGTTTGAGTAGATTGCGTTTTTCCCCTAAGGCAGTTAACCGATACCGATACATTGGTTAAATCAGGCACACATATCAACAATCCCTATGACATAAACAAAACAGTCGAAAAAAATACTCAGTCATGCACTCGACAGGATTTATAAAAGTTCCTGATACATTGCAAATGTATCTATAATTATTGATGTTCCATGCTTGGTTTTATCCACTTTCTTGTGTTTGGTTCCAACTTTGGAGTACTTTTCATATGATTTCTTGGACTAACCTATTAACAAGAGCCACAATGCCAGCTGCTTGTTTTCTGTTGTTTTTGGTTCTAGGAAAGTCAGAAAATGAATATTCTCGGAATTGGGCGGGACAAAATCCAAAGTGCCTATTTTTCCGGATGTTATCAAGTGCCAGAATACGAGACGAAGAGGGGCTAGAGGGCGGCCACACCAGCTGGCCGCGCGACTAGGCCTGGCCCGCACCAAGGGATGGTGTGGCCAGCCCAGGCACCCCCTCGGCCTCCCCTTCCGACTATAAGATGCCCTCGGGACGTAAACCCTAAGTACCCGATCAAAAATCCACGAAAGAGTATGTAGCCGCCATCATCTCCATCCCTAGATCGGGAGGGATCTGAAGCTCTTCCCAGCACCCTGCCGGAAATGGGAATTCAACTTGGAGGCCTTCTTCGTCACCATGTAAGCCTCCGGTGTGATGCGTGAGTAGTTCATCCTTGGACTACGGATCCATGTAGTAGCTAGATGGCTGGTTCTCCTCCTTTGTGCTTTCATGTTTAGATCTTGTGAGCTCCGTTCATGATCAAGATTATCTATTTGTAATTCTGCATGGTGTGTTTGCGGGGATCCGATGGATATTGAGATGCTATTTCAGATTGATTATTGATTCTATCATGTCCTTGTTATTTGAGATCTTGCATGCTTTCCGTTGTTAGTATCTATCTTGGCCAAGTAGATGCTAGCAACTCCAACAGTTAGTATTCATGCTTGATAGTGGGTTCATGCCTCTGGTAATCTGGGGAAGTGACAGAAATCTCTAAGGTACTAGATGTGCTATTGCTACTAGGGAGAAAATAACAATCCTTTGTTCATAGAACAATCGTATTGTTTACTTTACATGCAGTTCGTAAAGCAATAATCTGTTTCTTGCAACTTAATACTGGAGGGGGTTCGGATGATAACATGAAGGTGGATTATTAGTCATAGATGCAGTTGGATGGCGGTCTATGTATAATGTTGTAATGCCCAATCAAGTCTCAAAGGAGTCAAGATGATTAGTATACGCATGTATTGCTTTCTCGGTGTTTGTCAATTGCCCCGCTATAATTTGTTCACCCAGCATGTTATCTATCTAAGGAGAGCCACCTCTAGTGAACTATGGATCCCGGTCCTTTACTTTACATACAATCTACAATCTTTTACTGCTTTGTGTTTACTTTCTGCAAACTTTTACTTCTTTCCATTCGCTACGTTTAATCCTTTGTTTTCCACAAAACACGGTGAGATTGACAACCTCATCGCAAGTTGGGGACAAAGTTTTGTGGTTGTGTTGTGCAGGTCTCCATGTTGCTACTAGCACCGGTAGTGCGCCCTGCCAAAGCTCAGCTAGTGACACCTTTGAGGTGTTTCCTTGCTCCTACTGGTTCGATTAAACCATGGTTTCATAACTGAGGGAAACTTGCTGTTGTGCTCATCATACCTTCCTCTTGGGGTTCCCAACGAGCTCTACATCAACACCACGCACCAAGCACTTTTCTGGGCGCGGTGCATTGAGCCATCAAGCGATTTTCTGGCGCCGTTGCCAGGGAGTCAAGGACATCTTCACAAGGGGAGTCCCTCATAACCAATCTCTTTACTTTGTTGTTTTTGTTTTGCTTAGTTTCTTTTTGCTTTTTTTGCTTGTTTTGTTCTTCAAAAACACAAAAAAAAATAAGTTTTACTTGTTTGCTTTCTTATTTGAAAACCCAAAAAAATGACTACTCTTGAAAACACTAAGTTGTGTGACTTCACTAGCACCAACAACAATGATTTTATGAGCACACCTATTGCTCCACCTGTGGCTGAAAATACTTTCTTTGAGATAAAACCTGCTTTGCTCAATCTTGTTATGAGAGAACAATTTTCTGGTATTGGTAATGAAGATGATGCTTCCCATCTAAATAACTTTGTTGAACTTTGTGAGATGCAAAAGCATAGGGATATAGATGGTGATATTATCAAGCTAAAATTGTTTCCTTTCTCTTTGAGCGGAAAAGCTAAAGAATGGTTGAATTCCTTAACTAGGAATAGTATTGATTCTTGGACTAAATGCAAAGATGCTTT
Source organism: Avena eriantha (assembly GCA_910589775.1). NCBI lineage: Eukaryota > Viridiplantae > Streptophyta > Magnoliopsida > Poales > Poaceae > Avena > Avena eriantha. The sequence goes on from OU342743.1 coordinate 555,178,645, forward strand.
TATTGGAAAATACTATCCTCCTGCTAAGATTATATCCATGAGAAGTGAAATAATGAAGTTTAAACAACTTGATAATGAGCATGTTGCTCAAGCTTGGGAAAGAATGAAATCTTTGGTTAAGAATTGTCCCACTCATGGACTGACTGCTTGGATGATCATCTAAACTTTTTATGCAGGATTGAACTATTCTTCAAGGAACCTATTGGATTCTGCTGCTGGAGGTACCTTTATGACCATCACTTTGGGTGCTGCAACGAAACTTCTAGACAATATGATGGTTAATTATTCTGAATGGCATACTGAGAGAGCTCCACAAGGTAAGAAGGTAAATTTTGTTGAGGAAACCTCCTCCTTGAGTGATAAGATTGATATTATTATGTTTATGCTTATTAATGGGAAAGCCCATATTGATCCAAATAGTATTCCTTTAGCCTCTTTGGTTGCTCAAGAAGAGCAAGTTGATGTGAACTTCATAAGAAATAACAATTTCGGCAACAATGTTTATGGTAATAATGCTTATAGGAACAATTTTGGTAACAACAATTATAAGCCATATCCTCCCAGCAATGGTAATGCTTATGGAAACTCTTACAACAATAATAGGAGTGCTCCCTCTGAACTTGAAGTTATGCTTAAAGAGTTTATTAGTAAACAAACTGCTTTTAATAAAACTATTGAGGAAAAACTCTCTAATGCTGAAAGAAATATAGCATATTTAGCTGAAGCTCAATCTACTTTGAATAAAATGGCTGCTAAACCTGAAACTAATGACAATCCCTTTGCAGCTACTAATGCTATACAAGTAAGAATTGATGAAAATGTTAGACAATTAGCTGAATTACATGCTAAGTGGGAAAGAGAAGATGAAATTGCTAGAAACATTAGTGTTTCTACTATTACCACCACTAGTGTTGAGGCTACTAATAGTTCTACTACTTTAGATGATAAATTTGATTTTGATCTTGATGGTTGCAATATCTTTGAAGTTATTAAGTTCCTACAAAATCTTGCTAAAAGTCCTAATGCTAGTGCTATGAACATGGCCTTTACAAAACACATTACTGATGCTCTCATAAAAATTAAAGAAGAAAAGATGAAACATAAAGCTTCTATTCTTATAAAGCAAGAGGATGGTTGGGAACATATCATTAATATGAAAGTGAATGACTTTGATTTCAAAGCTTTGTGTGATCTTGATAGTAGTGTTTCTATTATGCCTAGAAGGATTTATGATATGCTTGATTTGCTTCCTCTTGAAGATTGCTATTTGAATGTCCCACTTGATGATAATGCTAAAAAGAAACTCATGGGGAGTCTTAATGATGTTCTTATTATGGTTAACAATGCCTATGTCCCCGTTGATTTCTATGTTTTGGATGTTGAATACAATGCTTCTTGTCCTATTACTTTGGGAAGACCTTTTCTTAAAACTGTTGGTGCCATCATTGATATGAAAGAAGGCACCATTAAATATCAACTCCCACTCAAGAAAGGTATAGAACACTTCCCTAAAAAGAGAGAAAATATTTCTTTTTCTTCTCCTATGAAAAAAAAATTTGGTTTTAATGCTTCTTCATTTGAGAACACTTGATTCTTTCTTTGCTTCTTATGCCTAACTTAAAGGCGTTAAAGAAAAGTACTTATTGGGAGATAACCCAAAAGTTTTAGATGAGTCTTGGAAGTTATTACCTATGTAATAACCTCTCCTTATCTTTTTTATTTGCTTTTTGTGCCAAGAGTAACCTCTACTGAGAGAGAAGTAATGATTGGGAAAGTTGCTGTCCCGAAATAGATTTCTGTGCTTCACCGTAAACATTCGTGAGAGATATCTGTATGTAGGATTGAGCTATAATTGTTTTGCTTCTGACCCAGGTTGTTATCTAACTTTCGTTAGTTCAACACTTTTTGATTTGAGCAACATAAGGTCTTCGAAAAAATTCTTCTTTACCTGCTGGTCTGTTTTGACAGATTTCTGCCATTTTCTGCATTTGCTTCTTGTGGGTTCCTTTTTGAGTTCTTTTGGGGAATTGAGCTTTTTGAGGGAAGTGCTACAGTAGCTAGTGTTCTAATGGAAGTTTATTTGGTATTAGAACTGAACCTTAAGACTTATTTATCTTAAAGTGCACTAATGTTGCTAATAACGATTGTGTGAAGTTTTGTATGAAGGAAAAATTTTAGGTGTATGGAAGGAATGAGTAATCAGATGAAGGATGGACTAAAGCTCAAGCTTGGGCATGCCACGTGTGTCACCCCAAGAAATATCCAAGAAGTACAAGCGTCAAAGCTTGGTAATGCCCAAGGCATCCCCTTCTTCATCAATAAAAATCCCAGGTTTCTTCCAAACGCTTCATTTTTATTGTTTCATGCACAGTTGTGTTTTTCTTGGAGCGTCTTCTTTTTCGTTTTCATTTTGGTTTTCGTTTGCTTTGGTTTTCTTAGTTTTCTGAATAAATTGGTTGGACCCCCTCTTTCATACATTGGTTTGCAAATAGTTTGGTTTGGTTTGGAAAAGAGTAGGAAAGTTCATGCTTATGTGGTAAAAAGAGCTTGTTTTTGACTGTGGCCTATGCTTTGTCATGCCATGCTTGATATGGTTTTGGCTTTATGCTTAGTATTATTTGCTGTAGCATTACTTGTTATAAACAATTTTGATTGCTTAATGTGCCTTGGATGAATCATGCGTTGTTTTAGCATATTAAAGCATAGTATAGTGGTATTCTCCTTTGATGCTTTATTTGAGTTGACTTGGCACATGCTCACACCATGTTATGACTATCTCAAGTCACCATAGCCTTTATGATCCTTTAGTTTTCAACTTGTAGTATCACTTTATGCTTTGATCAATGATGTTTTGTCGCTCTGCATGATTATGTCCATTATTGCTCTCTTAGTTTGTCGCTCCCAGTCTTTTGCTAGCCTCCACAACCAAGTATGAGTCCCACTCATGCATCCAACTCCAAATAAAACCAAGTTATTCCAAAGAGTCCACCATACCTACCTACTAGCTTATGCTATTCCAAGTATATTCATGCTTTTGTTTACCTTCCAAATTAAACTTGTTATGAGGAAACTAGTGATTAAAGCTCTCACGAACTTGATGGCACACTTTACTTTACTTGCCTCTAATAAACTTGAACCATTGGGTCCTTCTTTATTGCGTATATGCTTGCGCTTTATAAGTTGAAATTAGCAGAACCATGTACCATGGGGAACGCTTTCAACATTGCACTTGTACTTTGTACCCCATTGATATCATGTTCTTTTGCTTACGGATCCCGGTGGTGTGAAATAAAAGTGGAACTTGTAAGATCATGGAGTTTGTATGTGTGTTAGAGAAACGCCTAGGCCGCTAGCCTAAGCCATGCCTAATCATGGTGGAAACTTGCAGCATCACCATAATGAGCACTCTATGAAGCATCCTCAATAAAAACCTATGCAAATAGCAAATAAAAAGATCACTGAGATGCTCATTGTCTGCTTGCCTTGTCATTTTGATTATGGGAAAGCTCCCGTATCATGTGCAAGGGGTACCCCGTTGGCGGTTCTTAATGATACACATGTACTTACAATGACAAGAGCTTACTCGTGACTGAAGTTGAGTAGCATGAGGATCGGTCTTCGTAAGTAAGGGGCATGAGATTTCGGTTTATAACTTGTCAAGCATATCCTCTTAGTTGTGTCACTTTAACCTTAACCACTTCAAGATGCTTATGATAGGGGCAATGAGAGCTGAAAGCTATAAGTACCATAATTTTTGGAAGCTCTTTATGAGACTTGAATCCCTACTTCCTTTTACAAAGGCCTTTCTTCCACCGTTATGTTGAGTCTCCACCTTCTATCTTTATGCACCTACTTTGAGAGCATAGTGGCCATTCTTAGTTCTATGTGCATTGTCCCAAGACTAGTTGATTGATGCATAACTTGTTATTGCTTGTTTTAAACTATTGTATCTAGTCACTCTTATGAACTTTGAAGGTATCCTATGCATTTATATTTGCTACTCTATTGAGGGACAAGCTGAATACTATTATGCTATGTTTTCTTTATGTGAAACAAACAAACGTCTTGCAAAGCATTGTTATTCATGAATCTTTTGTTTGTGCCTTTTCATGTTGCATCATAGTTTCTTTGCTTATTGCTAGAACTTTGTCTTTCATGTTATGATTGAAGTACTATGATCCCAGCTTTGAATGTTTTACAAATACTTTGATCAAGTCTTTGATGGTGCATGTCACCTCAAAAAAAATTCTTTCTTTTTATCACTTACATACTCGAGGACGAGCAGGAGTTAAGCTTGGGGATGCTGATACATTGCAAATGTATCTATAATTTTTGATGTTCCATGCTTGGTTTTATCCATTCTTGTGTTTTGTTCCAACTTTGGAGTACTTTTCATATGATTTCTTGGACTAACCTATTAACAAGAGCCACAGGGCCAGCTGCCTGTTTTCTGTTGTTTTTGGTTCCAGGAAAGTCAGAAAATGAATATTCTCGGAATTGGACGGGAGAAAAGCCAAAGTGCCTACTTTTCCGGATGTCATCAAGTGCCAGAATACGAGACGGAGAGGGGCTAGAGGGCGGCCACACCACCTGGCCACGCGGCCAGGCTTGGCCCGCGCCAAGGGGTGGTGTCGCTAGCCCAGGCACCCCCTCGGCCTCCCCTTCCGACTATAAGATGCCCTCAGGACGTAAACCCTAAGTACCCGATCAAAAATCCATGAAAGAGTCTGTAGCCGCTGTCATCTCCATCCCTAGATCGGGAGGGATCTGAAGCTCTTCCCGGCACCCTGCCGGAGAGGGGAATTCACCCTGGAGGCCTTCTTCATCACCATGCAAGCCTTCGGTGTGATGCGTGAGTAGTTCATCCTTGGACTAAGGATCCATGTAGTAGCTAGATGGTTGGTTCTCCTCCTTTGTGCTTTCATGTTTAGATCTTATGAGCTCCGTTAATGATCAATATCATCTATTTGTAATTCTGCATGTTGTGTTTGCGGGGATCCGATGGATATTGAGATGCTATTTCAGATTGATTATTGATTCTATCATGTCTTTGTTATTTGAGATCTTGCATGCTTTCCGTTGTAGTAGCTATCTTGGCCAAGTAGATGCTAGCAACTCCAAGAGTTAGTATTTTTGCTCGATAGTGGGTTCATGCCTCTGGTGATCTGGGGAAGTGATAGAAATCTCTAAGGTACTAGATGTGCTGTTACTACTAAGGAGAAAATAACAATCATTTGTTCATAGAACAATCGTATTGTTTACTTTACACGCAGTTCATAAAGCAATAATATGTTGCTTGCAACTTGATACTGGAGGGGGTCAGATGATAACATGAAGGTGGATTGTGAGTCATAGATGCAGTTGGATGGCGGTCTATGTATAATGTTGTAATTCCCAATCAAGTCTCAAAGGAGTCAAGATGATTAGTATATGCATGTATTGCTTTCTCGGTGTTTGTCAATTGCCCCGCTGTAATTTGTTCACCCAGCATGTTATCTATCTAAGGAGAGCCACCTCTAGTGAACAATGGATCCCGGTCCTTTAATTTACATACAATCTACAATCTTTTACTGCTTTGTGTTTACTTTCTGCAAACTTTTACTTCTTTCCATTCGATACGTTTAATCCTTTGTTTTCCGCAAAACACGGTGAGATTGACAACCTCATCGCAAGTTGGGGACAAAGTTCTGTGGTTGTGTTGTGCAGGTCTCCACGTTGCTACTAGCACCGGTAGTGCGCCCTGCCAAAGCTCAGCTAGTGACACCTTTGAGGTGTTTCCTTGCTCCTACTGGTTCGATTAAACCTTGGTTTCATAACTGAGGGAAACTTGCTGCTGTGCTCATCATACCTTCGTCTTGGGGTTCCCAACGAGCTCTACGTCAACACCACGCACCAAGCACTTTTCTGGGCGTTGTGCATTGAGCCATCAGTTCCCAGTCGAATCTACGATTCCACTAGACACTCGGGGGCTACTGACGTGGGTATACCCTATAGGTACTCGATTTTGGTATATACGGCCTGGATACAGCGGAAGCCCACGGCGTTGCCAAGGCCCAAATGGAGAACTCGAGTGGCCTGCGGACTCTCGATTGCTTGCGAGACAAGAAGGAGCTAAAGATAGAAAGTTTAAAGGGAAAACCCTAATCTGTAACCGACTCGACTTGCTAGCCGAGACCCAGTATCTATATAAAGTCTAGGAGGGGCGGCGAGGAGGACACACGCAACCCTAGTTTCCACAAATCTAGCCAGATTGCATCTGCGCACCCCTGTAATCTTCGATTCCTCCATTAATTCCAAGAGCAGACAAGCAGGAGTAGGGACCTCTACGAGGCCTAAATCTAGGTAAACCTTGCGTCCTTGTGTGCTTTTTTGCTAGCCGAATGATGCCTCCAGCGCTCCCTCCTTCTCCAAAACCAAAGTCCATAACAATGGGCATTGATGAGTTAAACCCTCGTCACTCCCCATGTGTGAAAGTGATAGCGTGCACACCATGGTGGCACTTAGGCTAGAGATTACAAATACTTGTTATGAGTTATATTTGGAGTTGGATGTCTCTATGAAAGTGTGGTGTTTGTTGGAACCATCTAGTGCTCAAGGTGATAGTGTGGGGTTATCTAGATGGGGAAAGCGAACTTTGAGGTGTGCTGTTATAGCCCTACCATGGATTAGAGTGTCCAACCGGAGAGTAGTTCAGAGTAGTATCATAAAGAGAAGATATTTATATGAGAGTGTTCACTAGTGAAACTATGATCCCTAGGCCTTGTTTCTAAGCATTGAAACATCGTTTGCAACTAGATCTGTTACATGTTTGCTTATTTCCTTCTTTATTTCAGATTGCCTTTAGTCTCTTCCTACCCATCAAGCTTTTTTTGGCACCGTTACCACTTATAATTATCCATACCACTTGTATTTCACTATCTCTTCGCCAAACTAGTGCACCTATACACCTGACAAGTGTATTGGGCGTGTTGGGGACACAAGAGACTTCTTGTATCGTGATTGCAGGGTTGCTTGAGAGGGATACCTTTGACCACTTCCCCCCTGAGTTCGATAAACCTTGGCTAATCCACTTAAGGGAAACTTGTTGATGTTCTACAAACCTCAGCACTTGGAGGCCCAACAACTATCTACAAGAATAGTAGTGTGTAGACATCAAGCTATTTTCTGGCGCTGTTACCGGAGAGGTAAGGCAAAAGGTACTCACATCCTCTGGCTACTAAACTATCTTCTAGTACTGTTGCTGGTGTGTGAGTGCTCGAAGTTATTTCCTTTAGACTCTGCAATTATATCTTTTTGTTTCTTGTTTTTATTTTGACTAGTTGGGCTTAATGGAAAACAACAACAAAATTAGAGAGCTTTATAGTATTTATCTTGAGTTAGGACATGAAGTGTTTGAAGAGAAAAATAAAAAACCTATGGAACTTTATTTGCATGCTAATTGCAAGGTTTTTAGTATGAATTCTTTGGACACCATTATTGCTAATGCTATGGAAAATTCTAAGCTTGGGGAAGCTAGTTTTTATGAAAATGATCTTTTTAATTCCCCAGCTTTGGAAGATAGCTATTTTATTGCTTATGATGATACTACACCTCCAATATATGATGATTACAATGATGAGTATGATATTTTCAGTCCACCTACTATTGAGAAGAAAATTAATGATTACAATATGCCTCCTATGTTTGATGATTATGGTGATGAGAATAATAATGAGAGCTATTTTGTTGAATTTGCTCCCACCACAATTAATAAGAATGACTATGGGAGTATTAATTCTTTTATGCATGTGGCTCATGATAAGAATGTTTTATGTGATAGTTATATTTTTAATTTTATTTATGATGCTACTGAAAGTTAATATGAGAGAGGTAAACATGGTTTTATGTATCTCAAAATATTAAGTTTCCCCTCTTTATGTTGAAAGTCTTGAAGTTGCACTTGTTTTGCTTTCCTATGCTTGTTGAATTGTGCTTTCATGACTTGTTTCTTTACAAGATTCCTATGCATAGGAAGTGGGTTAGACTTAAATATGCTTTGAATTTGCTTCTTGATGCTCTCTTTTACTTCAATTCATATTTCTTATGTGAACATCTTCTCAAACTATCATACCTAACTTAAAGGCGTTAAAGAAAAGTACTTGTTGGGAGATAACCCAAAAGTTTTAGATGAGTCTCGGAAGTTATTACCTCTGTAATAACCTCTTCTTATCCTTTTATTTGTTTTTTGTGCCAAGAGTAACCTCTAATGAGAGAGAAGTAATGCTTGTGAAAGTTCTGTCCCGAAACAGAATTTTGTGCTTCACTGTAAAAATTCGTGAAAAATCCCTGCATGTCGCATTGAGCTGTAATTTTCTGAATAAATCCCCTAGGTTGTTATCTAACTTTGGTTAGTTCAGCACTTTTCTATTTTAGCAACAGAAGGTCTTCGAAAAAATTTGTTTTCACCTGCTGGTCTGTTTTGATAGATTTCTGCCATTATTTGCATTTGCCTCTTTATCGATTTCTTTTTGTGTTCTTTTTGGTGAATTGAGATTTTTGAGGGAATTGCTACAGTATCTTGTGTTTTTAATGAAAGTTTTGCTGTTTTAAAACTAAACCCCAAAGGTTTATTATCTTTTGAATGCACTAATGTTTCTAATGAAGATTGTGTGAAGTTTTGTATGAAGGAAATTTTCAGGTGTAGGGAAAGAATGATGTAATGAGATGAAGAATAGACAAAATCTCAAGCTTCGGGATGCCACCCCGTGTCACCCCAAGAAATATTCAAGAGGTACAAGCGTCAAAGCTTGGGGATGCCCAAGGCATCCCCTTCTTCATCAATAAAAATCTTAGGTCTTTCTAGACACTTCGTTTTTATTGTTTCACGCACTATTGTGTTGTTCTTAGAGCGTCTTTGTTTTTGTTTCTAGTTTCTTTTGCTTGGTTTGCTGCAATAAGTTGGATTGGATCCCAGGACTTCTTTTGGAGAGAGACACACTTTGCTTTCATTGTTTAGAACACTCTAGTTTTCATTCTTATGGTTTTGTGAGTGTTCTCTTTTGCTAGCACTGTGTTTAGCCTTTGTTTACTTGTGCTTTCAGCTTAGAACTTTTTAGTTCTTCCTTTTGGATTTGTGATACAAGCCCACTGATCTTTATTTATTATTATCTTTGTGAGTTGTTTCAAATAAGTCGATTGGTGTTGGAAGAGAGTAGAAAGTTTCATGCTTTAGTGGTACAAAAGGGAGCTTGTTTTGACTGTAACTTAGACTTTATCATGTCATGCTTGATATTGTTTTGGCTTTATGCTTAGTGATTTTTGCTTCAGCATGATGACATTGGAGTTTCTTTATGTAAAAGAACAATCTTGTCATCACTCGAAAAATTGAGAATTAAATGTTATTTTGTGATAGTTGGAAACTAACACTGACGACATTGTTTACTACATGAAGATGCACCATCTACCCCTGAAAATACATTTAATTCAATACAAATCAATTTCCCTTACTTATGTAGATGCTAATAATGGAAAAGAAGATCCAAGGGTTAGCAATGTTTGGATTTGTCGGTCTTGATCCAACGGTCAATGTTCGAAGTTATCCATACACTATACAGTGGTATGGTATGGTATTGTAAGAGATAAGAAAAGATAAAGATAAGATAAGAAGTATTGCGAATGGCCGATCTTTTGAGTAACCTTCCCTCCCGATGTTTGGGAAGCAAGTGAAAATTCGAAAACCGGAAAAGTTTGATTTTTTGCCGCCAAGGAAAAAAGTGGTATCCTTCTTATGTACTCCTCGTCCCTACTCCACACCAACACGGCTGCCGAACACGCTAGAGACACAGAGCCGCCGTACCAAGGCACACATGCGCAACACCATGCTGTGGACGAGGTGGATCAGTCGGGCCGGTGCGCGAGGGGAAAGGGGAGGAGAGAGAGGAAGGATGGATGGTGAGAGGTAGCGAATAAGGAGAGAGAAAACACAAAATTTGTTTTGCGTGCATAGGTCCTAAAATTTACTACTAGTAGAGTGGCCGCAAGAGTACCTCATGTCAGGAACCCATCATAACTTTCCTCTGACATCGAACCGCCTTCAACTCCTCTTCGCTGCTTCCCTTTACCCTTGATATGTTTTATTCTCTCATCATGTACAGCGCGTGGACAGAGGTGAGCATATGTCTAAGCAAAGAAATGAGTACTACTACCAGTGTACTACTAATATACTATTTGCCTTTTCCCTAATAAGGGCATCAGCAATGTGTACAAAAGCACATGTGGCATCCGCTAAGGTTCACCATATACATTCTGGAGAAAATAAAGTTTGTATCTTTGAGCTTAAGGTGCACCTCAAGCTTGTGGGTTGCCCATAGCGAATAGAAAATTCATTTCCCCCCTCTCCCTATTTCATGTGATCGTTTTCAAAAGGTGTTCAAAATTTTCATGATGCAAAATCTTAGCTAGAAGTCGAACCACTCGTCAAAACTCTCTCTGGTTTATGGTATACTAATTAACCGCTCGATGGGTACCTCCAAAAGCTTTTTTCATAAAACTTTCAAAGCAGCCTACAATTTATTACTTGTAGTTCAAGTTTGACCTAATTTCATTAAATTGAAGAGCAATCTATTGCACTTAGTTGTACCTCAAGTTTGACCTAATTTCGTTAAACTGTCAAGATGCAAAATCTTAGCAAGAAGATGAATCTATCGTCAGAACTCTCTCTGGTTTATGATAGTATATTAGTTGACCCCCTCCCCCTCGCATGCCCCCTCCGATGGGTACCTCTAAGAGATTTTTTGTAAAACTTTCAAAGCAACTGACATAGCTTACTTGTAGTAGTTCAAATTTTTCCTAATATATTTTTTTATTTACCTATTATAATTTTATATAGTGATGATATGCCAGATGTCTATTATTTGAGTCTCACGTGCAGGGCACCAATTTACTAGTACTTGTAGTTTCAAATTTGACATAATTTCGATAAATTGACATAAAGTCATTCTAATGGGGAGAGTTAGCTAGGAACTTTGAAAACTCATAAAACATAGGAATTGTTGGTACAACATGTTGGTCTAGTATATATGTACATAAACTTGTCTTGTGGCATTCAGATCCAATATTCTCCGGACTTTTCTTTAGGAAAAAGAACAACCTCGCTCACATTCTTCACTCAGAAAATGTAGAATTGAATGTTCTTTCTTGATAGTTGGAAACTCACGTCGAAGATACTGTTTACTAAAAGAAGATGCACTGATGATCTACCTCTAAAAAGATATTTAATTCAAGAGTAATCTATGGAGTTTACTTGTAGCTAGCTCAAGTTTGACCTAATTTCGTTAAATTGTCAAGATGTAAAGTCTTAGCAAGAAGTTGAACCTATCGTCAAAACTCTCGTTGGTTTCTAATATATTAAATTTGACCCCTCGATGGGTACCTCCAAAAGATTTTTCGTAAAACTATCAAAGCAAAACCTACAATTTACTAGTTTCTAATTTGACCTAATTCCGAGATATCAACATAAAGTCATTCAAATGGACGGGGTTAGCTAGGAAGCTTGAAAACTCATAAAACATGAGAATCTCAAGTACAACATGCTGTCGATCCACTATATATGTTTGCCAACTTGGCTTGTGGCATCCACATCCAATATTCTTTGGACTTCTCTTTACGGAAAAGAACAACTAACCTCGCTCGTCTTCACTCAAAAAATGTAGAATTGAATGTTCTTTCCTATTAGTTGGACACTCACACCCACGGCACAGCTTACTACCATAAAACGCACCCATCTATCTCTAAAATGACATTTAGTTCAAGAGCTATCTATCGCGCTTACTTGTAGCTCAAGTTTGACCTAATTTCGTTAAATTGTCAAGATGCAAAGTCTTAGTAAGAAGTTGAACCTATCGTCAAAACTCTCATTGTTTTCCGATATATTAATTGTGACCCCTCGATGGGTACCTCCAAATTAAAAGGTTTTTCCTTAAACTTTCAAAGCAAAACCTACAATTTACTTGTAGTTTCAAATTTGACCTAATTTCGATAAATCGACTTAAAGTCATTAAAATGTGCAGAGTTAGCTAGGAAGTTTGAAAGCTCATAAAACATGGGAATCGCAAGTACAACATGTTGTCGATCCACTATATATGTCTGTCAACTTGGCTTGTGGCATCCACATCCAATATTTTTTGGACTTCTCTTTACGGAAAAGAACAACTAACCTCGCTCGTCTTCACTCGGAAAATGTAGAATTGAATGTTCTTTCCTGATAGTTGCAAACTCACACTGATGGAATTGTTTACTACAACAATATGCACCGATCTACCTCTGAAAATACATTTAATTCAAGAGAAATCTATAGCGCTTACTTGTAGCTCAAGTTTGACCTAATTTCGTTAAATTATCAAGATGAAAAATCTTAGTAAGAAGTTCAACCTATCGTCAAAACTCTCATTGTTTTATGATATATTAATTGTGACCCCTCGATGGGTACCTTTGTGGCATCCCGCTAAAACCACTACTAGAAAATCGCGTTGTTTTTGTGCATCGCATCGTCATGACCGCATGCTCATGTCATCATGCCACATTGCATTTGAGCATCGTCATCATCGTGCATGGTTTTGTCTAAAACTATTTTCGAAAAGTCTATTTTTGTTTTCTAAATACCCCGTCTTTAATTCAAATCAAAAACACCGGGCTTGTCCGGAATATTTCGTTTTGTCTACCAATGGTTTTCAAAAGCTCCGTCTCAAATAATAAAAATATTTATTTTATTTTTAGGGGGCAGCCGTACCGGGCCGATCCGACCCAGTCGGCCACCCCCAGTATAAAACCAGAATCCCCCCAAACCCTTTTCTACCTAAACCTAGCCTACCCACCCTTCCTCCACTTCACCCTGGCCAATCCCCTCCCTCCACCTCACACCTCCACACCACCCCAGCCTATCCCAGGCCGCCACATCATCCTACCTGTCCACCACACCACCTGCCTCCTCCTCCTGGTTCCTGGGCCCCACCCCGCGAGCCGGCCCACTCCCTACCACCCTACCTACCACGCTCCCAGCCCCACCCACGCGGACACAGCGCACACGCGCACGGGATCCAGCCCCCACACGCGATACCGTGGCCGTCCACAACTGTCCCCCTCGCGATCCCCTCATCTGCCTCCGCGCGTCCGCCGCCGCCATCCCCGCCTCGATCCCCGCCGCCAAGCCCGCCCCTCTGCTTCCCTCCTCCCGTCGCCGCCCCGCTTGAGCCTGAGCTCGCGCTGACCCGCGCATGCACAGCCTCCCGCATCTCCTCCTCCATTCGTCTTCCCCGCCGCCACCTGCGACCTCGCTGCGCCTCCAGCAAGCTCGCAGGCCACGCCTCCTCCATGCGCGGGAGCACCGCCGCCTCGACCCGCGACCTCACCTCCTCTCCGTCGCCGGAGCCCGGCCTCGCGCCTCACCGCCGTCATCGGCCCGTCCTCGACCGTCCTCCTCCTGTCTACGAGCCAGCCCCAAGCTCGGCGGCGCGCCGTCGAGATCTCCCCGAGTCGGCCGCCTCGCGCCGGCCCCGCTGTTCTTCCCTCCGAGGTCGCCGCTCGCCTCACGAGCCACCTCTTTGCGCCACCTCTGCACCGCGAGGCCGCCTCTCTTCTGCATAGCCGGCCGAGTCCCCGCCTCTGCGTCCTCCTCCCCGCCGCGGCTCCTCCCGAGCACCTCGTCGCCACTGTGCCATGAGGCCCGCCGTCCAGGTCGTCACCACCCTTGCAGGAGTTCCGCCTCGCCCTCGAGTTTTCCTCGAGCGTCGAACGCCTCTCTACAATCAGTCTAGCGCGCCCTAGGCCCCTCGTGCGTTATCTCCTGGACACGGATGTGACCCGATGACTCTATTCTGCAGCGCCTGCGAAGATTGTTGCTGCCGAGGACGGTAGGCACTCTCACAAGATCGTCCGATACCGAGACCGGTGCCTAGGTGTTCCGAAAACCATCACGAGGACGAGTACCTGGAGAACCACTGACGATGATCAGCTCAACACCAAGATCTTCCACGTTGACCCGAACCTCTCCTTCCCGGGCGCAAGTACTCCGTTTTTGAGGACCGATGCGTGGAGATCGTGCCGAGACGGTACGTCTAGCAGGCTACCGGTACCGCATTCAAGTCCGTCATCGACTCCGAAGCCGGTACCCGAACATCCTCGTCACGGATGCGCAAGACCCCTTCTCGGGCCCGAAGACCCCGGGTGCGCCGACACGGAGCCGATGAACAAGATCTTCTACACGGTTCCGAGACCCTGATCCCGGAGTCCGAAGACCGATCCCATCGAACCCTTGGTGAACCCCAAGCTCTCCGAATTGACCCGTGTGACCCCTTTTCCGAGCCCTATTTTATAAATTGACACCTATATAAATTGTTGCATATCAATTATACATGCTTGCATACATATCTTCGTGGGTCCGGGTTGTATTGTCGAATCACATCATAATTAAATATGGAGTCTCTATGCGGGCTATTCTAGTCTTATTCCGGACTCCATTTAAATTGGTGTAGCGAACGGGTGCCCTATTTTGTCTTGCTAATCCAACATTTAATTGCGGGGTAGTTAAATAACTCGAACCGTTTAATTAATTGACGGGACCCCGGTTCCGCTTAATACTGCCTAATTGCACCGCATCTGCATCATATCATAATCATGCCGGATCTTCTACCGTAATATTAAATAGTGCACCCGGTGTTTCTTTTAGTGCTTTGCTTCTTCGCGGATTAGACCAACGAGTGGATGCGAGTATCGACAAGTTCTTCGGATATGAATCTCCGGCAGTGTTTCCCAAGCGAGCATCTCTCCCCCTTCTACCTATTTTGCATTTATAGTCTTTATTTCCTCCTGTTGATCTATTGCTATCCGTGTCGCGATGCTTTAGTTTCCGTGCACCAGTTATATCCCGTGCAGCCTCTATATTGCCTTGGACACCTCCTATTACCTGTGTTTGGTAGATAGCTGGCCTTGCGAGTCGTAGTCGCTTGCTCAGGTGCGACCTCGTGTTGTCGAGTGCCACAGTTGTTGGAATGGTGGAGATGTTTATTGCTGGCAGATGTTTGTGGTGGAGATGATCATGACTTTAAATACAACTATTAAAATGCTAGATATAACTAATGCAGAGGCATCGGTGGGCAATAGATGTTATTTGGTTCTTCCACGCTCACTTGTGTCTCGTAGGACCCCGAGTACTTGATACCTGTTCCTTGACTATTCGCACTATCCACATCCGGGAGGTCTTATGGACCCCCCTGAGCCAGAGCTTGATTCATTTCTATTTCTTGGGGCCACAAAGTATTTTGGGGCTTTATTACTATCCTGTACCTATGCCATGCATTACTACTTTATTTATGATTGTGCGTGGAGCACCTGTACGATTTAGGATCGTGACACATTTTCGCTGTATCGACAAGCCCAGTCACACTTTCGGGTTCCCAGTTGTTTACAGCCGTCCACACAAACCCTGGGTCCATTCCGGAGCCGGCCAACTTCGTTGCGGGTAGCTTAGTGGGGTGGCCCCCTGAAATATTGATGAATCCTGTGATCGCTTTGTCGTGAATGCCTCGTTGGGTTTTGAGTTGGTTTTTCCGAGGTTGATCGAGTGTGTGTTGCTATTTGTGCACCCCTGCAGGGTAAAACTTTCTGAAAGCCGTGTCCGTGGTTATGGACGACTTGGAGCATAGTATCTCGATCATAGACAAGCATAACCAAAGTAGTGCTATAAATTTGACTTAATTATATCTGACTAGTAATCAGCTTCACCATAACGGAATGTATATTAAAAATGCCAACCACTGGTGGACCTGACTTGTTTTGTTATATCTGCCTAGTAAGTATTGCAACTCCAATGGAATGTGATAAAAGTGCCAACAACTGCTGGGTTTTGGGATTCCTCAAGACAATTATATCTGACTAGTAATTGTTCCAACTACAACGGAATGTTAACTAAGACTGCCCACTACTTATGCTATCGGGACGACTCATGCTATCTATACCTGACTAGTAAGTGCTTCAACTATAAACGAATGAATAAAACTGCCAACTGTGTGAGTTCCTTGGTCCGACTTCCTCGTTTGGTCTCGAGGGGGAAATACCAGGATGGGTTTGCTTGGTGCTAGCTTCAGGTTGGATCCGAATAGGTCTTTCTTACCCCTCTCTAATAGCCGCTAGTGCTACCGAGTCTCTATAGGTTGTTTAGTGCCGCTGCGCTGCCGCTTCAGCCCACCATACCTATGTAGGCGAGAGCCGCCGAATTCTAGCCTCGCCGTGTACTGGCCTTAGTACTGACGCTCCTCTTTTTCCTTTGCCCTTTGTCGGCACCCCTTTTGTTTTAGCAGGTTTGAGATCGACGTCGTTAGCAGGGTTACCCTTCCGGCTTGGCCTGGGTAGGGTTATGGACGCCATTGGTTATTCTTCAGGGCTCTTAGCCCCATTTGCATCTTGTCCGTAGTCGGACGCTCTATCGTTTCCAAGGTGATTTGGATCTTTGTATTGTATATCTGTATTCTTGACTCGTTGAATTGCTGTTGAATATATATCTGTTCCGTGGGTCCCATCGAGGACTGTTGTGTAATGTTATTACTTCGTTTTCCACCCGCACGAAAGTGCCTAGTGGGCGTCCTTGAATCGTTTCTATGCGGGTTTGGCGGAAAGGGCTAAAACTTGCATAGGGCCGATTTGAGGGTGTTACAGAGTGGTATCAGAGCTCAGAAGTTGCGATACCCCACAAGTCCAGCCTATAGGATAACCTAGCTAACGGCCAAAGTAGAGTGTCAAAACTATTTTTGCAAAATCGGTTGGATAGATATGATACCAATTGTAACTACCTCGGTGAATTACGCTCTTAGTTACATGCCTGGATGAACGAAAGTGGTTAAAATAGTACGGTGGGCCCCAGGGCCACTCACGGTAGACCTTTCGGCCGTCCTAACCACTTTCAGAACATCGGGACAAGAACGAGCGGCGTAATCGGCAAGCGAAGGGATCAACTACATACACAAATGAGTATGTATGCAAGCCACATACAACAGTCCTCAGAGCCATTCCATCTAAAAGAAATAGAAATATTGCAACGCCATATGGCAAGATTCAAATATCCTAGCTAGAGATAGTATTTTAGGATAGCTCCTCATACAACAAACATCAGAGTATCAGGCGGAAGCGGAAAACAAGATCCGAGTATGGATAAGAAGCAAATTGCATAAGATGCCACATAAATAAACACATCCCGCCCACAGATCTCATGGATCCCCGTTCCCGGAATCTCTACACCGAATGATCGTTGCCAACATCATCTGTCTCTTCCACCCAGTATCCATCTGGCGGGTACACCTGTTCACTGAATCAAACAATTTATCGTGTGAGACCCTAGGGGTACTCAGCAAGTCTTTATGCCGCTAAAGGGGACACAACCTGGGGTGACGCAATTGCAGCAAAAGATAATATCTAGCAATTCTATAGATACTCGCTAACCATCCGCCTAACCAATGATAGACGGATGTCCGTTAATTAAGGACAACAGTTATAACAGTATAATTAACAGATCCATCCTCCTCCTCGCTTACCAACGAGGAAGCAGACGAACAACCCCCATCATCCGTTGGCAGTTTTATTAACCATTCCATGAGCATTGCACTATTTACTAGTCAAATACTTAGTCAAATTAAAAGCGGTACTTTAGTTATAGTTGTCTATGATCAAGAAACTATGCTCCAAGTTGTCCATAACCGCGGACATGGCTTTCAGAAAGATTTACCCTGCAGGGGTGCACGAATAGCAACACACACTCGATCAACCTCGGAAAAACAAAATCAAAACCCAATGAGGTATTCACGACAAAGCAATCACAGGATTCAGAAATATTTCAGGGGGCCACCCCATTAAGCTACCCGCAACGAAGTTGGCCGGCTCCGAGACGGACCCAAGGTTTGTGTCAATGGCTGTAAACGACGGGGAACCCGAAAATGTGACTGGGCTTGTTGATACCGCGAAAACATTCCACGATCCAAAACAGTACAGGTGCTCCACGCACAATCTTAATAAAGCAGTAACATGGCATAAGTACAGGATAGTAATAAAGCCCCAAACTACTTTGTGGCCCCAAGAAATAAGTATTAATCAAGCTCTGGCTCAGGGGGGGTCCATAAGGCCTCCCGGATGTGGATAGTGCGAATAGTCAAGGAACAAGAATCAAGTACTCGGGGTCCTACGGGACACAAGTGAGCATGAAAAACCAAATAGCAGATATTGCTCACTGATGCCTCTTTCATTAGTTATCCCATTACTACTCCGGTTAAGTTGTTTAGGTACCTCATTATTCATCAGACACTCACATACCCTACACATGCTTTTCTGCGACTCGCATGGCTCAAACAACTCATGTAGTAATGGCTCATGGGATGGAGGAACAAGCTTCGGTGGGGTTTAAAAGTAAAGGCTATGCAGTACTTGGGATTCAATTTAATGCAATCGTGACTCAATGATGCAAGAACAAGATAGAGGCAATCGGTACTTTATGTATGCAAGCATGTGGTAGTGCTTGCCTGGCAGCTCAGTTGAAGCGAGAGATGGATCTGGGTAGTACTCCTGTGATTCCTGATAATTCTCCTGTTGGGCGTCTATTCGAAGAAGAACCAAACAAACAAGGGCCAACATAAATAAAGTGCGCAAGCATTTGAATTAAAATGCGACAAGCAAACAAGCATGCCATGATGAATGATGCACAATTTACATGGCATTAAAGTAGCATGGCAAGGGTGAGGTGTGGTGCAAGAATTAAAGCATTTTATTATTTATTTAGTCCAATTTTTATTGCCATAAACAGTTCAGATTTGTAAGAATGACATGATGCATGCTTCAATTTTAGAACAAGGACTGCATAGATAGAACGGGCTCATCGCGCTGATCGATTTAGACATATTATTTGTCACATTTGGAGTTGTAGAATTAAAGTTATTAATTTATTAAGAAAAAGGGCATTTTATTGTAATTTTAATCGTCTCGAAAATTTAAAGTGTTCAAACAATATTTTGAATGGCATATTTGAATTCCTCACATTTTTCTGATTCCAAAACATATATCATTTGTATTATTTGGATTTAGATTTGAAAAGTTATTTAAATCTGATTTGAATTTGAGTTTAAATCAATTTTTGAAAAGGTGTAATTAAAACAGACAACAGGGCAAACTTTTGTTACCCAGCTCGACCCAGCCACAGCAACTGATAGGTGGGCCAGTCGCTGGCGGGGCACATGCGCGCGGAAAAACTTTGCACACCGGGGCTCTGCCTAGCCCGTGCGACTGCGAGGTGGGACCAACCGGCTGAGGCCCACGTGACAGTGAACGAACTCGCAGAGGCTGGCAGGTGGGACCGAGCTGGAGCGCGGGTTAGGATAATAACAGGCTGGGGGGTTTTCTGAAAGAAGGCCACGGCGGCTGACAGGTGGGCTAGCGAGGAGCGCGGGTTAAGTAGATAAAAAGCTAGGGCATTTTCTGCAAAACGCGCAGCGGCACTGTTTCTCTTCTTCGCGATCTGACGACTGGCGAAGGAAAACGCCGCGTGGCGCGGGACGGGGGTTCGAACCGGGGATCTGGGCGTGCGCGCGGAGGGCGCAGCCGCTGCGGTGGCTTGGGCTTGGTGTGAGGTGGGGGCTAGACGGCTAGATGAGGCTATGCGCGGCGGTGTCTGGCAGTGCACCGAGGGTGCTCGGCGAAAAGATCGGCGAGGATGCAGGAGCTCCGGCGACCTAGGGTTTCGGGGGAGCGGCGAGGATCTGGCAGTCCCGGTGGCCTTCTCCTCCTCATCGGCGCGTACAGGAAGCAGCAGGGAGGTCTCCTTGGTCTTCCAGACCACCTCCACGACGCGCACGCCGGCCAGAACGACGAGAAGCAGGGGTAGACGGCGGCGACTGGCGGCAGGTGCTGGCGACGGAGAAGAAGAAGGGGAAGGAGAGGGCAGGCTCGGGACGGATCTGGCGAGCCGGAAGGCGTGTGAGAGGAGGAAAAAGGGAGGGAGAGGGAGGAGGGTAACGTGTGGGCACAGGCAGGGTTAAAGGGGCTTCGGTCCTTTCCTCTTTCTCCCCGAGCACGTGGTCGAGCTGGGGCTCGACCTGGGCAGGCAGCGGCAGAGGAGAGGGGCTGCAGGTGGGGCCGAGGAAGAGAGGGGGGAAGGTGGGGCTGGTACGGCAGTTAGAGAAGAAGAGAGGAGAGGGGCTCGGGTTATCTCGGGCTAGGGCTTGCTCGACTTAGGCTAGGGTTTGGGGTGGCTAGATGAGTAGCTGGGGCGTGGGCCAGGGAAAGAGAGAGGGCCAGGTGGCCATCATGGTAGAGAGAGAGATAGAGAGAGAGGTGAGGTTAAGGTTAGGGTTTAGTGTAGAATTAGGGTTAGAGGAAATATAGAGAGAGGAAGTTAAGTTAGGTTTTTATTAGGTGGTTTAGGTTTTAAAATGTGTTTATGAGATCAACCAAGAGGGTAAAGTGAAGCTTTGATTAAGTTAAGATGAGGTGAAGGAGAAACCAAGAAAAGAGAAAGAAAAGGATTATGGGAAAAGGCCTCATTTGAATCATGCATGGAGAAAAATGAAACAAAAATGATGTTGATGAGAATATGGGGATGGTGGAAGGGATGGGGATGATCCACAAAGAAAAGATCCCATAAAACAAAGGAAAAACCAATGGGATAAAAGGTGGTGATGAAGGTTGCATGGCCCATGCAAAATAATAAATGCCATGATTTATTTTGTGAGAACAAAATAATGATATGGCATTATTCTTATGCATTCTCAAGAAATGGAATAAGGCCAAGCAAAATAATTGGATTAGATCCACCCCATTCACAAGAGCTAAGAATAAATTCAAAAGAAAAGAAAAGCAAGCTCATGGGTTAATGGAATGGTGGAATTATAAGGTGGTGAAAAGAAAAGTGATGGAGTTGAATAAAAGATATGCCCCCAACTCAACTTGGGCATTTAAACAATATATCAATAACCAAATACAATATCAAGAGGCAAATACAATTAATAATGCATATGAGAGAAGAACCAAAAGAAAAGGGTTTTTATATGATGCTCAAATGCAAGGTGGCATGATGACATGAGCATGATATAATTATGATGCAACAATTATATATAGGAAGTAGCCAATATCTTACTAGACCAAGTAGCATTACAATTGTTAGACAATTGGGATGCTACAACTCTCCCCCACTAAATAGGAATCTCGCCCCGAGATTCTAGGAAGAAGAAGACTCAAAAAGACGGGGTAGGGTACTTGGCACGGAGCTCATCTTCACGTTCCCAAGTGGCTTCATCAACGGAATGGTGCGACCACTGCACCTTGCAGAACTTGATGGACTTGCTGCGAGTCCTTCTTTCTGCGACTTCAAGAATTTTTATGGGGTGTTCCTGATAAGATAGATCTTCTTGGAGATTGATGAGTTCATGGTCCACGGTCCTGCCGGGATCCTTGAAGCACTCCTTGAGTTGAGAGATGTGGAAAACATCATGGACTTTGAGTTGTTCAGTTGCCAACTGTGTGAGTTCCTTGGTCCGACTTCCTCATTTGGTCTCGAGGAGGAAATACCAGGATGGGTTTGTTTGGTGTTAGCTTCAGGTTGAATCCGAATAGGTCTTTCTTATCCCTCTCTAATACCCGCCAGTTGTATCGAGTCTCTATAGGTTGTTTAGTGCCGCTGCGCTGCCGCTTCAGCCCACCATACCTATGTAGGCGAGAGCCGCCGAATTCTAGCCTCCCCGTATACTGGCCTCAGTACTGACGCTCCTCTTTTCCTTTGGCCTTTGTCGGCACCCCTTTTGTTTTAGCAGGTTTAAGATCGACGTCGTTAGCAGGGTTACCTTCCGGCTTGGCCTGGGCAGGGTTATGGACGCCATTGGTTATTCTTCAGGGCTCTTAGCCCCATTTGCATCTTGTCCGTAGTCGGACGCGCTATCGTTTTCAAGGTGATTTGGATATTTGTATATTATATCTGTATTCTTGACTCGCTGAGTCACTGTTATATTTATATCTGTTCTGTGGGTCCCATCGAGGACTGTTGTGTAATGTTATTACTTTGTTTTCCACCCGCACGAAAGTGCCTGGTGGGCGTCCTTGAATCGTTTCTATGCGGGTTTGGCGGAAAGGGCTAAAACTTGCATAGGGACGATTTGAGGGTGTTACAAGCTCCAAAAGATTTTTCGTAAAACTTTCAAAGCAACCTACAATTTACTTGTAGTTTCAAATTTTACCTGATTTCGATAAATCGACATAAAGTAATTCGGTCAAATGGGTAGAGTTAGCTAGGAAGTTTGAAAGCTCATAAATAAAATATGGGAATCGTTGGTACAACATGTAGGTCCACTATATATGTCGGTAAACTTGGCTTCTGGCATTCAGATCCAATATTCTTTCGACATTTCTTTACGGAAAAGAACAACCTCGCGTGTCATCACTCGGAAAATTGAGAATAATTGAATGTTCTTTCCTGATATAGTTGTAAAATCACACCGACGGCACTGTTTACTACAAGAAAATGCACTTATCTACCTCTTTGAAAAGTCATGTATTTCAACAGCAATCTATCGCGCTTACTTGTAGCTCAAGTTTGACTCAATTTCGTTAAATAGTGTCATGCGATGCAAAATCTTAGCACGAAGTCAAAACTCTCGGTTATTTATCATATATTGATTGTGACGCCCCCGATTGGTACGGTGCCTCCAAAAGCTTTTTCGTAAAACTTTCAGAGCAACCTAGAATTTAGTTATAGTTCAAGTTTAACATAATTTCGATAAATTGGCATGTAATCATTCAAGTGGGCAGAGTTAATTAGCTAGGGAGTTTGAAAACTCAAAACACATATGGGAATCATAAGTAAAACACGTTGGTCCACTTAATATGTCTAGAAGCTTGGCTTATGGCATTGAGATCCATATTCTTCGGGCTTTCTTTACGAAAAAGAACCATCTTGTCATCACTTGGAAAACTGAGAATTTTATTTCCTGATAGTTGGAAACTCAAACTGAAGACATTGTTTACTACAAGAAGATGCACCCATCTACCTCCAAAAATACATTTAATTCAAGAGAAATCTATCGCGCTTACTTTTAGCTCAACTTTGACCTAATTTCGTTAATCGACAAGAAGTCACTGAAGTGTGCGAAGTTAGCTAGGAAGCTTGAAAAATCCTAGTACTAAAAACTTGGGTATTACGTATAACAAAACTATGGTCCAGTTTGTGTGATAATTGGGGCGTTTGCATTTTATTTTAACTGTGGTAGGTCTCGTAGGAGTGAGGTGCTTGAGAGTTAACACGGTCGGTGGAAGTACAAGTTACATCAAGGACCTCATAAAAATGAAAATTGCACCCAAGTCCATGCATTTAGCACAAGGATCCTGAAACTGAGAAATGAAGTGTGTGTTTGAGGTTTGCACATACTAGCATTTATCGTGCTAAAGACTATCAGTAGAATCTTTGTAGATGCTAAGAATAGAAAAGAAGATACAACGGTTAGCAATGTTTGGATTTGTCGGTCTTGATCCAACGGTCAATGTTCGAAGTTATCCGTACACTATACAGTGGTACGGTATGGTATTGTAAGAGATAAGACAACATAAAGATAAGATAAGAAGTACTATGAATAGACGATCTTTTTAGTTACCTTCCCTACCGATGTTTGGGAAGCAAGTGAAAATTTCGAAAACCAGAAAAGTTTGAATTTTTTCTGCCAAGGACCAAAGTGGTTTCCTTCCTATGTACTCCGTGTCCATACTCCACACCAACAAGGCTACCAAACACGCCATAGACATAGAGCCACCATACCAAGGCACACGTGTGTAGCACCACGCTGTGGATGAGGGAGAGATCAGCCGGGCCGATACGCGAGGGAAAAGGGGAGGAGAGAGGGAGGATGGATGGTGAGAGGCAGCGAAGGAGAGAGAAAACACACAATTTGTTTTTCATGCATAGGTCCTAAAATTTACTACTAGTAGAGTGGTCGTAGGAGTACCTCGTGTCAGGAACCCATCATAACTTTCCTCTGACATCGAGCCGCCTTCAACTCTTCTTCGCTACTGCCCTCTTACCCTGCCCACATTTAATTCTCTCAGCATGTACATCGCATGGACAGAGGTGAGCATATGTCTAAGAAAACAAATAAGTATTACTACTAGTGTAATACTAATATACTATTTTCTTTTTCCCTAATAAGGGCATTAGCAATGTGTACAAAAGCACATGTGGCATCCGCTAAGGTTCACCATATACATTGTGGAGAAAATAAAGTTTGTATCTTTATGCCTAAGGTGCACCTCAAGCTTGTGGGTTTCCCATAGAGAACAGAAAAATCATTTCCCCTCTCTCCCTATTTCATTTGGTTGTTTTCAAAAGGTGTTAAAAATTTTCATGATGCAAAATCTTAGCTACAAGTCAAACCACTCGTCAAAACTCTCTATGGTTTCTGATATATTAATTAATCGCTCGATGGGTACCTCCAGAAGCTTTTTTCATAAAACTTTCAAAGCAACCAACAATTTATTACTTGTAGTTCAAGTTTGACCTAATTTCATTAAATTCAAGATCAATCTATCGCACTTAGTTGTAGCTCAAGTTTGACCTAATTTCATTAAACTGTCAAGATGCTAAATCTTAGCAAGAAGATGAACCAGTCATCAGAACTCTCTGTGGTTTCTAATAGTATATTAATTGACCCCCCCCCCCCTCCGATGGGTACCTCCAAGATCTTTTTCGTAAAACTTTCAAATCTACCTACAGAGTTTACTTGTAGTAGTTCAAATTTTACCTAATTTCAATAAATCTGCATAAAGTCATTCAGGTGGGCGAAGTAAGGTAGGAAATTTGAGAACTCATAAAACATGGGAAATTGTAAGTACAACATATTTCTCCACCATATATGTGTGAAAACTTGGCTTGTGGCATTCAAATCCATATTCTTCGGACTTTCTTTACCTGGAAGAACAATCTCGTCATCACTAGGAAAATTGAGAATGTTCTTTCCTGATAGTTGGAAACTCACACTGATAGCATTGTTTACTACAAGAAGATGCACCCATCTACCTTCGTAAAGACATTCAATTCAAGATAAATCAATCGTGCTAACTTGCTTGTAGCTCAAGTTTGACCTAATTTCATTAAATTGTCAAGATGCAAAATCTTAGCAAGAAGTTGAAACCATCGTCAAAACTCTCAGTGGTTTCTAATATATTAGTTGTGACCCCCTGATGGGTACCCCAAAATATTTTTCGTAGAAATTTCAAAGCAACCTACAATTTCTTACCTCTATATAATGTATGAATAACTTTGAACATTGACCGTTGGATCAAGACTCATGAATCCCACCATTTCCAGTTGTTGGATCTTCTTTTCCATTCTAGCATTTTGAAGATTCTATTGATAGTCTTTGTCACAATGAATGCTATCCACAAAACTCAAAACACACTTCTCCATCATTCTAGAATCTTCTCCCTCGTTTCTCTAGACCATGTTACCAAACTTTTCAAGTTTTAGATAGCTAATAATCGTTGACTTCTACATGATATACAAAGTACAATAACCAAATATACACTCATACTTTATAGATGTTGATCAATTTTTTGCCGATTTACCTATTATTGGATATGGGATCATCAACATAGAGTATTATCGAAACCAAAGAATAATTAATAATGTTTGTATTATAATTTTTATAATGTGTGTTTCTGGATACATGTAACATGATCCACACAAAAAAATTATACTTCTTATTATTTTTTTGAAATGTTATGAAAATCATGTCAAATTTTTCAGGATACAGATGCATAGCAAGAACATGAATTTTTCAGAACTTTTGGTGGTTTTTCGATGTACCGAATTCCTGCTTAGCTTCAAAAGAGTTTTGGAAAAATTTAAGAGTAACATATCGCGCTTACGTTTAGTTAAAATTTGAGAAGGTCGGTGGGAGTACAGTTTACATCAAAGAACTTAAAAATAGAAAATTGCATAGAGGTCCATACATTTAGCACAAAGGGCGCTAAAATGAAGGAATGAAAAGCAGTCGTGTGCGGGTCCTTCTCGAGCGAGCAGCCGAGTCATACCCTTTGTACTACTCCTACTGTACTTTTGATCCAGCGTGCTGCGGGTGTGCTTGGTGGCCTCCTCTTTGCAGGGTGTGAAATGGAACGACAATGGAGTACTACGGGGTAGTGGTAAAGCTGGTCAGATCATAATGAAGTGCATCAAATGCGATGGGATGTACTGTAGACAGTATAAATAATCCCTTGTACACCACTCTCTTTTGAATCTTTTGAATAACCTTCCCTCTGGATGTTTGGGAAGGAAGTGAAAATTTCGAAACTGCGAATGTTTGAACTCCGACTCTAATAATAGTATGAGTATTGTACCTTTTGTCGCCAAGCCTCAAAATGGTTCTTTCTACACAGCACGCCTGATACTGACACGGAGCCGACGACAAGGCAGGTCGACACACGTGCGTAGCGCCACGTTTTAGACGAGGGAGATATCACCTAGCTAGGGTGTGGGGATGGTGATGGGGCAGTGAAGGAGAGAGAAAATACAATTTGTTTTGTGTGCATACAGTATATAGTAAAGGTCCTGAAATTTACTAGTACTAGTTTCGTACTACTAGTACTACTAGGTAACTGTACCATGTATCTCGTGTCAGGAAGCCATCACAGCTTTGCTCTCATATCGTACCGCCTTCAACTCCTCCTCTTCGCTGCTCTCTCGAGTTGCTTCCTCTATGCCCATAGTTTCTCTTCTTTCTCTTTGTTTCCTTTCTACAGAAATACATATTCTTCCTACTTGCTTTACAGAAAATACACTCCTATCACTTGGAAAATTGATTTTTTTCCTTCCCTCGTGGTTGGAAAGTCCGAGTGGCAACATTATTACCATGCCATGATTCACACCCATTTTACGCCCCAATATGGGACCATCACGGACGGTGGGAGTACAATTTACATCAAGGACCTAAAAATGGAAAAAATTACATAAAGGTCCTTACATTTAGCATGAAGCACCCTAAAATTAAGCAATGGAAATAGTCGGGTGTGGCTCCTTCTCGAGAGAGCAGCTGATCGAGCCATACTCTGCATACTACTTTCTCTTCATTTGTTTTTGAAATATATGGCCAAATTTGGCGGCATGCAAATTCTTCGATATGGGATCATGAATCATCAGCATAAAGTATGATGTAGATATGTCCATGACCCTGGTCGTTTGGCTTGAAATGCAAGAATGTTCATATTCATTGGCAACTAATAAAGCTTAAATATGTTTAAATTTTACCACTTGCTTTTATGTTTGAATTTACATGGACGGTGGGAGTAGATTTTACAACAAGGACCTCAAAAAGGTAAAATTACATCAAGGTCCATACATTTAGCACGAAGCACCCTAAAATTAAGCAGGAAAAACAATTGGGTTCGGCTCCTTCTTGAGAGAGCAGCTGGTCGAGCCATACTCTTCATACTACTTCCTCTTCGTTTTTTTCAAAATATGGCCCAATTTGGCGGCATGCAAATTCTTTGATATGGGATCATGAATCATCGATATAAAGTATGATGTTGATATGGCAATGACCTTGCTCGTTTGTCTTAAAATCCAAAAATGTTCATACTCATCGACAACTAATAATCTTAAATACGTTTAAATTTTAGCACTTGCTTTTAGGTACAAATTTTACACGTACGGACGATGGACGTATGTAACACCCCAATTTTACTTAAATAGTAATTAGAGTTTTGTCTGTGCATTCATGAGCATCATCTTCTAAAATGCATGCAAAGAAAAATTGATGAAAATCCTAAACCCTAGTACTTCCCCTCTTTTTGAAATCTATTCAAAAGGGTTTTGAATATTTTGAAAACTACAAAAAAAACAATGGAGCCCAAATTGACTACAAGGGCCCTAAGTGTTTTATATATCTTACAAACCTTCTAGTATTTTTGAAATAACTCAAAACAGATTTGTATTTGAAAATACAAATGAGAAACAGATTTCATAGAAAGAAAAAGGTTTTGTAAATAAAAAATAGAACCAGAGAGAAACAGGCTGAAGCCCATCTCTTCTCTCCCCTTTCCTACTCCCGAGTCGCGCAACAGCCAACAACCATCGCAGCCCAGCCGAAGCCCACCTCGGCCCATCTCCCGGCCCATACCCCCCTTTGCCTCTGTCTTTGTCGACTTCATCCCCAACGGCGAGCAGCTCGCTATCGCCGCTCACGTCGTCGATCTTCCCGGTGCCAAGATGCCCCCTCCACAGATGTCTAGCGCGAGGATAAGACCCCCAACACCGTGGCCATCTTCACATGTTCCTCTCGCCCTCCCTCTCTATAGTTCCCCTAGCCAAAACCCTAGCCATCAGGCCTCCCGTTAGTCGTCGTCTCCGACCATCCCAGACCCAGCTGAGGGTGTCGCTGGAACTGCCTTGATCTCCTGCTTCGATGCACCCACATAATCGACGCGGGGTGCCTCGAATCGCTGCCGCCAACCTCGTCTTCCCCGGCACCGACAAGCACCGCCATCGCCATCAGCACCGTTTCCGACCTCACCCTGCCTCACTGAACACCTCTTCAGGTTTCCGGTGAGTGTGTGGTCCTCAAGGTCCTCCCGAATCGCCCCCTTTCCTTATGTATCAGCTGGTCACCATGGAGCTCCGAGTGCCACTGCAGTTGCTTGCCTCCAGCAAAGCTCCGACGACCTCCCGCTAGCGGCACTGCCCCTAATAGGTAGCATGTAACATTGCTTTGAACGCACTAGTTCCCACACGCCTGAAAGCCCCCAAACCGTCGTCCCATTGCTGATCTGCGATTCATCGGCATTCTGGCGTCATGCCGATGTCAGCATGACGTCAGCAGCGAGCGGGTCAGCCCAGTCATACCTGGTCTAGGTCCCATCTTGCCGCGTGGACACTGAGGTGGCCATGGGGCCCCTCTGTCAGCCTCTATGGCTAGCTGTGGTCTGGTATTAAAAGCGTTTAGCCCTTTTTGTTTTAATAATTTCAGAAAATGATTTAAATTGGTTTAATCCTATAAATCCAATAAATAATTATTTATAAGTCAGAAAAATATTTATAATATATCAAAATGTTCATAAAAATGAGATCTACACTTTAGCATCAATATCATGCATTAATAATGAACTTTAATTAACAAGTTCAGAAGAAGAACAAATCTACCCCCTCACAGGTGATTCCGGGGTTCCTCCTTTATCCGGGTTTGCAACCTTGGACCCTGTTTAAAATGGTCGAGCATGCCTTAGGGGTTCATTTAAATACAACTTAACTTGGCATATCATAATCCTAGCTTGAGAATTACATTGATGCCATGTGTTGATTGTTGCTTCCCTTTCTTTTTGGTGTTTTCTTCTTTCTGGTAGAATACGATATCGAGATCGAAGACCAAGATCAACACCATCAAAGGCCGATGAACAATACTTGACCAACTGTAACCAAGTCAATTACAAGGCTTCCTAAGATCTATACCTGGGTATCAATAGGCAAAGGAAAGCATAACCCCACCATTATACAATCCTATGATTTCGAAAGTATTTCATTCTTTCCATGATGCATACGATTCTACTATGGTCTTTTATCGATAGATAGAGTATGTTATATGTTTGGCGTGTGTGCACTGCTACTCCCTTTGAGCTTATATTACTTGATCCACTGCTCCTAGGATAACTAGGTTTGGCGTGTGTGCACTGCTAGAGCTTACATGTGTGTCTTGCTTCGCCATGCTTAGCTGTCAGTGCTGGTTCATCCAGATGATGTATCATATGTAGAGAATCTAGTATAACAGGAGAACAAGGTATACTGATGAGGTAAGATCAGTGGTAAAGGTTAAATATGCTAAGTCTTATATGGGAGGCCACGGTGGGATGTGGTTTTTCTAGTCCCATGCTCACCACTAATAGGACCCGAGTTCTAGCCTCTTGAACCAAGACGAGCGTACAGCCACAAGGGGCCTAGAAAACCTCACGAGTTACTAACTTGCCTAGTAGATTCCATGAGTCACCTAGTTCGGCGTTCCAACATATGCATAATTGGTTATTCTTGAAGGCGGTGAAGGAGGTGCATTGATACAAGTAGGTAAGCGTGGCCGGGGTTGCTTGAGGCGGTTCCTCTCGTAAACCAACCTCGCCCACATCTCTAGGGATCGGCTCCGGGATTTGACCCGTTACAACAGAACCATCCTTAGGGCGTGACTCGTGGTCTCGGCGAAAACAAGGTAAAGGTTGTGCCCAACCACCCTCTACCGGCCTTCCAAGGAAGAGGGCTAATCATGTGGCATTAACAATCGGTTGGTACGTGTGGGTAAATTTGTACACCCTTGCAGGATATTAATCTTTTTGAAAATCTGTGTCCATGGTTATGGATGACTTGGGAATAGACGTGAAGATCATAGAGAACATTAACCTAATCGTAAATCTTGGAGGTTTCAACGTGTGCTTAAGGATGCTTCCTCATGGGTACGAGGGGGTGATTCTAGTTAGGAGATGATGATGATGATTTGGTCGATATCAAAAGATGTTGATCAATTCTTTGGATATGTTTCTCTCTTATCCCCTTTTAAAATATTCTGATTAGACAAGCTTATTCTCCCTCTTATTTTATAAACAAAGATGGCTTTATGCAAAATAACCCCACCTACCATATGTCTTGCGGCGTACACCCTGTACTCAACCTTGCTTTGTTGATACTTTTGCAGTAGGTAAGTGTTACCATAGAAGAAGAGTTTGTTAAAGCATCGACATCGACGAGTAGCTCGTGGTTCCCGGTCGGAAGCCTGGAATCTATGGGCTGGAACGTCATTGTTATGCTTCAGGCCTCTTAGGCCATTTGTTAAGTTTTCTATACTTAATAGCATATTTTCCTTCCTTTGTTTGATGTTTGTGGTTAGTGACCTCTGCTTGTAATATTTTGGTTCTTCGCTCAGTTATGAGCTTGCTATAATAATTTTTGTGTCATAGGGTTACTTGTGTTACCGATTTCTCACTAGATATCGTCGAGCTCTAGGTTAAGATTATGTCAGGCTAAGGTCTGGGATTTGTTTAACCCTCCCGGGAGTGTCATAGGTCTTGGTATCAGAGCAGTACCAACCATAGGAAAACCTTGCTATTGGTCGATGTTGAGTCTAGTGTTTGTGAAAACTATTTCAAAGATGAAAAGTATTTACGAAAACTCTAGTATGCTTCTTTTACTTCTTATCTGGTATCGCTCTTAACTCTAGGTCATCTTACCTTGTGTTGATTTGGAAAAAGTTTTGATATCCCTTCTAGTCTTTCAAAGCTTAGGTGCCTTCTAGGCATGTCGTTCCTTAACCATTTGACCTAGTGTAGAGTTCTCTAGAGTCAGTGTGTGTGTGTTCCTTGTTTCCCTTTGATCTGCTTTAGCTGAGAGATTCCTTTCCATCGTGATATCTCTATATTATGGGCCCATGGTATTAAATTGTAGGATCCATAGTATTCTATCTTAGGCTCCGAGGTTTACTTTCACCTCGTATGCCTCGTTTTGGTTTGTTTGGGTACTTCAGAAGTTGTTTCTTCTCTTAGAAGCTACCTCTTGATTGCTACCTTCAGTGTACGCTGTGTCACTCAAGTACTAGTAACTCTTCTCTCGGGTTTTAACCCTTGGACTTAAACCGAACTTCCAGGATTGTGCCTGATTCTAGTGTGGTGAATATTGTACATGAAGCTAATCTTTAACCCAAGGTCCATTCCATTGACCCATGTCATTAATGTTTACACATTACCTTAGGATGGATGGTACTATAATTCTGGCCTTCAAGCTTGTGGTCTTTGTCGCGATTAAATTGTGATAACTAAGGACTTCCCCTACCACTAGCTATGGTAGATGTTCTTTAATGGAACCAAATAGATCACGACAAGAGTACCCCTCGTGAGTCTCATATCTATATTTGTGACTCTGCCACACCTCTCCCTTCTTTGCATTGGTTTTTAGAAGATTGATAATCTATGCATCCACATCTCGTGATTCTATCCTAAGCATGTTCCTTTTCCCCTTGTTGTTTTCGACCTTTGTCTACTAGTTGGTAGCCAAGTAGTAAATGCGCATTGGTGACTTCCGATGCAAGATACTCTTGTGGTTCATCAAGACAAACCATTTCGGGATGTCAAGAGAAACAAACTCCAATACCTCGTCATATCTAGGAATAGGTCAAAGTGTTGTAATTTGCAGATCAATAAGCATTGATGAGCTTCTGATTTGTTACACCTTAAAGTATCGCACTCCTTTATACTAAGAGGTGATGCTGAGTTTCATGACCCCTTAATGGAGTGATTCTCTTACATATTATTACCCACCCTTCCTCTGAGCTTTCGCAATTGAGAATGATGCGTGTGCATAATAATGTGGTCATCTGAGATTCTTAGCAATCATTATTGATGTGGACCTCAACATGGACATTTACGTCATTCTTAGTGTGATGATTAACATATCACTAAGCGAAGCCTGATTGTTCCATCAAGCATGTTATTCTGGTACATCTCTCCTTGGTCAAAGAGTTAGGCTTGTGCCAAAACTCTGAGACTATGTCTCTTGCCATACCAAGCAAGTTTCCTCTTGAACTGTGTGATATAATGGTGGTTCGTGATATTCTAGACGTCTTTGTAGAAGTATCTCCATGTTGCCACATGACCATGTTGTCAAGTTCTTGAGTAAGTCAGTTCTGTGAACTGTTCTTTTCTCCAAGAATATGTACTAGATACCCCTGAACTAGTTGGTTGATCTTAAAAAACAACTTGGAGATTTTTAAGACAAAAGTTCTATCAGACTTGATTCATTCTTAAGGGATGTCTAGTTTCGTTTGTGCTAAAGAAAGATAGTATTTCCTCTTTGGATATGTTATCTCCTCTGCCTTTGATTTGATTTGGGTTATCGTCAAATTGAACTCGGTTCCAAGGACTATATTGATGATGTTGCTACTCGTGATGTTTCACTTGAGTACATCCTCAAGTTCATTGGTCTGACCAATAATTTGCCTTGTTCATACAACATATGAGTCCATCTTCCTGGAGTATCTTGATAAGTTTGTTGTTGAACCCATCGATAACATCCTTATCTCCTCCATGCTAGAATAGATTCATATGGATGGCACTAATGTTGGAAACTTTCGAGAACCATCTTCAGGTTGTCTCTAAGTATGTGTTCTGGATGTTAGAAGTAACCTTCTCCGGTTCACGTGCAATTGTTGAAAGTTGTCGCCATGGATTCGAGTAGAGTTATTCATGTTTCCTTGGGAATCATTCCAAGTCAATCAAGCATGTGCGAAATATTCTTGATATGGTAGGTTGATACCTCCATATTTAGAGAAGTCTCTCTAAGCATGCTAAGCCACTAATGATTTTTCATGGAAGAAAAGAAGTTCTAAAAACTTCAGTATCCTCCTAAATGTTTCCCAATAAGGGTGCATCTGTGTTTCCTTGCAATCAATTCATGTAGGTGCAATTATCCCTTGATAACTTGCTAATACGTGGGTTTCGCGACCTAGCTCATTCTTTTGGAGCTTGACAATGTAGTCCATGTCTTGAGAATATAGTACCTTTACCTTTATGGTAAATGTTGCAAGCTTTCTATTCGGACATGCTGAGTCTGAAGTATCATTCCACTTAACTAGATCTAAATCTCAAGCAGATACGATGGTTGGTGTTCCTCAAGGTTTTGACATAGGTTTCTTTCAAATCTGGCAAGATTATTGCAATGGTTAACACAATTAGCCGGAAGACCTCTTGTCACATTCTGTGGAATCAGCATTAACAACCACTCTTCATAAGGCTCCTTCTATGATTCATTATAGGAGTTGTGCTTATGTTTCCTTTGTACCGAAGTCTGACCTTCACTTGATGTCCGCTTTCTCGAACATCAAGAAGAACATTTAAAGTAGTGTTGCTAAATGTCTCTCGGTCGATCCTCCGGACCCTTTTGTGTTGGTAAGCATCTTGTTGTGCCACGTAACTGAAGTCTGAGAATGAAGTTTCTTTTTCCTCGTGTCATCAGGAATCTTCTTATATATACTCATCTTAGTGGTGTAAAGTGATATCATGGTCTCTGGCAAGGATTTTGATAACCCTAGATGAATACAAAGTTTCCTTCGGTCCCTCCAACATGTTCGAAGAGCGACTATGATTTGGGTAATCAAAAGTTACTCTTGTTACATGGTCATTGTGACTCTTATGAGTCCTCGCCACAAAACAATGCATCTGTCTTGACCATCTGTTGAACGAAAGAGTGATCTTTCTATATCAAAGTAGTTCAATGGCTTGGTTAGCCGTATCTTTGTACCTTGGAAACTCTACCTAAGTTTTTTAGTAGAGGTCTCCCTCTCAAAGTCTATGGTCGTGTTCTTTCCTTTGTAATCTCTCTGTTTCAGAAGCTTCTTCTGAAGCTCCATGGTCTCAATCCTTATGAAGACCAGCTATATAATACCTTGGAACCATCTCCTTTTGTTTCCTTTGTTACTTTCATGTGTTTCATTTTCGTCATCTCAAAGTTATTCTGAACACTCCTTCATGAGTTGACCATGAGATACCCGGTGTGTTGTTTAGTGTGCTTCCCTCTTATCCTTACAAGTGACCCAGTTTCTCTTCCTTCTTCCTACCTTTGGAATCTCGGGTCGAGATTCTCGTAAGGGGGATAGATCTGTAACACCCCAGTTTTACTTAACTAGTAATTAGGGTTTTGTTTGTGCATTCATTAGCATCATCTTCTAAAATGCATGCAAAGAAAAATTGATGAAAATCCTAAACCCTAATACTTCCCCTCTTTTTGAAATCCATTCAAAAGGGTTTTGAATATTTTGAAAACTACAAAAAACAATGGAGCCCAAATTGACTACAAGGGCCCTGAGTGTTTAATATATCATACAAACCTTCTAGTATTTTTGAAATAACTCAAAACAGATTTCTATTTGAAAATACAAATGAGAAACAAATTTCATAAAAATAAAAAGGTTTTGTAAATAAAAAATAGAACCAGAGAGAAACAGGCTGAAGGCCATCTCTTCTCTCCCCTTTCCTGCCGCGTACTCGTGCAATAGCCAACAACCGCCGCAGCCAAGCCGAAGCCCCCCTCGGCCCATCTCCCGGCCCATACCCCCCTTTGCCACTTTCTCTGTTGTCTTCGTCCCCAACGGTGAGCAGCTCGTTGTCGCCGCCCATGTCGTCGATCTTCCTGGTGCCAAGATGCCTCTCCTCGGATGTCTAGCATGGCCATCTTCCCATGTTCCTCTTGCCCACCCTCTCTATAGTTCCCCTCACAGGAACCCTAGCCGTCGGGCGTTTCCATTCGTCGTTGTCTCCGGCCGTCCTAGACCCAGCTGAGGGTGTCGCTGGAACTGCCTCGATCTCCTGCTTTGACGTGCCAACATAATCCACGCGGGGTGCGTCGAATCGCTGCTGCCAACCTCGTCTTTCCTGGCACCGACAAGCGCCGCCATCGACATCACCGCCGTTTCCGACCTCACCCTGCCTCACTGACCGCCTCTTTAGGTTCTCTATGAGTGTGTGGTCCTCAAGGTCCTCCCCAGTCGCCCCTTTCCTTCTGTATTAGTTGGTCACAGTGGAGGTCTAAGCGCCGCCGCAGCTGCTTGCCTCCGGCACAGCTCTGACAACCTCCCGCTAGCGGCGCCGCCCCTAATAGGTAGCATGTGACATGCTGCTTCGAATGCACTAGTTCCCACATGCCTGCAAGCCCCCAAACTGCCACCCCATCGCTGATCTATGGTTCACCGGCGTTCTGGCGTCATGCCAATGTTAGCATGACATCAGCAGTGTGTGGGTCAGCCTAGTCAAACCCAGTCTGGGTCCCACCTTGCCGCGTGGATGCTGAGGTGGCCCTGGGGCCCCTCTGTCAGCCTCTATGGCTAGTTGTGGCCCGGTATTAAAAGCGTTTACCCCTTTTTGTTTTAATAATTTCAGAAAATGATTTAAATTGGTTTAATCTTATAATTTCAATAAATAATTATTTCTAAGTTAGAAAAATATGTATAATATATCAAAATGTTCATAAAAATGAGATCTACACTTCAGCATCAACATCATGCATTGATAATCAACTTTAATTAACAAGTTTAGTAGAAGAACAAATCTACCACCTCACATGTGATTTCGGGGTTCCTCCTTTATCAGGGTTTGCAATCTTGGACCCTATTTAAAATGGTCGAGTGATACCTTCGATCGGGATTATAGATGTAGTATAGCTGTTTTTCCCTAGTAGACCTAGGTTATCAAATCCACGAGAAGCGAATGCGTAGTGAAGTTACTTTCACGGACCTTTGGGAGTTTTAGAATTCCTTTTACGTTTTTACCTGACCAGTAGCTTGCGTCTTTTTGTTGTTGTCGATGATGGAGAGAGAGAGGCTAGGGCGTTCAGTTTTACCTGTAGCTGTGCAAGACATCTGATGGGAATAAAAGATAGAAATAAAGTATGTGTGTACTTGTTAGAGCAAGATAAATTATATGTGGGCAGTGCATCCATAATTTATATTGCCTTTACAACTGCTTATAGAAATAACCTACTAGTCTTATCCATAGAAGAGAGAGAACTAATGATATGCATAGAGATGTCACCATTAATCTCAAGCAAATCCCTCACATACAGCTGATACGTTGCAAATGTATCTATAATTTTTGATGTTCCATGCTTGTTTTATATCTACTTTTTTATGTTTTGTCTACATTTGGAGATACTTTTATGCATTTTCTGGAACTAACCTATTAACAAGATGCCACGGTGCCAGATGCCTGTTTTCTTCTATTTTTGGTTCTAGAAAAGCTAGAAAATGAATATTCTTGGAATTGGACCGGACAAAAGCCAAAGTCGATATTTTACCGAAAGACTCGCGGAGCCAAAAGACGAGACGGAGAGGGGCCAGGGGGTGGACACACCATGTGGTGGCGCGGGCTAGCCCTGGCCGCACTACCAGGTGATGTCGTCCCTTGGTCAACCCACCGACCTTGCCTCTTCACCTATAAGAAGCCTCCTGATTAAGAAACCCTAAATAGAACAACTTCCAGCCATGAAAATTTTCGCAGCGCCGCCGCCACCGAAGGGGAGATTCGGGGGACAGAAAGTCTCTGTTCCGACACCCTACCAGGGCGTGGAAGTGCCCCTGGAACATGAATGGTCTAAAAAGAAAATTAAAAAACCCATGGAACTTTCTTTGCATGCTAATAGCAATGTTATTAGTATGAATCTTTTGAACACCTTTGTTACTAATGCTATGGAAACATCTAAGCTTGGGGAAGTTAGTTTTTATGAAAATGATCTTTTTAATTCCCCGGCTTTAAAGAAGAAAATTTTCTCTGATGATAT
Organism: Avena eriantha; assembly: GCA_910589775.1. Classification (NCBI taxonomy): domain Eukaryota; kingdom Viridiplantae; phylum Streptophyta; class Magnoliopsida; order Poales; family Poaceae; genus Avena; species Avena eriantha. The sequence continues at coordinate 555,215,978 of OU342743.1, forward strand.
TTTATCTCCCATATGTGATATTTTAAATCCACATATTGAAAGCATCCCTTTTAAAATACCTATAAAAATTGTTGAATGTGTTATGAATAACTGTTATTCTGGAGATGGAACTGTCAATCCTGGTGATCATTTACTCTTTATACATGAATTACGCGAGTTGTTTAAGTGTGCAGGATTTCAATGAACCAAGTTAAGAGGAAGCTATTCTCTTTCTCACTTAAGGGCAAAGCAAGGGAGTGGTATGAACTACTAGATGATCCTCATCATTTGGAGTGGAAGGAACTTGAATCTCTCTTTTACTCTAAATTTTATCTTCCTCATGAAATTCATAAAGATAGGAATTATATTTATAATTTTCATCCTCAGGATGGAGAAAGTATTGCCCAAGCATGGGGGAGATTGAAGTTACTAATGCTCAAATTTCCCATTCATGAGCTCCCCAAGAATATTGTTATTAATAATGTTTATGCAAGGATTTCAGGACATTACAAGGACTATCTAGAAACTTGTTTAGAGGGATCCTTTACAAGTAAGGAGGTCAAAGCTAAGTGCCATCTTCTTGAAACAATTCAAAGCAATACTGAAGGTTGGGATAACAACAAAGGTAAAGAACCAGGTATAAACTATGAGTATGATTGCATTAAGTCTTTCGCTGAAACTGCTGATTTTCAAGAGCTTAGTGCTAAATATGGTCTTGATCCTCAAATTCTTGTTGATTGTTGTAGATCCTTTGCTTCTCATATTAATGCTCCTAAAGAAAAATGGGACATGTATCATGAGCCTTTTAAAGACACTTGCATGGAAAATGAAATTGTTATTAATGATAGCAATAAACATGCTCAAACCTCTGAAAGTACTATTTCTTATAACCAAGTTAATTTTTGTGGAATACATAGACCTTGTGAGAACAATCAAATTGAAGAAGAATATTGTATCACCCATAGGAATGAAAAAACTAGAACGTGGTTTAGGTCTCTAAATGATCTTGGTAAAAAGGTTTGTGCCCTCAATCCTTTTATTTGTGAACTTTGCTTTGAAGTGGGCCATTTCAATTTTCAATGCTCAAGCCATAATAATAGCCCTTCTAATCCAATGAGTACTGAAAGTTTGTATTGTGATGACATGATCACTCCTAATCAGCATGATGAACTTACATTATTTTTGGGGTGTGAAGAGTTATCAAGAAAAACCTCTTTGGTAGATATGAGTACTTTTGATATGAATAGTGTCCTGCATGGTTGTCATCTTTATTGTGTTGATAATTGCCACACAAATACTTACATACAAATATTATAAAAGATGAGATTTTACCAAAATATGACAGGACTAATATGTGTTTTGATCTTATTAATGAAAAGAAGGAATCCTCCAAAGTTTCTTCTGTTGTCTCTAACAATAAACCAGGGTATATGGAGAAGCTTCCTTTCAAGCCTCTCCCTCCTAGAGAGAAGAAGAAAAAGAAGAAAAGGAGGAGTAAAAGGAGAGAGGAAACGGTATTTTCCCCTAAGCATGTTGCTCCTATTATAGTTCTTGATGAGTCTGAACTCGATGATGTTCATATGCCTATTACCTATAGTAGTGATCATGATTGGGAAAATCACACTACTTTTGATATTAAAAATCTCTTCGGTACTAATTCTGAAAATGATGATATTAATAATTGTTGTACTATTAGTGTTATCCATGTTCCTTCCAATGATGATATGTTTACAAATGAACACACTTTGGAAGATAGCTATTTTATTGCTTATGATGATACTACACCTCCAATATATGATGATTACAATGATGAGTATGATATTTTCAGTCCACCTACTATTGAGGAGAAAATTAATTATGATTACAATATTCCTCCTATATTTGATGATTATGGTGATGAGGATAATATTGATAGCTATTTTGTTGAATTTACTCGCACTACAATTAATAAGAATGACTATGTTTATGTGGGGAGTATTAATTCTTTTATGCATGTGGATCATGGTAAGAATGTTTTATGTTATAGTCATATTGTTAATTTTATTCATGATGCTACTGAAAGTTATTATGAGAGAGGGAAACATGGTTTTATGTATCTCAACAATATTAAGTTTCCCCTCTTTATGTTGAAAGTCTTGAAGTTGCACTTGTTTTGCTTTCCTATGCTTATTGCTTTGTGCTTTCATGACTTGTTTCTTTACAACATTCCTATGCATAGGAAGTGGGTTAGACTTAAATGTGCTTTGAATTTGCTTCTTGATGCTCTCTTTTACTTCAATCTATATTTCTTATGTGAGCATCTTCTCAAACTATCATGCTTCACTTAAAGGCGTTAAATAAAAGTACTTATTGGGAGATAACCCAAAAATTTAGATGAGTCTTGGAATTTATTACCTCTGCAATAACCGCTCCTTATCCTTTTTAGTTGCTTTTTGTGCCAAGAGTAACCTCTAATGAGAGAGAAGTAATGCTTGGGAAAGTTGATGTCCCATAATAGATTTTTGTTCTTCACTGTAAAACTTCGTGTAAAATCTCTGTACGTCGGTTTGAGCTGTGATTTTTTGTGCTTCTGACCCAGGTTGTTATCTAACTTTCGTTAGTTCAACACTTTTCGATTTGAGCAACATAAGGTGTTCAAACAAATTGGTTTTTCCCTCCTGGTCTGTTTTGACAGATTTCTGCCATTATTTGCATTTGCTTCTTGTTGGTTCCTTTTTTAGTTCTCTTTGGGAATTGAGCTTTTTGAGGAAAGTGCTACAGTAGCTTGTGTTTTAGTGGAAGTTTTATTGGTGTTGAAAATGAACCTAAAGACTTATTATCTTGAGTGCACTAATGTTTCTAATAAAGATTGTGTGAAGTTTTGTTTGAAGGAAATTTTCAGGTGTAGGGAAAGAATGATGTAATGAGATGAAGAATGGACAAAATCTCAAGCTTGGGGATGCCACCCCGTGTCACCCCAAGAAATATTCAAGAGGTACAAGCATCAAAGCTTGGGGATACCCAAGGCATCCCCTTCTTCATCAATAAAAATCTCAGGTTTCTTCCAAACACTCCATTTTTATTGTTGCATGCATAGTTGTGTTGTTCTTGGAGCGTCTTCGTTTTTGTTTTTGGTTTTCATTTTATTGGTCTCCTTGCTTTGCTGCAATAAATTGGTTGGACCCCCTCATTCATACATTAGTTTTCAAATAAGTTGGTTTGGATTGGAAAAGAGTAGGAAAAGTGTATGCTTAAGTGGTAAAAGGGGCTTGTTTTTTACTATGGCCTATGCTTTGTCATGGCATGCTTGATATTGTTTTATCTTTATGCTTAGTGATTTTTTATGTAGCATGACATGTTATAAACAATTGAGATTGCTTAATGTGCCTTGAAAGAATCATGCGTTGTTTTAGCATATTAAAGCATAGTATTGTGGTATTATCCTTTGATGCTTTACTTGGGTTGACTTGGTGCATGCTCACACCATGTTATGACTATCCCAAGTCACCATAGCCTCGATGGTCCTTTAGTTTTCGACTTGTAATATCACTTTATGCTTTAATTAATGATGTTTTGTCGCTTTGCATGATTATGGCCATTATTGCTCTCTTAGTTGGTCGCTCCCAGTCTTTTGCTAGCCTCCGTACCTAGTATGAGTTCCACTCATGCATCCAACTCCAAACAAAACCAAGTTATTCCAAAGAGTCCACCATACCTACCTATTAGCATTTGCTATTCCAAGTATATTCATGTTTTTATCTACCTTCCGAATTAAACTTGTTATGTGAAAATTAGTGATTAAAGCTCTCACGAACTTGATGGCACACTATACTTTTCTCGCACTTAATAAACTTGAACCATTATGTCCATATTTGTTGCATATATGCTTGCGCTTTATAAGTTGAAATTAGCAGAACCATGTATCATGGGGAACGCTTTCAACATTGCACTTGTATATTGTACCCCGTTGATATCATGATTCTTTTGATTATGGATCCCAGCGGTATGAAATAAAAGTGGAACTTGTAAGATCATGGAGTTTGTATGTGTGTTAGAGAAACGCCTGGGCCGCTAGCCTAAGCCATGCCTAATCATGGTGGAAACTTGCAGCATAACCATAATGAGCACTCTATGAAGCATCCTCAATAAAAACCTATGCAAATAGCAAATAAAAAGATTGTTGAGATGCTCATTGTCTGCTTGCCTTGTCATTTTGATTATGGGATAGCTCCTGTATCCTGTGCAAGGGGTACCCCGTTGGCGATTCTCTATGATACATATGTACTTACAATGACAAGAGCTTACTTGTGACTAAAGTTGAGTAGCATGAGGTTCAGTCTTCGTAAGTAAGGGGCATGAGATTTCAGCTTATAACTTGTCAAGCATATCCTCTTAGTTGTGTCACTTTAACCTTAATCACCTAAAGATGCTTATGATAGGGGTAATGAGAGCTAAAAGCTAATAAGTACCATAATTTTTGGAAGCTCTTTATGAGACTTGAATCCCTGCTTCCTTCTATGAAAGCCTTTCTTCCACTTTTATATTGAGTCTCCACCTTCTATCTTTATGCACCTATTGAGAGAGCATAGTGGCCATTCTTAGTTTAATGTGCATTGTCCCAAGACTTGTTGATTGATGCATAACTTTGATATTGCTTTTTCTTAAACTATTTGTATCTAGTCACCCTTATAAACTTTGAAGGTGTCCTATGCATTTATGTTTTGCTACTCCATGAGGGACAAGATGAATGCCACTATGCTATGTTTTCTATATGTGAAACAAACAAACGTATTGCAAAGCATTGTTATTCATGAATCTTTTGTTTCTGCCTTTTCATGTTCCAACATAGTTGCTATGTCTTATTGTTAGAACTATATATTTCATGTCTATGTTAGAGTGCTTTGATCCCTGCTTTCAATGCTTGCAAATGGTTTGATCTTGATTGTGATGGTGCATGTCACCTCAAAAATTATTCTTTTTATCACTTACCTACTCGAGGACGAGAAGGAGTTAAGCTTGGGGATGTTGATACGTTGCAAACGTATCTATAGTTTTTGATGTTCCATGCTTGTTTTATATATACTTTCTTATGTTTTGTCTACATTTGGAGATACTTTGATGCATTTTCTGGAACTAACCTATTAACAAGATGCCACAGTGCCAGTTTCCTGGTTTCTTCTGTTTTGTTTCTAGAAAAGCCAGAAAATGAATATTCTCGGAATTGGACTGGACAAAAGCTAAAGTCGATATTTTACCGGAGGACTCACGGAGCCAGAAGACGAGACGGAGAGGGGCCAGGGGGTGGCCACACCATGTGGTGGCGCGGGCTAACCCTGGCCGCGCCACCAGGTGGTGTGGGCCTCTGGTCCACCCGTTGACCTTGCATCTTCGTCTATAAGAAGCCTCCCGATGCAGAAACCCTAAATAGAACAGCCTCCAGCCACGAAAAGTTCCACAGCACCGCCGCCACCGAAGGGGAGATTCGGGGGACAGAAAGTCTCTGTTCCGGCACCCTACCGGGACGGGGAAGTACCCCCAGATGCATCTCCATCGATATCCACCACCATCTCCATCACCGTTGCTGATTCCCATGATGATGATGATGAGGGAGTAGTTCTTCCTCGAGGCTAAGGGTCCTACCAGTAGCTATGTGTTCATCTCTCTCTCTATGCATGATCATATTGTGATCATGAGCTTGTAATCTATAGATCAACTTTCTACTCAAGTGCTTTAATAGATCTCTGCTCTCCCCATGTGTGTGAAAGTGACAGTGTGCACACCATGGTGGCACTTAGGCTAGAGATTACAAATACTTGTTATAAGTTATAGTTGGAGTTGGATGTCTCTATGAAATTGTGGTGTTTGTTGGAACCATCTAGTGCTCAAGGTGACAGTGTGGGGTTATCCAGATGGGGAAAGCAAACTTTGAGGAGTGCTGTTATAGCCCTACCGTTGATTAGAGTGTCCAACCGGAGAGTAGTTCGGCGTAGTATCATAAAGAGATAATATTTAAATGAGAGTGTTCACTAGTGAAAGTATGATCCCTGGGCCTTTTTTCTAAGCATTGAAACACCGTTTGCAACTAGATCTGTTACATGTTTGCTTGCTTCCATCTTTATTTCAGTTTGCCTTTAGTCTCTTCCACACCATCTAGCTATTTTCTGGCACCATTGTCTTATATCCATACCACTTGTATTTTACTATCTCTTCGCCGAACCAGTGCACCTATACACCTGACAAGTGTATTGGGTGTGTTGGGGACACAAGAGACTTCTTGTATCTTGATTGCAGGGTTGCTTGAGAGGGATACCTTTGACCACTTCCTCCCTGAGTTCGATAAACCTTGGATAATCCACTTAAGGGAAACTTGCTGCTGTTCTACAAACCTCTGGACTTGGAGGCCCAACAACTTTCTACAAGAATAGAAGTGTGTAGACATCAACAGCCATACTACCCCTTCTATCACTGGGGTTCCCAACCTGCAGATCAGTCATCACTCATACTCCCTATACCTGGCTCAACCCTCGGGGTCTTGGGTACCAGTAAAGTCTTTAGATTGAGGCAAGAGAGGATACAATAATCATCATGTCATACAAACTAATACACGATCCCATCTATGATAAATCACATGCACAATTTCTACATGGCTAGGCCGAAGCCCTTAGCCCAAGGAGAATTACTCACACATAGAGTTGAGATCAACAATCACAAACATTGTAATGAAAATCATAACATTGATAGCAATACTCTTACAATGTCGCCAATCGGAGAAGAGATATATTATTACAAGGGGTGGAAGATGGCTATGGAGATAGAGAAGGGTTTCGAGATCTGGAGGCGGCTTTCTAGCGAGGTATGGCTTCTGGGGCATGGTGTCTCTCGTTTTCCCGTCACGTGAGGCTTCTTTATATAGGGGTCCCTTCACGAAAGTTATTGTGTTTGACCTAATAGAGGAGGCGCCAACTATACGACTGGAGCTATATGGTCGGAATTTTTGCTCCGGCCGTATAGTTGGTCATTATGGCATCTACCTTTGTTGGTCGGCTCCTGGTTTCTTCTGGTCGAAGGAAATATCGTATCTTTGACTTTAATGTAGTGATTCCCTCTTTTAAATGACATTATCTGCGTAGGAAAAATACAAGAACAAAGGATTGTATACCCTTCTGAATATTAGCATTAGTGGCAGGGTTTAGAGAGATATTTCATCAAAAATATGATTAATATACAGTTTAAATGTCGACGTAGATGGCTATATTTCAGAGCCATCAACCTCCCCAAGCTTAAACTTGATCGTCCCGAGCAAGAAAACAAAAATCAAAAAGGAACTCAGCATTTAAACTGAAACAACGAGATGGTGATATTACTCGTGATAATAGTCTCATGTTTCCTCCATGTTCATAAATCTGAAAAACTTCAGCATATATAGAGTAATGGCAAGCGTATCATACGGGTTTCATGCATCCTTATAGCGCAGCAAAATTATTGTAAGCATGGATGATTGAAATGAGTAAATTTTATTCCATGTCAAGTAATCAACTCATAGGCTTGCCTTTGAATAGTAAAGTATAATCTTGTAAATTAAGAGTGTGAGAGTTGTCATGAAAACCATATATACTAGAGTATCTCAATTCTCCCACATCAATGAATCAAGACTTTGCAAGAACTACTTTTCTATTCATTGTCCTTCAAGAATTTCAGTTTTTAAGTAATTGAGAGCATGCCAAAGATTTTTATTAGTTTATCGGGCTGTGATGGACATTCGTGGCATCACTAAGGTTTCTATTCCTTTTGCATAATGATTACTCATAATAGCCAGAGGAGTGATTCCATCATGATTACAGCTACCCGGGAGTGCCAAGAATCTTACCCACTATAGCATTGCTGCTACAAGTGTTTAATCAACTCATAGCCAAAATCTAGGAGTTTCCTGCATGAAGATCGTGTGTAGGCCAGCGGAGTTCTTGGCATCCCATGAAGTTTGACACGCATAAAGCTATGTCATTCTTATGACAAACAAGTCAAACTTTGGCATGCTCACAAAAACCACTAAACATTAATAGAATCGAACAAATCCTTTCAAAGAGAGTTATTAAGTCAATCAACATTTTTAGTGGTGTCAAGTGTCTAGAAATAAGCCTTCAAGACTAAACACTACAACACCCAATCCTTCAATTGTGAGACTTTTTCTTACTACAATTGTTTAGCAATTTTTAGGCAAGACTTGGTTAATTACGAGAGCTGGAACAAAATGAGCCCAATTAAATACCCATGCGAATGAAAATCTTACTATGATACTAAGACTCACTCCACCAATATAATATCTCAACATTTACTACTAACTAGCATGGGTTTCTCAAACTTCAAAAGTGGAGAGTCATAAGGCATACCTATCATGTTTGGTTCCACTTCTCTCTTCCTTTTTTTATTTGTTTCTTGGAAACTCGAAGTCAATCACTCTCCTACAAACATACAAAGACCTCGAGGCAAAAAGAAAGGAAAGAGGGAAAATAAGGAAAAATGGAGAAATCTTTTTGTGATTTTTAAGAGAGGAAAATAAATAATAGAAAATTGGCGGCAAAGCTTGGCTAGAAAATTTCGAAAGAAAATAAAAAGAACTAAAGATAAAGTGTTGGGGAAACCAACACGAGTGCTTATAAACTCAAATAAAAACATAGCCTCAAAAATTAAAAGAAAATGAACACCAAATAAAGATACATGAGGAAAGTTCCCCAAGCTTAGGCTTTTGCAAGCCCTTCAAATCATTGTGGTGGTGGGAAAAAGTCGTTAGTCTAGTTCGCGAATTGAGTGGAGAGGTTACTTGCTGATTCTCGGAGGTGCAAAGAGAGGTTGTGCATCCTCTCCACGGTCCCTCCAAGTCCTCGGAAATCTTGGTATGTGGCAAACTAGGTTTGTGGCTGCTCCTCTTGATGAAGAACTTCTTGCTCCTCCTCTTGGTCCTCATCCTCTTTAGGAATCTCCTCCTCGGGGGTGCTGCTCAACCTGCACATCATATAGCAAACGTCCTTCCTCGATAGAGAAAAGACCATTAGGCAAAGGAGCAGGGTAGATACGGCCAGCTCCAGCAATATGCAGATAATAAACACCACCTCTCCTAGTGAGCATTCCATAGGCCCTCAAGGTGGAGAAACGAACACGCCTCTCACCTAGTATGGGTTGCAACTCATGTAGATCAATGTCTAGGGCAGTGGCAAGCACGGTGATGACGCATCCTCATGTGATTGGCCCTTGGCTTTGGGAAGCTTGCTGATGGGGATATGCCGAATGGGGTATGCCCAGCAGGACCTTCCATTTGGGCCAAAGGCCTCGCGAGTGGGCATGTGGGATGGCGACTGGAATGCGACTAAGGAGAAGGCCTAGCAACTGGAGATTGGAGGCCCAGAAGTGTACTCGAAGCCCAGTCGGATTAGGTAAAAGCCTCTGAATCCATATCTTGTTCAGTTGTAAACTGTAAACCCTAGTGAGGTGCCTCATATATAAACCTCCCTAGGGTACTCTAAGGACTTACGTTCCATCATACACCCCTTCAAGCGACTCGCTGCCTAGACGCCGAGCTCGCCACCCCTGTAACTCGCTCTCCATCAATACAATCTATCAGGAGTAGGTATTTAACCTCCAGGGGGCCAAACCTAGGTAAACCATGTGCATCCGCCCCCATCTCGCACTGTAGATGGCTGCCAGCTCTCGCCCTTGATTCAATCAATCGCTACCAGTAGCAGCAACTGCCGTGGCCATTTCCATGACAGTGGCGCCCACCGTGGGGCCAAGCCAGACTGGCCTGTGTTCTGCGGCGAGACCCTACACGCCGATCGATCAGCCGATCGCCACCGGCCACATGATCACCATCGGAGGAATCTTATAGATCCTTCCTAGCAGCTACATCCTGGCATCGCGCCCAATCACCCACAGCGTGATAATGCCGGTCGGATCCATCAACCTCTTCGTCGGCTTCACCGGCGCGGTCGACCCAGCGACGACGGTGATCGTCGGCAGATCGCCGCCGCACCGTGATCTACTCTCGGAGGAGAAGGTCCGCTCCATCAGGAGCCTCGTCACCAAGTACAACTCGGCTGCCAGCAGCGCGGCCGGGACCAACGCCGCCACGGACAACGCGGCCCTCCATGACGACGCCGACTCCGCGACCCCTGCCTCGGTCGACGGATCTATCACCGCAACGTCACGGGAAGACTCCATCATGCGGGTCTCCAACCCTGAGGACTTAGAGGACTCCTCTATCCTTGGGATCTTCGACTCCAACTCCAACTCCATCTCGGAGTCCCCTGGGGACTTCCGCGCCAGATCCAATCGCTTTAACGCGATCTATATGGCGGGCAGCACGGTCACCCCGATCCCGCCAACCACCACGGCCACAGAGGTGGAGGAAGCCCGCATGTGACTCGCGGAGGCGCAGCGCAATGAGCTCGCCGAGCGCGAGAGATTCCGCCTAGAGCGGGAAACGGCGCGGGAGCTATCGCTCTACCACCAGCGCCACATCAGGACCCTCCTCAAGTCCAACATCCAAGGCCGCGTCCTAAACTTCAACGACGAAAGCGACCCCGCATGTGTGGCTGAGCGCAAGTTCTGCGAGAACACGCCACCAGGTGGAAGCAACGACCACCACCCGGCGCACCGGTGACTGGGGCCCCACCACCACCCATTGGTCGCGCGCCCCCGCCGGACCAGCCGCGGATCATAATCTCTCCACAGGCTCGCAACGCCAACGTACTCCCACTCTACTCCACCCCGATGGACAATGTCGTCGCGGCCGACGCCGCGGTCGCCAACCTCGATGTCTAGGGAGAAGCCGCGCTGCAGATCCAGTACGCCAAGGCTCTACTCGCTAGGGCCATCGAGCAGCAAGCCGCAGGAGTCGAACCGCGGGGGCGGATGCATTCCCGCTCCTCGGCAAGCAGGGCGGCCTCAAGTGGTCACCCCACCGTCGCCAACGCCATGAACTGCCCACCACCGCAGCCCCTGGCGAACCAGCCACGGGCCGCTAACCCCGTGCTCTCCACCAACGAGCCGTGACCGGTGAACAACACGGTCGCCACCAATGGGCAGCCCATCGATGCCTGGACGCACATCGTCAACAACCAGACTTGGTGGGCGTGCCAGCCCAACGACTTGAGGCACACCCTCACTAACCGTGGCGACCCCGAACCAAGGGGCTCTCTCAGCCGAGTCGGCCCCCAGTGCTTCGAACCCATGATCCAAGGAGAGAAGTACCCCGCCAACTTCAAGGCGCCCAAGGAGATCAAAAAGTACGATCCAACATACGACCCAGCGGTCTGGCTGGACACATACCTCATGGCAATGGGAATCGCCGGCCACACCGACCTACTAGCCGCTCACTACCTCCCCCTAATGATGGAGGGTGTGACTCGACAATGGATCAACACCCTACCCGCCGACATCATCGACTCCTTGGGAGATATGCGGGATGCCTTCGTCAGGAACTTTGAGGGTTCCTACACCCGCACCACCACCATCGAGGACCTGGAGCAATGCATCCAGGGACAACGCGATTCGACCCGCCACTAGATCCAAAGGTGGTAGGAACTATGGATCAACGCCTCCGGCATCCACCCGAACACAGTGATACATTGCTTCAAGAACGTGTGCCGGTACGAACCCCTGGTCGCTAAGATCAAGAGGGTCTACCGGACGCTCGAAAACATCCCCGACCTCCTCGAGATCGCCAAGTGCTACACAGAGGAGGACCCCAACCAGGACTTCAACGACGAGTCAGGAGGAAGACGCCGCGCTAGCGGCCATGACAGCGGGCGACAGCGTGACATGCGCTACACCAACACTCGCATCACCGGCAAGCGCCGTATTGATGGGAGAGTCGACTTCGTCGCCAACGCTAGCTACGCCAATGCGACCCGAAGAGTTACCGCCGTGATGGAGGAAACTACCACGACAGCAGAAATTACCGCTCCAACAACACGGCGAGGCCATTCAACCCCGCTGCCCTTCTCAAGTAGCCCTGCATCTACCATAGCAGGGAGGGAAAACCTGCGACCCACACCACCGCGGACTGCCATTCTCTCAAAGAGATCAAAAAGGCAAGGCGAGCAAGGGAGGACCCCAACAACAATCCACCAAGGAACAATGGCAACATCAGCAGGTTCGGACACGCTGCCGGCTCGCTACACACCTTCACCGGGCTCGGCACCAAACGCGAGAAGAAGGTCCTCGCCCGCGCGGTCACCGTCAATGCGGTGACCCAAGTTGACGTCCCCCGCTTCATCAACTGGTCTGAGCAAAGCATCCCCTAGAGTCGCTAGGACCACGCGCCCAGGATCGAATATCCAGGGCGAGTCGCCCTGGTGGTCAGACCCAAGGTGGCCGACTACTGGCTGCCCAAGACACTGATGGATGACGGGAGCTCCATCAACATCATGTACATGGGTACATTCAAGAGGCTCCAGCTCCCCGCAGAAGCAATCAAGCCGACCCTGACAACCTTCCATGGCATCGTCCCCAGTCGGAAGGCGTACCCGATTGGAAAAGTGACGCTGCCAGTCACCTTCGGCACACCGGCAAACTACCGCACGGAGAGGATCATGTTCGAGCTGGTGAACTTCCGCAGCCCCTACCACTGTCCTGGGACGCTAAACGTTCGCCAAATTCATGGCGACCCCACACTACTCCTACACTATGATGAAGCTCCTAGGGCCAAGCGGCATCATCACCGTCCACAGCGACCCCGATATGGCCATGGAATGTGAGGACAAAGGGCTGAGCTCGCCGACGACGTCATCGTCGTGGAGACCGACCATGCAGAAGAACTCACTAAGTACACAGGCAACATCAACAAGGACGATCCCACCATACTGAAGAAGCCAACCACCACGAGTTCCACGTTCGAGGCAACCACGCACACCCGCACCGTCGAGCTCGTCCCGGGCGACTCTAGCCAGACGGTCACCATTGGAGCACACATGAGCCCCGCATAGGAAAGCGCGCTCATCCAATTCCTCCGTGAGAATCGCAACATCTTCGCATGGAAACCACCTGACATGCCAGTTGTCCCGAGGGAACTCGCTGAGCACAAACTCAACGCCGACCCCAAAGTGCGACCACTAAAGCAGTTGCTGCGGCCCTTCAATGAAGAGCATCGTCGAGAAATTGCCGAAGAAGTACAGCGCCTGCTAGCCGCAGGCTTCATTCGGCCAATAAAATACTCCAAGTGGCTGGCAAACCCAGTCCTAGTCTTGAATAAGAACAACATGTGGAGAATGTGTATCGACTACACCAACCTCAATAGCGCCTGCCCGAAGGAGGAGTTCATCCTACCACGCATCAACCAGATCATTGACTCGACCGCGGGCTCAGAGTCGCTATGCTTCCTCGACACGTACTCTGGTTACAACCAGATCAAGATGGCGGTCGAGGACAAGGAGAAAACAGCGTTCATCACGCCATTCGGCGCCTTCTGCTACACGGCCATGACGTTCGGCCTCAAGAACGCCGGCGCCACATACCAAAGGTGCATGCAGGAGTGCCTTGCGAGCCAAATTGGCCGCAACATTCACGTCTACATCGACAACATGGTGGTAAAGTCCACCCGCCAGGACGACCTGCTCGCCGACCGGGCCGAAACCTTTGTAAACCTGCAGAGGTACAACATCAAGCTAAAGCCAGGAAAATGCACCTTCGGCGTCCCCACCAGACAGCTTATGGGATATGTGGTCTCCAAGCGAGGCATCGAGGCCAACCCCACCAAGATCAACACCATCGCGCGACTCGGGAAACCCGAGTGCCTACACGACGTCCAAAAGTTGGCCGGGCGAGTCTTGACTCTCAGTCATTTCATTCCCCGGCTAGGCGAGAAGGAAATGCCCCTCTACCGCCTGATGCGCAAGAACCCCATGTTCCAATGGGACGCGGAGGCGGACGATGCACTCAAAGCGCTCAAAGAAGTGCTACTCGTGGCTCCGCTCCTTGCCACTCCAATGGACAAATAGCCAATGCTCGTCTATGTGGTGGCCTTCACTCGAGTCGTTTGTGCCATGATGGTCGTCGAATAGCCAAAGGAAGGAAAGGAGCGCCCCATACATCGCCCCGTCTACTACATCAGCAAATTCCTGACGGATTCATCACAGCGCTACCCGCAGTACTAGAAACTGGTATACGTGGTATTTCGAGCTCAACGGCGACTCCCCCGTTACTTCCAGGAGCACCCAATCACGGTGGTCTCCTCCACACCACTATAGGACATAATACGCAATCACGAGGCAACTGGGCGAGTCGCCAAGTGGGCCGTCGAAATCGGCATCCACAACATCAAATACGAGCCCTACAAAGCGATCAAGTCGCAAGCCCTGGCTGATTTCCTCGCAGATTGGGAAGAAGCACAGCAGCCAGAGAAGCTACCATACCTCCACTACTGGTCGCTCCATTTCGACGGGTCCAAGAACACTGACGGTGCAGGGGCCGGGGTCATACTGACCTCCCCTAAAGGAGACAAGCTCCGCTACGTGCTCCACCTCAACTTCAAGCCCCAAGGAGATGAACATCAACCGCCTACGGTGCTATGGCGACTCTGACCTAGTTGCCAGCCAAGTCGCCGGAACCTACGATGTCGTCTCCCCAACAATGATAGCATACCGCCAAGCGGTAGTCCAGCTGGGAGGACACTTCGATGGCTACTCAGTCGAGTGGATCGGCAGGCGAAAGAACGAGGAGCGGATACCCTTTCCCACATCGGCTCGGCTCGGCAAATGCCACCCGCAGGTGTGTTCCTCGACATCATCCACAAACCATCGGTCTGCCCACCGAAGGAGATCGACATCGGGATACCACTACAACCCGATCCGGCTCTAGTCGCCATGATCGTGGAGCCTAGCGATTGGACAGCACCGTATGTCGCCTTCCTCGAGCACAAGATCCTCCCAAGCAACGAGAAGGAAGTGCGAATGATTGTGTGCCGCTGCAAGTCCTTTGTCATCATCAATGGTGAGCTCCACAAACACAGCGTGACTGGCGTGTTCCAGCGCTGCGTACAGCCAGAAGAAGGCCGCAAGATCCTCCAGGACATCCACGCTGGCGATTGCAGCCATCACGCTAGTGCCAAGTCGCTGGTCGTCAAGGCCATGCGGCATGGCTTCTACTGGCTGACCGCGCACGCCGACGCCACCGACATCGTCCAACGATGCGTCGGGTGCCAGAAGTACGCCAACTAGACACACCTCCCTGGTTCGGCACTCAAGACCATCCCCATCACATGGCCATTCACTGTATGGGGCATGGACATGGTCGGCCCGTTCAAGAAGGCCTCATTCGGCTTCACCCACCTACTGGTCGCGGTCGACAAGTTCACCAAATGGGTTGAGGCCAAGCCGATCAAAAAGTGCGATGGCAAGACGGCCACCAAGTTCTTACATGAGCTCATCTACCAGTATGGCTACCCGCACAGCATCATAACAGACAACGGCACTAACTTCGCTAAGGGTGCCATGGCAGAATTCTGCGAGGAACACGGCATACGACTCGACCTCGCCTCAGTCGCCCACCCAGAGTCGAATGGCCAAGCCGAACGCGCCAACCAGAGCGTCCTCCACGGGCTCAAGCCGCGACTCCAAGTACCCCTCGAGCGCACCCTAGGATGTTGGGTCAAAGAGCTACCCTCTGTAATATGGGGGATCTGCACCTCTGTCAACCACTCCACGGGGTTCACATCCTTCTTCATGGTGTATGATACATTGCAAATGTATCTATAATTTTTTATGCTCCATGCTTGTTTTTATCCACTTTCTTGTGTTTTGTCCACACTTTGGAGTACTTTTCATATGATTTCTTGGACTAACCTATTAACAAGAGCCACAGTGCCAGCTGCCTATTTTATGTTGTTTTTGGTTCCAGGAAAGTCAGAAAATGAATATTCTCGGAATTGGACGGGACAAAAGCCAAAGTGCCTATTTTTCCAGAAGACTCACGGAGCCAAAATACGAGACGGAGGAGGGCCAGGGGCTGGCCACACACCCCCAGGCGCGGGTTAGGCCTGGCCGCGCCAGGGCCTGGTGTGGTGGCCCTAGGCACCCCCTCGACCTCTCTCTTCGCCTATAAGAAGCCTTCTGACCTAAAAACTTAGGGGTGTTCGATGTTTTTCCACGAAAAGTTCCGCTGCGCCGCCGCCACCGAAGGGGAGATTTGGGGGACAGAAAGTCTCTGTTCCGGCACCCTGCCGGGACGGGGAAGTGCCCCTAGAGCAATCTCCATCGATCTCCACCATCATCTCCATCGACCATCCATGTTTCCTCCATCTATGAGTGAGTAATCCCCCGCTGTAGGCTATGGGGATGGTAGGGATTGGATGAGATCGTTCATGTAATGGCATCAGATTGTTAGGGCATAGTGCCTAGTATCTTTTATTAGTGCTTTATGACTTTGTTGCGACTTGTTGTGCTTAATGCTTGTCACTAGGGCCCGAGTGCCATGATTTCAGATCTGAACTTATTATTGATTCATTATGATAGTATTATTTTGGGTCTTATCTACAAGTTGTATACACACGTCGTTGTCCGGAACATATGGTCCCGAAGTGATAGAAATCGGGGTAGCCAGAAGGGAAAGGCTTTGATGTGAGGATCACGTGTGTTCATGGAGTGTTAATGCTTTGCTCCGGTGCTCTATTAAAAGGAGCACCTTAATTGCCAGTAGTTCCCTAGAGGCCCCACTGCAAACGGGCTGGCAGGACAAAAGATGTTGTGCAAGTTCTCATTGCGAGCACGTATGACTATATATGGAACACATGCCTAGGATTGTCTAGTACTTGGGTGCTTTATATTATTTATCTGCAATTGCCCTATGTTCTGATTGCTATGTGAATTTTCTTGTCCATGCAACGCCCGTCCATCCATCTCTATGCCTACCGCACTCGAATCCCACTGTTTACTACTTTTGTTACTACTGTCTTTGCTTTGCTACTGCTGTTACTTTACTATTCCTACTACAAAACTATTGCTACTGATAAACTGCTGTGAGCAAGATTATTTCCAGGTGCAGCTGAATTGACAACTCAGTTGTTAAGGCTGATAAATATTCTTTGGCTCCCCTTGTGTTGAATCAATAAATTGGGTTTCACTTCCCTCGAAAATATTGTGATACACCCCCTATACTTGTGGGTCATCAGTGTACGGCACCGAAGCCGTAATGCCAACCGACCTGGAGCACGACTCACCTCGAGTCGCCAACTACGTTGAGGCGACAAACAAGATCGCCCGCCAAGACAGCATCGACCAGATTGACAAGGCACGTGACCTGGCTCGCTCCTGCACCGCCATCTACCAGCAGGGACTCCGCCGCTACCACAGCCGCCGAGTCCGGACCCACACCTTCCAGGAGGGCTATTTGGTCCTATGACTGGCCCAGGACAAGAAGGACATGCACAAACTCTCCCCCCATAGGAGGGGCTATTCGCCATAGGACGAGTCCTCGGCAACGACGCCTACTACCTCATCGACATATGAGGCAACGGCCAGCTTGACGTTGGGAGGCCATGGAATGTAAACCTTCTCCTAAAGTTCTATACATAGAACTCAAACTTGTACCCAGATGATATATAATGAAATTCATTTGGATCACACAAATTGTGTCTACTCGCACTCGTACAATTAGCAATATGCTACCTACGGAAGTCAACCCTTGGTCGAGCGACCAGCACGGCTAAGTAGTGCGGCCCAAGGGCACCGAAAATATTTGGGCCTTGTGTCATCCACGAATACGCCAACCCAGGGCCACCATCAGAGTCGCCCAGCTCGACTGGCCCACCGGGCCAAGACGACCGGCAAACGCTTCTCACAGCGACCTGTCCTTCCCATCCTCGCGCAAAGCGACTCGAACGGTTAAGTACCACGCATGGGGAATTCGCAAACGAAAACCCTCACGCGGCTTGGGAACACACCAAGTAAGAGAGCTGCCTTGGACTCGCCTAGCGACTGGTTCTATGAACTAGGGGAAGAGAGCGTTACAAACAACGCACCAGTAACTCGCAACAGGCACGCGCCCAAAACGGCTAAGTACTACGCTTCGGGACTCGCCT
Organism: Avena eriantha; assembly: GCA_910589775.1. Classification (NCBI taxonomy): domain Eukaryota; kingdom Viridiplantae; phylum Streptophyta; class Magnoliopsida; order Poales; family Poaceae; genus Avena; species Avena eriantha. Next base: position 555,234,003 of record OU342743.1, read on the forward strand.
ACAAACAATCCTACTTGTGCTCGGGGACTCGCCCTTTCAGAGATGCAAGGAACAACCAACACGAAATCCAAAGAAAACACATATGTATACAAACCAGTTATACCCCACTAAAGGGTGGACGCGCTCGAGGACTCGCTCAAACAAACAATTTAAACACACCACACAATTAAGTTTGCATTGCGAGTCGACTGACTCCTCTTACTCCCATACAAAATATTGTTCATATTACAAAAGTCGCCACTTGGCATAGCTTACAAACTGCCCAGAGAGGCTATTTATTTTGTAGGCCCTGATGATGAAGCATCCCCACCACCCTTGACATGGACGAACGGTTGCCACGGGTTCGTCAGGTAGGTCGTCAGTGACTTCGATAGCGCCGACCGGAAGGGTTGCTCCGACTTCAGGTCATGATGCTCTGGCTCGGGGTCGCCTGGCGCCACCACCGTCTCCTGGTACGGTAGCAAGTCCCCCATCACCAGCACCCGATCAGCAAAGGGGGCAGCTTTGGCGGTCAGCTTCAACACCTCCGACATCTCCACCGTGCCAGTCGCCAAAGCGTAGCCGCTAGTGACGTCATCGAGATCGAAGTTGTCGGGAAAGTGCGCAAGCCCCAGACTCAACGCCGTGGTGGCCCCATGCTTGAAAGTCGAGCGCGCCATCCACTCCACGATGCTGGGCACCTCCTCCAAGTAGTGCCATACTTCAGTCAATCCCCCAGGTATAACCTCGGTGAGGGACATTCCTTGAAGAACTGCCTGGACGCACAACGCCGAGGCGGTGGCCGCGTTCACCACTGAAGTCACACACTCCGAGGCGTTGAAGGTCTGCACCACCGGGTCCCTTTGCCCTATCACAACTACAACTTCAGGCGTTAGTGCCACTACGGATTTCCCCACTCGGGGACTCACCACACACATCAAAAAGGAGAGCAGAGACTCACCGAGGAGCTTCCGGCAATTCTCGGTGACGTGCTTCTACAAGGCAGCATGATCGCTTTGCAGCTCAAGGATGATTGAGTCCACAGCCTTCCGCTCCTCTTCAGCCGCAGCGACTGCGGCCTTTGCCCTATCCTCAGAAGAGGTCAAGTCCGCCTTCACCACATCCAACTCCTTGACCAGCGAGTCAATACGCCCATTCACCGTGTTTAGTTCGGCAACTGGGACATATCCTTCTCGGGCCTTGGAAATCGCAACCGAAAGACCATCTGAACAGAACAGAAACTACTGTCAGCACTCTGGAACACCAGCAGCTTGCGGCAGTAAATGAATCAAGTACTCACCAACAGTCTCCTGAAGTCGCCAGTTCGCCTCCTGCGCCACGCGCGAATCACGCTCCAGACACTCTCTTGCGGCCTGCCGACCAGTCGACTCCCTCTGCAAGCCCTACAAGCAGAATTAAAAATTAGCAATTGCAAAAACACAAATTTAGTGTCCAGCCACTTAAATTCAGCGACTAGACACTCGGGGACTCGCGATTAGAAGAAACTCAGTTCCTAGCTGCTGAAATTCAGCGACTAGAAACTCGGGGACTAGCGACTAGAAGAAACTCAGTGCCTAGCTGCTGAAATTCAGCGACTAGACACTCGGGGACTGGACGTACCTGAATAGCGGCGCCAATCATATTGTGAAGTTCTCTGGCATCCGTCGAAGGGACCACGAAGCAGGTACGACCGCGATGAGACCCAACGTCCTCGTCAACAATCTCCGTCATTTGTGGAGACTGGTTTTCCGCCACGCCCGAAAAACCCTTCACCATGAAGCGCGGAAATGTTGTCGAGGCCCTAGTCGGGGCACTAGTCGTCGGGGCCAACGGTTTCGTCATCGGAGCCCCTTTAGTTGGCTCCGATCGGGTAACCATTACCTCCTCGACGCCTGTGGTAGGATCACTCCCCTTGGCACCATCTCCTGTCGCGGCGACGCCGGCACCTCCCTTCTGCTTCTTTGCACCCTCCGCACACGCGACGTCTGCAGTAGGCTTCCTCTTTTTGGGGAGGTCGCCTTCCCCTGTGGTGGCGACTGGCGGAATCTTTGCCACTGAAGGACGACCAATCTTCTTGACGCCAAACCTGCCAAACCTCCAAAGTCAGCCTAGAAATCACACAAAAAGGGATCAAGATTTGGAAGGAAGAACTCGAGGCTTACTTGGCGACCGAAAGAACGCACAACCCCATATTGATGTGGGAAGGCTTGTCGAATTCCAGCCCCAGCTTGCATGTGAGGCCTCTCTCAAAAACATCTGAAGCCCATGACACCACGGGCTTCTTTGATGACGAAGCCGTGGTCGCTAGAATCTCCGGCTCCGAACACTCGGTCGTTCCCAAAGGTTGCAGCGACTTTGAAGCCGCGGCCTTGGCCGCTTCTTGCTCTGGTGTCGTCGAAGCTGTTGGCGCATCACTGCAAGAGGAACTTATATCGCCGCTTCGGTGTCTTCAGCCTCCAATCCCTTCATCGGAATCACGCCCTCCGGGATCTTGTGTGAGGTCTCAGCCGTGTCATCATCAGATTCGTCATCTGACTCGAACACCACCGCTGACTTGGGCGGTGACGCAGGCTTCTTTGCTGGCAACTTCGGTTTGCGTGTGGGCTTCGCCGGCGTGGCCATGCACCGAGAAGTGTGCTCTTGCAAGATCTCATCGCCTTCTTCGTGCTCTTCGATACTACGACTCGCCTCGAAATTGCGCTGCTTCTACATGCGAGTCTTGCGGGTTGTGGGCGCTAGGGGAGGAACCTCCCTCTCTTCCTCGTCGCCTTCGGAGGATTCTCCTTCGGAGGCCTCTTTGAGCTCCTGGGGGACCTCTTCATCGAGCGGGGGGAGCCAACCCTCTAGAACCTGAAACAACTGAGAGTAGACACAAATAAGTATCGAATGATGCGGCTGCAAATTGCACCGCAGGAATCGCGACCGAAAGGAAATTTGGGGAAGGAAAACTTACTGTAGGAGCTTCATTCTTCACGGGGATGTACGGGGCGAGCTCGGCTGACATGGTTGTAAATTCTGCATCGGTGATCTTCTTCAGAGCGGCCTTATAATCTTCGGTGTCCCACGACTCTTTGCTGGTCCGAGAGGGGTCGTGCTTCCCGCTGTACTGATACATCCAATGCGGCTGGGCCGCTAATGGAACCAGATGGCGCCCGAGCCAGCAGTTTTATAGGTTGATCGAGGATAGCCCCTGTCCTTCAGCTTCTGAATCTGATCCATCATCTCCGCGACAGCCATCCTCTGATCATCGGGAAGCTTGTTCGCCGCCAGCCGGTGAGGCTCGCTCCTTTCTGCGACGAACTCGGGGAGCGCCATTTCGCCGGAGGGAGTGGACTCCTTCACGTAAAACCAGCTCTTTTTCCACTCGCTCACGGCCTTCTTCGGCAACAGAAGCTTGATGAAGTTGGCCTTCGTCTTCAACTAAAATGTGACTCCTCCGGCTGCCAACATCAGGCCGGTGGACACCTCGCGCCCGATGCGGCCGTGGAACAGCTCCAACCACAATGGGAAGTACGGCATGCAGCCGAGGTAACATTCACAGAAGGAGACAAAGATCGCTAGCTGCTCGATGATGTACGGGCCGAGATCCGACGGTTTGATCGCGTAGTACGCGCAGAATCGCCAGAAGAATTGCGAAGTGGGGAACCCCAAGCCCCTCTCCAAGTGGCTTGGGAAGCAAATGAACTCGCCGGCGTGGGGCTTCGGCTCGAGCTCGGAAGACGCGGGTACCCGCCAGTTCCCCTTACGGAGAACTCCGGCATCCTCGAAGGACTTGAGTTGTGCCGCGGTGCACTTGGATTTCCCCCACGAGCCTTTCAGAGGCGCCATCGGGAAGGGAGTCGGGTCGCTTGGCCTAGAAAGTTTGGATCGAGGAAAGACAGAAGAAATGGTTGCACGAGAATGAAGAATACAGGGAAGGATCTGCATGACTGATCTGTCACTCCCCTTATAAGGGGGTACTGCCCGCTAATCACAGGGTAGCCGTTACCCGCGGTAATTGCGCCGAAGTTACCGTTGGACCGTCCAACGGATAGTTTGACCAGGTTGACAGTCCAATTCCTTCCCTCGACTCGCTTACAGTTGAGCCCTGTCCATTCGCCAAAGCAGCGACTTGACAGCGGTTGCATTCGCCAAAGCAGCGACTGGAAACCTGGGGGAAATTTCCTTGGTTTCGGTGGAGTCCATCGCCGATTCGACTGGGCGTCCAAATTGGACTCGCCTACTCCGACCACCAAATGAACACCTGCATCTGAATCAATGATGGCATCGGGGACTACTGATGGGGATATGCCGAAATGGGGTATGCCCAGCAGGACGTTCCGATTGGGCCAAAGGCCTCGCGAGTGGGCCTGCGGGACGGCGACTGGAATGTGACTAAGGAGAAGGCCTGGCGACTAGAGATTGGAGGCCCAGAAGTGTACTCTAAGCCCAGTCAGATTAGGTCAAAGCCTCTGAATCCATATCTTGTTCGGTTGTTAATTGTAAACCCTAGCTAGGTGCCTCATATATATAAACCTCCCTAGGGTACTCTAAGGACTTACGTTCCATCATACACCCCTTCAAGCGACTCGCTGCTTAAACGCCGAGCTCGCCACCCCTGTAACTCGCTCTCCATCAATCCAATCTAGCAGGAGTAGGTCTTTACCCTCCTAGTGCCGTACCTGGGCAAACCATGTGCATCTGCCCCCATCTCGCACCACAGATGGCTGCCAGCTCTCGCCCCCGATTCAATCAATCGTTGCGAGTAGCAGCGATTGCCGTGGCCATTTCCATGACACTTTCTGCTCCAGGTAGCACACAAGGATGGCGCCCAAGTTGAGTGACAGGTTGCAGTTGATGTAAGCAGCCTTGGCGAGGACTAGGATGTCCTCCTCGTTGAGTCTCGTGAACTCATTGCGTGCCGAGTTGGTTCAATATAAGGGGAAAGCCCACTTGGTGGCATTCACTTCACGGTTCTTGATCTTGTTGAAGCGTTCGCGATGCAGCTGATCCCTGAACCGTATCACTATGTGTTCCTGGGTGATTGCCCAAGAAGCGCTAGCGGTGGCACGAACACGAGTTGGGCTCCTTGTGTTCATCTTCTAAAACATTGAAGAAAGGCAAAAATAAAACTTTTTGATCCAACAACAGTAAGTATAATATGTTCCTCATCTATGCACACTAAAGAATCTCCTCAAGATAATAATCTAGGTAAGAAAATCATGGAAATTGGTTCATAGTAGGTCTCACCCTAGATTGATAATGACAATAGATCGAAGATGAATTTGCAAAAAATAATTGGAGGATTGGAGGAGAAACATCTTGTAGATCACTTGTGTGCAAGGAAATCGAACGAAATTGAGTAGAGATGAAGATCCCTTGAGGTTTTGAGAGAGTTTGGAGGTAGAAGAAAGAAAAAGGATTGAAGTTTTGGAGTTGGGAGTACCTTCCCATGCGATTTTGTGGTCGAATGCAACTATACGGGCGCAACTATACGGGTGGAACATGCGTTCCGGCCGTATAGTTGGCGTTCTGTTAAAATATTAGGTCTTCCTCCTGGCGGCGCAGCTATATGACCGCAACTATACGGGCGGAACAAAATGTTCCAGCCGTATAGTTGGTCGTTAAACTGTATGTCCCTGCGAAAGAAAATTTGCAAAAGGCCTCGATATCTATATGACCGGAACTATACGGCCGGAATTTTTATTACCGCCGTATAGTTGGTCGTTAAACTTTCAGTACATATGAATTGAATTTGTACGGAGGCATTCTTATCTATACGGCCGGAATTTTTTATTCCCGCCATATAATTGATCGTTAAACTATTTGTACATAAGAAAATAAATTGTACAGAGGCATTGATATCTATACGGCCAGGACTATACGGCCGGAATTTTTTATTCCCACCGTATAGTTGGTCGTTAAACTCTCAGTACATATTGCAGAAAAAAATTCGATGGCAAAGATAACTATACAACCGGAACTATACGATCGAAATTTTTATTCCCGCCATATAGTTGGTCGTTAAACCATCTGTGTCCATCAAAAAATTTATGTTTCTTCGTAAACTATTTCTTTTCTCGTAACTTAGCAATATACCGTGTTCTTGATAGAAAATTGACAGAAAATATTGTCGACCAACAATAGCATGTACAATGTAGAAATTCAAGTACTACCAAATTTCTTCTCCTCAAATGGAGTTTTCTAGCACTCTTTATTGAACATGAACTAAAACTAAAACTAAGAACTTAACTCAAACCTTAATTTAACATGGGTTGCCTCCCATGGAGCGCTCTTTTATGGTCAGTAGCTTGACCTTGATGATACTTACTTGGGCCAGATGAGTGGAACACCCACTCCAAAGTAATTGGCCTTCAAAGTGATGGCCTCCTTCTTGTCATGTTTGGCTTTCTTCTTCCTGGGGAAATGAATAACAAAAGGATCCCATGAAGGCAATTGCAACTTCACATTCCCTTCATGAAGGTTAATTAAAGCCTTTATAGTTCTTAAGAAAGGACGACCTATTATTATAGGAGCAATAGTGTCTTAAGGCATGTCAACAATAACGAAATCAATGAGAGCAGGACAGCCTTTGATGTAAACTAAAGTGTTCTCCTAAATCCATATAGCTTGTTTATAGGTAGAATCTGCTAGATGCAATTTTAATTCAGTAATTTCAAAGGAGCCAAGATTTAACTTATTAAAAAGACTCTTTGAAATTGTTGAGACGCTTGTACCTAGATCACAAAGTGCAGTTATCTCATTAGTTCCAATCTTTATCTTAATAGTAGGCTGAAATATGTCATCTAGTTTAACAGGTAATTTTTCAGCGATTTTCTTGTATTCCTCTTCAACCTCGCGTACCTTAATTGCTACTTGATCAACAAAGTGTTGATACATGGCTTCATCATTACCTTCACTTACCAGAATTTTGATGTTGATCCTTTTTACGAGATCTTCGATGGTGTAGCTTGGTGAAGGGGCATTACACCTCCCTTTGGATTCTCATCATTTTGAGTTCTTCAACAGGATTGGGCTTAGCTTTACCTGCAAATTTAGCTAGAATGAGAGTTTGACTCTCGGTTATCTTACCTAAGCTTGGTTACATAATTTACCAAGCATAGCATCATGATTCTCCGTAATTTTGACTAGAATATTATTTTGTTCATTTTGCGAGTCTATGAAAGACTTAAGCGTTTCTTGGAGACTATCATTACTAGTTCCCATATTATTATTAGAGTTATTTGTAGGACTAGCATAATGTTTCTGAAAATTAGGATTGTAACTCTTCTTCCAAGAAGGATTATAATCATTACGAGCTACGAAGTCTATTTCTTCTATATCTGTTTCGAGGGTGGCTCTTACATGAGATTACTTACCTTTTACAGCTAGTATGAGCTCATCCAACTTAGCATTGAGATCTTCGTTCTCTTGTGGTGATATAGAGTTCACCTTCTTCGTGTTTGATCTTTCAACATGCCATTGGGCATGGTTGTCTTGTATATTGTCTAGCTGCTGCTTTGCTTCGGTAATATGTTTACCCATGAATGTTCCTCCAGCTACAGTATCAAGAATAGACTTAGACACATGGTTAAGAGCATTATAAAATAAATGGAGAGTTAACCAATCTTCCATCCCATGACTGGGACAGTTTCTCATGCATTCTTTCATCATCTCCCATGCAAGCCTTAGTGGCTCACGCTCTTCCTGTCTAAAACAAGTAATATTAGATCTTAGTTGCATAGTCTTTGCAGGTGGGAAAAATTTAGTCATAAATAAAGAAGTACACTCCACCCATGATGCAATAGTATTTCTAGGCAAAGATAGCAACCATTCTTTTGCTCTTCCTCTTAGAGAGAAAGTAAATAGACGTAATTTGACCACATCAGGGTCAACATCTTTTATACGCATCATATCACAAATTTTAGTGAAAGTATTTAAGTGCATACCTACGTCTTCAACAGCAGAGCCTCCAAATTGATTCTATTGAACAAAACTTAAATAATGGGGCTTAATTTCATAGTCATCAGCAGCAATTGCTAGCTGAGTAATAGGGGTATGCAAATAATCATTATTGGGAGTAGCAAACTCCCCAAGCTTCTTTTCAGCCATACTTCCTATGTTTTTGGGTTTTCTTAGATTAAAAATTATAGCAGTAAAAATAAGAATTTAAAGACTAACTAATTTTTTGATTTATCAAATAAAGACTAAAAGCAAACTAACAAAATTAAAAACAAGAATTAAAACTAGCAAGGTTCCTAATAACCTCACCAGGGTAGCTATTACTTCCCCGGCAATGGCGCCAGAAAAAGGGTTGATACCTTCGATCCGGATTACGGATGTAGTATAGCTCGTTTTCCCTAGTAGACCTAGGTTATAGAATCCACGGGAAGCGAAAGCGTAGTGAAGTTACTTTAATGGACCTTCGGGCATCTTTTTATTGTTGTCGATGATGGAGAGGGAGGGCCTAGGCCATTCGGTTTCACCTGTAGCTGTGCAAAACATCTGATGGGAATAAAAGATAGAAATAAAGTATGTGTGTACTTGTTAGAGCAAGATAAATTATATGTGGGCAGTGCATCCATAATTGCTATTGCCTCTACAACCGCTTATAGTAATAACCTACTAGTCTCGTCCATAGAAGAAAAAGAACTAATGATATGCATAGTGATGTCACCGTTAATCCCAAGCAAATCCCTCACATATAGCCGTACTACCCCTTCTGTCACTGGGGTTCCCAACCTGCAGATCAGTCATCACTCATACTCCCTATACCTGGCTCAACCCTCGGGGTCTTGGATACCTGACAAGTCCTTAGATTGAGGCAAGAGAGGATACAATAATCATCATGTCATACAAACTAATACACGATCCCATCTATGATAAATCACATGCACAATTGCTACATGGCTAGGCCGAAGCCCTTAGCCCAAGGAGAATTACTCACACATAGATATGAGATCAACAATCACACACATTGTAATTAAAATCATAAGATTGATAGCAATAGTCTTACAATGTCGCTAGTTGGACAAGGGATCTACTATTACAAGTGGTGGAAGATGGCTATGGAGATGGGGAAGGGTTTTGAGATCTGGAGGCGGCTTTCTGGAGAGGTATGGCTTCCGGGGCGTGGTGTCTCTTGTTTTCCCATCGTGTGAGGCTTCTTTATATAGGGGTCCCTTCACAAAAGTTTTTCTATTTAACCTAACGGAGGCGGCGCCACCTATACGACCAGAGCTATACAGTCGGAATTTTTGCTCCGGCCGTATAGTTGGTCGTTACAGCGTCTGCCTTCATTGGACGGCTCTTGGTTTCTTCTGGTCGAATGAAATATCGTATCTTTGACTTTAATGTAGTGATTCCCTCCTTTAAACGACATTATCTGCGCAGGAAAAATACAAGAACAATGGATTGCATATCCTTCTGAATATTAGCATTAGTAGCAGGGTTTAGAGAGATATTTCATCAAAAATATGATTAATATCCAGTTTAAATGTGGACGTAGATGGCTATATTTCAGAGTCATCATCAAGCATGTCTTAGGGGTTCATTTCAATATAATTTAACTTGTCATATCATCATCCTTGCTTGAGCATTGTATTGATGCCATGTGTTGATTGTTGCTTCCCTTTCTTTCCAATGTTTGCTTCTTTCCGGTAGAATACGATATCGAGATCAAGATCGAAGACCAAGATCAATACCATCAAAGGCCGACGAACAATACTTGACCAACTATAACCAAGTCAAGTACAAGGCTTCCTAAGATCTATACATGGGTATCAACAGGCAAAGGCAAGCATAGACCCACCATTATACAATCCTATGATTTCGAAAGTATTTCATTATTGCCATGATGCATGCGATTCTACTGTGGTCTTTTATCGATAGATAGAGTAACCTATCTGTTGCATTACTCCCTTTGAGCTTGTATTCCCTGATCCACTTCTCCTAGCATAACTAGGTTTGGCGTGTGTGCACTTCTAGAGCTTAAATGTGTGTCTTGCTTAGCCATGCTTAGTTGTCAGTGTTGGTTCATCCAGATGATGTATCAGATGTAGAGAATCTAGTATGATAGGATAACAAGGTATACTGATGAGGTAAGATCAGTGGTAAAGGTTAAATATCCTAAGTCTTGTATGGGAGGCCACGGTGAGATGTGGTTTTTGTAGTCCCATGATCACCACTACTAGGACCCGAGTTCTAGCCTCTTGAACCAAGACGAGCGTACAGCCACACGGGGCCTAGAAAACATCACGAGTAACTAACTTGCCTAGTAGATTCCATGAGTCACCTAGTTCGGCGTTCCATTTGACATATGCATAATTGGTTGTTCTCAAAGGCGGTGAAGGAGGTGCATTCATATAGGTAGGTAAGCGTGGACGGGGTTGCTTGAGGCAGTTCCTCTGGTAAACCAACCTCACCCACATCTCTAGGGACCGGCTTCGGGATTTGACCCATTATGATGGAACCATCCTTAGGGCGTGACTCATGGTCTCGGCGAAAGCAAGGTAAAGGTCATGTCTCACCACCCTCTGTTGGCCTTCCAAGGAAGAGGGCTAATCATGTGGCATTAAGAGTCGGTTGGTACGTGTGGGTAAAGTTGTACACCCCTACAGGGTATTAATCTTTTCGAAATGCAGTGTCTACGGTTATGGACGACTTGGGAACGGATGTGAAGATCATAGAGAACATTAACCTAATCGTAAAACCTGGAGGTTTCAATGTGTGCTTAAGGATGCATCCTCATGGGTACAAGGGGGTGATCCTAGTTAGGAGATGATGATGATTTGGTGGATATCAAAAGATGGTGATCAATTATTTGGAGATCTCGCTCTCTTATCCCTTTTAAAATATTCTGATTAGACGAGCTTCTTCTCCCTCTTGTTTTATAAACAAAGATGGCCTTATGCAAAATAACCCCACCTGCCATAAGTCTTGCGGAGTACACACTATACTCAGCCTTGCTTTGTTGATACTTTTGCAGCAGGTCAGTGTTACCATAGAAGAAGAGTTTGTTACAGCATCGACATCGACGACTAGCTCGGGGTTCCCGATCGGCAGCCTAGAATCCATGGGTTGGGACGTCATCGTTATGCTTCAAGCCTCTTAGGCCATTTGTTCAGTTTGTTATAGTTAATAACATATTTTTCCTTCTGTTGTTTGATGTTTGTGGTCAGTGACCTCTGCTTGTAATATTTTGGTTCTTTGCTCAGTTATGAGCTTTATATAATAATTTCTGTTGTAGGGTTACTTTGTGTTACCGATTTCTCACTGGATATCCTCGAGCTCTAGGTTAAGCTTACGTCAGGCTAGGGTCTAGGATTTGTTTAACCCTGGTCTCGGGGGTGTCACAAGGTACATTTTACATCAAGGACCTAAAAAAGGTCAAAATACATCGAGGTCAATACATTTAGCATGAAGCACCCTAAAATTAAGCTTGGAAATGGTCATGTTTTGCCCCTTCTCGAGAGAAAAGCTGATCGAGTCATACTCTTCATAATACTCCCTCTTTGTTTGTTTTCCAAATATGGACAAATTTGGCGGCATGCAAATTCTTCGATATTGGATCATGAATCATCAACATAAAGTATGATGTAGATATGTCCATGACCCTGGTCGTTTGGCTTGAAATGCAAGAATGTTCATATTCATTGACAACTAATAAGCTTAAATATGTTTAAATTTTAACACTTGATTTTATGTTTGAATTTTACACGGACGGTGGGAGTACATTTTAAATCAAGGACCTAAAAATGTAAAATTACATTGAGGTCCATACATTTAGCACAAAGCACCCTAAAATTAAGCAGAGAAAACAATCGGGTTCGGCTCCTTCTCGAGAGAGCAGCTGGTCGAGCCATACTCTTCATACTACTTCCTATTCGTTTGTTCTCAAAATATTGCCCAATTTGGCGGCATGCAAATTCTTGGATATGGGATCATGAATCACCGATATAAAGTATGATGTAGATATGGCCATGACCATGGTTGTTCGGCTTGAAATCCAAGATTATTCATACTCATTCACAACTAAGCTTAAATACGTTTAAATTTTACCACTTGCTTTTATCTTCGGATTTTACATGGACGGTGAGAGTATGTTTTACAACAAGGACCTAAAAAGTGGTAAAATTGCATCAAGGTCCATACTTTTAGCACGAAGCACCCTAAAATTAAGCAGGGAAAACAGTCATGTTTGGCTCCTTCTCGAGAGAGAAGCTAATCGAGCCATACTCTTCATACTACTTCATCTTTGTTTGTTTTCAAAATATGGCCAAATTTGGAGGCATGAAAATTCTTGGATATGTGATCATCATCTGCATAAAGTATGATGTAGATTTGGCAATGACCTTGGTCGTTTGTCTTGAAATCCAAGAATGTTCATACTCATCGACAACTAATAATCTTAAATACGTTTTAAAAAAGGTAAAATTACATCGAGGTCCATACATTTAGCGTGAAGCACCCTAAAATTAAGCAGGGGGAACAGTCATGTTTTGCTCCTTCTCGTGAGAGAAGCTGATCGAGCCATAATCTTCATACTACTTCCTCTTTGTTTGTTTTCAAAATATGGCCAAATTTGGCGGCATGTAAATTCTTGGATATGAGATCACGAATCATCAACATAAAGTATGATGTAGATATGGCAATCACCTTGGTCGTTCGTTTTGAAATCCAAGAATGTTCATACTCATCGACTACTATTAATCTCTTAAATATGTTTAAATTTTACCACTTTCTTTTAGGTTCGAATTTACACGTACGGACGGTGGGAATACATTTTACATCAAGGACCTAAAAAATGTAAAATTACATCGAGGTCCATACATTTAGCATGAAGAACCCTAAAATTAAGTAGGGAAAATAGTCATGTTTTACTCCTTCTCGAGAGAAAAGTTGATCGAGCCATACTCTTCATACTATTTTCTCTTTGTTTGTTTTAAAAATATAGTGAAATTTGGCGGCATGCAAATTCTTGGATATGGGATCATGAATCATTAGCATAAAGTATGATGTAGATATGGCAATGACCTTGGTCGTTCGTCTTGAAATCCAAGAATGTTCATACTCATCGAAAACTAATAATCTTAAATACGTTTAAATTTTACCTCTTGCTTTTAGGTTTAAATAACCCGTCTTGGACGGGTGCAAAGCCATCAAACATGAGGCAGAAATAATGTTTTGACTAAGCACTGGAACATAATAACAATTATGCAGCTCCATTCAGAATCCAGAAGGTAAATGAAGTTGCATCGTGCCGACTTCCAACGCAGCGACTCTCGCTTTGTTGCTGACTCGAATGTCAACCTCGCCTCTTGCCATGCTCCTAGTTCTTACCAGTCCCTGCAATGAGTTGCAGATGTGAATAACTGATCCGGTGTCATATACCCAAGAACTACCAGGTGCATCAGCAAGATAAATGTCTATAACATTGCAAACAAGCATACCTGAGTTGGAAGTCACACCTCCACTCTTGGCTTGTTAGCTAGATACTTGTTGCAATTCCTCTTCCAGTGGCCATCCGTCTTGCAGTAGAAGCAAGTGGATCCGGCTGCAGGAGATGGCTTAGTCCCCGAGGAAGCGCTTTGGACCGGGTCCTGAGCCTTGCCTCCTGACTTAGCTTTCTTCTTAGTCCAAGAACTCTTCTTGAACTTAGCCTTATTCTGCACCATCAACACTTGACTGGCGCTTTTCTTGAGATCTGCCTCAGCCTGCTTGAGCATCCCATGTACATTGAGCTTATTATCCATACCATGCATGTGGTAGTTCGATATGAACTGTCCATACGCACTCGGAAGAGAGTTCATAATTATGTCTGTAGCGAACTTCGCTAATGGGGTAGCCAAGCCTTTCCAGAGACTACATGTAACCAACCATCTTGATCACATGCGGACTCAGTGGATCACCATCCTTAAGCTTGCAACTCAACAAGTCCTGAGAGACTTGATACCTCTCAGTCGTTGCCTAAGCCTAGAACATACTTTTGAGGCTTTCGATCATATCTTAGGACACAACATTCTCGACCTACTGCTGCAAGTCCGGTTCCATGTGAGCAAGCATAATACAGCTAATCTCTGTAGACTCATCACAAGTCCTACGGTATGCATTGGTGGATGCAATGGTCGCATTCTCATTCAGCTCATCTGAAAGTGGGTTGTCTAGGACATGGTCCCTCTTTTCTTGCTTGAGAAAAATTCTCAGATTACGATACCAGTTGGTGAAATTAGTTCCATTCAACTTATCTTTCTCTAAGTTCGTTCTTAAAGCAAACTACAAATCTAAGGGAGACTGCTAGGTGCCATTGATCTACAACAGAAAAATATGCAAAACAGTTAAGACATGTATCCATAAAAGAGAAAGCATATTAAACAATTTAATACTTATGCTCCCACTAGAACCAACACCCCTCCGTTGGTTACTTAGTGATTCAAGATCCTAAATAAGCAAGCCCACTAGTGAGATTTAGCATCACCGCTAGTCATCAAGTGATCTAGGTAGACAACCCCTTGTCAATCGTATCTGATACGACTCATGTTGGATGGGTGGCATCACATGCCCCGGCTCCCATCCGACTTTTCCCTGAGTCCCACAACTGTTGTGATAGACTTGTCTAGATTATCAAGTGCTTCCGCTGTAAGAGTCCGACTCGAACCCACCTAGTCGGAAAGAATTGATAGCACCTCAATTTTATGAGCCCACTACCAAAAATGCCCGACTTGTGATGGTGCAGCACTGGCGGGGAAACCGACTAGACCTTCTTTGAGGGATTACTTTCTACCAACTATCTAATACAGGTAAAACCAGAGACATAACAATAACACAAAATAAAGCAATTATAATCTGAAATGGTATGGCTCTCTTCATGGCAATCTCCATCTCCACAAAGCTTGTAATTCGACTCGTGTCAACTCTTGTCACATGCCGTCTTAATCCATGTAGCCGACTTGTACATCGACTTGCAAGCCATCCGGGTTCTCCAAACAGCTATATTAGCTAGTAAAGTAAATAACATAGAGAATCCGACACGCAGGTCATTATACAATAAAATGATAGCACCTAGGCTCCAGTCGGCTGACAAAAACCGTGATACGCAGATCATGTATGGATTACACACATCACATCCACATAAGCTATGCCATTCACAACATCATCCTGCAAAAACAAGTTATGCATAGATACGATATCAACCGGTGTTGTGAAACTCGCAACGACATCTAAGGCGCTATGACAGGGCGAAGCCGGTGGTCCCGCTAAATCTAGCGTTGTGAACATGGATTTCTTAATTGGATAAAACAATTTTACCCAAATCCGATCCGTACTCTGATTCGACCAAACTCTTTGATCTTCGATCACCGCATTCGGAGTAACGTGTCACAGTCTACCCCGATGGAGGAAGCCGGCCAGTAGGGGTATGTCATTCCACGACCTTAGTAGTTAGATCATGGAAACTAGATCATCCATTCTCCCGAGTACAGTTGATCCAATCAACTTCGTACAAAACCGACCTATCTCATAGATCGACCACCAAAACTGCAATTAGATCCAATCTAACACCAACCGCATATCACATATGCATGATCTCGAGCCTAAGACTAGAAGCTAATGCTCTGATACCACCGTTGGGCCACGCAGAGATAAACGAAAACTTTTACCCTACGTGGTACACCCAAGATCTAGCTCAGGTGATAGGCCACAAGATTTACCACTAGACGCGCAGGTACGGATTATTGATGAAGTGCGTCAGTTGATGCCATGCCAAACGATCCCCCGTACAGCACGTCCATATCCCCACAGCCCTCCTTGTCTCCAGCGTTGCATGTGCAATGCCTCTACCGGTATCCACACGTACAGGAAAGAGCTCCAGGTAGAGGACTACTAGATCCTATCTAGCCCGAAATGGAAGTGGAGAAAGTGACGACTAGGTTAGGTACTATCCCTTGTCACTCCACTTATATACACTCCTAGCTAGGCTCGACGCTTGAGGCCCATCTAGGCCGTATCCCAATCTCCACATGGACCGAATCCACATGGGATCCTTTCCTTTAAGTGTGTGACCCTGTAGGTTCACGTTCACCTGGACACGACACGAGTCACCACTCTGAGTCGATAGTTGGTAGCGGTCTCTAGCAAGACGTGCCAACTCCCAAGCGTTGTAAAGTCAAAAGACAAACCTTTCTTAATGTAACTTTCGTCCAACTCCCTTTGCCTCACGATATATCTTGTCAAGCTATAGGTGAGTGGATACCATCCCTTTAATAGCTCAACTCTCTCTTTTCGTTCCGTGATATACAATTCATTGGATTAACACTTATTCCAACTCCTTGGTTAACTCTTAACCACGCTGCGCATGGCCATGCTTATGAATCATATCACATGAGAGGGCCCAGAGAATATCTCTCCATTACGGAGGGGAAAATCCCATCTTGGTAATCCACGTCACGCGGCTTGCTTCACAACCAACCAAAACACTACCTTTATAACTGCCCATTTATGGAACATTGTTTGATAGAACCTAAGTTGGTGATCCACAACTCGGATCATGCAATCACATCAGGTCAAAGGATTCCATTGCTTGAGACTGCAAATGACAACATGCTCGTTGCATCTCAACTGTGGGTCGGTCTGATTCGCTAAACTCTTTAGCCAAATCCGTGTAAGTCAGAATAGCATCTCCATGCCCATGATAAGTGGAATCGAGTCATCAGCCGACTTTCACATTAATCTAAGTTGTGTGTCCAGCACAACCTCAACGACCAAGGACAATTAGTATGAACAACATGAATATATAGTTACACAATCGAATCACATATTCAATGATACATATCAGTAGTTCATACATGGACAATAACTTTATGAATACATTGGAATAACATCATACAGGATTGCCTCTAGGGCATATTTCCAACACTTACGAGAAGAACGTGGGAACCACAAGTCAAATACATGGTATATTTAAGAGTTAGTATGGCTAAAGGGGTGAAAAGATTCAGAGTAAAGGGGAAAATAAGTCCAAGATATATCGGACCCTTCTGAATTATGAGTAGCAAAGGACCCGTAGTATATGAGCTAGAGTTACTAAAAGGGTTATCTCAAGTTCATAACGTATTCCATGTTTTACAATTATGGAAATGTTTGAAAACACCAGATGAATCATTACCATATAAGGATATAGAGTTACAACCAGATCTTACCTATGAGGAAGTATTATCTAAAATTATCAGAGAGGATTCGAAACGACTTAGGAACCGGTCAATAAAGTACCTCGAAGTTTAGTGGAAACACCACCCGGAAAGAGAAGATACCTGGGAAAAAGAGGAAGATTTACGTAGGAGTTATCCTTAGCTCTTTAGGTAGTCAGATCCTGTAACTTCGGGACAAAGTTGTCATAAGGGAGAGAGGATAACAACCTAGGGAATAATAATAGGAAAAGGGTAGAAGTATGAATTGTGCATTTCCATTGCATGCATTTTCAATTTAGGATTAACTTCAACATGTTGAAAATATTTATTTGAATTTGGCTCTAGTGAGGTTTTTATAACCAAATAGTCACTAGGAATTGAACCAAGTTTAGTTAAAGATTTAAGATCCTTTGAATGATTTCAAAATTGAGGCCTGACCTAAGTCAAACATGAATTCCAATCCGAACATGACACAAATATATATCTAGTAATTCAAAATTTAAAGGAACACAATAAAAATTGAAAGAAATAGATCTTTATCCATTCGAATATGAGTACATGAAATCTTAATACTCAAATATTACAAAAGAGAAATTAAAACCTGAAGACAAACTACACCAGGAATCAAAACCTATCTAGACATATCTATTCTTCTCATCTCCTCTTGATTATTCTTGTCGTTATTCAAAACCTGCAAGCAAAAGAACAAAACAAAGAAATTTTAGTTATGGTTAGAATGTTGGATTCATAGTTGTGAATACATTTTATGTAGAATTGAAAACAAGAGTCTAGGAACTAGTTATGAACCCTGAGCCAATGGAAGAGTCAATCTCATAATGAAAACTTGTAAACAACAATATTAGAACATGTCCATATTGCATAAGTATTTGATAACAAACCATAAAACATAGAACTAGTTCAAGTCACAAAGAACTAGTCGACCATCTAGAAAGTCCAAATTAAACAAGTGTCAAAACCAAACCATTAAATCATCACTATACCTAGATAGAAACCATTTGACCAAAGGAAATTACCTCAAGCCAATGAATTCTTAAAAACACAAAACTCTAAAATCCAAATAGATGAACACTAGATAGTTCATCCATTCAAACTAAATATCACCATCTACTAAACTTAACTAACCACATGAAGTTTGATCAAATCACGAGAAGTATGAACTCAACAAATAATATAAATATCAGAAATTACACTTGTCACTGTCCAGGAACTGGACAGGACAAACTCCAACTGACATGCCTAAAATAGCATGTACAAATACCACTCACATGCACATAAGAACAAAAGGTACATATGCCAAAAAAGTCAAACACATATAGTCCAAAAACAGTATGGGGTCGACCATCGAAAATATAGGTGTCACTTGCACATAAGACAAAATACAAAGCCGATTCCACACATAACCAAGAAGGTTACTCACCTAAATGCATGGCTGTTTTGTTAGCAACATAGTGTTCTAAGGACACTATAAATAGCTAGGCACCTTAGACCCTAGAGAGCACAACTAACTGGTCAAGCTCAGACCAAACACACACACATGCACACACACATCTTAGAGAGATCTGAGAGATAGAGGAAGCTAGGGGAAGATGAGGAACATCAAGAACAGGAATAAGAAGGTTTATAGCAGTAGATCTTCATCAAGCAAGCTTAGGAAACTTCAAAGGTTTATAGTTAAACTCTAGGATAGGATCATAGTATCTAGGGATCCAATGCGATCCAGGAAGTAAGGAGAGAGAGATTAAGAGCACCTAGTGTCATTAAGGGGCTATAATCTTTGCATCTTCACTAAGTGAAGAACACCACAACTACAAGCCAACCTCAAACACTGGAACAGCCATTAGAAGTAATTAAACACTCAATCAAATCATTAAGAATACAAATTCCAATTCCATATCTAACCTTTATTCCCTAGATCAGATTCTAAGATCAACCTAAGGAAGAAAAGATAGATACAGAACATGGATTATGTGAACCTTAAGTGATCCTACACAAGAAAAGTGTAAACCCCTCTTAAACATCATACTTACTGAAGTACGCGTGAACTAAAAGTTCAGGAAAACACTTAAAATAATTAACTCAATGATTGAGTTGTGGATTTTGATTCAGACAGTAATTGTCTACTATGAATTATACTATAAACCTAGAACAGTGCCAGTTAGACACTAATCCATTGACAGTGAAGTGTAGACTTGGAAAATTAATTGTATTAATCAAACAACTAAAAGTATCAGTACTAACAGTCTAGAACCAAACCATAGTTGCCTATTTACACCAATGAATTATAGACATTAGATTAAAACCATTTAACAATACAGGTGACACTTTTAATTGAAGAAAGTGTTCACCATAAAATTCAGTAAGCAATATAGAGACCAAAATCTAGTAACCATGATCTGTACGAGCAATAGGAGTAGTATGCAGTATCTAGACCCTACTAGAACCTTCTAGGAGCTACTAGAGCATTCTAGAAACAACTAGAACAAATCCTAAAGCCAGAAATTAGAGGATACATAGGAGAAACCTTAGAAATCTAGAATAGTGAATCAGTAGTAGAAATGAGAGAGGGAAAGGAAGAGATTTACCTTCGAAAGTGGGAACCTAGCTCACCACTAACCGAATAGAGGAGGAAGATGAACCCCACGGTAATGGTGGCACCAGGAGTTCCATAGAGGGGCATATCACCATAGTCCAATCCATCAGGAGGCACCATGGGAGCACTAGAGCATGGTCGCGACACTGACCACCAAAACTCTAGTTAGGGTTAGGGTTGCGCCAGAGTAATAATGATGGAGATATGAATCTATTTGGTGGAAATAGAGAGTGGAGATCGGGGAGTCATTTGAGTGGACGCGCGACGGGGGAGGCGGCTTGAGGCGGTCAGAACCGTTGGGGTGATGCTGACGGCGATGTAGTGAGAGAATGAGAGAGGGTCTATGCGGTCTAGTTAGACCAGACTGGTTCCAAGGGCTTGAACATTGGAGTCTGACCAGTGGGCCCAAGCCGTAGTTTTATAATTTCCTAATTAGGAAAAACCCTAAATAATAAGAACTCTCTCATGACAAATCATAAAAATAAAATAAAAATAGTTCTATGTGTAGAAAAATCAAAAGAATCAAAAAAGCACTTTTGTGGTATCTTTAAAATACTTTGGTTTGGAGGGGAAATATAAAAATTGAGAAGTCAGTTTTAAATCCTTTAATAATTTTAGGAAAATGCTTAGACTCAAACAAAATTATAAATTAATATGTAAACCAAATTTTCATGAAAATGAAAATTCTAAAGTACAAAAATATATGTTATGTCTAAGTTTAAGGATAAATGAAATTACTAAAGTAAAATTTCAAATAAAAACCCTAAAAGGGAGAAAAATCATTAAATGGCAAAGAAATTAAAATCAAAGAAATCTAAAATACAACACACGAAGAATTACATTGCGTATAGTTTCATTAGAGCATGATTTGGTTTTTATCAAAACATTGTCTTCATCAGACAATGATTGCAATTTCCAAAACCTAAGTTCTAGGGTCAAATAAAACTTTTGAGTTGCACTATCTTGCAGTCACCAGGAAATTTCATTCTTGCATAAGCCTTTTGAGACCAAACTTGCATACCATTCATGATTCAATATTACATGTCCTCTGAAGTAATTTTCAAAATGTTTTCAAAACATTATCATCTGCATTCAAAAGAAACATCATTTTCCAAATGAAATAAATTGAAAGTGGTGGATGGTGGAATCATGGTTGATAAACATGGTTGTAAAATCATGTGGTGGAGATTTCATTCTATCAGGAAATCTAGGGTTACCAAAAAAGTAGTTAGTCATTCTTGTGCGGTACAAAACAGTGCTAACCACAGATCTTGTTACGGAGCGAGCGAGTCAGAAGTACCTTCTTCCTTTTTTATATCCTCGTATACTTAGTCAGGTTGTGATCCAAAGTGGATATCAGCAGGTGAGAGCCTGTAACGTCTATATC
This sequence comes from Avena eriantha, assembly GCA_910589775.1. Taxonomy (NCBI): domain Eukaryota; kingdom Viridiplantae; phylum Streptophyta; class Magnoliopsida; order Poales; family Poaceae; genus Avena; species Avena eriantha. The sequence continues at coordinate 555,255,142 of OU342743.1, forward strand.
TTGTGCCACAGGATAATGACCTAGTATATTAGAAGGGATGGTAATTGAGCTTAGGTCTCTCGACCTAAACTCATTACAATGGGGTGGGTCATGGAGGGGGTGTTAGCATGACTCGTATAAACTTGGTAACCAATCCCATGCCAAGGAAGTACGAATGAGAGGAATCAGGCCAAGGAAATTTGTGGAAAAAGTAGCGCACCTCTCGAGAGTGTATAAACGTAACATGTTACTCCCTATCCTAGGAAAGGATTATGATCGTACAGTGAAAAGGAACTTCACAAAGTTCAGACAACCCGTGAAGACTGACAGACTTAGAATTTCTAAAATCTAAAATTACCTTCTCTAAAAAAATGTTTTTGAAAATCTGCACGAGCCATTGATCATGGATCTATGGTTGTAGCTAGAGATCAGAAAACCACCATAGAATTTTATGAGTATGCTAGTACTCAATCTATCCTTATTAAGCTCTTTCTTAGGTTGTGAAGACAAGAAGATCGACACGGAGGGATAATTCAACAACATGGTAGCATAATAGAAGAAGATAGTAAAGATGTAGATATAGAATCCACTAAAGCACGCATAGGTAGTTGAGCTAGCAATAGTGTAGCTTATCCAATAATTTGACACCTCCAATCGTTATAAGCTTAGTATTGCCATTGATTAGTAAGCTTCTTCATTTACATTTGAATTTCCATCACTTTGTGAATCCTCATTGAACTGAGGAGGATCTAGAAGTTTTTGTACAATTTTGGCTCTTGGTATGAATAAATAATAAGTTGGACCCGTAATGTTTCTATTGTACCACTCTGAGGGATGTAATATTTGCGAAAGAGGACTTTTGTAAGTGTTATATCAATGACTTGTAACTAACATGCAGTGGTGTACTGGGTCACCGCAATTCAGTGGTTGCAAGGAACAACACTTATGCCTCTTCTGGTATGGTGAATTGTTGCTCCTTCCACGGAATATCATCTACCATAATCTTATGTGGAGCACTAGATCAACAATCGAATAACCCAAAGCCCACCAAGATATTCGTGCAACAGACCATGTCCCAAGACACCACTCATTGACCCCGCCTCACCTCTATCGACGCCCTACAAAAGCTTGTTTATGCAGTCAAGAACCAAGGGGAAGATTCAAGGGAAGTGAATCATTTGGTTTGGGAAGTGGATATACAACCCAGCCACCCAGGTTCAACTCCTTATAGATGCAGATTTGGGTTCTTATTATTTCACAAAAACAAAATCATTGTAGGGACTTCCCCTGTTGCATTCCCTTTCAAAAAAGGGGGAAAATTCAGATATAGCATGCAATAGATTGCAGTTGCAGTGAGGTTAGAATCTAGTAAAACTAATTGCTCGCTTGGCTCGAGCAGGGAGGCACTAGTAGAAAAACTGCCTTTTGTTCGCAGCCTCCCAGAGCATTTGTCTCGGTTCCTCCACAAACCAGGACTAATGCTCGCATTTGTCCCGGTTCGAGGGTCCCAAGCGACGCACGGGAGCCAGGGGTCATACATCCCGGTTTGTAAGGGACCATTCTTCCCGGTTTGTAAAACGAACCGGGACTAAAGGTCGGGCCCCAGACACGTGGCCTGCCACACATCTTTAGTCCCGTTCATATTACGAACCGGGACGAATAGTCCGCCTATAAATGTGCCGCTCCAGCCAGCCCCCTCCCTCTGTTTTTTCTCTTGGTGGAAGGAGTGAGGTGTGTGTGCTACTTTTTTTCCTATGCACATTAGGTGTTCGGCGAAATGTCTGAGAGAATGATACGCTTGATTTCACACAAAACCAAAATGATATGAGGTGTCCGAGCCACACTTAAGCCTTTCTCCTCTTTCTTTCCTTCTTGATCGAGGTTAGCAACCTTATACTTCATATGTCATTGATATAATAATGCATGTGTCGACGTAAAGTGGTCATCTATTCATGATGTTCTGTAATGATGTAGATGAACCAGCGGGGATGGATGTATGGTGACCGACGTGAATCCGTGTATATTCAAGGCATGTATAAATTTATCGATGTGGCTAAGGAAAACAAAGAGAATGGATTTATGTGTTGTCCATGTGTTCAATGTCGGAACATCAAGGAGTACTCTTCCTCGAAAATCATTCGTGGCCACCTGGTTCAGAGAGGTTTCATGCCTAGCTATAATTGCTGGACCAAGCACGGACAAAGAGGGGTTATGATGGAAGACAATGAAGAAGAAGAGGACAATGACAACTATTGTCATATGTTCCCTAAATACGATGATACTACAATGGAAGAGAATGAAGAAGACGGAGGTGAAGAACGGGCATCAGATGAGCCCGTTGATGATCTTGGTCAAGTCATTTCTGATGCAAAGCGGGACTATGAAACAGAGAAGGAGAAGTTGAAGTTGGAGGGCATGTTAGAGGATCACAAAAAATTGGTACCTAAATTGCGAAGATGGCAGCACAAAGCTCGGTACCACACTAGAATTGCTGAAATGGAAGGCAGAGACTGGTTTATCTGATAAGGGATTTGAGAAGTTACTAAAAATAATGAAGCCGAAGCTTCCAAAGGATAATGAATTGCCCGAGAGTACTTACGAAGCAAAGAAGATTCTCTGCCCTATAGGATTAGATGTGCAGAACATGCATGCATGCATAAATGACTACATCCTTTACCACGGTGAGGAGTATGAGAATTTTGATAAATGTCTGGTATGAACTGCACTGCGGTATAAGATCAGACGAGATAACCCTGATGATGTTGATGGCGATGATGAATCCCCCTGGAAGAGGGTTCCTGCTAAGGTTATGTGGTATGCTCCTACAATACCAAGGTTGGAATGTCTGTTTAGAAACAAAGAGCATGCCAGGTTGTTGCGATGGCACAATGAAGACCGTAAGAAACACGAGAACTTGAGACACCTCGCTGATGGGTCGCAGTGGAGAAAAATCGAGAGAGAGTTCCCGGATTTTGCAGATGACACAAGGAACTTATGGTTTGGTCTAAGTACAGATGGCATGAATCCTTTTGCGGAGAAGATCCGCAGTCACAGCACCTAGCATGTGACTCTATGTATCTACAACCTTCCTCCTTGGCTATGCATGAAGCGTAAGTTCATTATGATGCCAGTGCTTATCCAAGGCCCGAAGCAACCCGGCAACGACATTGATGTGTACCTAAGGCCATTAGTTGAAGAACTCTTACAGTTGTGGGGACAACCAGGTGTACATGGGTGGGATGAGCACAAACAGGAGCCATTTGACCTAGGAGCGCTGCTTTTCGTACAAATCAATGATTGGTCTGCTCTTAGTAACCTTTCAGGACAGACAAACAAGGGATACAAGGCATGCACACACTGTTTAGATGATACTGAAGCTACATATTTGCATAAATGTAAGAAGGTTGTGTACCTAGGGAATCGTCGATTTCTTCTAATCAATCATCAAGTAAGAAAGAAAGGCAAGCATTTCAAAGGTGAGACAGATTACCAGAAGAAGCCTGACCTCCCTACTAGTGATGATGTATTTGGTATGGTCAAGGACATAGAAGTGATCTCTGGAAAGGGTCATGGTGGTCAACCTATTCTGAACGATGCCACTACCGGACACACGCCCATGTGGAAGAAGAAATCTATATTTTGGGAGCTGCCCTATTGGAAAGTCCTACGTGTCCGCTCTTCAATTGATGTGATGCACGTGACAAAGAATCTTTGCATGAACCTGCTAGGCTTCCTGGGCGTGTATGGGAAGACAAAAGATACACCAGAAGCACGGGAGGACCAACAACGTATGAAAGACCCACAAAACATGCATCCACAGAACAAGACGGATAAAGGGCGTGACTTAAGTCCTGCCAGTTACGCTCTTACTAAAGCAGAGAAGGAAATCTTTTTTGAAGTCCTTTACAGTATCAAGGTGTCATCTGGATTCTCGTCTAACATAAAGGGGATAATAAATATGGCTGAGAAAAAATTCCAAAACCTCAAGTCTCATGACTGTTACGTGATTATGACGTATTTGCCTCTGATTGCATTGAGGGGGCTTCTACCGGAAATGTTCGAGAACCCATTGTGAAGCTATGTGCATTCCTCAATGCAATATCTCAAAACGTGATCAATCAAGATATTCTGACAAGGTTACAAAAGTATGTGGTCCAATGTCTTGTTAGTTTTGAGTTGGTGTTCCCACCATCCTTCTTCAATATTATGACGCATCTCCTAGTTCACCTAGTCGAAGAGATTTCCATTCTCGGTCCTATATTTCTACACAATATGTTCCCATTTGAGAAGTTCATGGGAGTGTTAAAGAAATATGTTCATAACCATGCTAGGCCAGAAGGAAGCATCTCCAAGGGCTATGGAACAGAGGAGGTCATTGAGTTCTATGTTGACTTTATTTCTGACCTTAAGCCGATTGGTGTTCCTGAATCGTGGCATGAGGGGAGACTGAGTGGAAAAGGCACGTTGGGAAAGAAAGCAATGATATGTAGGGACAGACAATCTTTCACTCAAGCACACTACACGGTTCTGCAGAATTCCACCTTGGCAGCTCCGTATATCGGGGAACACAAGAATATTGTATGCTCCAACAACCCGGGAAAGCCTGACTCCTGGATTAGAGATGAACACATGAGGACTTTTAGCAGTTGGTTGCGAACACATCTAATGAATGACACCACTGTTGGAGATCAGCTCTACTTGTTGGCTGGGTCACCATCTTCTACTATATTGAATTACCAAGGGTATGAGATAAATGGAAATACATTTTACACGATCGCCCAAGATAAAAAGAGCACCAACCAGAACAGTGGTGTCCGCTTTGATGCAACTGACAAGAATGGCAAAAAGGACACATACTATGGTTACATAGAGGAGATATGGGAACTTGAATATGGAGTTTCTTTTAAGACCCCTTTGTTTCGGTCCAAATGGATCAACCTGAATGGAGAAGGGGTAAAGGTAGACCAGTTATATGGAATGACTACAGTAGATCTCAACAATCTTGGTTACAAAGACAAACCATTGTCCTAGCCAATGATGTGGCATAGGTTTTCTATGTGAAGGACATGTCCTCCATACCAAAAAAAAGAAAAAATAAGCAAACGAATACATCACACGATGAGCCAAAGCGTCACATAGTTCCTTCAGGGAAAATAAATATTGTGGGAGTCGAGGACAAGACAGACATGTAAGAAGATTATAATAAGTTTGATGAAATTCCGCCCTTCATAGTGAAAACTAACCCAAGCATCATGTTAAGCAAAGAAGATGCTCCATGGTTACGGCCGAATCGATCATAAACGAGCATAAGAAATTCAAAAATGGCCTGAACAATGAAAATCATTCGCGTGGTGTCATATTATATGACATAGTTGCAAGGAAAAATATCAAACTTGGTATATTGATTATGTCTTATCATGTTCGAGGTTTCATGGCTTTCGGTCCAAATGACCAATGTTATGTGCATAATCGAGGCATAGTTTTTTATAATAATAAATGTCATGAGTGTTAGTCCGGTTTGTGGCTAGATCGGGACTAAAGGGGGGCCTTTAGTCCCGATTCGTAGTCCCAATTAGGAAACCGGGCCTAATGGATCGTTTCCTACTAGCTATTGTTGGTCTCTCTACAACCTTCCCGAACTATGAAGATGTTGTTCTATTCTTGTCCCGGGTAACTAATTTCACATATTAGGGAGTACATCTATGGCCAACTTATTGGAGATGCCGGAGCACTGGGCTCCGTCGGCATCTCCCTCAAGTTAGCCGTAGTGTTGTCCCTGCTCTCGCACACCATCTTGCAGTTTATAACTTCTCTAACTAGATCAATACGTCGGGGAGCTAACTAATTTCACATATTAGGGAGTACATCTATGGCCAACTTGTTGGAGATGCCGGAGCACTAGGCTCCACCGGCATCTCCCTCAACTTGGTCGTAGTGTTGTCCTTGCTCTCGCACACCATCTTGCAGTTTATAACTTCTCTAACTAGATCAATACGCTGGGGAGCTAACTAATTTCACATATTAGGGAGTGCATCTATGGCCAGTTTGTTGGAGATGCCGGAGGACTAGACTCCGCCGGCATCTCCCTCAAATTGGTCGTAGTGTTGTCCCTACTCTCGCACACCATATTGTTTGTAGTTGATAACTTCACAAGGATGCATATTTATAGATTAAGCAGCACAACATAGTGTCGACACTCATGACATAATGTCAACACTCTTGTCGATAGTCCTGGTTGGAGCCACTAACGGGACTAAAGATATTTCCCGCCATTTCCCACGGCTTCCCGCTATGCTTTCCTATCCTTTTCCTCTAACCGGGTCTTTTAGTCCTAGTTGGAGCCACTAACCAGGACTAAATATATTTCCCGCCATTTCCCACCGCTTCCCGCTATGCTTTCCCGCCCTTTTCCTCTAACTAGGTCTTTTAGTCCCAATTGCAGCCACTAACTAGGACTAAAGATATTTCCCGCCATTTCCCACCGCTTCCCGCTATGCTTTCCCGCCCTTTTCCTCTAATCGGGTCTTTTAGTCCTAGTTCGAGCCACTAACCGGGACTAAAGATATTTCTCGCCATTTCCCATCGCTTCCCGCTATGCTTTCCCACCCTTTTCCTCTAATCGGGTCTTTTAGTCCCAGTTGGAGCCACTAACCGGGACTAAAGATATTTCCCGCCATTTCCCATTGCTTTCCGCTATGTTTTCCCACCCGTTCCCTCTATATCTAGGCCAACCGCGCCATGGCTATCCACACATCCACGCCTTCCTCTCTCAACAATGGACACTGCATACTGGGCCATTCTCACACTCGAAGAGACCGAGGCGCACCAGCTACCCATGCCCGCCGGGCTACCGGGTGCCAGCTGACTGGATGTTGAGTGTTGGAGGAGTTCTTGTCCCTCCTATGCCTCAAGGTTCTGCCCGCCAGGCGGCCATCACGAACCACTTCTACCTAGAGCTCACGCTAGAGCAGTGGATGGATCCCCATTGGGATCCCGACAACTACGACACCTGAAATGCCTTCTTCGCTAACTAGCGGGAAATGGAGCTCACTAGGTACGAGGGTGATGGCCTGCCCCTGTTGAACCACAATGAAACCGGTCGTCGTCTGTGGTGGGCGAACCGGACTATCGCCGGTGTGATGCGCTACATCGCTGAGGGAGATCATCCTCGCCTGCGATACCCACACTTGCACCCGCCGCAAAGCCACAATAAGGGTGGTTGTGGTGAAGGCCGCGGTCATAGCGGCATCATCATCCGGGAGACCCCTCCCCCCCCCCCCCCCCCCCGCGTCGTGCATCCGAGACCGGAGTGGCAGGTGCCCCCGGAATATGTCATGGTTCACGGTCCCCGGTACCCCCCCTACACAAGCCGAGGAAGGGTTGAGGATCCCCGGAATATGCCATAGCAATGACGACGAAGATGATTCGGAAGATGACCCTGAAGCTCTATACTATAGGGCTAGACATGATTATGACTAAATCCATTGGCTAGGACGAATGGTTCGTTTGTGTACCCAAGATTGTCGAGAGATCCACTGTTTTCATTCTGTAATGCATTTTTATTTGAAAATGGCAAAATGGAAAATAGTTTGAACAATTATTTTAGGAAACAGAAAATGGTTCTACATTAGTTATTCAAATTCAAACACTTTTCATGTTGAAAGTGTTTTCAAATTCAAATTTAAACCATTTCAAATTTAATAGTTTGAATAATTATTTTATAAGAGAAAAAGTTTTTTCAAATTCAAATCATTTCAAATGTGAACACCTAAATAAGAAATAATAAATAAGGCGAGAACATCTGAAAAGTTTGAAAAACTTTTGAAAAAAGGACTTTTAGTCCCGGTTGGTGCCACCAACCGGGACTAAAGGTCCTCTGCACGCGCCGCTTTGGTGGCCATCATACGTCCCGGTTGGTGGTTGGTGGCTCCAACCGGGACATATGCTCTGGTCTTTAGTCCCGGTTGGAGCCACCAACCGGGACGTATGACCTTTTTGTCCTGGTTGGTGGCACGAACCAGGACTATAGGCCCTCCCCTTTATAACCGCGTGCCGTTTCCTTTCTCCTTCCCCATCTCTTTCACTCACACCGCCAGCTGCATAGAGATCGTTGCCGCTGCCGTCAGGCTGCCCAACCACCACCCCGTCGCTGGCCTCCACGCGCCACCGCTTCTCCGTCGCCGGCTGCCACAAACCACCGCCGCCCGTGCCGCCAGGGAGGTCGTCGCTGTCCCCGCGCCGCCAGGGAGGTCGTCGCTGCAACAACAAGCAGAGGATGAACCCTAGGTAGTTGTAGATCTTCATGCTCTCATCTGAAGCTCCGCTACCGACTACGGGCATCAAGCCCAACTTTGGCAACCAGCCGCAACACCTACCTAAACTATAGGCACCAGCACCTCCGCCATCTCTCACCGGCGGCGCCGGCGAGAGAGGCTTTGGATTGGCCTGGGCCTACGCGAGGGGAAGGTTGGAACTGTAGCAGAGGGAGAGGGAGGAGGAAGAGAGGAAGAGATGGCGCAGAGGCACGTGCACAACTTCTTATTAGATTGCTAGAAGAGATGGCACAGCCGGCGTTTGAGGTTAGGGACGGGTGCGGCAACGCGTACCATATAGGGACGATGGACGGGCGCAGCAACGCGCGCCATATAGGGACGATGGACGGGCGCGGCAACGTGCGCCATATAGGGACGATGGACGGGTGCAGCAACGTGTGCCATATATTAGGGTTTCTTCGAATTATAGTTTATATCCCTAGCCCGTCAAATCTTGCCTACCTAACCTCCTCGCTTGGCCACTTCGACTCATCCGCTTTTCCCCTTTTGCAGAAATATGGAACCTAGAGACGAAAAAAAGGAAATGGCGCTTGAGGATATGATCAACGAGGGAGGACATATCGATAACAACGTCACCTCGCTATATCGGAACAACTCCGGTGAGGGAGATCCGGGTTTCGACCGAACAGAAGGCTCTGGTGAGGGATAAGCCGGCGAGGTGCATATATATATATATTAATTAAGCCTCTGTTGTCTATATACATATTTATTAACGCTCTTGCTTCTTTTAGCCCTCCGGATCGAGCAAATCTTCTGCAAAGTCCAAACGAGGCCTAGCTAGAAAGTTGGGAGACCATGAAAGGTACAGGATCAAAGAAGTTGCTCTAGACGGCAAACCGAAGGCTCCCATTGATGTTGCAAATAAATTTATAAGGCAATGCGGAGTTATTGTTAGGGACTACATCCTGATCACTGTCAGAGAATGGAATAGGTCGTCAAAGGATCCGGAGTCTCTATATGTCAGTGACTTAGCCAAAGATACTCTTTGGAAAAAGCTCATGGTTAATTTCACCCTACCGACGTTAGAGGTGTATCCAGATGAGTATGGTCTAGATGAGGAGATTCCAACTCAAGAGGAACTACAGAAACACATGGAGCAAAAAGTCAAGGAGTGGGCTCTTAAGAAGATGGCCCAGCAATTTAACAACTGGAAGAAAAGATTGCACCTTGACTTTGTCATGAAAGAGAAGACTCTGGATTTCGCTAGAGCGTATGAGAAGATAAAAGACTATTGGGCTGATTTTGTGGCATACAAGACATCGGCGCCAGCTAAGAAAAGGTCTGAAACGAATAAGCAAAATGCTGCTAAAAAGCAGTATCACCATACTATGGGGCAAGGTGGCTATAAGGCTAGCAAGCCTAAGTGGGAGAAACTCAAGTCCGACCTGATTGCTAAAGGGATCACCCCAGAGCCATACAATTGGATCGAACGGGTAAGGAATTGGTTTTACAGGCATGGGGGCACGTTGGACTCAGAAGGGAAGTGCATATATAACATAAGACATAAAGAAACTCCCATACCCATCGAAGACATTAGAAATGCAGTAAAGGCTGTTGAAGATGGGGAGTTCATTCCCGATAGAGAGAATGACGAGCTCGCACTCGCCCTTGGGAACAAGGAACACGAGGGACGAACACAAGGCACAAAATGCTCCAAACTATGGAACCTTGGGTTTCCCGACATCTAGAAAAAATATCCTGATAGAAGCCGTCGAAGGAGAAAGGAAAGGGAGGAAATTGAAGTAATGAAGCAGACCGGATGCGCGACATAGAACAACAATTAAAGCAGCATCAGAATCAACTTGACAAACTTAGCCAGCAAGCTACCGGCCCATCTCAGCGGCACATGGTAGACGAAGCTGCCTTCGATGCTATTGGCCCATCCACTAATCGAAAAGGCAGCGTCGCTTCCATGGAGCTCCCAAGTGATGATGCTGATGCTGATGCATCGGCGATGGCTCCTCTTCTCTACCCAGTGGATGATATCATGGAGATGACACATTCTGAGCTGCATGTGAAAGTTGTCAACATAACCATGAAGGTGGCGGTCGGCTATGCATTACCATTAGTTGGACCGGTACCAACTTACCATTGTTGTCCGGTTCCACAGGGCTACGCTATTGTCGGGGTGGATATAGTTATGGACGGATTCGCGTAGCTCAAGCTTGACTACCCTGCAGGTGAAGGGGATGTGACTGAGCTGGGAGAAGCAAAAAACATGACCATTCTATGGCGAAAGGAACACATCGTGCTTTCAAATCGGACGCCAAGGTCATCCACTCCTCAGAGCACAACTCCATCTTCGTCGCAGCCTCACCCGTCTCCAGTGCATCAGCCATCTTCCACGTCAGCCGTCTCCAGCATGGCCATCTTCGCCGCCGCGTCAGCCGTCTCAGCCCCTCCCAAAAGCACAAAAGGGTCAGGGCCAAAAGTGAAAGAGTAACCGATCACCGAAGCATCTACTGGAGCCCCTCCCAAAACTACCAAAGGTTGCTCCCAAGAGAGCTTGCGACTATACTGAAGAGGAGAATACGGTGATCACAAAGGCCCAAACGAAACAGTGGTTTGATAGCCTCAAGCGGCTGAAAGAGCCACAATTCCCCAGCACTAAAGAAGAAAAAACCAAAGTGCAAAAAGTGTTGAAGACCCTTCATCAACCCAAGCCAAGGCTGTCATCAGACTATGACCGCTCTATTGTCAAGTCATATCAGTCAATGGTGCGGTCGAAGAGCACTAGTGCAAGCGCGAATTCAGTTCCCCAGCTTGGTTTATAGAAAAACAAGGAATGCCCCCCGCTCAAAGTGATTTCCGATACCATGGTGGAGTCGAGCAAAGCTGCGAACGAGCAGTATGATCCAAAAATTGTTATACTGTATGGAGAAGCGGCCGCTACTCAAGGTATGACTATTGCTCAGTACTTAGACCAGTTAGATTTCCCCGTAGCTGAGGAAGCATACAAATACGAGTACGGGAAATCTCTCATCAGACCTGAGAACGTTAAGTATCTACCAACAAAAATGCGAAGATTGCATAGTTGGTACATTAAAGACACAAAGGAAGGGGAAAATTGGATAGTGATCGGAGTTCGAAACGAGCATAACGGGTATGGAGATGCCCAGATACTGATTGAATTTCCTGAACTACATCAGTTTTTCAATCAAGATGCCCTCGACAAATTGATCGTCAGTGCCTATTGTCTGTAAGTATTATTTCTCTAATAATTAAGTCTCTAGTTAGCTCACCTCGTTTATATCGCATGTATAACCATACTCACTATATTATGCAGACTGAAGATTCTCGAGTGCAGAAGAGGACAGATCTATGACATTGGGTCCATTGACCCATATTGGGTTCATGAACTTACTGTGAAACTTAATCCCAAGGACACAGAGGATAAAATTGTAATGGCTCTAAGGTTTTAAGAAACCAAAAGGGAAATATTATTACCTTACAACTTCGAGTGAGTGTTATTGTCTTGTACACATTCTATTTCGCTTACTCGATGTTAAGTGTATAATTGATGAGTTATGCATGCGCATATTCCATTATATTCTACTAACCATTCAACCTGACAATGGAGTAGTACAAGTTATGTACTCTAAACGTAAACCCCTTGAGAAGTGGGCCCCTATGCAGGATATGCTCCAGCGGTAATTTCAGTCATTATGACACTATATCGGTAACTTTCGTTCATTTACTGATATCAAGTAATTAATAACTCATTTTATTCATTTTCTTTGCCGGGCAGTGCTTGGAAAAGATTCACCAACAAGGCTAAGGGTGCTCGGAAAGAGAAGCTTACATTTAAACCACTAAATGTAAGTACTACTAGCTAGATTCGCGCATCTCTTTGATTCTAGTTTCGATACCATTATCATGCTTAATTATTATTATTTTGATTGAACTTTGTTCTCGTAAAGTGTCTGAGGCAGGCAGACGGAAATAACTTATGTGGATACTATGTCTGCGAGTTCATTCGTTAGACGACCTGTGAGAAGGGTAGAAATTTAGAACGACTTCAAGTATGTAAACAATATTCAGAAATTTGTTTTATTACCATCAATTGTGTTTAGTTTCATTCATATATGTTGACTCATTCTTTTAAATTTGATCGAACAGTTGCGGGACCATCTTCTACCAAAGGATCGCATACAAGCAATCCAAGAGGAAATTGCGGGATTCTTAGATGCAGAGGTCTTAGATCCAAAAGGAGAATACTATCGAAAGATTATGATAATATAATAGGGATCATAAAAGACTTTATATTGTATATATGCATGAATGTAATATATTCGATACTTGTTGTGTAATATAATCCGGAGATGTTATGTAATATAATGGTTCCCTTAAGATAGATGACACTTGCCCTAGCACTATGTTATGAGGAAGGCTCGTCCTCATAGTAGATTGACACTACCCCAACACTATGTTGTGAGGAATGCTCGTCCTCATAGTAGATCAACCTCGCATCATCTACTATGAGGACAAGCATTCCTCACAACATAGTGTTGGGGTAGTGTCACAAAATAAATGTTGCCCCAAACACAAAAAGGAAATAGATAAAGGGGAAACAAAATAAATGAAAATATAAAAAAAATCTCTGTCGCGGCATAAAAAGTGTCCAAAATGCTTCCGCGGCAAAGACCCTTAGATCCCGGTTCAAATTACGAACCGGGACAAATCCCCCCCCCCCCCCCCCCCCCCTATGGCAGCCAGCGGCCATGTGGACCACCCTTTTGTCTCGGTTCGCAGCCCAACCGGAACTAAAGGGTTGGGGCTTTAGTCCCGATTGCCCCGTCCCGGTTGGGCAACCAGGACTAAAGCCCTTTACAAACCGAAACAAATTGCCCGTTTCCACTAGTGAGGCCTTCCAAGTCTTCACGTGACCAACAACATTGCCTACCAATGGCTACAATTCTTTCTTTGATAACCTAATGAGAGAGAGAGGGGCAAGCCCATATAGTGTATAGTGAAGGGGCGCAATGGGCACTCCCAATCTCCAAGATATATGTTATACACTAGAGATCGATACCCTCACATCTGATTTTGGGGAAGCTGAGCTTTTAGCCAGATTGCAGTGCAAGACTGATGCAACTCCAAAGGCGCAGACAAACTGGAGCACCATTCTGCTTCTTCTAGCACAAGCAAGACCGCATCATCGGCAAAGAGCGACGTACGACGACGAATTTCGCTACGACCAACTGATGCAAACAGGTTGTATTCCTCTGATAGCTTGAACACCACATTGATCACGTCTACCATTAGAATGAATAGTGTGGGAGATATTGAGTCCCTGCGTAAGTCCTCGTTCATGCCAAAAGATTCGCATGCCCAACCATTAAGGAGAACACTTGTTGTTAGCATCCACTTAGTCTAGACTAGCATTAGGCCCATGTTTTGGATGTTTATGTGTACACAGCCCAACATTCAGCAGAGAGCCCCCTCCATCTCAAAAGTCTAGACTAGTGAAAGGAAGGAATCCCTCCCTTATAAGCTGGGTGCGACATCCTCCCATAGACGAGGTGGGACTAAACCTGAGCAGCCTCCACCAATCAACAACGGCCCTAAAATCCCATCCCCTTGATAAGCCCCTCAGGAAGACATGGAAACCTAGATCTAATACTAGATATTAGCGTCCACTTAGGCTAGCCCAGGACTCGGCCCACATTCTGGATGTTTGTGCGCGCACAACCCAACATTCAGCATAGAGCCCCCTCTATCTCAAAATCCTAGACTAGTAAGAGGAAGGAATCTCTCCTTATAAGCTGGGTGCGGCCTCCTCCCATAGGCGAGGTGGGACTAAACCTAAGCAACCTCCATTGGTCAACAGCAGCCCTAACACGTGTGCATGTCATGAAAAGATTTTTGTGAGCTTACCTATTCACTTGTGTCCAAAACCTTGATGCCGCAAGATCTTAAAGAAGAACGACCACATGGCTGAATCGAAAGCCTTTGCCATGTTCAATTTGAGTATGATAGTTGGGATTCGCTGACGGTGAAGGTTTCAAATAGACCGTTGAACCATGAAGAAATTGTCTTGGATGGATCGTCCCTTGACGAATGCACTTTCATTCGGATCCACCGGCAGTGGTAGTGGAATTGCCAACCGTAGGGACATAGCTTTAGAAAAAAATTGGCAACACTGTGGGTTAGGCTTATAGGACCGAAACCTCCATATTTACAGCCTCGTCCTTCTTTGGAAACAATGCGTAGGCCACATTCAATCTTGCAAACCCTTTGACATCCGCAGAGTCCAAGCATGCATAGTTGCATCTTTATTTATGGGCCAACAAATATGATAGAACCACGCGGAGTACCCATCAGGCCCTGGTTCCTTGTCAGGCGATAGGATGTTGATCGTTCCCAAAATTGTTCTTCAGAGAAAAGGAGTTCTAGCTTTGATGTGTCAACTGCGGACAAATGTAGCGCATCCAAATTCAACATATGGGCTCTATGAACAGGCTCACCTAGCAGCTCGATGAAGTGATTTGTGGGAAAAATATATGATTACACCGCTCCCCTCCACGAGAGAAAGATATGATCGCACCACTTGCGATAGCTTATGTGGATGTGGAAAAAAGTCGTGTTGGCACCTCCCATTTGAAGTCATGCGATCTTGGATCGTTCCTCGCAATAGCTCTCTCCAATGATGCTAGACCAAGAACTTCCTTTTTCAGTTGTCCCCGCGGCCAGTGCTCGTCTTCATTCGGTGGATTGTAGTCCACGGCCCGGTCGAGCTGCAAGATCACCTCATTCGTTAGCAGGATTTGTTTCTTGATGTTTCCAACACGACGCTAGCTCCACCTTGTGAGCACCCCGTGGCTCTCATTCGTTCTGCATACCTACAAAGGGATGTCTGTGCCGCTCCTCCACGAACCAGCCAGCTGCCACAGTGTTATGACCGGCCTCACGTACAGCCGGCGGAAACCTGCTAGTGGACCGAATTAGAGGCTTATCCCATTTATTTTATTATATAAAGAGTTGTAATCAGACTTTTCAGATTAAGCAATAATCAGAGTTATTATTGCCGACTCCTGGAGGAGTCGGCCTTGAACCCTAGCCGCCGCCTCTCCAGCGCCGCCGCCTCCTCTTCCTCGCAACAACGGCGCCGTCACGCCGGCAGCGACATCCAGCTCCTATCCGTCCTCCCTTCCACCCGTACAATCTACGACCTAGACCTGGTAGATTAGCCGGTTCTACCAATTTGGTATCAGCTAGCTCAGGCTCGATGTTTTCGGGATTGCCCACCGCCTCCGTCGTGATCGCCACCTCCGGCGCGCCCACCTCCATGGAGTCGCCGCCGGCCACTTCGGGACCGGCCACTGCGGGACAGACCGCGCCGCCCACCGAACCCGCCCCTCTCCTCTCGCGGCAGGAGGTCTCAACGGCCGTCCACGACCTAACCTGGGCGGTCGCAAACCTTCGGACCTTCCTCCAGAAATTCACGGCGGCGTCCCAGCCGGGGCAGGGGTTCTCTGCGCCGCCACCACCGTCGTCCGCCGCGCCCTTCACACCGCCCCCACCACCGTTGCCGACAGCCATCACCTCGCAGCAGGGGATCCCGATCACGCAGATCAAGTTCCCACCATCGCCGTCGCAGCTGCCGGCCTGGCTCGACCAGTCTACGTACAAGACGGCGCCCGCCCAGCCGCCTGCGCCGCAGCCGACCGCGCCGGCGCCCGCCGCCACCTTCGGGGGATTCACCGGGTACGGCGAGCCGTATACATCTATGGCGCCGACCTACTCTCCCCCCGCAGCGCTGGGTCGTTCCAAAGGATCCTACGCCGCTGTTCCGCACGTCCAGCAGCCACCCCGCTTCACCAAGCTCGAGTTTTTCACCTACGACGGCACCATCGACCCCCTGAACCGGCTCAATCAATGCGAGCAATTCTTTCGGGGGCAGCGAACACTGGCATCGGACCGCACCTGGATCGCCTCCTACCACCTTTGTGGCGCCGCCTAGACATGGTACTACACCCTCGAGCAGGACGAGGGCGGGATGCCGTCGTGGGAGCATTTCTGCGACCTGTGCCTCCTGCGCTTTGGACCCCCGGTACGCGGCAGCCGGCTGGCTGAGCTTGGACGCCTTCCCTTCACAGGCTCGGTGCAGGACTTCGCCGACCGCTTCTAGACATTGGCATGCCATGCGCCTGACGTCACGGCTCGCCAACGCGCCGAGCTCTTCATCGGGGGCCTACCCGACCACATCCGCGTCGACGTGGAGATGCGCGAACCACAAGACCTGCAGACGGCCATGTACTACGCACGCGCCTACGAGCAGCGCGCCATCGCCATGCAGCAGACTTTCCCGGGCCGTGGGGCGCGACCCCCACCTCGCCCGGCCCCGGCGGCCCCTGCTCCGACACGTCCCGCCCTGCCACCCGCCCCCGCGGTTGTGTCGGCGCCGACGCGCCCCTTCCGTCGCCTGACCGCGGCCGAGCAGCTCGATCGGCGCCGCAAGGGGTTGTGCTCCAACTGCGACGAGACCTACGCGTCGGGTCACATGTGCGCCCGCCTGTTTTACTTGGAGACCATCGACGACGGGGAGATGGAGGCCCTAGCCGCGGAGCTCGAGGCCACGACTATCTCCGAGGCCGGCGTTACAACCTACGGGCCGGTCGACGCAACAGCTTTCGTCGTCTCCCTCCACGCATTGGCGGGCATCCAGACGGCCAAAACTATGTTGCCTCCGGTCACTATCAACGGGGAGCGCCTCACCGCCCTGGTGGACACGGGCTCGACGCACAACTTCATGTCCGGGGACACCATGCGCCGCCTCGCACTCCAGCCGTCGGGTGCCGAGCAGTTCCGCGTCACCGTCGCCAACGGGGACCGCCTGGCGAGCCAGGGCGTGGCGCGGCAGGTCCCGGCACTCATCGGCGACGAGCGCTTCGCCATCGACTGCGTCGGCATCAACCTGGGCTGCTACAACTTCATCCTCGGCCTCGACTTCCTGTCCACACTGGGCCCCATACTCTGGGACTTCGACGCGCTGACCCTCATCTTCTGGCGCGAGGGAGGCCGCCGAGTCCAATGGACGGGCATCAGCGGTACAGGTCCTGTGACCCCGCAGCTCCAGCTCATGGCGGCCACCCTCGACGAGGCGCACCCCCTGCTGGCCGACCTCCTGCAGCAGCACAGCGACATCTTCGATGAGCCATAGGGCCTCCCACCGGCGCGGGCCTGTGACCACCACATCCACCTACTGCCGGATACGGCGCCTGTCGCCGTGCGCCCATACCGCTACCCCCAGCTGCAGAAGGACGAGCTCGAGCGCCAAGTGGCGGTGATGCTCGCGCAGGGCATTATCCGGATTTCGACGTCTCCGTTCTCGGCACCGGTGCTCTTGGTGCGCAAGCCCGACGGCACATGGCGATTCTGCATCGACTATCGCGCCCTCAACGCCGTTACCTCCAAGGACAAGTTTCCCATACCCGTCGTGGACGAGCTCATGGACGAGCTCCATGGGGCGCGCTTCTTCACCAAACTCGACCTCCGCTCCAGCTATCATCAGGTGCGGATGCATCCGGACGACATTGAGAAGACGGCGTTCCGGATGCACCATGGCCACTTCGAGTTCTTGGTGATGCCATTCGGCCTCTCCAACGCTCCGGCGACGTTCCAGGCCCTCATGAACGACGTGCTCAGCCCCTACTTACGCCGCTTTGCCATGGTTTTATTTGATGATATTCTTATCTACAGTGCATCTTGGGCGGAACACCTGTAGCACGTCGCCATCATCTTCAACGAGCTTCGAGCGCATCATCTTCACCTCAAGCGCTCGAAGTGCTCGTTTGGCACGACCTCCGTTGCATACCTGGGACACGTCATCTCAGTGGAGGGCGTTGCGATGGACGCGGATAAGGTCGCTGCCGTCACTGCGTGGCCAACTCCGCAGTCGCCGCGCGCCCTACACGGCTTTTTGGGCCTCGCGGGCTACTACCGGAAATACATCCGGGACTTCGCCCTCATCGTCGCGCCACTGACGCACCTTCTACACCGCGACGCCTTCGCATGGGACACGGAGGCCACGGAGGCGTTCCAGGCCCTCCAGCGGGCACTCACGACGGGACCAGTGCTGCAAATGCCGGACTTCGACAGCCCCTTCGTGGTTGACTGCGACGCCTCCGGCATCGGGTTCGGCGCCGTCCTCCACCAGGGCGAAGGACCGCTGGCCTTCTTCAGCCGCCCCTTCGCCGCTCGCCACCACAAGCTCGCTGCATACAAGCGCGAGCTGATCGGGCTGGTCCAGGCCGTGTGACATTGGAGGCCTTATCTTTGGGGACGGTCGTTCCACGTGCGCACGGACCACTACAGCCTCAAGTTCTTGCTGGACCAGCGTCTCTTCACGGTTCCGCAGCACCAGTGGATCAGCAAGCTCTTCGGCTATGACTTCACGCACTGTCGCGTCGCGACACGGAGGTGTTTGCGGGGGACGCCGAGACCTCGGGAGCGGTCCTGTGCATCCGCTCCAGGCCATCATTCGCGCTCATCGATGACATACGCCAGGCCACGGCGACCGCCGGCGATGCGCAGGGCCTCCGGCAGCGCCTGGACACCGGCGAGCTAGACGCGCCCTGGCACCTGACTGACGGACTGCTCCTCCATGGGCGCCGTCTCTTTGTGCCCGACCACGACGACCTTCGCCATCAGGTCTTGACGTTGGCGCATTCAGCTGGCCATGAGGGTGTGCAGAAAACCCTCCATCGTCTTCGAGCCGACTTCTACATTCCGGGCGATAAAGCACTGGTGCAGGATTGGGTGCGGACGTGTGTGACGTGCCAGCGCAACAAGACGGAGACGCAACGACCAGCGGGTCTTCTTCAGCCCCTCGAGGTGCCCTCGCAGGTGTGGGCGGATATCTCCATGGACTTCATTGAGGGGCTGCCCAAGGTGGGGGCAAGTCTGTCATCCTCACGGTGGTCGACCGCTTCTCCAAGTATGCGCACTTCATTGCGCTCGGCCATCCGTACACCGCCGCGTCTGTGGCACGCGCCTTCTTCGACGGCATCGTGCGCCTCCATGGGTTTCCGTCGTCGATCATCAGCGACCGTGACCCCGTGTTCACTGGTCATGTCTGGCGGGATCTCTTTCGGCTGGCCGGTGTCAAGCTCCGCCTGAGCGTGGCGTTCCACCCGCAGACGGACGGTTAATCGGAGGTGGTCAACAAGGTGATTGCGATGTATCTGTGCTGTGTTACAGGTGATCGTCCACGCGCTTGGGTGGACTGGTTGGCATGGGCAGAGTACTGCTACAACACCTCCTATCACACCGCCCTGCGCACCACGCCTTTCGAGGTGGTATACGGCCGTCCGCCTCCGCTGATGCTGCCGTTTGAGGACGGGACGGCCCGGACTGAGGATGCGGGTACCTTGCTCCGCACCCGCGACGAGATCTTGGCCGAGGCGCGCCAACGCCTTCTCCAAGCACAGCAGATGGCCAAGAAGTACTATGATGCTCATCATCGCGAGGCGGAGTTCACAGAGGGTGACTGGGTGTGGCTGCGCCTCCTTCACAGGACAACGCAGTCCTTGGACCCGCGCGCCAAGCGCAAGTTGGGACCTCGCTACGCTGGGCCTTTTCGTGTGCTGGAGCGCATCGGGACGCTCGCCTACCGGCTGGAGTTGCCGCAGGGGTCTCGCCTTCACGACGTGTTCCATGTGGGCTTGCTCAAGGCCTACCGTGGCGACCCACCTGCCGCGCCGCCGACTCTACCTCCTACGGCCGAGGGCCGTCTGTTGCCGAGCCCGGAGAAGGTGCTGAAGGCGCAGAAGCGCCGTGACGTCTAGCATGTCCTGGTGCAGTGGACAGGCCTTCCGGTGGATGACGCTACTTGGGAGAACTTCGACGAGTTCCGCCAGCAGTTTCCGGATATTCAGCTCGAGGACGAGCTGTTTGTCGAGGCGGGGAGAGATGTTATGACCGGCCTCACGTACAGTCGGCGGAAGCCTGCTAGTGGGCCGAATTAGGGGCTTAGCCCATTTATTTTATTATATAAAGAGTTGTAATCAGACTTTTCAGATTAAGCAATAATAAGAGTTATTATTGCCGACTCCTTGAGGAGTCGGCCTTGAACCCTAGCTGCCGCCGCCTCCTCTTCCTCGCAACAACGGCGCCGTCACGCCGGCAGCGACATCCAGCTCCTATCCGCCCTCCCTTCCACCCATACAATCTACGACCTAGACCTGGTAGATTAGCTGGTTCTACCACACAGCCTCCGGAAAGTCGGCGATTGATGAATTGTTTTTTTTGGAAAGTACCATATATTAGTATCAACGAAGATACCAATTACACTCATCCTCTGCAACAACGCAGTGCCCTAGCGGCATGCACACATCCATAAAAGAAAAAGAGAAATTATAAAAATAAAAAACCCCGCTACAACAATCTATTCCTTGTAATAGCAGTACTAACACCAACAGCACCAGAAGTCCAGCTTCTCTAAAAGCGATGCCTCCAATAAGGGAACAGTGCACAAGCATCGTCGTCGCCCGATCATAGGTTTTCACGCTGAAGAAAGTCCTTGCTCGCAAAACAATGCCTTCAACAAGGCCATTGCCAGACACAACCAATTAAGGCCAGACTTTGGATTTTCACCCTGCAAGATCAGACACTAAACGTCTCTTGTGTTGCTGCCCCCACTAACAAGCCGGTGCTACAAATCACGGATCACCAATCTAGTTACTCAGCGCTGAAGACTCGAACCAACTATGCTAGCCCTCAAATCTCTACTTTCATGACATTCTCCACCACTGACTTCACCATGGACCGACAAAGAAAATGTCCAATGATGGTAATAGGCAGCAAAGCTTCGCAACGCTCCCTCTGAAACCAAACGGTCAGAAAATGTACGGGTGCGCACGACCGAATCCCATCCGATCAGCATTCTCCAGGCATGAGCGCCCATGGGAGATCGCCAGCGGAGCATTCCGGAACCCGACAATCCTCATAGATCAGCAACATCACGCAACCACCAGTTCTTTGTCTTTGCGCATGAGAAACCAAGGGCCGCCGCCATTATTCTCGAGACTCGCAAGCCCCCATGCTGCCATCCTCCTCCAGCACGATGACAACACAAAGAAGCAACAAGAAAGCTGAGTCGAAGGGGACGAACCCCCCGCAACAGCAACCCTACTGGGATCCAACAGCGTCAAACATGACCCAAGGCCTAGATCTCAGCCCGTCGGAAACCCAGATCGCCATCGCCAGTGACCATCGCCGCTACCGGCAGCCACCATGGCGGCGCCTTGCCACCTCTACGCTGCCGCCCCGCCGGAGAACTCAAGCCCAAGCCGACAAGCCGCGTCGCGCAATGCACTCCACCACCGCCACTAACCCCCCACGCGGCGTGGCCGAGGCCACCTCTCCAGCCCACCGTCGTTTGACGGGGTGGGCGCCGCCACCACCGCCGTCGCCCGGCGGCCCCTGCTTGCAGATCGGCGTCGAGAGGAGGGATTGGAGGGAGGGTCCTCCGGAGCCACCAGGGAGGGAGGCGGCCCCGGGAGGAGGGTTTTCCGTGAAGTCAAGGAAAGTTTACATTGTGGTGATTGATGACTAGAAGGCTTGAAAGTGGAAGCGAGATTTTCTCGTGGAAGGAAATCGTACGTCGACCTTATTATTGAGCAGCGGTCGGACATACACGAAGACAGAGCCTGCAAGAGACATTCAGCGTGACTCAAGTCCCAATCTTCTGCGCAAAACCAGCTGTCAAGCTTCTCCATCATGGACGGATCTAGAATTAAGCTAACCCTAATGCACCATGTTTAAGTTTCCTTCATGCACCATGCTTAAGTCTAGTAAGATGAAAAATGTTTTTCGACACTGATATGCCCCCTGTGCATCAGGGTGAGCCCAAGTAGCTCCGCCACTCGTGGGTGCCCGGCACTCTTTGCTCCACGTGTACCTCCTGACAATGAGCACTTGCCCCTTCAGTTCTAGATCGTTTACTAACCTTCCCAAACGCCCCATCATCCGCCTCTTCAGCATGGCTTCGAGTTCAGACTCGGTCACATTCTATTACCTGGTCATCTATGGATTGATCAGTCGGACAAACTTATGTATATGCAGCTTATGTCACAGATCGTAATTTAAAAGAAGGTACAGTTCTGATGCTTGAAACGGTCATATTCGGCTATTTGCCTGTCAGAACCAGGCAATGCAGCTTATGTCACAGGTCGTTTTTTATTTTTGGAATGGGGAAAAAGTATGTCACAGATCGAAAAAAAAAACGTAGTAACAAAAAATTGTGCAGTTTTTTTATAGAGAAAAAGGTAATACTTGAAAAAGTCGTATTGCGCGATCAGCATACAGTGGGCACGCACTTGAGGACCCAGGCAATGCCCTTCCCGTCCTCCATGTGAACAGGATTGATTCTTCGCGGCAAGACGAGATCGAGCTGGATGGCAGGTACGACAAGTTGGCACCCAGAATGTCGTTGGCACCCACGAAGAAAGAGATAGTAGTACAGGGTGACACGTCTCGTGGTCTGTGGCACAGCTTGTGCTTGCTGCTTCCTGCTCTAAAAAAAAAAGATCATCACAGTTGGGCAAAGCCTCCTTGCATGATCCAGACAGAGCAGATTCGGATCCCGTGAGAGGATGAGAGAAGTTGGGCAAGAAAACTATCAGACATGTAAAAGACTAGCAAAGACGCATCAACATAGGCACATGATTTGGGGTTTGGCAGCCATCGATCAGTGCTTCCCAAAACGTACAGTTGGGCAAGCAAAACGAAACAGTGAAACAACGGCGTCCGTTCACTGGGAGATTTCACGATAATACTCCCTCCGATCCATATTACTTGTCATTAAAATGGATGTATCTAGACATGTTTTAGTGCTAGATACATCCATTTTAAAGACAAGTAATATGGATCGGAGGGAGTATATGATAAAGCATCCACACGGTCTGGAATCATATTGAAGTGCTCGTTCTCTGGACGGAACAGCTGGGGGCTAGATATTCATATATTCGATTCCACTCTTTCTTCTGATGTACACACAGCTGTAAGCAAAGGAATAAGATAACCATATGGAAGCCGGGCAGTTGGCTGAGCAGACATGTATTGCTGAGAAAAACAAGTTGATGGAATCAAAGATAACACTGAGTGGACAGCACTCCGGATCCAGACACTAACATGCTTTACACTGCCGCGACGAGATAATGGAATTACAAAAAACTGATGGAAGCACAGTCCAAAATCAACTAATTATAAGTTCGTACTTAAGGCAAGACGGCATGGAGCATAGCACCAGCATATGCACGAGTATGACTGGTGCAACAATCAACATCAACACAGCATGGTGTGCATGATAGCGCAAGAGCTTTCTGCAGACATGCATGGCACACCTCTACTACAACGACAAGTGGAGTACATATTCGTCATGTCAAAAGGCATAATACCTTGTTCTGAGAATAATAAAAAGACGATACAGAGTCGACCACCAGGATTTGAAAATTGACATTACATGGAGGCGACAAAAAGGGATAAGGTCGTGCACATCACTTTCTCATGCAGTATTACGTGTTGGGTCAATAGCACGCAGCAGTGGTGGTACAATACAAGCCAATAAGCATATAGAGTCATTACAACACTGGAGAGAAAAAATCCAGGCAAGACAGAAATATCTACTAATATGAAACAATTCTCTGACTTCCGAAACATAACTGGCGAAGAGCAGACTCATGAAAATATGCTGAAAGAATAAATTAGGCCCCAGAGGATGACAAGATGAGCCAGTTTTTACCTCACCGGCCCTTGGGGTTCATGATCTGTGAGAAGACGGCGCTAGGCGTCAGCCCATCAGAGTCGATGCTCGCAACGCTTTGGTCACCCATGCTGATGGAAGTGGTCGTGGTCGTAGTGGTACTTGAATCGATCGACGGGTCATTGGGGTCCTTCTTTCCAACCATCACGAGGGGAGTGCCCTCATCTGACATCCCACAGCCAATGCTTCCGCTCTCCTCCGCGCTTTCCTGCATCTGAAGGGCAAACTCCAAGTTCCAAAGCACATCTCCCATTGAAGGGCGCTCGATGCCATTATCAGCGACACACTTCTCGGCTGTCTCAGCAAACTTCTTGAAGCACTGTGGAACAATTTTTCCCTTTAGGTAGGGATCAACAATCTGGTCGAGAATTCCCTTCTTCTGGCAGTGCAATGCCCACTCTGCCAAGCTAACCTCTTCCTTTGCAAGAGTGGGGTTCAAAGCAGGCCGAGCACAAAGGACCTCAAACAATACAACACCAAACGAATAGACATCAGATTTCTCAGTGAGCTGCTGCCTGCGGAAGTACTCAGGATCTAGGTAACCAAAACTGCCCTTCACAACTGTGCTCACGTGTGTGTGATCCATTGACGGCCCAGTCTTGGACAGACCAAAATCAGAAACCTTGGCTACCCATTTCTCATCCAGCAGGATGTTCGTCGTCTTCACATCACGGTGGATAATGGTGTGCTTTGCACCCGTGTGTAGGTAGTGAAGCCCACGAGCTGCACCAATGCAGATCTCCAAACGCTGCCTCCAGCTAAGCGGCGCGTTCTGGGTCTTGTACAGGTGCTCACGCAGAGTTCCATGAGCCATGTAGTCATAGACCAGGATCATCTCATTCTTCTCCTCGCAGTAACCAATCAGCGACACGAGATGACGGTGGCGGAGCTTTGACAGCATCTCAATCTCAGTCTGGAACTCATGTATACCCTGCTCAGACAAGGGGTTGCCACGCTTGATAGCCACCTTAGTTGTGCCCCCATCGATCTCTCCATTGTAAACTTTGCCGAACCCACCAACACCAAGGATCCGCGACTCGTCAAAGTTTTTTGTTGCAGCCTTGATCTCAGCAAAAGAGAAATGCCGGCACAGGTTGGATGGCAAAGATGAAGCATAACTCCCCGTTGCGTGTGACTTGGCTGAGCTCGAAGTGTGTGAATTGCCATATAGCGACAAAGGCAGCCAACCAGAATGTCCATCACTCATGCCGGCAGCCTTTGCCGCTCTCCTCCGGCGCTTGCAGATGAAGCAGCAATATGCTAGCGCAAGCACTGCCAAACCTCCAATTACTCCACCAACAATAGGCCCGACCAGTGATTTCTTCTTCCCTGGTGTGTTATCCCTTGGCTCAACAACTGGGACAGGGTTGAGCCCCACGAGGCTCCCATTATTAAGTTGCAGCTTGAACACCTCCAACCCATTGAGAATAACGTCAAAGTACTGTGGCTTAGTCTCTTGATCCGGATGGAGAGCCACCCAGAAATCCATAGTCCCGGAACCAGAAGTGGTCACCACATAGTCCTTGTAGACTGGACTGCCAATACCATTCGGTAATGCCCACCCGATCACATCAGCACCTTGCACGGCAGTCTGGTTGTTGATGAAAATGTTGAACACCCGCTGATTTATCTTAGTAATTGGGGACTGTATCTCGCAGAAATGGAGCCTCACGAGGTAATTGAACCCAGCATCCACCTGCATTATCCAAGTGAGATTGTATGCCAAGTTTACAGCCTTGTCTGGCCCCATGGATCGCGCCGTGGCATAGACATCCTGAGGTGCCACATATCCTGGCACGTTGTCAGGGTAGGAGATGGTGACATTGGGATCGTTCTGGTACGATACCCCGGCCCCTGCACCGTAAATGTAAGGCGTGTCATCGTCCCATGACCGGTACCCGCCGGTGTCCTTGGAGGGGGAGATCGCCTGGCCTCCGACGTTGAGCCGGTACATGGTCTGGAGAGCAGTACCAGGATCCATGGTGAAGGGCTGGTTGTTGCCGTCACCTGTGACTGTGAGAGGGGTGGAGATGTCGAAGAGATCAGGGGAGGAGACGACCTCGATGCCATTGACGAAGGCATAGGCGTTGGGGTGGCCCTTCTCCGGGGTGAAGGTGAGGTCGAGGGTCGGGCCGGTGACGTTGACGGAGAACTCGCGTATGAGGTAGGCGAAGTTGAGCGCAGTGGCGGTCTGGTAGGCGCTGAAGTTGGAGAGGAGCGTGACCTTGGCGGCCGGGACGGAGACGGAGAAGAGGGCGTCGGCGGCGTTGCGGCTGGAGTAGTTGGCTGGGTAGAAGTGCAGCCTGAGGAACTTGCGGCCGGGGCCGAGCGGGAAGGAGTAGGTGAAGGGCGCCGCGGAGACCCGCGCGGTGAGGTACGGCACCTGCGGCACCGAGGGGTCCTGCGACCCCGCGTTGGCGGAGGCGAGGTTCGCCGGCGCGTACTTTGACCCGGCGTCGCCGTCCCACTCCCGGCCGTCCGTGTCGTTCCCCTTGCCCGTGGCGCCGCAGTCGAGCAGGATGTCGTCCCGCGGCACGAACGGGCCCCCCGCAGAGGGCGCGGGGGCGGTCGGGTTACTCCCTCCCTGCGCCGACGCCGCGGGGACAAGCGCGGCGCAAGCAGCGGCGGCCACGAGCAGCAGGAGCGCACATCTCGGGACTCCCCTCATGGTGTGCGTCAGCTGTAGCTTGCGTTTCCTCGCGGCTCACAGATCGCCCATCAAACAGCTCTCCCGGCGCCGATCTGGGGCGGATTTGCGCGCGGACGGGAGGAGCGGCGCGCTGCGCGTGGCGGCGGAGGCGAGATTTGAGGGGCGGGAGGGGAAAGTGGCGGCTGCGGTGGTGGAGGTGGAGGTGGAGGAGGAGAGAAGGGAGTGGCGTTAAGGAAGAAGGGGAGAGAGGTTTCGGGATTACGGGCGCGGCATTAAGTGGAAAGGGAGGCCAGCAACGGCAACGGCGACGGCGACCTACTCCGCTCAACTCTACTGCGCTTGCCTTGCCTGTTTACCGCCGAGGTAGCGTGCGTGTGTCACTGATGGGGGCTTCCTGTGTCCCGCTGAGCGGTAGGGCCGCGGAAGTGACGGGCCCGGCACAGTAGTGTAACAGATACCACGCGCGGTGTGGTTGACGGTGGTGGGAGGTGGAGAACAGCTCACACTGTCGCTCTCTGCAGCGCGTCCCGTTTCGGTATTTTTATCCATTTCCCGTTTTCCGCCGGACCTTTTTCGGTGACGCGGTGGTGGGAATCGCGGCCATGTGCGGGGGAGGGACGTGGAACCCACCTGTCACTCACCGTTGCCAGCCGTGCTGGTACCGAAGACGACGCGGGATTGTGTGTGGTCAGGTCATGTAATGTGGACAGGCCATAGATTCGTGTGTTGTTAGCACCGGGACGCGACTGCTAGCGGGCCCATAAGTCAGGGACTGCGGCTGGGGTCAGTGGTAGAGAAAAGCGGGTGGCCAGCCAGGCCGCTGCTGAGGCTGCAGCTGCTGCCGCCAAATGCAAGCTGTGAGCCAGCAAACTCGGAATAGGCACACAACGAGGGCCCACCAGCTCTGATTATTCATCGTCCCGTATCGGTCGGCGCAATCAGGGCCGTCCAGGAGGGCGACGCGGCGCGCGAGAGAGAGAGGAGGCGACGGAGCGGGCCCCGCTAACATGCAGCGGAGTTAGGGAATCGTGACGCGCACCGTCTGAGGAGAGGAGAGGAGAAAGAGAGCCGGGTCGCTTTGACCTGCGCGGCTCCGCCTGAGCGGCGCGCCCCTATCAGACTGGCAAATGGAACTGTGTTGTTGTGCCGGCCCTAAAGCGCCGAGTTAAAAAAAAAAAATTCCACCAATCTATTAATAATCATTAAATAATCTAAAAATACTAATAAAAATTACAAATAGATTATTGGACCACCAAGCGACGACTACAAACATAGCGCGAGCCGAAGCCGTGCTACCGTCCTCGTCCCTCCATCATCGAAGCCGGGCAAAACTTATGGTAGTAGAGCTTGTTCTAGTAGACAGACGGAAAGTCATCGTACTAAATCCACAATATACCATCGCATTAGGGCAGCAACCATCGTCAATGATAACATCCGTAGATCAGAAGAGTCTCATCTGAAAACAAACCGACGATCATGAAAACGGACAAAATTCTAGGAGATCTGTCGGCCAAACGATTCCACGCGCCCTCCGTTAGCTCCAGATGCACAAATAAGCGAGAATGGAGCGGAGAGAACTTTATTATGACTTCAGGATATAGCAGTCGTCTCAACGTCAACGAAAAAGCTCCAGCGATGTTGCCAGCGAGGGGTGCGGAATCATATATGGGTTTTCCCCCTCCCGGCCGGACTTGAAGAAAATTAAAAGGAAAGGGAAGAGCGCTGAGTTAATAATTAACTAAACGGCGTTTAGTACTCCGTATTATAAACCGAGACGCATCAGCAGGAGCTACGTGTAGTACACATCTCGGCATTCATCTCTCAAAGCACAGTTAAAACGAAGCTTTGATCTGTCGATGTGATCGTGTTAGCCTGATGTTCCCATGTGCACGTGTTCGGTCTTAAGTGCTTGCACAATAGGTTCGCTCCCAGATAGAAGAACAAACGTACTACTCGCTATGGCATGGTGTTCACACGTGCGCACCAGGTGTAACAAAACGGCACTGATTTTTTTCAACACAGAAGAAAGCTTACAGTCGTACAGCGCCAAATCCTTGTCAGGTTATCACATAGCTCCACTGTTAGAAAAAGGCAAGGAACAAAATTGGCTAAACGTTACAATTTAACATGAGCTCCCAGGAAGCTCATACAGATGAAAATAATTCGCAAAAGCAGAGGTACACACTTCTATGCTATAAATATATTGTCACTAGCTGAATGCAGACATAACTACCACCACTTCCTTTTCTCTGCGAGTGATTAACACCACAAAATACATCTCCAACCAGACTGGTACTGCATCGTTCTTGAGACGTCTCAAAAAAAACATACGCTTCCACTTATCTCCGGGCCCGTTTCTGTTTCTTATCTTCTTCCCTGTATCTCTCACGCCTATCTTCCCTCTGTCGCTTCTTAGTTACCAGATCGGTCTTGGCTTTCTGCACCTCATGTGCTTTCTTCTGCAGCCCGCGCTTAAGTTTCTCCTTCCTCATCTGCAGAAATCAAGCGGATAATAAGCATTAAGCAGAACCACAACCCAAGTTAGAATATGCTGAATGCACATAACATGTCACCTTTTCATGCTTTATTTGTATTAACTGTTGAATAGCTGCACTCCTCTTCTTCTCCTCAGTATTCATGATCACTGGAATCTTGTCCGTGGTTGGTTTCTTACTCTTAGGTCTATCCTTCGGCTTAGAACCAAAAGGAAGTTTTTCCTGCAGTTTTTTAGGGATTTCTATAGAATTGAACTTCCGCACTTTCCGCTCAATATCCTGCCAAGCAGACATGACAATAAGTGAGAGATGGTAAAAAAGGACACCAAGAGCAACAAGGGTTTTCGAATAAAAAAAATCAGAACCTTGTAAACAGAGTCTTTGTTGTGTGGAATAGATAAGTTGTTCGCCCTCCGCAACTCAGCCACAGTTCTCATGCCTTGCCACATCTCACCTCGGGGTTGAAGAGAAGTGGTCACAAGATTACAGTAGGTGGGAACTTCAACGTTGACCCAAGCACGCATGAAGACAATGTCACTCATAAGAACTTTGTCCTCAAAAGTGCACCTCGCAATACCGTCTGTACTTTCTCCTTTTCGCTTCAGGGCATCTCCAGGTTCGATCTTTGCTGCCTGCAATTCAAGATTATTTAGTGTGTGCAGTTTGAATATCTGAATTGCCCAAAAAATCACAAATTCTTCAGCTTCCAGATTTCTCAAAATCCAGATTGAGCTTCAACATTCCTCTCCATTAACACCTAAAAGAAACTAATGTGCTCAAACAGAATCAAAAGAAGATTCTGTTCAATTAGCAACCATATATTGATGGGGAGCCTACATATCGCATGTCCTTTGCCTTTATTATTTATCAAAATCCAAAAAGACACAATATTATAGTCTAAGTATCCAACATTATATGTGTTTGCACATAAATTGAGGCATACGACAAAGATTTGCATAAAACACCGTGTTACTGCCCACCTTTTTAGCCTCTACTTCTGCTCATCCATTACTAACAGTAACTCAAATCTATGTGTATGTACAAGAGAAGGATAAAAAGTACGGAGCACATACTACTCCAACCTGTCCCTTGGCATTGCCAAACATCCTTCTCAAGCTACCCAAAACCATAATTAAGGAGATTAAACAGATGGCAGGGTGTGTGTTTTAACTGAAAAGTGTTTTAATGTTTTGACGTATTTTCCGAGGATCTGCATAGCTGTCTACTTCCATTGGCATCCCTGAAAGGCTAGAAGGTTCTAGTCATTCGTTTACTTCTAATTTGTAAAGACAGTGTAATGATATAAGAATGTTCAGAAAATGAGCACGCACAAAACCAGATGACTAGATTCATCAAATCTTAAAATGTTATAAATTACTGAAGCGCATGTCCAAGCAAGTTCTTTAATGTATTACCTTTTTAACTTGTCCTCGAATTCCACTTACTGTCCGAATGGCTGCACCTTCAAACCTAGCAACCTCTAAATCAGATGTGAACATCCCTTTAACTAGTGCAGTTTTCTTAAATATCTTGCATGGTGCCCCTGTGAGCTTGATCTTCTTCATAATTCGGGCAGTATTGTTGAATTCCTGAACCCAGCCAGTTGCAGTTATTCTAAATGGTACCTGGGCGAGTGTGCAAGCATTGTTGGATAGCATATTAGTGAATATACTAATATGACTATTTAAAAAATGAAATTACAACCTAGTATTAAGTAGTGCAAAATGAGATTCAAAGATGCACATTAAAATGGCATTTAATAATATTTATCGAAGATATTCATCCACTAAAATGATGCTCACTCCTGACTATCTTTCCATGGCTTCAATAGTGCCTAGCTTCTTCAGAGAAATGGAAGTATGAAACATAAAGAAAAAATGAAGTCAAGGACACAAGTTAGTGTCTTGGCAACACGACATCTGAAGATTCCATTTGACTTTGATGTGATCTGTGACAGTAGATTGTTTTATATATCATCACTTGGTTTCTGCAGCTGTGATTGCCTTTGGTTTGATCATCACGGTCACTTAAATTTAAATATACTAAAAAGAATCCGTACAACAGCCAAGAAAATGTGGTTGTTGGAAGGCCATATCGACATGCGAGGGAGTTTTACATGTGCTGGAGGAGAATAACAATTTTTAGGAAATGTTATGGTTTTTCTTCTTATTTAAGACTAACATCCATTGACTGGTGTGAACTCATCACTGAATGTACCTTATTGCTGGAAAGATTCTGGACTGCTAGTACACCGCTTTTTGGTGGAGCAAGTGGCCCCCAAAACATAGCAAAGCAATGCATATGCTCAGGTGTGTACTTGAGCATGCGGTGTCGGCCATTTCGATCCTCTATTGCATAAACAGGTGTTGTTTGGAAACGTCTCCAACCAATAGAGACAACAATTGGGTCTTTTGTCTTCAGCACTTTCCTATGCCACCTGTGGCGCTTCAAGCTAACCTGTATCAGCAACAAAAAAGATATATGTGAAACTGTGGACCACTGACAAAGTGATAGAAAATTAGAAACAATCATGTGAATCATCATAATATTCAGAAACTACAATATTAACAACACATCAACCCATGCAACTGTGTGTTAGTTGAAAACTGGGCTGTGTTATTAAGCACCATATAAAAATCTATGGAATAGACGTCGTTGAATCCGGGTGAAAAACATGTGGAACTATGTTCCGGAGTTTTCAAAATTCTCAAAAATACACACTAAGAAAACAAATTCAGCCACTCCCTCCGGTTCATATTAATGGCCTCAACTTTGTCTAGATACGGATGCATCTAGTCTAAATACTTAACTAGATACATACGAATCTAGATAAAGTTGAGGCCATATGGACCAGAGGGAGTATAACAAAAGCGGAGAACAGTAAAACATCACTAATCATGCTGATTTTTTAGCATCTCCCAAATGAATATGAACTTGAAATTTCATATATGAATAGAACATCGCGCTTCTACCATGCTACATTTTTTAAGAAATATCGTAAAACATTTACACGTTCTCTACAGAGTGTTGACCATAACTTGGTTTCCACCTGATATTTTCTCAAAAATCTAATAACTGGGAATGCAGTGTACCATTACAAACTGAATTAATTCTAACATATACTCCCTCCGGTCCGGTTTATTAGGCACACACGTAGTTTAAGAACAAGTTTGACCATCAATTTATATGCAATATATGTCCTAAAAAATATACCATTGGAAAGTACTTTTGAAGATGAATCCAATGGTATAATTTTTGTGACATATTATGTAAAATTTGTTGACCAAAATTAATGGTCAAACTTGTTCTTAAACTATGTGCATGCCTAATAAACCGGACCGGAGGAAGTACTGTACATTTGACTAATTGCCATTATACCCTAGACGACCAAATAATGCAAGGCCCAAAAGCTCCATGTAACATTATTTTTTACTTAAATAGAGTATTGGTACTTCCTGAATTATACTCTTCACATATGCAATCATGACATGTTTCCATTGTCTAAATCAATTCCTTAACTTGCTGATTACAAAACTGGGAGTAAATACAAATTGGCTCACCTGCATATATCCAGTGTTCTCCTCACCAAGGCCAATACCTCCAACAAGGATGGGGTGGCAAGGATCAAAATGCTCAACTAGCTCAAACGGCACACCATGTACCTCTAATCTGACATAAGTACCAGTCCTAAATCCTTCAATTTCTACTCGGGTATCTTCATCTAGATCATTGAGTTCAGATATATTAATTTGCTTGCGCAACTCCATTTCCTCCTTCAACTGATAAGGTACAAAAGCGAAGATATTAATACTTAGGATCTGATAAAAAAGTTTCAAAGAAGCAGCGAGCAGGGACTGTTAGGGCATACTTTGTCAAAATAGCCCCCTCCTTCAGACTGGTCTCTTTTGGATTTCTTCTTATCATTATCAACTTCCTCCCCAGAGAGCTCCGATCCATCATATGTAGCTTTCAGTCAAGGAATCAAACGAGAAAAAACAGTCATGTAATTCTAAGTCTAAAAAACAGCAAGTTCAAGTAACTAAATGACGTAAACACTCTTCCCAGTTTAAGAGGCAAGCAAAAGGGGCCAAAGAGAAATAGAGAAGGAAGAGATGATCATGTATGAAGGATATTCTGAATCAAATTTTGCTCTAAGTGCAAGCTTCTTGAGTCGTAGTTCTTCAACTTTTAGTTCATCTTCTTTGTGAAGACCTGGCTTCCCTGCTGTGTTTTCATTGACCTGGCTCTTGTGTACCTCACCAGTTTCCAGATCTTCAAAATCACCATCGATTTCTTCATCACCCTCTCCGTTTTCATCTATCTCACGTCCTCTTAGAGAAGCTTTTGACCAATCTCCAGTCACAAAACGGTCCCGGATGCTTTCGACGAGATCTCCATCAGACCAATCACGTAGTTCCACTTTGAAAAATTTAGAGTAATCCTCAGCATCAATATCATCAAAGCTTGGTAATTCACTCTTTGCTTGCTGTGAATCGCAAAAACAAAGTCATGTATTGCCTCACCAATAAAAGTAGCATGGTACACAAAACTTTGTGCACCTATAACTTCTCAGGTAGTCCTAGCAAAATAGAGAGAAAATACTCACAGGAACATATATTAGCACTGCGTTCCTTTACGAAAACTACGATAAGGGGGCTATAACAATAGTGCAGTTAGACACATAGATTTTCTTTGCCGCCAGCATACAGATGGAATAGTATAATTTGGAACAACATGGGTTTGGTAAGCTTCTATTAACCTTTTTCTTAACCAATAAATTTACAAACGGCATGGCATAGCTAATAAGCTGTCAAACCAAAGGTAGCAGACAACTTATACTAGAAAGACAGGATAAGTTGTCTGTCATAAATTATCCTGCATGCAACACAAGTTTACCTTCTTTTGTCCTTTCGGTATGAAAAATTCTTCATCTGAGCTATCTTCTCCATTGTTGGCATTGTCTAGCTCCGTTGAAGGTTTCCCATATACAAGTTGCATTAGACTGGCACTCCGTCTGGACAGTGTTCTAGCAAGTAAGGATTTTTTCCACTTCGAAGTGTTTTCAGTTCCATCATCTAGAATAACAAAGGTTAGAATTAATATGTCAAAACGAAAGACAAGTGCTCGTTCCCAAGTAATTAATTCAGCAAGGAAATTAGCATAAATAATCTGCATGCGCT
This sequence comes from Avena eriantha, assembly GCA_910589775.1. Lineage (NCBI taxonomy): Eukaryota > Viridiplantae > Streptophyta > Magnoliopsida > Poales > Poaceae > Avena > Avena eriantha. The sequence continues at coordinate 555,289,545 of OU342743.1, forward strand.
CACTGGGTTGCAGGTGGTAAGATATCTAGGACACTATGAAATTGGTACCTGAATCAATAGCTTCTTCGCTATCAGCTGATGATAAAGAACCTTCAGATAGGTGTTCATCGCCAGAATCTTCATTATAAGTATCATCTTCATCAGAATCCTGCAAGTTAAATCAAGGTTAAAATAATTGTAAAGCTTCAAACAAAAATAGGTAGTGTGTTCATGCCCAAGAAGATGCCACTTTTGCTCTTGATCATACAGATCTCTTAACCTGGATGGTCCAAGCTAGCAACAGCTATTACCACCCTTTGGTCCTATAGGCTATAGGTTTCTTGGATTAAATCTCGCGAATGAATGCATGTTTACAACTATTTTTAAACATAAAGCAATGGTGTAAAAGGATCATAAGCATAGTGCCTAGCAAAACAAGATAAAAGAAAGCTATTCATTGATGCTAAGGGCAAATGATAAACCTCATCATCATCATTATCATCATCATCATTATCATCTTGAAACTTAGCTGATATAGCTTTTCGCCTTATTCTTCCATTGAAATTTTCCACTTTTTCTCTCATGTCAACACCATGATCACTTAGCTGAATGTCATCAGAATCGTCCCCTTCACTATCACTAGAGCACTCAGAATAAGATTGGACATTCCTCTCCAAGGTGTCAGCATCACTAGTGTTATTACCACCTACTTGCTCCAAAATGGTAGTACCTTCCTGGTCATTCTGTCTTGAAGAGTTATTGCCCGTCATGTCACTGTCTTCGGATTGAGCAGCAGGTCGTCTGCCGAATAAATTTATAAAACTCTGATCCAACTTCTCATCAAGGGAGTATTTGGTCTTCTGAAGAGTTTTTACTAGATCCACGCCAACATCATTACCTTTCCCTGTAGCATGACAAGTCAGCAGCCCAGCAAACAATTAAGATTAGCATGAATATGTAAGAAAACTTTAGAGTTAATAAGTTCAAATAAATAAAAGCCACTCATGATGAACATGCTTTCAGAAGCTTTATAATAGTTATAAGGCACTCCATCTCTGACGCACACACCAATTACAAGAAATCAATGTAAAACTAATAGCAATGGTGTGCACCAATATGGAACCATAAAAATACTACAGTGGCACAAATAATTGGTCACCGTCAGAAGTTTCTCTACTAAGATATTTTTTCCAGGCACATGCAGCAATTTGCAGCAGCCAGCCTCAGTTTACAATCTAGCATCAGGAACATTTAAAGCCAAACCATTATTTAAACAAAATACCAGGTCAGCAACATGATATCAGTAGTTAATTGAGTTTCCCGCATGACACCCTAAATTCCTAATATCGAATCAAAGCATGTTCATGCATTGGCACTTCCATATTAACAATATCATCCTGAACAAGCATACTTCGAGAAACTTCAATAGCAATAAGTACAGTGGAGGGTGGCGACGTGAGGTATTCATAGTTCAAAATTGAACGCAGTTTATCAGTACCTTTTTTCCTAGATGCATCATTGTCGTCAGTGTTTGAAAACTGAACAAGATGATCATTGATATTGATATATACTGCGTCTTTGTCATACAGGAGATCCCCAAGACCAGACATAGGTGCATAGAACAGCTTCTCCTTGTCACGTAGTCCTCGCTTCTTTGCAGCTGATGGCAAAGGGCACGGATCAGCCAAACTTGTTACACCCGACAAGCTGAAATCACCTGCTCCTGTGATATGCACCTGCACAAATTAATGCATCTCTTAGCATCCAGAGAACTACAATAATGAAATCAGACATGAAAGAACAGAAATGAAGAACATTCAGATGCATCCTTCTAACTTCTAAGTGAGGTAACTTAAAGTCCAGATTCCTTTAAAGCTAAGGACTGAATACTGATGCACCTCCAAATTGTCTATGCAGGTTGGTTGTTTAGCTAAATTTCCTGTGCAATCATGCTCTATGTTTACGGCAGTTTCATACAAGTTCTAGCACTAGAAAATTTCCACTTTCCAGCCAACAAGGTATTGGTCCCTTTAAAGAACACTTCCATCTTCACAAAAATCGTTAACGATCTAGCCACCATAGTCATACTGCAAACGTAATCAACAATGCACAGGACATCACACGAGTAACCTAAGCAACATAATATGCGATTTTCAAGCTATAAGTCTAAAACTACCGCACAGAATACCCACCCACTTCAATCATCGTCACCTCAAAGTTAAAAGAGATTGTGGAGTATGTGCGTGCTGGTTTCTACTGTATACAAACCAAAAGTTTTAAATAGCCAGCTATAGCCACCCCAAAGACCTCCGGCTACGGCTAGGGCCTTCGAACGCTAAACAGGGAAATAGCCGCTATTAGCTCCGTAAACCCGCTATTAGCGCTAAAATCAGCCCAAAATTTTAGCCGCTATGCCTCCCGCTCGGGGGCCAATTTGGGCCGAACTCTAATTTGCGCGGCCCAAAAGTTTCAGCAAAACGACCTGAGCAGTAGAGCCCCTAACCCTAGCAGTACTTCCCCTTTCCCTTCTCTCCTGGAACAGATACAGAGCGGCGGCGTGTACGACCATGGCGGCGCGTGCGACCCATCTGCGCTAGCTCCGGTCGCCCTCGCTCCCGCTCCCTGGCCGCACTAGATCTTTCTTCCGGACACTCCCTGGCTGCGCTAGGTCGATCTTTGGCTGCCCTCGCTCCCGCTCGGCCGCAACGCAGGCTGCACGCGGCGGATGCGCTAGTTCCTGCTCGGCGGCGACCCAGGCTGCACGCGGCGGCTGCTCTAACTTCCCCTCGGCGGCGATCTAGGCAGGCTGCACACGGACAACTTCCCTACTCCTACTGCTGGATCAGATCAAGGCATCAAGCACCGTATCTCCAGTCTGCAACGATGTCAGGTAATTCTCTCTAATAACTCTCTGATCTCTCTGGTAGTTTCCTCTCTAAGAACAATTGGGTAGGTTAATTTGAAACTGGTAGTTTCCTCTCTGGTAGTTTCCAAATTGTTTTGACTATGATTATTCGAATCCAATTATTTGTGTGAGAGACAATTGAGAGAGAGCAACGAGTGACGAGAGAGATCAATCGATGGCTGTACGTGCGTGCTTTCGGCTTGCTACTGGATGCTGCTACATGCGAGAGAGAGCAAGGAGTGAGCGAGAGAGAACTGCCGCCAATTGCTGCTTGCTACTGGATGCTGCTACGTGCATGCTAGCAGCTGCCAAGTATAGACTGTGTAGCAAAGGGTAATCTTTCACATTCTGCCAATGAAGAAATTAGAAAACTAGAAAACCTATAGGCTGACACCAAATATTCCATCCAAAAAACCATATTTTGACTGTGCTTCACCTATATCAACTGTACTTAAACTGTTACATAATCCAGTTTTCGAATGATAAACAAAGGGGCACTGATCTATTCTTCATTTTTTTTAAATCGCCAAGTTACCCATTGCATATTGGCACTTATCGAGTATAGAATAGATCTGCTTCTCTTTCTTCTATGAACAGAATTGGCAACCATTTGCTGGCACAAAGAAGCTAACCCCTAATTCATATCAAATCCAGTAAAGATGGGAGAAAAACAGATGTTTATGTTACCTTAGTCCCTATTTTCATGTTGCATCCACGAAGGTAACCATATAGTGTTATTTTTCTGTCACATTTCCTGTTCAAGCGCACACTCTCCGGTTGGGTTACATCTTCGAATCTATCTGCTAATAAATAAGGATGTGCCATTCTCCAACTCAAAGGGATAGGCTTAATAACGGAGATAAATCTTGCAAGATTATGGACTTCTCTTTTTGTGTATCTGCACAGAAAAATATATGTTATAGAACTCATATATGCAAAATTGGTAAAATGTAGCAAACCCGACAATACAAACTTGTATATCAAGGTTGATGTAACTCATATGCAAAATGGGTAAATGGTAGCACATGCATGACAATAAAAAAATTGTACATCAAGGTTAATGTATAACTGCAGCACAAAGCTGCAGTGTGTATAGAAGCCAACACGTAAAAAAAATCTTCATAATATGGTGAGCACTGAGCTCAAAATGGCTTAAATGAAATTGCAGCCGATGAGCTGAGCATGGACCAAATATCCAGGCATTTAACTGCAGATTACGAGTCTAAAGAAAGAAGCACCAACTATGCAGGAACTTACTTTCCGTGAATGAGACCAGATAGGTAGAATAGTTTTGCTCCCTCCTTTATCTCAGCCCAGAACCGATGCTTAAGTCGCTGCTTAGTTTTCCTAAGTTTCTTTACATCTTTAAATTGATCCAGATGTGTAAGCACCCCCATCACCTTGGGGAATCCATGGACTTGCATGATATTAAGGAACTCAAATGTATCCTGGATACAAGGGTTCATTTGTGTAGCATTAGTACAACGATGATAGAAAACATGTCCTGTTATCTTGGGTAAATGGCCCATCATTTTACATGCCCCATCAGGCCACAAGATCAATTGTAAAGTAAGATGGGGCATTTTTCCAAGGGCAAAGAAAGATGTGGCATTCTATCAAACCCCTCATGATTAAAAAAAGCTCTTTGGTGCATTTAAATAAAAGCATATTTATGTCATCAATCCTAATGTTTGCTAAAAACCTTACTAGGCCTACATGGTAAGATAAGAATATTTGCAAGGATAGCAGCTTTTACAACATACCATTTCAAATCCATAGCTACCATCGATAAGCAACAGCGCAAGATCTGCTATTTTAGCAGCATCAATCATTCCATTGATATCACTTGGACACTCCAAGAACTGTACCCTCCTGCTTTTACCTGTGTTTAACAAATATACATAATCACAGTCTGCTCAATTTGAAGAACAGTATGCCCTGGTTTATAGTGTATAACCTGATACAACCGTGATGGGACCACGGACTTCTGACAAGTTCTGTTTAGTGTAGTGCTTTACTAGACATTTTATCAGCAGTGACTTCCCAACCTGATGAGTTTGAGGTAACATAATGGTCAGAGAACAATACACAGGCATTATTTTCATGCAAGAGGAAGAGAGCATACCTGCGGAGGCCCTTGAACTACTACAACAAAGGGAGGTGGTTCACCAATTGAGCGATCCATAATTGGCACATGAAGACGGCGTTGTTCAATCTCTGCTGATCGAGACTGTAGACGCTTCGCCTTTGTTGCTGAACGGAAGGCAAAAGCCTGGGAGAAGGCATTACAGTCTAATTAAACAAAGGCTTCCAAAGCCAGATAGGAAATAGATTAAAGAAATGGTAAACCATCATTTATCGTGAAAGGGTATCTGCTCATAAATTGTGCTCGGTATCGGATGTTCCATAATCACATAGATTACCTCATGCAGATGGCGGAAAATACTGTAAACGCAAGCTACCAAAATAGATACTAATTTTATTGAATAGCTTGCTAATACAAGAAGTTGCACAAGGTCATCAACAATTCTGCAGTTTACTGCTACGTGCTCAAGATTGTACTGAACAAACCAGCTCACTCCCGCAGCTAGACAGTGCTCTGAGAATACCTAGTCCAGTCTATATCGACATCAACAGGACATATGAATGTGGTAATATGGGACTTCGTACGTAATAAGCAAGATGTGTATCTCCCATAATAATAAGCAACTGCACCATGCGTTCATGCCTATCCCCAGTAACAAAATGATGAGATGGCCCAGAACTGGCTAAATCATTCGTCCTGTGCGAGGCTCCTACAGTCACCCGGACAGGAGGCTCGCCAACGCGAACAATCCGAATTCACAGATACAAACCAAGCACGGAGAACACCCATGCGTCCCCAGAGAGAAACCCAATAAGCCGCTAGTCCCGTTCGTACCTTGGGATTCTTCCTCTCGCCCCCTTCATCGTCGCCGGCGGCGCCCTTGCCTTTCCTCTTCCGCGCCTTCGCGCCCGACTTGGCCACGCGATGCGCCTTGCGCGGCTGCTCGACTCCGCCGCCACCATCAGCCGGAGCCATGGTTGGGGATTTGCTGTTGCTTAGTTAGTGGGGTTTTGCGGCGGCGGAGACTACCTAGAGCCTCTATTTCGGTTCGGTTGGGCTGTTGCCCGAACAGACCGAGCAAAACTGAACGAAGCAAAAGAAATTAGCGTCTAGAAGAAAGGGATCAATTAACGCAAGAAGTAGGCAGAGGATATGCAGCTGGATGCGTCAAATCAGGCGAAAATGAGTCACGGAATAGAAGTCCCTAGCTTCCGGGTTGTCGCCGCTTCATACGATGGAGAGAATCAAAGACAGAGGTAAGAGTTGGCGCATGGGGCGGCGCCCTAGGGTTAGAGGTTGAGGTACAGAGACGCGATGCGGCACTGGTTGCTGCGGAAGAGACGATATCTGGGATCGATGGGGGGCGTGCTATATGCCGCTTCAATGCGGCGCGCGCGTCGCGTGCTAAGCGGGCCGGCCCAGTTGACGGATTTCCTAAAAAAAAATCTGTTTTTCTCTGTATTTTGTTTAAACTCTGAACATTCTATATAATAATCATTTAAGAAATATGAATAATTTTGAAGATTTTTTAAATATTACAAATAAATTTTCAAAGTTAATATTTTTTATCAAAAAATCGTGACCAAAAATTCAAAAATTATGAACCAATTTTTTTTAAAGACTCAACTTCAAAAAAATCACGAACCATTTTTGAAAACCATAAACCAATTTATAAAACATGAACCAATTTCAAAATATTTATAAACCAATTTCAAAAACCAGGAACCAAAAATAAAAAACATGAACCAATTTTAGAAAACATGAACCAAAATTCGAAAAAACATATATTTTTTAAGTACATATTAAAAATTTATGTTTCTAAAAACATAAACAAAAAGAAACAAAAAAGGAAAAAGGAAAAAGAAAAAAATCATAAAAGAAAAAGAAAAAACCTAACGTGAACTGGGCCGGTCCAACAGGGCTTCCGCCCTGTGCGGCAAATAGCATTCGCGATCGATGGCAATTGTTGTAGCAGGGTTACGACTTATGACTAGGCCTATTTAAGAACTTGATGGGCCTGGTAGTTGGACTGAGCTGTTGGGTTAGGCTCTCATTCTACCTGCATACTTGTTCGGTAATTCGGCCCATTCGGTCAATCGACGCGTGAAACCGAATGTACCAAGCTATGTTCGGTTCTTGAGAAGTGGAAACCGAAGTAGCAACCGAGATTATCGGTTTCAGTGATTTCACCTTCAGACCGGATTAATTCAGGGTCGGTTTTCGGTCTTCGGTTTATATGCCCACCCCTAGGCTAGAGGGAGGCGGTAGCTGATGGCACGATGGGACGAAGAGTGGGGGACTAGGGTTTTGGGTGCTGCATGCGAGTAACTTCGTTTTATAGAGACGTATGTGACTGGGCCAATGGAGTTTCTGGGACGAACTAGAGTTGCGAGGCATCAGATGTCGGTTATCCGATGCGGGCTGAAACAAAATCGCCCGAGCCCAATTCTATGCATTGCTTCACGGAATCCCTCGAATTTGCAACATTCACCTTTTTTATTTCTTCTCACAAGTTCAAGTGTCATCATCTTTTTTTAGCTGAAGGTTGTCGGTATCTACCGCTCGATTAGATAGAATAGAATTGACCCAGTTTATAAGGAAAACCGGATCCAAACACCATACAAACTATACATTGACAGTTTACAAGGGAAACCAAGACGAAAACCGCACACGTAAGAGGATCCATCGTCCACACGGTGCAAATCCACCAAATGCAACAAACACACACAACCGGCTCCGGGGCCGCCGCCCCAACTTACACCACTCGGCATCAAAGCTGCACTCGAGCAAAAACGGCGCGTGACCTAGTCGCCTCGTAGCTCTCGCTACCCAAGCGACCGCTACCAAAGTCGTCGCATAACAAAAACAGCTCTCGCTACCCAAGCGACCTCCCACATACGACATAGCCAACCCTCCCAGAATCCACCTCCCTAGACGACATAGCCAACCATCCTAGCATCCGCGAAGCCATCGCACCACGAGACCAAAAAACTCCAAGGCGACACCTCCAATAAGGAAGTGACGCGTCTGTCACCATCGCCCGCTCTGAAGGAGCTTAGGTTTCACCCGGAGAATTGCAGCACTCGTGTTGATCGGGATCGAAACTCCACAACAACGCCAACAAGAAGGAGAATGACGCATAAGGCGCCGCCATCGTCAGCACGAACCAAAGTCAATGCAAGGCTTTCGTCGGGAGCTTGACCCGACTGCAAAGCTCAGGGAGCAGCGAGCTGGTCAGCTAACACCGTCGTCGACCACCAAGCCCCACCACATTATCATCTTCTTGTTTCCCCGTGTACTGCCATATCAACAAGGGTGTGTTTGGTTTCTCATGTCCTTTTGGTGCAACTGAGGATCATGGTTTTGTGAATGCTGCGCACATCAATACTGTCTCTAATGTCTAAAGGCGCATTTTGTTTACTTGCTCACATTCAGATTTCTGCATGGTAGGAGCAGCCAAACCTAAGTTATTTGCTTGCTTGTTTTCTATGTTAAAGTTATTTGCTTGCTTGTTTTTTATGTTTTCAACAAGTTATTAGTTGTTCGGTTACTTGTATTCTACCTGATAGAGTTACCTCTTAAGCGGTATGGTGACCTTACTCATCACAAAAACACGGCACATGTCAAGGTTACGATAGTTGCAATTTAGAGAATAAGTAGCTTAGTGCTGGTACGACATAATCTAAACAGTCACGACGATTGTGCTACAACACGAGTTCACGAACAACTGCCTGTGATGTTGCACAAATTTATCAAACTGAGAGGTTATAATTAAATACCACCTCCCAGAATATACAAACCTGGTATAAGTTTTCATCAAGCCTAGATACTCCAAAATATACATCATAATTATCATCAGCATAACTGCTACTAGCATCTCCTGCAACACCACAACCAGCTCCTTACACGTAGTTCTTGTTTAGGAAGGCCGTGAACCACCTCATCCTACAATCATGGATCATAGCAAGGTACATGGTGGTTTGTGTCTTGTTCTCCATCAGGTGGTTAAGAGCACGGTGTATCGTAACTGAAGAGGCAGGTGCTATGAGAATACGACCATTATATATCACCTTCATTTGATCATAGTTCTAAATGGGCTTGTTGATCAGCTCGGTGTCCTTCAACTGAGCCTACATGAGAACATAGTTAGTTAAAATGTTTTGTTTATATGTGAGCTTAATAACAACTCAATCTAGTGATACAAGTGCATATTTATCTAACCTTGATATGCTCATAGTAGTACCCTTCGTCCATCATGAGAGTTTATGTCTCCTCCACCTAGCGCACATTCTCAAGCCTTTTGATCTTCAGCACATAAACCCGCCTAGCTCTACAATGCCTCATATGGTTGTAGATCTGACTCGGGGTAACTATCCGACCACATAACCTGAAGACATCAGCTGCAATAGATCGTATGTCCATCTCTATGAATCCTCGATAAACTGAGCCCCCATTCTTGATGAATTGACAAACCCTATTTAGGACAGAGGTGGACATAGATGCTGGCCATGTCATGGTGTTCTTTTTTCGTCACACCTTATCAGACATCAGCACATGTCGAAGAGGCACAACTATGATTGCCGACAGATTAGGGAAGGTCGACACCTTCTCCTACGACACAAATTAAACAACCCTGTGAAGAATAACAATGCAACAATGACAAGATTCTTAACTGTTCGTCCTTATCTATTGTCATGTCTAAGGGGATAGCTAGTACAAGGAGAAAAACTACACGTTTAGCAGTAATCCTCACACCAACTATCGCCCTCATACATGGACTACGCAACAATCAAGATCCTTCGTCGAACCTAACACTACCACAAAACATTCCCCACGAAACAGGGCTGTCAAAATATACCATACAACCTCCAAATCTACTACAATCGACCACATGCTAAAAGATCAACTATGATCATCAACTTGTACAACTAGGATTATATGTCTCTTACAGCGATCTGAACATTGGATAATGAGAACGACATTTCGGAGAAGCAGGCGAAAAATACTTGCCGCAGAGGGGCTCGATTGACTAGAGTAGGTCGCGCCGTTTACCTGATTGTCAGTGAAGAATAGGATTTGGAGGAAGAGCTAGAAAGGAGAAAATGGTGGCGCGGGATTAGGCTGGTGAGGCGGAGAAGCGTAAATAGGCGGCACGAATCGGGGGCGGTGACCCAATTTTTCCCGTCTTATTTTCGCATATGCGGGCGAGCTCCCGCCATCTCTCTCTGATACAGCCGTGTGCATCATTTTCCCAGTGAGCACGAGAAGTGGTTGGCTCCATGGAAACTTACGATTTAGGCGTTTGCGGTGACCTAGTATACCACTGTATTATGTAGTACACTATAGTTGTTGACATAACACCAATGAAACACCGTTCACTAGTATTACATCTCTCAGAGTGGTACAACAGAAACACAGCAGGTCGAAGACATGACTATAGATTACAACTCGACTCTTTACAAAAGATCCAGAGAACATTCTAGGTTAAAGAGGAAGAAAGAAACTTTTTACAAAGAAGAACCGGATATAACAACTCAGGACTATCTAGTGACTAAGACTAGCATCTAAACTAATTGGCTTGCAATTGCTGCTATTGCAATGCTCTACAGAAGTAGGTTTTATGGCTAGAGTATCTACTCCTATCTAATCAGGAACTTTGTCTTCACTTCGGTTGATGTATATGTTGACTTTTTTGAAGAACTTGAGTTGTCGATGATGGTTTCTTGAGCATAAGTTGGTGTTGACGTCGTCTTCAACGGCTTAGAACCTAGCAAGGGTTAAGAAGGTATGGTTGAGTATGAGCGCGCTCAGAAAGTTCACTAAAAAGGAATGTATGATGCACTACCTCTACAACCACAGACCAAAGGTCGTAGACAATGCAGGTTTTCGTAAATATTTCTTTAAAGGTGTCTTTTATTCTGAAAACTATGTCCGACATCCTTCACAGGTTGACCAGAACTTTTATGGAGTTCCTTTTCTGCCGTGTTCATAGCTCCTTCCCGAAACAGGGAGTAACATGTCACAGTTCTTACACTCTGTAGAGGTGCGTTACTTTACCCATGAGAGACTAAATCCTTGTTACACAACCGGGCAGCTTATTCCCGTCACAATTCCGTGATGTGGGACCTAGTAGATGATCCAAGCCAATCACTGCCCCCTTCGCGACCTCGCATGCCTCCTTGGTGTACGGCATGCCCACACATTGAATTACGGCAATGGTTGGTACAAACTGTTCAGATGTCAGAACTATCGTGGGACGTTGCGGGTACCCACCCATATGTTGCATATCCTCTACGAATTACCAATTAATGCACGCTACGAGGATAACAGCCACGACATGCGAGAGGAAGAAGATATAGTTGACTTTTCCGTCTCATTCCAAATCTCATGGTTAATGCGTAATATACGGCGCTAGAATCACTGGCGACATTGGTTGTTAAGTCCTAGATATTATGTTCCTTTACCACTGGAACTGTATCAGTAGATTATTACCACTTGGTAAATAATCCATAATCATATTGACGAGGGTTTAACTCATCAATCCTATTGTTATGGACTTGGGTTTGGAGAAGAGAGGACGCTGGAGATCTCGGTACGGCTAGCAAACAAGCACACAGAGACGCAAGGTTTACCCAGGTTCAGGCCTCGTAGAGGACCCTACTCCTGCTTGTCTGCTCTTGATTGATGATGATCCGAAGGATTACAATGTCGCTGATGGCGGTGTCGCGCAGATTAGATCTGGTGGGAGATCGTAAATCTATCTATTGGGGGAGTCGCGATTTGTCTATTGGTGTCTTAGGTCGTCTCCTCCTCGTTGGACCCTCCTAGCCTTTATATATGGGGAGGCTAGGTCTCAGATACCAATACGAGTTGGTTACAAGTTAGATTAGAACTCTAGTCTTGAGCTTTCCTTGTCTTGTACGTTGGGAGTCCGTGTCCATATGGGCTTCATACCACTCGAACCGTCATAGGCGTCATGGACCTTGGCAATTCGTCAAGTGGGCCTTCCGTCGAGCCGCACCAGGTACGCTGTAGTTGAGTGCCTATTGGGCATACGCATGTCAGTAGCCCCCGAGTGTCCATGTGAATCGTAGATTCGAATGGAGACTCAGAAGTCTTGATCTTTTCATTAGGATGTCAGAGTCGACAATTGTGTCGAGTGCAAACCACTCACCCGGAAGTTCATCGGGTCAGTCGAATTTGTAGTAGTTCATAGGGATGATGGTAAACGTGCCTGGTGCGCTCGAAGCATCGGGGCCAGTTAATTGCTCTAGGGCAAAAACAACGCTACCTACTCAAACTCGAGTCCCCGGACTCGAATTCGAAAAAGTGCTGGTGTAATTCGACTCAGGCCGTGGAGGTCTTATAGAGTCGAATCCTAGTGTATAAATGTGAGCACTCGACGCGTTCATCAAGGCATGTTCATCGTACCTGTAGGTACGGATTATTTCTGGTAGAGCGCAGCAGATGCGTTGCCAGGCCTTATTCAGGTCTTATCTTCACGCTGTAAGCGCGACATCCGAATTTTGTCATCGCGGAAATGATTCGGGTGGCCCAGGAGACGTAATCTCTTTGTAGGGAAAATATGAGGCGGAGTCGCCATAGCCTTCGAGTGTGGATGTTATCAACAGACAGTACGATGTACAAGGAAAAAATATCATAGGGCGCGCGACCAGCGCTCTCTATGGGAGTAGCCCCCGAGTGTCTGGTTGAGTCGAAGACTCAGGCAGGGACTAAAGAACTTTTGCGACTGTTGTCGTCTTTTTCTTGTTTCAATCGAATATGCTTTCAGCGCTCCCTATGGGAGTAACCCGAAGTCCACAATCTAATCGTAGATTCGAGTGAAGGGTTTTCATAATGCTTGGATATCTTCACAAATTTCTTCGGGTGCGCGGCCAGCGCTCCCTATGGGAGTAGCCCCCGAGTCCTTAGTCGAATCGTGGATTCGAGTGAGGACTTAGAGCGTGTCACTCGAGGATCTTATATATGCGCCACCAGCGCTCCAGTTTGGAGTAGCCCCCGAGTGTCTGGCGGAGTCGTAGACTCGGGCAGAGACTCGAGTCTTGTATCTTGCAGTGGCAGTCGACAATCACGCAAGGAGAAACCACTAATTTTTCTCGGGTGCGTGGCCAACGTCACGTCTTTGTAGCATCAAGCGATGCAACCATCCGAGGAGGAACTCGACTCGGTCTTGAGTGTATGGCGTAGCAAGTTGTTTTGTCAACTCCTGTTGGAGGACTCGATAGAATAGCTCGATGTAGTCGACATCATTGTATGCTGGATAAAATGCAAAGAATTGTGAAGTATCTATATCTTGTAAAGAATATTTGCATATCGGCTTGTCAATAATATTTTCTGGTGCCAATCGAGACAACACTTTTGTACTGTTTGCTAGGCCTTTTTGTTAGCCTGATTATCCTTAGTCTCAGTACCTTGCCGAGGTGCTCGGAGTTCAAGGATTCAACGATCAGGCAGAATCAGCTACTCGGGCTGTCGCGTATGAGGTGCTCAAGTGCGCGGAGTCGACGGCACATTAGGTTACTCGAAGAGGACGCAACCCCTGAGTGTATCGAGTGCGATTAAATTAAGAAAGAAATCAACATTAAATAGAGAACTTAGTTTTGTTGGTTGCCGATGTGGTAGACGGACTCGACACCAGTGCACGACTCGCCACCAACCGAAGATTGTACTAGGTAGCCGCAGTCGAATACTTTAGCGGGTCGCTCGCCAATGGCGATGACGGGTCACGGTTGCGGGAGCCGATGCAACCTGCGGGTTGCGAGTCGAAGATTGTAGTGGCTTGCGGTCGTGGGAGCCGAGGGAACCCCCGAGTCACTTGAGCTGAAGATTGCAGCGGGTCGCGTGAAGGAGTCGAAGACACAGCAGGTCGGCAAAGTCGAAGACCGCAGCAAGTTGCGTGATGGAGTTGAAAACTCAATAGGACGGCGGAGTCGAAGACCGCAGCGCGTCTCCGCAGCCAAAGACCGTAGCAAGTTGCGTGATGGAGTCGAAAACTCAATAGGTCGGCGGAGTTGAAGACCGCAGCGCGTCACCGCAGCTGAAGACCGCAACAAGTTGCGTGATGGAGTCGAAAACTCAATAGGTCAGCGGAGTCGAAGACCATGGCGCGTCACCGCAGCCGAAGACCGCAACAAGTTGCGTGATGAAGTCGAAAACTCAATAGGTCGGCGGAGTCGAAGACCGCAGCGTGTCACCGCAGCCGAAGACCGCAGCAAGTTGCGTGATGGAGTCGAAAACTCAATAGGTCAGCGGAGTCGAAGATCATGGCGCGTCACCGCAGCCAAAGACCGCAACAAGTTGCGTGATGGAGTCGAAAACTCAATAGGTCAGCGGAGTCGAAGACCATGGCGAGTCGCACGGTAGAGTCAAAGGACGCGGAGGGTCGCTGTAGAGGAGGGAGCCCCCGAGTCCCTGGAGCTGAAGATCGCAACGGGTCTCCGGAGCCGAAGGAGCCCCTAAGTGTAGCGTCGAGGTGGTTGATGGAGTCGTGACGGCATCCGTGAGACGATGCAACAGACTGGAGTCAATGCGGCAGTGAGTCGCCAAAGCCGATGGCGATAGCGAGTCTCCATATCCGAAGGCCATAACTGGTCACCGCGGTCGAAGACCGCATCAGATCACCGCAATCGAAGATTACTTCATCGCAGTTGAGGAGTGTAGCGGGTTGTGCGGCGGAACCCCCGAGTCGTCAAAGCCGAAGACCACATCGGGTCCCTGGAGCTGAAGACCGCAATAGGTAACCAGATTCGGAGGACGCGGCAGGTCACCGAAGCGAAGGGAGCCCCCGAGCGCCCGAGTTGCTGGAGCCGAAGATCACAACAGGTCGCCGCAATCGAAGATCGTAGTTGGTTATCGAGGCCGAGGGAGCCCCTGAGTCACCCGATATGAAGACCGCAACAGGTCGTTGAAGTTGAAGACCGCGGTGGGTTGTTGGAGTCGAAGTACGCGGTGGGTCTCCGGAGTCGAAGACCACACGGGTCGCCGAAGCGGAGGGAGCCCCCGACTCGATGGAGTCGAAGATCATAGCGAATCGCTAGAGTCGAAGACTGCAGCAGGTCGCGAGATCGACACCGGATGAGTAGTCAACGTGGCGGTCGAAAGTTGTGAAGCGGTCATGTAGTTGACGTAGCAGTGGGTCACGCGGCGGACGTAGTCGACGCGGTTGGATGGAGTTTTCCCAATGGCGAGACGCGTGTTAGAAGTAGTCGAGACAGAGTTGAAGTAGTGCGCGGCGATCGCGAAATCAACCATGATGTAGATTCTTGCCGGAAGATCCATGCACATAGCTAGCTGCTTCATCTTGTTTCTTGATGATCCAATTTATGTTGTGCATGCATGTCGTGTGATTGCACCGTGCCTCAAAATTTATGCGCGCAGACATAGACTAGCTACGACCTAGTCTTTCTCCACCTTATTCCTTTCTTCCGCTTGATCTTTACTTCAAGTGAAGGAGATGGTGGCACACTTCACTAGTTTTGTTTGTTTTTTTCACAATCGTGTGCTCCAGCCAGCTTTTCTTCCTAATACGTGCGACGTGATATCTTCGGCGACTGGTCCTGACAAAACTTGCTTGGTCTGAGCTGCTTTTTAATCTGACCTGACCACACGTACGAATACTAGTTAGATTGAGTTTGGTCAACCGATTAAACATCGGGAAACTATGCGTATGAGGACTCTCCTTTGATCAAAACATGGACAAAAAACGAATCTCGACTGATGAAATGGCTACTTCCACACGTCTAGAAACTCTCGATCCGGTAGATATGATCAGTTGCGCTCAAGGACGACGGTGAAGTTGATCCCGCGAGTACATAGCGTAGGTTTGTTCTCATCGTGTGTTAGATTGAAGTAGACGTTGATGCTTGAGATTAGAAAATTTGTAGATCGTCGTGGTTGATGGAGCCGTCGAAGTCGCAACATCAGCGCACGGGATCCTCACAGACGACGCGACAAGCCGTAGATTGGAGATGATGGAACCGTCGAGATCGTAACATCAGCGCGCCCAGTTTCCACAGACAGCGCCAATTGACGAGGGTTTAACTCATCAATACCCATTGTTATGGGCTTGGGTTTTGGAGAAGAGAGGAGCGCTGGAGATCTCGGTACGGCTAGCAAACAAGCACACAGAGACGCAAGGTTTACCCAGGTTCAGGCCTCATAGAGGACCCTACTCCTGCTTGTCTACTCTTGATTGATAATGATCCGAAGGATTACAATGTCACCGATGGCGGTGTCGCGCAGATTGGATCTGGCGGGAGATCGTAAATCTATCTATTGGGGGAGTCGCGATTTGTCTATTGGTATCTTAGGTCGTCTCCTCCTCGTTGGACCCTCCTAGCCTTTATATATGGGGAGGCTAGGTCTTAGGTACCAATACGAGTTGGTTACAAGTTAGATTAGAACTCTAGTCTTGAGCTTTCCTTGTCTTGTACGTTGGGAGTCCGTGTCCATATGAGCTTCATACCACTCGAACCGTCATAGGCGTCATGGACCTTGGCAATTCGTCGAGTGGGCCTTCCGTCGAGCCGCACCAGGTACGCTGTAGTTGAGTGCCTATTGGGCATACCCATGTCACATATTATTATGAAAATAGTATTTTCCGACCTTTTTAAAATGCAGGTGATGACAATATTTGAGTTACAAGTATTTGATAAAAAAATAACCAAAGGACATGAGTAAGTGTGAACTTGCCTTTTGTGATTGCAAGATTATGCACTCACGGTCTTTAAGATATTAGAAGATCTAAATTCTGTAACAACATCATTAGTCCGGTAATGACGAATGTTTAAAAAAGCAAGATGCAATTATGCATAAGTAATGTAATGCAGTTTGATAAACGCGAATCCCTGGAATAGTCATATCTGGTCTAGGGTTCGAAAGATGTGGATGGTTTATTTATAATATGTTTCACTTTTATACCAACTTCACACTTGTTCTTCTTATTAAGGCTTGTGAGAGTGTGTAAAGCAATTAAGTAAATACAACAAATAGCATACAATACTAAAGCACGTAATTAGGGCATGGTATGTAAAAGATTTCTTAAGCAAGATTGTTAATCAATTAGAGCCTTTATACAAATATTTAAGGATTACCTTTAATGCTTCTTAAAAGAATAACCTTTTAGGAAAAAATTACTTTACAAGGAAAAAGTATTTAAGTGTTTAACATGCAAAGTATAAAAGTGAAGTATAATAATATTCTAAGATTGAGGGGAATTGTTATCTGGTAATTATGATGGGATTTATTATGTTAAGTTGTTAAGAGTTAAGGTACTTATTATAAGATTGTTGTTTGAAGTGGCAAAACAAATAACTTTTGAAAAAAAGAGTTCTTTGTTGAAGTTTAAACATTCTTTGTGGTTAATCGAATGTGATTGATGTCGCTTGCGCTTATCCGATACGCTTGGATTTGAGATGCCTTATGACTTAATTTGGAATAGACAAAAGTTAACTATAAAAACATAAATATTTTTTAGGCATTACACGTGATTTGGTGTACCAAAGTTAACTTTAAACATTAGTAGATCTAGGGTGTGATGTGTTTAAAAGTATTAATAAGTTTTAAGCTTTGTAATAAGCATGTTTAAGAGTATGAGATTATTCACTTTCAGTTTAAGTGAGTGATGAGTCTAAATATGACTTGTTATTATGAATATAATTTACCTTTTAAGGAAAGTAGATTTAGATGATTTTAATAATCTATTAAAGTTTGAAATCATGAATAGTTAATAGATAAATAACATTCACTTTTATTGTAAGTGAAGGATGATTAAAATTTATTCAAATTGTTGGTTTATCTTGGAGTTATGGTTTTAAAGAGTTTTCTAAATGTTAATAGTTTACTTTTAAGTATTATTATAGACTTAAGTTATGGTTTTGGAAGTAGTATTTAAATGTACAAGATTTAGGGTTTTATATAAAATTGTGATTATTTCTTATTTAAGAATGTTTTTAAAGAATTTACCAACTAGATAATAAATAAGGATTTATTTCTTAATAACCTTAAAATGTGTTGGAATGATATAATTAGTATTTTCTAGTAAAACATACTTACTTAAGATCTTAGAAGTGAATTTTATTTAATTTTAGGTGTTATCCTTATTTTTATAAAATTCCACAAAGGATTATATATCTTTAAATATTTGCTTCAAGTTTTATTTGTAAACAAATTAAGTTAGTATTTTTATAAGATAGTAGATTTATTTTCGTATGCAAAAATTATTTTTATTCATCTTTAGGACTTTTCCTTAATTTATGAAATATCACTTAGACTTTAGTGGTGTTAACATTTATTTGCATTTTATTTAACTTAAATAAGTAAAGTTATATTTTTCTTAGGTAGATATTATTTTTGTGATCATTTCAATATGTAATATGTATTTTTAGGATTTTCTATATTTTTCTAGGGCTCAAATGAGTTCAGTGGTATTTTGGTAATTATTAAATAGAAAATTGATTTTGTGTGGCGATAATTGGGCTAAGGCATTGTTGAGGGAAATTGGACCTATTTGGTTGGGTACATGGGCCGGCCTAACCCAACTAGTCCTGGCTCGGGGTCACTTTGACCCCGGCCACTCTCTCACTCCACGCACGCCATACACAAACACACCGACATGCACTCACTCTCGTTCCTCTCCCGGCTCCGGTCGCTACCGCCGCCTAATCAATTCTGGCAGAACCAAGATGTTGCGGCCGCTGCCGCCTGATGCCGAAGCTCCGCCGTCGATTTGCCGATCTGGCCCTCCAATTTGATTTGGCTTTGAGGCCCTATCGAGCTCGCCCCCAACCCTTCTCTAGCTAGGGTTCCTTGATCTTGTGGCTCCACGATCCGTCGGCTCTCCTCCCGGTCTAACGTCGTCGCTGCCTTGGCGCAATCCAAGCGCCACCCTACCTTGGATGGTTGGTCTGCCGCTCCTAGTGACATGGCCACACCATTCTCGGCCTATGCCATTGTATCTTCTCTTATCTGGTGCTGGCAAAAAGGCAGGGTGCATGTAACCCCGGTGGTCATGTCCTGTTGCCTCTGGACTCTACTATGGAGATGGCGAGGTATGGTAGTGTACTGGTGGGTTTGGTGAGGACTTGGTGTGGTGTTGCTGTGATGGCACTGTTGTGCCGACTACTTCATCCTGGACGCCGGTGGGATGGTGCTCCAAGGGCAACCCGGCGACCTCCGGTTTACCGGCTCATGGCTCTGCTTCTCTGGTGTTGTAATGGTGATGACCATTTGGTTATTGTTGTGCTACCTCTACAACATGGCCATCGACCACACGCACCTCCCCTTCGTCTTCAACAACCTTTCAGGTAAACTCCACTATGACCGGCCATCGAGCTGATGACTCTGCTCGTGGTTTGTGGTGTTGCTTCCGAGCCAAGATATGGTGTTAGTGTAGACATGTGGTGGTGTGGTGGCCTTATGGACATGTGCCAGATCCATGATTTGCTCTAGTTGAGCTACTGACTAATAATCCCTGGCATGTTTCGCTGAAGCTAGTTAAATACTAATCCAAATAGCATAAAATATGTGCTAATGGTGGTGCCTCAATTCGGATGAAGTGGTCATCCAAGCATTAGTGAAGTATTACTTAGTAGTCATGTTGTACTCATATGTTTAACTGAATCCTTTGATTCAGTGAGTTGCTACGAGTAGCACTTATATGAATAGATGCTCTATTCTATTTAGCAATCTGATGAACAATTCCCAAATTGGTTTGCACATGATATTAACTATGGTTTGTGGCATTATTCCCAGTTACTTGTAGGGATGATTTAATGTTCAAGTTTTAGAGTCTGTTGTTGTCAGTTTAACATTGATCTTGATACCTTAGCTATTAGCTCTAGTGTCTTGTTTAGATATTAGACTGATTGAGTTCCTGACCATTCTAATATCAAGAACAAGATAAAAACTTTGATTCCTAGACATTTTCTAGGAAGATGAGAAGAAGATTTATAGAAGATTAGCCCCATAGTGGCTTTGGGAATTATACTGTGAGTATTACAGCAAAAACTTGGAATGATTCCTGTAACACCCCAAAAAATTTAAACAAGATTATCAAGTTCTAATCACCCAAGTTAGGGTTAACAAAAACTTTTATTACTAAATTGAATATGAGTGTATGTGTGAATTGTATTAGTGTATGATTGAGTGAAATTGCCATGTGTGTTTGCTCCAAATGATAAGAAATGGTTTAAAGATGAATAGTACATCATCTAGGCCAATTACAAACAAAATCCAAAGAAAAAGAAATCAAGTATAAAGCATATGATCAAATGGTCATTTTGACCAAAATTAACCACTAGGCCACTTTGTGAGTTCCTAGTAAACAATTTCTAACAGAAACATTTCCATTTCTTTTCACCCCTTGCTAGACTAAGTAAAAGTGAATCCAAGCCCACTTTACAAACTCATAGAAACTATTTTCAAATCTATTTAAAGGACAATTCAAAATTGAATCAAGTGTAGGTACTAAGATCACCATTTTGCAAAAACCACTCAAATTAATTCACCTTGACTTTTCCAAGTAACCATAGACACTCAAGCAAGTGCTCAGAACACTCACCAAATTTCATTCAAAAATTTCAAATTTGAATTCTTGCGGCCATTTGGTCGAGCACCTGGCAGACACAGATCAAACCCTGCCTAACTCTACTGTTTTGAGCAGTGATCACTCGACCATTTGTCCCCTCTTCACTCCCCTGGTCTCCCTAGCACCTAGCATCGCAACAGACCACTTCCCCCTTTGCCATTGCGCCAGTGCAGCACCGCCTGATGCTCACCTCACCGGTTGACCATGGACATCTCGCGCCAAACAGCGCCGCCCTCTCCCACGACGACTAGGAGACAGGAGAGCGTCCACCACCACCCCCTGTCCAACCCTCGACCGCAGGCCAGCCATGGACCACCTAGAATCACCGAGCCAATTTTCTCCGCGCCATGCCGAGAGCACGCCAGAGTGCCGCAGCCGACCAGCACGCACCCGCCGCGCCTCGCCCTCTCCACGCGTGCACACACTCGCCATGACCCTAGCTACCTCCCAGACATGCCCGTTCACCGCCGCGTGACCCGTAGCCCCCGTGCACCGTCTCGAACGCCGCTAGTTCCGCGCAGAGCACCGCCCGCGCCCGACCATTCTCGACCACCCCGTGTCGCGCCTTGAAGCCTAGGACGATTGCTAGGAAGCACCACGTCGCCCCCTACCCTCAACCACACCAATAGCTCGTTGTACCGCCGTCGCCGGAGAAGCCAGCCCATGCCGCAATGTCCCTCTCACCGGTGTATAAATAGATGCCACCTCCGCCTCAATTCACCACATCATCCCACTCCCCACTCCTCACAGAACCTCCCACACCTCTCCCCGGAGCAAGGCGAGCACAACATCGCCAGAATTTAGCCGGAGCCCACCGCTGCAGAAGAAGAAGAAGGGAGCCGTTGATTGGAGCCGCCCCAGGAGCCGCCGCAACCACCGTTCGAACCACCATCGTCTACCACGTCGTTCGCCCCCATCGCCGACCCTAGCTAGAGCCCTGGTAAGCCTCACACGACCCCCACCGTCGCCGATAGGGTTCAGCTATCGCCGGAGCTGTTCGACGTAGGAGATGAACCTTAGCCATTAGATTGCATTCTAATCGTATGGCTCAGATTGAAACATACCGTTTCAGGTTAGATAAGCCACTGACTAGTGGGACCCCCCTGTCAGCAGCCCAGCTGCAATGCACGGGCGCCGTTTACTTTCCCACGCAGAGCGCAGTGATTCAAATAGTTCTTTTCCATTTTAGTTGAAACTAGTTTATGTTAGTAGATTCAAAAATCAATTCAAAGAGATTCACTAAACCAAATTGCATGATTCCAATTTTGTTAGAAAGATATTCAAATTATCTATCCAAGCCTGTTGGTTTCAAACCATTTGAAATTATAGATCACCTATAGTAAAAATAACAAGACAGAGACTTTTCCAACTTCAAACATTTTTCAAAAATCAATCATAAATACTTTTGAGTTGTTTCCAACTCTCAAAAATCACATTTGACAAGATCTATCTGAATATGTAAAAATATTTAGGTTTACATATAGTGACATTGGACTAGTACCAAAAATGCTATATAGGCATTTCTAGTCACTTAAATTCTATTAAATGATAATCTTAAACTTTATAAAATGTGACCACCACTTTAAATCACATTCCCAAGTATTAGAATATGTGGTGATGACATGTGTCAACATGATCCCATATTTGAATTGTAGAATATTAAATCTTAAGTATTTTCAATGAGTAGAAATTACTTTTCTAAAATAAGATAAATAAGACTAAGTCTTTATTTCATGTGATGTTTGTGATGATGCTAGATCATCTAGTGTGAACCTTAGTTTGCTAAATAGAAATAGTTAAGTATTGTTTGGTGATTGCGTACCCCGTATTCATTTATAGATGATAGTACTGACCCGGGATACGAGGAGGAGGAGTACTACCAAGAAGAAGAAGAAGAAGAAGAAGAAGAAGAAAACTTCAACTACTCCACTACTCAAGGCAAGCTAGAACTATGCAAGTTAACACTTGCAAACTTGATAACCTAAGCAAGATGCACTAGGCATGCTTGGTTATCCAACTTTGATTATACCAATCCCAAGTTTTACTTGCAAGCTTTATTCTTTTACTTTACCAAAGTTCCTTACTTTTAGTTAGTGCTTTGTGAGTATTGAAAAAATAGGATAGATACCATAAAGAGTATAAAACTAGGCCTAACTAGTTATACCTAGATGTCATAAAAGGCATAACATTAGAGTTAGATAGTTACACTTGATTAGCACCCCTCATTAGTGAATACCCTCCACTTTAGTGGCTAGTGCTAAGCATAAGAGTTGATCACTTTAGATGGGAATACTTGGTGAAAATGATTTTGAAAACCTTGGAATGAGGATTCATTCTATTGAAATATTTTGACATGTGTTGAGAAACACAAAAAGGAATTGATGATGAAAATGTTGAGGCATGAGCCTTAGCCCTTTTATAAAAGCTGATGGTTGGGTTCGGATGCGATACCATTCCAATTTTACCTTATAACCACAATACCCGAATTGGGTAGGGCTTAAACCAGAAGTTTATATGCCTTAGTATGGGTTCCCTCGCGGAAAGAGGTGAGCTGAGGCTACCTCGTGAATGTGAATGTCCACCTATGCAGTGCCTAGGATGGCAGATGGCCATGGTTGGGAGGCAAAGCTCATAGGGGAGGTACCTATACTAGAGTGTGTAATTGAAAGGTGATGATTGATTATCCGCATACTAAGTATGATGATTCAGGGTTATCCCTGACGGATGTATCGAGTTTTGTGGTGAAAGTGTACCACCTCTGTAGAGTGTCAAACTATTCAAATAACCGCGTCCGCGGTCATGGACAATTGGAGTGGTCATACTGTTCTATCGTCAGATGTTTTTAAAATGACTTGTGAATTGAACTATGACTTTGAGTTGACCATAACAGGGTTGTGAACATGAAAACTAGGTTCCCACTTAAGTGATTTAGAACATTAACCTAGTTTTATTTACTTCTTAACTCAGTATGAGATAAACCTGCCTTTTTGCAAATAAACCTAGAGCTTATGATTCCTACTAGAACTACCTTACTTGTTAGTGATAGTTTGCGAGTACTTAAAGAGTACTCATGGCTTTGTCCCTGGCTATTCTCGTGGCCAAACTATGAGGAGGACTATGTAGCATCCCAATTGTCTAACAATTGTAATGCTACATGTTCTAGTAATATAATGGCTACTTCCTACATATAATTGTTGCATCATAATTATATCATGCTCATGTCATCATGCCACCTTGCATTTGAGCATCATATAAAATCCTTTTCATTTGGTTCTTCTCTCATATGCATTATTAATTGTATTTGGCTTTTGATATATTGTATTTGAATCTTGATAAATGCTTGATGCCCAAGCTGAGTTGGGGCATATCTTTTATTCAACTCCACCACCTGTCTTTGTCACCACCTTATAATCCCACCATCCTAGTTAACCATGAGCTATTATCTTTTCTTTTGGGCATTTAGTCTAGCTCATGTGGGTTGGGGTGGATCCATTTCTATTTTCCACATGCTCTCATATATGCATCATGTTGTTTTCACATTATTGATATGTGGAGCCACATTTGCATGCATTATGAGTGGTGCTCCTTTTCCTAGTTTTCAAATGGATTATTATGGATTTATGCTCATGTTGGGATATTTTTGGGACTATTAAACATCTAGTGGAATATACACACTAGCAAGTCCCCATTATAATCAAATGTGATCATATCCATCTACTCCACTTGGAACTTTCATTTAAATTCTTTGGCTTGGCTTTTTCTCCACATTTTGGGAATGCATGGAAATAATACCATGTTACATTATTATTGTTTTCACAAGAATAATACCATGGCATTTAATGCCCATGCATGGGCCATGCACACTTGTTTCCACCTCTTTCTTTTCTATCTTTTAATATCACTTGGTCTTGGTTAACTAGAATCAAACCCTAACAACTCTATATTTTTCCCTTCCACCCTCATCTTGATCCACCATGCATGGATGTGGTTTTGCTTGTCAAATCCAAAAGCTTTACATCTCTCTCTCCTTAGCCATCACTACAAACCCCACCATGTGCTTGATCATGTCATGCTCATACTCCATCAAAAACCCTAACCCCTTGCCCTCACCTTACCTCCCTCCTCTCACCATGCCGAGGCATTCCTTCCCCTCTCTCTCTCTGCCGGCAGGCCCCACCCCTGCCTCTCTCCCCAACCCTAGGCCGAAACCTCCTCCAACCCTAGCCATCTACTCCTAACCTAGCTACAACCCATCCCTCCCTTTCTCTCTCTCTCCCTGCCATGAGGCCCCAGCCCGAGCCTCTCTCCTGCCCTGTCCTCTCCTCTCTGCTGGCCCACCGACAGCCCCTTCCCCTGGCCTCCCATGTCGTGCACGTGAGAGCGAGGCGAAAGGTGGCCGAAGCCACCTTTACACACCGTTGCCCCCACGGCATCTCCCAGCGCACCTCCTTCCTTCTTATCCCCTACCGACCCCTGTCGTACCCCAAACCCTTCCCCTGGCCTCGCGTACAGCCCCTCTCCTCCCCCGCTACTTTTTCTCCATCGCCGGGAACACATCGGCCTACTACATCTCCCCCACGAAACAGCCGGTGGCGTGACGCTTTTGGGTTGTCGGGGAAGCCGCTGCGGTCCTCGTCGACGTCCCTGCACGCTCGGACGAGGAGAAGTCGACGCCCGGCGAGCTGTTCACCAACGCCCCGCCGCAACCCTAGCTCCCCGGCCGTCTGCTTCCTCGTCGCTCCAGCGAACCCTAGCCGATCCACCTCCACCGACCTCTCCACGGTGAGTCCCTCTACCGCTCGGACATCCTCTCCCTTTCCGTTGCATGCTGACCTCACCGCTTGTTTTGCCGAACACGCTGCGTGCGTCGGCGGCGTTGTCGTCTGCTCGTCGCTGCGCCTCGCAGATGGCTTAACCAGCCGCCATCCGCCCCTCTGTCAACCTCCCTACCCCTACCGCACTGGCTCCACACCTCAGCGCGGGCGCCCCGCATCACGGGTTCGAGCCTCCGCGCCGTGCTCTGCCGCTGTCGCGCACGGATCTGTCTGCGGGTTTTCTAGGAAGATAAACAGGGCTCTTTGGTATCTTTACAAAAAGCCCCCTTTTTGATTCGCCTCAACCCGCGGTACCCCCTGGTCCCACTGTCAGCCTCCCTAACCCTTTTACAAAAAAAAACCCTAGTATCCCTCCGCCTCAACCCATGGCCCTTCCCCGCGCCGCGGGGTCCACCCACCCCCTCGCTGGCACGTGGGCCCCGTTTTCTCGCGGACCCACCTGGCAGTCACAGAGCCTAGGTAAACCCGTGGTGTAAAAAGCCTTCTGCGCGCTGCGTCGCCCAGTCAGGCCGGTCCCACCCGTCAGCGACTGGGGCTGGGTCTAGCTGAGTAGAAAAAGTTTTTCTGTTTATCTGTTTTATTAAATTTTTTCTTAAATGTTTAAAAACAAATTCAAATATGTTTTTAAATAACTTTTAAATTATAAATCCAAATAATACAAATGATATATGTTTTGGAATCAGAAAAATGTGAGGAATTCAAATATGCTATTCAAAATAATGTTTGACCACTTTAAAATTTCGAGATGACTAAAATTACAATAAAATGCCCTTTTCTTAATAAATTAATAACTTTAAATCTATAACTCCAAATCCAACAAATAATATGTCTAAATCGATCAGCGCGACGAGCCCGTTCTATCTATGCATTCCTTGTTCTTAATTGAAGCATGCATCATATCATTATTAAAATTCAGAACTGTTTATGGCAATAAAACTTGACCAAATAAATAATAAAATGCATTATTCTTGTACCCACACCTCACCCTTGCCATGCTACTTTAATGCCATGTAAATTGTGCATCATTCATCATGGCATGCTTGTTTGCTTGTCGCATTTTA
The DNA here is from genome assembly GCA_910589775.1 of Avena eriantha. Classification (NCBI taxonomy): domain Eukaryota; kingdom Viridiplantae; phylum Streptophyta; class Magnoliopsida; order Poales; family Poaceae; genus Avena; species Avena eriantha. The sequence goes on from OU342743.1 coordinate 555,316,018, forward strand.
ATTCATATGCTTGTGCACTTTATTTATGTTGGCCTTGTTTGTTTGGTTCTTCTTCAAATAGACGCCCAGTAGGAGAATTACCAGGATTCACAGGAGTTCTACCTAGATCCATCTCTCGCTTCAACTGAGCTGCCAAGCAAGCACTACCACATGCTTGCATACATATAGTACCTATTGCTTCTATCTTATTCTTGCATCATTGAGTCGCGATTGCATTAAATTGAATCCCAAGTATTGCATAGCCTTTACTTTTAAGCCCCACCGAAGCTTGTTCCTCCATCCCATGAGCCATTACTACAGAGTTGTTTGAGCCATGCGGGTCGTAGAACAACATGTGTAGGGTAAGTGAGTGTCTGACGGATAATGAGGTACCTAAATAACTTAACCTGAGTAGTAATTGGATATCTAATGAAAGAGGCACCGGTGAGCAATGTCTGCTATTTGGTTCTTCATGCTCACTTGTGTCCCGTAGGACCCCGAGTACTTGATTCCTGTTCCTTGACTATTCGCACTATCCACATCCGGGAGGCCTTATGGACCCCCCTGAGCCAGAGCTTGATTCATTTCTATTTCTTGGGGCCACAAACTAGTTTGGGGTTTTATTACTATCCTGTACTTATGCCATGCTTTACCGCTTTATTTAAGATTGTGCGTGAAGCACCTGTACTGTTTTGGATGGCGCCACGTTTACGCGGTATCGACAAGCCCAGTCACATTTTTGGGTTCCCAGTCGTTTACAACCGTCGTCGCAAACCCTGGGTCCGTTCCGGAGCCAGCCAACTTCGTTGCGGGTAGCTTAGTGGGGTGGCCCCCTGAAATATTTCTGAATCCTGTGATCGCTTTGTCGTGAATGCCTCGTTGGATTTTGAGTTGGTTTTTCCGAGGTTGATCGAGTGTGTGTTGCTATTTGTGCACCCCTGCAGGGTAAATCTTTCTGAAAGCCGTGTCCGCGGTTATGGATGACTTGGAGCACAGTTTCTCAATCATAGACAAGTCTCACTAAAGTAACGCTTTTAAATTGACTAAGTACCTGACTAGTAAATAGTGCAATACTCATGGAATGTTCATAAAACTGCCAATGGATGGGGATTGTTTGTCCGCTTTCTCGCTGGTAAGCGAGAAGGAGGATGGATCTGTTAATTATACTGTTATAACTATTGTTCTTAATTCACGGACATCCGTCTATCATTGGTTAGGCGGATGGTTAGCGAGTATCTATAGACTTGTTAGTTATTATCTTTTGCTGCAATTGCGTCACCCCAGGTTGTGTCCCCTTTAGAGGCATAAAGACTTGCTGAGTACCTCTAGGGTCTCACACGATAAATTGTTTGATTCAGATGAACATGTTTACTCGCAAGAAGGATACTGGGTGGAGGAGACGGATGATGTTGGCAACGATCACTCGGTGTAGAGATTCCGGGAACGGGGATCCGTGAGATCTGTGGGCGGGATGTATTTATTTATGTGGCATCTTATGCCGATTTTCTTCTTATCCGTACTCGGATCTTGTTTTCCCGCTTCCGCCTGATACTCTGATGTTTGATGTATGAGGAGCTATCCGAAACTATTATATCTATCTAGGATATTTGGATCTTGCCGTATGGCGTTGCAATATTTCTATTTCTTTTAGATGGAATGGCTTTGAGGACGGTTGTATGTGGCTTGCATACATACTCACTTGTGTATGTAGTTGATCCCTTCGCCTGCCGATTACGCCGCTCGTTCTTGCCCTGATGTTCTGAAAGTGGTTAGGACGGCCGAAAGGTCTACCCGTGAGTGGCCCCCGGGCCCCACCGTACTATTTTAACCACTTTCACTCATCCAGGCTTGCAACTAAGAGCGTAATTCACCGAGGTAGTTACAATTGGTATCAGAGCCATCCCGCCCTTCAGGGTCTCAGCCAAATGGTCGTTGTCAGTCTAGCAAATATTTTTGGTAGCTATGTATACTAGGGAAAAACAAAACGTGAGAGTAGGACTGCTTCTATTTTTCTTCTTACCCACCCACCCACCCTTTTTCTGGTAAGGAAGTGTAATGTTTTCAATCCTCTTCTAAAATTCAAACTAGGATTCACGTGTTCTGGTTCCGTAGTACCATAGGTTGTGTGTGTGTGTGTGTGTGAATTACTTGTCTATCTGTTGCATCCAACTTGTTATCTCTATCTGCCTTTGGTTATCAACTGCTGGTACATTCCATACCGATAGTCTTTTGTAAACCGACGCAATCTATCTGATTCGTTGTATACCGGTGCGATCTGTCTTACTCTTTGTTATCCGACGTTATCTTGTTTGGGGTGTTTGTTTCCGTAGTTACAAATTTTTAGGATCATCTTAAGAAGAAGTTGTTGGGATATGTGTTTTACTTATTCACGTGCGGAGTAATGATTTGAGTGCGGGATGCAGTCGCGACCATACCACTACTTTTATCATTCGCTCTTGTATATTGAATTGGTGGAGTTACTAATCTTGATCCGTTAAGTGGTTTTGCGCATATAGTGGTATTTTAATGCCGAAATTTACGGAAAATTTTTCTTTGTTAGTTTGTGTACCACACTCCTTGTTCAGTCGTGTGCGATATGCTTAATATCTTCTAGGTGCCTTGAATTTTGTGATATTTTAATATCATCTCAGTGAATTGTATCCTTTAATCTTGGTTAATTCCATTTTGGTACTATTTTGGATTATTATCATTCTCCATTATAGTACTGACTTGTGTTTTATATCAATCACAGGATGGCACCACCACGCCGTTCTGAGGAGGACATACCACCTGAACTGGGGGCTGCTTTGGCAAGTATTGCAAATGCCTTGGGAACTATGTAGCAGAACCAGCAACGCTTCGAAGAAAGCGTGAGGAGGAATGAGTTTGTTCCGCTACCTCCACCTCCCAAGCGAGGAGACATCAAGAGTTTTCTGAAGTTCAACCCACACCAATTTGAGGTGTCTGATCAGCCACTTGATACGGATGATTGGCTGCGGGAAATATCAAGGTTGCTGATGACGGCGGATGTTCCCAAGCAAGAATGGGTCAAATGTGCCACTCACCTTCTGAAGGGAGATGCAGCTCTGTGGTGGGAAAATTACCTCAAGGCAGACCTCTCTGGTTTTCAGCCTACTTGGCAGCAATTCATTGCGGCTTTCAAAGAGCAATATCTGTCAGAAATTGTCATGGAAAGGATGAAGGAAGTGTTTCTCAACCTCAAGCAGGGAAATGACAATGTCAATACCTACATCAGAAACTTCATGAACCTTTCTCGGTATGGTGGCGATGAGATCTCTGATGACAAGAAGAAGCAAAAGAGGTTCAGGCAAGGACTCAATGCTTCCATCAAATATGCAATCACTCATGCAAGGCCGGGGTCTTTTCTGGAACTCCAACATACAGCTCTGCAGGAAGAAGCAAGTAGGCAAGTGTTTGAGGAGTCAAAGAAACACAGCCGCGATGCAGCAAGCTCTTCAGCTATGACAACTCCTTCTAAGCGTCGTGTCTGGGTTCCTAACACCCCACCGTCGCTCCCGGCTCCATCAAGACCGTCAAGCTACGCGGTAAGGCCACCAAACTCCTTCACCGTGGCTCCTAGGGGCTACAACCACAGCTACCCTGGAGCGCCTGGCGGAGTCCCTGGCTACATTTCTCCACGTCCACCTGGTGCTTGCTACACTTGTGGAAACACTGGGCATCAGCACTGGAATTGTCCAATGAACAACAAAGCTCTTCCACCACCACCTCCAAGACCTGCGGCAAGCTCTTCTATGGTTCGTGCACCTCCACCTCGGGCTCTCAACATCAACACCAAGCCTGGGTCTATGGTTGCTCGTGCCAACTGTGTCAATGTCGCTCAAGCTGAGCATGCACCTGGAGTTGTGATGAGTATGCTTCCTGTTAACTCAGTTCCTGCACGAGTTTTATTTGATTCTGGTGCTTCACATTCATTCGTGTCATACAAGTTTGCGGAGAGTAATGGGTTACCTTCTGATGCTTTACCAACTCGTCTCATGGTGCAATCTCCTGGATCAAATATGAGGGCTTCTAAAATCAGCCATGACAATCAAATTGAGATTGGTGGCTCTTCGTTTCCGGCTTCCTTAATTATTCTGGGCAATTCTGACATTGATGTTATCTTGGGCATGGATTGGTTAACAGCAAATGCAGTTGTGATTGATTGTGCTGAACGTTCGGTTTCTCTAAAAATTCCTGAAGGCCATATAGTCTATTCTCCAAGTCTGACTCCTACAATTCAGCTTTACTCTTTGGCGGCTCTGAATGATGATGCTATGGAAGGTATTCAGAGTGTTCCGGTGGTCTGTGAGTTTCCAGATGTTTTTCCGGAAGAGTTGCCAGGTATGCCTCCGGATCATGAGGTTGAGTTTGTGATTGAAGTAGAACCTGGTACCGCTCCTATCTCCAAGCGGCCTTATAAAATGGGTCCTGCTGAGTTGGCTGAACTCAAACGTCAGCTTGATGAACAAGAGAAGTTGGGTTTCATTCAGCACAATACTTCTTCTTGGGTAGCCCAACCATCTTTGTGAAGAAGCGAGACAAGACTGATAGACTTTATGTTGACTATCGGGCTCTCAATGCTAAAACCATCAAGAATAAATATCCACTTCTGCGGATTAATGATCTCTTCGATCAGCTAGCTGGAGCTGTGGTATTCTCTAAACTTGATTTGAGAAGTGGATATCATCAAATCAAGATTCCCAAGGAAGATGTTCCTAAAACAGCTTTCACCACCCGCTATGGCATGTATGAGTACACGGTCATGTCTTTCGGTCTCACCAACGCACCTGTCACCTTCTCGAGGCTTATGAACTTGGTTTTCATGGAGTATCTTGATAAGTTTGTTGTGGTCTATCTGGATGACATCCTAGTCTATTCTAAGTCAAAGGAAGAACATGAAGAACACCATTGGTGTGTCCTAAACAAGCTTCATGAGAATCGCCTGTATGCAAAGTTCTCCGAGTGTGAGTTTTGGCTGCCTCAAGTCACCTACCTTGGTCACGTCATCTCTGCCAAGGGCATTGTCGTCAATCCAGAAACTATTAAGACAATTGTTGACTGGCTTCCACCCATAAATGTAAAAGAAGTCTGGAGTTTCCTTGGTTTGGCCAGTTACTGCCGTCGCTTCGTTCAGAACTTCTCGAAGATTGCGAAGCCTATTACCGATCTCCTCAAGAAAGGCAAGAAATACCTTTGGACTCCTGCATGTCAAGCAAGCTTTGAAACACTCAAAGAGAAGCTCACTTCCACACCAGTCTTAGTTCCTCCAGATACATCAAAGCCCTTCCAGATATTCTGTGACGCCTCATTGCAAGGACTGGGTGCGGTCCTTATGCAAGAAAAACAAGTTGTTGCTTATGCCTCTCAACAGTTGAAGACGCATGAGATCAACTATCCTACACATGACCTCGAACTTGCAGCAGTTGTCTTTGCTTTGAAAGTATGGAGGCATTACTTGCTTGGCAACCGTTGTGAGATCTTTTCTGATCACAACAGTCTGAAGTATATCTTCACACAGCCTGATCTCAACCTTCATCAGAGGAGATGGATTGAAGCAATAAATGATTTTGATTTGACCATCAACTACACTCCGGGCAAAGCTAATGTCATGGCCGATGCTCTCAGCCGAAAAGCTTATGTCAACAACCTCATGGTGGAAGAACAATAGCCTCTCTTGTGCGAGGAATTCCGCAAGCTCAACCTTGAAATTGTGGATCAAGGGTATCTTCTGAACCTTCTGGCAACACCGCTCTTGGAAGAAAAAGTTCGTTCCATTCAACTTGGTGATCCTTACACTAAAAAGATCATCTCCAACATTCAGCTCCCGAAGTATGAGTCCTTCCACATCGACGACCAAGGCACTCTTTTCTTTGAACACCGGATGTTTGTTTCGAACTACCCGGGTTTAAGAGAGCAAGTTCTTAAGGAGGCGCATGATTCTGTTCTTTCTATCCACCCTGGCAGCACTAAGATGTACATGGACTTGAAAACACAATATTGGTGGCCTGGGTTGAAACGATATTGTGCCAAGTATGTCTCGGAGTGTGATGTCTACCGTAGAGTTAAAGCTGTCCATCAGAAACCTTCCGGTCTTCTACAGCCATTGAAGCCTCCGGAATGGAAATGGGAGAAAGTAGAGATAGATTTCATAACTGGTTTTCCAAGGTCGCAGAAGGGCAACAATGCAATCTTTGTTGTCAGTGACAGGCTTTCTAAAGTGGCTCACTTCTTTCCAGTCAAGAAAACAATTTCTGCAATTCGGTTGGCTAAGCTCTATATCAACAGAATTGTCTCTCTGTATGGGGTTCCTCTTGAGATCAGCTCAGACCGTGGAAGCATCTTCACTTCCAAGTTCTAGGGAAGTTTCCAAAATGCTTTGGGAACAAAATTGAACTTCAGCACAACTTACCACCCTCAGTCGCAAGGACAAGTTGAAAGAATCAATCAGATTCTGGAAGATATGCTCCGTGCTTGCGTTATCTCTTTCGGCATGAAGTGGGAAGAATGTCTTCCTTATGCTGAATTCTCTTACAACAACAGCTTCCAGAAAAGTCTAAAGATGGCACCATTTGAGGCTCTCTATGGTCGCAAATGCAGAACTCCGATTGGTTGGTCGGGCGCAGGGGAAAGAATATTGTTTGGCCCTGACATTGTAACTCAAGCGGAGGAGAAGGTTCACATCATTCTTGAAAATCTGAAGATTGCTCAAAGTCGCCAGAAGAGCAATTATGACAGAAAGCACACGGACATGGAGTATGTTCCTGGTAATCTCGTTTACCTTCGTGTCACTCCCATGAGAGGCACGCACCGTTTTGGTATCAAAGGAAAGCTGGCTCCTAGATACATCGGTCCTTTCAAAATTCGTGGAAGAAGAGGAGAAGTTGCTTATGCTCTTGAGCTCCCTGAAAAACTCAAGGTCCATGATGTTTTCCATATCTCTCAACTCAAGAAGTGATTCAAGGATCCTGACAGGACCGTGGACCATGAACTCATCAATCTCCAAGAAGATCTGTCTTATAAGGAACACCCCATAAAAATCCTTGAAGTCGCAGAAAGAAGGACTCGCAACAAGTCCATGAAGTTCTGCAAGGTGCAGTGGTCGCACCATTCCGTTGATGAAGCCACTTGGGAACGTGAGGATGACCTCTGTGCCAAGTATCCTACCCTCTTCGTGTCTTCTTCTTCTTCCTAGAATCTCGGGGTGAGATTCCTGTTTAGTGGGGGAGAGTTGTAGCATCCCAATTGTCTAACAATTGTAATGCTACATGGTCTAGTAATATAATGGCTACTTCCTACATATAATTGTTGCATCATAATTATATCATGCTCATGTCATCATGCCACCTTGCATTTGAGCATCATATAAAATCCTTTTCATTTGGTTCTTCTCTCATATGCATTATTAATTGTATTTGGCTTTTGATATATTGTATTTGAATATTGATAAATGCTTGATGCCCAAGTTGAGTTGGGGGCATATCTTTTATTCAACTCCACCACCTGTCTTTGTCACCACCTTATAATCCCACCATCCTAGTTAACCATGAGTTATTATCTTTTCTTTTGGGCATTTAGTCTAGCTCATGTGGGTTGGGATGGATCCATTTCTATTTTCCACATGCTCTCATATATGCATCATGTTGTTTTCACATTATTGATATGTGGAGCCACATTTGCATGCATTATGAGTGGTGCTCCTTTTCCTAGTTTTCAAATGGATTATTATGGATTTATGCTCATGTTGGGATATTTTTGGGACTATTAAACATCTAGTGGAATATACACACTAGCAAGTCCCCATTATAATCAAATGCGATCATCTCCATCTACTCCACTTGGAACTTTCATTTAAATTCTTTGGCTTGGCTTTTTCTCCACATTTTGGGAATGCATGGAAATAATACCATGTTACATTATTATTGTTTTCACAAGAATAATACCATGGCATTTAATGCCCATGCATGGGCCATGCACACTTGTTTCCACCTCTTTCTTTTCTCTCTTTTAATATCACTTGGTCTTGGTTAACTTGAATCAAACCCTAACAACTCTATATTTTTCCCTTCCACCCTCATCTTGATCCACCATGCATGGATGTGGTTTTGCTTGTCAAATCCAAAAGCTTTACATCTCTCTCTCCTTAGCCATCACTACAAACCCCACCATGTGCTTGATCATGTCATGCTCATACTCCATCAAAAACCCTAACCCCTTGCCCTCACCTTACCTCCCTCCTCTCACCATGCCGAGGCATTCCTTCCCCTCTCTCTCTGCCGGCAGGCCCCACCCCTGCCTCTCTCCCCAACCCTAGGACGAAACCTCCTCCAACCGTAGCCATCTACTCCTAACCTAGCTACAACCCATCCCTCCCTTTCTCTCTCTCTCTCCCTGCCATGAGGCCCCAGCCCGAGCCTCTCTCCTGCCCTGTCCTCTCCTCTCTGCTGGCCCACTAGCAGCCCCTTCCCCTGGCCTCCCACGTCGTGCACGTGAGAGCGAGGCAAAAGGAGGCCGAAGCCACCTTTACACACCGTCGCCCCCACGGCATCTCCCGGCGCACCTCCCTCCTTCTACTTTTTCTCCATCGCCGGCAACACATCGGCCTACTCCATCTCCCCCACAAACCAGCCGGTGGCGTGACGCTTTTGGGTTGTCGGGGAAGCCGCTACGGTCCTCGTGGACGTCCCTGCGCGCTCGGACGAGGAGAAGCCGATGCCCCGGCGAGCTGTTCACCAACGCCTCGCTGCAACCCTAGCTCCCTGGCCGTCTGCTTCCTCATCGCTCCGACGAACCCCAACCGATCCACCTCCACCGACCTCTCCATGGTGAGTCCCTCTACAGCTCGGACATCCTCTCCCTCTCCGTCGCATGCTGACCTCGCTGCTCGTTTCGCCGAACACGCTGCGTGCGCCGTCGGCGCTGTCGTCTGCTCGTCGCTGCGCCTCGCAGACGGCTTAACCAGCCGCCATCCGCCCCTCTGTCAACCTCCCTACCCCTACCGCACTGGCTCCACACCTTAGCGCGGGCGCCCCGTGTCACGGGTTCGAGCCCCTGCGCTGCGCTCTGCCGCTGTCGCACACGGATCTGTCCGCGGGTTTTCTAGGAAGATAAACAGGGCTTTGTGGTATCTTTACAAAAAGCCCCCTTTTTGATTCGCCTCAACCCGCGGTACCCCCTGGTCCCACTGTCAGCCTCCCTAACCCTTTTACAAAAAAAAACCCCAGTATCCCTCCGCCTCAACCCGCGGCCCTTCCCCGTGCCACGGGGTCCACCCATACCCCCTCCCTGGCACGTGGGCCCCGTTTTCTCACGGACCCACCTAGCAGTCACAGAGGCTAGGTAAACCCGCGATGTAAAAAGCCTTCTACGCGCTGCGTCGCCCAGTCAGGCCGGTCCCACCCGTCAGCGACTGGGGCTGGGTCTAGCTGAGTAGAAAAAGTTTTCTGTTTATGTGTTTTATTTAAATTTTTCTTAAATGTTTAAAAACAAATTCAAATCTGTTTTTAAGTAACTTTTAAATTATAAATCCAAATAACACAAATGATATATGTTTTGGAATCAGAAAAATGTGAGGAATTCAAATATGCTATTCAAAATAATGTTTGACCACTTTAAAATTTCGAGATGATTAAAATTACAATAAAATGCCCTTTTCTTAATAAATTAATAACTTTAAATCTATAACTCCAAATCCAACAAATAATATGTCTAAATCGATCAGCGCGACGAGCCCGTTCTATCTATGCATTCCTTGTTCTGAATTGAAGCATGCATCATGTCATTATTAAAATTCAGAACTGTTTATGGCAATAAAACTTGACCAAATAAATAATAAAATGCATTATTCTTGTACCCACACCTCACCCTTGCCATGCTACTTTAATGCCATGTAAATTGTGCATCATTCATCATGGCATGCTTGTTTGCTTGTAGCATTTTAATTCACATGCTTGTGCACTTTATTTATGTTGGCCTTGTTTGTTTGGTTCATCTTCAAATAGACGTCCAGTAGGAGAATTACCAGGATTCACAGGAGTTCTACCCAGATCCATCTCTCGCTTCAACTGAGCTGCCAAGCAAGCACTACCACATGCTTGCATACATATAGTACCTATTGCCTCTATCTTATTCTTGCATCATTGAGTCGCGATTGCATTAAATTGAATCCCAAGTATTGCATAGCCTTTACTTTTAAGCCCCACCGAAGCTTGTTCCTCCATCCCATGAGCCATTACTACAGGAGTTGTTTGAGCCATGCGGGTCGTAGAACAGCATGTGTAGGGTAAGTGAGTGTCTGACGGATAATGAGGTACCTGAACAACTTAACCTGAGTAGTAATGGGATAACTAATGAAAGAGGCACCGGTGAGCAATATCTGCTATTTGGTTCTTCATGCTCACTTGTGTCCCGTAGGACCCCGAGTACTTGATTCTTGTTCCTTGACTATTCGCACTATCCACATCCGGGAGGCCTTATGGACCCCCGTGAGCCAGAGCTTGATTCATTTCTATTTCTTGGGGCCACAAAGTAGTTTGGGGCTTTGTTACTATTCTGTACTTATGCCATGCTTACTGTTTTATTAAAGATTGTGCGTGGAGCACCTGTACTGTTTTGGATCGCGCCACGTTTTCGCGGTATCGACAAGCCCAGTCATATTTTCGGGTTCCCAGTTGTTTACAGCTGTCGTCGCAAATCCTGGGTCCGTTTCGGAGCTGGCCAACTTCGTTGCGGGTAGCTTAGTGGGGTGGTCCCCTGAAATATTTTTGAATCCTGTGATCGCTTTGTCGTGAATGCCTCATTGGGTTTTGAGTTGGTTTTTCCGAGGTTGATCGAGTGTGTGTTGCTATTTGTGCACCCCTGCAGGGTAAATCTTTCTGAAAGCCATGTCCGCGGTTATGGACGACTTGGAGCACAATTTCTCGATCATAGACAAGTCTCACTAAAGTATCGCTTTTAATTGACTAAGTAACTGACTAGTAAATAGTGCAATACTCATGGAATGGTTCATAAAACTGCCAACGGATGGGGGTTGTTCGTCCGCTTTCTCGCTGGTAAGCGAGAAGGAGGATGGATCTGTTAATTATACTGTTATAACTATTGTTCTTAATTCATGAACATCCGTCTATCATTGGTTAGGCGGATGGTTAGCGAGTATCTATAGACTTGTTAGTTATTATCTTTTGCTGCAATTGCGTCACCCCAGGTTGTGTCCCGTTTAGAGGCATAAAGACTTGCTGAGTACCCCTAGGGTCTCACACTATAAATTGTTTGATTCAGATGAACAAGTTTACTCGCAAGAAGGATACTGGGTGGAGGAGACGTATGATGTTGGCAACGATCACTCGGTGTAGAGATTTCGGGAATGGGGATCCGTGAGATCTGTGGGCGGGATGTATTTATTTATGTGGCATCTTATGCCGATTTTCTTCTTATCCGTACTCGGATCTTGTTTTCCGCTTCCGCCTGATACTCTGATGTTTGATGTATGAGGAGCTATCCGAAACTATTATATCTATCTAGGATATTTGGATCTTGCCGTACGGCGTTGCAATATTTCTATTTCTTTTAGATGGAATGGCTCTAAGGACTGTTGTATGTGGCTTGCATACATACTCAATTGTGTATGTAGTTGATCCCTTCGCCTGCCGATTACGCCGCTCGTTCTTGCCCCGATGTTCTGAAAGTGGTTAGGACGACCGAAAGGTCTACCCGTGAGTGGCCCCCGGGCCCCACCGTACTATTTTAACCACTTTTGCTCATCCAGGCTTGCAACTAAGAGCGTAATTCACCGAGGTAGTTACAGACTACCAGGATGATGGACAACAGGAGGTCTACGACAACTAGGATCATCTCCCATCGTCAGCATTGCCTGTGACCCTGAAGATGGAGGCCCTACTATGTTTATTTTCTGCTGCTTTGATTGTATTAAGACTGGATCATGAGATCCTTTATTTGTAAGACCTTATTATGGTTTTTAATGGATGATGTACTATGGTACCAATTCTGTTATGTCTCGCAAACATGGTAATCCTAGGATTGCGAGGTATGGCATAACAGGCATCTTGGATTTAAAAACCGGGTGTTGACAAGTTGGTATCAGAGCCATCCTGACCATAGGAGACCCTAGTTAGAATGGATGTCCGAACAAAAACTTAGTTTCAAAACAATAGAAGTGAGTATTTATGAAAACCTATTCCCACTCTTATCCTTGATTCTTTCAAAAAAATCATGTTCCTAAAAAATTCTTGCATTCCTACATAAAACTTGACACACTTGACCACCTCACTAACTTACCCTAAATTCTTATAGATGGAAGTTCAGTATTGCAAGTTCTACCAGCTGGGCAACGGAGGCCACCTGATCTTTGAGAGGGATCTAGATGCACTGTTAGAGTATCTTGAGCGCCCGCACCCGGAATTCTTCAGGGCACAACTCAATAATCACGTAGGAGGAGATCTACAATGGCTGGTAGTTGCAGATATGAGAGGCAAGATGGAAGCACCCACTTCGGAGAAGATCCAATTCACCTTGCGTGAGAACAACTGGCTAGATGGATTAGCTAGGGTTATGCATGAAGCTCTTGCCCGTCTGTGTGGGCAAAACATCAACTAGATCCAGGGAACTCGCTTTGCTCACTACACAAGGCGTGATTCTATGGGAATTCCCTTGGAGATGCCAGGACACCCGGAGCTGAAGCACCAGGTGGACAATCTTGACTTAATGTTGTATGATAAGCAGAAGGAGTTGGACAACGCACGTGCCTACGCCAACCATAACCATGCCATTGCAGTCAAGAAGGACCAGACCCTCGCCATTATCGCCAAGGAATGCCAGTCACTTCGTCGTCAGCATGACAAGAAGGATCACACCATCGATCGTCTTCGCAATAAGGTGGCCACTCTCGAGAAGACCATTCGTGAACAGGAAATCTAGCTTGAAGCGAAGGAGGAGGAAGGTGAAGATATCTAGGGAGATCTTTACTCTTACCTCAGTGATGACAACGACTACCTGGAGGATGATGCCATGGAGTTCCACACTGATGATGATGATTCCGACTTCATTGATGATGATTAGATGCACTTGAGCACTACCATAGGAGTGAGTTGTACCGGTCCCACTATATCGTAGTTTCACATAATGGTTCTTAAAACCATATGTTTTCTATTTGTGTTGTGGTGTGTGTTTGTATTGTGTGCTTTGAATGAATGAATGAAAGAGAGGAAGTTTAAAGCTTTTAAAACAAAACCATGACCCCTAGAGATTTCCCTCTTATCTCATTATCTATCTCAATCTTCAGATGACTTGTGGAAATCCCGGAGGAAGCAGTTCATCTGAGGACCCGATGATGCAGATTCTACAAATGCTAGTTTCTGACCGTGAAGCTAGTAGAGCCGAACGCCAAGCCAACCTAGCCACTCTTCAATAGATAGCTCAGATGGCCCATAATAATCAAGGTCACGGAAACCAGGATCACCATGGATCCAAGCTCAAGAACTTTCAGAATACCAACCCACCTATCTTTAGTAAGTCTAAGGATCCCTTAGATGCTGATGACTCGCTGTAAACCATGGAGAACAACTTGGAGGTCGCAGGAGTTGAAGCCAATGAAAAAGTACTATTTGCCACCCATTATCTAGCAGTAGATGCAAGAGCCTGGTGGAATAGCACCCGTACCATGAACGAAGGTCAGATGTGTAGGGGTTCCGCGCATAAAAACAATAAATTTTACTCTACGCCCCTGAACCCCTGAAGCTGCCAGGACCTATCAATTATTAATATAGTAACGGGAGGGGCTTTTCGCGAACTTACCCTTGAAGACCGAAAAGCGTTGTCAACGCTCAGGAGAGCGTGGTTGATGTAGACGAGCCGAAGCCGACCTCAAGGTCGTGATGAAGTCCTTGCGCTCCTTCTGGATCCAACGACTTGAGTGCCTCAAGTGTGACACCTCGTGGGAGTTACACACGTCCGGTGCCTAACGATGACTCCCGCTTCCCCGATCCAGCAGCAGTTGCGGAAGTAGAGCTCCCGGATCCGAATCTCGCAGCGCGACGGCGCTCCGCAGTGAAGATGTCACTCGCTCGCGCAGTCCAGACTTGGGACCACGGTCACGAGAGAGAGAGGGGGAGAGAGAAAATATCAATTAGAGGTCCTCCCAAAAGTGGGGAGACCTTTATTGATTATTGGGTGTATTTTCTAGGCCAATATACCCCACTATATATAGGGGGAGGGGAGGTACTACCTCCCCTCAAGTCCCGGGGTGGGACTAAAGGAGAGGAGGGGGAGGAGGTGGCCGTCGGCCACTAGTGGGCCACGCGCGGGGGGGGGGGGGGGGGGGGGGCTTGGCCCAGCCAGCCTTGCCTTGCCCCTTCTCCCCTTTCCCCTTTTCCCTCATGGGCCCTTTCCCTCCAGAAATTGGCCCATTAAGCCTTTTGACCTTTTATTTGATTTTCTCTTTATTAAATAATTATGAATAAATGATTAAATCAATATTTAACATTTATTCACATATCATTTAATCTCCCTGGCCATGGAACACCTTCCACCTCCACTCCGGACATCCTCCGGGCTTACCGAAACCCTTCCGGTTTTCTCCCTTCTTTTCTTCGGTGATTCTATCGATCCTATAAACACTCTCTTAGCATCATCAAGCCCTTAAGCGTGATACCCTACGGTTCGGGAACACTCCAGACATGGTCGGGACACTCCCGTACCAATGATCAACAGAGGGACCTGGATGGCCATGTGACCCCTGTGCGTTCCACGAAGATCTTTCGTCGTTTGAACCGGTGACAGTCGTGTCTTATTCCCTTTGTCATTCGATACTTGCATTGCCCGAGACCTGATCAATGACATCTTCATGTCGAGTTCAATCTCGTTACTGAACAATGCTATTTGACTCGTTCCGACAAGTGATATCCCTGTGATCTAATCACACGCTGCGCAGCTATTGGATATAACTTCTCCGAGTGGGCCCTTGAGTATCTTCCCGTCACATGGACGGACAAATCCCGCTCTTGACATATATTGCATCTACGGTTTCCTCCGAATACCTGAACACACCTTTATAACCACCGTTTTACCAGATGGCGTTTGATGCTATCTAAGCACTCTCGGGAGACAGTGATTGATATAGCCTCACGGTCTAAGGAATAGTCTACGAGGATCCTTTTCTAATCATCGTAACTTGAACTTCGTGACATGATCGAATCATGATGTTTAGGTTGGGTATTGGTTCATCATCTCATTCTCAGAATGAGATGACCTCATTTCCAACTGGCATAAATGCCACATGATCAGGAAACGTGATCAGCTGTTGACCAATGAACCAGTGACTAGAGTTTCACTGGGAACCCCTGGTTTGTTTGTATATCACACGTGTATTGATGTTTCCACTCAATACACTTATAGCATGATATAAAACTTAATCATAAACTATATGAAATATGATAATAGTCCTTACTACTATTTGTCTCTAGGGCATATTTCCAACAGTCTCCCACTTGCACTAGAGTACAAATACACTAGCTGCATTTGTTCTTAATTATTGGCACCATATAACCGGTACCTAGAACATGCTTGCTCATGGAAAAGGTTGAGTTTTGGGTCTGTACTTTACAGTCCCAGTTCCTTTGCAACTTATTAATGTCACTATGATTGACATTAATATTCTATCATATAATGACAACATCTGTGTGTATGCATCGTTGCTATGGCAGCAGAACGAGGCCTGATTCCAGGAGCCTACAGTGACGTTAGATCAACCTCGAGGGCTTTCTCATGGACACTATGCCCTGGGACACATCATTCTATGTTAAAAGCGAATTAGCCCCGCCATAAAATTATACAACACTTTAGATGGTACCCTTATCTATTATTATAAATGTATTCATCAAAACACTAGTGCACTCGGTGCAACTTTCAATGTTTTGTTCACCTCGCTTCCTATTTGACTTTAATTGGTATCTACAGGAGTTCCCAACATATTCCCTTATAACATAACTCTTTATGCTTTAAGATATGTCATCCCTTATGGATTTGGAAAATATGTCTATAGTTCTCTACTTAGGCACTGCGGACAAAACTTAGCTCAACATTCTGTGATTCGGACTTGATCACTTTCAAACGTTCCTTATTTGGATTACATATTATGCTAAGTTATCATCATGGTTTTCTAAGATAGAACCTATGTCTTAACATAGTGGATGATGATCATCCTTTTCTTTCTTTCAACCATTGATGTTAAACTTAATGCTATTCCTAATTTGAGTTATTAAGGACTGGTTCCTTAATCAACTTCTATCCTGAAACCCTTTTCAGAATCCCTTAAAGAATACTACATAATATCATAATAAATCTATTATCAACTTCTACATCTTATAAATCATTATTTATAAGTATTTATGCTTTCATCCTTAACTTGCTTTAAGAATTACTCCTATAAGCTCCCACTCAAACTATGTTGCTAACATATTTGGGTATGAGTCAGTACTCTTACTCAAACTATGTTCCTACATATTTGAATTTGAGTCTTATATTGCTCCCACTTAAAAATATGTCAATCACATATTGTTTTAGGAAGACTTTCATAGCTCCCACTCAATTTTATGCAAATTGCATATCTCCTTAATATTTTGAATAACATCAAAATCCTTTGATCAGATATCAAACTTGGAGATCTACTATGAGATACTAGTACTTTACTAGTTTTAAATCCACTAGACACTTAGAACACATGAATCAAATTCACTTGAATTTGTCCAATACTTGACAAATTATGCTTTTGTCATTTTACCCCCTTTTTCCTATTATGACTTTACAGTCATTTGGGAAACTTCAAGTAAACCCTTTTACTTGTGAGATTCAACAACAAATTGCTTTCTAATCTCAAGGGAAGTTTGATTCTAAGATTTCTCATAATTCTAGTTTACCATTATTTCCTTTGTAGTTCGTAGGTATGTCATGTTCCAAAAATCATGACAAGTGATTCACAAATGTTTCCATACAAGATATGGATTTACATTTTGAATCCTACTTCATATAGTGAAAACAATAGTGGAGGGAAAAACACAATGATCAAAATCATTGATTCTTTCCTTTTGTGAAGAGAATCGTTCAGGAATGCTGTCCGTTGCGCTTCTCAACACTCTGATGCAGGGTTTTGAATCCTGATCGTGTTTTACACTAATTTCCATTTGCTCCATAATTGAGAAATATCACTAGAAGTGAGCTTTCTCAAGAATGTACCAAAGTCCAAGCAATACGAATCTTGCTTTCCTTTTGGTTTGAGCTATGGGTTTCGTATTCAAAGTTTCCAATGAATACTCTACAAGGACTTATTCGCTATTGTTTTGGTTATATCAAATAACCCCAAAACTTACACGAA
Organism: Avena eriantha; assembly: GCA_910589775.1. Lineage (NCBI taxonomy): Eukaryota > Viridiplantae > Streptophyta > Magnoliopsida > Poales > Poaceae > Avena > Avena eriantha. The sequence continues at coordinate 555,333,398 of OU342743.1, forward strand.
TTCAAATGGTTCACTAATTCTAATTGAGTGTTAACTATTTCTAAGCTAATGGTCTCTACATATACTCTACAATGATTTGTTTGGTGCCTTCTATTTAACCCCTTTTTGATATCTAATATCACATTGTGATGCTTTGTATTTTGACGTTTCAAAACACTTTGCATTCCACAATGTCTTTTATGCCATTCGTATAAATTTGAACTTCATTACTATTGATCGAATCATAGTAATTTGATTCTCTTTTATATTTATACCCTTTGTTGACGAAACATTTTGATCAAATCAAATAGTTTCATATTTATGTTTCCTTTGGTAAACTACTTTACACATTTAAACAATCATTTAATGATAATTACAATTTTCCGTTAAAACCCAATACATCAGATATGTATATACTTTTAAAAATTCATTAAACACTTTGTATTCAAGTAATACACGGTGTTCAAGTTATTTTGCCGAACTTAGGCATGATTTATATGTTAGAAGAAATCGAATGACTTTCACATATTATCATAACTTTGAATCTAAACAATCGTTTTTCATTCATTAATGAAATATCATTAAGTTGGGTATTTTAAACAAGGCATTTTTAATGTTTTACAAATGTTCATACATTATCAAGTAGTTTCAAACAACAAGGATAATTCACACATAATCAAACAAGATATGAACACGAATAGAAATCATTCATAAAAGTGGAACAACTATTTGTTACAAACTGATATGAATAACTATCTCACGAAGTGTGAGACAAACTAAAGAAGTTCACAATCTATTGATTACAAAAAATCATCCTAAAACATAAACTAAGTGATAAATGTCGAGGGAGTGTGTCGTCGGCCGTCATCATCATGCTCGCCATCAACACGCAACGTCACCTCCTCTCTAGCAAGCATCTCTATGCAGAAGGACCTGTTTTCAGTAAAACAGAACAAGTATCAGATATACTTAACACTACAATGTGTTTGCAAGATTATAACATTTATAAAACTGTATATCAAATATATACCTTTGTCATTGACGACTCCAGCGACGTTGGGTTCATCTATCACATTTCTGAAATGTGATATGAACTCAAGGAAATCCAGTGTTTCCGTGTCGCCTCTCATAACACTGATCCTGACTTGTGCTTGGAAGCTTGGAGAAAGCGACCGCAACACAACTCCCATCGCAAATGAGCTTGAGTACCAGTTGTCCAGGTAGTATGCCAGACTCATATACGCATCGTAGAGGCGCAATAAGTGCTCATCCAGTGAGGAGCCCTCCTCCATCTTAATGGAGAGGAAGTCCCCCATCAGCTCATACTCCCACATGCGCACTTGTTCCACGAAATGTGTTCTCAGATGTGCCATGACCATTCAGGGCTTGAGACTCCCCACCATTGGCCACAGCCCATCCTCCATTCCGAGGCGCATGGTCACTGATATAAATGTGGCCATCACACGACGACAACGCAGATCCCGCTGCTCCTGGGTCTCATGAGAATAGGGTGGCTCCAAATACATCTCGCAGGTCATGTAGTCAGCTACATCGTTCTCCCCAAGGAGATCAAATAGGCGTATGACCCATGTAGAAAAGTTGGATCCATCTAACTTGAGCTTTTCTCCTTTTAACCAATCGTCGATAGGAAAGGTAATCTCGGCAGAAACCATTTTCTACATTTATAATTGCAAAAGGAATTTAGACTAAGTTTATAATTAAATGAGTTAATAATAACTCCACTCAGAAACACCTATCCCAAGTGAGGGTTCCTAGTGATAACACGACCCCTATCAGCCACATCTCCCCCGATCGTCACGGCCATCAATGTGGGTTCAAGGGTGGACGCTAAACGTCGGTCACATCATTCATGCGACTCGTGCTCGATATTTCGACCATCCGCGTTCCGAGGCCACGCTTCTCTAGCGTGCTAGGCTCGCCAACTCAACCTTAGCATATTCGCTGTGCACATGGCTTACACCCACTGTATGTGAACGTAGATATGTCTGACACCCAGGCCTGTCACCCTGGATCGCCTCATACCGAAGAACTTTCTTGGTGGTGCACACTAAGGGGAACACAATCGTTGGTTATTTTAACAGGGATCTTCTTATTAGGCTACCGTCGAGTATCTAATACTAGCACACAATAAGACATACAAACAATAACATTGAATGTAAATGCTATGTGATATGTTCCTTCACGTCGTGATCTCCATCCGTCGTTACCGGGTTCTGGCGCCATAGACACTAGGGTACCAGTGTCATTCCGGCGTGGTAGTTCGTCACCTTCGTGACTATCTACTACTATGCAACAAAAGGTAATTACTTTACCTTTGCCACAACCATATCACAAAGCAACGCCCCCCTGCAAAACAAAGTTAGACGCTTCTACTTTACCTTTGCATGTTTTACGTGGCTGAATGGGATTTCGTACGAGAACCGTTCTTACCTACGAACTTTCAGCACAACGTTGATCAAGTAGTTGTCTATACTACACCCCTTTCGGGGCCCTCCGTTGCAAATGGTATACCAACTAACGCGAGAGAGACAGACACCCCCCTAAGCCACTTTATACGGTATAAGCCATATGTCAAGCGTGGACCAGTCTCGCGAATGAACGCGTAAAGTCGGTTGGGGGCCACTTCATCAAGCATTACTGTGGTATACACAAGTACACGTGGGAGGGTACTAAAAGATCAACGCTCACACGCTACATCTCGTGTGTTCTACCCGTACTAGAATTACTACGCATAGATCTAGCTCTGATACCACTATAGGGGTTCCGCACATCAAAACAATAAATTTTACCCTACGCCCCTGAACCCCTGAAGCTGCCAGGACCTATCAATTAGTAATACAGTAACGGGAAGGGCTTTTCGCGAACTTACCCTCGAAGACCGAAAAGTGTTGTCAACGCTCAGGAGAGTGTGGTTGATGTAGACAAGCCAAAGCCGACCTCAAGGTCGTGATGAAGTCCTTGCGCTCCTTCTGGCTCCAACAACTTGAGTGCCTCAAGTGTGACACCTCATGGGAGTTACACACATCCGGTGCCTGATGATGACTCCCGCTTCCCCGATCCAGCAGCAGTTGTGGAAGTAGAGCTCTCGGATCCGAATCCCGCAGCGCGACGGTGCTCCGCGGTGAAGATGTCTCTCGCTCGCGCAGTCCAGATTTGGGACCACGGTCACGAGAGAGAGAGAGAGAGGGGGAGAGAGAAAATATCAATTGGAGGTCCTCCTAAAAGTGGGGAGACCTTTATTGATTATTCGTTGTATTTTCTCGGCCAAATACCCCACTTTATATAGGGGGAGGGGAGGTACTACCTCCCCTCAAATCCCAGGGTGGGACTAAAGGAGAGGAGGGGGAGGGGAGGCCGACGGCCAGCCCTTAGTGGGCCCCGCGCGGGGGGCTAGTCCCATCCGGCTAGCCCCCTTGCCCCTTCTCCCTCTCTCCTTTCCCTAATGGGCCCTCTCCCTCCGGAAATTGGCCCATTAAGCCTTTTGACCTTTTAATTGATTTTCTCTTTATTAAGTAATTATGAATAAATGATTAAATCAATATTTAACATTCATTCACATGTCATTTAATCTCCGTGGCTATGGAACACCTTCCACCTCCACTCCAGACATCCTCCGGACTTACCGAAACCCTTCCGGTTTTCTCCCTTCTCTTCTTCGGTGATTCTACCGATCCCATAAACACTCTCTAAGCATCATCAAGCCCTTAAGCGTGATACCCTATGGTTCGGGAACACTCCAGACATGGTCAGCACACTCCCGCACCAATGATCGACAGAGGGACCTAGATGGCCATGTGACCCCTGTGCGTTCCACGAAGATCTTTCGTCGTTTGAACCGGTGACAGTCGTGTCTTATTCCCTTTGTCATTCGATACTTGCATTGCCCGAGACCTGATCAATGACATCTTCATGTCGAGTTCAATCTCGTTACTGAACAATGCTATTTGACTCCTTCCGACAAGTGATATCCCCGTGATCTAATCACACGCTGCGCAACTATTGAATATAACTTCTCTGAGTGGGCCCTTGAGTATCTTCCCGTCACATGGACTGACAAATCCCGCTCTTGACATATATTGCCTCTACGGTTTCCTCTGAATACCTGAACACACCTTTATAACCACCGTTTTACCAGATGGCGTTTGATGCTATCTAAGCACTCTCGGGAGATAGTGATTGATATAGCCTCACGGTCTAAGGAATAGTCTACGAGAATCCTTTTCTAATCATCGTAACTTGAACTTCGTGACATGATCGAATCATGATGTTTAGGTTGGGTATTGGTTCATCATCTCATTCTTAGAATGAGATGACCTCATTTCCAACTGGCATAAATGCCACATGATTAGGAAACATGATCATCTGTTGACCAATGAACCAGTGACTAGAGTTTAATTGGGAGCCCCTGGTTTGTTTGTATATCACACGTGTATTGATGTTTCCACTCAATACAGTTATAGCATGATATAAAACTTAATCATAAACTATATGAAATATGATAATAGTCCTTACTACTATTTGTCTCTAGGGCATATTTCCAACAAGATGATGACTTGGGAAGCATTCAAGATCAAGTTCAGCCAGACACATGTGCCCCAAGTTTAGTCACCAGGATAAGGGATGACTTCAGGGAACTGAAGCAAGGAAGGATGACGGTAGTTGAGTACCGTGACAAATTTCTATCACTAGCTATATATGCCCCTGATGAGATTAACACCAAAGCAAAGAAGAAGGAAAGGTTCCTAAATGGATTACATGATGAGATGCAGATTGTGTTAGTCAACATCCGTTTTGTAGATCTAGAAGAGCTAGTAGACTCTGCCATTCAAATGGAAGGGAAGATCAACCAAGCCAATGACAACCGTAAGCGTCGCATGATGCACCAGCCTAGATCCCACCATACCCAGAAGTATCGCCCCAACCCGTCTGCAGGATATGCCCCAAGAAACAACAGACCCTCTATGTCCCATCCAAACTATCCCAATCGTAGCGGAGGAAACCTGAAGTCTGGAGGAAACCACAACAACAACACCGACAACTCCAATAACTTCAACCGTGCACCGCCCAAGTCCAACAACAACAACAATACCGCCCCAAGGATTGGAAGCAATGTTGTGCCTGTTGCAGGAAAAGTCAAGTCCCAGATTACTTGCTTTGAATGTGGAGTCAAGGGTCACTACTCCAATGAGTGCCCCAAGAAGCTTGCAGCAGCCACCAATGTGAATGCACCCGCTCAGCAGCAATGCCGTGTTCAGCCTGGAAGGAGATTTGCCCAAGGGAATTCGATCAACCGCAACAGCCGTCTGTTCCACATGAATGCTGAAGAAGCTCAGGAAGCGCCCGATGTCGTGCTAGGTATGTTTTCTGTTAACTCAGTACTTGCAAGAGTGTTGTTTGATTCTAGAGCATCGCACTCGTTTGTTACAGAAGAATTTGCATGCACTAGTAAGATTCAACCAACAAAATTGAAGCATATTATGATAGTTCAAATACCTGGTTCAACCACCAAAGCTAGAAAAATTTGCAAGGTTGTACCTATCATAATCCATGGAATAGATTTTTATGCTAATCTAATAGTACTTGGAACCAAAGGTCTAGAAGTAGTACTAGGAATGGATTAGATGTCGAAACATAAAGTATTGATCGATTGTGCCAAGAAAGCCATAACCATGACCAGTAGCTCTGGAGTATCAGTAGAGCATGTATCTGAGACCTTGCCCCGTCAATTCAAATGAAACAAGAGTCTAGCCCAACCAACCCTAGACCAAGTCAGAGTAGTCTGTGAATACCCCGACGTGTTCCTAGATGAATTGCCCGGTATGCCCCCAGATCGGGATATCGAGTTCATCATTGAACTAATTCCTGGAACTGGACCCATAGCTCAGAGACCTTATAGTATGAACCCATCGGAATTAGTGGAGCTAAAGAAACAACTTGATGCTATGTTGGAGAAAGGTCTGATTCAACCAAGCGCATCGTCATGGAAATCACCTGTTTTGTTTGTGGATAAGAAAGATGGAGGTAACCGTTTGTGCACGGATTACCGGAAGTTGAATGATGTCACCATCAAGAACAAGTACCCACTGCCGAAGATAGAGGATCTTTTTGACTAGTTGACTGGTGCTAGAGTGTTTTCTAAGATTGATCTTAGAACTAGTTATCATCAACTCAAGATTCATGCAACGGATATGCCAAAGGCCGCCTTTACCACCAGATATGGATTGTATGAGTATACGGTCATGTCTTTTGGATTAAAGGATGCCCCTGCTTATTTCATGAATCTCATGAATAAGATTTTTATGAACTTCCTGGATAAGTTTGTCGTTGTTTTTATCGACGATATTATGTTCTATTCCATGTCAGAAGAAGACCATGAGCTACACCTGAGGACCATCCTTGAAACCCTTAGAGAACATCAGTTGTATGCCAAGTTTAGAAAATGTGAGTTCTGGTTAAAGGAAGTAGGATTCCTAGGACATATTGTGTCAGTAGGAGGAGTCGCTGTCGATCCCGCCAAGATCAAAGATGTTGGAGAATGGAAAGCCCTGATGGCTCAATGCATGGCGCCTAGAAAAATGCTTGATGGCGGTGTTGATGTAGAGCTCGTTGGGAACCCCAAGAGGAAGGTATGATGAGCACAGTAACAAGTTTCCCTCAGTTATGAAACCAAGGTTTAATCAAACTAGTAGGCGCAAGGAAACACCCAAAAGGTGTTGCTAGCTGAGCCTTGGCAGGGCGCACTACCGGTGCTAGTAGAAACGTGGAGACCTGCACAACACAACCACATAACTTTGTCCCCAACTTGCGATGAGGTTGTCAATCTCACCATGTTTTGCGGAAAACAAAGAATTAAACGTATCGAATGGAAAGAAGTAATAGTTTGCAGAAAGTAAACACAAAGCAGTAAACAGTTTATAGATTGTATGTAAAGAAAAGGACCGGGATCCATAGTTCACTAGAGGTGGCTCTCCTTAGATAGATAACATGATGGGTGAACAAATTACAGCGGGGCAATTGACAAACATCGAGAAAGCAATACATGCATATACTAATCATCTTGACTCCTTTGAGATTCGATTGGGCATTACAACATTATACATAGACCGCCATCCAACTGCATCTATGACTAATAATCCACCTTCAGATTATCATCCAAACCCCCTCCAGTATCAAGTTGCAAGCAACAGATTATTGCTTTACGAACTGCGTGTAAAGTAAACAATACGATTGTTCTATGAACAAAGGATTGTTGTTTTCTCCCTAGTAGCAATAGCACATCTAGTACCTTAGAGATTTCTGTCACTTCCCCACATTACCAGAGGCATGAACCCACTATCGAGCATAAATACTAACTCTTGGAGTTGCTAGCATCTACTTGGCCAAGATAGCTACTAACAGCGGAAAGCATGCAAGATCACAAATAACAAAGACATGATAGAATCGACAATCAATCTGAAATGGCATCTCAATATCCATCGGATCCCCGCAAACAAATAGATGATCTTGATCATGAACGGAGCTCACAAGATCTAGACATAAAAGCACAAAGGAGGAGAACCAGCCATCTAGCTACTACATGGATCCGTAGTCCAAGGATGAACTACTCACGCATTACACCGAAGGCTTGCATGGTGATGAAGAATGCCTCCAGGGTGAATTCCCCTCTCCGGCAGGGTGCCGGGAAGAGCTTCAGATCCCTCCCCATCTAGGGATGGAGATGACGGTGGCTACAAACTCTTTCATGGATTTTTTGATCGGGCCCTTAGGGTTTTCGTCCTGAGGGTAATATATAGGCGGAAGGAGAGGCCGAGGGGGTGCCGGGAGCAGCCACACCAACCCCTAGCGCGGGCCAGGCCTGGCCGCGCGGCCAGGTGGTGTGGTGCCCCCATGGCCCCTCTCCGTCTCGTATTCTGGCACTTGATGACTTCCGGAAAAATAGGCACTTTGGCTTTTGTCCCATCCAATTCCAAGAATATTCATTTTCTGACTTTCCTGGAACCAAAAACAGCAGAAAACAGGCAGCTGGCACTGTGACTCTTGTTAACAGGTTAGTCCAAGAAACCATATGAAAAGTACTCTAAAGTTGGAACAAAACATAAGAAAGTGGATAAAACCAAGCATGGAACATCAAAAATTATAGATACATTTGCAATGTATCAACATCCCCAAGCTTAACTCCTGCTCGTCCTCGAGTAGGTAAGTGATAAAAAGAAAGAATAATTTTTGAGGTGACATGCACCATCAAAGACTTGATCAAAGTATTTGTAAACATTCAGAGCTGGGATCATAGTACTTCAATCATAACATGAAAGACAAAGTTCTAGCAATAAGACAAAGAAACTATGATGCAACATGAAAAGGCACAAATAAAAGATTCATGAATAACAATGCTTTGCAATACGTTTGTTTGTTTCACATAAAGAAAACATAGCATAATAGTATTCAGCTTGTCCCTCAATAGAGTAGCAAATATAAATGCATAGGACACCTTCAAAGTTCATAAGAGTGACTAGATACAATAGTTTAAAACAAGCAATATCAAGTTATGCATCAATCAACTAGTCTTGGGACAATGCACATAGAACTAAGAATGGCCACTATTCTCTCAAAGTAGGTGTAAAGATAGAAGGTGGAGACTCAATATAATGGTGGAAGAAAGGCCTTTTATAAAAGGAAGTAGGGATTCAAGTCTCATAAAGAGCTTCCAAAAAATTATGGTACTTATAGCTTTCAGCTCTCATTGACCCTATCGTAAGCATCTTGAAGGTGATTAAGGTTAAAGTGACACAACTAAGAGGATATGCTTGACAAGTTATAAACCGAAATCTCATGCCCCTTACTTACGAAGACCGAACCTCATGCTACTCAACTTTAGTCACGAGTAAGCTCTTGTCAATGTAAGTACATGTGTATCATTAAGAACCGCCAACGGGGTACCCCTTGCACATGATACGGGAGCTTTCCCATAATCAAAATGACAAGGCAAGCAGACAATTAGCATCTTAGCGATCTTTTTATTTGCTATTTGAATAAGTTTTTATTGAGGATGCTTCATAGAGTGCTCATTATGGTGATGCTGCAAGTGTCCACCATGATTAGGCATGGCTTAGGCTAGCGGCCCAGGTGTTTCTCTAACACACATACAAACTCCATGATCTTACAAGTTCCACTTTTATTTCACACCGTCGGGATCCGTAAGCAAAAGAACATGATATCAACGGGGTACAAAGTACAAGTGCAATGTTGAAAGCGTTCCCCATGAAACATGGTTCTGCTAATTTCAACTTATAAAGCGCAAGCATATACGCAACAAAGAAGGACCCAATGGTTCAAGTTTATTAGAGGCAAGTAAAGTAAAGTGTGCCATCAAGTTCTAGAGAGCTTTAATCACTAGTTTTCTCATAACAAGTTTAATTTGGAAGGTAAACAAAAGCATGAATATACTTGGAATAGCATAATCTAGTAGGTAGGTATAGTGGACTCTTTGGAATAACTTGGTTTAGGGAGTTGGATGCATGAGTGGAACTCATACTTTGTTGTGGAGGCTAGCAAAAGACTGGGAGCGATAGACGAAGAGAGCAATAATGGCCATAATCATGCAGAGCGAAAAAGTATCATTGATCAAAGCATAAAGTGATACTACAAGTTGAAAACTAAAGGACCATAAAGGCTATGGTGACTTGAGATAGTCATAACATGGTGTGAGCATGCGCCAATTCAACCCAAATAAAGCATCAAAGGAGAATACCACTATACTATGCTTTAATATGCTAAAACAACGCATGATTCATCCAAGGCACATTAAGCAATCTCAATTGTTTATAACAATTCATGCTACAGCAAAGAATACTAAGCATAAAGCCAAAACAATATCAAGCATGGCACGACAAAGCATAGGCCACAGTCAAAAACGAGCTCTTTTTACCACATAAGCATGAACTTTCCTACTCTTTTCCAAACCAAACCAAACTATTTGCAAACCAATGTATGAAAGAGGGGGTACAACCAATTTATTCAGCAAACTAAGCAAACAAAATCAAACTAAAAACCAAAACTAAAACGAAAAAGAAGACGCTCCAAGAAAAACACAACTGTGCATGAAACAATAAAATGAAGCGTTTGGAAGAAACTTGGGATTTTTATTGATGAAGAAGGGGATGCCTTGGGCATCCCCAAGCTTTGACGCTTGTACTTCTTGGATATTTCTTAGGGTGACACGCGTGGCATCCCCAAGCTTGAGCTTTCGTCCATCCTTCATCTCATTACTCATTCCTTCCATACACCTGAAAAATTTCATTCATACAAAACTTCACACAATCTCATTAGCAACATTAGTGCACTCAAGATAAGTAAGTCTTAAGGTTCAGTTCTAACACCAAATAAACTTCCATTAGAACACTAGCTACTGTAGCACTTCCCTCAAATGCTCAATTCCCCAAAAGAACTAAAAAAGGAACCAACAAGAAGCAAATGCAGAAAATGGCAGAAATCTGTCAAAACAGACCAGCAGGTAAAGACGAATTTTTAGAAGACCTTCTGTTGCTCAAATCAAAAAGTGTTGATCTAACGAAAGTTAGATAACAACCTGGTTCAGAAGCACAAAAATTCATGCCTCAAAAAGACGTTCAGAGATTTTACATGAATTTTTACGGTGAAGCACATAAATCTGTTTTGGGACAACAACTTTCCCAATCATTACTTCTCTCTCATTAGAGGTTACTCTTGGCACAAAAAGCAAATAAAAAGGATAAGGAGAGGTTATTACAGAGGTAATAACTTCCAAGACTTATCTAAAACTTTTGGGTTATCTCCCAATAAGTACTTTTCTTTAACGCCTTTAAGTTAGGCATAAGATGCAAAGAAAGAATCAAGTGTTCTCAAATGAAGAAGCATTAAGACCAAATTTTGTTTTCAGAGCAGAAGCAAAAGAAATCTTTTCTCTCTTTTTAGGGAAGTGTTCTATACCTTTATTGATTGGGAGTTGATATTTAATGGTGCCTTCTTTCATATCAATGATGGCACCAACAGTTCTAAGAAAAGGTCTTCCCAAAGTAATAGGACAAGAAGCATTGTATTCAACATCCAAAACATAGAAATCAACGGGGACATAGGAATTGTTAACCATAATAAGAACATCATTAAGACTCCCCATGAGTTTCTTTTTAGCATTATCATCAAGTGGGACATTCAAATAACAATCTTCAAGTGGAGGCAAATCAAGCATATCATAAATCCTTCTAGGCATAATAGAAACACTACTATCAAGATCACATAAAGCTTTGAAATCAAAGTCATTCACTTTCATATTAATGATGGGTTCCCAACCATCTTCTTGTTTTATAGGAATAGAAACTTTATGTTTCATCTTTTCTTCTTTAATCTTTATGAGAGCATCAGTAATGTGTTTTGTAAATGCCATGTTCATAGCACTAGCATTAGGACTTTTAGCAAGCTTTTGTAGGAACTTAATAACTTTAGAGATGTTGCAACCATCAAGATCAAAATCAAATTTATCATCTAAAGTAGTAGAACTATTACTAGCCTCAATACTAGTGGTGGTAATAGTAGAAACACTAATGTTTCTAGCAATTTCAGCTTCTCTTTCCCACTTAGCATGTAATTCAGCTAGTAGTCTATCATTTTCATCAATTCTTACTTGTATAGCATTGGTAGATGCAAAGGGATTATCATTAGTTTCAGGTTTAGCAGCCATTTTATTAATCAATGAAGATTGAGCTTCAGACAAAGATGATATATTTCTTTCAGCATTAGAGAGTTTCAATTGTAAACTAGGAATTTCCCTATTTAGACTCTCAAGTTGATGGCTAATGTTCTTCAAAATGATAGATTGTTCCTCCATAGTTTTAGTGAATAGTTTAGTTTGCTCATATTGAATTTGCATGAAGTTTTTAGTGGCTCTTTCAACTTCTAAAATTCTTCCTTCACTAGGTAATCCAGGTTTACCATTATAGCCATAAGTATTACTAGGAGGGTAGGGCCTATAATTGTTATTACCATAAGCATTGTTGCCAAAATTGTTATTTCTTATGAAGTTCACATCAACTTGCTCTTCTTGAGCAACCAAAGAGGCTAAAGGAACATTATTTGGATCAATATGGGCTTTCCCATTAACAAGCATAGACATAATAATATCAGTCTTATCACTCAAGGAGGAGGTTTCCTCAACAGAATTGACCTTCCTACCTTGTGGAGCTCTCTCAGTATGCCATTCAGAATAATTAACCATCATATTGTCCAAAAGTTTTGTTGCAGCACCCAAAGTGATGGTCATAAAGGTACCTCCAGCAGCAGAATCCAATAGGTTTCGTGAAGAATAGTTCAATCCTGTATAAAAAGTTTGGATGATCATCCAAGCAGTTAGTCCATGAGTGGGACAATTCTTTACCAAAGATTTCATTCTTTCCCAAGCTTGAGCAACATGCTCATTATCAAGTTGTTTAAACTTCATTATTTCTCTTCTCATGGATATAATCTTAGCAGGAGGATAGTATTTTCCAATAAAAGCATCTTTGCACTTAGTCCAAGAATCAATACTATTTCTAGTTAAGGAATTCAACCATTCTTTAGCTTTTTCTCTCAAAGAGAAAGGAAACAATTTTAGCTTAATAATATCACCATCTACATCCCTATGCTTTTGCATCTCACAAAGTTCAACAAAGTTATTTAGATGGGAAGCATCATCTTAATTACCAATACCAGAAAATTGTTCTCTCATAACAAGATTGAGCAAAGCAGGTTTTATCTCAAAGAAAGTATTTTCAGCCACGGGTGGAGCAATAGGTGTGCTCATAAAATCATTGTTGTTGGTGCTAGTGAAGTCACACAACTTAGTGTTTTCAAGAGTAGTCATTTTTGGGGTTTTCAAATAAGAAAGCAAACTAGTAAAACTATTTTTGTGTGTGTTTTAGAATAACAAAACAAGCAAACAAAGCAAAAAGAGACTAAGCAAAACAATAATAACAAAGTAAAGAGATTGGTTATGAGGGACTCCCCTTGTGAAGATGTCCTTGACACCCTGGCAACGGCGCCAGAAAAATGCTTGATGGCTCAATGCACGGCGCCCAGAAAAATGCTTGATGGCGGTGTTGATGTAGAGCTTGTTGGGAACCCCAAGAGGAAGGTATGATGAGCACAGCAGCAAGTTTCCCTCAGTTATGAAACCAAGGTTTAATCAAACCAGTAGGCGCAAGGAAACACCCCAAAGGTGTTACTAGCTAAGCCTTGGCAGGGCGCACTACCGGTGCTAGTACCAACGTGGAGACCTGCACAACACAACCACAGAACTTTGTCCCCAACTTGCGATGAGGTTGTCAATCTCACCGTGTTTTGCGGAAAACAAAGGATTAAATGTATCGAATGGAAAGAAGTAATAGTTCGTAGAAAGTAAACACAAAGTAGTAAACAGTTTATAGATTGTATGTAATGAAAAGGATCGTGATCCATAGTTCACTAGAGGTGGCTCTCCTTAGATAGATAACATGCTGGGTGAACAAATTACAGCGGGGCAATTGACAAACATCGAGAAAGCAATACATGCATATACTAATCATCTTGACTCCTTTGAGATTCGATTGGGCATTACAACATTATACATAGACCGCCATCCAACTGCATCTATGACTAATAGTCCACCTTCAGGTTATCATCCGAACCCCCTCGAGTATTAAGTTGCAAGCAACAGATTATTGCTTTACGAACTGCGTGTAAAGTAAACAATACGATTGTTCTATGAACAAAGGATTGTTGTTTTCTCCCTAGTAGCAACAGCACATCTAGTACCTTAGAGATTTCTGTCACTTCCCCACATTACCAGAGGCATGAACCCACTATCGAGCATAAATACTAACTCTTGGAGTTGCTAGCATCTACTTGGCCAAGATAGCTACTAACAATGGAAAACATGCAAGATCACAAATAACAAAGACATGATAGAATCGATAATCAATCTGAAATGGCATCTCAATATCCATCGGATCCCCGCAAACACAACATGCAAAATTATAAATAGATGATCTTGATCATGAACGGAGCTCACAAGATCTAGACATGAAAGCACAAAGGAGGAGAACCAGCCATCTAGCTACTACATGGATCCGTAGTCCAAGGATGAACTACTCACGCATTACACTGGAGGCTTGCATGGTGATGAAGAATGCCTCCAGAGTGAATTCCCCTCTCCGGCAGGGTGCCGGGAAGAGCTTCAGATCCCTCCCCATCTAGGGATGGAGATGACGGCGGCTACAGACTCTTTCATGGATTTTTTGATCGGGCCCTTAGGGTTTTCGTCCCGAGGGCAATATATAGGCGGAAGGAGAGGCCGAGGGGGTGCCGGGAGCAGCCACACCAACCCCTAGCGCGGGCCAGGCCTGGCCGCGCGGCCAGGTGGTGTGATGCCCCCATGGCCCCTCTCCGTCTCGTATTCTGGCACTTGATGACTTCCGGAAAAATAGACACTTTGGCTTTTGTCCCATCCAATTCCAAGAATATTCATTTTTTGACTTTCCTGGAACCAAAAACAGCAGAAAACAGGCAGCTGGCACTGTGGCTCTTGTTAATAGGTTAGTCCAAGAAACCATATGAAAAGTACTCCAAAGTTGGAACAAAACACAAGAAAGTGGATAAAACCAAGCATGGAACATCAAAAATTATAGATAAATTTGCAATGTATCAAGCCCCAACCACTCAAACCCAAGTCTGTGCATTTCTCGGATTAGCGGGATATTACCGCAAGTTTGTTGAAGGATTTTCGAGCATCGCAAGACCAATGACCCAGTTGTTGGAGAAAGATAAGAAGTTTGAATGGACAGATAAATGTGAAGCAAGTTTTCAAGAGCTCAAGAAGAGATTGATTTTAGCCCAATTCTGATTATGCAGTATATCATGAAGCCTTTTGATGTGTATTGTGATGCATCCAAGATTGGTCTCAAATGTGTGTTGATGCAAGAAGGCAAAGTCATAGCATATCTGTCCCGACAACTGAAGCAACATGAGCAAAACTACCATACCCATGACCTTGAAGTAGCAACCTAGTTTTAGCATTGAAGACATGGCGTCATTACCTTATGGGTAACCGCTGTGAGATTTATTTGGATCACAAGAGTCTGAAGTATATTTTCACCCAGAAGGAGCTGAATGTGAGGCAAAGGAGATGGATAGAGTTAATCAAGGATTATGACCTTGACATTCACTATCACCCAGCAAAGCCAATGTGGTAGCGGATGCTCTTAGCAGATTGCCGTGTAGATTAAACACCATGATTAAAGAAGCCCAGCCAAGTTTGCATGAAGAGTTGGAACAGTTTAGAACGGAGCTAGTTAGTGAAGGATTTTTAGCTAGCATTGAACTTCAACCCACTTTGATCAGTCAGATCAAGGAGGCGCATAAAGGAAATGCAAGTATCGATGGAATCAAGCGTCGTATCGGTACATGGAAGGTACCTGGATTCACCGAAGATGAAGAAGGAGTTTTGTGGTACAAAGGACGTATCTGTGTGCCAGCAGATTCTGAGTTTAAGCAAGTTATCATGCAGGAAGCTCATGATACTCTTTATTCTATCCATCCCGGAGGAACGAAGATGTATCAGGATCTGAAGGAGCAATTTTGGTGGCACAAGATGAAGAGAGAAATCAGAAGCTACATAGCCAAGTGTGATATCTGTCAGAGAGTCAAAGCGGAACATTAGTGACCCGCAGGACTTTTGCAACCATTGCATATTCTAGAATGGAAATGGGATTCTATCGGAATGGACTTCATCATCGGTTTTCCTACTTCTAGTAGGGAAAATGACTCTATTTGGGTCATAGTTGATAGACTGTCCAAGGTAGCCCATTTCATACCTGTCAAGACTACCTACCAGAGTTTGAAGCTAGCAGAGCTGTACATTGCTAGAATCGTCAGTTTGCATGGAACCCCTAAGACCATAGTATCGGATTGAGGAACCCAGTTTACCTCAAGATTTTGGCAGAAAGTCCAAGAAGGATTAGGAACCATGCTGAACTTCAGCACAACTTATCACCCGTAGACCGATGGACAAATTGAAAGAGTCAACCAAATCTTAGAAGATATGTTGAGAGCTTGTGTGTTAGAATATGGATCAAAATGGGAAGATTGTCTGCCTTTCGCAGAATTCTCATACAACAACAGTTATCAAGCTAGTTTGCAAATGGCCCCATTTGAATTTCTGTATGGAAGGAAGTGCCGTACACCCTTGAATTGGTCGCAAGTAGGAGAGAGTCAGATTTTCGGACCCGACATCCTACGAGAAGCCGAAGAGAAGGTTCACAAAGTCCGTGAACACCTCAAGACCACCCAATCCAGACAGAAGAGTTATGCTGACAAGAGACGTCGAGACCTGACCTTCAATGTCGGAGCTTTTGTGTATCTCAAAGTGTCACCCTTAAAGGGAATGCAACATTTTCAGCTGAAAGGAAATTTAGCCCCTAGATATATTGGACCCTTCAAGATTTTGAATCACCGAGGAGAAGTATCATATCAACTGGAACTGCCGAAGGAGATGTCAGCCATACCTAATGTGTTCCATATCTCGTTACTTCGCAAATGCCTAGATGTTCCGGAGAAGACCGAAGTGTTCAAGAACATCGATCACCGAGCCATAGATATCAACAAGGATCTGACGTATTGGGAAGTACCCATTCATATTTTGGAAGAAGCCTTCAGAACCACTAGGACCCGGAGTATGAAGTTTCTCAAGATCAAGTGGAGCAACCATACTGAAGAAGCTAGTTGGGAGCGAGAAGATTACATTAGGACTGAGTTTCCAAATCTCTTTAGTTCCTAGTTTTTCTTAAATCTCGAGACAAGATTTTGTTTAAGGAGGGAAGGTTTATAACACCCCAAAAAATTTAAACAAGATTATCAAGATCTAATCACCCAAGTTAGGGTTAACAAAAACTTTTATTACTAAATTGAATATGAGTGTATGTGTGAATTGCATTAGTGTATGATTGAGTGAAATTGCCATGTGTGTTTGCTACAAATGATAAGAAATGGTTTAAAGATGAATACTACATCATCTAGGCCAATTACAAACAAAAACCAAAGAAAAAAGCATATGATCAAATGGTCATTTTGACCAAAATTAATCACTAGGCCACTTTGTGAGTTCCTAGTAAAGAATTTCTAACAGAAACATTTCCATTTCTTTTCACCCCTTGCTAGACCAAGTAAAAGTGAACCCAAGCCCACTTTACAAAGTCACAGAAACTATTTTCAAAAATATTAAAAGGACAATTCAAAATTGAATCAAGTGTAGGTACTAAGATCACCATTTTCCAAAAACCACTCAAATTAATTCACCTTGACTTTTCCAAGCAACCATAGACACTCAAGCAAGTGCTCAGAGCACTCACCAAATTTCATTCAAAAATTTCAAATTTGAATTCTTGCGCCCATTTGGTCGAGCACCTGGCAGACACAGATCAAACCCTGCCTAACTCTACTGTTTTGAGCAGTGATCACTCGACCATTTGTCCCCTCTTCACTCCCCTAGTCTCCCCAGCACCTAGCAGCGTAGCAGACCACTTCCCCCTTTGCTGTTGGGCTAGTGTAGCACCGCCCGCCGCTCACCTTGCCGGTCGACCATGGACAGCTCGCCCCAGACAGCGCCGCCCTCTCCCACGATGACCAGGAGACAGGCGACCGTCCATTGCCACCCCCTGTCCAACCCTCGACCGCAGGCCAGCCGTGGACCAGCCAAAATCGCCGTGCCCATTTTCTCTACGCCAGGCCGAGAGCACGCTAGAGCACCGCAGCCGACCAGCGCGCACCCGTCGCGCCTCGCCCTCTCCACGCTTGCACACACTCACCATGACCCTAGCTACCTCCCAGACATGCCCGTTCGCCGCTGCGCAACCAGTAGCCCCCGTGCACCGTCTCGAACGCCGCTAGTACCGCGCAGAGCACCGCCCGCGCCCGACCATTCTAGACCGCCCCGTGCCGCGCCTTTAAGCCTGTGACGACCGCCAAGAAGCACCGTATCGCCCTACCCTCAGCCACGCTAATAGCTCGCTGTACCGCTGATACGTTGCAAACGTATCTATAATTTTTGATGTTCCATGCTTGGTTTATATCTAGTTTCTTATGTTTTGTCCACACTTTGGAGTCTTTTTATACACTTTCTTGGACTAACCTATTAACAAGATGCCACAGTGCCAGTTGACTGTTTTCTGCTGTTTTTGGTTCCAGGAAAGTAGAAAAATGAATATTCTCGGAATTGGACCGGACAAAAGCCAAAGTCGATATTTTACCGGAAGACTCATGCAGCCAGAAGACAAGACGAAGAGGGTCCACAGGGTGGCCACACCACCCCTTGGTGTGGGCAGCCCTAGGCCGCGCCAGGGCATGGTGTGGCCCCCTGGCCACCCACCGACCTTGCCTCTTCGCCTATAAGAAGCCTCCTGATGCATAAACCCTGAGTCGAACAACCTCGAGCCACGAAAATTTCCGCGGTGCCGTCTCCACCGAAGGGGATATTCGGGGACAAAAAGTCTCTGTTCCGGCACCCTGCCGGGACGGGGAAGTGCCCCGGAGCCATCTCCATCGATCTCCGCCGCCATCTCCATCGCCGTTGCTGACTCCCATGATGAGGAGGGAGTAGTTCTCTCTTGAGGCTAAGGGTTCTACCGGTAGATATGTGTTCATCTCTCTCTCTATGCATGATCATATTGTGATCATGAGCTTTGTAATGAAGTAGATCTACCTTGCTACTCAAGTGCTTTAATAGATCTCTGCTCTCCCCATGTGTGTGAAAGTGACAGCGTGCACACCATGGTGGCACTTAGGCTAGAGATTAAAAATACTTGTTATGAGTTATATTTGGAGTTGGATGTGTCTATGAAATTGTGGTGTTTGTTGGAACCATCTAGTGCTCAAGGTGACAGTGTGGGGTTATCTAGATGGGAAAGGCTTACTTTGAGGTGTGTTATTATAGCCCTACCATGGATTAGAGTGTCCAACCGAAGAGTAGTTAAGAGTAGTATCATAAAGAGAAGATATTTATATGAGAGTGTTCACTAGTGAAAGTATGATCCCTAGGCCTTGTTTCTAAAAATTGAAACACCGTATGCAACTAGATCTATTACATGTTTGCTTGCTGCCATCTTTATTTCAGTTTGCCTTTAGTCTCTTCCACCACCATCAAGCTATTTTCTGGCACCGTTGTCTTATATCCATACCACTTGTATTTCACTATCTCTTCGCTGAACTAGTGCACCTATACACCTGACAAGTGTATTGGGTGTGTTGGGGACACAAAGACTTCTTGTATCTTGATTGCAGGGTTGCTTGAGAGGGATACTTTGACCACTTCCTCCCTGAGTTCGATAAACCTTGGGTGATCCACTTAAGGGAAAACTTGCTGCTATTCTACAAACCTCTGCACTTGGAGGCCCAACAACTGTCTACAAGAATAGAAGTGCGTAGACATCAACTATTTTCTGGCGCCGTTGCCGGGGAGGTAAGGTAAAAGGTACTCACATCCTCCGGTGTGAGTGCTCGAAGTTATTTCCTTTAGTTTCTGCAATTTTGTCTTTTTGTTTCTTGTTTTCACTAGTTAGGCTTAATGGAAAACAACAACAAAATTAGAGAGCTTTATAGTATTTATCTTGAGTTAGGACATGATGTGTTTGAAGAGAAAATTAAAAAACCTATGGAACTTTATTTGCATGCTAATAGCAATGTTGTTAGTATGAATTCTTTGGACACTATTATTGCTAATGCTATGGAAAAGTCTAAGCTTGGGGAAGCTAGTTTTTATGAAAATGATCTTTTTAGTTCCAGCTTTGGAAGATAGCTATTCTATTGCTTGTGATGATACTATACCTCTAATATATGATGATTGTAATGATGAATATGATATTTTTAGTCCACCTACTATTGAGGAGAAAATTAATTATGATTACAATATGCCTCCTAAAATTGTAATGATGAATATGATCTTTTTAGTTTCCCCTCTTTATGTTGAAAGTCTTGAAGTTGCACTTGTTTTGCTTTACTATGCTTGTTGCTTTGTGCTTTAATGACTTGTTTCTTTACAAGATTCCTATGCATAGGAAGTGGGTTAGACTTAAATGTGTTTTGAATTTGCCTCTTGATGCTCTCTTTTACTTCAATTCATATTTCTTATGTGAGCATCTTCTCAAATTATCATGCCTAACTTAAACGTGTTAAAGAAAAGTACTTATTGGGAGATAACCCAAAAGTTTTAGATGAGTCTTTAAATCCTTTTTATTTGCTTTTTGTGCCAAGAGTAACCTCTAATGAGAGAGAAGTAATGATTGGAAAAGTTGCTGTCTCGAAACAGATTTTTGTGCTTCACCGTAAAAATTCGTGTAAATTCTCTATACGTATTTTTGAGGCATGCATTTTTGTGCTTCTGCCCCAGGTTGTTATCTAACTTTCGTTAGTTCAACACTTTTCGATTTGAGTAACAGAAGGTCTTCGAAAAAATTGGTTTTTACTTGCTGGTATGTTTTAACAGATTTCTGCCATTATTTGCATTTGCTCTTGTTGGTTCCTTTTTGAGTTCTCTTTGGGGAATTGAGATTTTTGAGGGAAGTGCTTCAGTAGCTTGTGTTTTAATGGAAGTTTTATTGGTGTTGAAACTGAACCTAAATACTTATTATCTTGAGCGCACTAATGTTGCTAATAAAGTTTGTGTGAAATTTTGTATGAAGGAAAATTTCAGGTGTATGGAGAGAATGATGTAATGAGATGAAGAATGGACTAAAGCTCAAGCTTGGGGATGCCACCCTGTGTCACCCCAAGAATTATCCAAGAAGTATAAGTGTCAAAGCTTGGGGATGCCCAAGGCATCCCCTTCTTCATCAATTAAAATTCCAGGTTTCTTCCAAACACTTCATTTTTATTATTTCATGCATAGATGTGTTGTTCTTGGAGCGTCTTCTTTTTCGTTTTGGTTTTGGTTTTTCATTTGCTTAGTTTTCTGAATAAATTGATTGGACCCCCTCTTTCATGCATTTGTTTCCAGATGGTTTGGTTTGGATTGGAAAAGAGTAGGAAAGTTCATGCTTAAGTGGTAAAGTGAGTTTGTTTTTGACTGTGGCCCCTGCTTTGTCATGCCATGCTTGATATTTTTTTGGCTTTATGCTTAGTATTCTTTTCTGTAGCATGACTTGTTATAAACAATTGAGATTGCTTAATGTGCCTTGGAAGAATCATGCGTTGCTTTAGCATATTAAAGCATAGTATTGTGGTATTCTCCTTTGATGCTTTATTTGGGTTGACTTGGCGCACGCTCACACCATGTTATGACTAATCCAAGTCACCATAAGCCTTTATGATCCTTTAGTTTTCAACTTGTAATATCACTTTATGCTTTGATTAATGATGTTTTGTCGCTTTGCATGATTATGGCCATTATTGTTCTCTTAGTTGGTCGCTCCTAGTCTTTTGCTAGCCTCCATAACCAAGTATGAGTTCCACTCATGCATCCAACTCCTAAAACCAAGTTATTCCAAAGAGTCCACCATACCTACCTATTAGCATATGCTATTCCAAGTATATTCATGTTTTTATCTACCTTCCGAATTAAACTTGTTATGAGAAAACTAGTGATTAAAGCTCTCACGAACTTGATGGCACACTTTACTTTTATTGCCCTTAATAAACTTGAACCATTGTGTAATCTATGTTGTATATACTTGCACTTATATGTTGGGGATTAGCAGAACCATGCTGTCATGGGGAGCGCTTTCAACATTGCACTTGTACTTTGTACCTATTTGATATCATGCTCTTTTGTCTATGGATGTCGTCGGTGTGAAATGAAAGGGGAGCTTGTAAGTCCATGGAGTTATGTATGTGTGTTAGAGAAACGCCTGGGCCACCGGTCTAATCCATGCTGTCATGGTGGAAACCTACAGCGTAACCATAATGAGCTGTCTATGAAGCATTCTTCTTATAAAAAAAGAGTCAGATATTGAGAAAAAAGAGAAAAAGAAAAAAAGAGATATGAGAAAAGAGGAAAGAGAGAAAAAGGCACCATTTTCCCCTGGTAAATAAGAAGATTGCTGAGATGCTCGTTGTCTGCTTGCCTTGTCATTTTGATATGGGGATTCTTCCGTATCATCGGGCAAGGGGTACCCCGTTGGCGGTTCTCTATGATACACATGTACTTACTAAGAAAAGAACTTACCGGTAACTAAACTTGAGTAGCATGAGGAGTGGCCCTCGTATTCAAGGGACATGAGATTTCCAACTTATACTTCATCAAGCATATACACCATAGCTTGTTCACTTTAACCTTAATCACTTCAAGATGCTTATGATAGGGGCAATGAAAGCTGAAAGCTAACAAGTACCATAATTTTTGGAAGCTCTTTATGAAACTTGAATCCCTACTTCCTTCTATGAAGGCCTTTCTTTTACTTTTATGTTGAGTCTCCACCTTCTATCTTTATTCACCTACTTTGAGATCATAGTGGCCATTCTTAGTTCTATGTGCATTGTCCCGAGACTTGTTGATTGATGCATAGCTTTGATATTGCTTGTTTTAAACTATTTGTATCTAGTCACTCTTATGAACTCTGAAGGTGTCCTATGCATCTATGTTTGCTACTCTATGAGGGACAAGATGAATGTCACTATGCTATGTTTTCTTTATGTGAAACAAACAAACATCTCGCAAAGCATTATTATTCATGAATCTTTTGTTTGTGCCTTTTCATGTTGCAACATAGTTGCTATGTCTTATTGTTAGAACTTTATCTTTCATGCTATGTTGAAGTACTATGATCCTAGCTATCAATGTTTTACAAATACTTTGATCAAGTTAATGATGGTGCATGTCACCTCAAAAATTATTCTTTCTTTTTATCACTTACCTACTCGAGGACGAGCAGGAGTTAAGCTTGGGGATGTTGATACGTTGCTAATGTATCCATAATTTTTGATGTTCCATCCTTGGTTTTATCTACTTCCTTATGTTTTGTCCACACTTTGGAGTACTTTTCATATGATTTCTTGGACTAACCTATTAACAAGAGTCACAGTGCCAACTGCCTGTTTTCTGCTGTTTTTGGTTCCAGGAAAGTCAGGAAATGAATATTCTCGGAATTGGACGGGACAAAAGCCAAAGTCAGTTTTTCACCGAGGGACTCACAGAGCCAGAAGACGAGACGGAGAGGGGCCACAGGGTGGCTAAACCACCCCTAGGCACGCCCCCTGGCCGCGCCAGGGCATGGTGTGGCCCCCTGGCCGCTCACCGACCTTGCCACTTTGCCTATAAGATGCCTCCCGAGGCAAAAACCCTAAATCATCCAGCCTCCAACCACGAAAAGTTCCGCAGCGCCACTGCCACCAAAGGGGAGATTCAGGGGACAGCAAGTCTCTGTTCCATCACCTTGCCGGGACGGGGAAGTGCCCCCGGAGCCATCTCCATCGATCTCCACCACCATCTCCATCGCCGTTGCTGATTCCCATGATGATGAGGGAGTAGTTCTTCCTCAAGGCTAAGGGTTCTACCGGTAGCTATGTGTTCATCTCTCTCTATGCATGATCATACTGTGATCATGAGCTTTGTAATCAAGTAGATCTACCTTGCTACTCAAGTGCTTTAATAGATCTCTGCTCTCCCCATGTGTGTAAAAGTGACAGCGTGCACACCATGGCGGCACTTAGGCTAGAGATTACAAATACTTGTTATGAGTTATATTTGGAGTTGGATGTCTCTATGAAATTATGGTGTTTGTTGGAACCATCTAGTGCTCAAGGTGACAGTGTGGGGTTATCTAGATGGAGAAAGCGAACTTTGAGGAGTGTTGTTGTAGCCCTAACATGGATTAGAGTGTCCAACCGGAGAGTAGTTAAGAGTAGTATCATAAAGAGAAGATATTTATATGAGAGTGTTCACTAGTGAAAGTATGATCCCTAGGCCTTGTTTCTAAACATTGAAACACCATTTGCAACTAGATCTGTTACATGTTTGCTTGCTGCCATCTTTATTTCAGTTTGCCTTTAGTCTCTTCCATGCCATCAAGCTATTTTCTGGCACCGTTGTCTTATATCGATACCACTTGTATTTCACTATCTCTTCGCCGAACTAGTGCACCTATACACCTGACAAGTGTATTGGGTGTGTTGGGGACACAAAAGACTTCTTGTATCTTGATTGTAGGGTTGCTCGAGAGGGGATACCTTTGACCACTTCCTCCCCGAGTTCGATAAACCTTGGGTAAGGGAAAACTTGCTGCTGTTCTACAAACCTCTGCACTTGGAGGCCCAACAACTGTCTACAAGAATAGAAGTGCGTAGACATCAACTGCCGTCGCCGAAGAAGCCAGCCCATGCCGCAATGTCTCTCTTGTCGGTGTATAAATAGAGGCCACCTCCGCCTCAATTCACCACACCATCCCACTCCCCACTCCTACAGAACCTCCCACACCTCTCCCCGGAGCAAGGCGAGCACCACATCGCCGGACTTTAGACGGAGCCCAGCGTTGCAGAAGAAGAAGGGAGCCGTTGATTAGATCCGCCCCAGGAGCCGACACGACCACCGTTCAAACTGCCGTCGTCTACCACGTCGTTCACCCCCATCGCCGGCCCTAGCTGGAGCCCTGGCGAGCCTCACACGACCCCTACCGTCGCCGTTAGTGTTGAGTTCTTGCCGGAGCTGTTCGACGTAGGAGATGAACCTCAGTCGTTAGATCGCATTCTAATCGTAGGGCTCAGATTGAAACATACCGTTTTGGGTTAGATGAGCCACTGACTAGTGGGACCCCCTATCAGCAGCCTGCTGCGCCCGTGCAGTGCAGCTGGGCCGGCCCATTTACTTTCCCGCGCAGAGCCCAGTGACTCAAATAGTTCTTTTCCATTTTAGTTGAAACCAGTTTCTATCAGTAGATTCAAAAATCAATTCAAAGAGATTCACTGAACCAAACTGCACGATTCTAATTTTGTTAGAAAGATATTCAAATTATCTATCCAAGCCCGTTGGTTTCAAACCATTTGAAATTATAGATCACCTATAGTAAAAATAACAAGGCAAAGACTTTTCCAACTTCAAACATTTTTCAAAAATAAACCATAAATGCTTTTGAGTTGTTTCCAACTCTCAAAAATCATATTTGACAAGATCTATCTGAATATGTAAAAATATTTAGGTTTACATGCAGTGACATTGGACTAGTACCAAAAGAATGCTATATAGGCATTTCTAGTCACTTTAATTCTATTAAATGATAATCTTAAACTTTATAAAATGTGACCACCACTTTAAATCACATTCCCAAGTATTAGAATATGTGGTGATGACATGTGTCAACATGATCCCATATTTTAATTGTAGAATATTAAATCTTAAGTATTTTAAATGAGTAGAAATTAGTTTTCTAAAATAATATAAATAAGGCTAAGTCTTTATTTCATGTGATATTTGTGATGATGCTAGATCATCTAGTGTGAACCTTAGTTTGCTAAATAGAAATAGTTAAGTATTGTTTGGTGATTGTGTACCCCGTATTCATTTATAGACGATAGTACCGACCCGGGATACGAGGAGGAGTACTACCAAGAAGAAGAATAAGAAAACTTCAACCACTGCACTACTCAAGGAAAGCTAGAACTATGCAAGTTGACACTTGCAAACTTGATAACCTAAGAAAGATGCATTAGGCATGCTTGGTTATCCAACTATGATTATACTAATCCCAAGTTTTACTTGCAAGCTTTATTCTTTTACTTTACCAAAGTTCCTTACTTTTAGTTAGTGCTTTGTGAGTATTGGAAAAATAGGATAGATACCATAAAGAGTATAAAACTAGGCCTAACTAGTTATACTTAGATATCATCAAAAGGCATAACACTAGAGTTGGATAGTTACACTTGATTAGCACCCCTCATTAGTGAATACCCTCCACTTTAGTGGCTAGTGCTAAGCATAAAAGTTGGTCACTTTAGATGGGAATACTTGGTGAAAATAATTATGAAAACCTTGGAATGAGGATTCATTCTATTGAAATGTTTTGACATGTGTTGAGAAACACAAAAAGGATTTGATGATGAAAATGTTGAGGCATGAGCCTTAGCCCTTTTATAAAAACTGATGGTTGGGTTCGGATGTGATACCATTCCAATTTTACCGTACAACCACAATATCCGAATTGGGCAGGGCTTAACTGGAAGTTTATATGCCTTAGTATGGGTTCCCTCGCGGAAAGAGGTGAGCTAAGGCTACCTCGTGAATGTGAATGTCCACGTATGCAGTGTCCAGGATGGCAGATGGCCATGGCTGGGAGGCCAAGCTCATAGGAGAGGTGCCTATACTAGAGTGTGTAATTGAAAGGTTATGATTGATTATCCGCATACTAAGTATGATGATTCAGGGTTATCCCTGACGGATGTATCGAATTTTGTGGTGAAAGTGTACCACCTCTGCAGAGTGTAAAACTATTCGAATAGCCGCGTCCGCGGTCATGGACAGTTGGAGTGGCCATACTGTTCCGTCGTCATATGTTTTCAAAATGACTTGTGAATTGAACTATGACTTTGACTTGACCACAACAGGGTTGTGAACATGAAAAATAGGTTCCCACATAAGTGATTTAGAACATTAACCTAGTTTTCTTTACTTCTTAACTTAATATGAGATAAACCTGCCTTTTTGCAAATCCTACTAGAACTACCTTACTTGTTAGTGATAGTTTGCGAATACTTAAAGAGTACTCATGGCTTTGTACCTAACTATTCCCGTGGCCAGACTATGAGGAGGACTACCAGGATGATGGCAGCAGGAGGTCTACGACAACTAGGATCATCTCCCATCGTCAGTATTGCCTATGACCCTGAAGATGGAGCCCCTACTACGTTTATTTTCCGCTGCTTTGATTGTATTAAGACTGGATCATGAGATCCTTTATTTTTAAGACCTTATTATGATTTGTAATGGATGATGTATTGTGGTACCAATTCTGTTATGTCTCGCACTTTTTTTCATGAAAAAAGGAAATATGAATTTATCCATTCATTTCATTAAACCCTAGTTCGTGGTAATCCAGGGATTGCGAGGTATGGCATAACAGACATCTGGGATTAAAAATCCGGGTGTTGACAGTTCCTTAGCTTGCCTGTGATTTTTATTACCGTCAACATGATAGTGAAGTATTTAGATGATTCTTAGAGTTCTAGCCTAAGAAAATGATTTAAACTAAACTGTTTATTTGCACAGGTTGATTAGCCAGTGTAAAAAGTTGCTTTAGTGGCTTCTGCTGCCCTAGGCTGTTGCTGTGGTACGTATAGTCTTGTAGTGTGCACAGTGATGGCCCAGGTAGCATGATCTGCTGCTATGTCCCTGCCAATGGTGCATAGATTGAGGCCTTAAATTTATGTGCTTTATTTCTTAGTCTGGCCTATGATGCAAAGGCTGAGGCACATAATTTAAATAAGAGCAGATTTGGTACTGGTTTTATGTTTAACCAACTTGGTAGCTTCTGCTGCTACAAGATCTGCTGTTGTGGTGCCTCCCATATGGAGTGTGCACAACAGTAGGTCTAAGTAGCATGATCTGCTACTTTCTTTCCCTAAATACTGGATGATGAGTCTTGAATACCACTTGTATGCAAGACCGAGAGTAATTTTTCTACCCACCCAAACTATTCTTTGATCAAGTCTGATAGAAACAATGATTATAATCTGAGCGGGTGATTAACCCGAGGCTTGATATTTTATGATGTATACTTCTGGATCTTGATCCACTTCTTTTCTTCTAAGTGGAGATGATAGTGGTGTTGATGTCCTTTGAATTCACTGGTTCAGCTGCAACTTGTCCTTCTGATCTTTTACTCCTCCTCCTAGATGAATCTGCTACTGGTAATGCTAAATATTGATGTTGGTGGTGTAGCTTATGGCTGTTGAAGCATAGAGGATTTGGTGGGATTTGATGTGGTGGATGGATTAGTAAATCTAGGATGAACTGTGGTGTGGTGTTCTCTTAGCATGAAAATAGAGAGGATGGATATGGCTGTGCAGTTTGGCTAGTATGCTGTGGAGAAACTAGTATTGAGCTAGTTAGCTTCGGCTGCTTTGTTGTGAACATATGTGGTTTTAACTCTTCCTCTCTCTCACTGCTGTTGACAACACAGCATATGCATGCTATGTGTATGCTGCTTGCAAGTGGGACCCTTTCCTTGTGGATCAGCTCAACTAGATCTTTTGCTGGGTATTACTGTTTTACTTCCTACCTTTTTACTAATTTGGTGAAATTTGCCCCTTGGCCTATGAGGTTGCACTGAGGCACAATGTACTGATAAGAAAAAATCCTCTAGTTGGTGAAACTTGCCCCTCATATAAAAGGCTCAATGATGAACAGTAACAGTGCATCTCACTGTTAATTCTGAGAGCACTAATATTAATCCATAATCCTATTTCTCTTTTGTTTCTTTCTATCTTTGCTTGCTGGTATCAAGCTTAGGAAGAGAATTTTCAGAATATGAAGTTTTAGATTAGAACCTTTCTATTTTTAAGTTGTTGAAATCTTATTTTTCTATTCTTTTGTAATTTACTTTTTCATTTGTAGAAGACAATGTAATATATATTTTCTTGTAATAAAGAATTCTTTTAGTTATTTCATTTATGTAATTCAATTTTCTATTTATTTGTTTCCTGTAATTTACTTTCATTCTTTTATTGTAAAAGAACAATAATACTATATGTATATATGTAATAATAAAGATTATTATTGTAATAATTTCGTTTCAAATTCCTTTTTAGATTCAATTTTATCAATTGAATAATCAAATTTGAATTATCTTCCCCTCAAACACAAAAGATACAAGAGAGGTCATGCTGAAATCTGTCGCACTTGCTCGGATGCTTTCATCAGAATAAGAGAGATCTCGATCATTCTATAGCTTCTTTAGTTTTGTGTGAAAATTTTCCGGATTTTCTTATGCATGAATGCAATGCACAAACATGTGTCCTGTGTATTTCGAGGTGCTAATCATGGGATGTTGTAGCGTTCCTCTATAGCCAGACCGAGGAGTGATTTAAGACTCATGTGGTGCAAAATTTCTTTTTGCGGAAGTAACCAAATAAGCCAAATTCTTTCGGTTGGGTACGAGAAACGACTTGGTGGGTAACCAAGCATGCTCCAAGTGTCATCTTATTCGTGAGGATCCTCCGGATAGGGGCGGACCCAAGTAGAAGCTAGTGGGGGCCTTGGCCCCCACTCAAATTTTGGAACTTTAATATTATTTGTTCATTTTTAGTATAAAAATATTCAAAATATGTAAACTTATACAAGAAATGCTCCCACTAAAATAGTTTGCCCCTCTCAAATTATTTTCTAGGTCTGTCCCTGCCTCCGTAGATGTCCTCATACGAAGAAAGTGGCACGAAGACAAGGGAGAGAGGACACGAGAGAGGTAGGGCTAATTTTCCTTTTTATTTTTTAAAATCAAAGATTTAAAACAAGGTATCTTTAGAATGTTTGTACATATTATGATTTTTTTACGGCTGCACTCTTTTGTCTTGAGTTCTTCAAAATTATGTCCATATTGATAAATTTTGATAAACTTGTTTTTGTACTTTCAAAACGTATTTTGTAGTACCTCGGGGTTTAGTGTATATGTGCCTTGCTTTTTAGTGTATTTGTCATCCAATTTATTTTATGTACTTTGTTTTTTAGTATATTTACTCCTTGTACTTTGATTAACTTGGAAGTACGTTCACGTATATTTAGAAGTACACACTTGCTAAACTTATAAATACGTCCTCATGAACTTTTAGAGATACGCCGCTCTGCATTTTAGAAATACATTCATGTTTCTTTTGAATGTACGCCGCTGTGAATTTTCGTCCGTGTGTTGCATCTTACAAGCACGCCAACACACTTCACCTTGAAAGTACAGCCTACGTGAGAGAATGCTTCGCTTGTGACATATGTCAGCACGGGAGCGCTATGCACTGTACCAAAGGGACATCGCGATGATCGACCTTTTACTAGTGGTTTTCTTCTTGGGCCGGATTTAGTTTTCCTCTAAACATCGGCAAAGTTTATGACGACACGATTATACCATTATTTTATGCATTGTAGCTTAAACATGTTTATATGCCATCAAACTCGAACAGTACCTTTTTTTAGATATACGCTCGTTACGTGCCCGTGTGCTGCCATGGGGCTAGAAGTTTCTTACATGTCAATGGTTACTCAAACAACCTCTCCTTCCTCCCCATCTCTGCTCTCTTTACCCCTTTCTCTCTCTCATAAAACACAACATTGTAAAGACATGACAAAGGATGCATTTGTCATCCTTTTCGTTTCCCACGAGCCCTTCAACTTCACCGTTTTCACAAATATCAATGCTTTGATATTGTGCAATATAATTTTCTTACTCAAGCAATATAGAAATTGTACTTCGTTTTCATCCCACTCTTACAGTATGTTACTCGGCAGATGTGCGTCGATGTTTTCTCCAACTCTAGTAAATCAACCATAATTTTTTCCGTGGGTTATAGCCCATGAATTTGGAGGGATTGCAACAATCATCATCCCACTTTTGACAATAATAATCATAGTGGCCGTCTAGAGTTGTGAATATCTAGCAATTTTCTAAAATAATTTTGCAAGGTCTAAAGACACAAAAGAGACTCTATTTTCCTCTCATTTATTTGTTTAAGCATAGCTCGAAAGCTAAGAGTTCAACTCATAAGTTGTCCACATGATTGCTACGGAGCAATAAAAAGTTTGAGTCATAAGATCTTTTACTTGCGACCATTTGTCGACAAACACGGTTTTTTCTTTCCTCATTTTCTTGTTTTGGACAATCACCATATTTCCATGGTGGATCTAGTTCTTTCGTCATAGGCGCGTCACCAATACACTCATCTTGTATATTGTATTATACATCTCGAATGAATTCCAAAGTGCCAGTTTTGTCATGTCAATATTATTGGAGATAATGAAAAGGCACAAGTGACAACGGTAACTTGGTACTTCAAAAATCATCAGTCCTAGCACAATCCTATTGCGCCACCTAGGCCACTATATTTGACCAGTGCATTTTGTCCTCGTCTCCGACCATTGTACTCAACCTTTTTGATAGTCATGTAAATTATGAATTATGTTGATCAAAGATCGATCCCCAAACGATAAGTTGGGGTAAGATTTATTGTTGCTAAAAGTTTGTTCAGCAGTATACGAATTACATGGTGAGAATTGGCATCGATGGATTCTTATCTAATAGCAGTTTTGGTGAGATGATTTTTGAACCAACGTGCTCATTCACTTCAACATAGAGGAACAAAAATACGTGGTCAGTCTGAACTAATTTGAAGGTAGGGAATACATGTCTCCAAAATCCTTGCCACAATTATGTTTGGAACTAATGAGTTGGCTTCAAATTCAGGACAAATTTGTGTTGAGATATTTCAGACAATCGAATATTTATCTTAGAATTTAGAAAGAAAGATAAAAAAGATTAAACATGGTTTTTTATCAATTAACCCACAACATTGACAAATATATCAGTGTAAACCACAATTTCTTGCAGCGTGCACATCATCCAAGTGAAGTATCAAGGCAGAACAACTACCAGCACATATCATATCTGGAACGAGCTATCTCAGGATCTAAATACTGCAATTCCCAGCAGAATACAGGGAAAGACCCATCATCAATTTTTTTACAAACCATCCAAATTCAGTATTGGGTTTCCGTCCATCCAAAACGTGATTCAACATACCATCAAACAGGAAAGGCACCGACAGAGGACGCCAATGACCTATCCAGAACAATGTGAAGCTAAAAACAACACAAATGGCATAAGCTATGGATGAATTTTTTGTATGCTGCCTCATACATCATACTTGGGCTGTGAAATAGGAAACAATACAATGGCCTATTTGAGTATTCCAAGTCAAGGCAGTACATTCAGGCATTGGCATTGCTGTTTTAATGTACAAAGTAAGAATAGAATTTAATCACTTCATTACATTTCACCTCATGTAAACAACACAAAGATTTAGAAAAAGGTTTGCACCTCGAATAGGTCCTGCTAGAACAATATATTTCATCTCTGACCATATCTTTCTTGTTAAGGTGAATATTAGCATGTGCACCTTCACTTTGATCTTCGGAAATTTTGTCGCTAACCAGCTCTAGAACAATAACCCCCACCTCACAACAGTCCCCTAACCTTTCAGAGATGATATGTCATCTATTAAACAGCAATCCACTAATCTTTGGTTTTACATGCAGCAACGATTAGCTGATAAACAATATGCATGGAGCCGTTTTTATTCTCTCTTATATTGAACGAACCAATATCCTATAGTGCAATATAAATATTTTTTCCACTACCAGCTTTGACAAACAATCAAGACTATAATTAACTCTGAGGAAGGAACATAACCATGTAAAAAGAAGTGCTGATAAATACCCACCTTATCATTTAAGTGTAGCATGCTTGTGAGTTACTTTATTACAACCTACCTTCTCAATGAGCTTCAATGAAGGCAACACATTGACAATGTCATTCAATCTCCTAACTTTAATTGTATCACCAGTATAGGAAACAAAATTATCTTTCATTTTGATTAGTACCCCATACTCATATAGCTGCAGAACTAAATAGAGGAAATGCAAGTACTAACTTGTCATATTGGACTCCTCATGGCCTTCTCCGAGGAGGAACTATGCAACTTCATCAAGTGAGATCTCAACCTTCTCAATGTACATATGTCATACCAATTAACCATAGTTTCACATGCCACGATTCTTCAAAAGAGAAACATGGAAATACAAAATTTAATGACGGGCAAGGATGTTTGTGTTCTTAAAAAAACTTATAACAACACAAAGATGCGGCGGATGGCTGGAGGATCACGCTCATGCCAGCGCACCATCTCCCATAGAGCACGGATTCTTATTGGCCAATAAGTACAAGACTGAACCAACAGATAGATAAACTCTTTCCACTACATGCTCCACATGAGTAAACCAGAACAGATCCCACGAGACCATCCTCCAAGGAGACGCGACATTCAAGAAAGCATCTGAGTGATCTTTACATCGCATTGACTATTACACCTAATTCTGTACACAACAGCTCTCTAGTGCCTGAACAATAACCACAGTGATTATTTTTATCCAACGTGATTTCCGGTACATGCCAGACCTCCAACACTAAAGGAGAACACTCTGGACCGGACGATCCTCTTCTTCTTCACCTAAAGTTCGTGGTGGCATATAACAACCAAATACAAATCCAAACTCATTTCAAAACCATGTCTACATCTAGTTTGATGTGTAGAGCATACAACTAATAATAGAAAATGTAGTTATCAGTTTGCCACCCAAATCATTATAGATCAGTACTCATCTGTATAAAAGGGGCAGTATTAGTGTATTACACAAACGTTTTAGTGTTCGTAATTTCAACTGAGTGAATAATATATGTACCAATGGAAAATTTCAAGTTCAAAAAAAGAGAATGATCATTCAAGGTTAGTAACCAAGTTCAACAAATAATCAAGTCAAGTTTTGAAAATAAAGTGGACAATTGCAATTGTAATGGAATATGAAAATGCATGGACTAATTTATCTATAGAGTAAGTGTGGACCATTACTCTGACTCATTAGTCATGTATCTACACCCATGTCTACATCAGTTGATCTTTGAAAGAGTAGAAAATTGGCGTAAGGATAAATCCTAGACAGACCATTGCAGGAAATCTTTATTATCTCAAGTGACCACAAGCTCGCAGCCAAATAACAACATCCATCCCTATACATCACAACATAATGGTATCATAAAATTGCTTGAAACGGAATGAAACCTAGCTAGCACAAGATAACAAAAAAAAGGTTTACAGAAATCATTACTACGTACTTGAAGCTTATGTAAATTATTCATATGATTTGAGACAAAACTCTTGTATCCTTTGAAGGAAATTCTCCCGATAAGAATTGTCCTACAATATACCAAAGGTGTGTCTGTATATTATTAGGATTGATCTCATAAAAATGGTATGCTTGTCAGATGTATCTGGAACATCATCATAAGGTGGTTCCGAATGCCTGACTCTCCAACGTCAAGGCATGAATAAGCAAAAAGATTATCCATTTGTTATTTCAATGACCTCGACCAATCATCATGTAAAGAATGCATACATACCTGCAACGGAACTGAACTATTTTTGTATCCCAAACTGAAGTCCTTAGCATATCAGATCAGTCTTGAGAGGGGAAAGAGGAGAAGGGATCATGAACGCGGCTGGCGCTGGCGCGCAGCTGCCGGAGCTGCGCCGTGTAGTCACACCAGCCTAACACCACCAGCGTGGGAACGTCGTGCCACAGCCTCGTCCAGGGACGCCAGATCCATCAGTGGGAGCAGCGGCGGCCTAAGAGGAAGGCATGATCACAGAGGCTTCTTGGAGGCGTGTGGAGGCGGATGGTGCGGAGACGCGTGAAGATGAAGGGTAGGGCGAGGAACGGAGGCGCCAGACGGAGGCGTGGTTGGTTGGTCGCGCCGCCGCCGACCGAGAGGGTCATGGGGAACTGGGGATGGTGTTAGGCTGGTCCTAGTAGGAGTACCATAGCTAATATCATGCATACCATGTTGGCAAAAATCTGATGTGGCACAATAATTAATGAAAAAAGAGATGGTTATAGTATCTCAGGTAGTTACGTATCATAGCATGTAAAACTAAAAAAATCCTTATGCAAATAAATCTTGTACACAATTTTGTATTGAGATTCTATAAATCATTAAATATAGTATTGGTATGATACTACCATATGATACTATGCACTATGAAGATAGTATTATACATTAGGATCATATACTAGTAGTATGATACTACCACTATGACCAGCCTTAGGCAGCGATGATTGCCGTTTTTCTTTTGAACTTGGTTGATGGCGGTTTCTTTCGATTGCTGGAGAAGCGATGCATGATTACCAGAGACTTAATTAGCAGACACGTTATTAGCGTAGATAGGAAATACCGAGCAGGGGCGTGAAGTCAGACGAAACCAGGGACGTATCGCCGATGACGAAACCGTAGTAGAGATAGAGATAGAGATGTGTCAGACATGTGTTTGATCACTGAGGTTGCAATCATTGGCGGAACTTCACGGGGACAATCTGGTCGTCATCCCGGGCCCATGAAAAAACTCATGCTTACCCGTTACTATTTGGCTTACATGTCCAGCTAAATTTGGTTCACCCCCAGCTAAATTTCAGCACAATGTATGCCAACAATCATCACCACTACTATTAAACAGTCAAACAATATCTTTCCTACGTACTCCCCACTTACATACGTGTGCCAATCAGAAACACACGATAAGTCCAATTGATCCTAATCTAACAGCCACAATTGCTTTAAGCGGGGCCGGTGTGCACTTAGCAATTTTCGTTGCCCGACCAAACTCCACCCCAGAGGAAACAACGCACACCCACGCACACCCCATACATCACGGAGTCCTTTAATTCATTAACGTACAAAATAGGATACCGGACAATAAAAACAGAGGAAACTGACACTAAATTAGACTACAATCACGCCATAAGGATACTAGACAATAAATGCACCCTATAATCACGCACCACCACACCATCGCCTCCCTGCACGGCGACCTACACTTCACCGTCGACTGGGTGCAAGGTCTCTCCTTCACCTCCTTTGACCCCAGACGACTGGAATCCTGTCGCCTCCCTGTAGGGCGACCTGAATCTCCTACACTGCACTCTGCCTTCCTCCTACAAAATTGGGATCGAATCAAGACATGGTTTTCTGGTGACTATACTGCTCCCATGATACATCAAAAACACCTATATATATGGGAATGAATTGAGAAGATTAGGTGTGGGCACGACAGCAAAAAATAGCTCGGTAAATAGATTTTAGTCTTTCACTTGTTTCTGCATTTCTTCATATCTTCATTCATTACCTCTTTCTCTATTGGTACCATGTGCTCATAGACCCTGCCTAATATTTGATGAAAATAGATAAACCAAAATATCAGAATCAGTTCTTGCTAATATTCTATTTGCAGACTTCTCCTAGGAAATATTTGACATAATAACTGGATATGAGTATATATACACTTGTTACCGGTAATAAGAAAAAAGTAATCCAATATATCATGTACTGACTAATTTAAATAGTTGATCATAAACATTATGGAGTAATAACAATGTACCTCTGCCTCAGCCTACACCATAATACTAATAATGATTTGGAGATTTTACAGAAGCGCATATCACGGCGACGGTATGTCATCTTCCAATCACGATGATTCCCGCACCCTGTTTCAGGATATAAGTAACACTCACTCCTTGGGTAAGCATGAGCAACCTGACTTTTTAAAAATGTTGGTAATATTTTGATGACGTGCTAACTTGTGGTATGCAACAGATCCTAGAGAGTTGAAGAGGCAAAGGAACCGAGAATATTATGCCTAAAATAAAGATGATATTCTGAAAAGACGTCGTCAAGCCCGTGAAATAAAACTGGCTTCCACTACACTGCTTAATGATGAGCAAGATAGTCCACATACACCCCTGACCGTTCCCATA
The DNA here is from genome assembly GCA_910589775.1 of Avena eriantha. NCBI lineage: Eukaryota > Viridiplantae > Streptophyta > Magnoliopsida > Poales > Poaceae > Avena > Avena eriantha. The sequence continues at coordinate 555,369,975 of OU342743.1, forward strand.
TGTAAGAATGAACTTCAACTTCATGCTTTTAAGATTGTCTGGGCACTAATGGCTTAATTTAATGATCCGCTTCGTGATTTATATATGCTTTAAGCTCATGATGCTACGCCATCTGCCGCTCCCAATGGGAAGAATACCATATTTCGAGACATCACTAACACTTACAACTCAAGTAATATGGGATGAATATATGATCTCACTGAACACTTATCGATGGGGAAATATTCTTAGTTGATTGTATCATGTATGTAGATCCTAATGAACTGAAGAGGCAATTAGAGAGGGAACGGTATTCACAAAATAGGGAAGATATATTAAAGAAACAACGTCAAGCTTATAGTCAGAAAAAAATGGCTTCTGCTTCCACCGAAGTCAACGGACAGGGAAATGAAACACAAACAACGGTGTCCATAACCATTGGTAATGATGCCCAACTAATGCATTTACTCCTACTTATATTTATCTAATACTAAATTTCTTTTTCATCTGCGCAAATCCTAAAGAAATAAGGAGACAAAGAGATAGGGAGCGGCATGCACAAAATAGAGATGAAATATTAAAACGACAACGCCAGTTCTGTGAACTGAAAAAAGCTTCTAATGTCCTTCATAGTAAGTTTGTCACTGCGACACCCACACCAGCTACAGGACTATCCGTTTTCACCCAACTATAAACTATAACATGTCTAGGTAATGTCTATGAAATTCCAAACATTAATAAATCTTAGCAGCTTTCGTTTGTATCTTACCGTGATTACTATGAATGCAACCAAAATCCGGTGTCTCCGGTGTCTCCGGGCCGGAGACTTTGGCAGGCCGGAGACTCCGGTGTGCGCAGACCGGAGACTCCGGTCTGAGCAGCTCCAGCAGCGTTTGGTTCACGTTCCGCTCCTTGTCCACCATCCTTGAGTGCTTGGTGATGTGTCGAGGCTTTGTACCTGATGATGCATAGGGTAGTTGCATGAAGTAGCATACCATCCAAGGAGGTATCGAATTGGCACGAGGAGAGGAGCGAGTTCACCTTATCTTGTAGCAGTTTGGCTCGGGCACGAGTCATGGGTCCACTTGGGGGACTTGTTGGTGTAGATGTAGAAGCATCCGTAGGACGGGCTGCATCAAGACATCTCTTTCATTCATGGCCTCGCAGATCAGCGAGTCCACGTTGATTTTCCATGGCCAGTCTAATTACCTTGGCGGAATACTCCATCTCAGCCATAGACTACTCCAGCTCTTAGGCATTTGACTCGTCTATGACTCCGCCCGCTGCGATGACTTCACTGCATCAACTTTTTATGGCTAAACACCTCACCATTCCGTCACAGACTCGCTCGCGCCTATCACGGACTCGCCGTATTCGGGGACTCTCCTCACCCATCGGAAACCCACCATTATGGAGTCGCCCCTCACAGGCTAGCCATGCTACCGGCTAAACGCCGCATGCTTTGCCTTGCTATTTCAATATTTAAATTGTGGAGTAGATAAATAACTTGAACCTTCTAATTAAATATCGGATCTCGATTCCGCTTAATATTGTTAATTGCATCGCACTTGCCATGTCATGCATCATATCATAAACATGCCAGATCTGCCACCATATAATTAAATATTGCATCGGGTATTCTTTCTAGTGTTTGCTTCTTCACCAGATAGAACAATGAGTGGTTGCGAGTTATGATGAGCCTTAGGTCACCAATTTTGTCTGACAGGTGAGCATTCTCCCCTTTCTACCTATTTTGCATTTATAGTCATTACTTCCTTCTGTTGATCTATTGTTATCCTTATTATCGATGCTCTAGTGATGTTCCCTTTATTTACCTGCTCCACTATATTGCCTTGGTTATCCTATTACATGTTGCTTGAGTAGCTAGGTTGGACTTGCGAGTCGTAGTGCATGTTTAGGCTGTTGCCCGCTCTCATACAGGTGAACCGTGATATCTTGATATGGTTGATGCCATGATAATTAAATTTGTGATGCTGGTTATGGTTATGGTTTCACCTAATGATAAGGCCATGGAAGGGACCACCATTGGGAACTGCTTGAGCCGATCTAGGACCCATTCGTTCCACGATACCAGTTCTGAGTTGATCGCGCTAACCAAACGCGGGGTCTCTGGGATCTCCTCAACTACCGGTGCTATTCGTATATTGAGGGTTACAAAATTGCTTTCCATTTGGTACATACACACAATATATCTTCGAACATGGGTGAGTTGGATATGTCTTTGGACTTGATATTTGGTGGAGTACCATGGCTTGCATTGCATAAAATCAGGATACCGTGCCGGAGGTAGGATGGAGCTTGACAAGTTATCATCCGATCATTGACCGACCGTAGACTCAAACGCTGTGCCACCTAGAGAATTAGTTGTATCTCTTGTGTGGGTCAAACACAGTAGGTGATACCTCTGGATATGCGTTTATTTATGGGACAGTTCTTGTTGTGAGATTCGGACGGCACGCGTAATATGTTGCCTAAAGGGTTGAACATATATTTGGATACAGTAGTGCACCCCTGCAGGGTAAATCTTTTTGAGAAGCTGTGTGTCCATGGTTATGAACGCCTCAGGAGTACGGTGTGATGATCATAGACAACTCCACTAATGTTTTGCCTCTAATAACATGACTAGTAATTAGCCTTATCAACTAAACAACTGCTTAACTAAAATTTCCCATCGTGTGTGTTCCGCAAGAGGACTTCCTCGACTGGTCTTTGAGGGGGAAATCTTCAGATAGGTTATGCCTGGTGTTATATTACTGTTACCGTATAACGCTCTCTTATCCCACTCTAGTAGCCGAAGTTGTAGCATGTCTCTATAAGTTAAACACTAGAAGCTTTGCTGCCACTGAGCCCACCATACCTTTGTAGGCGAGGACCTCCGAATTCTAGCCTCGCCGTGTACTGGCCTCAGTACTGACCGCCCTCTTTCTGTATTCCTTTGCCCTTTGCCGGTACCCTTTGGCTTTGATAGGTATGTGATTGACGATGTTAACAAGGTTACCATTCGGGCTTGGACTGGGCAGGGTTATGGACACCGCTTGGTTATTATTCAGGACTCTTAGTCCCATTTGGATCTTGTTCGTGCTCGAACACTATTTTTCTTTCTTCTTGAGTTGTACCTTTGAATAGTATCATTTGTATTCTTGACTCATTGACTCATTGGTGTATATATAAGATTTTGTGGACTCTATTGTAAACTATTGTGATGTAATTACCTGTAATAAAATCTCACCCGCATGAAAGTGTCTGGTGGGCGTCTTCGAATCGCTTCTATGCGGATTTTGGCGGGAGATGTTGAGATCTGCATAGACTCAATTTGGGGGTGTTACACCAAGACCCAACTGGCCACCCCCTCTCTCTCCTCCCTTTTGGTCTTTCCCTCATGGGCCCTTTCCTCTAGGGAATTTGGCCCAATTACGTATTTAACCATTTTAATCCCTTTTCTTTTTTAAAATAAATATAAATAAATAATTAAATCATTATTTAATATTCACTTATATATTATTCAATCCCATGGATATGGAACTCCTTCCACCCCACTCCGAACATCCTCCGAACTTTTCGAAACCCTTCTGGTTTTCTCTCTTTCTATTCTTCGGTGATTCTGACAATACCAAAACAATCTCCGAGCATCATCAAGCCCTTAAGTGTGATACCCCATGGTTCTGGAACACTCCAAACATGGTCGAGACCCCTCTCGTACCAATAATCATTAGCGGGACCTGGATGCCCATGATGACCCCTGTGCATTCCATGTAATATTTGTCGTTGAACCATGAACATAGTATGCTGTTCCTTTTGTCTCTTCGATACTTGCATTGTATGAGATCTGATCAATGACATCACCATATCGTTTTCAATCTCGTTACCGATAAATTCTACTTAACTCATTCTGTCAAGTGATTTCCCCGTGACCTAGTCACACGCTGCGCAGCTGTTGGATATAACTTCTCCATGTGGGCCCTTGAGTATCTTTCCATCACACGGATGCACAAATCTTGCTCTTGACACATATACCTCTACATGCCCCTTCGAATACCTGAACACACATTTATGATCACCATTTCACCGAGTGACGTTTGATGCTATCTACGCAAACTCGGGTGACAATGATTGATATGGTATGACGGTCTAAGGAACAAGACAACATGGTTCCTAATCATCGCAAATTGAACTTCGTGACATGATCGTGTCATGATGCTTAGATAGGGTATGTTCATAATCTCATTCTCTCAATGAGGTGACTCCATTGTCAACTGACATAAATGCCACATGATCAGAAAACCTTGATCATCTATTGACCAATGAACCAGCGACTAGAGATTCACCAGAAACTACTGGTTGTTTACATATCACACGTGTATTGACATTTCCTTTCAATATAATTATAGCATGATATAAAACCTAATTATACAATTTATGAAATATGATAATAATCCATATTACTACCTCCGTTCCAAGGCTAAAGGCATATAATTTTTTGAAGAAGTCAAACTATGTAAAGTTTGAACAATTTTTTTAGAAAAAAATATTAATATTTACAAAATGAAATATATACCCTTGGATACATCATGAAACATATTTTCACGTGGTATCTTTATAATATCATAGTTCTTGATAGTTTTTTCAAAAAGTTTGGTCAAACTTTAAGTAGCTTGACTTTAAAAAAAATTATACGCCTTAAGCCTTGGGACGGAGGGAGTATTATTTGTCTCTAGGGCATATTTCCAACAAGATATTCATCAATTTCCATTTTATCTATAACTTCAGGAAGATTATCATTCTCAACTAGTTTCTTTCTAACTTATCGTTGGGAGTCTCAATAAATACAGAAACAATACTAGTAATGTTAACTTCTTCTTCTGGCTCTTGTTCATATTCTTCAAACTCCTCAATAGTTGGCATATGATAAAATTTAGATAAATGGAAATTCATTTTATCCTTGCGAAACTTGAGAGATATTGTCTCCTTCTTGCAATCAATGTTTGCCCCCGCAGTGTTCAGAAAGGTTATTTCAAAAATAATAGGATAATAAACGTCAGTAGTCATATCAACAAGTACAAAATTAGTAGGGTACTTGTAAGGTCCAATACAAATTGGAACATCTCTAATTATTCCCACAGGGATTCTAAGTGTCTTATCCGCTAGCATAATTGTCATATTAGTATCATCTAATTTAGTTGGGTTGAGTTCATTTTGTTTTTAGGTAAAAATTATAAGGGATTACATTAATAGCTGTTCTAATATCATAGAGGGCATAGTAAGAAGATTCACCAAAGGTGCAAGGAAGAATAGGTTTACCAACATCTTGAGCTTTTACCTTCCCTTCAATGAATTGAGAAGGTTCGGTGTAGATCGATTGCATTGCAATGTGCAAACATGGTTAATATATGTTCTTTAGTTGCCTCACCCGTTGCTTGCATGCATTCTTGATTAATTTCTTCTATTTTTGCCTCATCCTCTAGCTTCTTGAGGAACATTCTTTCCTCTTCCAGCTGTTCTTCAATTGTTGGGCTACCATATGTTTTCTCGCCATTCTCGGAAAAGGAAGGGGTTCAACATAAGGTGCTTTTTATTTAATGTCTCTACAGGGGACACAATTTTGATCTCAACATCTTCAACTTTCTTGGGTGGTGGAGTATATTGAAGCCAATATTTCTTTGGAGCTTCAGTGTGTTCTATAAAAGACTGAAGGATTTGTAGAATAATGTCATCATCAAGTTTAAGTTCATTAGCAGTTTCCTTAACCTTACCAGTTTCCTTATAATCATTGAGACAATCATATTCAATTTATATCCCTCCTTCGCCACCTAAATCAAATCCCCAAGTTTCTCTATTGCGACGAATTCATTTTAAGAGTTCCCAAGCTTTACTCTTGATTAAGTCCCCGTAGAAAATATGTAAAACGTACCATTCAGGTAAATCATGATGGGGACATCTATTAAGAATGGATTTATACCCTTTAAAGGCTCTTACCAAACTTTCTCCTATGTTGTTCTTAAAATTTGTGATTGCCCTCCTTACTTCAGCAGTCTTTACTTTAGAAAAGAATCAAAATACGAGATTTTCCCAAGTGTCTATTTTCTCTACAGGGCAAATTCTATACGAAGCTAAATCAGTGTTGGTTAGAGATTGTCTAAACAATTTAAGTTTCAACTCATCATCAGAATAGCCTCTCAATTTGAGTGTCCAACATAACTCAGTAAAATGCATTACATGAGTGTAAGGATCCTCATCTGGATCATCTCCTGCAAAAAAAATTCTTCTTAATAATAGCGATAAAACAAGGGTTAACCTCATATTCTGGTTCGCTCCCACTCGAGAATTTCTTAACGAATCCCTTATTAAACTTCCCAATGTATTTAGTTGCATCAAACTGATTCATCAGTCCGAGTGCAGTCATGGTGCTCACCTGAAACTAGTAAACAACTTTAGTAAAACAACTAGCACAGTGGCCTGCGCAACTACGCATGCAACATCTTCGATACTTTTTGAAATGTAATATTTTTTTGGGGTGTATTGTAGATGTTAAATATTAAGTTTTTGTTGTCATGATATTTTATTTTATAATTTTAGTACATAGAATTTTTATAATAGAGGTTGATTTACATGTGGAATCACAAACCTCTAGGATTTCTATTCTAAAATTAATGTCATAAATTCATTGAAACCAATATTAGGAAAGACTGTGTCTATCATCATCATGACACACATGTAATTTATAAAAAGAATCCGTGTACTTTTGTCAACATCCGGATTTTTAATCCAAGAGGCCTGTTATGCCATACATCACAATCCCAGGATTACCATTTTTGCGAGACATAACAGAATTGGTACCACAATACATCATCCATTACAAACCATAATAAAGATCTTACAAATAAAGGATCTCATGATCCAGTCTTAATACAATCAAAGCAGCGGAAAGTAACCGTAGTAGGGGCTCCATATTTAAGGTCACAGGTAATACTGACGATGGGAGATGATCCTAGTTGTCATAGACCTCTTGCTGTCCATCTTCCTGATAGTCTGGCCACGGGAATAGCCAGGGACAAAGCCATGAGTACTCTTTAAGTACTCACAAACTAGAACTAACAAGTAAAGTAGTTTTAGTAGGAATCTTAAGCTCTAGGTTTATTTGCAAAAAGCCAGGTTTATTTCATAAGGGTTCAAAAGTAAAGAATCTAATTTAATCACTTAAGGGGGAACCTAGTTTTCATATCCACACCGTGTTGTGGTCAAGTCAAGGTCATAGTTCAATTCACAAGTCATTTTGAAAACATCTGACAACGGAACAGTATGGCCACTCCAACTATCCATGACCGCGGATGCGGCTATTCGAATAGTTTTACACTCTGAAGAGATGGTACACTTTCACCACAAAATTCGATACATCCGTCAGGGATAACCCTGAATCATCATACTTAGTATGCGGAAAATCAATCATAACCTTTCAATTACACACTCTAGTATAGGCACCTCCCCTATGAGCTTGGCCTCCTAGCCATGGCCATCTGCCATCATGGGCACTGCATAGGTGGACATTCACATTCACGAGGTAGCCTCAGCTCAACCTCTTTCCGCAAGGGAACCCATACTGTCGTGGAAATGGCCACGGCAGTCGCTGCAGTAGGCAGCGATTGATTGAATCAGGGGCGAGAGCTGGCGACCATCTGCGGTGTGAGATGGGGGTGGATGCATATGGGTTTACCCAGGTTCGCCCCCCGGAGGGTAAAGACCTACTCCTGCTAGATTAGATTATTAGAGAGCGACTTACAGGGGTTGCGAGCTCGGCGTCTAAGCAGCGAGTCGCTTGAAGGGGTGTATGATGGAACGTAAGTCCTCATGATACCCTAGGGAGGTTTATATATGAGGCACCCCGCTAGGGTTTACAAGTTACAACTGAATAAGATATGGATTCAGAGGCTTTGACCTAATCCGACTAGGCTTCTGGTACACTTCTGGGCCTCCAGTCTCTAGTCGTCGGGCCTTCCCCTTAGTCGCATTCCAGTCACCGTCCTACAGGCCCACTAGTGAGACCTTTTGGCCCAATCAGAATGTCTCGCTGGGCATACCCCATTCGGCATATCCCCATCAGTAGTCCCCGAGGCCATTGTTGAATCAGACGCAGGTGGTCATTTGGCAGTTGGAGTAGGCGAGCCCAATTTGGACGCCCAGTCGAATCAGCGATGGACTCCACTGAAACCAAGGAAAATTTCCCCAGGCTCCCAGTCACTTCTCCAGCGAATGTCACGGCTGCCAAGTCGCTGCTTCGGCGAGTGTACATGGCCGGTTGCCAGTGAGTGGAACGGAGGAGTTGGATCGTCAATTTGGTCAAACTATCCGTTAGATATTACAACAGTAAATTCAGCGTAATTACCGTAGATAACGGCTATCCCGAATCTGGCGGGTAGCCCCCCTTATAAGGGGAGTGACGAATTAGCCTCGTAGATCCTTCCCTGCATTCTTCATTCTCGCGCATTCATTTTTCCTGTCTTCCTTCGATTCGGTCCTTTCACACCGAGCGACCTCACATCCTTCCCAATGGCACCTCCAAAAGGTTCATGGGGGAAATCCAAGTGCACCATGGCCTAGCTCAAATCCTTCGAGGATGCCGGAGTTCTCCACAAGGGGAACTGGCGGGTTCCCGCTCCCTCCGAGACCGAGCCGAAGCCGCGAGCTGGCGAGTTCATTTGCTTCCCCAGCCACCTAAAAAGGGGTTTGGGGTTTCCCACCTCACTCTTCTTTCGGCGCTTCTACGCGTATTATGCAATCAAGCCGTCAGATCTTGGTCCGCACAACATCGAGCAGCTGGCGATCTTCGTCGCCTTCTACGAATGCTACCTTGGCTGCAGGCCGTATTTCCTGCTGTGGCTGGAGCTCTTCCACGGCCGCATCGGGCGCGAGGCGTCTGACGGCTTGATGCTGGCGGCCGGCAGCGTCACGTTCCAATTGAAGCCGAAGGCCAACTTTATCAAGCTCCTTCTGCCGAAGAAGGCCGCGACCGAGTGGAAGAAAAGCTGGTTCTACGTGAAGGAGTCCACTGCCTCCGGCGAAGTGGCACTTCCCGAGTTCGTCGCCGAAAGAATCGAGCCTTGCCGCCTGGCATCGAAGAAGCTCCCCAAAGAATAGAGGATGGCCGTCGCGGAGATGATGGACCAGATCCAGAGGTTGAAGGACCAGGGGTTGTCTTCGATCAAACCTCTACAACTGCTGGCTCGGGAGGCACCTGGTTCCGCTAGCGGCTCGGCCGCATTGGATGTATGAGTATAGCGGGAAACACGTTCCCTCCCGGACCAGCAAGGAGTCGTGGGAGACCGAAGATTACAAGGTCGCCCTGAGAAGATCACCGATGCGGAATTCACGACCGCATCGGTCGGGTTCGCCCGTATACTCCTGTGAAGAACGAAGCCCCCACAGTAAGTTTTCCTTCTAGTCGCAATCTCTGCAATGTAACTCACAGTCGCATCGTTCGATACTCATTGGTGGTTGTTCTCAGTTGTTCTAGGTGCTGGAGGGTTGGCTCCATCCGCTTGACGAAGAGGTTCCTCGGGAGCTCGAAGAGGCCTCCGGGGGAGATTCCTCTGAAAACGACGACGAGGAGGAGGAGGTTCCTCCCCAGCGCCTGCGGCTCGCAAGACCCGCATGCAGAAGCAGCGCGAGTTCGAGGCGAGTCGTAACCTCGATGAACATGAAGGTGGCGATGAGATCATGCAGGAGCACACGTCTTGGCGCACAACCACGCCAGCGAGGCCCACGCGCAAACCAAAGTCACCGGCGAAGAAGCTAGCGTCGCTGCCAAGGTCGTCGGTGGTGTTTGAGTCTGATGTCGACTCCGATGATGATGATGCCCCCGACTCTTCGCACAAGATCCCGGAGGATGCGATTCCAATGAAGGGATTGGGGGACGAGGACATCGAGGCGGCGGTATAAATTCCTCTAGCGGTGATTGCGCCTGAAGCTTCGAGGGCGCCAAGCCAAGAGGTGGCTGAGGACGCGGCGTCGAAATCGCCGCAACCTTGAAGGGCGGCCGCGTCTTCGGAGCCGGAAATTCCGGCGACCACGGCTTCGTCATCAAGGAAGCCTGTGGTGTCATGGGCTTCAGATGTCTTTGAGAGGGGTCTCACGCGCAAGCTGGGGCCGGAACTAGACAAGCCCGCCCACATCAGCACCGGGCTGCACATTCTCCCAGTCGCCAAGTAAGTATTGACTTCTCCATTCCAAGTCGCGTCTCGTTTTCGTGCTATCCCTATGTTGACTTTGGAGGTTTTGGCAAGTCTGGAGCCAAGAAGATTGGTCGCCCTTCAGTGGCGAAGATTCCGCCGGTCACCACCACTAGAGAGGGCGATCTCCCCAATAAGAGGAAATCTGTTGAGGATGCAGCGACTGTGGAGGGCGCGAAGAGGCAGAAAGGTGGTGCCGACGATGTCGTGGCGATGGATAGCGCCAAGGAGTGCGATCTCGCTGCAGTCGTCGAAGAAGTGGTAGCGGCGCGGTCGGAGCCAGTCATGGTCGCTCCTGCGACAGAAGCGCCGACTCCGGCGACCAGTGCCCCGTCTAGGGCGTCGACAATGTTCCCATGCTTCATGGCGAGGGGGTTTTCAGGCGTGGCGGGCAACTAGTCTCCAAAGATCCCGGATATCGTTGATGAAGATGTTGGGTCCCATCGTGGGCGCACCTCCTTCACGGTCCCGTCGACTGATGTCGGAGAGCTCCACAAGATGCTTGGCGCCGCCATTCAGGTACGTCCGGTCCCCGAGTGTCTAGCTGCTGAATTTCAGCGGCTAGGCACTGAGTTTGTTCTACTCTCCAGTCCCCGAGTTCCTAGTCGCTGAATTTCAGTGGCTAGGCAGTGAATTTCTTCTACTCTCCAGTCCCCGAGTTCCTAGTCGCTGAATTTCAGCGGCTAGGAACTAAATATTGTTTTCGGTAAGTACTAAGTTTTGTTACTCTTGCAGGGTTTGAAGAGGGAGTCGACCGATCGATAGGCCGCGAAGGAGCGTCTGGAGAGGGATCTGCGCGTGGCGCAGGAAGCAAACCAGCGACTCCAGGAGACTGTTGGTAAGTATTTGATTCGTTTTTCGGCTATGAACTATTGGTGTGCTGGTCGTGTTGATGATTTGTCTCTTTTATTTTCAGATGGTCTTCCAGCTGCGATTTCCAAGGCCCGTGAGGGGTATGTTCCAGTTGCCGAGCTAGACGCGGCAAACGGGTGAATCGCCTCGCTAACCCAGGAGTTGGAGGAGGCGAAAGTGGCCTCAATTTCTTCTGAGGATTGAGCGAAGGCTACAGTCGCTGCAACTGAAGACGAGCGCAAGGCCGTGGACTTGATCATCATGGGGCTACAAAATGATCACGCCGCCCTGGAGAAGCACGTCATCGAGAACTGCCACAAGCTTCTTGGTGAGTCTCCGTTTTTGCTTAACACGTTTGGCGAGTCCCCGAGTAGGGAGATCCATAGTGTCACTGACGTCTGATGTTGCAGCTGTGATAGGGCAAAGTGACTCGGTGGTTCAGACCTTCAACACCTCGTAGTGCGTGACTGCCGTGGTGAACGCGGCCACCACCTCGGCATTGTGCGTCCAAGCAGTCCTTCAAGGGATGTCCCCCACCGAGGTTATTCCTAGGGGACTTACAGAAGTGTGGCGCTATCTAGAGGAGGTGCCCGGCGTCATGGAGTGGATGGCACGCTCGGCTTTCAGGCGCGGGGCCACCACGACATTGAGCCTGGGTGTCGCCCACTTCCCCAATGATTTTGACCTCGACGACGTCACCAGCGGCTACCCTTCGGCGACTGGCACGGTGGAGATGTCAGAGGTGATGAAGCTAACTGCCAAGGCCGCCCCTTTTGCTGATCGGGTGTTGGCGATGGGGTCCTTCTGCCATACCAGGAGACGGTATTGGCGCCTAGCGACCCCGAGCCGGAGCATCGCGACATGAAGTCGGAGCAACCCTTCCGGTCGGCATTGTCGAAGTCGCTAACGACCTACCCAACGAACCCATGTCAGCCTTTTGTTCGTGTCAAGGGTGGTGGGGATGCTTCTTCATCAGGGCCTGCAAAATAGATAGTATCGTTGGGCAGTTTGTAATATATGCCAAGTGGCGACTTTTGTAATATGAACAATATTTTGAGTAAGAGGAGTCAATTGACTCGCAATGTGACTGTGATTGTGTGGTGTATTTATTTTTGCTTGAGCGAGTCCCCGAGCGCGTCCGCCCTTTAATGGGGTATAACTCGATTGTATACATATGTGTTTTCTTTTATGGTGTTTTGCTTGTCCCTTGCGCCTCCTGAAGGGGCGAGTCCTCGAGCGCAAGTGGGTTTGTTTGTAGGCGAGTCCCCGATCATGGTACTTAGCCATTTTGGGTGCGTGCCTGTTGTAAGTTGCTAATGCATTGTTTGTAACGCGCCTCCTTGATACGTCCATTTTGCATCACTATTCTATATCATAATTCACTATTATTCATTGATATATTTCGTATTGAGAGGTGATACTTATGTTATTTCATCTGTTTTTGCATGGTTGATGACTTTTGGAGCATGGACCGCTACAGTCAGGATTCTGATGGAAAATGTGCTGTTTGGAGGCAGAATTCAGGAAGATCAGAAAATCCGGGAAAATATACGGAAAATCCTATTTTTTCAGAAGACGAAGGAAGCCAGAACGGGGGCTAGAGATGGGCCACAAGGGGCCCACACCACCCTTGGCGCGGGCAGCCCTAGGCCACGCAAAAAGGTGGTGTGGCCGCCCTGGCCCACTCCAGGCTCTCCCCTCTAGCGTATATCATCCTTCCAAAACCCTAAGACTCAGGGAGCGACCACAAAAAGATTCCTCCACCTCTGCGGGGCAGAAAACACCGAGAGAGAAAGATCTCTCCGGTAGACAGATTTCTGCCGAGGGAATTCCTTCCCGAAGAGGGGAGATCGTCGCCATCAACACCATCATCAAGCTGGACTTCATCGGGATCATCATCATCATCACCACCATCATCACCATCAGCACCCTCATCACCATCTCCATATTGCTGTAACAATTGCGTTGAATCTTGCATAGTTCATAGGGGAAACTTTCCCGGTGTTGATTACTCTTTGTAGTTGATGCTATTGAGTGAACCGTTGAATTATTGTTTATGTTCAAATTGTTATACATCATTATTCCATCTCTAATCATGATCCATATGATGTCTTGTGAGTAGTTCGTTTTGTTCTTGAGGACATGGGAGAAGTCATGTTGTTAGTAGTGGAATTGTGTTGAGAAAGATTCAATAGTTTGATATTTAAGTTGTGGTGTACTTTTTCTAGTGGTGTCATGTGAACGTCGACTACATGACACTTCACCTATATGGGCCTAGGGGAATGCATTGTGTATTTGGCTACTAATCGTAGGGGTTGCCGGAGTGATAGAAACCTAAAGCCCCGTTAGGAAACCATTGCACAAGGGACGTAAGGGTCTTAGAGTTTAAAGCTGTGGTTAGGATTCTACCTTAATTACTTTCTTGTACTTACGGATGTTTGCAAGGGGTATAATCACAAGTATGTATTAGTCCTAGGAAGGTCGGTACATTAGCACAGGTTCACCCACACAACACTTAGCAAGCTAAAGAAGATTGATCAACTATATGAAGCGAAAGCAATTGACAGTCTTCCCATGTGTCCTCGAGAACGTTTGGTCATCTTAAGTAATACAACCGGCTTGTCCTTTGCTGTATAAAGGATTGTGCCACTTGCTGCATTTATTCCTACTGTCTTTTATTTACTCGTACTTTGTTTACTTGCTTTATCAAAAACCCCTAAAAATCCGTTTGCTAAGTATTTGTAGAGAATTCCTGATCCATACCACTAGCCAGCACCTTCTGCTCCTCGTTTGGTTCGACACTCTTACTTATCGAAAATACTGCGATACACCCCCTATACTTGTGGGTCATCAAGACTATTTTCTGGCGCCGTTGCCGGGGAGTGAAGCGCTATTAGAGAGTGGAACTGGTAAAGGAAACTTCTACTATGAGTATTGTTTACTACTGCTAGTTGCTTTATTTTTGTTATGGATAATTCGCTGAGTTTCTTATTTGGTAATGCTACTACCACTGCTAAGGTAGTAGATAAACCACCACCTGCTGAGAATGATGTTTTTAAAATACCTACAAGAATTATTGATCGTGTTATGGATAACTACTATGTTGGGGATGGAACTGTCCATCCCGGTGATCATTTGCTCTTTATACACGAATTATGCGGGTTGTTCAAGTGTGAAGGTATTACTACAAATCAAGTTAAGAAGAAGTTATTCTCATTGTCGCTGAAAGGAAGTGCTGAGGAATGGTATAAGCTGCTGAAGAATGGTCAAGCTCTGGAATGGGAGGAAAGAGTGCCTCTCTTTTATTCAAAGTTTTATCCTCCTAGTGAGATTCATAAAGATCGGAATCAAATATACAACTTTTTGCCTCTTGATGGAGAGATTACAGCTCAAGCTTGGGGGAGATTGAAGTTACTAATGCTCAAATGTCCCATTCATGAGCTCCCCAACAATATTATTATCAATAACTTTTATGCAAGGCTCCCTCTACATGACAAGGATTTATTGGATGCTTTTTGTGCTGGATCATTCACTCGCATGGAAGAAGAAGCTAAATGGGATCTTCTGGACCGTATTCAAGACAATGCTGAAGCTTGGGAGAATGACAAAGGTAGAAAGTCAGGTATAAATTATGATTATGAATGCATTGAATCTTTTATGGGAACTGACGACTTTCAAAATATTAAAAATGCTTATGGTCTTGATTTGCAAGTTATTATGAATTCCTTTAGTGCTTTTGCTTCCTATATCGAAATTCCAAAAAGGGGATGGAATAAATCCCATGCACCTTACAAAGATATTGTTGACTGTGTTCCTATTGGGAGTGTTGAGTATTGCATTATTGATCCCATCTTACCTGAACCTTATACCGAGAAGATTCCCTTCCCAGAGAAGGTAAAGGATCATCCTATGATAACTAATGTAATCACCAAAAGTGAAAAGAGAACTGTAAAACCCGATGAACAAATAAACGTTGAACCTATGGTAGAAATTGTGAAAGACCTTGTCACTAAAATCATAGAAGATGGACACATAGTATTTTGTGAGGATGCTTCTAATGTTTTTTCACATCCTAATAGAACTAAAAAAGCTAGTGTTCCTGTGCTTTCTGTTAGAATTGTTGATCATTGCTATTATGGTTTATGTGATATTGGTGCAAGTTCCAGTGTTATTCCTTATGAGCTTTACAGAGAAATTATGCATGAAATGAGTCCTTGCGAGTTGGAAGAGATTGATGTGGTTATTCACCTTGCTAATAGAGAGACCATCTCTCCAATTGGTATTGTGCGAGATGTGGAAGTTCTTTCTGGTAAGATTAAGTACCCTGCTGATTTTCTAGTACTCGGTTCAGCTGCTAGTAAAACTTATCCTATTATTTTTGGTAGATATTTCTTGTGTACTTGTGTAGCCATTATAGATTGCAAAAGGGAGAAAATCTTGACTAAGTTTGCTGGGGAATCTTATGAGTTTAATTTCTCGAAATTTGCTAAAGAACCTTGTGAAGAGGAAACCCATAATGAGGATTTTAGAGTTGAACAACTTGCTTCTATTTCTCTTGCTCCTAACAATGCTTTGCAGCAATTTATGGAAGATCATGAAAGTGAAATCTTCATGGAAGAAAGGAATGAGATTGACAGGATTCTCCGTGATCAGCCTAAGATGCTTAAGCATAACTTGCCTGTAGAAGACTTGGGTACCACATTGCCACCTAAAAAGGATCCGGTTTTCGATCTAAAACCTCTCCCTGATGATCTTAAATATTCTTATATTGATGATAAAAAGATATATCCTGTTATTATTAGCGCTAAACTTTCAGGAAAGGAAGAAGAAAGGCTATTGGAGGTTTTGAGGAAACACCGAGGAGCTATGGGCTATACTCTGGATGATTTAAAAGGGATTTCACCCACTATATGTCAGCATTCTATCAACATAGAACCAGATGCAAAGCCGGTAGTAGAGCACCAACGACGTTTAAATCCTAGGATGAAGGAAGTGGTAAGGAATGAGGTATTGAAACTCCTTGATGCTAGTATTGTTTACCCTATTGCTGATAGTGAATGGGTTAGTCCTGTTCATTGTGTTCCTAAAAAGGGAGGTATTACCGTTGTTCCTAATGATAATGATGAGCTTATTCCTCAAAGAATAGTAGTAGGCTATAGGATGTGCATCGATTTTAGGAAAGTTAATAAAGTTACTAAGAAAGATCACTACCCGCTTCCTTTCATTGATCAAATGTTCGAAAGGTTGTCTAAAAAGACCCATTTTTGTTTTCTTGATGGTTATTATGGTTTCTCTCAAATTGCTGTTAAACAACAAGATCAATAAAAAACTACTTTTACTTGCCCTTACGGAACTTATGCTTATAGACGTATGCCTTTTGGTTTATGTAATGCTCCTGCTACTTTTCAAAGGTGCATGTCTGCTATCTTTCATGGTTTTTGTGAGGAAATCGTAGAAGTGTTCATGGATGACTTTTCTGTCTATGGAACTTCTTTTGATAATTGTCTGCACAACCTTGATAAAGTTTTGCAGAGATGTGAAGAAACTTATCTTGTTCTTAATTGGGAGAAATGCCACTTCATGGTTAATGAAGGGATTGTCCTTGGGCATAAAGTTTCTGAAACAGGCATAGAAGTTGATAGAGCTAAGGTTGAGGCAATTGAGAAGATGCCGTGTCCAAGAGACATCAAAGGTATTCGTAGTATCCTTGCTCATGCTGGTTTCCATAGGAGGTTTATTAAAGACTTTTCTAGGATATCAAAACCCCTCACTAATCTTCTTCAAAAAAGATGTACCCTTTGTTTTTGATGATGATTGTAAGGAAGCTTTTGAAACTCTTAAGAAGGCTTTAACTACAGCCCCTATCGTTCAACCACCTGATTGGAGTTTACCCTTTGAAATAATGTGTGATGCTAGTGATTTTGCTATAGGTGTTGTCCTTGGGAAACAAATTGATAAGAAGCTAAACGTTATCCATTATGCTAGTAAGACTCTAGACGCCGCTGAAAGGAATTTTGCTACTACTGAAAAGGAATTTCTAGCTGTCGTTTTTGCTTGTGATAAGTTTAGGCCCTATATTGTAGACTCAAAAGTCACCATTCATACTGATCATGCTGCTATTAAATACCTTATGACAAAGAAGGACGCTAAGCCTAGGCTTATTAGATGGGTGCTTCTTTTACAAGAGTTTGATCTACATATAGTAGATAGGAAGGGTGCTGAAAACCCTATAGCTGATAATTTATCTCAATTGGAAAACATCTCTTTTGACCCTATGCCTGTTAATGATAGTTTCCCAAATGAGCAGTTAGCCACAGTAGGGGTAAGCTCGCGAGGAAGCCCTTGGTATGCTGATTATGCTAAATTTATTGTCTCCAAGTATTTGCCTCCAACTTTTACAGCTCAGTAAAGGAGGAAGTTCTTCTATGATTTGAGGCATTATTTTTGGGATGACCCACACTTATACAAAGAAGGAGTGGATGGTATTATGCGAAGATGTGTTCCAGAATATGAACAAAAGGAGATATTGCGTAAATGTCATGGTAGTGCTTATGGAGGACATCATGCAGGAGATAGAACTGCACAAAAGGTGCTACAATCAGGTTTCTACTAGCCTACCCTTTTTAAAGATGCAAGAAAATTTGTTTGATCTTGTGATGAATGTTAGCGTGTTGGTAATATTTCTAGACGCAACGAAATGCCTATGAACTACTCTCTAGTTTTTGAAGATTTTGATTGCTGGGGATTTGACTTTATGGGTCCTTTCCCTCCCTCGAAAGGTTATACTCATATTCTTGTTGCCGTTGATTATGTTACTAAGTGGGTAGAAGCCATCCGTACGAAGAGTGCTGATGGGGAAACTTCTCTAAAAATGCTTAAGGATGTTATCTTTCCTAGGTTTGGAGTGCCTAGGTATCTCATGACTGATGGGGGTTCTCATTTCATTCATGGTGGCTTTAGAATACCCTTGCTAAATATGATGTTAATCATAGAATTGCTTCAGCCTATCACCCCCAAACTAGCGGACAAGTAGAGTTATAAAATAGAGAAATTAAATCCATCTTGCAAAAGACTGTTAATAGATCTAGAAAAAACTGGGCTAAAAAGTTGAATGATGCTTTATGGGCTTATAGAACTGCTTACAAAAATCCTATGGGGATGTCTCCTTATAAAATGGTTTATGGGAAAGCTTGTCACCTACCCTTAGAATTAGAACACAAAGCTTACTAGGCAGTTAAAGAACTAAATAGAGATTGTAAGCTCGCTGGTGAGAAAAGATTATTTGACTTAAGTTCTTTAGATGAATGGAGGAGTGAAGCCTATGAAAATTCTAGGCTCTTTAAGGAAAAAGTTAAAAGATGGCATGACAAGCGAATACTTAAGAGAGAATTTCATGTTGGTGAGAAAGTTCTATTGTATAGGTCTCGTCTCGGATTTTTTGCAGGAAAGCTACTGTCAAAATGGGAAGGACCTTTCATTATTGAAGAAGTATACCGTTTAGGAGCAATAAAAATTTCTTCTTTAAAAGATAATACTACACAAGTAGTGAATGGGCAGCGACTCAAGCACTATATTGCTGGAGATTCTTACAATGAAGATGTTGATGCCTTTCAAGTTATAACTCCGAAGAGATTCATCAAGGACCAAATTTAGCGACACGCAAAGTCTGTTTTCAAATAGGTAACCGTTCTGGTAAGAAAATTTCCGCGAAAATACAATCCAACTATATTTTTGCAGTTTTCAGTCAATAAGGAAAGCTACAAAGCGAAAAAGGGACGTAAACGGAGCCAGGATGGCCCATACCACCCTGTGGCGCGAGCCCACCCCTGGCCGCACCACCAGGTGGTGAGGCCACCCCAGACTCCGCCTCCGACCCGTTTTCACCCAGTACCTTCCTCTTGTTATGAAACTTCGTAATATATAACCCCCCGGATCTCCCGAGGTTCGTATATCGTGTTTTCATCATGTTTTTATTTCGATCTATTTCTGCCAGGTAGAAGCCCAGATTTGGAGCCACAATGTCTTCCACTGGATTAGCCAAGGGAGATTCCTTAGAAGATATCATCAACCCGACATGATCATGAGCCGCATTGAGCAAAACTCGCAGCTTATTCGTAATCTCACCTTCAAGATTGAGGACTTGGGGAAACTAATCAAAGAGCTCATCAAGAGGATACCACCACCATCGAAGGAATAATTCGTCATCAGGTTTTGGCATCCCCTTGGTTTGCTCCAAGCTTGGGGGAGTGCCGCGGTATCACATCACTATCTTCTATCTTTTTACCTTTTAGTTAGAGTCATATCATGAATAGAGGAGTTATTATGTAGTATGGTTTGCATTATGGAAGTGTCCCCTCTCTTGTTAGATATGTATCCCTTGGTATGAGTTGCTGTTATGGATTATTAATGAGAAGTTCTATCATACACTCTTTTGCATAGCTTATATTAGTTTTCAATTTGTGGTTATATGATTGATCTTATTGTTAGTATTGGTATCACTTTGGGATCATCGAGTTAATTTAGTTGGTTTTGGCAAACCTGGCTTGGTTAGTAGCAACACTATTTTTGAGAGTTGAATGAAAAGATAAAAGTACTCTAAAGAAAAATAATTTCATCATCTTTCTTTCTTGATTTCCTTATAATTCTAGTATTCTCTAGTTAAGATCTTTTGTGCTTCCAAGGAAGATTGCATGTTTGTTTTTATCACTTGTATGTTTGGTTGTTTCCTTCAACTCTTGTACTTGCTACCCAGACTTGCTAGCCAAAAACCTGTACAGAGAGGGAATTCTTCTCGTGCATCCACTCCTTTAAACCAAAACCTTTGCCATTGGTGTCCACCATACCTACCTAGTAGCATTGTTGCTATTCCAAGTAAATTCTTGTTTTGTCTACCTCCCAAATTAAACTTGTTATGTGAAAAATAGTGATTAAAGCTCTCACGAACTTGATGGCACACTTTACTTTCTTGCATTTAATAAACTTGAACCATTGTGCTCACCTATGTTGCGTATATGCTTGCACTTTGTAAGTTGTGAATTAGCAGAACCATGCTGTCATGGGGAACACTTTCAACAGTGCACTGGTACTTAGTACCAAGTTGATATCATGTTCTTTTGTCTATGAATGTCGTCGGTGTGAAATGAAAGGGGAGCTTGTAAGTCCATGGAGTTATGCATATGTGTTTGAGAAACGCCTGGGGCGCTGGTCTAATCCATGCTGACATGGTGGAAACCTGCAGCGTAACCATAACGAGTGTCTATGAAGCATTCTTCTTATAAAAAAAGAGATAGAGATTGAGAAAAAGAGAAAAGAAAAAAAGAGATGTTATGACAAGAGGAAAGAGAAAAAAAACACCATATTCCCATGGTAAATAAGAAGATTGCTGAGATCTTGTTGTCTGCTTGCCTTGTCATTTTGATATGGGGATTCTTCCGTATCATCGGGCAAGGGGTACCCCGTTGGCGGTTCTCTATGATACACATATGCTTACGATGACAAGAACTTACCGGTGACTAAACTTGAATAGCATGAGGAGCGACCCTCGTATTCAAGGGACATGATATTCTCAACTTACAACTTGTCAATGCATATCCTCATATTTGATCACTTTAACCTTAATCACCTAAATATGCCTATGATAGGGGCCATGAGAGCTGAAAGCTAGTAAGTATCATAATTTTTGGGAGCTCTTTATGAGACTTGCAATCCTTGCTTACCTCTTTGAAGGGCCTTTCTTTTACTTTGTAGTTGAGTCAGTAAACCTATTCCCTTCTACCTCAGCAAGTATTTTGAGTTGTTGTGTTTCATTCATTCATATGATGATTTATTCAATCATGTTTCTTATGTTCCTCGTTTTTCACTTTGCTCTTATCTTGATCTTTACTACTTTGAAAGCTATCATTGAAAACCAGTTATTTGTGAACTCCAGCAAATTATCAACTATTCTTCGACCAAGAGCTAAGTTTTCCATTACCAATTATGATTTACTTTATGTATCTTTATTGTGTTTCCTTTACTCATTACAAGTTGAGTTATATAATAGTGAGTTGTCTTCTATTATGATCTATGTATTTTATGAATGTGATGCTTCTTGTCCGTATTCTTTTATCGACTCTTCACTCCATAAACCTGAGGCCATGTTTATTGAGCTCAGTTTCGCTTGGGGACAAGCGAAGTCTAAGCTTGGGGGGAGTTGATACGTCCATTTTGCATCACTATTCTATGTCATAATTCACTATTATTCATTGATATATTTTGTATTGAGAGGTGATACTTATGTTATTTCATCTGTTTTTGCATGGTTGATGACTTTTGGAGCATGGACCGCTGCAGTCAGGATTCTGATGGAAAAAGTGCTGTTTGGAGGCAAAATTCGCGAAGATCAGAAAATCCGGGAAAATATACGGAAAATCCTATTTTTCCAGAAGATGAAGGAAGCCAGAAGGGGGGCTGGAGATGGGCCACAGGGGGTCCACACCACCCCCTGGCGCCGGCAGCCCTAGGCCGCGCCAGCAGGTGGTGTGGCTGCCTTGGCCCACTCTAGGCTCTCCCCTCTGGCGTATATCATCCTCCCAAAACCCTAAGACTCGGGGAGCGACCACAAAAAGATTCCACCGCCTCTACGGGGCGGAAAGCACCAAGAGAGAAAGATCTCTCCGGTAGACAAATTTCTGCCCGTTGAATTCCTTCCCGGAGAGGGGAGATCGTCGCCATCAACACCATCATCAAGCTGGACTTCATTGAGATCATCATCATCATCATCATCACCACCATCATCACCATCAGCACCCTCATCACCATCTCCATATTGTTGTAACAATTGCGTTGATCTTGCATAGTTCATAGGGGAAACTTTCCTGGTGTTGATTACTCTTTGTAGTTGATATTATTGAGTGAACCATTGAATTATTGTTTATGTTCAGATTGTTATACATCATTATTCCATCTCTGATCATGATCCATATGATGTCTTGTGAGTAGTTCATTTTGTTCTTGAGGACATGGGAGAAGTCATGTTGTTAGTAGTGGAGTTGTGTTGAGAAAGATTCAATAGTTTGATATTTAAGTTGTGGTGTACTTCTTGTAGTGGTGTCATGTGAACGTCGACTACATGAAACTTCACCTATGTGGGCCTAGGGGAATGCATTGTGTATTTGGCTACTAATCATAGGGGTTGCCTGAGTGACAAAAACCTGAACCCCCGTTAGGAAACCATTGCACAAGGGACGTAAGGGTCTTAGAGTTTAAAGCTGTGGTGAGGATTCTACCTTAATTACTTTCTTGTACTTACGGATGTTTGCAAGGGGTATAATCACAAGTATGTATTAGTCCTAGGAAGGTCTGTACATTAGCACAGGTTCACCCACACAATACTTAGCAAGCTAAAGAAGATTGATCAACTATATGAAGCGAAAGCACTTGACAGTCTTCCCATGTGTCCTCGAGAACATTTGGTCATCTTAAGTAATACAACCGGCTTGTCCTTTGCTGAATAAAGGATTGGGCCACTTGCTACATTTATTCCTACTGTCTTTTATTTACTCGTACTTTGTTTATTTGCTTTATCAAAAACCCCTAAAAATCCCTTTGCTAAGTATTTGCAGAGAATTCCTGATCCATACCACTAGCCAACACCTTCTGCTCCTTGTTGGGTTCGACACTCTTACTTATCGAAAATACTGCGATACACCCCCTATACTTGTGCGTCATCACTCCTCCCCTGGCTCGAAGAGCCAGTCGCTGGGCGAGTCCACGACAACTCTCTTACTTGGTGTGTTCCCGAGCCGCATGAGGGTTCCATTTTTGTGGAGTCCCCATGCGTGGTACTTAACCATTCGAGTCGCTTTGGGCGAGGATGGGAAGGACAGGTTGCTATGAGAAGCGTATACTGGTCGTCTTGGCCCGGTGGGCCAGTCGAGCTAGGCGACTTCGATGGTGGCTCGGGGTTGGCGTATTCGTGGACGTCCCAAGGCCCGAGTATTTTCTGTGCCCTTGGGCCGCACTACTTAGCCGTGCCAGTCGCTCGACCAAAGGTTGACTTCCGTGGGTAGCATATTGCTAATTGTACGAGTGCGAGTGGCATAAGGATATGGCGAGTAGACACAATTTTGTGAACCGAATGAATTTCATTATATATGTCAGCTGAGTACATGTTTCAGTTCTATGTATAGAACTTTCGGAGGAGGTTTATATTCCATGGCCTCCCAACCTCGAGCTGGCCGTCGCCTCATATATCGCTGAGGTAGTAGGCATCATTGCCGAGGGCTCGTCCTATGGCGAACGAGCCCTCCCATGGGGGGGGGGGGGAGAGTTTGTGCATGCCCTTCTTGTCTTGAGCCAGTCGTAGGACTAGGTCACCCTCCTAGAAGGTGCGAGTCCGGACTCGGCGGCTATGGTAGCGGCGGAGTCCCTGCTGGTAGATGGCTGTGCGGGAGCGAGCCAGGTCGCGTGCCTCGTCGATTTGGTCGATGCTGTCTTGGCGGGCGGTCTCATTCGTCGCTTCGACGTAATTGGCGACTCGAGGTGAGTCGTGCTCCAGGTCTGTTGGCATTATGGCTTCGATCCCGTACACCATGAAGATGGGTCTGAACCCGGTGGAGCGATTGACGGACATGCGGATCCCCCATATGACTGAAGGGAGCTCTTCGACCCAGCATCCTGGGGTGCACTCCAGGGGCACCTGGAGTCATGGCTTGAGACAGTGGAGGACACTCTGGTTGGCGCGTTCTGCTTGGCCGTTCGACTCCGGGTGGGCAACTGAGGCGAGGTCGGGTCGCATGCCATTCTCTTCGCAGAATTCTGCCATGGCCCCTTTGGCGAAGTTTGTGCCATTGTCCGTTATGATGCTGGGCGGGTAGCCGTACTGGTAGATGAGCTCGCGTAAGAACTTGGTGCCGTCTTGTCGTCGCACTTTTTGATCGGCTTGGCCTCGATCCATTTGGTGAACTTGTCGACCGCGACCAGGAGGTGGGTGAATCCGGATGGGGCCTTCTTGAATGGCCTACCATGTCCATGCCCCATACAGCGAATGGCCATGTGATGGGGATGGTCTTGAGTGCCGACCCAGGAAGGTGTGTCTGGTTGGCATACTTCTAGCACCCGATGCATTGTTGGACGATGTTGGTGGCGTCGGCCTGCACGGTGAGCCAGTAGAAGCCGTGCCGCATGGCCTTGGCGACCAGCGACTTGGTGCCGGCGTGATGGCCGCAGCCGCCGGTGTGAATGTCCTGGAGTATCTTGCGGCCTTCTTCTGGCTGTACGCTGCGTTGGAACACGCCAGTCACACTGCGTTTGTGGAGCTCGCCGTTGATGATGACGAAGGATTTGCAGCGGCGCACGATCATTCGCGCATGTCTTGTTGCTTGGGAGGATCTTGTGCTCGAGGAAGGCAACGTATGGTGTCGTCCAGTCGCTAGGCTCCACAACCATGGCGACTAGGGCCGTCTCTGGTTGCAGTGGTATCCCGACGTCAATCTCCTTCGGTGGGCAAACCGAAGGTTTGTGGATAATGTCGAGGAAGATGCCTGCTGGTGGCGTTTGTTGGGCCGACCCGATGCGGGAAAGGGCGTCTGCCTCCTCGTTCTTGTGTCTGTCGATCCACTCGACGGAATAGCCATCGAAGTGTCCTCCCAGCTGGTCTACCGCTTGGCAGTACACGATCATTGTTGGAGAGACGGCGTCGCATGTTCCGACGACTTGGCCGGCGAGTAGGTCAGAGTCGCCGTAACACTGTAGACGGTTGATGTTCATTTCCTTGGCGGCCCGCATGCCGTGGAGGTGGGCCTCGTATTCTGCCATGTTGTTGGTGCAGGGCTTGAAGTTGAGGTGGAGCACGTATCGGAGCTTGTCCCCTTTGGGGGAGGTCAGTATGACCCCGGCCCCTGTGCCGTCGGTGTTCTTGGAGCCATCAAAGTGTAGCGACCAGTAGTGGAGATACGGTAGCTTCTCCGGCTGCTGCGCTTCTTCCCAATCTGCGAGGAAATCAGCTAGGGCTTATGATTTGATTGCTTTTCGGGGCTCGTATTTAATGTTGTGGATGCCGATTTCGATGGCCCACTTGGCGACTCGCCCAGTCGCCTCGCCATTGCGTATTATGTCCTGCAGCGGTGTGGATGAGACCATCGTGATTGGGTGCTCTTGGAAATAATGGGAGAGTCTCCGCTGAGCTCGGAATACCACGTACACTAGTTTCTGGTACTGTGGGTAGCGTTGTCGTGAGTCCATCAGGACTTCGCTGATGTAGTAGATGGGGCGCTGTGTGGGGTGCTCCTTTCCCTCCTCTGGCCGTTCGACGACCATCATGGCGCTGGTGACTCGATTGGAGGCCGCCACATAGACGAGCATGGGCTCTTTGTCGGTTGGAGCGGCAAGTAGTGGAGCCGTGAGTAGCACTTATTTGAGTGTTTTGAGTGCATCATCCGCCTCCGCGTCCCATTGGAACGTGGGGTTCTTGCGCATCAGGCGATAGAGGAGGTATGGCCTTCTCGCCTAGTCGAGGAATGAAGCGAGTGAGAGTGGCGACTCGCCCGTCCAACTTCTGGACGTCGCGTAAGCACTCGGTTTTCCGAGTCGCACGATGGTGTCGATCTTGGAGGGGTTGGCTTCGATGCCTCGCTTGGAGACTACGTATCCCAGTAGCTGTACGATGGGGGGGCGAAGGTGCACTTTCCTGTGTTCAGCTTGATGTTCTACCTCCGCAGATTTGCGAAGGTTTCGGCCAGGTCGGCGAGCAGGTCGTCCTGGCGGGTGGATTTTACCACCTCGTCGTCAATGTAGACGTGAATGTTGCGGCCAATTTGGTTCGCCAGGCACTCCTGCATGCACCTTTGGTATATGGCGCCGGCGTTCTTGAGGCCAAACGTCATGGCCGTGTAGTAGAAGGCGCCGAATGGCATGATGAAGGTCGTCTTCTCCTCATCCTCGACCGCCATTTTGATCTGGTTGTAGCCAGAGTAAGCGTCGAGTTAGCATAGCGACTCCAATCCCGCGGTCGAGTTGATGATCTAATCGATACGCGGTAGGACGAACTTCTCCTTTGGGAAGGCGCTGTTGAGATTGGTGTAGTCGATACACATTCTCCATGTGTTGTTCTTTTTCAGGACCAGGACTGGGTTTGCCAGCCACTTGGAGTGCTTTATTGGCCGAATGAAGCCTGTGGCCAACAAGCGTTGCACTTCTTCAGTGATTGCTCGGTGGCGCTCTTCATTGAAGGGCCACACCGACTGCTTTACCGGTCGCACTTTGGGGTCAGCGTGCAGTTTGTGCTCAGCGAGTTCCCTCGGGAAACCTGGCATGTCGGAAGGTTTCCATGCAAAGATGTCACGGTTCTCACGGAGGAACTCGATGAGCGCGCTTTCCTATGCGGGTTCATGTGTGCCCCAATGGTGACCGTCTGACTGGAGTTGCCCGGGACGAGCTCGACGGTTCGGGTATGCGTGGTTGCCTCGAACGTGGAGTTCGTGGAAGTTGGCTTCTTTAGTATGGTGGGGTCGTCCTTGTTGTTGTTGCCTGTGTATTTTGCGAGCTCCTCCGCATGGTCAGTCTCCGTGGAGATGACGGTGTCGGCGAGCTCAGCGCCTTTGTCCTCGCATTCCACGGCCATATCAGGGTCGCCGTGGAAGGTGATGATGCCGCTCGGCCCTGGGAGCTTCATCATGTTGTACGCGTAGTGGGGGGTCGCCATAAATTTGGCAAACGTTTGGCATCCTAGGATGCAGTGGTAGGGGCTGTGGAAGTTCACCAACTTGAACTCGATTCGCTCGGTGCGGTAGTTTGCTGGTGTGCCGAAGGTGACCGGTAATGTCACTTTTCCGATCAGGTATGCCTTCTGACCGGGGACGATGCCGTGGAAGGTTGTCAGGGTCGGCTGGATTGCCGACTCTAGGAGCTGGAGCCTTTTGAACGTGTCCAGATACATGATGTTGATGGAGCTCCCGCCGTCCATCAGTGTCTTGGGCAGCCAATAGTCGGCCACTTTGGGCCTGACCACCAGGGCGACTCGCCTTAGGTACTCGATCTTGGGAGCGTGGTCCTGGCGACTCCAGGTGATGCTCTGCTCGGACCAGTTGAGGTAGCGTGGGATGTCGACCTGTGTCACCGCATTGACGGTGACTACGCGGGCGAGAACCTTCCTCTCGTGCTTGGTGCCGAGCCTGATAAAGGTGTGTAGCGAGCCGACGACGTTGCGGAAGCCGCCGACGTTTTCGTTGTCCCGAGGTGGGTTGTTGTTGGGGTCTTCCCTTGCTCGCCTTGCCTTTTCGATCTCTTTGAGAGAGTGGCAATCCATAGTGGTGTCGGTGGCGGGTTTCCCCTCCCTGCTGTGGTAGACGCAAGGCTGGTTGAGCAGGGTGGCGGGGTCGAATTTCGGCCTCGCCGCGTTGTTGGCGCGATAGTTTCCGCTGTCATGGTAATTTCCTCTGTCGCGGCGGTAGCTTTTGGGATCGCGTTGGCCATAGCCGGAGTTGGCGACAAAGTCGACTCGCCCGTCCGTGTGGCTCTTGTTGGTGATGCGGGTGTTGCTGTAGCGCATGTCGCGCTATCACCCGCTGTCATGGCCGCTGGTGCAACGTCTTCCTCCCGACTCATCGTCGGTGTGTTGGTTGGGGTCCTCCTCCGTGTAGCGCTTGGCGATCTCGTGGAGGTTGGGGATGTTGTCGAGCGTCCGGTAGACCCGCTTGATCTTAGCGACTAGGGGTTTGTACCGGCATGCGTTCTTGAAACAATGTATCGCCGTGTCCGGGTGGATGCCAGAAGCATGGATCCATAGTTCTTGCCACCTTTGAATCCAGTGGCGGGTCGACTCACGTTGTCCCTGGATGCACCGCTCCAGGTCTTCGATGGTGGTGGCACGGGTGTAGGAGCCCTCTAAGTGCCTGACGAAGGCATCCCGCATTTCCTCCCAGGAGTCGATGCTGTCAGCGGGTAGGGTGTTTATCCATTGCCGGGTCGCACCCTCCATCATCAGGGGGAGGTAGCGAGCGGCGAGCAGGTCGGTGTGGCCGGCGAGCCCTATCGCCATGAGGTATGTGTCCATCCACACTGCTGGGTTGTACATTGGATCGTACTTTTCGATCTCTTTGGGCGCCTTGAAATTGGCGGGGTACTTTTCCCCTCTGATCAAAGGCCCGAAGCGGGGGCTGACTCGGCTGAGCAAGCCCCTAGGTTCGGGGTTGCCACGATTACTGAGGGTGTGCCTCAAGTCGTTGGGCTAGCGCGCCCGCCAGGCCTGGTTGTTGACGATGTGCGTGCGGGCGTCGACGGGCTGCCCGTTGGCGGTGACCGTGTTGTTCACCGGTCACGGTTCGTTGGTGGAGAGTGCAGGGTTGGCGGCCCGCGGCTGGTTCGCCAGTGGTTGCAGTGGTGGGCAGGTCATGGTGTTGGCGATGGTGGGGTGGCCGCTTGAGGTCGCCCTGCTTGCTGAGGAGCGGGAATACATCTGACCCCGCGGGTCGACTCCCACAGATTGTTGCTCGACGGCCCTGGCGAGTAGGGCCTTGGCGTCTACAGTGCGCCGTCTCCCTGGACGTCGACGTTGGCGACCGCTGCGTCAGCCACGACGACGTTGTCAATCGGGGTGGAGTAGAGTGGGATTCCGTTGGCGCCATGGGCTTGTGGCGAGATGATGATCCGCGGCTGGTCCAACGGGGGCGCACAACCAATGGGTGGTGAAGGGGCTCCGGTCACCGGTGCACCGGGTGGTGGTCGGTTGCTTCCACCTAGTGGCGTGTTCTCGCAGTACTCGCGCTCGGCCGCGCTTGCAGGGTCGCTTTCGTCATTGAAGTTCAGGACACGGCCTTGGACGTTGGAGTTCAGGCGGGTCCTGATGCAGCGCTGGTGATAGAGCGATAGCTCCCGCGCCGTTTCCCGCTCGAGGGGATATTTCTCGCGCTCGGCGAGCTCATTGCGCTCCGCCTCCGCGAGTCGCAGGCGGGCCTCCTCCACCTCTGTGGCCGTGGCAGTCGGCTGGATCGGTGTGGAGAACGGATCTGGCGGGGCGGCCGTGCTGCCTGCCATGTAGATCGCGTTAAAGCGATTGGATCTGGCGCGGAAGTCTTTGGGCGACTCCGAGCCGGAATCGGAATCGAAGATCCCGAGGATGGAGGAGTCCTCAAAATCCTCAGGGTTGGAGACCCGCGTGATGGAGTCCTCTCGTGATGCTGCGATGAGAGATCCGTCGACCGAGGCAGGGGTCGCGGAGTCAGCATCGTCATTTAGGGCCTCGTCGTTCGTGGCGGTGTTGGTCTCGGCCGCGTTGCTGGCGGCCGAGTCGTAATCGGTGACGAGGCTCCTAATGGAGCGGACCTGCTCCTCCGAGAGCAGATCGTGGTGCTGCTGGGTCGACTACGCCGGTGAAGCCGACAAAGAGGTTGATGGAGCCCACCGGCATCACCGTGCTATGAGTGACCGGGCGTGACTCCGGGATGTAGCTCCTAGGCAGGATCTGTAAGATCCCGCCGATGGCGATCATGCGGCCGGTGGCAAGCGGCCGATCGATCGGCGAATAGGGTCGTGCCGCAGAACTCAGGCCAGTCCTGCTAGGCCCCACGGTGGGCGCCACTATCGTGGAAATGGCCACAGTAGTTGCTGTAGTAGGTAGCGATTGATTGAATCGGGGGCGAGAGCTGGCGGCCATCTGCAGTTCGAGATGG
The DNA here is from genome assembly GCA_910589775.1 of Avena eriantha. NCBI lineage: Eukaryota > Viridiplantae > Streptophyta > Magnoliopsida > Poales > Poaceae > Avena > Avena eriantha. The sequence continues at coordinate 555,399,694 of OU342743.1, forward strand.
GGGCGGATGCACATGGGTTTACCCAGGTTCGCCCCCCGGAGGGTAAAGACCTACTCCTACTAGATTAGATTATTGGAGAGCGAGTTACAGGGGTGGCGAGCTCGGCGTCTAAGCAGCGATTCGCTTGAAGGGGTGTATGATGGAACGTAAATCCACATGATACCCTAGGGAGGTTTATATATGAGGCACCTCGCTAGGGTTTACAAGTTACAACCAAACAAGATATGGATTCGGTGGCTTTGACCTAATCCGACTAGGCTTCTGGTACGCTTCTGGGCCTCCAGTCTCCAGTCGCCTAGCCTTCCCCTTAGTCGCATTCCAGTCGCCATCCTGCAGGCCCACTCTTGAGACCTTTGGGCCCAATCGGAACGTCCCGCTGGGCATACCCCATTCGGCATATCCCCATCACATACTAATGCATATAAACTTCCAATGAAGCCCTACCCAATTCGGGTATTGTGGTTGTATGGTAAATTTGGAATGGTATCACATCCGAACCCAACCATCAGTTTTAATAAAGGGGACAAGGATCATGCCTCAACGTTTTCATCATCAAATCCTTTTGTGTTCATAACACATGTCAAAACATTTCAATAGAATGGATCATCATTCCAAGGTTTTCATAATCATTTTCACCAAGTATTCCCATCTAAAGTGATCAACTTTTATGCTTAGCACTAGCCACTAAAGTTGAGGGTATTCACTAATGAGGGGTGCTTATCAAGTGTAACTATCCAAATATAGTTTTATGCCTTTTGATGACATCTAAGTATAACTAGTTAGGCCTAGTTTTATACTCTTTATGGTATTTTATCCTATTTTTCCAATACTCACAAAGCACTAACTAAAGTAAATACTTTGGTAAAAGTAAAAGAATAAAGCTTATAAGTAAAACTTGGGATTGGTATAATCAAGGTTGCATAACCAAAGCATGCATAATGCATCTTGCATAGGTTATCAAGTTTGTAAGTGTTAGCTTGCATAGTTCTAGCTTGCAATTAGTGATGGCTTTCACATATATGAGGTTTGCAAGTGTTAGCTTGCCTTGAGTAGTGCAGTGGTTGAAGTTCTCTTCTTCTTCTTCTTCTTCTTCTTCTTCTTCTTCTTGGTAGTACTCCTCCTCCTCATATCCCGGGTCAGTACTATCGTCTATAAATGAATACGAGGTACACAATCACCAAAAAATACTTAACTACTTATATTTAGCACACTAAGTCTCACACTAGATGATCTTGCATCATCACAATCACCACATGAAATAAATACCTAATTTTATTTTTCTTATTTTAGAAAAGTAATTTCTACTCATTGAAAAAATACTAAAGATTTATTATTCTCCAATTAAAATATGGGATCATGTTGACACATGTCATCACCACATATTATAATACTTGGAATGAGATTTAAAGTGGTGGTCATATTTTATAAAGTTTAAAATTACTATTTAATACAATTAAAGTGACTAGAAATGCCTAAATAGCATTCTTTTGGTTCTAGTCCAAGATCACTACATGTAGACCTAAATATTTTTGCATATTCTGATATATCTTGTCAAATGTGATTTTTGAGAGTTGGAATCAACTCAAAAGCATTTATGGTTGATTTTTGAAAAAAATTTGAAGTTGGAAAAGTCTCTGTCTTGTTATTTTTGGTATAGGTGATCTATAATTTCAAATGGTTTGAATCAAATGGGCTTGGATAGATATTTTAAGTACCTTTCTAACAAAATCAGAATCATACAATTTGGTTCAGTGAATCTCTTTGAATTGCTTTTTGAATCTACTGCCAGAATCTAGTTTTAACTAAAATGGAAAAAGTTTATTTGAATCGACGGGCTCTGCACGGGAAACTAAATGGGCCGGCCCAACTGCACTGTGCTAGCGCAGCGGGCTGCTGACAGGACGGTCCCACTGGTCAGTGGCTCATCTAATACGAAGTGGTAAGTTTCAATCTGGACCGTGCGATTAGACTAAGATCTACGGTTGTGGTTCGTCGTCTTCGGTGAACAGCTCCGGCGAGAAACTAACCCTAACGCGACGGTGGGGGTATGTGGGGGCTCACCCAGGCTCCAGCTAGACTTGGCGATGGGGGCGAATAGGGTTGTCGAGGACGGCGAGTCGAATGGTGGTCGCGACAGCTCCTGGGGCGGCTCCTAGCTCCGGTTCCTCTTCTCCTCTGCAGCTGCGAACTCCGATGAAATTCTGGTGATGTGGTGCTCGTCTTGCTCCGGGGAGAGGTGTGGGAGGTTTTTAAGAGAGAGGGGAGTGAGATGGTGTGGAGAATGAGGGCTGGGGTGGCCTCTATTTATACACTGGCGAGAGGGACAAAGCGGGATGGCTCGGGCTTGTCGGCAACATCGATACAGGAGGCTAGCGGCATGGCTGAGGGTAGGGGTCGATGTGGTGCTTCAGGGCGGTTGTCGTGTGCGTGATGGCGTGGCAAGGGGCGGTCGAGAACGGTGGAACGGTCCGTGCTCTGTGCGGGAATAGCAGCATTCAAGATGGCGGACAGTGGCTACGGTCCACGCGGCGGCGAACGGGCGTGTCTGGGGAGTAGCTAGGGTCACTTCAAATGCAGGCACGCACGGAGATGGCGAGGCACGGCGTGTGTGCACGTGTCGGCTGCGGTGCTCTGACGCGCTCTCGGCATGGTAGACAGAGAGGTGGGTGCGGTGATCATGGCCGGTCCACGGCTTGTCTGTGGTCGAGGGGTGGACATAGGGTGGCGGTGGTGTGGCTCCTGTCTTTTAGACATCGTGGGAGAGGGAGGCGCGGGCTGTGGCGAGTGGTTCTTGGTCGACCGGTGCGGTGAGCTCGGGCGGCGCGACACTGGCGCAAACGACAAAAGGGGGAGCGTGTCCTGCGCTACTGGGCACTGGCATGAGTTAGTGGGATGTAGAGGGGACAAAGGGGTGGTCAATTACTGCTCAAAATAGTAGAAGTTAGGCAGTGGTTAATTGTGTCTGCTAGGTGCTCGACCAAATGGCCACATGAATTTAAGTTTTGAAATTTTGAATGAATTTTGGTGAGTGTTCTGAGTACTTGCTTGATAGTCTATGGTTGCTTGGAAAAGTCAAGGTGAATTGATTTGAGTGGTTTTAGCAAAATGGTGATCTATGCATATGAACTTGATTCAATTTTGAATTGTCCTTTAAATTGATTTGGAAATTGTTTCTGTTTGTTTGTAAAGTGGGCTTGGGTTTACTTTTACTTGGTCTAGCAAGGGGTGGAAAGAATTGAGAAACTTTATGTTAGAAATCTTTTACTAGGAACACAAAGTGGTCTAGTGGTTAATTTTGGTCAAAATGACCATTTGATCATATGATTCATATTTGATTTTCTTTTCTTTTGATTTTGTTTGTAATTGGCCTAGATGATGTAATATTCATCTTTAAACCATTCCTTATCATTTGTAGCAATCAAACATGGCAATTGCACTCATTCATACACTAATGCAATTCACACATACACTCATATTAAATTTAATAATAAAAGTTTTTGTTAACCCTAAACTTGGGTGATTAGAACTTGATAATCTTGATTAATATTTTGGGGGTGTTACAAACCTTCCCTCCTTAAACAAAATCTCGTCCCGAGATTTAAGAAAAACTAGGAACTAAAGAGATTTGGAAACTCAGTCTAATGTAATCTTCTCGCTCCCAAGTAGCTTCTTCTTCAGTATGGTTGCTCCACTGGATCTTGAGAAACTTGATACTCCAGGTCCTGGTGGTTCTGAAGGCTTCTTCCAAAATACGAATGGGTACTTCACGATAAGTTAGATCCTTGTTGATATCTATGGCTCGGTAATCGATGTTCTTGAAAACTTCGATCTTCTCCGGAACTTCTAGGCATTTGCGAAGTAACGAGATTTGGAACACATCATGTATGGCTGACATCTCCTCCGGCAGTTCCAGTTGATAGGATACTTCTCCCCGGCGATTCAAAATCTTGAAGGGTCCAATATATCTGGGGGCTAACTTCCCTTTTAGTTGAAAACGCTGCATTCTGATACATCCAAAACATATCTACTTTCCCCAACACTTTTGCTATTGTTTCTCCTCTAAACTTGTGTGATTTGGATACAACTAACGCAGACTGATGCTGTTTTCAGCAGAAATACCTTGGTGTCTAGTTTTTGGGCAGAAAATCAACTATCAAGAAAAATCCCGGAAAAGATGCCAAAAATCCTATTTCACTAGAAGACCCATGGAGCCAGAAGACGAAACAGAGGAGGGCCACGAGGGGCCCACACCACCTGGCCGCGCGGGCCAGGCCAGGCCGCGCCTGGAGGTGGTGTGGCCGCCTTGGTCACCCCTCGGCCTCCCTCTTTGCCTATAAGTTTCCTCTTGACCTAAAAACCAAGGGCGGTTCGACGTTTTTTCAAAGAGAGTTCCGGTAAGCCGCCACTACCAGATTCCGCAAATCAGAACCAGAAACTCCGTTCTGGCACCCTGCTGGGACGGTGAATTGGAGGAGATCATCGCCATCATCATCACCATCGCTTCTCCATCAACCATCCATGATTCTCCCATCTATGAGTGAGTAATCCCCCGCTATAGGCTATGTGGATGGTAGGGATTATATGAGATCGTTCATGTAATGGCATCAGATTGTTAGGGCATGGTGCCTAGTATCTATTATTAGTGCTTTTTGACTTTTTTGCAACTTGTTATGCTTAATGCTTGTCACTAGGACCCGAGTGCCATGATTTCAGATCCTAACATGTTATTGATTCATTATGATAGTATCATTTATGGTCTTACATGCAAGTTGTATACACATATTGTTGTCCGGAACCAAAGGCCCTGAAGTGACAATAATCGGGATAACCGGAGGGGATGGCATTGATGTGAGGATCACATGTGTTCACAGAGTGTTAATCCTTTGCTCCGGTGCTCTATTAAAAGGAGCACCTTAATTGCCAGTAGTTCCCTTGAGGCCCCACTACAAACGGGCTGGCAGGACAAAAGATGTTGTGCAAGTTCTCATTGCGAGCACGTATGACTATATATGGAACACATGCCTATGATTATTTAGTACTTGGATGCTTTATCTTATTTATCTAAAAATTCCCTATGTCTTGATTGCTATATGAATTGTCTTGTCCATATAACACCCGTCCATCAATCCCTATGCCTACCGTGCTTTAATCCTATTGTTTACTGCAATTGTTACTACTGTCTTTACTTTTACTACTGCTATTACTTTGCTATTGCTACTACAAAACTGTTGCTACTGATAAACTGCTGTGAGCAAGATTGTTTCCAGGTGCAGCTGAATTGACAACTTAGTTGTTAAGGCTTATAAATATTCTTTGGCTCCCCTTGTGTCGAATCAATAAATTGGGTTTCACTTCCCTCGAAAATACTGCGATACACCCGCTATACTTGTGGGTCATCAAGACTATTTTCTGGCACCGTTGTCGGGGAGCATAGCTCTATTTTCTGCCCTCCATTCATCATGGGTAAGTCTCGTGATGGAAAAGTTCCTATATTACCATCAACTACAAGAAGAGGTACGGTTCTGAACACCTCTGTTGCTCTTGATTCACCATCTATTATGAGTAAGCTCCTTACACCACCACATACACATACTACACATACTGCTACTACTGCTGAATCTGAAACTTCTAATGCTTATTATGCTGCTTCTACTGTGCTTGATAAAAGTGGTTCATTAGGTCCTTTCCTAGATGCTAAGATTGCTAGAACTATAGCTGGAAACACTGAAACTCCTAATGAAGACACTACCACACTTGTCAGTTCACCTAAGTCTATAGAGAGCTATGATATTGAAGACGGATATATAGAAATGAATGATGAATTTATTAAAGAATGTGAAAACACTCATGGTAGGAGTGCTATTAAGAGTCTCATTGAGATGCGTACTATAAAACCCAAATTATCTCCTAATGATAAGTTTGCTACATGTCCCATAAACATTAAAGATAAGGATTATGATTTCTCTCTCGATTTATCTTACATAACTATTATTGAGAAAGAACCTTTTTGTGGGACTAAGAATGAAAGTGACGTAGCACATATGACTGAGCTTTCTACTATGAGTGGCCTATTTTCTGACGATATTAAGATGCACACCTACTTTGTTGCTAAAATTTTCCCTTTTTCACTGAAAGGAGAAGCCAAGGCTTGGTTTAATAATTTACCTCCTGGATCTATTGATATCCCTGATTGCTTGATTAGTACCTTCCTTCAGAAATATTTCCCTCCTAGTGCTAGACATGCCATTTTGCAGGAACTTTTTGATTTTAAACATGGAGAAAAAGAGATATTGCCTGAAACATGGGCAAGGTTTTGTTCTTTGATTCATGCACAGGATGGATGTCCATTACCTGAAAATGAGCTTCTTGATATATATTATAATGGACTAACTGAAGAATCAAGGACATACCTGGATAGTTGTGCTGATTGTGTTTTCAGGAAGAGAACTCCCAAAGAAGCTGAGGAATTAATGGCTAAAATAAGCAAGAATTATGAAGACTGGACTTCATCTGAGCCAACTACACCTGAGACAACTACACCTGAGTTAACTGTGCCCGAGCCAACACCAACACCAACACCAACATCAAAGAACATGGGAGTTATTGAATTAAATGATGAAGTGATGAAGGAAGCTAAGAAATGTCTTAAGGAGAAGGGTATTAAAGCTGAAGACGTGAAGAATTTACCTCCTATAGAAGAACTATGTAAGCCAATATCCCAGTCATCCACTATTGAGGTACACTCTCTCCAACATTTTGATGAAGGTGATATTACTTACTCTAAACCTCCCGATCAATGCTTGGAAGAATTTGATGTTTTTATTATTAAGCAAGATAATTTAAATAAAAGGGTGCAAAATCATCTAATTGAAAACTCTAGAGCTATTATTGAGTCGAAGGGTATTGTGGAAATAACCTCTAATGATGTTAAAATGCTTGTTAAACATTTTCAAATGGTTCAAACTCAAATTGATCAGCTTATTAAAGTACAAAAAGATTTTTGTTAGTGAATGCTGCTAAAGAAAAACATGCTTATAAAATTAGAACTAGAAGTGGTGCTGCCACCCAGGATCCTCTATATCCCGAGGGGCATCCTAAAATAATTGAGCAAGATTCTCAACAAACTGAAAATAGTGGTACTTCTCCTAAGAAAAGGAAAAAGAAACATAAAACTATTGTAGAGTCTTCTGAACCTGCTAAAGATCCTAATAGTATATCTGTCTCTGATGCTGAAACTGAAAGTGGTAGTGAAGAAAATGATGCTCCTGATAAAGAAAAAGTTGAAGAAGAACATGAAAGACACACTAAAAATGCTAAATACACTAAGGAAGAGTTTTTTGCTAAGAAACATGGTAGTGAAAGAGAGCCTTGGGTCCAAAAACCTATGCCTTTCCCTGATAAGAAACACAAGTCAAAGGAAGATGAACACTATAACAAGTTTTGTGAGTGGATGGAACCTTTATTCTTGCAAATTCCCTTAACTGATGCTATTAAACTGCCTCCATATTCAAAGTATATGAAGGATATTGTCTCTAATAAAAGGAAGATCCCTAATGAAGAGATTTCTGCTTTGCTTGCTAATTATTCCTTTAATGGTAAAGTTCCAAAGAAGCTTGGAGACCCAGGGATTCCAACTATTCGTTGCTCGATTAAAAATATCTATGTTAGAACTACTTTGTGTGATTTAGGAGCAGGAGTTAGTGTTATGCCTTTTTCTCTCTACAAGAGACTTCAATTGAAAAAACTAATACTAACTGATATATCTTTGCAAATGGCTGATAAATCTACTACTATTCTTGTTGGTATATGTGAGGATGTACCTGTTCAAGTGGCTCATAATTACTTTATATTAACTGACTTTGTTGTGCTTGAAATGCCTGAAGATGACAATATGTCTATTATTTTTGGGAGACCTTTTCTTAATACTGTAGGAGCTGTTATTAATTGTAATCAAGGAAAGGTGTCTTTTAATGTTAATGGCAAGGAGCATACTGTCTATTTCGCCAAGAATATTGATAGGACTTATGGCTTAAATTCAATTGAACATGTTGAGGGTATCCAAGTTGGAGAAATTAATTGTCCCATACCACGAGAAAAATATGAAACTATTATGATTGGGACCATTACTGTCAAGGTTGAGGTAACATAATCATTTAGTGGAATACAAAGTTTTGTTTCATATAAAATTGTTTTGGTAACAAGACCTGATCAACCTTGTTAACAAAGGGATTTTAATGAACAAAACAATGTTTTCACCATGATTATCTTTGCTTACCTTTATTTTATCCATTTTAGTTTTTGCTTTCATTTAGTTTACTTTTCTGTTGCTAGTTTCTTGCTTATTAGAGTGTCTTAGAACTTCTGAAGTTTTAGTTTTGTTTTGTTATTGCATCATTCCAAAGCCATGTTTCTGTCAGAAATTCATTCATCAATACCTGAAAATTGCTAAAAATAAAGTGTCTCGAAAATTCATATTAAATTTTTACGTGAAAAAGGGGCAGAGAAGTGCTTGGAGTGACCCAGGGGGGCCCACCAGGAAGGCACACCACCTGGTGGCGCGACCACACCAGGGGCGCGCCTGGCCATGGTGTGGGCCACCCCTGGCCCTCCACTCACTCTCTCACTTGCCACTTCCTTCTCTCTCCCGAGAAAACATCAGTTCATTGCGCAAAATCACGTTCTTGCTGTTCTTGTCCATGATTTTTCGATCTCCTTGCTCAGCCCATCTTTGCTGCTGAAACTTGGAGCATTTGTTCTCTGGTATGTGACTCCTCCGCTTGTCCAAGTAGATTTGTGTTTAGTGGTATATATCTTGAGTATTTTGGTGCTGTAGGTGACAGGTTTTGTGAGCTTGTGAGCCTGTTCAATGCTTAGAGAAATTGTTTTGATGCATGTTTAGTCTTATTACAAGTCCCTATGAGTAGTTCCCTTCATTATGTATTCACTTTGCAATCACTTGTATAATGGATGTTTAAATTTTAGAATATCAAAGATGAACAACCACACTTTTGGAGAAATATTTGAGAGGGACATGCCCAGGAGAGCAAGGCCTTCAAGATCAGCCTCTCAGTTTAGGCCATCATATAATGATGATCTTATTGCACCACACTTTGGCAATGAAGGAGATGAGGGAGATGCTCACCCATCTACCTTCCCTTGTTTTACCTTTTTGCATGCTGCAGGGATCCTTGATGATTTCTTACTACTCGTTCAGAGGGTTGGTCTGACCACTTACATGGAAGATGAGAGTGAGCAATATTCCGTGCTCATCAAAACTTTCATTGAGAGTTTCGTTTTCACTAACACCCCTTATCAGTCAACTGTTTCATTCAAAATTTATAATCTGCCTATTACCATGTCATTGGAAAGATTTTGCAGCATTGTAGGCATAGGCATGACTGGGACAATGAAGAAGATCCAAGGTTGACCCGCTGATTTGCTGGAGCTCTACCGAAGTGTGACAAATGACGATGACCACGTAGCTCAGCACGGGAAGATAAGGAACATTCAACTCCTAGCTCTTAGATATTTTGCTTATTATCTTGCCACTAGCATTCTTGGTAGGGATAACACTAGTAATATTTCTAATTATCATTTATCCTTCCTCGCTGCTGCACTTAATAATGATACCAAGTATAATCTTGGTTATCTCATTGCTCGCCACCTAGCCACTAGAGGACCTATTTATGGGGGCATTATTGCCTCACGCATGGTTGTTGCTTTGGAACTTTCTGTTGATCCTAATGATATTGTGTTGACACCACAAAGGCTTGATCTTGCTGCTATGAAAACACATCACTTTGTCACTACTGACTCTAGTACGGAGGGTTTAGTATACATGATGTTGTTTACTGATGGAGACGAGAGGGAAATTCCTTTGCCACAATCCACTTTGTTCAGTATTTACAGGATGCCGTGGTCGCGTTACAAGGAGGAGGTGGACAAGAAGCTCCGCTTGCTTGGTTTCCACGGGCAGCACCAGGGGGATGTGCCCTCTTACGACTTTTCTGCGCACTACACTAGGGCGTCCTCGAGCTCGTATCAGGACGAGGGCACCTCCTCGCTGTACTACAGAGGCGCTCCATCTTGGCCAGCTTGGGATTGATACCCACTTAGGCCAAAAGCCTAAGCTTGGGGGGAGGTACACCGACATCACACTCATCTACATATCATGTTTAGTCGGTACTTTGTATATCCATGTTTCGTTCTCTTTTTAGTTTTCGTTCTTTCTTTACTTTTGCTTTTCAAAACACAAAAAGACCAAAAATATTTTTGTTGTTTCTCTTTGTTTGCTTCTTTGTCTTTCTAGCCTTGGTTTGCTTCTTCCTTTTTGCTTTGTTTTGATTATTCGAAAAACCCAAAAAGATTTCGCTTTGCTTGTTCTTCCTTTTGGTTCTTGCCTTTAAAAATAAAAAACCCCAAAAATATTTGTTCTTCTTCTTTGGTTTTGTGAAGTTCATTGCAGGGTTCAGTAGTCCTCAGTGGAGTTGGGTTTCATGTTATTATTCAAGACACACAAGTGAAGGGGAATAATGAAGATTAATGACAACTTGAGGTGTGGTAAGAGGATGGTAACGAACTCTATTTTTTTCATTTTTGTACGTATACTCATCATTGTGGGCATGCTTAGTCTGTTCATGTAAGGTGTATGTTATTTATGGATGCTTAGTAGTTCTTGCTTTCCTATGATTAGCTCCAACTTGCTAATGGTTTGTAGCATGTCATATGAATGTTTGCTTGCATTGTTCTATTCATAACTTGGTATGCCACTATGGTATCCTCCTTTGAATATTTCACTTGAATTGACTTGGCACATGCTCACACATGCATATGACTGAAACAATAATTAGTTAAGCCTCGATGAATTATTTTGCCTAAGGGGTCTTGAATCACTTTCATGCCATGATTAGTCCTATTTTTTTGCAAGCAAGATTATGACAATTATTGCTCTCTCGTTTGTCGCTCCCTTACTATTGCTAGCCTTAACTTGCACTGAGTATGAGCTCTACTCGTGTTTCCAACTCCCCAAAACCAATATTGCTAAAAGTTTCCACCATACCTACCTATTAGCATCATTTAATTTTCCATGCACATTCAGTATGCCTTGTTTTCTTCCGAATAAAATGTTTCCTTGTTATGAGAAAGTTAGTTAGTAAAGCTCTCACGAACTTGATGGCACACTTTATTTCTTGCACTTAATAAACCTGAACCATTGTGACTGTCCATGAAAGTTATATGTTTGCAAATTATAGGTTGGGTATTAGCAGAACCATGCCGTTACGGGGAACGCTTTCAACACCTATAAATATATACCCCGTTGATATCATGCTCTTTTGTTTACGGATGTCGTCGGTGTGAAATAAAAGGGGAGCTTGTAAGTCCATGGAGTTATGTGTGTGTGTTAGAGAAACGCTTGGGCGGCTGGTCTAATCCATGCCTAATCATGGTGGAAACCTACAACGTAACCATAATGAGCAATCTATGAAGCATTCTTCTTATAAAAAGAGAGAGAGATAGTTATTGATAAGAAAAAGAAAAAAAGAGATGAGAAAAGAGGAAAGAGAGAAAAAACACCATTTTCCCATGGTAAATAAGAAGATGCTGAGATGCTTATTGTCTGCTTGCCTTGTCATTTTGATATGGGGATTCTTCCGTATCATCGAGCAAGGGGTACCCCGTTGGCGGTTCTCTATGATACGCATGTATTTATTATGACAAGAACTTACTGGTAACTAAAGTTGAGTAGCATGAGGAGCAGCCCTCGTACTCAAGGGGCATGAGATTTCCAGTTTATGGTCTGTCAAGCATATAACTTGTATTGGACTTCACTTTCACCTTAACCATTTAAAGATGCTTATGATAGGGGTAATGAGAGCTCAAAGCTAATTAGTACCATACTTTCAGCATTTGGAAGCCTTTCAAACTTTTCAAAACCTTTTCACTTCCTTGTTGAGTCACCACTTATTCTATGAGCACTTTCTTGAGAGCATAGTTGTCATTCTTAGTGTAATGTGCTTGTCTCAAAACTTGGCTAATTGTGTCATGACTTTGATGCTTGTATCTTTGATATCTTTACTTCTAGTCTTCACTTGAACTTCAGAGGTGCCTTGGCATTTATGTTTGCTCTACAATCAAAGGCAAGCGAGATACCACTCTATTATACCTTTTTATGAGCATTGCAATGTTGCTTATGTTTATGCTTCATGCTACTTATTATTTTTTAGTTGGAATCTCTTCATAGCTTGCAATGACTATTAAGTAAACTTATTTGCATACTCTTTATTATGAATTGCCTAAGTAGTTGATCATACGCTGAGAATATATACATCTTATGAAGCAAACGTGTTCGTGAAAGATCTTTTATCGCACTCAGTTTTCAACTGAATTTCTTGAGGACAAGCAATAAGCTAAGCTTGGGGGGAGTTGATACGTCCAAAACATATCTACTTCCCCGAACACTTTTTCTATTGTTTCTCCTCTAAACTTGTGTGATTTGGATACAACTAACATGGACTGACGCTGTTTTTAGCAGAATTACCTTGGTGTCTAGTTTTTGTGCAAAAAATCAACTATCAGGAAAAATCCCTGAAAATATGCCAAAAATCCTATTTCACCAGAAGACTCACGGAGCCAGAAGACGAGACGGAGGAGGGCCACGAGGGCCCCACACCATCTGGCCACGTGGGCCAGGCCAGGCCGCGCCTGGGGGTGGTGTGGCCGCCTCGGTCACCCCCTCAGACTCCCACTTCACCTATAAGTTGCCTCTTGACCTAAAAACCAAGGGGAGTTCAACGTTTTTCTAGAGAGAGTTCCGCTATGCCACCACCACTAGATTCCGCGAATCAGAACCAGAAACTCCGTTCTGGCACCCTGCCGGAATGGGGAATTGGAGGAGATCATCTCCATCATCATCACCATCGCTTCTCCATCAACCATCCATGATTCCCCCATCTATGAGTGTCGTTGTATTGGAAACGACAGTACCTGAGAAGGTTAGATAGAGGTGTGGGGACTAGCAGGGAAGCTATCGATGGCGTCCACAGGCGGGATTGGATACAAGCAAGCGTAGCTGGATGCAAGAAGTACCCAGGTTTAGAGCCCTCATGGTGAGGTAAAACTCCTACTCCTGTCGGTCTGACTATGAGTGATATACGAACTACAAGTGCTCCTCGAGCTGTATTCCCTAGCTACTGTCTTAAATGCACTGAGACCAACCCTTTCTACTGAGGCCTTGCCTCTCCTTATATAGGCAGAGAAGCAACGATCTTACTGGCCAATCCGACCAGTGGCCCCCACAAGTGGGTCCCAGCCGACTAGTCATCTACAGTAACCGGTACAACCATGTCCCATCAGAGTACGAGCGGTATGGCTGTCGTGGGCACAGTGAACGCCGTGCGAGCCTATCGTCAGCATCGGGCCACGGTTCCCGCGTCATCCCCGCAAAGTCTTCGGTATGGCCGAGTAGTTGCCAGTCTTGTTGTCGTACAAGGCATACCGCACACTGTTCCGCACGTCGCCCTATCTCTTTGATTGGTTCCGGCTAAGCTGCTGTAGCCGGCTGCTTCTCACCGCTCTGGCTACCTCACGATAGCCGGCCTGACTTGCCTTGTCCGGCTGCACATGACCAGCCAGACTCGATCCGACTGCCCTGTTTCTTGTCCGGTTGGGGGTATCCGGGGGTCATCCCCCCGACACTAGCCCCCGAGCACGTGTGGATTTCGCCCTTAGATGAAATGTGCACGCACTCCTTCTTTGTTCGAATTTCTGACCGGATACACCTAGCAGTTGCGCTACCCATGACGTCAGTGCTGACGCCGGCCACGCGCGCACGCGCCATCATTACTCTGCGGCAGGCAGTGTAACGTCCCGTCGCACGTCGCCTCGGGAAACTGCCGCCTAACGCTTCGGTTCTTGCTCTGGGATCTTCTGCGCACCCCGTGTCTGCACATGGGATCTGGGGCGGCGGTTGGGGTGGGAGACGCGTTGATGGACGCCACGTGCCGCCGCGGACAGTTGCCCTCCCGGGCCTTTAAAGGGGGGTCCGGGGGAGGGCAGTTCCTTTCCTTCGCTTCCCCCGCTCCCATTTGCTTTCTTCTTCCTCTGTGCTCCAGTTTTCTGTGCCTCGCTGCTGCTGTCGCTGTAGCCCGCTGCGCCGCCCGTTTATCATCGCCGGTGGTACGGGCCACCGTCATTCGTCCGCCACCGTGCCCTCCAACGAACTGGAGATGGCTGCTGAGCGCGGAGCGTGGTATGGCTCCTCCATCACGGAGGACCACATCCAAAAATTACGCGCCACCCGCGTCCTTCTGTCGGAGGAGGAAGTAGAGCTGCGGCTTGCTCCGGCGGGAGAGGTGTTGCCTCATCCGACGGAGGGAGAACGGGTGATTTTCCTCTCGCACCTGGCGCGCGGGTCCGCGTTGCCGGTGCACCCGTTCTCCCTCACATTCCTCGCCTTCTTCGACCTCCGCCTACACCATCTCGACGCCAATGCAATCGGCACGCTGGTGCACTTCATGGCCTTCTACGAGAGCTACCTCGAGATCCAGCCGGATCTCGGGCTCTTCTGCCGGCTCTTCCGAGTCCGGCCGCAGGTGCAGTTTAAGAAGGGGCCGCTAGTCGTCTATGGCGGCGCCTCCATCTACTCTCGCGTGCAGACCGGCTACCCGAAGTTCCGGCTACATGACACGGTACGACTATGGCAGCAGTCGTACTTCTACGTGAAGAACCACACCAACATGGACCGGATCAACCTTCCGGCGTTCCAGGATGTGGAGTCCAGCCGGCAGCACTAGGACATGAAGATCTATGGCGACAAGGCAGAGTCGGATGCGATGTTGCAACGTATGCGCTCCCTCGTCACCTGCCGGCTAACCGGCCTGGACATCACCCTCAGATGGATGTCCCGGCTAATGATGCCGTTGCAGCAGCGAGCGCACAAGATGTGCTTCTACTCCGGCCGGCTGGATCCGACTCGGCTATCGTGTCGCAATCCCCGCTACCACAACCTGAAGGAGTGGGTGTGGACGATCACCAAGGAGCGGCTACCGGAAGGCTGGTCCTTCGGGTTGCCCCCCTACAACCGGGACAACCACGCGCCCCGGGTAGGTCCTTTTAGCCGGACTTTTCTTTTGTATCTCTTGCCCTTCTTTTTAGTTTTATCCGACTAATCTTTTGTATTCAGCAAATCTTCCCTTGCATCCTTCGTGAGGAGGGCGACGCCCCTCTTGAGACGTTCACGCTTGACTTGCCCGAGCCGCGCGCTCGGCGGTCTGGCGAGGAGTCGGACGGGGATGGGGATGCCTTCCCCAACCGGAACGACGAGCCGACCGCTGATCCCGACACGAAGGTTGACGAGGAGGAAGAGGCCACGCCGGCCTCCGATCCGGCACAATGCCTTGTGACGGACGGCGACTCCAGCCAATCTGGTGCTGGCGGGAGTGGCTCCAGCCGTTCCAGCGCCAGCCGGCCTGCCGCGGAGGAGCCGACCCCCAAGAGGAGCCGGACGAGCGCCCTTCCACCGAGTCGCCTTGCCAGGAAGAAAGGACCGCCCCCAGTGGTACAGGGGTAAGTTCTTCTCTGGGCGCCCTTACTGTTTTTGCTTCTTTCGTTTGTCTTTGGCTTACTTGCTTCTTTTTCCTTCTTCTCTTCTTCTGTCTTTTTAGCACGCTGGTATCCTTTGGAGCCATGAGCCCGGCGCGAGCGCCGACTGGGTCGCCACCTCGCGCCCCGACCACGTCTGTCTATGCCCCTTCCTCCGAGGCACCGCCTCGGCCGCCGCCTCGAGCTGAACCGGCTGCCTCAGTCGGAGCGGAGGGTCCTCAGCCGGATGTGGTGGTGCAGCCAGAAACGATTGAGGCCACCTCGCAGGGCGGGGATGTCTCTTCCGCGGGAACACGGAGGGCGGTAACCGGCAAGGAGCTCGTGGTTGTTGGCGATGACAACTTCGAGGACAAGCCGAGGGAGGAGTGGAGGACAGCGGTGGTCGCCGCAAAGGAGTCCCTGGCTGCCAACGCTGTGGATGACGACGCCTCGTCCACCGCCTCGCTGACGGATCTCGCCGCCACCCTCGAGCTGTCAGTGAAGGAGATCCGGCTGCTGGAGGCCGCAGCCGGCGGGAACCGGTCCTTGGAGCAGAAGCTCGCTGCTGCCAACGGAACTTCCCAGAGTAAGTTTACTTCATCCAGAATCATTTTTTTGACGATAGCCGGTTTTGTCGCAGCTATCCTTGTGTGCGCTCAGCGCTAGATCGATCGCTTGAAGAAGGAGAACGATCGGCTGAGCAAGTCCAACTCCCTGCTGCGGCTGCAGAACAAGGATTGGCATGCCAAGGTAGACGGTCTGGAGGCCACCGTCAAGGAGCATGACGCCTCACTCGCCAGCCGGGTCGATGCCTTCAACCTTCTCAAGGCCCAGAACAAGGACCAAGAGAAGGAGATCAAGCGGCTTGCGACGAAGGAGAAGGCCCTGGTGGAGGAACTGATGCAAGTCGGTCATACGGCTAAGGGTAGATTTCCCTTTTCCGTCTCCTTTGTCTTTCCGGATCCGGTAGCCGGGTCTAACTATCTTTTCTCTGACAGTGTTTTATCCCGGCATAGACCTACTAGCATACAACCGGCTGCAGGAGAACTGGCCCAGAGCGCAGCCGACAGCCCAGGAGCTCGTCGTTCTTCTCGGCGAGGAAGCTGCCAAGCTTCGCCAAGCGGCGCATGCCATCTTCTCATTTCTGTGGCCGGACGCTTCGGTCCCTGAGACAATGGCCCAGCTAGCCGTGAAGGTAGGAGAGGTACCGGCTGCGGTGGACCGGCTACGAGACTTGGCGGCACGAGCCAGAGCGGAGATGGCTCTGGCCCTCATGCTCTCGTGGTACAAGGACGCCCGCATCGAGAAGATCGATGGAGGCTTCTGCGCCAGCGCCGATCTTGTCGCCATCCGCCAGGCTCATCCGGAGCTCCGGGGCTCTGCCATCAAGATTGCTGACTATGTGGATCCCGACGACGTGCTCACCGACTCGGAGTCCATTGGTACTCTGGATGCGGAAGCTTCGGCGCAGCCGACTGGGGACACCGGAACCGGGTCGACCATCGCGCCTCCTCCTCCGCCTGAGGCTGCTGCCAGCCAAAGCGCTCTGCACGCAAGGGCCCTGCCGTTTAATTATCGCCCTGGGATGCCGGGTGTACTTGTTTGTCTTGTCTTGTTTTCAAACTTGTCCGTCTGTACCGGCTGCCTCTGGCGCCGGGTAAACTTATGGGAGCTTCGTCTCCCCTTTCTTTTTAATGTCAATTAGAACTAGTTTGGTTTGCCTTCAACTTGTGCATTCTATATGCTCCTTGGAATATTTTGGCGACTGACTTTATCTGGCTGACTTCGCATGGCTAAACGCCTTTAGCCGGGGGAACTGCAATTCCAGTGGGGGCGCGCTAGCGCACCCACTGGGTGTAGCCACCGAGATTCGGAGTAGCTGGCGTAGCCAGGTACTTCGAATCTTCTTTCTTTCCTCAAGTCCTCTAACTTTATCCGACTAGACGCATCTTAGTCGGTTGCTTCCGCTGGCTGAACGCCTGCAGCCATGGGAACTAACATTCCAGTGGGGGCGCTTGAGCATACCCACTGGGTGTAGCCCTCGAGATTCGGAGTAGCTAGGGTAGCCAGGTACTTTGAATCTTCTTCATCTTCTCTTGCTCCTGCCCTTGCCCTCACCTGGGCTCCAAATATCCGGCTAAACGCACTTAGCCGGTCAGGAAACTACAAGATTCCACTGGGGGCGCGCGAGCGCACCCAGTGGGTGTAGCCCCCGAGATTCGGAGTGCTTGATGAAGGCAAGGACTTCGAATCTTCTTCTCTTTTCTTCCTGAATTCTGACTCGAAGTAGTCGTACAAAATATACATACACATACATTCTCACTCGTTAATAGGTTAGTCTGCTAAACTGTAGCCAGAAGGCGGATTTGTTTTTTGAAAACTAGCTTGCGCCTTTCTGGACACTTGGTCGTTTTCCCGTGCGCTCTGTTGTTTTTGTTGCGTCCTTGCCGGGCAGCCAGGTTGCGGTCTGCAGCCGGAATCGAAGGGAGCTGACAGTACATCGCGCATGGTATTAACAGCTTAGCAGCCGGATTGTCTTAAGCTAGTTGCGAGACTGGGACGCCCGATCTGTCGCGTCTCCTCTCCGTTTTTCATGTGGGATGCCTCGGGATTTTGCTCTTGCTAGCCGGACAGACGGGTTGCGGTCTATAGCTGAGACAAAGAGTCGGCCTCTGACATCGCCGCACACTACTTAGCCGGTTTGTTGACTTAGCAGGTTGGGCCAGCCGGCAAGCCCCCAGGTAGGAGTTGCCGGAGCCGGAAAATCTGGATCAGAAAATAGATGCAAACACATTTCTAGCAAGGAGCCCCCGAGCATCTCATAGGGGCCCGCATTTTCATTCATAGGGTTTGTGGGATACATACACTATCGGGTGACTAGGTGTAAAACGGGCGCAGCATGGCCGTGTTCCAGGGACGCTCGGTCTCCTTGTCTGATTTGTCCATCTTGTTCTTGCACGGCTGCTGCGCATCGATGAGGTAGTAGGAGTCGTTAGGCAGCGCCCGACTGACGATGAAGGGGCCGTCCCAGGGTGGCGATAACTTGTGCATGCCCTTCGTGTCCTGCACCAGCAGGAGAACCATGTCGACCTTGCGGAACGTGACTAGGCAGATCCGGCCTGAATGGTAGTGGCATAGTCGTTGCTGGTACAAGGCTGATCTGGACAGTGCCAGCTCGCGAGCCTCCTCGAGGAGGTCCACACCATCTTCCCGTGCCTCCTGGTTGGCCTTTTCATCATAGAGGAGCTTGCGCGGAGAGTCGAACTCGATATCCGCGGAGAGGACGCCTTCCGATCCGTAGACCAGGAAGAATGGGGTGTAGCCGGTTGATCTATTCGGCGTGGTGCGGAGGCTCCATAGCACAGCCGGAAGCTCCTCGAGCTAGCATCCGGGTGACCGCTCCAAAGGCTCGATGAGGCGTGGCTTGATGCCGGCTAGCACTAAGCCGTTTGCCCTTTCGACTTGCCCGTTGGACTGTGGGTGCGCGATGGAGGCAAGGTCTAGCCGGATGCCCTTGTTGCTGCAGAATCGGGCGAAGGCCCCCTTGGCGAAGTTCATGCCATTGTCGGGGATGATGTTGTTGGGGTAGCCGAACCGGTTGATGACGTCGGTGAAGAAGGTGACGACTGTTGCCCCGTCTAGCTTACGGATGGGCTTGGCCTCGATCCACTTTGTAAATTTGTCCACCGCCACCAGCAAATGGGTCATGCCTGCGTGCGCCCGCTTGAAGGGGCCGACCATGTCGATGCCCCAAACAGCGAAGGGCCAGGTAATCGGTATGGTCTTGAGCACCAAAGTCGGCATGTGCCTGAGCTGCCCGAAGCGCTGGCACCCGTTGCACGCGTGGACTAGCTGTTCGACGTCCTCGAGGGCGGTGGGCCAATAGAAACCATGGCGAAACGCCTTGGCGACTATCGCCCTTGACAAAGCGTGGTGCCCGCACTCGCCCTGGTGGATGTCCTTGAGTAGCCGGTAGCCCGTGTCCACATCGACACACCTTTGGAAGATGCCGGATACGCTGTGCTTGTACAGTTCTTTGTTGATGATGGTGTACGTGTGCGCGTGGCGCCAGATTTGCCTTGCCTCCACCTTGTCATCCGGAAGCTCCCCATTGGCGATGTAGTTCATGAAGGGCTGTGCCCAGGATGGTATTTCCCGAATGACGAGGATGCTCCCGCTCTCCTGTTGATGGTCATCGGGGGGTCGTCCGGATGAGGTACCCAGGACGGCAGCCCCCGAGCCGCTTGATGAGTCGGCAGCCCCTGGGTCTTGCGAGCCGGAGAGTACTGACTTGCCGGAGTTGGCGTGGGCCTTCTTTTTTGGAGGTTCTTCTGCCTCTGCATCTGCCGCCCCATCAACCGGAGCGCTCCCTGCCCATATGATGGAATCCGTCTCGGGGGACGGGTTGATGGAGGGCTTGCGCAGGTGCTCCAAGGAGACCCGGGTGGGATCGCCTGCCTGGTGGATCCAATTTGGGTGAGCGAATTGGCTGCCTCGTTGTTGGCGCGAGGGACGTGATGGAATTCACATCCGTTGAAAGAGGCGCTGATCTTCTGTATGTGGAACCGGTAGAGAGCCATATTTGCATCACGCGCATCCCACTCTTCGAATACTTGCTGTACCACCAGATCCGAATCGCCGAAGCAGAGGATCCGGTTGACACCAATCTCTCTGGCTAGCCGGAGGTCGTGCGCCAGTGCCTTGTATTCGGCTACGTTGTTGGAGGCCTTGAAGTGGATCTACAGGACGTACTCCAACCGGTCCCCTTTGGGCGAGGTGAGCATGATGCCAGATCCCAAGCCCCCGAGCATCTTCGACCCGTCGAAGTGCATCCTCCAGTGGTCCGAATCCGGAACCGGTGGGAGGTATTGGGTCTTGGCCCAGTCGACGAGGAAGTCCGCCAACACCTGCGACTTGATCGTGAGTTGGGGCTCGTACTGGATGGAGTAGGCGACGAGCTCGATGGCCCACTTGGCGACTCGGCCAGTGGCGTCTTTGTTGCCGATGATTTCCGAAAGGGGTGCCGTGCACACGACCTTAATCGGATGCTCCTGGAAATAGTGCTTGAGCTTCTTGCATGCCAGGTACACGCCGTAGCACATCTTCTGGTAGTGGGGGTAGTTCTGCTTGGAGAGGGAGAGGACCTCACTGAGGTAGTAGACGGGCCTCTGAACCGGCTGAGCCTTGCCTTCCTCGGGGCGCTCCACCACCAGGACGACGTTGATGACCCGGCTGATGGCTACTATATAGAGCAACATCGGCTCCTTGCTAGCCGGCGTGGCTAGAACCGGCATTGTGGATAGCATGCGCTTGAGGTTGTGAAAGGCGGCGTCGGCTTGCGAAGTCTAGGAGAACTTGTCCGTCTTCTTCATCAGCTGGTATAATGGGAGTGCCTTCTCCCCTAGCCGGCTGACGAAACGGCCGAGAGAGGCCAGGCATCCGATGAACTTATGGACTCCAAGCAGGCTCCTGGGCGGCTGCATCCTTTCGATGGCCGCAATCTTCTCCGGATTCGCCTCGATACCACGTTGCGATACGAGGAAACCGAGTAATTGGCCGGATGGGACTCCGAAGACGCATTTCTCTAGGTTCAGCTTCATCTGGTACTTCCAGAGGTTGCCAAATGTCTCTCCCAGATCTTCGAGGAGGGTGCGCTTCTCCTTGGTCTTGATGACCACATCGTCCACATAGGCGTGCACGTTTCGGCCTATCTGCGAGTGCAAGCACTTCTGCATGCAGCGCTGATAGGTAGCGCCTGCATACTTCAGTCCGAAATGCATGGTTACATAGCAGAAAGCCCCGCAGGGGGTGATAAATGATGTCTTAATCTGATCAGCCGGGTTTAACCGGATCTGATTGTAACTGGAATAGCAATCTAGAAAAGACAACAAATCATAGCCGGCCGTGGAATCGATGACTTGATCAATACGGGGCAATGCGAATGGGTCTTTTGGGCACGCCTTGTTCAGGCTGGTGTAGTTGATACACATGTGCCAGGTCTTGTTCTTCTTCAACACCAGGACTGGGTTCGCCAGCCAATCCGGGTGGTACACTTCCTTGATGAACCCGGCTGCAAGGAGCCGGGTGATCTCATCAATGATAATCTTCCTCTTCTCCTCTGCGAACCGGTGCAGAGGTTGCTTAACCGGCTTGGCATCCGGCCACACATGAAGTGAGTGCTCGGCGAACTCCCTCGGTACACCTGGCATGTCCTTGGGTGACCATGCAAAGATGTCCTGATTCTCACGGAAGAAGTCGACGAGCACGCCTTCCTATTTGCTGTCCAGATTGGCACCAATGGTGACAAACTTGGTCGGATCGGGGGGGTCGAGCAGGATCCTCTTCGTCTCCTTTGCTGGCTAGAAGGCTCCTTCTCCAGCCGGCTTGCTGCTAGCCGGTTTGTCTTGCTGGGCCATGGCCACATTGCGCATGATCACGCGCTTCTCCTCGGTTATGATGAGGGCCTCTGCCGGTTTGGAACCGGCTGAGGCGCACTCCATTGACCGCCTGAAGCAGCCGGCGACGATGATCACGCCGTTGGGTCCCGACATCTTCGTCTTGAGGTATGCGTAGTGGGGGATGGCCATGAACTTGGCAAGGGCGGGGCGCCCGAGGAGAGCGTGGTAGGAGCTTGTCAGGTTTACCACCTCAAACCAGATCGGTTCGTGGCAGAAGTTCTCCTCGGTCCCGAAGATGACATCCAGGTGGATTTTACCCAGCGGGGCGCAAGCTGGCCCCGGCAGCACGCCGTGGAACGTTGTGGTGGTCGGGCGTAGGTCGCATTCGTGAATGCCTAGCTTCTCCAGCGTAGATCGGTAGAGGAGGTTGAAGATGCTGTCTCCGTCGATGAGGACACGAGAGAAACGGCAGGTGCGTGTGTTTGAGCTGATGAGGGGATCGAGTACCATGGTGTAGCCCCCGGGAGTCGGCAGCTGCTCCGGCTGGTCTTCTCGGCTCCAGGTGATGGGGGTTTCCGACCAGTTTAGGTACTGGGGGACCGGAGAGATGATGGCGTTGCCTCCTTGGAGCGTCGCCTGCGGCTGTGCTTGTCGTCTAGCTCCGTCTCAAAGATGTGGTAGGCGGCGTGCGGCTGGGGGTAGCCGTTGTTGTTGTTGCCGCCGTTGCTGCTGTTACCATCATTGCTGGCTCCCCTAGCCAGTGGTGGTGGTCCACCAGGAGGGGGCGGGGGGAGACGTGGCTGGCCGCCCTGGTCTTTTAGCTGGCGAGTCTAGCTGCAGTTCCGTGTGGTCTACGTAGCCAGTTTGAAGGGACCGCTGTGCCATTTGCACGGGCCGCCAAACATCTGGTCCAAGGTGAGCCACGGCTTCTGCCTCCTTGCATCGTTAGCTGGTGCGTCGGGCGCACCCTCCACAACATTGACTTGCCGCACATGGTAGTGGGGCTTCTGCTGTCCGGCTTGGCGGTCCCCATGGAACCGGTTGTCGTTGCCGTGGCATCTGGAGGATCTGGCTTCTCCAGCCGGATTGCTCGGACGGTCGCGAGCCGGCTCCGTAGGAGTCGGACGCCCATCAACATTTACTCGGAGGGGTTTCTTCATGGCGGCATCCGCCGTGGCGTACTGGTCCGCAACCGTCATGAGCTCCACCATGGTTTTCGGCTCATCACACAGTAGCCGGTGGCGAAGCATGGTGCCTTCTCGGCATCCCTCGATGAAGAAGATGATGGCCTGGCTCTCCAGGATGCCCTCGCAAGTGTTGCGCAACTCCGTCCACTTGGCGAGGTACTCGCGGTCGGTCTCGCGGTCACCCTGGACGCACAAGGCTAGGTTGCGTGGGCGTCCCGGCCGCTTGTACGTGCCAGTGAATTTGTGGACAAACACCTTCTCGAAGCCTGGCCAGGCATTGATGCTGTTGGGCGCAAGGCTGTTGAGCCATGTCCTTGCCGACCCAGTTAGCATGAGGGGGACGTAGCGCACAGCTGTGCGCTTGTTCCCATGGGCGATACCGACTACCATAGCATAGTCGGTCAGCCAATCTTCCGGCTTCATGCTGCTGTCGTACTTGGGGGTGTCCCCTGGCAGGGTGAACTTATCCGAAAATGGCTCGTTCCTGATACAGGGTCCGAAACAAACCAGTCTGGTGGAGTCTTCTTCCTCCGTGACGCGCGCTTGAGCGAGGAGCTCGATGCGGTCACGGGCATCCGGACGATCCGGGTTGGGCGCTCCCACCCGGCCCGAGAGACAAGAACCGGCGGATCTTGGTGCTCCGGTTGGTGGAGGGGGAGGTGGTGGTTTGCTGTTCACCGTTTGCTCCTGGCACGGCTGGCTCTTGTTGCCAGAGCTGCGGCGCCTGCTGCGGGTCTTAGCCGGCTGAGGGGAGGACGCATGTTGGGTGTCTCAATGCGCGCCATTGCTGTTGACAGGCGGCTTGCTCCCCCTGGAGTAGCTGGGTCCTCCTGCATCTACCGGTTGGCGTCGGCCTGCTCATCCGCGATTCGGAGGAGCTCCTGCACGTGAGCGTGCTGGCGGGCTCGCTCCTCGCCCTCTAGGTTGGGCAACTCCTCTGCTGCGGCTCGCGCCGTGCGTAGGTTCTTGATGGGCGTGCTGTAGATGGGCCGGATGAGGGCGGGCACGGGATCCAGCTCCCCGTCCTTTTCCATCCTTCTGCCCAGCTCGCCACCCCGGCATCGCCCCTGGCCACGCCGGCTCGGCTCCGCGGTAGCCAGAGTGAAGCCGTGCGTGCGGTCGTACTTGCGCCGGGTGATCTCGAGTTGCTTGTGGGTTGCCGCCAGCTCCATGGCCTCCTGGAGGAGGACCTGTCTCTCCATGGCGAAGTTGGCCTCTGCCTCCTCCGGGTTGTCCCCGAGGTTAACCGGCGTCAGGAGCCGATCAATGGCCTCCTCTACCGGATTCCGAGGCTGCGGAGGCGTGGAGGTTCCGCCTTCGTTCGCGCCCCGCTCCCGTGGCTGGCGGGGGTGGGAACTGGAGCTGGCCATCATGACCTCCATGCCACAGGAAGCGACGGAGGCGCTACCGCCCGAATGCGGTAGCTCCGCGACGGAGACGATCTCCCTAGGAAAACACTCCGGAATGGTGGCGACGTAGGCCGAAGAGCAGGACGGAGCCATTCGCCAGGAAGGTGGTTCCGGCGAAGCAGGAAGAGTTGTCGATGACGCAGTCGAACTTGCCGAGTGTTAGCACTAGGCCGGAGGCCGCGCGCTCACCGGCTGAAGTGCGGGGTCCCATGCGGAACGTGACTCCGGTCGGAGCCATCAGCCCCACGGTGGGCGCCAACTGTCGTTGTATTGGAAATAGCAGTACCTGAGAAGGTTAGATAGAGGTGTGGGGACTAGCAGGGAAGCTATCGACGGCGTCCACATGCGGGATTGGATACAAGCAAGCGTAGCTAGACGCAGGAAGTACCTAGATTCGGAGCCCTCGTGATGAGGTAAAACTCCTACTCCTGCCGGTGTGACTATGAGCGATATACGAACTACAAGTGCTCCTCGAGCTGTATTCCCTAGCTACTGTCTTAAATGCACTGAGACCAACCCTTTATACTGAGGCCTTGCCTCTCCTTCTATAGGCAGAGAGGCAACGGTCTTACTGGCCAATCCGACTGGTGGCCCCCACAAGCGGGTCCCAGCCGACTGGTCATCTATAGTAACCGGTACAACCATGTCCCATCAGAGTACGAGCGGTATGGCTGTCGTGGGCACGGTGAACACCGTGCGAGCCTGTTGTCAGCATCGGGCCACTGTTCCTGCGTCATCCCTGCAAAGTCTTCGGTATGGCCGAGTAGTTGCCAGTCTTGTCGTCGTACAGGGTGTACTGCGCACTGTTCTGCATGTCGCCCTGTCTCTTTGATTGGTTTCGGCTACGCTGCTGTAGCCGGCTGCTTCTCGCTGCTCCGGCTACATCATAATAGCCGGCCTGACTTGCCTTGTCCGGCAGCACTTGACCAGCCGGACTCGATCCGACTGCCCTGTTTCTTGTCCGGTTGGGGTATGCGGGGGTCATCCCCACGACAATGAGTGAGTAATCCCCCGCTGTAGGCTATGGGGATGGTAGGGATTAAATGAGATCGTTCATGTAATGGCATCAGATTGTTAGGGCATGGTGCCTAGTATCTATTATTAGTGCTTTTTGACTTTGTTGCAACTTGTTATGCTTAATGCTTGTCACTAGGGCCCGAGTGCCATGATTTCAGATCTGAACATGTTATTGATTCATTATGATAGTATCGTTTATGGTCTTACCTGCAAGTTGCATACACATATTGTGTCCGGAACCAAAGGCCTCGAAGTGACAATAATCGGGATAATCGGAGGGGATGGCTTTGATGTGAGGATCACATGTGTTCATGGAGTGTTAATGCTTTGCTCCGGTGCTCTATTAAAAGGAGCACCTTAATTGCCAGTAGTTCCCTTGAGGCCCCGCAGCAAACGGGCTGGCAGGACAAAAGATGTTGTGCAAGTTCTCATTGCGAGCACATATGACTATATATGGAACACATGCCTATGATTATTTAGTACTTGGATGCTTTATCTTATTTATCTACAAATGCCCTATGTCTTGATTGCTATATGAATTGTCTTTTCCATGCAATGCCCGTCCATCCATCCCTATGCCTACCGCGCTTTAATCCTACTGTTTACTGCAATTGTTACTACTGTCTTTACTTTTACTACTTCCATTACTTTGAGCAAGATTGTTTCCAGGTGCAGCTAAATTGTTGCTACTGATAAACTGCTGTGAGCAAGATTGTTTCCAGGTGTAGCTGAATTGACAACTCAGTTGTCAAGGCTTATAAATATTCTTTGGCTCCCCTTGTGTCGAATCAATAAATTGGGTTTCACTTCCCTCGAAAATACTGCGATACACCCCCTATACTTGTGGGTCATCACATTCCTTTCAAGGGTGATACTTTGAGATACACAAAATCTCCGACATTGAAGGTCAGGTCTCGACGTCTTTTGTCAGCATAACTCTTCTATCGGGATTGGGCGGTCTTGAGATGTTCACGGACTTTGTGAACCTTCTCTTCGGCTTCTTGTAGGATGTCGGGTCCGAAAATATGACTCTCTCCTACTTGCGACAAATTCAGGGGGTACGACACTTCCTTCCATACAGAAATTCAAAGGGGGCCATTTGCAAACTAGCTTGATAACTATTGTTGTATGAGAATTCTGCGAAAGGCAGACAATCTTCCCATTTTGGTCCATATTCTAGCACACAAGCTCTCAACATATCTTCCAAAATTTGGTTGACTCTTTTAGTTTGTCCATCGGTTTGCGGGTGATAAGCTGTGCTAAAGTTCAGCTTGGTTCCTGATCCTTCTTGGACCTTCTGCCAAAATCTTGAGGTAAACTGGGTTCCTCGATCCGATACTATGGTCTTAGGGGTTCCATGCAAACTGACGATTCTAGCAATGTACAGCTCTGCTAGCTTCGAACTCTGGTAGGTGGTCTTGATAGGTATAAAATGGGCTACCTTACACAGTCTATCCACTATGACCCAAATAGAGTCATTTCCCCTACTAGAGGTAGGCAAACCGACGATGAAATCCATTCCGACAGAATCCCATTTCCATTCCGGAATCTGCAATGGTTGCAAAAGTCATGTGGGTCGCTGATGTTCCGCTTTGACTCTCTGACAGATATCACACTTGGCTATGTGCTTCCGATTTCTCTCTTCATCTTGTGCCACCAAAATTGCTCCTTCACATCCTGATACATCTTCATTCCTCCGGGATGGATAGAATAAAGAGTATCATGAGCTTCTTGCATGATGACTTGTTTCAACTCGGAATCTGCTGGTACACAGATACATCCTTTGTACCACTAAACTCCTTCTTCATCTTCGGTGAATCCGCGTACCTTCCCTATACCGATACGACGCTTGATTCCATCGATACTTGCATTTCCTTTCTGCGCTTCCTTGATTTGACTGATCAAAGTGGTTTGAAGTTCTATGCTAGCTAAAAATCCTTTGCTAACTAGCTCCGTTCTAAACTGCTCCAACTCTTCATGCAAACTTGGCTTGGCTTCTTTAATCATGGTGTTTAATCTACACGGCAATCTGCTAAGAGCATCTGCTACCACATTGGCTTTGCCGGGGTGATAGTGAATGTCAAGGTCATAATCCTTGATTAACTCTATACATCTCCTGTGCCTCATATTCAGCTCCTTCTGGGTGAAAATATACTTCATACTCTTGTGATCCGAATAAATCTCACAGTAGTTACCCATAAGGTAATGACGCCATGTCTTCAAAGCTAAAACTACGGCTGCCAATTCTAGGTCATGGGTAGGGTAGTTTTGCTCATGCTACTTCAGTTGTCTAGACATATATGATATAACTTTGCCTTCTTGCATCAACACACATCTGAGACCAATCTTGGATGCATCACAGTACACATCAAAAGGCTTCTTGATATCCGGCATAATCAGAATTGGGGCTGAAATCAATCTCTTCCTGAGCTCTTGAAAACTTCCTTCACATTTGTTCGTCCATTCAAACTTCTGATCTTTCTTCAACAGTTGGGTCAGTGGTCTTGCGATGCTTGAAAATCCTTCTACAAACTTGTGGTAATATCCCGCTAATCTGAGAAATGCGTGGACTTGGGTTTGACTGGTTGGGGCTTTCCATTCTTCCACATCCTTAATCTTGGTGGGATCAACATCAACTCCTCCTGTCGACATGATATTTCCTCAGAATCCTACTTCCTTCAACCAGAACTCACATTGGCTAAACTTGGCATACAACTGATGCTCTCTAAGGGTTTCAAGGATGGTTCTCAGGTGTAGCTCATGGTCTTGGTGGTAAAGGCGGTCTTTGGAATATCCATTGCACGAATCTTGAGTTGATGATAACCAGTTCTAAGATCAATCTTAGAAAACACTCTGGCACCAGTCAACTAGTCAAACAGATCTTCTATCTTCGGCAGTGGGTACTTGTTCTTGATGGTGACATCATTCAGCTTCTGGTAATCAGTGCACAAACGGTTACCTCCATCTTTCTTATCCACAAACAAAACAGGTGATCTCCATGGAGACGCACTTGGTTGAATCAGACCTTTCTCCAGCATCGCATCAAGTTGCTTCTTCAGCTCCACTAATTCATATGGGTTCATACTATAGGGTCTTTGAGCTATGGGTCCAGTTCCAGGAACTGGTTCAATGATGAACTCGATATCCCGATCTGGGGGCATACTGGGCAATTCATTTGGGAACACGTCGGGGTATTCACAGACTACTCTGACTTGGTCTAGGGTTGGTTGGGCTAGACTCTTGTTGCATTTGAATTGACGGGGCAGTGTCTCAGATACACGCTCTACTGATACTCCAGTACTACTGGTCATGGTTATGGCTTTCTTGCCATAGTCAATTAATCCTTTATGTTTCGACATCCAATCCATTCTTAGTACTACTTCCAAACCTTTGGTTCCAAGTACTATTAGATTAGAATAAAAATTTATCCCATGGATTCTGATAGGTACAGCCTTACAAATTTTTATAGCTTTGGTGGTTGAACCAGGTATTTGAACTATCATAACATGCTTCAATTTTGTTGGTTGAATCTTACTAGTGCATGCAAATTCTTCTGTAAGAAACGAGTGCGATGCTCCAAAATCAAACAACACTCTTGAAAGTACTGAGTTAACAGAAAACATACCCAGTACGACATCTGGCGCTTCTTGAGCTTTCTCAGCATTCATGTGGAACATACGGCCGTTGCGGTTGAGCGAGTTCCCTAGGGAAAATCTCCTTCCAGGCTGAACACGACGTTGCTGCTGAGCGGGTGCATTCACATTGGTGGTTGCTGCAAGCTTCTTGGGGCACTCGTTGGAGTAGTGACCCTTGACTCCGCATTCAAAGCAAGTAATCTGGGACTTGTCTTTTCCTACAATAGGCACAACATTGCTTCCAGTCCTTTGGGCAGTATTGTTGTTGTTGTTGGACTTGGGCGGTGCACGATTGAAGTTATTGGAGTTGCCAGGGTTATTGTTGTGGTTTCCTCTAGACCTCAAGTTTCCTCCGCTACGATTGGGATAGTTTGGACGGGACATAGGGGGTCTGTTGTTTCTTGGGGCATATCCTGCAGACGGGTTGGGGCGATACTTCTGGGTATTGTGGGATCCAGGTTGGTGCATCATTCTGCGCTTGTGATTGTCATTGGCTTGGTTTATCTTCCCTTCCATCTAAATGGCAGAGTCCACTAAAGCTTCAAGATCATCAAAGGGAATGTTGATTAGCACGGTTTGCATCTCATCATGCAGTCCGTTCAGGAATCTCTCTTTCTTCTTTGCTTCTGTGTCAATCTCATCAGGGGCATATCTAGCTAAAGATAAGAATTTGTCACGGTATTCCACCATAGTCATCCTTCCTTGCTTCAAATATCTGAACTCATCCCTCATCCTCTTAATCAGACCAGGGGGCACATGAGTCCTGCTGAACTTGATTTTGAACTCATCCCAAGTCATCATCTGACCTTCGTTCATGGTACGGGTGCTATTCCAGCAGGCTCTTGCATCACCTGCCAGATAATGGGTGGCAAACAATACTTTTTCATTGGCCTCATCTCCTGTGACCTCTAAGTTGTTCTCCATGGTTTGTAGCCAGTCATCAGCATCTAAGGGCTCTTTAGACTTATTAAATATCGGGGGATTGGTGTTTTGAAAGTTCTTGAGCTTGGATCCATGGTTATCCTGGTTTTCGTGGCCTTGGTTATTGTGGGTCATCTGAGCTATCTGTTGAAGAGTGGCTAAATTGGCTTGACATTCGGCTCTACTAGCTTCACAGTTAGAAACTAGCATTTGCAGAATCTGTAGCATTGGGTCCTGAGATGAACTGCTTCCTCCGGGATTTCGACGAGTCATCTAAAGATTGAGATAGATAACGAGATAAGAGGGAAATCTCTAAGGTTTATGGTTTTGTTTCAAAAGATTTAAACTTTGAGTTTGACTTAGGTTTTGCAAATTAACAACTTCCTTTCATTCGTTCATTCATTCAAATTCAAAGCACACAATACAAACACAAACCACAACACAAATAGAAAACAGATGGTTTTAAGAACCATTCTATGAAACTACGATACAATGGGACCGGGTACAATTCACTCCTACGGTAGTGCTCAAGTGCATCTAATCATCATCAATGAAGGCGGAATCATCATCATTAGTATGGAACTCCATGGCATCGTCCTCCAGGTAGTCGTCATCATCATTGAGGTAAGAGTAGAGATCTCCACGGATATCTTCACCTTCCTCCTCCTTCGCTTCAAGCTGGATCTCCAGTTCACGGATGGTCTTCTCGAGAGCTGCCACCTTCTTGCGAAGACGATCGATGATAGAATCCTTCTTGTCATGCCGACGACGAAGTGATTGGCGCTCCTTGGCGAGGATGGCAAGGGTTTGGTCCTTCTTGACTGCAATGGCATGATTGTGGTTGGCGTAGGCACGTGGGTTGTCCAATTCCTGCTGTCTATCATACAACATGAAGTCGAGATTATCCACTTGGTGCTTGAACTCCTGGTGTCCTGGCATCTCCAAGGGTATTCCCATAGAATCACGCCTTGCGCAGTGAGCAAAGCAAGTTCCAATGATCTGGTTGATGTTTTGTCCACACAGATAGGCAAGAGCTTCTTGCATAGCCCTGGCTAATCCATCTAGCCAGTTATTCTACTGAACGTTGAAATGGATCTTCTCTGAGGTGGGTACTTCCATCTTGCCTCTGAGATCTGCAACTATCAGCCACTTTAGTTATCCTCCTTGCTGATCATTGAGTTGGGCCCTGAAGAATTTCGGGTGCGGGCTCTCAAGATACTCTGCGAGTGCATCTAGATCCCTCTCAAAGATCAGTGGCCTCCGTTGCCTAGATAGTAGAACTTTCTATACTTTACCTCCATCTATAAGAATTTAGGGTGAGCAAGTTAGTGGGGTGATCAAGTGTGTCAAATTTTATGTAGGATTTTGAGGAACGTGATTTTTTTGAAAGAATCTCAAGGATAAGAGTGAGAATAGGTTTTCATAAATACTCACTTCTTTTGTTTTGAAACTAAGTTTTTGTTCAGACATCCATTCTAACTAGGGTATCCTATGGTCAGGATGGCTCTGATACCAACTTGTCAACACCCGGATTTTTAATCCCAGATGCCTGTTATGCCATACATCGCAATCCCAGGATTACCATTTTTGCGAGACATAACAAAATTGGTACCACGATACATCATCCATTACAAACCATAATAAAGGTCTTACAAATAAAGGATCTCATGATCCAGTCTTAATACAATCAAAGCAGCGGAAAGTAAACATAGTAGGGGCTCCATCTTCAAGGTCACATGCAATGCTGACGATGGGAGATGATCCTAGTTGTCATAGACCTCCTGATGTCCATCTTCCTGGTAGTCCTCCTCATAGTCTGGCCACGGGAATAGCCAGGGACAAAGCCATGAGTACTCTTTAAGTACTCGCAAACTAGCACTAACAAGTAAAGTAGTTCTAGTAGGAATCTTAAGCTCTAGGTTTATTTGCAAAAGGCCAGGTTTATTTCATAAGGGTTCAAAAGTAAAGAATCTAATTTAATCACTTAAGTGGGAACCTAGTTTTCATATCCACAACCCTGTTGTGGTCAAGTCAAGGTCATAGTTCAATTCACAAGTCATTTTGAAAACATCTGACAACAGAACAGTATGGCCACTCCAACTGTCCATGACCGCGGATGCAGCTATTCGAATAGTTTGACACTCTGCAGAGGTGGTACACTTTCACCACAAAATTCGATACATCCATCAGGGATAACCCTGAATCATCATACTTAGTATGCGGATAATCAATCATAACCTTTCAATTACACACTCTAGTATAGGCACCTCCCCTATGAGCTTGGCCTCCCAGCCATGGTCATCTACCATCCTGGGCACTGCATAGGTGGACATTAACATTCACGAGGTATCCTCAGCTCAACCTCTTTCCTCGAGCGAACCCATACTAATGCATATAAACTTCCAGTTAAGCCCTACCCAATTCAGGTATTGTGGTTGTACGGTAAAATTGGAATGATATCGCATCCGAACCCAACCATCAGTTTTTATAAATGGGCCAAGGCTCATGCCTCAACATTTTCATCATCAAATCCTTTTGTGTTCATAAAATATGCAAAACATTTCAATAGAATGAATCATCATTCCAAGGTTTTCATAATCATTTTCACCAAGTATTCCCATCTAAAGTGATCAACTTTTATGCTTAGCACTAGCCACTAAAGTTGAGGGTATTCACTAATGAGGGGTGCTAATTAAGTGTAACTATCCAAATCTAGTTTTATGCCTTTTGATGACATCTAAGTATAACTAGTTAGGCCTAGTTTCATACTCTTTATGGTATCTATCCTATTTTAGCAATACTCACAAAGCACTAACTAAAGTAAATACTTTGGTAAAAGTAAAAGAATAAAGCTTGCAAGTAAAACTTGGGATTGGTATAATCAAGGTTGCATAACCAAAGCATGCATAATGCATCTTGCATAGGTTACCAAGTTTGCAAGTGTTAACTTGCATAGTTCTAGCTTGCAATTAGTGATGGCTTGCACATATATGAGGTTTGCAAGTGTTAGCTTGCCTTGAGTAGTGCAATGGTTGAAGTTCTCTTCTTCTTCTTCTTCTTCTTCTTCTTGGTAGTACTCCTCCTCCTCGTATCCTGGGTCGGTACTATCGTCTATAAATGAATACGGGGTACACAATCACCAAACAATACTTAACTATTTCTATTTAGCAAACTAAGGTTCACACTAGATGATCTAGCATCATCACAAACATCACATGAAATAAAGACTTAGTCTTATTTATCTTATTTTAGAAAACTAATTTCTACTCATTGAAAATACTTAAGATTTAATATTCTCCAATTAAAATATGGGATCATGTTGACACATGTCATCACCACATATTCTAATACTTGGGAATGTGATTTAAAGTGGTGGTCATATTTTATAAAGTTTAAAATTACTATTTAATACAATTAAAGTGACTAGAAATGCCTAAATAGCATTCTTTTGGTTCTAGTACAATATCACTGCATGTAAACCTAAATATTTTTACATATTCAGATTGATCTTGTCAAATGTGATTTTTGAGAGTTGGAATCAACTCAAAAGCATTTATGGTTGATTTTTGAAAAATGTTTGAAGTTGGAAAGGTCTCTGTCTTGTTATTTTTGGTATAGGTGATCTATAATTTCAAATGGTTTGAACCCAACAGGATTGGATAGATAATTTAAGTACCTTTCTAACAAAATCGGAATCATGCAATTTGGTTTAGTGAATATCTTTGAATTGCTTTTTGAATCTACTGATAGAATCTAGTTTTAACTAAAATGGAAAAGTTTATTTGAATCGACGGGCTCTTCACAGGAAACAAAATGGGCCGGCCCAGCTGCACTGCGCTGGCACAGCAGGCTGCTGACAGGATGGTCCCACTAGTCAGAGGCTCATCTAACACCAAGCGGTAAGTTTCAATCTGGGCCATGCAATTAGACTAGGATCTAAGGTTGTGGTTCAACGTCTCTAGCGAACAGCTCTAGCGAGAAACTAACCCTAGCGCGACGGTGGGGGTACGTGGGGGCTCACCTCGGCTCCAGCTAGACTTGGCGATGGGGGAGAATGGGGTTGTCGAGGACGACGAGTCGAATGGTGGTCGCGGCAGCTCTTGGGGCGGCTCCTAGCTCCGGTTCCTCTTCTCCTCTACAACGGTGGACTCCGGTGAAATTCCAGCGATGTGGTGCTCGCCTTGCTCCGGGGAGAGGTGCGGGAGGTTTCTGAGAGAGAGGGGAGTGAGATGGTGTGGCAAATGAGGGCTGGGGCGGCCTCTATTCATACACCGGCAAGAGGGACAGAGCGGGATGTCTTGGGTTCGTTGGTGACGTCGATACATGAGGCTAGCCACATGACTGAGGGTAGGGGTCAACGCGGCGCTTTATGGAGGTTGTCGTGCGCGTGATGGCACAACAAGGGGCGGTCGAGAACGTTCGGGAATGGTCTGTGCTCTGTGCGGGAACGGCGGTGTTCGAGACGACGCACAATGGCTACGGTCCACGCGGCGGTGAACATGTGTGTCTGGGGAATAGCTAGGGCCACGACGAGTGCGGGCACGCGCAGAGAGGGTGAGGCGCGGCGTGTGTGCGCGTGTCGGCTGTGGCGCTCTGGCGCGCTCTCGGCATGGTAGACAGAGATGCGGGCACGACGATCACGACCGGTCCACGGCTTGTCTGCGGTCGAGGGGTGGACAGAGGGTGGCTGTGGTGTGGCTCCTGCCTTCTAGACATCGTGGGAGAGGGCGGCGCGGGCTGTGGCGAGTGGTTCTTTGTCAGACCGGCGCGGTGACCTCGGGCGTAGCACTGGCGCAAACGGCAAAAGGGGGAGTGTCTCCTGCGCTGCTGGGCACTGGGGTGAGTGAGTGGGATGCAGAGGGGACAAAGGGGTGGTCAATTACTGCTCAAAATAGTAGAAGTTTGGTAGTGGTTAATTGTGTCTGCCAGGTGCTTGACCAAATGGCCGCATGAATTTAAGTTTTAAAATTTTAAATGAATTTTGGTGAGTGTTCTGAGTACTTGCTTGACAGTCTATGGTTGTTTGGAAAAGTCAATGTGAATTGATTTGAGTGGTTTTTGCAAAATGGTGATCTACGCATATGAACTTGATTCAATTTTGAATTGTCCTTTAAATAGATTTGGAAATTGTTTCTGTTTGTTTGTAAAGTGGGCTTGGGTTTACTTTTACTTGGTCTAGCAAGGGGTGAAAAGAATTGAGAAAGTTTCTGTTAGAAATCTTTTACTAGAAACACTCAAAGTGGTCTAGTGGTTAATTTTGGTCAAAATGACCATTTGATCATATGATTCATATTTGATTTTATTTTCTTTTGATTTTGTTTGTAATTGGCCTAGATGATGTAATATTCATCTTTAAACCATTCCTTATCATTTGTAGCAATCAAACATGACAATTGCACTTATTCATACACTAATGCAATTCACACATACACTCATATTAAATTTAATAATAAAAGTTTTTGTTAACCCTAAACTTGGGTGATTAGAACTTGATAATCTTGATTAATATTTTTGGGGTGTTACAATTTTCTAAGCGTTTCGGTCAATTAAATTATTTATATATTTTTAAAGCTCGAAGCGTGAGATGATACTCCTTATATTGATTAACGTTGTTGGTGTTGTCACAACACTACAAAGGACATATGAAAGGCTTTTTAGATTTTTCCTAAAAATGAGGGCACAAAATTGAGTCTGGTTTACAATAAAACATTCTTGTCAGGTGAAAAATAATCTAGAGTACCATCAATAATTTAAGCCAAATGGAAGAAGCCAATGACTTAATTATTTTTATGCATACCCTTGTCCAGTTGTTTTAGACCAAAGTCGTGCGAAATTTTGGAAAGAGATCAACGGAGGAGACAAAAAATTGGTAAATAATCTTCTATTCTTTTTTCGAGCAACTATAATCTTCTATTCTTAAAATAGCATTTAGCATAGGACAGTAGATAC
Source organism: Avena eriantha (assembly GCA_910589775.1). Taxonomy (NCBI): domain Eukaryota; kingdom Viridiplantae; phylum Streptophyta; class Magnoliopsida; order Poales; family Poaceae; genus Avena; species Avena eriantha. Next base: position 555,435,789 of record OU342743.1, read on the forward strand.
TACAAATAAAGAGGTCTCTAGTTAGGGAGTACTACCCGAGTACTTTTTAAGCTGTTGTAGTGTGAGAATATTATAAATACAAACAATATTAATCTACCCAAACAATTTGTAAAAAGAGTAGGAGGGGGAATTTGCATGAGATTCGAGATGGGAATAAAGGAACTCTATTAGTACTAACAAAAGGATGATAATTATATTGGTAAATAACGTGTTGGTTTCGTCCTTGCCATTGGCGAATTTATGAAACTAATACTATTTGGTCATCAGATGGTAAACTTGAACATTGTAGAAAGACAAGTTAATTTCTTATGAATAAGATGTAGTGTATTAATGTAGACATATGGTTGTTATAGTTGTTAAAGATATGAAACAGTTTGACTTCTGAAACAGCAATCATCTTGTAAAAAAATAGGGGATACCATAATTAATGGATACGAATAATATTGTACCTAAGTACATGGATGTGTTAGATAAGATGAATAATATATATAGGAAGGACAGTATAGTTTTTTGTTTACACACAAAATCCTACATGTAAGGGCATTCAAATCGATAAATTATAACAGAGCCAATTTGTTAAAAAATCTATACGAGTCTCTCATAAATATTGTGGATCATGAGAGCCAAATTGTTGCACCGATATTCAAATGACATATTGCAAGGACATTTCCATATAGCGGTTAGCTATTAATTTTAATGGAAATGCACATACAGTTCCTCAGTCACCACATATAGATCAATGGATGTAACCACATAACTATATATTTCCTTGTATATATTTATTATGTTTACATGATCGTGCAGCAGGAGTGATGCACGATGAGATTCCAATATCCGGTAGTCTGGAAGCTGGCAATCAAGAAAAAAAAAGTAGATTAGCTATTTACTGAAAAATGAGTCCAAAATCAAACATAGTTAAGAAAAATTACCTAAAGTTGTATATAATGTGAGGTGTGCAGCAAACAACCCATATTTAAGCTCCACGCAGTTGTGCTCAATACCAATCCACGGAACTAAAAACATACAGATCTATAGCTTTGTTCCTTGATTCTGATCTTATTAGATATATGAACCCAAGTAATTAGAGATCACACCTAGTTACAAACATTGGAATAAAAAGTGCAGTCAACCCCATTCTCGTGCTCACTTCAAACAAAGATGAAGATGGATTTGTCTAACAGCCACCATCTCAAACTACGCCACGTCAGGTAAGCACACCACCCCCTTTCTACATACAATCAGGCCACGGATGCTGCCGATCAGAAATAGCTAGTAGGGTGAAAACTTCAAATTCAGTACGGGTGCGTACCTAGAACCCCCCACTACACCTTGAGCGACATCCATGATTCCCCTTCGAATCTCTGATTCGATCAATCTCTCTATACACATGGAAGAAGATCACATAGCATGACGCACCATAAATGGTAATTGATCATGACCACAATGGAACAACGTCAGAGTTCAATCTCCCCACGGAAAAAAGACACGGTTCAATAAAAACAATTGTGCAAACTTCAGTCATGAAGCAAAAATAAAAATTAATCATGTGCAACACACTTTTATTGGCTATCAATGTGCCACGGAGGAAACATGGTGATGCCATCAATTTCATTGTCTTTGCTGCCTGCGGCACCAAAGGGGAAACTCATGTCAGTGAATTATTTTTCATTATCTTTGGATTCTCGAATGAAAATCTAATATATTTATTTATTTTTCACAATCTTCATATTCAGATATGTACTTTTAATCTCAATAACTTCTGAAATAACAGGTAAACATAGACAGATCAAGAAAACAGTCCAGAACATGCATCTTACTAAAAAATTGTTAGCTACTTATCTGGCTTTTCTACCGGTCTCCTTGGTGCATGCAGATTTCTCTATTTGCTTGGGTGTGAGAAAGCATGAATCACCCCGTGACGAGGAGCTACCTTGACAATGTTCGTAAAAAAGGACTTAAGGTTTTGCAGAAAAGAGAACACTGAGGATTTCGTCGGATATCAGGAGAACAATGGAGTCAAAGTCACCTGCATATTTGGTGAATCACACTATTACAAATAGCTTGGGGATTGTTCGGGTTTTCCTCACCTAGGCCTCTCCTGTCCTATATATAATAGGCCAGGTCTCAAAGCTCTATGCGGATAGGTTACATACACGTAACGTTGGTCTTTTTTCCTCTTTCCTAATACAACTACAGCCTTTGTCGGTTGCTCTTTTGGGCCATCATCTTGACTCTTCATAGGCCGTAAGCCTTGTATATAGTCAGTGTAGTAAATCATAAGCATCCGAGTAATCGTACCTATGTCAGTACCCTCGAGACTCTACCTAAACCGTAGGTTTCGGGTTGAGTCTCAAAGACATGTTTTAATCCTTTTCTTTTGTTTCTTTACATTTTTATCTTTATACGGATTTGGTACAACGAGCCTGATGCATCCGACGAATCGGGAATCAGTTAATTGCTCCTAGGTAAAAACAAGGTTGTCCTACATTAAATTCAAATCCCTAGGCCTGAACTCGGAATTTATTACTGGCGTAATTCAGTTCGGGCCGCTGAGGTCTTATCGAATACTGAATTCCAGTTCTTATTTTATCGGGTACTTAACACGTCCGTTGGGATTTTTCATCGTATCATAGATACATATATGTTACTGGTAGAACGTATTCTTGTGTGTTTACCAGGCCACACAGGATGAATCCCGGGATCTTACCTTCATGTTTTTGAACATGACATTCGGATTTTTCTCGCGTTTGGGTGCGATCCGAGATTATTTTGCTTTTGATTTTTGTTGGACGCCTGATAGTTTTCTTATATATCCTCCCGATAGGATTTTTTATCTTTATCAGGTGCGCGTAAGCGCTCCTAATAGGAGTAGCCTCCGAGGTTATGTTCGGATGTATGCATCCGTACATAGGCTCGAAAATCTTCTACTATGACATCAATGTTTCCGTAAATATTTGTTGAGTGCACATCTAGCGCTCCCGATAGGAGTAGCCCCCGAGGCTGCAGTTGAAATTTTTGTTTTTGACTGTAGTCTCAATCTTTGTCATGGAGGAATTTACTTTGACTCCCTAATTTTTTTGGATGTGTATCACTGAAGCGTTCTTATCATGACATCACCGATGACGAAATTTATGCTATTGATTCTCAAAAGATATGTCTTTGACGAGACATGTCGAGCGTGGGCCCATGCTACAGTAATGATGACGCGCGGTCGTGTATTCAGCGGAGTTTTCAGACTGCATGCCCTCTTTTTTGCACGAAGATCGAGGCGACGTGTGGTGTTCTCCCGTTTTACCGTAGTAATAACTTCTTAAGATATTTTCCTTTATGGAATATGTTGACACGTGTCATCATCGTGTGTCCTTTGAACGGTTCAATTTTACATCGAACGGTCCAAGCTGTGTACCTTTGCTCTTTATAAGGGAAAGGGGATTTCTTTTATCTCTTTTTACCATGTCCTTGCTAACTTCATCTTCCTCCTTGCGTCCTTGCCTTCCTCCATCCTTCTTGCGAACTCCTGCTTTGCGCTAGCGTCGCTCCTTCATCACCATGGGTAAAAGCACGGTAGGAACTTCTTCCACGGCCGCCAAGGCTAATAGGAAGAGGGCCATCAGATGGTCCCCTTCCAAGTGCACAGCGCAGGAGCTGCGCGAGACGCGAAACTCCGGCCATATGACGGAGGGTACCTTCAAGCTTGCTAGGGACGAAGCTGCTCCAATCCCCGAATCAGGCTGGAAGGTAATGTTTCTCTCCTTTCTTTTCCACAGCCTTTCTCTTCCTATCCACGAATTTCTTCGTGGTCTCCTTTTCGTCTATGGCATGCAGCTGTATCAGCTCATGCTGAACTCTATCCTCCATGTTGCTTGTTTTTTCACTCTATGTGAATGCTTTCTCGGGATTCATCCCCTCTGTGGCCTATGGAAGTATTTCTTTTATGTTCGCTGCAATGCCACCGATACCATCGTCCATGACGTTGGTGGCGCCATTTTCTCAGTTCGCTCCGATGTAGATTACTTTGATTTTAAGCCTGTTGATTCCGTCCAAGGGTGGAAAACCAAGTGGTTATATATCAAGGATCAATCAGTCGAGGGTCAGTCTTTCGGGTTAGCCCCCTTTGACTCGAAGAAAACTTGCCGCAAACTTGACTCCTAGGATCAGCATCCTACTGCCGAAGAAATGGTGGAGATCCAACCCTTTCTTGACTGTATTTCAAAACCGCGGCATGAAGTTGGCAAGGAATTGTCGGGTCTTCTAATTCTGACATACTTCTTGAGGATCCGCGTGCAGCCCCTGCAGGCCCGACTCTCTGGTATGTGGGCGTATACCGACAAGAAGGATCCCATGAGTATTTCTCGGGATGATCTGACCCTCAAGGTTTATGAAAAAGGGTTCGTAATTTTACAACCCTTATAGCGAAAAGTGGGGTTCCCTCTGATTGTCGCGTAGAGCCTTTTGGCAAGAAGAACCGTCTTCCTGAGGTAAATTCCTTTTCTCTTTTGCTCTTTGCTCATCTTTATTTTTGCAATTGTTCCCCTTTGTGATTGCTAGTCTTTTGTTTACGTAGGATCATGATCATCTATCCTGCCTTCCTCCTCTTCCTGAGAGCGGTGAGCTTCCTGCCAATCCCTCTGCATCCGATGATCTCCCAATGACTAGGACTGCCGCTGATGAGGAGGTGGAGACATCTGCCGTAGAATCTTCATCAGGGACGCCGTCGCTTCCGTCGGCTCATTCTGAAGATTTCCGCAACGCGCTTGTTGGCGACAAAAGGAAATGCCCTAACACCATGGAAACGATCGAAGATTCCGATGATTCAACAGCCTCAAAACCTTTGGGTATTGTTCCATTGTCGTTGGCTCCTCCCAAGAAGAACCTATTCCGCTTTGTGCAAGACGTATATTCATAAGTACTTATTTCCTCTTTACAGTTTGGTTGGATGATTTGATTGTTGATCCTTCCATGTGTGTTTTGCTTTTTGTAGTGGTGATGATGGTGAGGATCCTCCCCTGTCTCCTCTTGGCACTTCTTTTGCTCCTTCTACCAAGGACCCGAAGGATTTGGTCACACCTTCTGCGGATCCACCTATTCAGGAGGACGTTGCCACTTGCTGAAACCACCGCCGTAGAAGAAAAGGAAATCGGCTCGCAAAGGCATGATGATATCTAAGAGCCCCGTCGAGGTGGATATGCAAGATGTAAGTACATCCATGTTTTTTATTTCTGCTATGGATCCTTCTTTGCTTATCTTTCATAATGTCCTTTTTTTGCAGACTCTGATGTGTGAGATGGTTGATATGGCCTCTCATTTCATCAAGATCCGTAATGAGGCCGAGGGCCTGAAAGGTATATTTTCATCTTCCTGTGATTTCTTGTATTCCCTCTTATTTTACTGACCTTTTGGTACTGCTTGCTTCTTTCTTCAGCCACTGCCAAGGAATCGAGGTTATCCGAAACGAGGCATTGAAGCATGCCGACGATCTGGAGGAAAAACTTCTAGTTGCTGAAAAAGCTTTGGAAGAGGACAAACAGAAGGCCTGCACAAACAGAAAGAGCAGACAAGCCGCCGCCTGAGATGAAAATCTTCGGAAGCCCTTGGAGACCCTCAATACTTCCTTTACTCGTAAGTTTTTTGTTTGTCAGAGGAGGGTTTATTTTCTAGTCTTCATTGCTTCTTTGTCCTTATCATCCCCCTCATTTTTGGTATGTGTAGAGCTTCCGGGCTAGAATTTGTTGCTGGATGAAGATAAGAAGGTCGATCCCTTATCGGATATTGTTAGCACTTTGGAGGCTAATATTGTTCGTGTGCGCAACCTCCTTGTCCGATCACGCCGCGCCTTCAAGAGCTTGCATGCCGAAGTTTTTTCGTTGAAGGAAGTACCTACCAATCTAAATGACCTTGTCGCTATTTTTGGCGCCGATCCAAGTCCGCTTGTTGGATACAGCATGACTAAGTTGAAGAGTGGTGCTGAAACTTCAATGATATTGTCGATGGTGCATGGCAAGAAGGTCGACTAGGAGAAGGTTAGCTCCTCTGTCCCGGTCAACTCCAAAGGACAATCGATTGATTTGAAGCCTTTCTTTAAGAGGGCCAAGGAATTTTCTTGGCTACTCCTTGGTATAGAGTCAGGTCTAGAGAGATCAACTGCTCCTTCTTCGGCTGGTGCTCCTTCTTCGGTTGCTGCCCCTGCTATAGCTAGTGCTCCTTCCACTAGTGCAACTTTGTCCTTGGAGAAATCAACTTTGTAGCTTTGTTTTTGTAGTTTCCCGTGTTTCTTTTGCTACCCTTGTAATGACTATTGACTTATCTTGTTGCTAGAATGCTCACTTTTGATGAGAAGACATATTTATGTATATATGCGTATGAGTGGCTCTTTTGTTTGCTGAAGGTTTTCTATCTTTTGTGTGCCTTGCTAGATTTTGAATGATTCTGCGGCTCCTCCTGTGCCTATGCAGACGTTGGATGTGACCTCGTCCTCATCTAGGATGGGTGCAACCAAGAATGCCATTGTGCATACAGTAGACCCGCCGCTTTATGCTGAAAAAATTGAGTAGGTGAAGAAGCTTGAGGGGAAACTTCGGGTTGTGCAATCAATGGTGGATGTCGCCCAGTCGAAAACACGCCAGGCCCTTGATCGTGAGGCGTACTTCTTGGACGAGATTTCCAGGGTGAGTGAAAAGATGCTATGTAAGTCCTTTTGCTTCTTGCTGATAACATTTCTGCGGGATGCCAATGTTTTCTCTTTTTTGTTTTGTAGGCATTCGGTTGTGCGAGAGGGAAGAAACCCAATGTTTACGCAACTGAATACAAGCTCTTGTATCTGCTTCTCAGAATTCCTGGACGGACTTTTGGATTGATCATCGTCGTGCTTATGCCGTGGCTTTGCTTCAGGATCGTGTATCCGAGGTGGAGCAGTTTGTCGAGTGCTGTGCAGATCGCTGGCCCTTGTTTATAATGCCATGTTTCCTCAAGATCCTCAGCCTCATACTTTAGTTGATTTGATGGTGAAGTTTCGACAGGGTGAATGGATTCATCATTTTGTAAAACTTCAACTTGTGGTGGGTGCCAAGCTTGTGTTGTCTTGGGTACACGCGCATAATCAGACGTTGGAATTGGACGTCATATCATATGGGCTGCCTCCTACCTCTAATGGTGGTCTTGTTAATATGGATCCGGATTACGTATGTAATATATCTTCTTTTTCCCTAGTAGACCTAGGTTATCGAATCCTCGGGAAGCGAATGCATTGTGAAGTTACTTTAACGGACCTTTAGGAGTTTTAGAATTCCTTTTGTGTTTTCACCAGACCAGTAGTATGCGTATTTTTGTTGTTGTCAATGATGGAGAGAGAGGGCCTAGGGCGTTTGGTTTCACCTGTAGCTGTGCAAAACATTTGATGGAAATAAAAGATAGAAATAAAGTATGCGTGTACTTGTTAGAGCAAGATAAATTATATGTGAGCAGTGCATACATAATTGCTATTGCCTCCACAACCGCTTGTAGAAATAACCAACTAGTCTCATCCATAGAAGAAAGAGAACAAATGATATGCATAGTGATGTCACCATTAATCCCAAGCAAATCCCTCACATACAGCCGTACTACCCCTTCTGTCACTAGGGTTCCCAACCTGCAGATCAGTCATCACTCATACTCTCTATACCTGGCTCAACCCTCGGGGTCTTGGGTACCTGACAAGTCCTTGGATTGAGGCAAGAGAGGATACAATAATCATCATGTCATAGAAACTAATACATGATCCCATCTATGATAATTCACATGCACAATTGCTACATGGCTAGGTCGAAGCCCTTAGCCCAAGGAGAATTACTCACACATAGAGATGAGATCAACAATTGCAAACATTGTAATACAAATCATAAGATTGATAGCAATAGTCTTACAATGTCGCCAATCGGAGAAGATATCTACTATTACAAGTGGTGGAATATGTCTATGGAGATGGAGAAGGGTTTGGAGATCTGGAGGCGGCTAGTGATCTGTGGCAGAGACTTCTGGATGGTGTGAACTCTATTTTCTCGTTGCTCGAGGCTTCTTTATATAGGGGTCCCTTCACGAAAGTTGTTCTATTTGACCTAACGGTGGTGGCGCCAACTATACGACCGGAGCTATATGGTCAGAATGTTTGCTCCAGCTGTATAGTTGGTCGTTAAAGCGCCTGCCTCCGATGTAAGGCTCCTGGTTTCTTCTGGTAGTTGGAAATCTCGTATCTTTGACTTTAATGTAGTGATTTCCTCCTTTAAACGACATTATCTGCACAGAAAAAATACAAAAATAAAGGATTGCATACCCCTCTAAATATTAGCATTAGTGGCAGGGTTTAGAGAGATATTTCATCAAGAATATGACTAATATCCAGTTTAAATGTGGATGTTAGATGGCTATATTTCAGAGCCATCAACCTCCCCAATCTTAAACTTGATCGTCCCGAGCAAGAAAACTAAAATCAAAAAGAAACTCAGCATTTAACCTGAAATAACGAGATGGTGATCTTAATCATGATTAGTAGTCTCATGTTTCCTCCACTTTATAAATCTGAAAATCTTCAGCATAGATAGAGCAATGGCAAGTATATCATACGGGTTTCATGCATCCTTTAGTGCAGCAAAATTATTGTAAGCATGGATGATTCAAATGAGTAAACTTTATTCCATGTCAAGTAATCAACTCATAGGCTTGCCTTTGAATAGTAAAGTATAATCATGTAAATTAAGAGTGTGTGAGTTGTCATGAAAAGCATATATACTAGAGTGTTTCAAATCTCCCACATCAATAAATCAAGACTTTTCAAGCACTAATTTTCTATTCATTGTCCTTCAAGAATTTCAGTTTTTAAGTAATTGAGAGCATGCCAAAAAAATATTTAATTTATCGGGTTGTGATGGATACTCGTGGCATCACAAAGGTTTTTATTCCTTTTGCATTATGATTTCTCATAACTGCCAGAGGAGTGATTCCATCATGATTACAACTACCCGGGAGTGCCAAGAATCTTACCACCATAGCATTGATGCTACAAGTGTTTAATCAACTCATAGCCGAAATCTAGGAGTTTCCTCCATTAAGATCGTTCGTAGGCCAGCAGAGTTGTTGGCATCCCATGAAGTTTGACACGCATAAAGCTATATCATTCTTATGATTAACAAGTCAAACTTTGGCATGCTCACAAAAACCGCTAAACATTAATTCAATCGAACAAATCCTTTCCAAGAGAGCTATCAAGTCAATCAATATTTTCAGTGATGTTGAGTATCTCTAGAAATAGGCCTTCAATACTAAGCACTACAACACCCAAGCCTTCTATTGTGAGAATTTTTCTTATTACAATTGTTTAGCAATTTTAGGCAAGACTTGGTTAATTACGAGAGCTGGAACAAAACATACCCAATTAAATACCCATGCAAACGGAAATCTGACAACGATACAAGGACTCACTCCACCGATATAATATCTCAACATTTACTACTAACTAGCATGGGTCTCTCAAACTTCAAAAGTGGGGAGTCATAAGGCATACCTCTCATGTTTGGTTCCACTTCTCTCTTCCTTTTTTATTATTTGTTTCTTGGAAACTCGAGGTCGACCACTCTCCTGCAAATATACGAAGACCTCGAGGCGGAAAGAAAAGGAAGAAAGAGAATAAGGAAAAATGGAGAAATCTTTTTCTGGTTTTTTTAAGAGAGGAAAATTAAAGAATAGAAAATTAGCGGCAAAGCTCGACTAGAAAATTTCGAAAGTGAAATAGAAAGAACTAAAGATAAAGTGTTGTGGAAACCAACACAAGTGCTTATAAACTCAAATAAAAACACAACCTCTAAATAAAAGAAAATAAATGCTAAATAAAGATACATGAGGAAACTTCCCCAATCTTAGGCTTTTGCAAGCCCTTCAAATCATTGTTGTGTCGGGGAAAAGTCATTACTCCAGTTTCAGAATTGAGTTGAGAGGTTACTTGTTGATTCTCGGAGGTTCACAGAGAGGCTGTGCATTGATGGCTCAGGATACTTTGAGCTCGTTGGGAACCCCAAGAGGAAGGTATGATGAGCACATCAGCAAGTTTCCCTCAGTTATGAAACCAAGGTCATCGAACCAATAGGAGTAAGGAAACAACCCCAAGGTGTTATTTCCAACTTGGAATCCTGCACAACACAACCACAAAACTTTGCCCAACTTACAGTGAGGTTGTCAGTCTCACCGGTTTTGCTGATAACAAAGGATTAAACGTATTGTGTGGAAGAAAGTAATTGCTTACAGAAAGTAAATAGTAAATAGTAGATGGTATATTAATGGTAAAAGAATGGACCAGGGTCCATAGTTCACTAGAGGTGATTCTCCTTAAGGTAAATAACATGTTGGGTGAACAAATTACAGTGGGGAAATTGACAGACTCGAGAAAGCATACAATGCATATACTAATCATCTTGACTCCTATGAGATTTGATTGGGCATTACAACATTATACATAGACCGTAATCCAAGTGCATCTATGACTAATAATCCACCTTCAGGTTATCATCCGAACCCCCTCTAGTATTAAGTTGCAAGCAACAGATAATTGCATTAAGCAAAGTGTGTAAAGTAAACAATACGATTGTCCCATGGACAAAGGATTGCTGTTTTCTCCCTAGTAGCAACATCACATCTAGTACCTTAGAGATTCCTATCACTTCCCCAGATTACTAGAGGCATGAACCCACTATCGAGCATAAATACTACCTCTTGGAGTTGCTAGCATCTACTTGGCCAAGATAGCTACTAACAACGGAACGCATGCAAGATCACAAATAACATAGACAAGATAGAATCAATAATAAATCTGAAATAGCATCTCAATATCCATCAGATCCCCGCAAATACAACATGTAAGATTACAAATAGATGATCTTGATCATGAACGGAGGTCACAAGATCTAAACATGATACCACAAAGGAGGAGAACCAACCATCTAGCTACTACATGGACCCGTAGTCCAGGGATGAACTACTCATGCATCACACCGGAGGCAGCCATGGTGATGAAGAAGGCCTCCAGGGTGATCTCTCCCCTCCGACAGAGTGCAAGGAAGAGCTTCGGATCCCCCTGATCTGGGGATCGAGATGGCAGTGGCTACAAACTCTTCCGTGGATTTCTGTGGGTCTTTGATCAGGTCCATAGGGTTTTCGTCCCGGGAGGCTTTTATAGGCGAAAGGGCAAGGTCGGTGGAGCACCAGGGGGACCACACCCCCTGGTGGCGCGCCCCCTAGGCTGTGCCGCCACCAGGTGTGGCCGCCCTGGTGCACCAATTTATCTCCCCTTCGGACTCCATGTTGGTTCGGGTAAAATATATGACTTTGGCTTTTGTCCGGTCTAATTCCGAGAATATTTCCTTACTAGCTTTTCAGAAATAAAAACAATAGAAAACATGCAACTGGCACTATGGCATCTTGTTAATAGGTTAGTTCTAGAAAATGTATAAAAATACCTCAAAGTATGAACTAAACATAAGAAAGTAGATACTAAACAAGCATGGAACATCAAAAACTATAGATACGTTTACGACGTATCAACATCCCCAAGCTTAACTCCTGCTCGTCCTCGAGTAGGTAAGTGATAAAAAGAATAATTTTTAAGGTGACATGCACCATCATAATCTTGATCAAGGTATTTGTAAAACATTGATAGATGGGATCATAATACTCTAACATAGACCTGAAAGATATAGTTCTAACAATAAGACATAGTAACTATGTTGTAACATGAAAAGGTACAACCAAAAGATTCATAAATAAAAATGCTTTGAAAGACGTTTGTTTGTTTCACATATAGAAAACATAATGAGAATGGTATTCAGCTTGTCCCTCATGGTATAGCAAAACATAAATGCATAGGACACCTTCAAAGTTCATAAGGGTGACTAGATACAAATAGTTTAAGAACAAGCAATATCAAAGTTACGAATCAATTAACAAGTTTTGGGACGATGCACATTAAACTAAGAATGTCCACTGTTCTCTTTTAATAGGTGCATAAAGATAGAAGATGGAGACTCAACATAAAAGTAAAAGAAAGGCCCTTCATAGAAGGAAACAGGGATTCAAGTTTCATAAAGAGCTTTGAAAAATTATGGTACTTATTAGCTTTCAGATCTCATTGCCCCTATCATAAGCATCTTTAGGTGATTAAGGTTAAAGTGAACAAATATGAGGATATGCTTGACAAGTTATAAGTTGAAAATCTCATGCCCCTTACTTACGAGTACCGAACCTCATGCTACTCAACTTTAGTCACGAGTAAGTTCTTATCGTTGTAAGTACATGTGTATCATAGAGAACCGCCGACAGGGTACCCCTTGCCCAATGATACAAGAGCTATCCCATATCAAAATGACAAGGCAACAGACAATGAGCATCTCAGCGATCTTTTTATTTCCTATTTGCATAGGTTTTTATTGAGAATGCTTCATAAATTGCTCACTATGGTTATGCTGCAAGTTTCCACGATGATTAGGCATGGCTTAGGCTAGCCGCCCAGGCATTTCTCTAACACATATACAAACTCCATGAGCTTACAAGATGCCCTTTTATTTCACACCACTGGGATCCATAAGCAAAAGAACATGATATCAACTAAATGAAGTGCAATGTTGAAAGCGTTCCCCATGGTAACATGGTTCTGCTAATTCACAACTTATAAAGCGAAAGCATATACGCAACATAGATGGGCACAATGGTTCAAGTTTATTAAGTGCAAGAAAGTAAAGTGTGCCATCAAGTTTGTGAGAGCTTTAATCTTTAATTTTCACATAACAAGTTTAATTCGGAAGGTAGATAAAAACATGAATATACTTGGAATAGCAATAATGCTAATAGGTAGGTATGGTGGAATCTTTGGAATAACTTGGTTTTATTTGGACTTGGATGCATGAGTGGAACTCATACTTGATATATGGGGAGGCTAGCAAAAGACTGGGGGCGACCAACTAAGAGAGCAATAATGGCCATAATCATGCAAAGCGACAAAACATTATTAATTAAAGCATAAAGTGATATTACAAGTCGAAAACTAAATGATCATAGAGGCTATGGTGACTTGGTATAGTCTTAACATGGTGTGAGAATGCGCCAAGTCAACCCAAATAAAGCATCAAAGGAGAATACCACAATATTATGATTTTGTATGCTAAAACAATGCATGATTCTTTCAAGGCACATTAAGCAATCTCAATTGTTTGGAACAAGTCATGCTACATCAATGATCACTAAGCATAAAGTCAAAGCAATATCAAACATGACATGATAAAGTCTAGGCCACAGTCAAAACAAGACTCCTTTTATACCACTTATAAGCATGAACTTTCCTACTCTTTTCCAATCCAAATCAACATATTTGAAACTACGTATGAATGCGGGGGTCCAACCAATTTATTTAAGCAAAATAAGGAAAACAAAACTAAAAACAAAACGAAGATGCTCCAAGAACAACACAATTGTGTATGCAACAATAAAAATGAAGTGTTTGGAATAAAACCTGAGATTTTTGTTGATGAAGAAGGGGATGCCTTGGGCATCCCCAAGCTTTGACGCTTGTACTTCTTGAATATTTCTTGGGGTGACATGGGTGGCATCCCCAAGCTTGAGCTTTTGTCCATCCTTCATATCATCACATTATTCTTCCCTACACTTTAAAATTTCCTTCATACAAAACTTCACACAATCTTCATTAGCAACATTAGTGTACTCAAGATAATAAGTCTTTGGGTTTAGTTTCAACACAAGTAAAACTTCCATTAAAACACAAGCTACTGTAGCAATTCCTTCTAAAATCTCAAGTGATCAAAGAGAACTCAAAGAGAAAGAGATTAAGAGGAAAATGCAAAAAATGGCAGAAATCTGTCAAAACAGACCAGCAGGTAAAAACCGATTTTTTCAAAGACCTTTTGTTGCTCAAATAAAAAAGTGTTAAACTAACGAAAGTTAGATGACAACCTGCGGCATAAGGACAAACAATTATAGCTCAATCCGACGTACAGAGATTTTGCACGAATTTTTACAGTGAAGCATAGAAATCTATTTCGGGACAACAACTTTCCCAAGTATTACTTCTCTCACATTAGAGGTTATTCTTGGCACAAAAACCACACAAAAAGGATAAGGAGAGGTTATTACAGAAGTAATAACTTCCAAGACTCAAGAAAATAAAAACCTATTGAATAAAAATTTGGGTTATCTCCCAATAAGTGCTTTTCTTTAACGCCTTTGAACTAGGCATAAGAAGCAAGATTCAAGTATTCTCAAATGAAGAAGCATTAAGATCAATACCAGAAATATCTGCAACAAGGCAAGGTATCTCATCCAAATGAGTTCTAGAGTATCCTCTCTCAATACTCTTGGGTTCACAATTTTCATCAAACGAGTTTTCAGGAACAATCCAATCAAAATTCTTTTCTAAGGCTTCATGTATTCGTACAAGTTTAAAAGGTATTGGTATTTTAATTTCCTCTCCATTTTTAGGTTTGGTTTTGTCCATATTTTCTCGCATACCAATAACATCTATACATGAGCCTAGCATATTAAAATGTTCAAAAACTTTTTTAGCTTCCTTAACAACAACATAGAATTCTTTAAGCAAAGTTTTTTCAATGAAATCTCTATTTTCAATATCCTCAATATCTTTAAGTTTAAGAAACATTACTTGCATTATGGGGTTAAGGTTAATAAACTTGGCTTCCAACATGTGAACTAAAGAAGCTGCAACAATTTCATGGAGCAAGTTCTGCTAAGGATCTATCCTCGATATCCTCATGCTTGCTGACATGATTAAAGAATTCTTCAATATTATCTTTACCGATTACGGAGCCACTACCTATTGAAAGGTCTTTCAGGGTGAACTTAGGGATCAACATAGTGAGCTAAGAACGAGGTGACAACTACAGAAATAACTATTTTTTGTTTTTGATATAAAGAAGCAAACCAGTACAACTATTTTTTTATATTTTTGATAAAAGAAACGAGCAAACAAAGCTGAAAATAAAGTAAGCAAAACAAAAAACAAAGTAAAGATCTTAGTTGTGAGGGACTCCCCTTGTGAAGATGTCCTAGACTCCCTGGAAATGGCGCCAGAAAAAGACTTGATGACCCAGAATACTTTGAGCTCGTTGGGAACCCCAAGAGGAAGGTATGATGAGCACAACATCAAGTTTCCCTCAGTTATGAAACCAAGGTTATCAAACCAGTAGGATCAAGGAAACAACCCCAAGGTGTTGTTTCCAACTTGGAATCCTGCACAACACAACCATAGAACTTTGCCCCAACTTACAGTGAGGTTGTCAATCTCATCGGTTTTGCTGATAACAAAGGATTAAACATATTGTGTGGAAGATAGTAATTGCTTGTAGAAAATAAATAGTAAACAATAAATAGTAGATGGTATATTAATGGTAAAAGAATGGACCGGGGTCCATAGTTCACTAGAGGTGATTCTCCTTAAGATATATAACATGTTGGGTGAACAAATTACAATGGGGCAATTGACAGACTCGAGAAAGCATACAATGCATATACTAATCATCTTGAATCCTATGAGATTTGATTGGGCATTACAACATTCTACATAGATCGTAATCTAACTGCATCTATGACTAATAATCCACCTTTAGGTTATCATCCGAACCCCCTCTAGTATTAAGTTGCAAGCAATAGATAATTGCATTAAGCAAAGTGTGTAAAGTAAACAATACGATTGTCCCATGGAAAAAGGATTGTTGTTTTCTCCCTAGTAGCAACAACACATCTAGTACCTTAGAGATTCCTGTCACTTCCCCAGATTACTAGAGCATGAACCCACTATCGAGCATAAATACTCCCTCTTGGAGTTGCTAGCATCTACTAGGCCAAGATAGCTACTAACAACGGAAAGCATGCAAGAACACAAATAACATACACATGATAGAATCAATAATCAATTAAAATAGCATCTCAATATCCATCGGATCCCCGCAAAAACAACATGTAAGATTACAAATAGATGATCTTGATCATGAACGGAGCTCACAAGATCTAAGCATGATAGCACAAAGGAGGAGAACCAACAATCTAGCTACTACATGGACCCGTAGTCCAGGGATGAACTACTCATGCATCACACCGGAGGCATCCATGGTGATGAAGAAGGCCTCCAGGGTGATCTCTCACCTCCGGCAGAGTGCCGGGAAGAGCTTCGGATCCCCCCGATCTGGGGATCGAGATGGCGGTGGCTACAGACTCTTCCGTGGATTCCTGTGGGTATTTGATCGAGTCCTTAGGGTTTTCGTCCTAGGAGGCTTTTATAGGCGAAAGGGCAAGGTCGGTGGAGCACCAGGGGGCCCACACCCCCTGGTGGCGCGCCCCCCAGGACGTGCCGCCACCAGGTGTGGCCGCCCTGGTGCGCCACTTCGTCTCCCCTCCAGACTCTGTGTTGCTTCGGGTAAAATATTGACTTTGGCTTTTGTCCGGTCCAATTCCGAGAATATTTCCTTACTAGCTTTTCAGAAACCAAAAACAACAGAAAACAGGCGACTAGCACTCTGGCATCTTGTTAATAGGTTACTTCCAAAAAATATATAAAAATACCTCAAAGTATGAACTAAACATAAGAAAGTAGATACTAAACAAGCATGAACATCAAAACTATAGATACGTTTATGACGGATCATGCATCCTCTCCACAGTTCCTCCAAGTCCTTGGAAATCTTGGTATGTGGCGAACCGGGTTGATGGCTGCTCCTCTTGATAAGGAACTTCTTGCTCCTCTTCTTGGTCCTCGTCCTCTTCAGGAATCTCTTCCTCGGGTTGGTGTTTCTCAAACTGTGAATCATATAGCAAACATCCTTCCTCGATAGAGAAAAGACCATTAGGCATAGGAGCGGGGTAGATACGCCCAGCTCTAGCAATATGCAGGTAATAAGCACCACCTCTCCTAGTTAGCATTCCACAGACTCTCGAGGTGGAGAAACGAACACGTGTATCACCTAGTAATGGTTGCAACTCACCTAGGTTGACGCCTAGGGCAGTGGCAAGCACGATGATAACGCCTCCTCCTGTGATTGGGAGGCTTGGTTTTCTAGGTAGCGCACAAGGATGGCATCCAAGTTGAGTGACAAGCTGCAGTTGATGTAAGCAGCCTTTGCGAGGACTAGGATGTCCTCCTTGTTGAGTCTCGTGAACTCATTACGTGCCTGCAAAGTGTTAGCAATAACATAGAACAAATAGCGAATTACAGGATGTTGAATATTCTTCCCCTTGTTCACTCTACTAGTGAAACTCATTCCATTATAGTATTGATCGGGGGAAGTACTTAAGCCAGTAAACAATGCGCGTAAAGCATGAATATCATTGTTTGGAAAATTAAAACATGCGCACCATTGATACGTTGCAAAAGTATCTATAATTTTTGATGTTCCATGCTTGTTTTATATCTACTTTCTTATGTTTTGTCCACACTTTGGAGTATTTTTACACATTTTCTGGAACTAACCTATTAACAAGATTCCATAGTGCCAGTTGCCTGTTTTCTGCTATTTTTGGTTTCAGAAAAGCTAGAAATGAAATATTCTCGGAATTGGACCCGACAAAAGCCAAAGTCGATATTTTACCCGAAGACTCATAGAGCCAGAAGACGATACGGAGAGGGGCCAGGGGTTGGCCACAGCATGTGGTGGCACGGGTCCCCCTAGCCGCACCACCAGGTGGTGTGGGCCCCTGGTCCACCCTCTGACATCGCCATTTTGCCTATATATTGCTCCCGATGAGAAAACCCTAAAGAATCCAGCCTCAAGCCACGAAAAGTTCCGCAACGCCGCCGCCACCGAAGGGGAGATTTAGGGGATAGAAAGTCTCTGTTCGGGCACCCTGCTGGGACAGGGAAGTGCCCCCGGAGCCATCTCCATCAATCTCCACAACCATCTCCATCGCCGTTGCTGATTCCCATGATGATGAGGGAGTAGTTCTTCCTCGAGGCTAAGGGCTCTACCGGTAGCTATGTGTTCATCTCTCTCTCTATGCATGACCATATTCTGATCATGAGCTTTGTAATCAAGTAGATCTACCTTGCTACTCAAGTGATTTAATAGATCTCTGGCTCTCCCACGTGTGTGAAAGTGATAGCGTGCACACCATGGTGGCACTTAGGCTAGAGATTACAAATACTTGTTATGAGTTATATTTGGAGTTGGATGTCTCTATGAAATTGTGGTGTTTGTTGGAACCATCTAGCGCTCATGGTGATAGTGTGGGGTTATCTAGATGGGGAATGCAAACTTTCAGGATTGTTGTTATAGCCCTACCATGGATTAGATGGTCAAACTGGAGAGTAGTTCAGAGTAGTATCATGAAGAGAAGATATTTATATGAGAGTGTTCACTAGCAGAAGTATGATCCCTAGGCCTTATTTCTAAACATTGAAACACCGTTTGCATCTAGATCTATTACATGTTTGCTTGCTTCCATGTTTTTGCCTTTAGCCTTTTCCTCCCGTCAAGCTCTTTTCTGGCACCGTTGTCTTATATCCATACCACTTGTATTTCACTATCTCTTCGCCGAACTAGTGCACCTATACACCTGACAAGTGTATTGGGTGTATTGGGGGCACAAGAGACTTCTTGTATCTTGATTGCAGGGTTGCTTGAGAGGGATACTTTGACCATTTCCTCCCTGAGTTCGATAAACCTTGGGTGATCCACTTAAGGGAAACTTGCTGCTATTCTACAAATCTCTGCACTTGGAGGCCCAACAACTGTCTACAAGAATAGAAGTGCGTAGACATCAAGCTATTTTCTGGCGACGTTGCCGGGGAGGTAAGGTAAAAGGTACTCACATCCTCCGATGTGAGTGCTCGAAGTTATTTCCTTTAGATTCTGCAATTTTGTCTTTTTTGTTTCTTGTTTTCACTAGTTAAGCTTAATGGAAACAAAAAAAATTAGAGAGCTTTATAGTATTTATCTTGAGTTAGGACATGAAGTGTTTGAAGAGAAAATTAAAAAACCTATGGAACTTTCTTTGCATGCTAATAGCAATGTTGTTAGTATGAATTCTTTGGACACCATTATTGCTAATGCTATGGAAAAGTCTAAGCTTGGGGAAGCTAGTTTTTATGAAAATGATCTTTTTAGTTCGCCAGCTTTGGAAGATAGCTATTCTATTGCTTATGATGACACCAAACCTCCAATATATGATGATTACAATGATGAATATGATATTTTCAGTCCACCTACTATTGAGGAGAAAATTAATGATTAAAATATTCCTCCTATATTTGATGATTATGGTGATGAGAATAATAATGATAGCTATTTTGTTGAATTTGCTCCCACTATGATAAATAAGAATGACTATTCTTATAGGGAGAGTAATAATTGTTTTATGCATGTGGCTCATGATAAGAATGTTTCATGTGATTGTTATATTGTTAATCTTATTCATGATGCTACTGGAAGCTATTATGAGAGAGGGAAACATGGTTTTATGCATCTCAATAATATTAGGTTTCCCCTCTTTATGTTGAAAGTCTTAAAGTTGCACTTGTTTTGCTTTACTATGCTTGTTGCTTTGTGCTTTCATGACTTGTTCATTTACAAGATTCCTATGCATAGGAAGTGGGTTAGACTTAAATGTGCTTTGAATTTGCTTCTTGATGCTCTCTTTTACTTCAATTCATATTTCTTATGTGAGCATCTTTTCAAACTATCATGCCTAACTTAAAGGCATTAGAGAAAAGTACTTCTTGGGAGATAACCCAATAGTTTTCTTGAGTTTTGGAAGTTATTACTTCTGTAATAACCTCTCCTTATCATTTTTTATTTGATTTTTGTGCCAAGAATAACCTCTAATAAGAGAGAAGTAAGATTTGGGGAAGTGTTGACCCGAAACAGGATTTTGTGCTTCACTGTAAAAATTCGTGAACAATATCTGTATGTCGGATTGAGCTGTAATTTTCTGAATAAATCCCCCAGGTTGTTAGATAACTTTCCTTATTTCAACACTTTTATATTTGAGCAACAGAAGGTCTTCGAAGAAATAGGTTTTCACCTGCTGGTCTGTTTTGACAGATTTCTGCCATTATTTGCATTTGCCTCTTTATCGATTTCTTTTTGGGTTCTTTTTGGTGAATTGAGCTTTTTGAGGGAATTGCTACAGTAGCTTGTGTTTTTAATTAAAGTTTTGCTATTTTGAAACTAAAGTCCAAAGGTTTATTATCTTTTGAATGCACTGATGTTGCTAATGAAGATTGTGTGAAGTTTTGTATGAAGGAAATTTTCAGGTGTACGGCAAGAATGATGTAATGAGATAAATAATGGACAAAAGCTCAAGCTTGGGGATGCCACCCCATGTCACCCCAATGAATATTCAAGAGGTACAAGTGATGACCCACAAGTATAGGGGGTGTATCGCAGTATTTTCGATAAGTAAGAGTGTCGAACCCAACGAGGAGCAGAAGGTGCTGGCTAGTGGTATGGATCAGGAATTCTCTGCAAATACTTAGCAAACGGATTTTTAGGGGTTTTCGATAAAGCAAGTAAACAAAGTACGAGTAAATAAAAGACAGTAGGAACAAATGCAGCAAGTGGCCCAATCCTTTATGCAGCAAAGGACAAGCCGGTTGTATTTCTATAGATGACCAGACGTTCTCGAGGACACATGGGAAGACTGTCAAGTGCTTTCTCTTCATATAGTCGATTAATCTTCTCTAGCTTTCTAAGTGTTGTGTGGGTGAACCTGTGCTAATGTACCGTCCCATCCAAGACTTAATACATTCTTTTGATTAAACCCCCTTGCAAACATCTGTAAGTACAAGAAAGTAATTAAGGTAGAAACCTAACCATAGCTTTAAACTCTAAGACCCTTACGTCCCTTGTGCAATGGTTTCCTAACGGGGGTTCAGGTTCCTGTCACTCCGGCAACCCCTACGATTAGTAGCCAAATACACAATGCATTCCCCTAGGCCCATATAGGTGAAGTGTCATGTAGTCGACGTTCACATGACACCACTAGAAGAAGTACACCACAACTTAAATAACAATCTATTGAATCTTTCTCAACGCAACTCCACTACTAACAACACGACTTCTCCCATGTCCTCAAGAACAAAACGAACTACTCACAAGACATCATATGGATCATGATCAGAGATGGAATAATTATGTATAACAATCTTAACATAAACAATAATTCAATGGTTCAATCAATAGCATCAACTACAAAGAGTAATCAACACCAGGAAAGTTTCCCCTATGAACTATAACAAGATTCAACGCAATTGTTACAGCAATATGGAGATGGTGATGAGGGTGCTGATGGTGATGATGGTGGTAGTGATGATGATGATGATCCCGATGAAGTCTAGCTTGATGGTGGTGTTGATGGCGACCATCTCCCCTCTCCAGGAAGGAATTCCCCCGGCAGAAATCTGTCTGCCGGAGAGATCTTTCTCTCTTGGTGTTTTCCGCCCCACAGAGGCGGCGGAATCTTTCTGTGGTCGCTCCTCGAGTCTTAGGGTTTCGGGAGGAAGATATACGCCAGAGGGGAGAGGCTGGAGTGGGCCAGGGTGGCCACACCACTCCCTGGCGCGGCCTAGGCCTGCCCGCGCCATGGGGTGGTGTGGGCCCCCTGTGGCCCATCTCCACTCCATCTTCTGGCATCCTTAATCTTCTGGAAAAATAGGATTTTCCGTATATTTTCCCGGATTTTCTGATCTTCGCGAATTTTGCCTCCAAACATCACCTTTTCCATCAGAATCCTGACAGCAGCGGTCCATGCTCCAAAAGTCATCAACCATGCAAAAACAGATGAAATAACATAAGTATCACCTCTCAATACAAAATATATCAATGAATAATAGTGAATTAAGACATAGAATAGTGATGCAAAATGGACGTATCAACTCCCCCCAAGCTTAGACTTCGCTTGTCCCCAAGCGACACTGAGCTCAATAAACATGACCTCAAGTTTATGGAGTGAAGAGCCGATAAAAGAATACAGACAAGAAGCATCACATCCATCAAATACATAGATCATAATAGAAGACAACTCACTATTATACAAGTCAACTTGCAATGAGTAAAGGAAACACAATAAATATACATAAAGTGAATCGTAATTGGTAATGGCAAACTTAGCTCTTGGTCGAAGAATAGTTGATAATTTGCCAGAGTTCACAAATAGCTGGTTTTCCAAAGAAAGCTTTCAAAGTAGTAAACATCAAGATAAGAGCAATGTGCAAAACAAGGAACATAAGAAACATGAATGCATAAATCATCGTATGAATGAATGAAGCACATCAACTCCTAATACTTGCCGAGATAGAAGGGAATAGGTTTACTGACTCAACTACAAAGTAAAAGAAAGGGCCCTTCAAAGAGGGAAGCAGGGATTACAAGTCTCATAAAGAGCTCCCAAAAATTATGATACTTACTAGCTTTCAGCTCTCATTGCCCCTATCATAGGCATCTTTAGGTGATTAAGGTTAAAGTGACACAACTAAGAGGATATGCTTGACAAGTTATAAGTTGAAATCTCAAGCCCCTTACTTATGAGTACCGATCCTCATGCTACTCAACTTCAGTCACGAGCAAGCTCTTGTCATTGTAAAGACATGCGTATCATTGAGAACCGCCAACGGGGTACCCCTTGCACATGACACATGAGCTATCCCATAATCAAAATGACAAGGCAAGAAGACAGTGAGCATCTCACCGATCTTTTTATTTGCTATTTGCATAGGTTTTTATTGAGGATGCTTCATAGAATGCAACCTATAGTTATGCTGCAAGTTTCCACCATGATTAGGCATGTCTTAGGCTAGCGGCCCAGGCGTTTCTCTAACACACATATAAACTCCATGATCTTACAAGTTCCACTTTTATTTCACACCGCCAGGATCCATAAGCAAAAGAACATGATATCAACTAGGTACAAAGTACCAAATGAAGTGTTGAAAGCGGTCCCCATGATACATGGTTCGGCTAACTTCAACTCATAAAGCGCAAGCATATACGCAACAAAGAAGGACCCAATGGTTCAAGTTTATTAAATGCAAGAAAGTAAAGTCTGCCATTCGTGAGAGCTTTAATCACTAAATTTCACATAACAAGTTTAATTTGGGAGGTAGATAAAACAAGAATTTACTTGGAATAGCAATAATGCTACTAGGTAGGTATGGTGGACACAAATGGCAAAGTTTTTTGTTTAAAGGAAGTGGATGCACGAGAAGAATTTCCTCTCAGTACATGTTTTTGGCTAGCAAGGCTGGGTAGCAAGTATAACAGTTGAAGAAAACAAACAAACATACAAATGGTAAATTCAAACATGAAATCTTCCTTGGAAGCACAAAAGATCTTAACTAGAGAAAACAAGACTTATGAGCAAATCAAGAAAGAAAGATGATGAAATTATTTTCCTCTAGAGTACTTCTATCTTTTTATTTTCAACTCTCAAAAAGGGTGTTGCTACTGACCAAGCCAGGTTTGCCAAAACCAACTAAATTAACTCAATGATCCCAAAGTGCTACCAATACTAACAACAAGATCAATCATATAACCACGAATTGAAAACTATCATAAGCTATGCAAAAGAGTGAATGATAGAACTTCTCATTAGTACTCCATAATGGAAACTCACACCAAGGGATACAAATCTAACGAGAGAGGGGACACTTCCATAATGCAAACCATACTACACAATAACTCCTCTATTCATGATATGACTCTACTAACAAGGTAAAAAGATAGAAGATAGTGATATGATACCGCGGCACTCCCCCAAGCTTGGAACAAACCAAGGGGATGCCAAACCTGATGACGAATTACTCCTTAGGTGGTGGTGGTATCCTCTTGATGAGCTCCTTGATCAGTTTCCCAAGGTCCTCAATCTCGAAGGTGAGAGTGCGACTCAATTCCGAGTTATGCTCAATACGGCCCATAATCATCTCAGTTTGTGGATCCCAACTCTTGTGATTCTTCTTCCATTCTTCCCACTTGGAGTCTTCTTTTCCTGCATGGTTATGAGCAAAGGTATGGAAGGTACTCTTGGTGTTTAGAGAAGGTGTCCTTGGTGCCAAACAGTGAAGAGGAGCTTTCCCCCAGTCTGCATTCGTGCAGTCCTTCTGATCCTGGCAGGGTTCGCCACCACTCCAATGCTTGCAATGGTAGTGCCGGTGTGTTTTGCCTCCTCTTCACTTTCACTCTTGATCTCTTTCTCCTTCCCGGTGTCTTGGAGGTCTTCCTCCATAGGTTCCTTCCCTTTATCCTTGGCGGACACCATTGTGCTTCTAATCCTTCAAAGAGTATGTCCTGGCAGAAACAGATCGGAACAAAAACACGATGAAAACACAATATACGAACCTCGGGGCATCTGGGGGGGTTATATATTACGAAGTTTCACTTCAAAAGGAAGGTACTAGGAGAAAACGAGTCGGAAGCGGAGTCCTGGGTGGCCTCACCACCTGGTGGCGCGGCCAGGGGTGGGCCCGCGCCATGGGGTGGTGTGGGCCACCCTGGCTCCGGTTCCGTCCCTTTTTCGCTTCATAGCTTTCCTTATTGACTGAAAACTGCAAAAATATAGTTGGATTGTATTTTCACGGAACTTTTCTTACCAGAACTGTTACCTAGTTGGAAACGGACTCTGCAGGTCTCTGAATTTGGTATTGAGTGGATCCTTCCGGAGTCATCACTTGAATATCATCGATATCTTCATCTTCATATACTTATTACTCGAGTCATAAAACCTTTCTCTTCCTTGTTACACCATTATCTCCACTTCCTGGAAATTTCTTTCACACAAAACTTCACACAGTTCTTATTAGCAACATTAGTATAACTGAAGTGATAAAACCTTTTGAGTCCAACTTCGACTGAAAACCATCAAAACAAAAGTTACTGTAGCAACTCCTTTCAAAAACCGAAAAAGAATTCAAAAAGGAAATCGAATAAAGAAGCAAATGCAAGATTGGCAAAATCTGTCAAAACAGACCAGCAGGTAAAGATCAATTTTTTCGCAAATCTTCTGTTGCTCAAATCAAAAAGTGCAAAACTAACAAAAGTTAATAACAACCTGGGGCAGAAGCACAAACAATTACAGATCAATCCGATATACAGAGATCTCTCACGAATTTTTACGGTGAAGCACAAAAATCTGTTTCGGGACAACAACTTCCCCAAATCTTACTTCTCTCTCATTAGAGGTTGATCTTGACACAAAAACCAAACAAAACGGATAAGGAGCGGTTATTACCGAATTAATAACTTCCAAGACTCAAAGAAACAAAAAAAAAACTGAAAGCAAAAGAAAATTGGGTTGTCTCCCATAAAGCTCTTTCTTTATAGCCATTAAGATGGGCATGATAATTTTGAAGAAGCTCTCATAGGGATATGATTTGAAGTGAAAGAGAGCATTAAGAAGCAAAAACACACGCACATTTAAGTCTAACCCACTTCCTATGCAAGGGAATTTTGTAAACAAACAAGTTATTGGAACCAAAGGCAACTTGCATAAGAAGGCAAAAGAAGGGCAACATAAAAACTTTCAGCATAAAACGAGGAAACTTGATATTATTGAGATGCACAAGAACACTTTTCCCTCTCTCATAATAGCTTTCAGTATCATGCATAAACTTAACAATATAACTATCACAAGGACTATCATAGCAATGATCACTTATTCTAACAGAAAACACAGGAATACTAGCTCTCATAACACTACTATGCGAAACAATATTAGTGGTATCCTTACAAATGATAGTGTGTCCCTCTTTTTCATATTTAGCAACAAAGTCTTTCACATTTGCTACAATAGGTTCATCAATCATTTGTTTATCAGGTTCAGCAGCCCTACTCATACTTTCATGAACCATACTAGCTATCATAGAATGCCTCTTTACCTTAACTGGGAAAGGCATTTTCTCAATATAAGGTTTAGGTAAAACATGACTAGCAGTATAAACTTCAGTATTTCTTGCAGGAACACTCTTAGCAATATCTTTATAAGGTTCATGATACTTATTCCACTTCTTTTTAGGCACTTCAATATAAGAAGCAAAAGCCTTAAAATAAGAAGCAATAGCTTGAGAGTCTAGACCATAAGCATTTTTAATATTTTGAAAGTCATCAGTTCCCATAAAAGATTCAATGCATTCATAATCATATTTTATACCTGACTTTCTACCTTTGTCGTTCTCCCAAGCTTCAACATTGTCTTGAATACGGTCCAGAAGGTCCCATTTAACTTCTTCTTCCATGCGAGTGAATGATCCAGCACAAGAAGCATCCAATAAATCCTTGTCATGTAGAGGGAGCCTTGCATAAAAGTTATTGATAATAATATTGTTGGGGAGCTCATGAATGGGACATTTGAGCATTAATAACTTCAGTCTCCCCCAAGCTTGAGCAGTACTCTCTCCATCAATAGGCCAAAAGTTGTATATTTGATTCCGATCTTTATGAATTTCACTAGGAGGATAAAACTTTGAATAAAAGAGAGGCACTATTTCCTCCCATTCTAGAGCTTGACCATTCTTCAGCAGCTTATACCATTCCTCAGCTCTTCCTTTCAGTGATAATGAGAATAACTTCTTCTTAACTTGATCTGTTGTAATACCTGTACACTTGAACAACCCGCATAATTCGTGTATAAAGAGCAAATGATCATCAGGATGGACAGTTCCATCCCCAACATAGTAGTTATCCATAACACGATCAATAATTCTTGTAGGTATTTTGAAAACATCTTTCTCAGCAGGTGGTGGCTTATCTACTACCTTAGCAGTGGTAGTAGCATTACCAAATAAGAAACTCAGCGAATTATCCATAACCAAAATAAAGCAACTAGCATAAGTAAACAATACTCATAGTAGAAATTTCCTTTACCAGTTCCACTCTCCAATAGCGCTTCACTCCCCGGCAACGGCGCCAAAAAATTGTCTTGATGACCCATAAGTATATGGGGTGTATCACAGTATTTTCGATAAGTAAGAGTGTCGAACCCAATGAGGAGTAGAAGGTGCTGGCTAGTGGTATGGATCAGGAATTCTCTGCAAATACTTAGCAAACAGATTTTTAGGGGTTTTCGATAAAGCAAGTAAACAAAGTACGAGTAAATAAAAGACAGTAGGAATAAATGCTGCAAGTAGCCCAATCCTTTATGCAGCAAAGGACAAGCCGGTTGTATTTCTATAGATGACCAAACGTTCTCGAGGACACATGGGAAGACTATCAAGTGCTTTCGCTTCATATAGTCGATTAATCTTCTCTAGCTTGCTAAGTGTTGTGTGGGTGAACCTGTGCTAATGTACCGTCCCATCCAAGACTTAATACATACTTGTGATTAAACCCCCTTGCAAACATCTATAAGTACAAGAAAGTAATTAAGGTAGAAACCTAACCACAACTTTAAACTCTAAGACCCTTACGTCCCTTGTGCAATGGTTTCCTAACGGGGGTTCATGTTTCTGTCACTCTGGCAACCCCTACGATTAGTAGCCAAATACACAATGCATTCCCCTAGGCCCATATAGGTGAAGTGTCATGTAGTCGACGTTCGCATGACACCACTAGAATAAGTACACCACAACTTAAATAACAATATATTGAATCTTTCTCAACGCAACTCCACTACTAACAACAAGACTTCTCCCATGTCCTCAAGAACAAAACGAACTACTCACAAGACATCATATGGATCATGATCAGAGATGGAATAATGATGTATAACAATATGAACATAAACAATAATTCAATGGTTCACTCAATAGCATCAACTACAAAGAGTAATCAACACTAGGAAAGTTTCCCCTATGAACTATAGCAAGATTCAACGCAATTGTTACAGCAATATGGAGATGGTGATGAGGGTGCTGATGGTGATGATGGTGGTGGTGATGATGATGATGATCTCGATGAAGTCCATCTTGATTGTGGTGTTTATGGCGATGATCTCCCCTCTCCGGGAAGGAATTCCGCCGGCAGAAATCTGTCTGCCGGAGAGATCTTTCTCTCTCGGTGTTTTCCGCCCCGCAGAGGCGGCGGGATCTTTCTGTGGTCGCTCCTCGAGTCTTAGGGTTTCGGGAGGAAGATATACGCCAGAGGGGAGAGGCTGGAGTGGGCCAGGGTGGCCACACCACTCCCTGGCGCGGCCTAGGCCTGCCCGCGCCATGGGGTGGTGTGGGCCCCCTGTGGCCCATCTCCACTCCATCTTCTGGCATCCTTAACCTTCTGGAAAAATAGGATTTTCCGTATATTTTCCCGGATTTTCTGATCTTCGTGAATTTTACCTCCAAACATCACCTTTTCCATCAGAATCCTGACTACAGCGGTCCATGCTCCAAAAGTCATCAACCATGCAAAAACAGATGAAATAACATAAGTATCACCTCTCAATACGAAATATACCAATGAATAATAGTGAATTAAGACATAGAATAGTGATGCAAAATGGACGTATCAACAAGCGTCAAAGCTTGGGGATGCCCAAGGCATCCCCTTCTTCATCAATAAAAATCTCAGGTCTTCACTTCATTTTTATTGTTTCATGCACTGTTGTGTTGTTCTTGGAGCGTCTTTGTTTTTGTTTTTAGTTTTCTTTTGCTTTGTTTGCTGCAATAAGTTGTTTGGATCCCATCACTTCTTTTGGAGAGAGACACACCCTGTTATTCATTGCCTAGAACACTCTAGTTTTCACTCTTATTGTTCTGTGAGTGTTCTCCTTTGCTAGCACTGCGTTTAGCCTTTGTTTTCTTGTGATTTCAGCTTAGAACTTTTTAGTTCTTATTTTTGGATTTAGGAGACAAGCTCACTGATCTTTATTTATTATTATCTTTGTGAGTTCTTTCAAATATGTTGATTTGGATTGGAAAAGAGTAGGAAAAGTCCATGCTTAAGTGGTAACAAGGAGCTTGTTTTTGACTGTGGCCTATGCTTTTTCATGTCATGCTTGATATTGTTTTGGCTTTATGCTTAGTGATTTTTGCTGTAGCATGACATGTTATAAACAATTGAGATTGCTTAATGTGCCTTAAAAGAACCATGCATTGTTTTAGCATATTAAAAGCATAATATTGTGGTATTCTCCTTTAAATGCTTTATTTGGGTTGACTTGGCGCATGCTCACACCATGTTAAGACTATACCAAGTCACCATAGCCTCTATGATCATTTAGTTTTCGAATTGTAATATCACTTTATGCTATAATTAACGATCTTTTGTCGCTTTGCATGATTATGGCCATTATTGCTCTCTTAGTTGGTCGCTCCCAGTCTTTTGCTAGCCTCCATACCAAGTATGAGTTCCACTCATGCATACAACTCCAAGTAAAACCAAGTTATTCCAAAGAGTCCAACATAGCTACCTATTAGCATTTTCTATTCCAAGTATATTCATGTTTTTATCTACCTTCCGAATTAAACTTGTTATGTGAAAATTAGTGATTAAAGCTCTCACGAACTTGATGGCACACTTTACTTTTCTTGCCCCTAATAAACTTGAACCATTGTGTCATCTATGTTGTATATGCTTGCACTTGTACGTTGGGATTAGCAGAACCATGCTGTCATGGGGAACACTTTCAACATTGCACTTGTACATTGTACCTAGTTGATATCATGCTCTTTTGTTTATGGATGTCGTCGGTGTGAAAATAAAGGGGAGCTTGTAAGTCCATGGAGTTATGTATGTGTGTTAGAGAAACGCCTGGGCCGCTGGTCTAATCCATGCGTAATCATGGTAGAAACCTGCAGCTTAACCATAATGAGCAATCTATGAAGCATTCTTCTTATAAAAAAAGAGATAGAGATTGAGAAAAAGAGAAAAAAAAGAGATGAGAAAAGAGGAAAGAGAGAAAAAGCACCATTTTCCCATGGTAAATAAGAAGATTGTTGAGATGCTTATTGTCTGCTTGCCTTGTCATTTTGATATGGGGATTCTTCCATATCATCAGGCAAGGGGTACCCGGTTGGCGGTTCTCTATGATACACATGTACTTACTATGACAAGAACTTACTGGTAACTAAACTTGAGTAGCATGAGGAGTGGCCCTCGTATTCAAGGGACATGATATTGCTAACTTATACTTTGTCAAGCACATACTTCATAGTTTGTTCGCTTTAACCTTAATCACTTCAAGATGCTTATGATAGGGGCAATGAGAGCTGAAATCTAATAAGTACCATAATTTTTGGAAGCTCTTTATGAGACTTGAATCCCTGCTTTCTTCTATGAAGGCCTTTCTTTTACTTTTATGTTGAGTCTCCATCTTCTATCTTTATGCACCTATTGAGAGAGCATAGTGGCCATTCTTAGTTTAATGTACATTGTCCCAAGACTTGTTGATTGATTCATAAATTTGATATTGTTTGTTCTTAAACTATTTATATCTAGTCACCCTTATGAACTTTGAAGGTGTCCTATGCATTTATGTTTTGCTACACTATGAGGGACAAGCTGAATACCATTCTCATTATGTTTTCTATATGTGAAGCAAACAAACGTCTTTCAATGCATTGTTATTCATGATCTTTGTTTGTATCCATTCATGTTGCATGCGTAGTTACTATGTCTTATTATTAGAACTTCATCTTTCATGCTATGTTAAAGTACTATGATCCCAGCTATCAATGTTCTACAAATACTTTGATCAAGATTATGATGGTGCATGGCACCTCAAAAATTATTCTTTATTTTTATCACTTACCTACTCGAGGACGAGCAGGAGTTATGCTTGGGGATGTTGATATGTTGCAAACCTATCCATAATTTTTGATGTTCCATGCTTGTTTTATATCTCCTTTCTTATATTTTGTCCACACTTTGGAGTATTTTTACACATTTTCTGGAACTAACCTATTAACAAGATGCCACAGTGCTAGTTGCCCGTTTTCTACTGTTTTTGGTTTCAGAAAAGCTGGAAAAGAAATATTCTCGGAATTGGACCAGACAAAAGCCAAAGTCGGTATTTTACCGGAAGACTCACGGAGCCAGAAGACGAGACGGAGAGGGGCCAGGGGCTAGCCACACCATGTGGTGTGGGCCCCTGGTCCACCCTCTGACATCGCCCTTTCACGTATATATTGCTCCCGATGAGAAAACTCTAAAGAATACAGCCTCTAGCCATGAAAAGTTCCATAGCGCCGCCGCCACCGAAGGAGAGATTCGGGGGATAGAAAGTCTTTGTTCCATTACCCTGCCGGGACGGGGAAGTGCCCCCGGAGCCATATCCATCGATCTCCACCACCATCTCCATCGCCGTTGTTGATTCCCATGATGATGAGGGAGTAGTTCTTCCTCGAGGCTAAGGGCTCTACCGGTAGCTATGCGTTCATCTCTCTCTATGCATGATCATATTGTGATCATGAGCTTTGTAATCAAGTAGATCTACCTGGCTACTCAAGTGCTTTAATACATCTCTGGCTCTCCCCACGTGTGTGAAAGTGATAGCGTGCACACCATGGTGGCACTTAGGCTAGAGATTACAAATACTTGTTATGAGTTATATTTGGAGTTGGATGTCTCTATGAAATTTTGGTGTTTGTTGGAACCATCTAGCGCTCAAGGTGATAGTGAGGGGTTATCTAGATGGGGAATGTGGACTTTGAGGAGTGTTGTTATAGCCCTACCATGGATTAGAGTGTTGAACCGGAGAGTAGTTCAGAGTAGTATCATGAAGAGAAGATATTTATATGAGAGTGTTCACTAGCGAAAGTATGATCCCTAGGCCTTGTTTCTAAACATTGAAACACCGTTTGCAACTAGATATGTTACATGTTTGCTTACTTCCATCTTTTTGACTTTAGTCTTTTCCTCCCGTCAAGATCTTTTCTGGAAAGGTTGTCTTATATCCATACCACTTGTATTTCACTATCTCTTTGCCAAACTAGTGCACCTATATACCTGACAAGTGTATTGGGTGTGTTGGGGACACAAGAGACTTTTTGTATCTTGATCGCAGGGTTGCTTGAGAGGGATACCTTTGACCACTTCCTCCCCGAGTTCGATAAACCTTGGGTGATCCACTTAAGGGAAACTTGCTGCTATTCTACAAACCTCTGCACTTGGAGGCCCAACAACTGTCTACAAGAATAGAAGTGCGTAGACATTAACCATTCATCTAATGTTAAAGTGTAGTAGTTGTTCATCAGACATAAATAAATAGTATCCTCTCCTTGTCATTGTTTAACGGTGCTTTGCAATGAACTAAGGAATTCAATGGTTAAGCGGCGATAAGTAGGCACATCATTATACACAAAGTTTTCCAGGCCAGCTCTATTGCAAAGTAAATTAAAGTCATCAGCAATACCGAGTTGGTTAAATATGACGGGGCAAGCCCACTTGGTGGCCTTCACTTCGCGGTTCTTGATCCTGTTGAAGCGATCACGATGGGCCTCATTCTTGAACCGTATCCCCATGCATTCCTATGCGGCAGCCCGAGAAGCGCTAGCAGTGGCACGAGCACGAGTTTGGCTCCTTGTGTTCATCATCTAAAATGCTGAAGAAAGGCAAAATAAAACTTTTTGATCCAACAACAATAAGTGTATCATATTCCTCATCATAACACACTAAAGAATTCCCCTCAAAATAATAATAATCTAGGCAAGAAAATCATGGCAATTGGTTCATAGTAGGTGTCACCCTAGATTAATAATGACAATATATCTAAGTTAAATTTGCAAAAAGTAATTGGTGGATCGGAGCAGAAACATACCGTAGATCATTTGTGTGCGAGGGAATTGAACGAAATTGAATAGATATGGAGATCCCTTGAGGTTTTGAGAGAGTTTGGAGGTAGACGAAAGAAAGAGGATTGAAGTTTTGAAGTTGGGAGTACCTTCCCATGCAATTTTGTGATCGGACGCAACTATACGGGCGAAACTATACGGGCGGAACAATGTGTTCCGGCCGTATATTTGGCCTTTTGTCAATAATTTAGGTTTTCCTCCTGGCGGCGCAGCTATACGGACGCAACTGTATGGGCAGAACAAAATATTCCGGCCGTATAGCTGGTCGTTAAACTGTCTGTCCCTGCAAAATAAAATTTGCAAAGGCATCGATATCTATATGACCGGAACTATACGGCCGGAATTTTTATTCCCGCCGTGTAGTTGGTCATTAAACTCTCAGAACATATGAAAATAAATTGTACCGAGGCATTGATATCTATACGACCAGAGCTATACAACCGGAATGTTTATTCCCACCGTATAGTTGGTCGTTAAACTCTCAGTACATATTGTAGAACAATTCTCGATGGCAAAGATATCTATACCACCGAAGCTATACTACCGGAATTTTTATTCCTGCCGTATAGTTAGTCATTAAACTCTCTATATGCATCAAAAAAATCTATTTATTTGTAAACTATTTATTTTCCTGTAACTTAGTGACGTACCTTGTTTTTGACAGAAAATTGATAGTAAATATTGTCGACCAACAATAGCATGAATAAAGCAGAATTTCAAGTACTACCGAACTTCTTCTCCTCGAATGGAGTTTTCTAGCACACTTTATTAAACAAAAACTTAAACTAAAACTAAAAACTTAACTCAAACCTTTATTTCACATGGGTTGCCTCCCATGGAGCACTCTTTTATGGTCAATAGCTTGACCTTGATGATACTCACTTGGGCTAGATGAGTGGAACACCTACTCCAAAGTAATTGGCCTTCAAAGTGATGACCTCCTTTTCTTCATGCTTGGCTTTCTTCTTCCTGGGGAAATGAATAACAAAAGGATACCGCGAAGGCAATTGTAGCTTCACGTTCCCTTCATGCAGATTAATCAAAGCCTTAATAGTTCTTAAGAAAGGGCGGCCTAATATAATAGGAGTAGTAGCATCTTCAGGCATGTCAACAATAACGAAATCAATAAGAGCGGGACAAACTTTAATTTATACTGAAGTGTTCTCCTTAATTCCTACAGCTTATTTGTAGGTAGAATCTGCTAGATGCAATTTTGGCTCAGTAATTTCAAAGGAGCCAAGATTTAACTTGTTAAAAATACTCTTTGGAATTGTCGAGACACTTGCACCTAGATCACAAAGTGCAGCTATCTCATTGGTTCCAATTTTAATCTTAATAGTAGGCTCAAATATGTCATCTAGTTTGACAGGTAAATTTTCAGCAATTTGCTTGTATTCTTCTTCAAGCTCACGTACCTTTATTTCTACTTGATTGACAAAATGTTGGTACATAGCTTCCTCACTACCTTCACTCACCGGAATCTTGACGTTGATCCTTTTTACGAGATCTTCAACGGTGTAGCTTGGTGAAGGAGCATTACTATAGTCAAGTTCTTCAGGCTCCTCCCTTTGGATCCTCATCATTTTGAGTTCCTCCACCGGATTGGTCTCAGCTTTACCTGCAAATTTAGCTAGAATGAGAGTTTGACTCTTGGTTATCTTACCTAGCTGTGCCTCAGCTATCCTTGTTCTTTCTTGAAGAGCCTGTAAATCATTTCTCAAACTAACAACTTGGTTAGATAATTTACCAAGCATAGCATCATGGTTCTCCGTAATTTTAACTAGAATATTATTTTGTTCGTTTTATGAGTCTGTGAAAGACTTTAGTGTTTCTTGGAGACTACCATTACTATTTCCTATATTATTATTAGAGTTACCTGCAGGACTAGCATAGTGTTTCTGAAAGTTGGGATTGTAACTCTGCTTCCAAGCAGGATTATAATCATTACGAGCTATGTAGTATATTTCTTCAGTATTTGTTTTGGGAGTGGCTCTTACCTAAATTTCCTTACATTTTACGGCTAGTATGAGCTCGTCCAACTTAGCATTGAGATCTTTGTTCTCTTGTGGTGAGATGGAGTTCACCTTCTTCGTATTTGATCTTTCCACATGCCATTGGGCATGGTTGTCTTGCATATTGTCTAGCAGCTGCTTTGCTTTGGTAATATGCTCACCCATAAATGTTCCTCCAACTACAGTATCAAGCATGACTTAGATACAGGATTAAGAGCATTGTAAAATAAATGGAGGATTAACCAATCTTCCATCCCATGACTAGAACAGTTTCTTAGGCATTCTTTCATCCTCTCCCATGCAAGCGCTAGTGGCTCATGCTCTTCCTGTCTAAAGCCAGTAATATTAGATAGAAGTTGCATAGTCTTTGGAGGTGGGAAAATTTTAGTCCTAAATAAAGAAGTACATCCCACCCATGATGTAATAGTATTTTTAGGCAAAGATAGCAACCATTCTTTAGCTCTCCCTCTTAGTGAGAAAGGAAATAGACACAATTTGACCGCATCAGGGTCAACGTCTTTTATACGCATCATATCACATTTTTCAGTGAAATTATTCAAGTGCATACATGCGTCTTCAATAGCAGAGCCTCCAAATTGATTTTGTTGAACCAAACTTAAGTAATGGGTCTTAATTTCATAGTCATCATCAGTGATTGCTGGCTGAGTTATAGGAGTACGCATATAATCATTATTGGGAGTAGCAAACTCCCCAACCTTCTTTTAGGCCATGCTTCCTATGTTTTTGGGTTTTCTTAGATAAATAATTGTAACGGTAAAAAGCAAGAATTTAAAGACTAACTAATTTTTTTGGTTTATCAAATGCAGACTGAAAGCAAACTAACAAAATTAAAAACAAGAATTAAAACTAGCAAGGTTCCTAATAACCTCACCAAGATAGTTATTGCTTCCCCGGCAACGACACCAGAAAAAGGGTTGATACCTTCGATCCGGATTACGGATGTAGTATAGCTTCTTTTTCCCTAGTAGACCTAGGTTATCGAATCCTCAGGAAGCGAATGCGTAGTGAAGTTACTTTAACGGACCTTTAAGAGTTTTAGAATTCCTTTTGTGTTTTCAATAGACCAGTAGTTTGCGTCTTTTGTTGTTATCAATAATAGGAGAGAGAGGTCCTAGGGCGTTCGGTTTCACCTGTAGCTGTGCAAAACATCTGATGGAAATAAAAGATAGAAATAAAGTATGTGTGTACTTGTTAGAGCAAGATAAATTATAGGTGAGCAGTGCATCCATATTTGCTATTGCCTCTGCAACCACTTGTAGCAATAACCTACTAGTCGCATCCATAGAATAAAGAGAACTAATGATATGCATAGTGATGTCACCGTTAACCCCAAGCAAATCCCTCACATACAGCCATACTACCCCTTCTATCACTGGGGTTCCCAACCTGCAGATCAGTCATCACTCATACTCTCTATACCTGGTTCAACCCTCGGGGTCTTGGGTACCTGACAAGTCCTTGGATTGAGGCAAGAGAGGATACAATAATCATCATGTCATCCAAACTAATACACGATCCCATCTATAATAATTCACATGCACAATTGCTACATGGCTAGGCCGAAGCCCTTAGCCCACGGAGAATTACTCACACATAGAGATGAGATCAACAATCGCAAACATTGTAATAAACATCATAAGATTGATTGTAATAGTCTTACAATGTAGCCAATCGGAGAAGAGATCTACTATTACAAGTGGTGGAATATGGCTATGGAGATGGAGAAGGGTTTGGAGATCTGGAGGCGGCTGGTGATCTGTGGCAAATACTTCTGAATGGTGCGAACTCTGTTTTCTCGTTACCTGAGGCTTCTTTATATAGGGCTCCCTTCACGAAAGTTGTTCTGTTTGACCTAACGGTGGCGGCGCCAACTATACAACCGGAGCTATACGGTCGGAATTTTTGCTTCGGCCATATAGTTGGTCGTTAAAGCGTCCACCTCCGATGTAAAGCTCCTGCTTTCTTCTGGTAGTTGGAAATCTCGTATGTTTGACTTTAATGTAGTGATTCGCTCCTTTAAACGACATTATCTGCTCAGGAAAAATACAAAAATAAAGGATTGCATACCCCTCTGAATATTAGCATTAGTGGCAGAGTTAGAGAGATATTTCATCAAGAATATGATTAATATCCAGTTTAAATGTGGATGTTAGATGGATATATTTCAGAGCCATCAATTATGCCGCCACTCGTAGACATGTGATTAGGATTATCTGAAGGTGCCTAGAGGCAAACGAGGAGTTTTTTTTATAAAGTTTGTTATTTGACTGTTTCTGCTTCTATTGTTTAGCCTTTATACTTTTTAGAAGAGAGACTGTAAAGCTGTTCATACTTGTCAAAAAGGTCGTATGCTTTATACAATATTTTTATTGTATATTATCTCCTTTGGTGCAGGATTCGACGAGTTGATGTCCTTTGCATAATTACTATTACCTTCTTGTACCTTAGAAAATTTGTGCTCAAAAATGCTTTCTTTATTGATAAGTATAAGAGGATATATTGCATAGGCGTGTTCGCCTGGCCATTGACCTTATTGAATATAGAGATATATAAAAGTAAAGTATTTTCCTAAAAACTAGCACAGTGGCCCGCGCAATTGCGCATGCAACATCTTTAATGGTATTCAAATTTTACTTTTACTGTCCTACAGATTTAATGTCATGTATGTACTAAAAACAATAAATTAGTGATGTATTCGACAACTCTTCATATGGATTTATTTGAATGGCTATAGTCAATAAAATTACTCTTTAATTCTTATGAAACTGGATAACCAAATTAGTACCGAAAATCCAGTTACATATCACTGTTTATTTCCAAAAGGAGGCGATGCTCCTAGTAGCTGCATGACATGATGAGTTAACTAATATCTCACGTTTTTTTTACATGCTATCCAAATTTGTTTTCTTTACCATCTTCGTGTTGCCTAATCTCTTAAGGTAATGATCCACTTCTTCAATTGCCACGTCCTGTTTTGCAAGTGGATGAAAATCATTAAACATATTAGTGCATAACATAAATAAATAATGTACTTTTTACTAGATAATAAAATAGACTCGATATGGTAGGTAAGATTATCCTATCACTTTTTAGGTGCAATACCCATTCAAAAAGGTAGAAATAATATGTATAACATGCGTAGCTGATTTCAAGAGAAGTGCCCAAGCTTCTTCTACATTCATAATCGGGTATGCTCATGCAAGCATGATGTATTGCTGCTATTGTTGCCAAAACAGAAATGTTGAACAGGTAGGTCAAATCATCAAAAAATAAGATTTTTATTAATGAATTCTTTTTTCTGTTATGCTTTCGTATTGTGGGCAGTGGACGTACCAAAAATTTATAATCGATAAGAAGTACAGATGTATCATAGCTAACCAATCTGTAGAATCCGTATCCAATTGAGCACTATTGCAAATCTTTCTCCTCTTCACACTTTGGTGATCTAGAAATCCGACGACTCGAACACATTTGTGCACACAAGCGTGTAGAACATCTTCTTAATGAACGGACAGATTCTCGGAAGAACTAAGCGGACAGATTCTCGTTAGAACTAAGCGCTAGACCAAAGAATGAAAATAAAATCAGTCACCTATTAACATTAATAAATAAACTACATGTTGTACTACATTTTCTTAGAGCTTCTAGATGAACGTATACATTTACTATATAATAAAAAAGGGTAAATCTATATGGAGAAAATATTAATAAGATTCATATAAACTGACATATTAGAATAATTAAGTGTGAAGATGCGTCTGGATTCCAGCTAAATCTCCCTTATGTCAACTAAAAAGAAAAAAGATAAACCTAGAACTGCATTGATGCAAGTGGAAAGCTAAAAACATCAGGAGACATGATATCGACCTTGCTATTGCTCTAGACCCTATTTAATGGGCATCGTGAAGCTAATGGCAAATAAAGCAGACATCTATTTAATGGTACGACATATATATTCAAGCAAGATCATGCCCATAGGTTCGTATAATCGTAAAAAATTAGATAAAATAAAATAAACATTTTCCTCCGAAACAAAATGTAAAATGACACTACCTTTAATGTCAACTCGCCCAGTTGAAATTTCACCGAATGAGATATACATACACAATTGGTAATAAAAGAAGAGTAAAAATATAGTACTCCCTTCATACCAAAATAAGTGACTCGACTTTTTCTATATTACGTGTCTACACACTAAAATATATCTACATATATGTGTATTTGGAAAAAAGTTAAGTTACTTGTTTTGAAGACGAAGGCGTACCTCATAAGAATAAATTATTCCAGACTTTTCCAGCTCCTCACTATGATTCTCGTATTGACGCATCAGACAAAGCTTGAATCATCACCCGGTTAGGAAATCGAGAGGACTGTAATGAGACAAAAGATCACGAAAAGAAGGTAATGAATCGACCGATCGATGGAAAAATAACTTTCCCAATCGCACATCAAGATATTACCAGCTGCATGTAATCTGAGTTGTTACGTTCTTACAACTTCCTAGTTGATCGATCAGAAAATTAAGCTAACCTTTTCTTCTCGCGTATCACGTATGTGTGCTGCAGGTTCCGATTGACTACACATGGAATCGATTCGCGGCTAGCTCGGCGACGCGAGAGTCGATATGCTACCTTCTTTCAAGTTGCCCTGTCGGGTTGTACCATCATCAGGCGAGTTCCTAGATTTTGGCACATACAGCTGACGAGGCTAAGCTCTGCAGATCGATCTCATGCACGCGGGAGGAGTAGCTAGACGTTGTTTGCAATTGACCCGACGGCGTGGCCTGGCTGCCCTACCTAGGAGGCGGTGAATAGATCGTCACAGTTTTGGCCCAATGAGATCTTCTAGCGTAGAGACGGATTTACGGTATCTTAACAGTGGCAAGGGTGGGGAAATTTTTATAAACTTTTTTTTCCAGTAAACTATCGGCTGAGGTTCTCTGATCACTCAGATCAATGGTCCGATTTCTCTGTTTTTTGTGAGATTTTCTAGTATATTTCTCTATTTTATGGTTGTCCCGTAATGTACTTTTAATATATAATAGAATTGCGGCTTCTGCCATGAAATAGTCCGTCACACCCCTTGTTGACTTGAGTAGAGTTTCATCTTTTTTGACTAGAGGCGCCGTCTCTGCACGGCGGACTAGAGAGAAAAGTAGTTGGTTTACTGGGTTGCTTTTTAGAAAAACCGACGAGTGCACCCTCCTATGCGGGACCGGAGGTGGAGGCCGAATAGGTAGCTTTTGAGGGTGCACGGCGCTCCTGATTTACTGGGTTTTGTTCGCTACATCCTTTGTGTAGTATTTCTTCATCCGTTATTTTCAGTTGCCTAAATTGTGTTTCCACCCCGAAGGATTCTGATATTTTGTTGAATTCTTGATCACAGCTATCCGAGCAGCTAAAGCTTCCTTTTACTGGTATGACCCCATTAGGGGCTGGCATTTTTAGCACCAGGTATGCATAGTGGGGTACTGCCATGAATCTAGCGAAAACTGCTCATCCCAGGATTGTGTGGTACTGTAATAGCCATTCCATG
Source organism: Avena eriantha (assembly GCA_910589775.1). Taxonomy (NCBI): domain Eukaryota; kingdom Viridiplantae; phylum Streptophyta; class Magnoliopsida; order Poales; family Poaceae; genus Avena; species Avena eriantha. The sequence continues at coordinate 555,476,103 of OU342743.1, forward strand.
ACTTCGAACTCTAGTTTTTCGCACCTGAAGTTGCTTCTTGATCCGAAGACTACGTCGAGGTACACTTTGCCTAGAGGAGTTTCTGCTTTGCCTGGAACTATTCCATGGAAGGTTGTATCTGTCGGTGCTAGATTCATCAGGGAGCAATTCATTGCTCGTAAAGTTTTTGCATAGATGAGGTTGATGCTGCTCCCTGCATCCAAGAAAACCTTGCCCATGTCGAACCCGCCGATTTGTGCCTCCACTATTAGTGCTGATTGACCAGGTTGTGGGACCCGGAGTGGGTGGTCGGCTCTGTTAAAGGTTATTTCTTATTCTGACCAATGAAGATACACCGGCGTAGGGGGTGGTGTTGTTTCCACCATGTTCACTTATCTGGTGATCAGCTTCTATGTTCTATTAGAGGGTCGTCCCTTCTGTATCATTGACATTGCTCCCTTTGATCTAGGTTCGTCTTCTTGGTTTGTTGTGTTCTGCGGCTGTCCCCTGGCGGATGCCCCGGTGGTGGTGGTGCAAAAACGCCAGGAGTAGTGGTGTAACCTCAGTTTGCTACTTAGGTTGCTCTTGTATTGCATAATTCTTGCATCTTAAGAACATTCGGCAATCCTTTAAGAGGTGGTTGGATCGCCTCTTTCCTGTCGAGTCAACGTAGAAGTGCATATTGCATGGTCCTTCCAACATTTGTCCTGCTGACATGGACGGGTCCCTACTTTTTGGCAGGAACCGTTGCTGCGGCTGGCTTCCACCGGCGTCATCCCCGCTAGCACGGTACCCATTATTGTAGTCATCGCTTTGTCGGTTGTCCCCTCCAGAAAAACCGGCTGCAACATAACTTGGCATGTTGTACCCGTCGTTGTTTTGTCACCTTCTATCGTTATTGCGCCTGTCCCTATCTTCTTCAGGTGAGCTATCTCTTTTGTTGTGTAGTGCATCTTCTCCATTGGCCCAACCGAGTTTTTGATAATGCTCCACCGCTGAACGAAAGCTCGTATTGACTCTCCTGGCATTTGTTTACAAGCTCGTAATTGTTCTAGAGATGCGGGTCGCTTGAAGGTGGAATTGAAATTTCTGATAAACTTGTCCTCCAGGCCATTCCAGCTGCTAATAGAATCTTCGGGTAATTGTCTTAACCAAGAGCGAGTTGCGCCGATTAAATGCAGTTGCAAGCTTTGCATTGCGGTAGACTTCGAGCCACCTTGTAGTTTAACTGTGGTCAGATAATCTGTCAACCAAGCTTTGGGCTCTTGGAGGCTGTCGTATTTCTGACGATCGTGAGGTAATTTGAAGTCTTTTGGTACCGGAGTCTTGCGAACCTGTCTGGTAAAGCAACTGGCTCCGCATAGTTCTTGCTCTTCCTCACTTTCACCGTCATAGTACCTTCGGCTACTACGCTCTTCCCTGGATCAATCGATCCTTCGTTATGTGATGGCATTTCTTGCATCATTCTATGGCTTTGATCCCGAGAAGTGGACCCGATGTGGAGATCGTGATCGTCGGGTGTGAGCTACTTGCTGCGGGCTGTTGCGATGGCGTGGGGATCTGTCGGGTTGCTGTGTCGTTCCTTGCTCTGTCTGTGTGAGAGATGATGTTACCATGCCGAGGTTCATTAGGGCGGAGTGGTGGAGGGATGCACGAGGATCGTCGGGTGAGGGTTGAGTTGTGATCAGATATGTTTGTGCATCCACAATTTCTGCTTGAGCCGTTTTTGCCTTGATGTTTCCTGCTTGATCTATTAACATGAACGATAGGTCCAGGTCCTGGATTAGGTCGCTTCTTTCTGTTTCGGGGATATTCTGCAGTCGAGATGTTCCCCTTCTTGCCGGTGCTCCTCCTGTGACGCTCCCTGATCCTCGGGTAGAACTCAGTTGTGCCCGCCATAGGCTGGATTTGCTGACAAGCCTTTTCCTTTCATCGAGCTGCCTTTGCATCCTTAGTAGGTCTCTTTTTTATGATGAAGAAGGTATTGGTATGCCAGTAGGTCTTCACGCTGATACGTCCATTTTGCATCACTATTCTATGTCTTAATTCACTATTATTCATTGATATATTTTGTATTGAGAGGTGATACTTATGTTATTTCATCTGTTTTTGCATGGTTGATGATTTTTGGAGCATGGACCATTGCAGTCAGGATTCTGATGGAAAAGGTGTTGTTTTGAGGCAAAATTCGCGAAGATCAGAAAATCTGGGAAAATATACGGAAAATCCTATTTTTCCAGAAGATTAAGGATGCCAGAAGATGGAGTGGAGATGGGCCACAGGGGGCCCACACCACCCCATGGCGCGGGCAGGCCTAGGTCGCGCTAGGGAGTGGTGTGGCCACCCTGGCCCACTCCAGCCTCTCCCGTTTGGCATATATCTTCCTCCTGAAACCCTAAGACTCGAGGAGCGACCACAGAAAGATTATGCCACCTCTGCGGGGCGGAAAACACCGAGAGAGAAAGATCTCTCCGGCAGACAGATTTCTGCCGGGGGAATTCCTTCCCGGAGAGGGGAGATCGTCGCCATCAACACCACCATCAAGATGGACTTCATCGGGATCATCATCATCATCATCACCACCATCAGCACCCTCATCACCATCTCCATATTGCTGTAACAATTGCGTTGAATCTTGCCATAGTTCATAGGGGAAACTTTCCCGGTGTTGATTACTCTTTGTAGTTGATGCTATTGCGTGAACCATTGAATTATTGTTTATGTTCAGATTGTTATACATCATTATTCCATCTCTGATCATGATCCATATGATGTCTTGTGAGTAGTTCATTTTGTTCTTGAGGACATGGGAGAAGTCTTGTTGTTAGTAGTGGAGTTGCGTTGAGAAAGATTCAATAGATTGTTATTTAAGTTGTGGTGTACTTCTTCTAGTGGTGTCATGTGAACGTCGACTACATTACACTTCACCTATATGGGCCTAGGGGAATGCATTGTGTATTTGGCTACTAATCGTAGGGGTTGCCGGAGTGACAGAAACCTGAACCCCCATTAGGAAACCATTCACAAGGGACGTAAGGGTCTTAGAGTTTAAAGCTGTGGTTAGGTTTCTACCTTAATTACTTTCTTGTACTTACGGATGTTTGCAAGGGGGTTTAATCACAAGTATGTATTAAGTCTTGGATGGGACGGTACATTAACACAGGTTCACCCACACAACACTTAGCAAGCTACAGAAGATTAATCGACTATATGAAGCGAAAGCACTTGACAGTCTTCCCATGTGTCCTCGAGAACGTTTGGTCATCTATAGAAATCCAACCGACTTGTCCTTTGCTGCATAAAGGATTGGGCCACTTGCTGCATTTATTCCTACTATCTTTTATTTACTCGTACTTTGTTTAGTTGCTTTATCGAAAACCCCTAAAAATCCGTTTGCTAAGTATTTGCAGAGAATTCCTGATCCATACCACTAGCCAGCACCTTCTGCTCCTCGTTGGGTTCGACACTCTTACTTATCGAAAATACTGCGATACACCCCCTATACTTGTGGGTCATCAAGACTATTTTCTGGCGCCGTTGCCGGGGAGTGAAGCGCTATTGGAGAGTGGAACTGGTAAAGGAAACTTCTAATGTGAGTATTGTTTACTTCTGCTAGTTGCTTTATTTTCGTTATGGATAATTCGCTGAGTTTCTTATTTGGTAATGCTACTACCACTGCTAAGGTAGTAGATAAGCGACCACCTGCTGAGAAAGATGTTTTTAAAATACCTACAAGAATTATTGATCGTGTTATGGATAACTACTATGTTGGGGATGGAACTGTCCATCCCGGTGATCATTTGCTCTTTATACACGAATTATGCGGGTTGTTCAAGTGTGCAGGTATTACTACAGATCAAGTTAAGAAGAAGTTATTCTCATTATCACTGAAAGGAAGAGCTGAGGAATGGTATAAGCTGCTGAAGAATGGTCAAGCTCTGGAATGGGAGGAAATAGTGCCTCTCTTTTATTCAAAGTTTTATCCTCCTAGTGAAATTCATAAAGATCGGAATCAAATATACAACTTTTGGCCTCTTGATGGAGAGAGTACTGCTCAAGCTTGGGGGAGGTTGAAGTTACTAATGCTCAAATGTCCCATTCATGAGCTCCCCAACAATATTATTATTAATAACTTTTATGCAAGGCTCCCTCTACATGACAAGGATTTATTGGATGCTTCTTGTGCTGGATCATTCACTCGCATGGAAGAAGAAGTTAAATGAGACCTTCTGGACCGTATTCAAGACAATGCTAAAGCTTGGGAGAACGACAAAGGTAGAAAGTCAGGTATAAAATATGATTATGAATGCATTGAATCTTTTATGGGACCTGATGACTTTCAAAATATTAAAAATGCTTATGGTCTAGTCTCTCAAGCTATTGCTTCTTATTTTAAGGCTTTTGCTTCTTATATTGAAGTGCCTAAGAAGAAGTGGAATAAGTATCATGAACCTTATAAAGATATTGCTAAGAGTGTTCCTGCAAGAAATACTGAAGTTTATACTGCTAGTCATGTTTTACCTAAACCTTATATTGAGAAAATGCCTTTCCCAGTTAAGGTAAAGAGGCATTCTATGATAGCTAGTATGGTTCATGAAAGTATGAGTAGGGCTGCTGAACCTGATAAACAAATGATTGATGAACCTATTGCAGCAAATGTGAAAGACTTTGTTGCTAAATATGAAAAAGAGGGACACACTATCATTTGTAAGGATACCACTAATATTGTTTCGCATAGTAGTGTTATGAGAGCTAGTATTCCTGTGTTTTCTGTTAGAATAAGTGATCATTGCTATGATAGTCCTTGTGATAGTTATATTGTTAAGTTTATGCATGATACTGAAAGCTATTATGAGAGAGGGAAAAGTGTTCTTGTGCATCTCAATAATATCAAGTTTCCTCGTTTTATGCTGAAAGTTTTTATGTTGCCCTTCTTTTGCCTTCTTATGCAAGTTGCCTTTGGTTCCAATAACTTGTTTGTTTACAAAATTCCCTTGCATAGGAAGTGGGTTAGACTTAAATGTGCGTGTGTTTTTGCTTCTTAATGCTCTCTTTCACTTCAAATCATATCCCTATGAGAGCTTCTTCAAAATTATCATGCCCATCTTAATGGCTATAAAGAAAGAGCTTTATGGGAGACAACCCAATTTTCTTTTGCTTTCAGTTTGTTTTTGTTTCTTTGAGTCTTGGAAGTTATTAATTCGGTAATAACCGCTCCTTATCCGTTTTGTTTGGTTTTTGTGTCAAGATCAACCTCTAATGAGAGAGAAGTAAGATTTGGGGAAGTTGTTGTCCCGAAACAGATTTTTGTGCTTCACCGTAAAAATTCGTGAGAGATCTCTGTATATCGGATTGATCTGTAATTGTTTGTGCTTCTGCCCCAGGTTGTTATTAACTTTCGTTAGTTTTGCACTTTTTGATTTGAGCAACAGAAGATTTGCGAAAAAATTGATCTTTACCTGCTAGTCTGTTTTGACAGATTTTGCCAATCTTGCATTTGCTTCTTTATTCGATTTCCTTTTTGAATTCTTTTTCGGTTTTTGAAAGGAGTTGCTACAGTAACTTTTGTTTTGATGGTTTTCAGTCGAAGTTGGACTCAAAAGGTTTTATCACTTCAGTTATACTAATGTTGCTAATAAGAACTGTGTGAAGTTTTGTGTGAAAGAAATTTCCAGGAAGTGGAGATAATGGTGTAACAAGGAAGAGAAAGGTTTTATGACTCGAGTAATAAGTATATGAAGATGAAGATATCGATGATATTCAAGTGATGACTCCGGAAGGATCCACTCAATACCAAATTCAGAGACCTGCAGAGTCCGTTTCCAACTAGGTAACAGTTCTGGTAAGAAAAGTTCCGCGAAAATACAATCCAACTATATTTTTGCAGTTTTCAGTCAATAAGGAAAGCTATGAAGCGAAAAAGGGACGGAACCGGAGCCAGGGTGGCCCACACCACCCCATGGCGCGGGCCCACCCCTGGCCGCGCCACCAGGTGGTGAGGCCACCCAGGACTCCGCTTCCGACTCGTTTTCTCCTAGTACCTTCCTTTTGAAGTGAAACTTCGTAATATATAACCCCCCTAGATGCCCCGAGGTTCGTATATTGTGTTTTCATCGTGTTTTTGTTCCGATCTGTTTCTGCCAGGACATACTCCTTGAAGGATTAGAAGCACAATGGTGTCCGCCAAGGACAACATTGCATGGGAAGGTACTCCCAACTTCATATACTTCAATCCTCTTTCTTTCGTCTACCTCCAAACTCTCTCAAAACCTCAAGGGATCTCCATATCTATTCAATTTCGTTCAATTCCCTCGCACACAAATGATCTACGGTATGTTTCTGCTCCGATCCACCAATTACTTTTTGCAAATTTAACTTAGATATATTGTCATTATTAATCTAGGGTGACACCTACTATGAACCAATTGCCATGATTTTCTTGCCTAGATTATTATTATTTTGAGGGGAATTCTTTAGTGTGTTATGATGAGGAATATGATACACTTATTGTTGTTGGATCAAAAAGTTTTATTTTCCCTTTCTTCAGCATTTTAGATGATGAACACAAGGAGCCAAACTCGTGCTCGTGCCACTGCTAGCGCTTCTCGGGCTGCCGCATAGGAATGCATGGGGATACGGTTCAAGAATGAGGCCCATCGTGATCGCTTCAACAGGATCAAGAACCGCGAAGTGAAGGCCACCAAGTGGGCTTGCCCCGTCATATTTAACCAACTCGGTATTGCTGATGACTTTAATTTACTTTGCAATAGAGCTGGCCTGGAAAACTTTGTGTATAATGATGTGCCTACTTATCGCCGCTTAACCATTGAATTCCTTAGTTCATTGCAAAGCACCATTAAACAATGACAAGGAGAGGATACTATTTATTTATGTCTGATGAACAACTACTACACTTTAACATTAGATGAATGGTTAATGTCTACGCACTTCTATTCTTGTAGACAGTTGTTGGGCCTCCAAGTGCAGAGGTTTGTAGAATAGCAGCAAGTTTCCCTTAAGTGGATCACCCAAGGTTTATCGAACTCGGGGAGGAAGTGGTCAAAGGTATCCCTCTCAAGCAACCCTGCGATCAAGATACAAAAAGTCTCTTGTGTCCCCAACACACCCAATACACTTGTCAGGTATATAGGTGCACTAGTTTGGCAAAGAGATAGTGAAATACAAGTGGTATGGATATAAGACAACCTTTCCAGAAAAGATCTTGACGGGAGGAAAAGACTAAAGTCAAAAAGATGGAAGTAAGCAAACATGTAACATATCTAGTTGCAAACGGTGTTTCAATGTTTAGAAACAAGGCCTAGGGATCATACTTTCGCTAGTGAACACTCTCATATAAATATCTTCTCTTCATGATACTACTCTGAACTACTCTCCGGTTCAACACTCTAATCCATGGTAGGGCTATAACAACACTCCTCAAAGTCCACATTCCCCATCTAGATAACCCCTCACTATCACCTTGAGCGCTAGATGGTTCCAACAAACACCAAAATTTCATAGAGACATCCAACTCCAAATATAACTCATAACAAGTATTTGTAATCTCTAGCCTAAGTGCCACCATGGTGTGCACGCTATCACTTTCACACACGTGGGGAGAGCCAGAGATGTATTAAAGCACTTGAGTAGCCAGGTAGATCTACTTGATTACAAAGCTCATGATCACAATATGATCATGCATAGAGAGAGATGAACGCATAGCTACCGGTAGAGCCCTTAGCCTCGAGGAAGAACTACTCCCTCATCATCATGGGAATCAACAACGGCGATGGAGATGGTGGTGGAGATCGATGGATATGGCTCCGGGGGCACTTCCCCGTCCCGGCAGGGTAATGGAACAAAGACTTTCTATCCCCCGAATCTCTCCTTCGGTGGCGGCGGCGCTATGGAACTTTTCATGGCTAGAGGCTGTATTCTTTAGAGTTTTCTCATCGGGAGCAATATATACGCGAAAGGGCGATGTCAGAGGGTGGACCAGGGGCCCACACCACATGGTGTGGCTAGCCCCTGGCCCCTCTCCGTCTCGTCTTCTGGCTCCGTGAGTCTTCCGGTAAAATACCGACTTTGGCTTTTGTCTGGTCCAATTCCGAGAATATTTCTTTTCCAGCTTTTCTGAAACCAAAAACAGTAGAAAACGGGCAACTAGCACTGTGGCATCTTGTTAATAGGTTAGTTCCAGAAAATGTGTAAAAATACTCCAAAGTGTGGACAAAATATAAGAAAGGAGATATAAAACAAGCATGGAACATCAAAAATTATGGATAGGTTTGCAACATATCAACATCCCCAAGCATAACTCCTGCTCGTCCTCGAGTAGGTAAGTGATAAAAATAAAGAATAATTTTTGAGGTGCCATGCACCATCATAATCTTGATCAAAGTATTTGTAGAACATTGATAGCTGGGATCATAGTACTTTAACATAGCATGAAAGATGAAGTTCTAATAATAAGACATAGTAACTATGCATGCAACATGAATGGATACAAACAAAGATCATGAATAACAATGCATTGAAAGACGTTTGTTTGCTTCACATATAGAAAACATAATGAGAATGGTATTCAGCTTGTCCCTCATAGTGTAGCAAAACATAAATGCATAGGACACCTTCAAAGTTCATAAGGGTGACTAGATATAAATAGTTTAAGAACAAACAATATCAAATTTATGAATCAATCAACAAGTCTTGGGACAATGTACATTAAACTAAGAATGGCCACTATGCTCTCTCAATAGGTGCATAAAGATAGAAGATGGAGACTCAACATAAAAGTAAAAGAAAGGCCTTCATAGAAGAAAGCAGGGATTCAAGTCTCATAAAGAGCTTCCAAAAATTATGGTACTTATTAGATTTCAGCTCTCATTGCCCCTATCATAAGCATCTTGAAGTGATTAAGGTTAAAGCGAACAAACTATGAAGTATGTGCTTGACAAAGTATAAGTTAGCAATATCATGTCCCTTGAATACGAGGGCCACTCCTCATGCTACTCAAGTTTAGTTACCAGTAAGTTCTTGTCATAGTAAGTACATGTGTATCATAGAGAACCGCCAACCGGGTACCCCTTGCCTGATGATATGGAAGAATCCCCATATCAAAATGACAAGGCAAGCAGACAATAAGCATCTCAACAATCTTCTTATTTACCATGGGAAAATGGTGCTTTTTCTCTCTTTCCTCTTTTCTCATCTCTTTTTTTTCTCTTTTTCTCAATCTCTATCTCTTTTTTTATAAGAAGAATGCTTCATAGATTGCTCATTATGGTTAAGCTGCAGGTTTCCACCATGATTACGCATGGATTAGACCAGCGGCCCAGGCGTTTCTCTAACACACATACATAACTCCATGGACTTACAAGCTCCCCTTTATTTTCACACCGACGACATCCATAAACAAAAGAGCATGATATCAACTAGGTACAATGTACAAGTGCAATGTTGAAAGTGTTCCCCATGACAGCATGGTTCTGCTAATCCCAACGTACAAGTGCAAGCATATACAACATAGATGACACAATTGTTCAAGTTTATTAGGGGCAAGAAAAGTAAAGTGTGCCATCAAGTTCGTGAGAGCTTTAATCACTAATTTTCACATAACAAGTTTAATTCGGAAGGTAGATAAAAACATGAATATACTTGGAATAGAAAATGCTAATAGGTAGCTATGTTGGACTCTTTGGAATAACTTGGTTTTACTTGGAGTTGTATGCATGAGTGGAACTCATACTTGGTATGGAGGCTAGCAAAAGACTGGGAGCGACCAACTAAGAGAGCAATAATGGCCATAATCATGCAAAGCGACAAAAGATCGTTAATTATAGCATAAAGTGATATTACAATTCGAAAACTAAATGATCATAGAGGCTATGGTGACTTGGTATAGTCTTAACATGGTGTGAGCATGCGCCAAGTCAACCCAAATAAAGCATTTAAAGGAGAATACCACAATATTATGCTTTTAATATGCTAAAACAATGCATGGTTCTTTTAAGGCACATTAAGCAATCTCAATTGTTTATAACATGTCATGCTACAGCAAAAATCACTAAGCATAAAGCCAAAACAATATCAAGCATGACATGAAAAAGCATAGGCCACAGTCAAAAACAAGCTCCTTGTTACCACTTAAGCATGGACTTTTCCTACTCTTTTCCAATCCAAATCAACATATTTGAAAGAACTCACAAAGATAATAATAAATAAAGATCAGTGAGCTTGTCTCCTAAATCCAAAAATAAGAACTAAAAAGTTCTAAGCTGAAATCACAAGAAAACAAAGGCTAAACGCAGTGCTAGCAAAGGAGAACACTCACAGAACAATAAGAGTGAAAACTAGAGTGTTCTAGGCAATGAATAACAGGGTGTGTCTCTCTCCAAAAGAAGTGATGGGATCCAAACAACTTATTGCAGTAAACAAAGCAAAAGAAAACTAAAAACAAAAACAAAGACGCTCCAAGAACAACACAATAGTGCATGAAACAATAAAAATGAAGTGAAGACCTGAGATTTTTATTGATGAAGAAGGGGATGCCTTGGGCATCCCCAAGCTTTGACGCTTGTTGATACGTCCATTTTGCATCACTATTCTATGTCTTAATTCACTATTATTCATTGGTATATTTCGTATTGAGAGGTGATACTTATGTTATTTCATCTGTTTTTGCATGGTTGATGACTTTTGGAGCATGGACCGCTGTAGTCAGGATTCTGATGGAAAAGGTGATGTTTGGAGGTAAAATTCACGAAGATCAGAAAATCCGGGAAAATATACGGAAAATCCTATTTTTCCAGAAGGTTAAGGATGCCAGAAGATGGAGTGGAGATGGGCCACAGGGGGCCCACACCACCCCATGGCGCGGGCAGGCCTAGGCCGCGCCAGGGAGTGGTGTGGCCACCCTGGCCCACTCCAGCCTCTCCCCTCTGGCGTATATCTTCCTCCCGAAACCCTAAGACTCGAGGAGCGACCACAGAAAGATCCCGCCGCCTCTGCGGGGCGGAAAACACCGAGAGAGAAAGATCTCTCCGGCAGACAGATTTCTGCCGGCGGAATTCCTTCCCGGAGAGGGGAGATCATCGCCATAAACACCACAATCAAGATGGACTTCATCGAGATCATCATCATCATCACCACCACCATCATCACCATCAGCACCCTCATCACCATCTCCATATTGCTGTAACAATTGCGTTGAATCTTGCTATAGTTCATAGGGGAAACTTTCCTAGTGTTGATTACTCTTTGTAGTTGATGCTATTGAGTGAACCATTGAATTATTGTTTATGTTCATATTGTTATACATCATTATTCCATCTCTGATCATGATCCATATGATGTCTTGTGAGTAGTTCGTTTTGTTCTTGAGGACATGGGAGAAGTCTTGTTGTTAGTAGTGGAGTTGCGTTGAGAAAGATTCAATATATTGTTATTTAAGTTGTGGTGTACTTATTCTAGTGGTGTCATGCGAACGTCGACTACATGACACTTCACCTATATGGGCCTAGGGGAATGCATTGTGTATTTGGCTACTAATCGTAGGGGTTGCCAGAGTGACAGAAACATGAACCCCCGTTAGGAAACCATTGCACAAGGGACGTAAGGGTCTTAGAGTTTAAAGTTGTGGTTAGGTTTCTACCTTAATTACTTTCTTGTACTTATAGATGTTTGCAAGGGGGTTTAATCACAAGTATGTATTAAGTCTTGGATGGGACGGTACATTAGCACAGGTTCACCCACACAACACTTAGCAAGCTAGAGAAGATTAATCGACTATATGAAGCGAAAGCACTTGATAGTCTTCCCATGTGTCCTCGAGAACGTTTGGTCATCTATAGAAATACAACCGGCTTGTCCTTTGCTGCATAAAGGATTGGGCTACTTGCAGCATTTATTCCTACTGTCTTTTATTTACTCGTACTTTGTTTACTTGCTTTATCGAAAACCCCTAAAAATCTGTTTGCTAAGTATTTGCAGAGAATTCCTGATCCATACCACTAGCCAGCACCTTCTGCTCCTCATTGGGTTCGACACTCTTACTTATCGAAAATACTGCGATACACCCCATATACTTATGGGTCATCAAGACAATTTTTTGGCGCCGTTGCCGGGGAGTGAAGCGCTATTGGAGAGTGGAACTGGTAAAGGAAATTTCTACTATGAGTATTGTTTACTTATGCTAGTTGCTTTATTTTGGTTATGGATAATTCGCTGAGTTTCTTATTTGGTAATGCTACTACCACTGCTAAGGTAGTAGATAAGCCACCACCTGCTGAGAAAGATGTTTTCAAAATACCTACAAGAATTATTGATCGTGTTATGGATAACTACTATGTTGGGGATGGAACTGTCCATCCTGATGATCATTTGCTCTTTATACACGAATTATGCGGGTTGTTCAAGTGTACAGGTATTACAACAGATCAAGTTAAGAAGAAGTTATTCTCATTATCACTGAAAGGAAGAGCTGAGGAATGGTATAAGCTGCTGAAGAATGGTCAAGCTCTAGAATGGGAGGAAATAGTGCCTCTCTTTTATTCAAAGTTTTATCCTCCTAGTGAAATTCATAAAGATCGGAATCAAATATACAACTTTTGGCCTATTGATGGAGAGAGTACTGCTCAAGCTTGGGGGAGACTGAAGTTATTAATGCTCAAATGTCCCATTCATGAGCTCCCCAACAATATTATTATCAATAACTTTTATGCAAGGCTCCCTCTACATGACAAGGATTTATTGGATGCTTCTTGTGCTGGATCATTCACTCGCATGGAAGAAGAAGTTAAATGGGACCTTCTGGACCGTATTCAAGACAATGTTGAAGCTTGGGAGAACGACAAAGGTAGAAAGTCAGGTATAAAATATGATTATGAATGCATTGAATCTTTTATGGGAACTGATGACTTTCAAAATATTAAAAATGCTTATGGTCTAGACTCTCAAGCTATTGCTTCTTATTTTAAGGCTTTTGCTTCTTATATTGAAGTGCCTAAAAAGAAGTGGAATAAGTATCATGAACCTTATAAAGATATTGCTAAGAGTGTTCCTGCAAGAAATACTGAAGTTTATACTGCTAGTCATGTTTTACCTAAACCTTATATTGAGAAAATGCCTTTCCCAGTTAAGGTAAAGAGGCATTCTATGATAGCTAGTATGGTTCATGAAAGTATGAGTAGGGCTGCTGAACCTGATAAACAAATGATTGATGAACCTATTGTAGCAAATGTGAAATACTTTGTTGCTAAATATGAAAAAGAGGGACACACTATCATTTGTAAGGATACCACTAATATTGTTTCGCATAGTAGTGTTATGAGAGCTAGTATTCCTGTGTTTTCTGTTAGAATAAGTGATCATTGCTATGATAGTCCTTGTGATAGTTATATTGTTAAGTTTATGCATGATACTGAAAGCTATTATGAGAGAGGGAAAAGTGTTCTTGTGCATCTCAATAATATCAAGTTTCCTCGTTTTATGCTGAAAGTTTTTATGTTGCCCTTCTTTTGCCTTCTTATGCAAGTTGCCTTTGGTTCCAATAACTTGTTTGTTTACAAAATTCCCTTGCATAGGAAGTGGGTTAGACCTAAATGTGCGTGTGTTTTTGCTTCTTAATGCTCTCTTTCACTTCAAATCATATCCCTATGAGAGCTTCTTCAAAATTATCATGCCCATCTTAATGGCTATAAAGAAAGAGCTTTATGGGAGATAACCCAATTTGTTTTTGCTTTCAGTTTGTTTTTGTTTATTTGAGTCTTGGAAGTTATAATTCGGTAATAACCACTCCTTATCCGTTTTGTTTGGTTTTTGTGTCAAGATCAACCTCTAATGAGAGAGAAGTAAGATTTGGGGAAGTTGCTGTCCCGAAACAGATTTTTGTGCTTAACCGTAAAAATTCGTGAGAGATCTGTGTATATCGGATTCAGCTGTAATTTTTTGTGCTTCTGCCCCAGGTTGTTATTTAACTTTCATTAGTTTTGTACTTTTTGATTTGAGCAACAGAAGATTTTCTAAAAAATTGATCTTTACCTGCTGGTCTATTTTGACAGATTTTGCCAATCTTGCATTTGTTTCTTTATTCGATTTCCTTTTTGAATTATTTTTGGGTTTTCGAAAGGAGTTGCTACAATAAATTTTGTTTTGATGGTTTTCAGTCGAAGTTGGACTCAAAAGGTTTTATCACTTTAGTTATACTAATGTTGCTAATAAGAACTGTGTGAAGTGTTGTGTGAAAAAAATTTCCAAGAAGTGGAGATAATGGTGTAACAAGGAAGAGAAAGGTTTTATGACTCGAGTAATAAGTTTATGAAGATGAAGATATCGATGATATTCAAGTGATGACTCTGGAAGGATCCACTCAATACCAAATTCAGAGACCTGCAGAGTCCGTTTCCAACTAGGTAACAGTTCTGGTAGGAAAAGTTCCGCAAAAATACAATCCAACTATATTTTTGCAGTTTTCAGTCAATAGGGAAAGCTATGAAGCGAAAAAGGGACGGAACCGGAGCCAGGGTGGCCCACACCACCCCATGGCGCGGGCCCACCCCTGTCTGCGCCACTAGGTGGTGAGGCCACCCAGGACTCCGCCTCTGACTCGTTTTCTCCCAGTACCTTCATTTTTGAAGTGAAACTTCGTAATATATAACCCCTCGGATCCCCCGAGGTTCGTATATCGTGTTTTTGCTGTGTTTTTGTTTCACTCTGTTTCTGCCAGGTGTAATCTCAGATTTGGAGCCACAATGTCTTCCCCTGGAACATCCAAGGGAGATCCCTTAGAAGATATCATCAACCCATATATGAGAGAATTGAAGATTCATCCCAAGGAGTTGTTGCTCAAAGGTGGGGAGGTCCGGATTAAGGAGGTTCAAGGCCATAAAGGTGAAGGAAATCTGGAGGACAGGATGGAAGCATTGGAGCAAGAAGTCTTTAGGTACAGGAAGATAGCGGAGCGCGAAGTGGACATCATCCACAAGATTTGTTCCGAACTCATCGCCGAGCACCAAAAGGAGACTTCTGAACTCAAAGATGAAGTCTTTTCACTCCGCCAAACAACCAACGAACTGCAAGCACAGTTCTATGACGTTCAAAATCAAAACTGTGAGTATGAGGCTAGATTTAAACACATAAGTGCTGCTGCAAGTTTCAGGATGTTGGAAACCACGATGTCCTTTGTTGATGGGAAGCCTTTACCCTGGAAGACGGACGAAGATGAGAAGATACCACCACCACCTAAGGAGTAATTCGTCATCAGGTTTGGCATCCCCTTGGTTTGTTCCAAGCTTGGGGGAGTGCAACTGTATCATATCACTATCTTCTATCTTTTTACCTTATTAGTAGAGTCATATCATGAATAGAGGAGTTATTTTGTAGTATGGTTTGCATTATGGAAGTGTCCCCTCTCTCGTTAGATTTGTATCCCTTGGTGTGAGTTTCCATTATGGAATACTAATGAGAAGTTCTATCATTCACTCTTTTGCATAGCTTATGATAGTTTTCAATTCGTGGTTATATGATTGATCTTGTTGTTAGTATTGGTAGCACTTTGGGATCATTGAGTTAATTTAGTTGGTTTTGGCAAACCTGGCTCGGTCAGTAGCAACACCCTTTTTGAGAGTTGAAAATAAAAAGATAGAAGTACTCTAGAGGAAAATAATTTCATCATCTTTCTTTCTTGATTGGCTCATAAGTCTTCTCTAGTTAAGATCTTTTGTGCTTCCAAGGAAGATTGCATGTTTGTCTTTACCATTTGTATGTTTGTTTGTTTCCTTCAACTCTTATACTTTCTACCTAGCCTTGCTAGCCAAAAACCTGTACTGAGAGGAAATTCTTCTCGTGCATCCACTTCCTTTAAACCAAAACCTTTGCCATTTGTGTCCACCATACCTACCTAGTAGCATTATTGCTATTCCAAGTAAATTATTGTTTTATCTACCTCCCAAATTAAACTTGTTATGTGAAATTTAGTGATTAAAGCTCTCACGAACTTGATGGCACACTTTACTTTCTTGCATTTAATAAACTTGAACCATTGGGTCCTTCTTTGTTGCGTATATGCTTGCGCTTTATGAGTTGAAGTTAGCCGAACCATGTATGACGGGGACCGCTTTCAACACTTCATTTGGTACTTTGTACCTAGTTGATATCTTGTTCTTTTGCTTATGGATCGCGATGGTGTGAAATAAAAGTGGAACTTGTAAGATCATGGAGTTTATATGTGTGTTAGAGAAACGCCTGGGCCGCTAGCCTAAGCCATGCCTAATCATGGTGGAAACTTGCAGCATAACTATAGTGAGCATTCTATGAAGCATCCTCAATAAAAACCTATGCAAATAGCAAATAAAAAGATCGCTGAGATGCTCACTGTCTGCTTCCCTTGTCGTTTTGATTATGGGATAGCTCATGTGTCATGTGCAAGGGGTACCCCGTTGGCTGTTCTCGATGATACACATGTATTTACAATGACAAGAGCTTGCTCGTGACTGAAGTTGAATAGCATGAGGATCGGTACTCATAAGTAAGGGGCATGAGATTTCAACTTATAACTTGTCAAGCATATGCTCTTAGTTGTCTCACTTTAACCTTAATCACCTAAAGATGCCTATGATAGGGGCAATGAGAGCTGAAAGCTAGTAAGTATCATAATTTTTGGGAGCTCTTTATGAGACTTGTAATCCCTGCTTCCCTCTTTGAAGGGCCCTTTCTTTTACTTTGTAGTTGAGTCAGGAAACCTATTCCCTTCTATCTCGGCAAGTATTTTGAGCTGATGTGTTTCATTCATTCATACGATGATTTATGCATTCATGTTTCTTATGTTCCTTGTTTTGCACATTGCTCTTATCTTGATGTTTACTACCTTGAAAGCTTTCTTTGGAAAACCAGCTATTTGTGAACTCTAGCAAATTATCAACTATTCTTCGACCAAGAGCTAAGTTTGCCATTACCAATTATGATTCACTTTATGTATCTTTATTGTGTTTCCTTTACTCATTGCAAGTTGAGTTGTATAATAGTGAGTTGTCTTCTATTATGATCTATGTATTTGATGAATGTGACGCTTCTTGTCCGTATTATTTTATCGAATCTTCACTCCATAAACTTGAGGTCATGTTTATTGAGCTCAGTTTCGCTTGCGGACAAGCGAAGTCTAAGCATGGGGGGAGTTGATACGTCCATTTTGCATCACTATTCTATGTCTTAATTCATTATTATTCATTGATATATTTCATATTGAGAGGTGATACTTATGTTATTTCATCTGTTTTTGCATGGTTGATGACTTTTGGAGCATGGACCGCTGCAGTCAGGATTCTGATGGAAAAGGTGCTGTTTTGAGGCAAAATTCGCGAAGATCAGAAAATCCGGGAAAATATACGGAAAATCCTATTTTTCCAGAAGATTAAGGATGCCAGAAGATGGAGTGGAGATGGGCCACAGGGGCCCACACCACCCGATGGCGCGAGGAGGCCTGGGCCGCGCCAAGGAGTGGTGTGGCCACCCTGGCCCACTCTAGCCTCTCCCCTCTGGCGTATATCTTCCTCCTGAAACCCTAAGACTCGAGGAGCGACCACAGAAAGATTCTGCCGCCTCTGCGGGGCAGAAAACACCGAGAGAGAAAGATCTCTCCGGCACACAGATTTCTGCTGGGGGAATTCCTTCCCGGAGAGGGGAGATGGTCGCCATCAACACCACCATCAAGCTGGACTTCATCGGGATCATCATCATCATCACCACCATCATCACCATCAGCACCCTCATCACCATCTCCATATCGCTGTAACAATTGCGTTGAATCTTGCCATAGTTCATAGGGGAAACTTTCCCGGTGTTGATTACTCTTTGTAGTTGATGCTATTACGTGAACCATTGAATTATTGTTTATGTTCAGATTGTTATACATCATTATTCCATCTCTGATCATGATCCATATGATGTCTTGTGAGTAGTTCGTTTTGTTCTTGAGGACATGGGAGAAGTCTGGTTGTTAGTAGTGGAGTTGCGTTGACAAAGATTCAATAGATTGTTATTTAAGTTGTGGTGTACTTCTTCTAGTGGTGTCATGTGAACGTCGACTACATGACACATCACCTATATGGGCCTAGGGGAATGCATTGTGTATTTGGCTAGTAATCGTAGGGGTTGCCGGAGTGACAGAAACCTGAACCCCTGTTAGGAAACCATTGCACAAGGGACGTAAGGGTCTTAGAGTTTAAAGCTGTGGTTAGGTTTCTACCTTAATTACTTTCTTGTACTTACGGATGTTTGCAAGGGGGTTTAATAACAAGTATGTATTAAGTCTTGGATGGGACGGTACATTAGCACAGGTTCGCCCACACAACACTTAGCAAGCTAGAGAAGATTAATCGACTATATGAAGCGAAAACACTTGACAGTCTTCCCATGTGTCCTCGAGAACGTTTGGTCATCTATGGAAATACAACCGGCTTGTCCTTTGCTGCATAAAGGATTGGGCCACTTGCTGCATTTATTCCTACTGTCTTTTATTTACTCGTACTTTGTTTACTTGCTTTATCGAAAACCCCTAAAAATCCGTTTGCTAAGTATTTGCAGAGAATTCCTGATCCATACCACTAGCCAACACCTTCTGCTCCTCGTTGGGTTTGACACTCTTACTTATCGAAAATACTTTGATACACCCCCTATACTTGTGGGTCATCACACGCATGGCGTCAGCTGTCATGGGGATTGCACCCGAAATTTCTTCTCTTGCTTTTTCCATGCTTCGGCTGGTAGTCCGAGAATTTTCCTCTCGCCTTCGTATGGTTCTCCTCCTCCTGGGGTTAAGCGGTTGTTTGTTGGGTCTTCCCTGTTTCCGTGGTTTCTGATACATTGCAAATGTATCTATAATTTTTGATGTTCCATGCTTGGTTTTATCCACTTTCATGTGTTTGTTCCAACTTTGGAGTACTTTTCATATGATTTCTTGGACAAACCTATTAACAAGAGCCACAATGCTAGCTGCCTGTTTTTGCTGTTTTTGGTTCTAGGAAAGTCAGAAAATGAATATTCTTGGAATTGGACGGCACAAAAGCCAAAGTGCCTATTTTTTTTGGAAGACATCAAGTGCCAGAATACGAGACGAAGAGGGGCCAGGGGGCCACCACACCACCTGGCCGCGCGGCCAGGCCTGGCCTGCGCCAGGGGGTGGTGAGGCCACTCCCGGCACCCCCTCGGCCTCCTTCCGCCTATATATTGCCCTCGGGACGAAAACCCTAAGGGCCCGATAAAGAATCCACGAAAGAGTTTGTAGCCGCCGTCATCTCTATCCCTAGACCGGGAGGGATCTGAAGCTCTTCCCGGCACCCTGCCGGAGAGGGGAATTCACCCTGGAGGCCTTCTTCATCACCATGCAAGCCTCCGGTTTGATGCGTGAGTAGTTCATCCTTGGACTACGGATCCATGTAGTAGCAAGATGGCTGGTTCTCCTCCTTTGTGCTTTCATGTCTAGATCTTGTGAGCTCCGTTCATGATCAAGATCATCTATTTGTAATTCTGCATGTTGTGTTTGCGGGGATCCGATGGATATTGAGATGCTATTTCAGATTGATTATTGATTCTATCATGTCTTTGTTATTTGTGATCTTGCATGCTTTTCGTTGTTAGTAGCTATCTTGGCCAAGTAGATGCTAGCAATTCCAAGAGTTAGTATTTATGCTTGATAGTGGGTTCTTGCCTCTAGTAATCTGGGGAAGTGAAAAAAATCTCTAAGGTACTACATGTGCTGTTTCTACTAGGGAGCAAACAACAATCCTTTGTTCATAGAACAATCGTATTGTTTACTTTACACGCAGTTTTGTAAAGCAATAATCTGTTGCTTGCAACTTAATACTGGAGGGGGTTCAGATGATAACCTGAAGGTGGATTATTAGTCATAGATGCAGTTGGATGGCGGTCTATGTATTATGTTGTAATGCCCAACAAGTCTCAAAGGAGTCAAGATGATTAGTATATGCATGTATTGCTTTCTCGATGTTTGTCAATTGCCCCGCTGTAATTTGTTCACCAAGCATGTTATCTATCTTAAGGAGAGCCACCTCTAGTGAACTATGGATCCTGGTCCTTGTCTTTTACATTCAATCTACAATCTTTTACTGCTTTGTGTTTACTTTCTGCAAAATTTGACTTCTTTCCATTCCGTACGTTTAATCCTTTGTTTTCCGCAAAACACGGTGAGATTGACAACCTCGTCGCAAGTTGGGGACAAAGTTCTGTGGTTGTGTTGTGCAGGTCTCCATGTTGCTACTAGCACCGGTAGTGCGCCCTGCCAAAGCTCAGCTAGTAACACCTTTGGGGTGTTTCCTTGCTCCTACTGGTTCGATTAAACCTTGGTTTCATAACTGAGGGAAACTTGCTGCTGTGCTCATCATACCTTCCTCTTGGGGTTCCCAACGAGCTCTACACCAACATCACCATCAAGCATTTTTCTGGGCGCCGTGCATTGAGCCATCAAGCAATTTCTAGCGCCGTTGCCGGGGACTGAAGAAGAAGAAGCTCCCACGTCAACCACGCGGCAGCAACATTTTTTTGGGGCCGTTGCCGGGGAGTCAAGGACATCTTCACAAGGGGAGTCCCTCATAACCAATCTCTTTACTTTGTTATTTTTGTTTTGCTAAGTTTCCTTTTGCTTTGTTTTCTAGTTTTGTTATTCAAAAACACAAAAAAAATAGTTTTACTAGTTGCTTTCTTTTCAAAAACACAAAAAAATTATTTTTACTTGTTTGCTTTCTTATTCAAAAACACACAAAAATTAAGTCTCATTTAGTTGTCACCTCTTCCTTAGCTCACCATGTTGATCCCTACTTTCACCCTGAAAGACCTTTCAATTGGTAGTGGTTCTATAATTGGGAAAGATAATATTGAAGAATTCTTTAATAATGTTAGCAAACATGAGGATACTGAGGATAGATCCCTTGCAGAACTTGCTCCAAACTATGAGATTGCTGCAGCTTCTTTAATTCACATGTTAGAAGCTAGGTTTGTTAACCTCAACCCCTTAATGCAAGTAATGTTTCTTAAGCTTAAAGAAATTGAAGACCCTGAAAAGAGGGATTTTATTCTAGAAACTTTGTTTAAGGAGTTCTATGATGTTGCCAAAGAAGCTAGGAAAGTCTTTGAACGTTTCAATATGCTAGGCTCATGTGTAGATGTTGTTGCTACACGAGAAAATATGAACAAAACCGAACCTAATGGGGAGGAACCTAAGATACCAACATCCTTTAAACTAGTGGCAATACATGATGCCATATAAAAGAATGTTGATTGGATTGTTCCTGCAAACCCTTTTGATAAGAATAGTGAACCTAAGATAATTGAGAGAGGATCCTCTAGAACTTATTTGGATGATATACCTTGCCTTGTTGAAAATATTTCTGGTATTGATCTTAATGCTTCTTTATTTGAGAACACTTGATTCTTTTTCTTACTTCTTATGCCTAACTTAAAGGCGTTAAAGAAAAGTACTTATTGGGAGATAACCCAAAAGTTTTAGATGAGTCTTGGAAGTTATTACCTATGTAATAACCTCTCCTTATCATTTTTATTTGCTTTTTGTGCCAAGAGTAACCTCTAATGAGAGTGAAGTAATGATTGGGAAACTTGCTATCTTGAAACAGATTTTTGTGCTTCACTGTAAAAATTTGTGTAAAATCTCTGAACGTATTTTTGAGGCGTGAATTTTTGTTCTTCTGCCCCAGGTTGTTATCTAACTTTCGTTAGTTCAACACTTTTTGATTTGAGCAACATAAGGTCTTCGAAAAAATTCATCTCTACCTACTGGTCTGTTTTGATAGATTTCTGCCATTTTCTGCATTTGCTTCTTGTTGGTTCCTTCTTGAATTCTTTTGGGGAATTGAACTTTTTGAGGGAAGTGCTATAGTAGCTAGTGTTCTAATGGAATTTTATTTGGTGTTATAACTGAACCTTAAGACTTATTTATCTTGAGTGCACTAATGTTGCTAATAAAGATTGTGTGAAGTTTTGTATGAAGGAAAAATTTCAGGTGTATGGAAGAATGAGTAATGTGATGAAGGATGGACTAAAGCTCAAGCTTGGGGATGCCACGCGTGTCAGCCCAAGAAATATCCAAGAAGTACAAGCGTCAAAGCTTGGGGATGCCCAAGGCATCCCCTTCTTCATCAATAAAAATCCCAGGTTTCTTCCAAACGCTTCATTTTTATTGTTTCATGTACAGTTGTGTTGTTCTTAGAGCGTCTTCTTTTTCATTTTCGTTTTCGTTTTGGTTTTTTGTTTTCTTTGGTTTCCTTAGTTTACTGAATAAATTTGTTGGACCCCCTCTTTCATACATCGATTTGCAAATAGTTTGGTTTGGTTTAGAAAATAGTAGGAAAGTTCATGCTTATGTGGTAAAAAGAGCTTGTTTTTGACTGTGGCCTATGCTTTGTCATGCCATGCTTGATATTTTTTGGCTTTATGTTTAGTATTCTTTGTTGTAGAATGAGTTGTTATAAACAATTGATATTTCTTAATGTGCCTTGGATGAATCATGCATTGTTTTAGCATATTAAACAATAGTATAGTGGTATTCTCCTTTGATGCTTTATTTGGGTTGACTTGGCGCATGCTCACACCATGTTATGACTATATCAAGACACCATAGCCTTTATGATCCTTTAGTTTTCAACTTGTAGTATCACTTTATGCTTTGATCAATGATGTTTTGTCGCTCTACATGATTATGGCCATTATTGCTCTCTTAGTTTGTCGCTCCCAGTCTTTTGCTAGCCTCCACAACAAAGTATGAGTTCCACTCATGCATCTAACTCCCTAAACCAAGTTATTCCAAAGAGTCCACCATACCTACCTACTAGCTTATGCTATTCCAAGTATATTCATGCTTTTGTTTACCTTCCAAATTAAACTTGTTATGAGAAAACTAGTGATTAAATCTCTCACGAACTTGATGGCACACTTTACTTTATTGCCTCTAATAAACTTGAAGCATTGGGTCCTTCTTTGTTGCGTATATGCTTGCACTTTATAAGTTGAAATTAGCAGAACCACGTTTCATGGGGAACGCTTTCAACATCGCACTTGTACTTTTTACCCCGTTGATATCATGTTCTTTTGCTTAAGGATCCCGGCGGTGTGAAATAAAAGTGGAACTTGTAAGATCATGGAGTTTGTATGTGTGTTAGAGAAACGCCTGGGCCGCTAGCCTAAGCCTGCCTAATCATGGTGGAAACTTGCAGCATCACCATAATGAGCACTCTATGAAGCATCCTCAATAAAAACCTATGCAAATAGCAAATAAAAAGATCGCTGAGATGCTCATTGTCTGCTTGCCTTGTCATTTTGATTATGGGAAAGGTCCTATATCATGTGCAAGGGGTACCCCGTTGGTGGTTCTTAATGATACACATGTACTTACAATGACAAGAGCTTACTCGTGACTAAAGTTGAGTAGCATGAGGATCGGTCTTCGTATGTAAGGGGCATGAGATTTCAGTTTATAACTTGTCAAGCATATCCTCTTAGTTGTGTCACTTTAACCTTAATCACCTTCAAGATGCTTATGATAGGGGCAATGAGAGCTGAAAGCTAACAAGTACCATAATTTTTGGAAGCTCTTTATGAGACTTGAATCCCTACTTCCTTTTACAAAGGCCTTTCTTCCACCATTATATTGAGTCTCCACCTTCTATCTTTATGCACCTACTTTGAGAGCATAGTGGCCATTCTTAGTTATATGTGCATTTTCCCAAGACTAGTTGATTGATGCATACTTTGATATTGCTTGTTTTAAACTATTGTATCTAGTCACTCTTATGAACTTTGAAGCTGTCCTATGCATTTATATTTGCTACTCTATTGAGGGACAAGCTGAATACTATTATGCTATGTTTTCTTTATATGAAACAAACAAACGTCTTGCAAAGCATTGTTATTCATGAATCTTTTTGTTTGTGCCTTTTCATGTTGCATCATAGTTTCTTTGTCTTATTGCTAGAACTTTGTCTTTCATGTTATGATTGAAGTACTATGATCCCAGCTTTGAATGTTTTACAAATACTTTGATCAAGTCTTTGATGGTGCATGTCACCTCAAAAATTATTCTTTCTTTTTATCACTTACCTACTCGAGGACGAGTAGGAGTTAAGCTTGGGGATGTTGATACATTGCAAATATATCTATAATTTTTGATGTTCCATGCTTGGTTTTATCCACTTTCTCGTGTTTTGTTCCAACTTCAGAGTACTTTTCATATGATTTCTTGGACTAACCTATTAACAAGAGCCACAGTGCCAGCTGCCTGTTTTCTGCTGTTTTTGGTTCCAGGAAAGTCAGAAAATGAATATTCTCGGAATTGGACGGGACAAAAGCCAAAGTGCCTATTTTTCCGGAAGACATCAAGTGCCAGAATACGAGACGGAGAGGGGCCAGGGGGGCACCACACCACCTGGCCGCGCGGCCAGGCCTGGCCCCCGCCAGGGGGTGGTGTGGCCGCTCCCGGCACCCCCTCGGCCTCTCCTTCCGCCTATATATTGCCCTCGGGACGAAAACCCTAAGGGCCCGATCAAAAATCCACGAAAGAGTGTGTAGCCGCCGTCTTCTCCATCCCTAGATCGGGAGGGATTTGAAGCTCTTCCCGGCACCCTGCCGGAGAGGGGAATTCACCCTGGAGGCCTTCTTCATCACCATGCAAGCCTCCGGTGTGATGCGTGAGTAGTTCATCCTTGGACTACGGATCCATGTAGTAGCTAGATGGCTGGTTCTCCTCCTTTGTGCTTTCATGGCTAGATCTTGTGAGCTCCGTTCATGATCAAGATCATCTATTTGTAATTCTGCATGTTGTGTTTGCGGGGATCCGATGCATATTGAGATGCTATTTTAGATTGATTATTGATTCTATCATGTCTTTGTTATTTGTGATCTTGCATGCTTTCCGTTGTTAGTAGCTATCTTGGCCAAGTAGATGCTACCAACTCCAAGAGTTAGTATTTATGCTCGATAGTGGGTTCATGCCTCTGGTAATCTAGGGAAGTGACAAAAATCTCTAAGGTACTAGATGTGCTGTTGCTACTAGGGAGAAAACAAGAATCCTTTGTTCATAGAACAAACGTATTGTTTACTTTACACACAGTTTGTAAAGCAATAATCTGTTCCTTGCAACTTAATACTGGAGGGGGTTCGGATGATAACCTGAAGGTGGATTATTAGTCATAGATGCAGTTGGATGGCGGTCTATGTATTATGTTGTAATGCCCAATCAAGTCTTAGAGGAGTCAAGATGATTAGTATATGCATGTATTTCTTTCTCGATGTTTGTCAATTGCCCCGCTGTAATTTGTTCACCCAGCATGTTATCTATCTTAAGGAGAGCCACCTCTAGTGAACTTTGGATCCCGATCCTTGTCTTTTACATTCAATCTACAATCTTTTACTGCTTTGTGTTTACTTTCTGCAAACTTTTACGTCTTTCCATTCGATACGTTTAATCCTTTGTTTTCCACAAAACACGGTGAGATTGACAACCTCATCGCAAGTTGGGGACAAAGTTCTGTGGTTGTGTTGTGCAGGTCTCCACGTTGCTACTAGCACCGGTAGTGCGCCCTGCCAAAGCTCAGCTAGTAACACCTTTGGGGTGTTTCCTTGCTCCTGCTGGTTCGGTTAAACCTTGGTTTCATAACTGAGGGAAACTTGCTGCTGTTCTCATCATACCTTCCTCTTGGGGTTCCCAATGAGCTCTACATCAACACCGTCATCAAGCATTTTTCTAGGCGCCGTGCATTGAGCCATCAGTTTCCTGCATTATCGCTTGATAGGATATCATCAGAGTTAAAAATTGGATTACCATTGGAGTCTTGCTGAGTCGATGCATCTCCAATGATCACGCATACTTGTGCTGGGTAATATACATACTTGTGGCATCGTCATATAAATTGGGGGAGACACTATCGGGTGGATCAGTGAAGTCTGTTAATTTCTGTTCTGGGTAGATTTCTGCCATCCTTATTCCAAGGTCGATGCTTTCACTCCTTTCCTCGGGTTCATAATTTGCTGGGCTTGTTCTGCATGGTGGAGTTAATGGGGAATCTGATCCAAAGGAGAGATTGTCATAAATACCATCAAGGTCCCCTAGATCCGTCTCATCTTTCTTGTTTTATTTTGGTGCTTCGGTTTTCGCCGGGACCTCCATGGAGGATCCGAAAGACGATGTTGGAATCGCGTAAGTGCAATTTGTTCCACCGACGGTTATGATGTAATCAGGGCCGAAGGGTGTGATTCTTGGGGGTCTTCTACTTGGAAGTGGAAGTTTCCGATGATTAGATCAGATCCGCCGTTGAATCCGGTGGGTACTATCACATGGGCGGGGGGGCGTGGTTCTGCTTTTGTTGGGTTGCTGCTTGGAGAGGAGAATTCCGCCGAATCCATGGTTTCGGCGTTCAAGTTTCCCACAGACAGTGCCCATTGACGAGGAGCTACCTCGACATTTTCCATAAAGAAGGACTTAGGGTTTTGCGGAAAAGAGAACACCAGGGATTTCATCGAATATCAGGAGAACAATGGAGTCAAAGTCGCCTGAATATTTGGTGAATCACACTATTACAAATCGCTTGCGGATTGTTCGGTTCTCCTCGCCTAAGCCTCTCCTATCCTATATATAATAGGTCAGGTCTCAAAGTTGTATGCGGATAGGTTAGATACACGTAATTACAATACCAACATGATGTCGGTCCTTTTTCCTCTTTCCTAATACAACTACAACATTTGTTAGTTGCTCTTTTGGGCCATCATCTTGACTCTTCATGGGCCATAAGCCTTGTATACAGTCAGGGTAGTAAATCATAAGCATCCGAGTAATCGTACCTATGTCACCCCGGATCTTCTTGATGCACGCAAACATCATTGTTCGCCTAGGTACCTCGTCCAGCTATTCCATGTCGAGCATCAAAGTACCATAGCTAGTCCAAGGAAAGGCTAACATGAGTAGATCCTAGAGTAGATCAAAATAGAACTCTGTGTTCCCATAGATTCACCATGAGATTAGATGCGAGCGTGGCAGTGGTGAATTGAGGTTGTAGGGCAGCCACGACATTGGACTGGTGGATGAGCTGGTTGATTGACGGAAGTTGCTGGCTCTTGAACGCTAGAACAGAAGAATCTAGGGTACACGATGGGTCGGTGGCTGCTGCTGGATTGTTTGACGCACGGTACCATACGGGATTGGAGAAAAATTAGATTAGGTTTAGCAGGAGATCGTACTTTAATCATGGCATTGGTGGGTAATGAATTTAAACTTTAATGGTATAAAATTATTCTTAAAATCTAGCGTCTATGATTCTTTATTTTAATAGAACAATAGTTATCTCTAATTATTGTGGGATTTTCTAGCCTATTTATCTAATTTCTGGTTAATCTATAATGTACTTTTAATATATAATAGATAGATTAAAAGGATTAGCAACTAAGAACAAAGACCAAAAGCACTTACTTCCCTGACAACGGCACCCGAAAATAGCTTGATGACTGAAAGAGCACATATTGATTGTAGCTAGTTTCAAAATAAGAGCATCGAACCCACAATGAGCTATTTGGTTAAGGTTTTTATGCCCCTCGTCACTATCTACCAAAGGATACTTGTAAGCTGCCTTTGATTTAAAGTAAAGGGTGTTTGAAAGGTTTTGTGTTTGTGTGCAAGAAAGTAATAAAAGCAAGTAAAGTAAACAAGTACTAAAAGCATTGGGAAACGATGTTGGAACCCAATAAGGCTAAAATGCTCTCGGGGATGTAGGATACACCACTAGCATATGGCAATTATTCATAATTAGGATAATCTATTTCTTCAGTCATGACATGTGTGGAGAGAGATCCATAATAAGATGTTCACTACAAGACTCGTGAGCAGTCGCTTCTTGAATCAGGTATTGAGGTCATCTCTAAATAACCAATGCGATGCATGTTAGTAATCACTCCTATAGACCACCACAATTAAGGGTTTCCCCATCGATATCGTCATAAGCTTAGTGAACCTCTCTTAATTCCCCCTTGGACTATGCAGGTTATAAGCCAATACTTATAGTCAAAAAGTAACACTAGACATACTCTTGTACATGTCCCAAAGGTATCTCCCTCTCTTTAGTCCCAAGGGAAAATGCTATGTGCTCGACTTCACATACCATCCAAAGAGAGAGATCTAACACAATATCATAAATCAATGGATCATGGGCCAAAGTAATAGATCATCTTTATTTCATTTAGTAATAATGCTAGGGTTTCACCATCTCCCCAAGAACAAAGGTAACTACTCACACATGGAAGCAATCAACAACATCACCATATTCATATGGATGGATCGAAAGTGCAATGATAAATCTAGTATAGACCACAATTCTATTGGAATTAGAACAAGATTTAATGGATGATAGAGGGAATGATAATGGTGATGGAGATGCATTGGTTGATGATGAAGGGGATGATGTGATGTCCTCTGATGATCCGTGATGCAGCAAGGATTCTCCCTTCTCCTAGTTCCTCCTCTAGATCCTTCTCTCGAGGCTAGAAGTTTCTATGAATGTCGGATTTCAGATCCGTCTTCGTGTGGTGAGAGTATTTGATGAGGCGGACTTCCTGGAAGGTGGTACGAGTAGATGGTACGGGCAAGCTCTGCATGTACCGATGGTTATTAAACTTTCCGTAGATTTTCTTTGCATCCTATCTTCTCCCAGGTGCGTGGAAAAATCATTTAAATGACATTTATCACTGAGAAATATTATATTATTCCATAAAATGATAGTCCCAATTGATATATTCACAAAAGACTTAATAATTTGGGATCTTGTTGGAACACGGATAAAAGGTGCGCGCAAGCGCAGTAAAATACCCAAAATCCTACTCTACTTGTGTAAAAACATAAGGTAAATATGCTTCAAAATTGGACTCATCATCCGGAACCACGTGCTTCTACTACAAGGGTGAGTGTCACTGGAAGCGCAACTGCTCTAAGTATCTAGATGATACGAAGTCTCGCAAGATCATTGCTAAAGATGAAGGTATATATGATATACACGTTATTGATATTTTCTTTACTAGTGCCAGGAGCAACATCTAGGTATTTGATACTGCTTTTGTTGGTCATATATGTAACTCTCAATAGGAGTGACGGAATAAGTGGCGCCTGGTGAAGGATGATGTGATGATGTGCATCGATGATGACAACAGAGTTGAAGTCCTTAATGTCGGCACACTCCCTATGCGTCTACCTTCAGGATTAGTTTTGAATTTGAATAAGTGTTACTATGTACCAGCCTTGAGCATGAATATTTTTAGTGGGTCTTGCTTGTTGCAAGACCGTTATTTGTTTAAATCAGAGACAAACACTACTAGGAAAACAGCTATAGGTAGACAAGCTAATCTGTGCCGCATATGCAAAACCATGCGCCACAGGTAAATATTAGTGGCGCATATGGAAAAATACGCCACTGAAGTTTGGCAGTTCAGTGACGCATGAAACCAATATGCGCCACAGAAGTCCACATTTCTGTGGCACATATTTTTGTGTGCGCCACAGAAAGTGATGATTCTGTGGCGCATATAGATGTATGCGCCACAGAAAGTTGATGGGACCCAGCACCAAAAAAAGGGGGGAGAAACTTCTGTGGCGCATATGTCCATATGCACCACAGAAAGTGATGTTTCTTTGGCGCATATAGGTGTATGCGCCACTGAATATGGAAAAACAGATCCCAGCCCCCTGTGGATCACCTTTTCAGTTTTGTAAAAAATAAACGAAAATGATGAAAACTTCAAAAAATATAATTCCTTTGATATGTAGTTATATTTTAGGGTGTAGTTGTAGTGAAAATTGAAATACATGAATTTCGATGAATTTTGCAAAAATAGGTCATGGCACGGTAAAACGGCCATAACTTTTGCATACAATATCGGAAAAAAGTTTAACCAATCAAAATGATCGTCTCGAAATTTCCTACTCGATTTCAACGACCATAGGTCGTTCTAGATTTTACAGAATCCCCTAATTCGAAAAGAGTAAAAAGTTATGGCCGAAAGAAGATTTTTTACTGCAAAAAAATAAAAAAGGGGGAGAAACTTATGTGGCGCATTTCTCCATATGCGCCACAGAAGTCTTGGGCGGGATTCGAAATTTGAATCCCGCCGACACCCTTTTTCCTTTTTCTCCCCCAACTTCTTCTCCCCTCCCCACTTGTCCTCCCTTCCACACTGCTCCCCTTCTCCTCCCTCCTCCTCCACTCTCCAGCGACCTCCACCTCCACCCCAGTGACCTCCTCCTTCTCCTCCTCCACCACCTCCAGCAACCTCTTCCTCCACCACCTCCGGCAACCTCCTCGTCCTTGTCCTCCTCCTCCGGCGACTTCCGGCGACCTCCTCCTCCACCACCAGCAACTCCGGTGACCTCCTCCTCCTCCGGCGACCTCCTGCTCCTCCTCCACCACCAACTCCGGCGCCCTCCTCCGCCTCCTCCGGTGACCTCCTCCTCCTCCACCACCAACTTCGGCGACCTCCTCCTCCAACTCCGGTGACACCTTCCTCCACCTCCGACAGACTGCTCCTCCTACTCCGACCACTTCCGACGGTGGCCTCCTCCTCCTTCTCCTCCGGCCACCACCTCCAACGACCCACTCCTCCTAGCCCTTCTCCAACCACCAGCCACCGGCACCACCACCACCACCACCTCCGGCTAGATCTAGAACTGGCCTGATTTTTTTTTGAAATTTGAAAAAAACTTCTGTGGCGCATATTGGCCATATGCGCCACAGAAGTTTGAGATATAGGCCACCTTTTTCTTTGAATTTTCGAAAAAAACTTCTGTGGCGCATATTGGCCGTATGCGCCACGGACGTTTGAGATTTCTGTGGCGCATTTCAATATGCGCCACAGAAGATAGTTATCAGTGGCGACATATCAGTGGCACATCATATAAGCGCCACTCATAGTGAAAAAAGGTGCGCCACTGATAAGGGGTTTCCTAGTAGTGAAATAGTCAATCTATTTATATGAATAATGTGTTTTATGCTCATGCGTTTCAAAGTAAAGGTTTATTATTATGGAATCTTGATTGTGATGATACTCGCATCCATAGCATAGATGCTAAGAGATGCAAGCATAGTGATGATAATTCCATGTATATATGGCATTGCCGTCTAGGTCATATAGGTTTAAAATGCATGAAGAAGCTCCATTCTGCTAGACTTCTGGAGTCCTTAGATTTTGAATCTCTCGATACATGTGAACCATGCCTCATGGGTAAAATGACCAACACAATGTTCAACAGTATGGCGGAACGGGTTGCAGACCTATTGGGAGTCATACATTCAGATGTATGCAGACTAATGAGCATATCCACACGCAATGGTTATGGTTACTTTGTCACCTTCACTAATGATTTGAATATATACAAATATATCTACTTAATGAAACACAAGTCTGAAACCTTTGAAACATTTAAAGAATTTTAGAGTGAAGTTGAGAATCAACTCGACAAAAAAATCAAGCACGTTCGTACTAATCGAGGAGGCGAGTATTTGAGTCACGAGTTTGGCACACATCTGAAGGTTTGTGGCATTGTACCACAACTTATGTTGGCTGGAACACCATAGTGTAATTGTGTGTTCGAGCGACATAATTACACTCTATTGGGCCGTGTACGGTCTATGATGTCTCTCACCGACTTATCAGTATCATTATGGGGATATGCACTTGAGACTGCTGCATTCATTTTAAATAGGGCGCCATCCAAAGGAAACTATTAGATATACCTTCTACAACCAATATGAGGGCACAACGTTTGTCGCGAAGAACGGTGCTTTTCTCAAGAAAGAGTTTCTCGCAAAAGGAGTAAGTGGAAGGAAGACAGATCTCAATGAGATTATCGACCCTCTTCAAATATCGAGTGTTGCAACGGAAGTTTTTTTGGTGCCACCCTCATTAATTGAAGTGGGAGAAAATGATGATGACGATCATGACCCACATGAGGAGATAGCTATCAAAACATGTAGGTCGAGAAGAAAACTCGGTACCCCTCATTGGTACAGTTATCTTGTGAACATGGTCATGTTGGTTGAACATGATGAACCTGTAACCTACATGGAAGCAATGAAAGGCCTTGAACCCGAGAAATGGAGAGAATCCATGGAATCCAAAATGAAGTCCATGTATGATAACCAGGTATGGACCTTGGTAGACATTCCCGAAGGCCGAAAGGCTGTCGAGAATAAATGGATCTTCAAGAAAAAACGGATGCTAACGGAAACATCACCGTCTACAAAGCTCAACTTATCACAAAAGGTTTCTGAAAAATTCAAGGAATTGAATACGAAGAGACATTCTCTCCCGTAGCGAAGCTAAATACTATTTGGATTCTACTAGTAGTTGCTAGACATTTCGATTACGAAATATGGCAGATGGATGTGAAAACCGCCTTGCTTGATGGCAACATTGAAGAAGAGTTGTATATGATGCAACCAAAGAGTTTTGTTAATCTAGAGGATGCTAGTAAAGTGTGCAAACTTTAGAGGTCCATTTATGGACTGAAGCAAGCATCTCGGAGCTAGAATTTTCGATTTGATGAAGTCATCAAAGGTTTTGGATTTGTCCAAAATGAAGAAGAGGCCTACATATATAAGAAAATGAATGAGAAGTCAATGGCATTCCTGGTACTATATGTGGACGACATATTGTTAATAGGGAATGACATGAATCTTCTAAAAAGAATGAAAAATTATTTAAATAGTAAATTCTGTATGAAGGACATGGGCGAAGCTGCCTACATACTAGGCATTAAGATCTATAAAGATATATCTAAGAGTCTTTTGTCTATTGGTCAAAGCACTTACCTAGAGAATATTCTGAAGCGTTTCAAAATGGATCAGGAAAATAAGGGTTCATTGCTGATCATAAAAGGTAACAAGTTGAGTCTTACTCAATGCCTAGTAATGGATCGTGATAAGGAAGCAATGAGAGACATTCCTTATGCCTCGACCATTGGCTCCATCATGTATGCCATGTTAAGAACTAGACCAAATGTAGCCTTGACTCTAAGATTGACGAGACGTTTCCAAAGCAACCCTGGGTCAGTTCATTGGAATGTAGTTAAGAATATCCTAAAGTATCTGAAGAGAACTAAGGATATGCTTTCAGTTTATGGAGGACGTGAAGAAGAGCTTTCCCTAACAGGTTACGTGGATGCTAGCTTCTGCACTGATCTAGATGACTCAAAGCCTCAAACAGGGTACATGTTCTTGGTGAATGGTGGCGCAGTGAGCTGGATGAGCAGGAAACAAAGCTTGGTGGCTCAATCTACAATGGATTCAGAGTAGATGTATGTCGGTGAAGCAGCAAATGAAGCTGTTTGGATGAGGAAGTTCATTACTGAAATTGGAGTGTTCCCAAGCATGCAAGACCCTGTGTGTATCTACTGCGACAACATGGGGGAAATTACGAATGCGAAGGACCACAGGTTCCACTCCACAACCAAGCACATACTCCATCATAAACATTTAATAAGAGATTATATAGCAAAGGGTAATATTGTAGTTTGCAAAGTACATATAGATGTGAATGTAGTTGATCCATTCACAAAGCCTCTTCCACAGGAAAACCATGATCAACACTAGGATTCTATTGGTAGATTATTGCCTGATGTAAACTATTGTAATTGTACTCTATTGCAAGTGGGATACTAAAGGAGATTTGCCCTAGAGGCCAATAAATAAAGTTGTTTTATTGATATATCTCTAATGTTCATAATAGTTGTGTATCATGTTATAACTGTATTAAGCGGAAACATTAATACATGTGCGGTATATAAACAACCAGGTCCCTAGTACCCTCTAGTACTTGTTCATTGGGAAGATGACGATTGAGGTTTCCTGACCATAGACTTGATTCATCAACTGCCAACGAGATCACTTATGAAGTGATGCACACACCCGACCGTAGAATTGCAATGTGATCTAGTGATTTCTAGCAGAGCGTAGTAACTTAATCCTTTGACCATGAGGTCATATTTAATCACTATCTCACAAGGTTGCTTTTATCACATCAACCACCATGACCGTAACTGGGTGTCTATAAAGGTGTGCGTCAGGTATTACAGAGGAAAAGTTGAGGCGTATGGATCAAGATTGGGATTTGCCTATCCGAGTGACGGATAGATACTCTGGGCCCACTCGGTGAGATTACATCAATGATCTTGCAAGCATGTGATTAGGTCACAGGGATGTAATATCGTGGGAACGAGTAAACAGGTTTGTCGGTAACAATATCGAAATGTATATGGATACACGAGATCAGGTCTTGGACAAACCAAGTATCGTTGTGCACAAGGAATAAGACTTGACTGAAGGTTCAAGCGAACAACCAAATTTGTGGAATATGAAGGGACCATCATGTGTTTCTAGATACCGTTGTTGGTCATTGATTCGAGAGGCATCTCGATCATGGCTAAATATTCCCGAACCATAAGTCTTTCACACTTAAGGGTAAATTTGTTGTGGGCTTATCCGCTACAGATAGAGAAATAGGAAGAGAGAAAACCAAAAGTGTTCCCGAGAGATACTGAAGTGTTAGGAGACTATTCAAAAGGAGTTTTGAATAATGAGGAATTAAGTAAAGTATATTTAATATTTAATTGGTGAATTAATATTAAATATAATTATTTAAATAAAAATAAAAGTAAGAAACCTATATGGGCCCTCCCTTGAAGGGAGGAGGCCCAAGAGGGGATGCAACTAGGGCCAGGAGGGCCCATGCACCAAGGTGGGGGCTTCCAACCTACGGGCCACCGTTGGTGGGCTTGGCGCTCGGGTGGGGCCTACCCTAGGCCAGCGGCTAGCCCCCTCCTACCTCCTCCAAGGTTTAGTCCCACCCGGGACTTGGAGAGTGGGAGTGCCTACATTTTCCCAATATATAGGGGTGACATGCCTCCTCAATTCTCAACCCACAATTGGCCTTTGTAATTCTCTCTCTCCCTCCCTCTCCCCCTCTCATGCGTGTTCCCAATTTTTGAATGTACTCCACCAGGTAGAGAATTCTCCACCCAGTGCACACCGTCATGCTGCTGGAATTGGTCTGGATCTTCTTCTTCCGCTACCTTGCTGGACCGGGGCCTAGGAGACATATTTTACACCGGACATGTGTAAAACTCGACGAGGCACTGCCGCTAGTGGTGTTGGACGCTTATATTCTTCTAGACCTTGAGTTTTGCTTCGTTTGGCTTCATTAACAATGTTTATGCGTGAACATAATCCCATGACCGGTCTTGAAAGGTATGAATACAGTATCCCGCTTTTTACTATACTTCTCCATAGATAGATCTTGGGTTGGTGCGTTCTTGTAGTGGGAATTTTTTCTGCCACAGAACCCCTTCAAAAGGTATGGGGGATAGTTCTGCCACTGGTGTGTTTGGCTTTTGTGGCTAATATTTGGCATGCTTCACATGTACTCACTATATCCTTCACGTCCTAGACTGCGGTAAGTTGGTAGAATCCTGCCGGAAGGCTTTGGCTGCTAGAGTGGTGGCCACATATCCCTTCGTGGATGTTCTTAAGGATGAGATTCCATTCCTTGGGTGTTATGCATCACTAGAGCACACCCAAAATACTCCTTTTGTAGAGTTTTCCCTTTATTACTCAGAAGGCCCTGGATCGGCAGGTGATGCACCATGCTTTGATTGTGTTAGGGGGATGACCCCCGGATAACCTAGCCAGATAAGAACAAGGTAAGCAAGACACGACCGGCTAGCTGGGATTAGCCGGACAGAAGCTCAAGACAGGGAACAATGGAGAACCTAGACCGGGGCAAGCTGGCGCACGGGTGCTTAGCCCAAAATATATCGAGCCTGTTGGGGAACCCCAAGAGGAAGGTATGATGAGCACATCAACAAGTTTTCCCTCAGTTATGAAACCAAGGTTATCAATCCAGTAGGAGCAAGGAAATACCTCAAAGGTGTTGCTAGCTGAACTTTGGCAGGGCGCACTACCGGTGCCAGCAGCAACGTGGAGACCTGCACAACACAACCGCAAAACTTTGCCCCCAACTTGCGATGAGGTTGTCAATCTCACCGGTTTTGCTGAGAACAAAGGATTTAATCTATCGAGTGGAAGAAAGTAATAGTTTGCAGAAAGTAAACAGAAAACAGTAAACAATTGATTATAGTTTGATAGTAAAAGAAAGGACAGGGGTCCATAGTTCACTAGTGGTGGCTCTCATTAAGATAGATGACATGTTGGGTGAACAAATTACAGCGGGGTAATTTACAAACATCGAGACAGCAATATGCATATACTACTCATCTTGACTCCTTTGAGACTTGCTTGGGCATTACAACATTATACATAGACCGTAATCCAACTGCATCTATGACTAATAATCCACCTTCACGTTATCATCTGAACCCCCTCCAGTATTAAGTTGCAAGCAACGGATAATTGCATTACGCATTACATGTAAAGTAAACAGTACGATTGTTCTATGAACAAAGGATTGTTGTTTTCTCCCTAGTAGCAACAACACATCTAGTACCTTAGAGATTTCTGTCACTTCCCTAGATTACTAGAGGCATGAACCCACTATCGAGCATAAATACTAACTCTTGGATTTGCTAGCATCTACTTGGCCAAGATAGCTACTAACAACGGAAAGCATGCAAGATCACAAATAACAAAGACATGATAGGATCAATAATCAATCTGAAATAGCATCTCAATATCCATCGGATCGCCGCAAACACAACATGTAGAATTACAAATAGATAATCTTGATCATGAACGGAGCTCACAAGATCGAAACATGATAGCACAAAGGATGAGAACCGTCCATCTAGATACTACATGGACCCGTAGTCCAGAGATGAACTACTCACGCATCACACCATAGGCTTGAATGGTCATGAAGAAGGGTGCCGGGAAGAGCTTCAGATCCCTCTCGGTCTAGGGATGGAGATGATGGCGGCTATAGACTCTTTCATGGAATTTTGATCGGGTACTTAGGGTTTCTGTATCGGAGGCATCTTAGAGGTGAAAGGGGAGGCCGAGGCGATGCCTAGGGCGGCTAGACCACGCCCTGGTGCGAGCCAAGCTGGGTCGCGCAGCCAGGTGGTGTGGCAGCCCCCTAGCCCCTCTCCGTATCGTATTGTAGCTCCGTGTGTCCCTCGGTGAAAAACTGACTTTGGCTTTTGTCCCATCCAATTCCGAGAATATTCATTTTCTAACTTTCTTGGAACCAAAAACAGCAGAAAACACGCAGCTGGCACTGTGGCTCTTGTTAATAGGTTAGTCCAAGAAAGTGTATAAAAAGTACTCCAAAGTTGGAACAAAACACAAGAAAGTAGATAAAACCAAGCATGGAACATCAAAAAATATGGATACGTTAGCAACGTATCAACATCCCCAAGCTTAACTCCTACTCGTCCTCGAGTAGGTAAGTGATAAAAAGAAAGAATATTTTTTGAGGTGACATGCACCATCATAAACTTGACCATAGTATTTGTTAAACAATGATAGCTAGGATCATAGTACTTCAATCCTAACATGAATGACAAAGTTCTAACAATAAGACAAAGCAACTATGTTGCAACATGAAAAGGCATAAACCAAAGATTCATGAATAATAATGCTTTGCAAGACGTTTGTTTGTTTCACATAAAGAAAACATAGCATAGTGGCATTCAGCTTGTCCCTCATGGAGTAGCAAGCGTAAATGCATAGGACACCTTCAAAGTTCATAAGAGTGACTAGATACAAATAGTTTAAAACAAGTAATATCAAAGTTATGCATCAATCAACAAGTCTTGGGACAATGCACATAGAACTAAGAATGGCCACTATGCTCTCAAAGTAGGTGCATAAAGATAAAAGGTGGAGACTCAACATAAAAGTAAAAGAAGGGCCTTCATAGAAGGAAGTAGGGATTCAAGTTTCATAAAGAGCTTCTAAAAATTATGATACTTTTAGCTTTCAGCTCTCATTGCCCCTATCATAAGCATCTTGAAGTGATTAAGGTTAAAGTGAACAAACTATGGTGTATATGCTTGACGAATTATAAGTTGGAAATCTCATGTCCCTTGAATACGAGGGCCGCTCCTCATGCTACTCAAGTTTAGTTACCGGTAAGTTCTTGTCATAGTAAGTACATGTGTATCATAGAGAATCGCCAATGGGGTACCCCTTGCCCGATGATACGGAAGAATCCCCATATCAAAATGTCAAGGCAAGCAGACAATGAGCATCTCAACAATCTTCTTATTTACCATGGGAATATGGTGCTTTTTTCTCTCTTTCCTCTTTCCTCTTTTCTCATATCTTTTTTTCCTTTTTCTATTTTTTTTCTCAATATCTGACTCTTTTTTTATAAAAAGAATGCTTCATAGACAGCTCATTATGGTTACGCTGCAGGTTTCCACCATGACAGCATGGATTAGACCAGCGGCCCAAGCGTTTCTCTAACACACATACATAACTCCATGGACTTACAAGCTCCCCTTTCATTTCACACTGACGACATCCATAGACAAAAGAGCATGATATCAACTAGGTACAAAGTACAAGTGCAATGTTGAAAGCGTTCCCCATGACATCATGGTTCTGCTAATCCCCAACATATAAGTGCAAGCATATACAACATAGACGACACAATGGTTCAAGTTTATTAAGGGCAAGAAAAGTAAAGTGTGCCATCAAGTTCATGAGAGCTTTAATCACTAGTTTTCTCATAACAAGTTTAATTCGGAAGGTAGATAAAAACATGAATATACTTGGAATAGCAATTGCTAATAGGTAGGTATGGTGGACTCTTTGGAATAACTTGGTTTTAGGAGTTGGATGCATGAGTGGAACTCGTACTTGGTTATGGAGGCTAGCAAAAGACTGGGAGCGACCAACTAAGAGAGCGATAATGGCCATAATCATCCAGAGCGACAAAACATCATTAATCAAAGCATAAAGTGATACTACAAGTTGAAAACTAAATGATCATAAAGGATTATGGTGACTTGGGATAGTCATAACATGGTGTAAGCATGCGCCAAGTCAACTCAAATAAAGCATCAAAGGAGAATACCACAATACTATACTTTAATATGCTAAAACAACACATGATTCTTCCAAGGCACATTAAGCAATCTCAATTATTTATATCAAGTCATGCTACAACAAAGAATACTAAGCATAAAGCCAAAACAATATCAAGCATGGAATGACATAGCATAGGCCACAGTCAAAAACAAGCTCTCTTTACCACTTGAGCATGAACTTTCCTACTCTTTTCCAATCCAAACCAAACTATTTGAAAACCAATGCATGAAAGAGGGGGTCCAACCAATTTATTCAGAAAACTAAGAAAACCAATCAAACGAAGAACCAAAACGAAAATGAAAAAGAAGACGCTCCAAGAACAACACAACTATGCATGAAACAATAAAAATGAAGTGTTTGGAAGAAACATGGGATTTTTATTGATGAAGAAGGGGATGCCTTGGGCATCCCCAAGCTTTGACGCTTGTACTTCTTGGATATTTCTTGGGGTGACACGCGTGGCATCCCCAAGCTTGAGCTTTAGTCCATCCTTCATCTCATTACTCATTCCTTCCATACACTTGAAATTTTTTCCTTCATACAAAACTTCACACAATCTTTATTAACAACATTAGTGCACTCAAGATAATAGGTCTTTAGGTTCAGTTCCAACACCAATAAAACTTCCATTAGAACACAAGCTACTGTAGCACTTCCCTCAAAAAGCTCAATTCCCCAAAATAAGTCAAAAAGGAACCAACAAAAAGCAAACGCAAATAATGGCAAAAATCTGTCAAAATAGACCAGCAGGTAAAAATGATTTTTTCTGAAGACCTTCTGTTGCTCAAATCGAAAAGTGTTGAACTAACGAAAGTTAGATAACAATCTAGGGCAGAAGCTCAAAAATTTGCGCCTCAAAAAGACGTACATAGATTTTACACGAATGTGTACGGTGAAGCACAGAAATATGTTTCGGGACAACAACTTTCCCAATCATTACTTCTCTCTCATTAGTGGTTACTCTTGGCACAAAAAGCAAATAAAAATGATAAGGAGCAGTTATTACAGAAGTAATAACTTCCAAGACTCATTTAAAACTTTTGGGTTACTCCCAATAAGTACTTTTCTTTAACGCCTTTAAGTTAGGCATAAGAAGCAAGAAAAAGAATCAAGTGTTCTCAAATGAAGAAGCATTAAGAGCAAATTTTGTTTTCATAGGAGAGGCAAAAGAAATCTTCTCTCTCTTCTTAGGGAAGTGTTCTATACCTTTCTTGAGTGGAAGTTGATATTTAATGCTGCCTTCTTTCATATCAATAATGGCACCAACAGTTCTAAGAAAAGGTCTTCCAAAAGTAATAGGACAAGAAGCATTTCATTCAACATCCAAAACATAGAAATAAACGGGGACATAGGCATTGTTAACCATAATAAGAACATCATTAATACTCCCCATGAGTTTCTTTTTAGTATTATCATCAAGTGGTACATTCAAATAACAATCTTCCAATGGTGGCAAATCAAGCATATCTTAAATCCTTCTAGGCATAATAGAATCACTACTATCAAGATCACATAAAGCTTTGAAATCAAAATCATTCACTTTCATATTAATGATGGGTTCCCAACCATCTTCTTGTTTTATAGGAATAGAAGCTTTATGTTTCATCATTTCTTCTTTAATTTTTATGAGAGCATCAGTAATGTGTTTTGTAAAGGCCATAATCATAACACTAGCATTAGGACTTTTAGCAAGCTTTTGTAGGAACTTAATAACTTCAGAGATGTTGCAGCCATCAAGATCAAAATCATAATTATCATCTAAAGTAGTAGAGCTATTACTAGCCTGAACACTAGTGGTAGTGATAGTAGAAACACTAATGTTTCTAGAAATTTCATCTTCTCTTTCCCACTTAGCATGCAATTCAGCTAATAGTCTAAAATTTTCATCAATTCTAACTTGTATGGCATTAGTAGCTGCAAAGGGATTCTCACTAGTTTCGGGTTTAGCAGTCATTTTATTCAAAGAAGATTGAGCTTCAGCCAATGGTGCTATATTTCTTTCAGCATTAGAGATTTTTTTCCTCAATAGTTTTATTGAAAGCAGTTTGTGTACTGATAAAATCTTTAAGCATAACTTCAAGTTCAGAGGGAGCACTCCTATTATTGTTGTAGGAATTTCCATAAGCATTACCATTGTTGGGAGGATATGGCCTATAGTTGTTGTTACCAAAATTATTCCTGTAGGCATTATTGCTAAAATTGTTATTTCTTATAAAGTTCACATCAAGTTGCTCTTCTTGAGCAACCAAAGAGGCTAAGGGAACATTATTTGGATCAATATGGGATTTCCCATTAAAAAGCATACACATAATAACATCAATCTTATCACTCAAGGAGGAGGTTTCTTCAACAGAATTTACCTTCTTACCTTGTGGAGCTCTCTCAGTATGCCATTCAGAATAGTTAACCATCATATTATCCAGAAGCTTTGTTGCAGCACCGAAAGTAATGGTCATAAAGGTACCTCCAGTAGAAGAATCCAATAGATTTCTTGAAGAATAGCTCAATCCTGCATAAAAAGTTTGGATAATCATCCAAGCAGTTAGTCCATGAGTGGGACAATTCTTTACCAAAGATTTCATTCTTTCCCAAGCTTGAGCAACATGTTCATTATCAGATTTTTTAAACTTCATTATTTCACTTCTCATAGATATAATCTTAGAAGGAGGATAGTATTTTCCAATGAAAGCATCCTTGCATTTAGTCCAAGAATCAATACTATTTCTAGTCAAGGAATTCAACCATTCTTTAGCTTTTCCTCTTAAAGAGAAAGGAAACAATTTAAGCTTAATGATATCTCCATCTATATCCCTATGCTTTTGCATCTCACAAAGTTCAACAAAGTTATTTAGATGAGCAACAGCATCTTCATTACCAATACCATAAAATTGTTCTCTCGTAACAAGATTGAGTAAAGCAGGTTTTATTTCAAAGAAAGTAGCTTCAGGAACAGGTGGAGCAATAGGTGTGCTCATGAAATCATTGTTGTTGGTGCTAGGGAAGTCACACAACTTAGTATTTTCCAGAGTAGTCATTTTTTGTGTTTTTAATAAAGAAAGCAAACTAGTAAAACTATTTTTTCTGTGTTTTCTATAAAGAAACAAGCAAACAAAGCAAAAGTAAACTAAGCAAAACAAAAATAACAAAGTAAAGAGATTGGTTATGAGGGACTCCCCTTGTGAAGATGTCCTTGACTCCCCGGCAACGGCGCCAGAAAATCGGTTGCTTAGCCCAAAATATATCGAGCCCGTTGGGGAACCCCAAGAGGAAGGTATGATGAGCACAACAGCAAGTTTTCCCTCAGTTATGAAACCAAGGTTATCAATCCAGTAGGAGCAAGGAAACACCTCAAAGGTGTTGCTAGCTGAACTTTCGCAGGGCGCACTACTGGTGCCAGCAACAAGATGGAGACCTGCACAACACAACCGCAGAACTTTGCCCCAACTTGCGATGAGGTTGTCAATCTCACCGGTTTTGCTGAAAACAAAGGATTAAACGTATCGAGTGGAAGAAAATAATAGTTTGCAGAAAGTAAACAGAAAACAGTTGATTGTAGATTGATAGTAAAAGAAAGGACCAGGGTCCATAGTTCACTAGTGGTGGCTCTCCTTAAGATAGATGACATGTTGGGTGAACAAATTACAGTGGGGCAATTTACAAACATCGAGAAAGCAATATGCATATACTACTCATCTTGACTCCTTTGAGACTTGATTGGGCATTACAACATTATACATAGACCGTAATCCAACTGCATCTATGACTAATAATCCACCTTCAAGTTATCATCCGAACCCCCTCTAGTATTAAGTTGCAATCAACAGATAATTGCATTATGCATTGCGTGTAAAGTAAACAATACGATTGTTCTATGAACAAAGGATTGTCGTTTTCTCCCTAGTAGCAACAACACATCTAGTACCTTAGAGATTTCTGTCACTTCCCCAGATTACTAG
Source organism: Avena eriantha (assembly GCA_910589775.1). Lineage (NCBI taxonomy): Eukaryota > Viridiplantae > Streptophyta > Magnoliopsida > Poales > Poaceae > Avena > Avena eriantha. The sequence continues at coordinate 555,519,136 of OU342743.1, forward strand.
AGGCATGGACCCACTATCGAGCATAAATACTAACTCTTGGAGTTGCTAGCATCTACTTGGCCAAGATAGCTACTAACAACAGAAAGCATGCAAGATCACAAATAACAAAGACATGATAGGATCAATAACCAATCTGAAATAGCATCTCAATATCCATCGGATCCTCGCAAACACAACATGTAGAATTACAAATAGATGATCTTGATCATGAACGGAGCTCACAAGTTCTAAATATGATAGCACAAAGGAGGAGAACCAGCCATCTAGATACTACATGGACCCGTAGTCCAGAGATGAACTACTCACACATCACACAGTAGGCTTGCATGCTGATGAAGATGGCCTCTAGGATGAATTCTCCCCTTTGGCAGGGTGCCTGGAAGAGCTTCAGATCCCTCCCGATCTATGGATGGAGATGACAGCGGCTACATACTCTTTCGTGGAATTTTGATCGGGTACTTAGGGTTTCTGTATCGGAGGCATCTTATAGGCGAAAGGGGAGGCCGAGGGGGTGCCTAGGGAGGCTAGACCACCCCCTGGCGTAGGCCAGGCTGGGTCGCGCGGCCAGGTGTTGTGGCGGCCCCCTGACCCCTCTCCGTCTCGTATTCTGGCTCCGTGTGTCCCTCAGTGAAAAACTGACTTTGGCTTTTGTCTCGTCCAATTCCGAGAATATTCATTTTCTGACTTTCCTGGAACCAAAAGTAGCAGAAAACAGGCAGCTGGCACTGTGGCTCTTGTTAATAGGTTAGTCCAAGAAAGTGTATAAAAAGTACTCCAAAGTTGGAACAAAACACAAGAAAGTAGATAAAACCAAGCATGGAACATCAAAAATTATGGATATGTTAGCAACATATCAACGGGCTAGCTGGATAATAGAAGATTGGCAAGGTATCGGCCCGGCTAGATGATACTAGCCGGACAAAGTCAAGACAAGCGCAGTAGGCAGGGTGACCTGCGATACAATGTGCGGTATGCCCTGGCCTATCGACAAGACGCAAAGCAAGCAGAGGACGAGGCCATGCCGACGACTTTGTGGCTAACGAAGGGCACAATGGCTGGATGATGACGCCATGCTCCCAGCGGCTCGCACGACGTCCACCATGCCCACGACGCACCGCATGGTAGGCACTGTAGACTAGACCACCACTACACGTTACTGTGGATGACCAGTCGGCTGGGGCCCGCCTGTGGGACCCGCCAACCGGCCTGGCTTGTAAGATCGCTACCCCTAGGATATACAAGGGGGAGCATGGCTCACGTAGCAAGGGCTGGTCTCAGTTGGACTTCACTAGATAGGCAGTTCATACAGCTCGAGGAGCACTCTATAGTTCTTGTATTGGTCATACCATAGTCAGATGGGCAGGAGTAGGGGTGTTACCTCCTCACGAGAACCTCAAATCTGGGTACTTCCTACGTCTCGTTACATTGGCTTGTATCCAATCCCACCTGCGGACGTCGTTGATAGCTTCCCTGCCGTTTACCCACACATCTATCTAGCCTTCTCAGACACTGCCGTTTCACATACAATGACAGTTGGTGTCCACCGTGGGGCAGAATGGCTTCGACTGGAGTCATGTTCCACATGGGACCCCGCACTTCAGCCGGTGAGCACGTGGCCTCTGGCCTCGTGCTCACCTTGGGCAAGTTTGGCTGCATTATCAACAATACGTCGTGCTTTGCTAGATCCACCTTCCCGGTGAATGACTCCATCCTGCTATTCGGCAAATTTCCGGTCTATGTCGCCACCGTGCCGGAGCAAGCTACCCGGCAACAGCAAGGGCACACCCCACGAGACCCAGCAGGCATTTCTCCTCCGGTGGGGAAATCCCGTAGCAAGCACCGTCACTCGGGCCACAAGAGCTAGCCGTTCCACGAGCAAGGCGGAGCGGTAAATAGCAACCCTCTGCCCCCTCCACTAGCCGGAGTGGCATGACCTGCTGGTTCTCGACTCTCGGGTTAGGTAGGAGTGCCCAATCCAGATACACTGAATGCACGCGACCGCATCGAGCTCCTGTCGCAAGCGCGCATCACAGAGGAGGAAGACTCTATGGGACCGGTTTGCTTCGGACCGTGCATCCGGAACGAGCCATTCTCGGTTAAGTTCACGCTGCCAAGGGATGCCCCCAAGTAAGACAACAACATGAAGCCAGAAGACTGGCTGACCGACTACACCACAGTAGTCAGAATCGCCCATGGGAACAAGCGCGCGGTGCTACGCTACGTCCCCCTCATGCTGACCGGGTCGGTGATAACGTGGCTCAATAGCCTCCCACCCAAAAGCATCAACGCATGACCCGATTTCGAGAAGGTGTTCGTCCGCAACTTCAACGGCACGTACAAGCGTCCGGGTCGCCCTCACGATCTGGACCTGTGCATCTAGGGAGACAGTTAGTCGGACCGGGAGTACCTCGCCAGATGGACGTAGCTGCACAACACTTGTGAAGGTGTCTTGGAGAGACAGGCGATCGGGTTCTTCATCGAGGGTTGCCGAGAGGGCACCATGCTCCGCCACCGGCTGTGTGATGAGCCGAAAACCATAGAAGAGCTCATGATGGTCGCGGACCAGTATGCCACGGCCGACACAGCAATGAAGAAACCCCTCTGGGTGAATGCCGAAGGTCGATCGATTCCTATGGATCTGGGTCGCGAACGACCAAGTAACTTGGGTGGGGAAGCCGGATCGTCTAGAAGGCCGGGCAACGACAACCGCTTCTAGGGCGATCGGTCAGCCGGATAGCAGAAGCCTCACTACCACGTGAGGCAAGTCAATGCTGTGGAGGTGCACCAGAGGCACCGGTTGGTGATGCAAGAAGACAGAAGCCACGGTTCACCTTCGAACAAATGTTCGATGGCTCGTGCAAGTGGCACAGCGGACCCTTCAAACCGGCCACGCACACCACCCAGAACTGCAGCTGGACCCGCCAGATGAAGGACTAGGGGGCCTGCCTCCTCTACCCATGCCCCTCCCGGTAGACCACCACCACCGGCTAGGGTAGCCGGCAACAACAAAAACAACAACAACAACTGGTACCCGTAGCCACACGCCAACTACCACATCTTCGAGATAGAGCTAGACGAGAAGAATAGCCACAGGCGGCGCTCAAAGGAGATGAACGCCATCGTCTCCCCGGTCCCCCAGTACCTGAACTGGTCAGAGACTCCCATCACCTAGAGCCAGGAAGATTAGCCGGACTACTTGTCAAATCCCGAGGGCTAAGCGATGGTGCTCGACCCCCTCCTCGTCTCCAACAAGCGCACCTTCCACTTCTCTCGTATCCTCATTGATGGTGGTAGCAGCCTCAACCTGCTCTAGCAGGCTTCCCTAGAGAAGCTAGGCATCCATGAGTGTGACCTGCAGCTGACTACCACAGCGTTCCACGGCGTATTGTTGGGACCAGCATTTGCCACACTGGAAAAAATCCAGTTGTACGTCATCTTTGGAACCGAGGAGAACATCCGTCGCGAGCCGGTGTGGTTCGAGCTGGTGAACCTAACAAGCTCCTACCGCGCCCTCCTTGGATGTCCCAGCCTCGCCAAGTTCATGGCCATCCCCCACTATGCATATCTCAAGACGAAGATGCCGGGCGTAACAGCATGATCACCGTGGCCGGCTTCTTCAGGCAGTCGATGGATTGCACGTCAGTGATGACTGCAAGTGCACAAATCATTTTTAGCTAGTTTCGAAATAAAGATATCGATCCCACAGGGAGCATGAGTCTGAAGTCTAATAACTCTTGAAATTAATATTACGATAGAAATGCTAGATAAAGTTCTAAGTGACAAGATAAAATGCGAGAATTGTGTAAAAAGTGTTTTGGGGTTTTGGGTAAAAGAGCAATAATAAAGAAAAGTAAAACAACTGAGTATAGAAAGTAAGTATCACGTATGTAAGAGAGATTGGAACTGAAGTACGTAAAAAGCGTTCTCAAGGAGTAGCGGATACACCACTAGTATTGTAAGGATCTAAGATAAACATTATCATCATGAACATTCTCAACTATGTATGTGTGGGAGGAACTCCGTATGAGGACGAATAGGCAACAACCGATGCTCACATCATCCTCATAACCACAGCAGTCAGCAATCGACATCAATCGAATTACTACGCTATTAAGGGACGTAATCCTGTAGGACATATCCCATGACATGGATAGTGTTCCATGAGTTTCCTCGGTTTCCCAAGTTGATTGGTAAGGAGTGCCAACAGCTTTATAGTCATTGTAAGTGCTAACACACCTCCGTCTACCAACAAGTAGTTCCCTCCATCAAGTCCCCATGAGAGGCAAATATTGAGAGGTCGACTTCTCTCAACATCAAGATGAAGACAATCTAACACATGGTCATAGCGATGAATATCATAATAAACTTTATCTTATTTCAATCTCATACTAGGGTTTCTCCATCTCCCCAAGAACTAATGATCTACTCATACATGGAGGCAATCAACATCATGGCAATAACAATGGAATCTATCATAGATGAATAGTACTTGTATAAATCCACAACAAGTACGGAAATTACAACAAGATCTAGAGAAGATGTAGATGGGATGGATGGAGATGGTGGTGATGCAGCGGTGGATGATGAAGATCGATGCCTTAGCCTCCCGGATCTGCGCAGGGCGAAGATGCATCCCTGATGGATGAGTTCCCCCTCCAGATGCCTTCCGGAGATGAGGTTTCAGCGATTTCTGGGTGTTCTGTATGTCGTCTCTCCGATCCTGTTGCACGGGGTGAAACTATTTGAGGAGGCGGTGGCGGCGCCAACTATACAACCGGAACTATACAGCCGAAAAATTTATTCTGAACGTATAGTTGGTCATTGAACCATGTGTACGTCTTGTTCGCTTCGGGTTTTCTTCTGGATTTATTAATATTTCCCAAATAAACGATTTACGTTGTTTTTTACTCCTTTTCTCCTCAGTACAACTGCTCCAAGAATTGTGTCCATTGGATCCATCATCTGTCCTGATCTTGGTGAAAATAGACATAAAATGTGCGTGCGAGCACTGTAAAATACCAATATCCTACATCTACAATGCAAAATAATAGTGTAAAACATGATGCAAATATGCACTCATCAGTCAGCGGGCTCGAAGATAGCGGAAGCCCTCATCATTGCTGAGGAGAAGCGTGAGATCATGCAGAACATCGCGTAGGCCTAGCAGGAAGTGCCGGCTAGCATGAAGCCGACTGGAGACATAGCCTTTCAAGTGGCCAAGGAGACAAAGAAGATCTTGCTCGACCCGTCCGACCCGACCAAGTTCGTCACCATTGGTGCCAACTTGGACAACGAATAAGAAAGCGCGCTCATCGACTTCCTCCATGAGAATCGGCACATCTTCGCATGGTAAATAAAAGACATGTCGGGTGTCCCGAGGGAGTTCTCCGAGCACTCTCTTCATGTGCGGCCGGATGCCAAGTCGGTCAAGTAGCCCCTTGATACATTGCAAATGTATCTATAATTTTTGATGTTCCATGCTTGGTTTTATCCACTTTCTTGTGTTTTGTTCCAACTTTGGAGTACTTTTCTTATGATTTATTGGACTAACCTATTAACAAGAGCCACAGTGCCAGTTGCCTGTTTTCTGCTGTTTTTGGTTCCAGGAAAGTCAGAAAATGAATATTCTCGGAATTGGATGGGACAAAAGCCAAATTGCCTATTTTTCTGGAAGTCATCAAGTGCCAGAATACGAGACGGAGAAGGGCCAGAGGACGGCTACACCACCTGGCCACACGGCTAGGCTTGCCCCGCGCCAGGGGGTGGTGTGGTGGCCCCTGGCACCCCCTCGGCCTCTCCTTCCGCCTATATATTGCCCTCGGGGCGAAAACCCTAAGGGCCCGATCAGAAAATCCACGAAAGAGTCTGTAGCCGCCGTCATCTCCATCCCTAGATCGGGAGGGATCTGAAGCTCTTCCCGCCACCCTGCCGGAGAGGGGAATTCACCCTGGAGGCCTTCTTCATCTCCATGCAAGCCTCTGGTGTGATGCGTGAGTAGTTCATCCTTGGACTGCGGATCCATGTAGTAGCTAGATGGCTGGTTCTCCTCCTTTGTGCTTTCATGTTTCGATCTTGTGAGCTCCGTTCATGATCAAGATCATCTATTTGTAATTTTATTGTTGTGTTTGTGGGGATCTGATGGATATTGAGATGCTATTTTAGATTGATTATTGATTCTATCATGTCTTTGTTATTTGTGATCTTGCATGCTTTCCGTTGTTAGTAGCTATCTTGGCCAAGTAGATGCTAGCAACTCCAAGAGTTAGTATTTATGCTCGATAGTGGGTTCATGCCTCTGGTAATCTGGGGAAGTGACAGAAATCTCTAATGTACTAGATGTGCTGTTGCTACTAGGGAGAAAACAACAATCCTTTGTTCATAGAACAATCGTATTGTTTACTTTACACGCAGTTCGTAAAGCAATAATCTGTTGCTTGCAACTTAATACTGGAGGGGGTTCGGATGATAACCTGAAGGTGGATTATTAGTCATAGATGCAGTTGGATGGCGGTCTATGTATAATGTTGTAATGCCCAATCAAGTCTCAAAGGAGTCAAGCTGACTAGTATATGCATGTATTGCTTTCTCGGTGTTTGTCAATTGCCCCGCTGTAATTTGTTCACCCAGCATGTTATCTATCTTAAGGAGAGCCTCCTCTAGTGAACTATGGATCCCGGTCCTCGTCTTTTACATACAATCTACAATCTTTTATTTCTTTGTGTTTACTTTCTGCAAACTATTACTTCTTTCCATTCGATACGTTTAATCCTTTGTTTTCTGCAAAACACGGTGAGATTGACAACCTCATTGCAAGCTGGGGACAAAGTTCGGTGGTTGTGTTGTGCAGGTCTCCACGTTGCTACTAGCACCGGTAGTGCGCCCTGCCAAAGCTCAGCTAGTAACATCTTTGGGGTGTTTCCTTGCTCCTACTGGTTCGATTAAACCTTGGTTTCATAACTGAGGTAAACTTGCTGATGTGCTCATCATACCTTCCCCTTGGGGTTCCCAATGAGCTCTACATTAACACCGCCATCAAGCATTTTTCTGGGCGCCGTGCATTGAGCCATCACCCCTCCGCCGCTTCGCGGAGGAGAAGTGGAAGATCATCAGTGATGAGATCACCCGGCTCCTCGCAGCCGGATTCATCATGGAAGTGTACTACCCGGACTGGTTGGCCAACCCAGTCCTGGTGTTGAAGAAAAACAAGACCTAGTGCATGTGTATCGACTACACCAGCTTGAAAAAAGCGGGCCCAAAAGACCCCTTCCCCCTGCCCCATATCGATCAAGTTACCGATTCCACGGCCAGCTATGACGTGTTGTTCTTCCTGGACAGTTATTCTGGCTACAATTAGATCCGGTTAAATCCGGCTAACTAGCTGAAGACATCATTCATCACCCCTTACGGGGCTTACTGTTACATAACCATGCCTTCGATCTAAAAAATGCAGGCGCCACTTATCAATACTGCATACAGAATCGCTTGCACTCGCAGATTGGCCGGAATGTGCATGCCTATGTGGATGACATCATCATCAAGATGAAGGAGAAGCGCACCCTTCTCGAGGACCTGGGGGGGACGTTCAGAAACCTTCGCTGGTACCAGATGAAGCTGAACTCGGAGAAGTGTGTCTTTGGCGTTCTATCGGCCAGGTCCTCGGTTTCCTTGTTTCGCAACAGGGAATCGAGGCGAATCCAGAGAAGATTGCAGTCATAGAAAGGATGCAGCCACCCAAGAGCTTGCTTGGAGTCCAGAAGTTCACTGAATGCCTAGCCTCCCTCAGCCATTTTGTCAGTCGGCTAGGCGAGAAGGCACTCCCACTCTACTGGTTGATAAAGAAGACAAACAAGTTCTCTTGGACCTCGCAAGCGGATGCCGTGTTTCACGACCTCAAACGCATGCTGTCCACAGGACCAGTGCAAGCGACGCCGGCTAGCAAGGAGCTGATGTTGCTTTATAGAGTAGCCATCAGCCAGGTCGTTAGCATTGTCCTGGTGGTGGAGCGCCCGAGGAAAGCAAGTCTCAGCTAGTTCAAAGACCCGTCTACTACTTGAGCGAAGTCCTCTCCTTGTCCAAGCAGAACTACACCCACTACCAGAAGATGTGCTATGGAGTGTACCTGGTGTGCAAGAAGCTCAAGCACTACTTCCAAGAGCATACGATTAAGGTGGTGTGCACCGCACCCCTCTCCTAGATCATCGACAACAAGGATGCCACCGACTGAGTCGCCAAATGGGCAATCGACCTTGCCACCTACTCCGTTCAGTACGAGCCAAAGCTCACGATCAAGTCACAGGCCCTGGCGGACTTTCTAGTCGATTGGGCCGAGACCCAGTACCTGCCGCCGGTTCCCAACTCAGATCACTAGAAGATGCAATTCGACATCTCGAAGATGCTCGAGGGCTTGGGAGCCAGCATTGTCCTGACCTCTCCTAAGGTGGACCGACTGGAGTATGTCCTCCAGATCCACTTCAAGGCTTTGAACAACATCGCTGAATACGAGACATTGGTGCACGATCTCCGACTCGCTAGGGAGATATGCATCAACCAGATCCTCTACTTCGGGGACTCGGATCTAGTGGTGCAGCAGGTATCCGGAGAATGGGACGCTCGTGATGCAAACATGGACCTCTAACACTTCCATGTACAGAAGCTCAGTGCCTGCTTTGACAGATGTAAGTTCCAACACGTCCCCCCGCACCAACAACGAGGCGGCCGACTCGCTCGCACGAGTCAGATCCACCAGGCAGGCGATCCCGCCAGGGGTCTTCTTGGAGCATCTGCGCAAGCCATCAATCACCCCGTCTCCCGAGTCCGACTCCATTATCTGGGCCAGAAACCCGAGGGTTACCGGCTCAAGCAACCCAGAACCTTTAGAACCGTAAAAGAAAAAGGCTCGCACCGACTTAGAGGCGCCCGCATCCTCCGGCTTGAAAGACCGAGGGATACCGGCTCGTGAAGCAGCTCGGGGGCTGCCAGTCCAGGTACCCCACCTAGGCGGCCTCCCGACATCCCCCAGATAGAGCAAGGGAGCGTCCTCACCATCCGGGAGATACCATCTTGGGCACAACCCTTCATGAACTACATCGCCAATGGGGAGCTCCCGGATGAAGAGGTGGAGGCTAGGAACATCTGATGGCGCGCGCACACGTACACCATCATCAACAAAGAGTTATACAAGCGCAGTGTATCCGACATATTCCAGTGATGCGTCAACATGGGCACGGGCTACTGGCTGCTGAAGGACATCGACCAGGGTGAGTGCGGGCACCACGCTTCATCCCGGGAAATAGTCGCCAAGGCGTTCCGCCATGGCTTCTATTGACCCACCGCCTTCGAGGATGCAGAACAACTAGTCCGCACATGCAACGGGTGCCAGCGCTTCGGTCAGCAAAGGCACATGCCGAACGCGGTGCTCAAGACCATCTCGATCACGTGACCCTTCACTGTTTGGGGGTTGGACATGGTCAGCCCCTTCAAGCGGGCTCGCGCGGGCATGACCCATCTACTGGTGAAATGGATAAATTCACCAAGTGGATAGAGGCGAAACCCATCTGGAAGCTCGACGGGGTGACAATCGTCACCTTCTTCACGAACATCATCAACCAATTTGGCTACCCCAACAACATCATCATGGACAATGGCACGAACTTCGCCAAGGGGGCCTTCGCCCGGTTTTGTAGCAACAAGGGGATCCGGCTGGACCTCGTATCCATCATGCATCCGCAGTCCAACGGGCAGGTCGAGAGGTCAAACGGCCTAGTGCTAGCCGACATCAAGCCGCGACTCATTGAGCCCTTGGAGCGGTCTCCTGGATGCTGGATCGAGGAGCTTCCGGCTGTGCGGTGGAGCTTCCACACCACCCTGAACCGCTCAACCGGATTCACCCTATTCTTCCTCGTCTACAGCTCAGAGGCCGTCCTCTCAGCGGACATCGAGTTCGACTCGCCCCGCAAGCTCCTCTACGACAAGAAAGATAACCAAGATGCATGGGAAGATGGCGTGGGCCTCCTTGAGGAATCTCGTGAGCTGGCGTTGTCAAGATCGGCGTTATATCAGCAAAGCCTACGCTGCTACCATTCGAGCCAGATCCGGCCCGTCGCGTTCTGTGAGGGCGATCTGGTTCTCTGGCTGGTGCACGACACGAAGGGCAAGCACAAGCTGGCACCGCCTTGGGAGGGCCCCTTCATCATCAGCCAGGCACTGTGCAACAACTCCTACTACCTCATCAATGCGCAACAGCCGCACAAGAACAAGATGGACAAGTTGTAACACCCCTAGTTTTACTAATACTAATTAGGGTTGTATTTGTGCATAGCATGAGCATAATCTTCTCTAAATAAAATGCATGGAAGAAAACAATATGCAATAATCCCTATTTCCTTTTTATTTTAAATGTTTTGTAATTCTTTTCTGAAATATAAATACCCCTGTGGGCCCCTTCTGTTAGGTTTTAATCTTTTTGGAAATTAATTTCTGTAAATGATTAAATATAGGACATGTGGGACCAAGTGGATAAAATAATTTAATATTCCAAAATTGTTTAATTATTTTAAAATGATTTAAAAATGGATTTAAATTGGGAAAATTCATAACTAATTCATCTTAAATCATAAAATATGTATAATATATAGAAAAGTTCATAAAAATGAGATCTACACAATAGACTCATAATAATGCATTGTTAAGCAATTTACATGACATGTTTAATTAGAAGAACAAAATAACCCCTCTCATATGCACATGGGGTTTCTCCGAGTTAGGGTTCGGACCCCGAAGACCCTGTTTAAAATGACCAAGCATGTACTAGGGTTCATTCCAATACACTTTAACTTGTCATATCATCATCCTTGCTTGAGCATTGCACAAATGCCACGTGTTGATTGTTGCTTTCCTTTCCGGTGTTTTTGATTCTTCTCAGTAGACCTCGGAGTTGATGTGAGCAACGGGATCACGTCCAAGATTGAAGGTCGATATCAACACCATCAAAGGTTATCGATAAACAAGTTCATCTGATGAACCCTGAAGATCTATAGTTGGGTATCAACGGGCAAATGCAAGCAAAACCCCACACATGATATAACCCTATGATTTCAAAGTATTGCATTCTTGCCATGTGCATACGATTCTAAAGTCTTTTAATCAATAGATAGAGTAATCCTATCTGATGCATGTTACCTTTGTAGCCTATACCCCTGATCTACTGCTCCTAGCATAACTAGGGTTTGGCTTATGAGCTTCGCTAGAGCTGCTATATCTGTTGTGCTTAGCCAAGCTTACTTGTTTACTGTTGGTCCATCTAGTTGATGAATCAGAGCTACGAATGAACCTAGTATGACAGGATGACGTGGTATAAGCAGAGATGTAAGTTAAACATGCTAAGGCTTGTATGGCAGGCCATTTCGGGTTGTGGTTTTTGTAGTCCCATACTTGCCACCACTAGGACCTGAGTTCTTGCCTCTTGAACCAAGACGAGCGTACAATCAGACGGGAGCCTGGAAACCCCCTCGACCAACTAACTTTCCTAGTAGATTCCATGAGTCACATAGTTCGGGCATTCCATTCGACATATGCATTTTGGTTGTTCTCGAAGGCGGTGAAGGAGGTGCATTCATACAGGTAGGTAAGCATGGCCGGGAACAAGAGAGGCACGACCTCCTTAATCTTGAACCCTGCACATATCTCTAGGGACCGACTTCGGGAATTGACCCGTTACAGCGGCATCTCCTTAGGGCGTGACACATGTTCTCGGTGAAAGCAAGGTAAAGGTCGTATCCAACCACCCTCTGCCGGCCTTCCAAGGAAGAGGGTTTATCTAGTGGCATTAAGAGTCGGCTAGTAGGTGTGGGTAAAGTTGTGCACCCCTACAGGGTAATAATATTTTCAAAAAGTTGTGTCCATGGTTATGGACGACTTGGGAACAAACATGATGATCATAGAGAACTATAACCTAATCATAGAACTTGACGAGAGAAGTGAGGTGTGCTTAAGGATGCTTCCTTAGGAATCAAGGGGTGCTCCTAGTTGGTAGGTTCAGCCGATAAAGATTCGATGGATATCAAAATAAGATTCAAAGCTAGTGATATCGCTTTCTTATCCCCTTTCAAATGTTCTACTTGGTCGAGATTCTCCTTTCTCTTTTACAAAGAAAGTTAGCTTTATGCAAAAAAAACCCACCAACCGTAAGTCTTGCGGAGTACACCATGTACTCGGCCTTGCTTTGTTGATACGTTTGCAGCAGGTAAGTGTTACCATAGAAAAAGAGTTTGTTACGGCTTCTACAACAACGAGTAACTTGGGGTTCCCGGTGCGCAACCTAGAATATATGGATTGGGATGTCATCATTATGCTTTAGGCCTCTTAGGCCATTTGTTAGGTTTGCTACACCTAATAGCATAATTTGCCTTCCGTTGTTTGATGTTTGTGGTCAGTGACCTCTACTTGTAATATTTTGGTTCTTTGCTCAGTTATGAGCTTGCTGTAATAACTTTTGAGTCGTAGGGTCACTGTAATGTTACTGATTCTTTCTCTGTATGCTTCCAAGATTTAGGTTAGGCTTATGTTGGACACAGGTTTGGGATTTGTCTAGCCCTAATCCCAGGGGTGTCATAGGTTTTGGTATCAGAGCAGTACTGACTGTAGGAAAACCTTTCTACTGGTCGATGTTGAGTCTAGTGCTGGTGAAACTATTTGAAAGCTGAAAAGTATTTGCGAAAACTCTAGTATGCTTCTTTTTCTCCTTATCTAGTTTCGCTCTAACTCTAGGTCATCTTATCTTGTGTTGACTTTGAAAAGTTTTGTTATCTCGTCTCGTCTTTCAAAGCTTAGGTGCCTTATAGGCATGTCATTTCTTAACCATTTGACCTAGTATTGAGTTCCCTAGAGTCAATGTGTGTTCCTTGTTTTCCCTTATCTCGGCTTCAACTGAGAGATTCCTTACCATCATGATCTCTCTATCTTTCAGGCCCACAACATTATGTTGATGGCTCCACAGTGATATGTTCTAGGCCTCGAACCCTTTCGCTTTGTACGCCTCCTTTTCATTTGTTGGGTACTTTGGAAGTTGTTTCTTCTCTTAGAAGCTACCTCGTGGTTACTACCTTGTAGTACCCTCTATACTATTGAGATAGTAGTTACTGAAGGGAATATGCCCGAGAGGCAATAATAAAGTGGTTATTATATTATTCCATGTTTATGATAAATGTTTATTTTGCATGCTATAATTGTATTAATTGTAAACATTAATACATGTGTGTTTAATAAAAATAAATAAAGTTCCTAGTAATTCCTCTCATATAAACTAGCTTGTTGATTAACAAGATGATCAAGGTTTCCTAATCATGGACATTGGATGTTCTTAATAACAAGGTCACAACATTGGTGGAATGATGTGATGAACGTTCATCCAAAGTATAGCATTATGATCAAAGTCATTATGTTTATATTTCTATAACATCATACGAAGTAATCCTAGTCCTTAGACCATGAGATCATGTCAATCACTAACACTAGAAGAGTATATTGATAACATCAAACGTCACACCGTGATAGGGTGACTATAAAGGTGGGTTCAGTGCTACGAAGGTGTTATGTAGAGGCTCATGGATCAAGAGTGGGATTTGTCCATCCCGATGACGGATAGATATACTTGGGTCCCTCTCGGTGACATCACATTGTAATAGCTTGCAAGCAAGTGACGTGATCACTAGCATGTTATATCACGGGAACAAGAAAAGAGTGCATGTCGGTAACGAGATCAAACTAGGTATTGAGATACCGATGATCGAATTTCGGACATGTAATATATCGCGAGAAAAGGGATTTAGTTACGATGCTAAACGTTCACATGATCACTAGAGTCATCGTTGAATGTGTGGGAGTCAGTACGGATCTCCAGGTCTCGCTACTGATTATTGATCGAAGAAGGGTCTCGATCATGTCTGCATTATTTGCGAACCATAGGGTGACACACTTAAGGGATACCGACACCATTTGGAGCAAATATGTTTTAGATAAAGATTTAAGAAAGCACTGGAATCATTTCGATGGAAACCAGAATTGTTTCAGGTGAAATTGCAGAAACTGGTTCTGCATGTGATATCGAAATGTTGCAGGGGGTTTTATGTCAATGTTTGTTAATTAATGTAATTAAAAAAATTCTGAATAAAATAAATAAAATATTTTTATTAAATGAGAGATACATTAATTTTGGTGGAAAATTAATGCATGTGTGAGTGGAATTTTGAGTGGAGGCTTTTTATGGGAGTGGGAGCTCCACCCACATGAATGTGGAAGAGGTGGGGGAACCCACCATGGCTGCCACGCCATGGACCTTGGCTGCCCCCTCTCTCCCTATAAAATTCCCCCCTCTCTTCCTCTCACAACACACCTCCTCGTGAAGGATCTTTCTCCCCCTCTAGAAATTATTCCCCATGGTCTCGGATTAGCGAGATACATGTTCCCGGTGGCTTGATCTGGAAAGGAGTTGCTACTTCCACTGCATCACTAGAGTGAGGACGTGGAGGTTTTCGGGGTACCGGACGTGTGTGCGATCACGGATGTACCGCTGCTTTGTGGTGCTGGACTTGCTGGTGTTGGACCTGATGGACTTGCTGGTGCTGGACCTGCTAGACTTGCTGGACTTCATCACAATCTTGAGATCGACAAGTGTAGGACTACATCAACCATGAAATCAGTTTTGTTAACAAAGGTTTGTTGTTCTTCAAGGGTATGTTCTCTATGGATGTATATCCACCCGTTGCTTGTATCTAGTAGATAGATCCTGGCGTATAATAGTTCCGATCATAGGAATTTTTTTGTTTTCTATGCTCTGAACCCAGCAGTGGTATCAGAGCCTGGTCTATGCGTAGATGCTTTGCACGGGTAGTACACATAAGAGTATGTGGGTGATGATGATCATTTTGTTGCATCTTCTATGTATTTTTGATATTGGTGGCATAGTGGGATGAAGCGGCCTGGACTAACTTTACATGTCCTCGCACATGAGACCTGTTCCACGCTTGACATGCAACTAGTTTTGCATAAGTGGCTAGAGGATGTCTGTCTCTCCTACTATAGTCAATATTTGATTTACAACGAGTTGCTAATAATTTGGTTATCACCGTTGTGGTTCCATGTTCATAGGTAAGACCAGTTCTATCTTTAAAAGCCCTAAGCCACGTAAAACTTGCAATGGATAAATTAGAAGCATCTAGTTTAGATTGTTGCTGGGCTGGTGTCATGATATGGTAATGTTGTAAGTTGATGTATAGTTGATACTCTTACAACACACCTAAAGGTGTAAGTTCCATAGACCTTGACCTTACACACAAAGGAATGATAAAGATCATACCATGATACACATGATAGTGATCAAGTGCAAGAACGATATCATTTCACTTTACACAATTGATGTTTGCATCTTATATTGCTTGTTTGGCGTTTTATTAGCATTATAATATGATCCCTCATTTATATATCAAGATAAAAAATGGGGTCTTCCTTAAGTATGCACCATTCTATGGATCGTGTTTCGAGACATCATGTGATGATCGGGTGTACTCGACCCTACGCTTTCATACAACGGTTGTAAGATAGTTTTACACATGCGAGTACTAAGGTTCTTATGTGGTGATCCTAGCATGTACAGACATGGCCTCAAAACATGGACCGAAAGGTTAAGCATGAGTCATATGGTAGATATGATGCCCGTATAGATACTCACCTTTGAAGCTACACTGACTCACGTGATGATCGGACTTGGTGTAGTGGATTTGGTTCATGTAATCACCAAAAAGACACGAGGGATGTCGTTTTTGAGTGGGAGTTCATTTCTAATTTGGATTAGTAGAACTCAATTTTTCATAAAATAAATCAAAGTGAATTTGCATAATTTGTTATAGTCATTGGCATATGTTTACTACCTTATGCTTAGTTTTAATTGAGATAATAGAACTATAGAAATCTGGATATTTTCTTTACGAACTAGTATCGTATTGTTTTGAATGTTAGTTTAAAGTTTAGAAGTCCTACTGCAAACTTTCAGCAAACTCTATTTACTCCATGAAGTTTAATAAGAAGTATTAAATCGAGAGTAAAAATTCCAATGTTAGTATCTAAAATATCATGTTTGCCTCCATGATTATTGATATTCAAAAGTTGTTCTTAATATCGAGATCATCTAGGAGCTAAAAGAATTGTTTCAGAAGCCATCATGTGTGGAAGATATTTTGATATCTGAAACAATGTTTATGCTTGCAATATGATAGAGTATAATTTAGTAAAATACATGTTCTCATATTGTATGAGAATTTGCGAATGTTGGAGACGCTAGAAATCCTAATCTCCCAAAAAGGTTTTGGGAACTGACATTATACTCACGATTCATCCTTATAAGCTATAGTAGCTTGATAATGAAAGTTGTCATTATAAGGATGAATAGAAGATTTAGGTAAAATGTTTACTACACTAAAAGATTACTAAAGAATGGATTTTTGAAAGAACACCAAACATTTGATGATGGTGATCAACTTCAAAGTGCAAGTCCAAAAGTATTAGTATTTGACTATACATGCTTTGGATTATGTGTCATATGTATGGCGCCACTATTGATGTTGATAGATTATTTTAAAAGGAAAAGGAAATGCTGAAAGAGAATCTATTAAATATTTGGCAGAAAAGAAAAGACTAGAAATGTCCTGCTAAGGTATATAGATGATATACATGTTATGGTTGTATTCTTTGCTTGTTAAACAATGTGATTCTTGGGTATTGGATACCGAATTGGTTGGTATGAAATGTCATACAGAACGACGCAATTCATGAACTATAATGGCCTAGGTAACTAGTAAAAGAATATGTGATGATGTCCATTGAAAACAAATAAAGTGTTATTGTGTTTCTCGTTGACAAAGCTTACCTTCAAGATTTGGTTAAATAATTGTTATTTTGTTCCGGTATTATGAGAACAATGGCTATTCAAATAACTACAGTATTCCATAGAAGATGGATGAAATTTTACAAGTCTAGTTGGATATATCACATCCATAAAAACTAATGCTAAAATGTCGCAAGACAAATGATTGAAAGATCACTTACGAAGTGAGATCACCGTTTAAATTATATTGGAAAGAGAGCATGAATAAACTCCATTTTGATGGATTTTTGGAGTCTTTTGATTTTGATCAATTGACGCTTGTGAAAATTTCCTCGAGATAATTGAAACTCCTTTCATAGGCCAAAGAGGAACGGATGACTAACTTATTGGAAATTGTGCATGTTGATGTGCATAGTCCATTATGTGTAGCCATATGTGATGGATCTTTTTGCTTCATATGCTTTATCTGGAAATTTGAGTGACTATATTTGTATATTTACTTAATAAGGAAGAAGTATGAAACATTTGAAAATTGTTCGATGACTTTTCAAGATGAAGTGGAAAATCATTGTAACAAGAAAATAAAGAGTTTATGATTTGATCATAAAGGAAGATATTTGAGTTACAAGTTTAGAAAAACACCTAAGGTTTCAGGAATTATTCCATGGATTTGCATTTCCCGATAAACCACAGGAGTATGGTATGTTTGAGAGATCAAATCGAACCTTCTTTTACATGGTAAGATCAATGGTGTCAATTATAAAATTGCCAATATGTTTTAAAGATTAAAGCTTTAGAGACTACCGCAACTGAAAAGCACCATCGAGATCCGTTGAAATGACACCATAAAGGTTATGGTTTGGGATAAAACCCGAGTTTACTTTTCTTAAATTTTACTATGCTATGCGTAAGTAAAAATTTTACAATCAAAATCAGATAAGCACGTCCGTGTAGGTTATCCCAAAGAATTTGTTGGGTATTCCTCCATAACACTAAGGACAAAAGGGTTTGTCGCTTGGAACGTTAAGTTTCTTGAGAAGGAATTTTTCGCGAAAAGTTAAGTGGGAGGACAATAGAACTTTGATAAGGTTATTGAACCATAGCTATATGTGCTGAGTAGCGTAGCGCCGGAAAGTGTCCCAGTGGCGGCCACAATGCTCATGGCGCCCGTGATTACAAAGGTTGTGATCTTGGAAATTGAAGTTCCTATTTGAACTGTATGCGTCGGGTAATAATCAAATAGCGAGATTTGATAAACAAGTCATTATTTTTTGACAATGATGAACCAACTGCATGCGAAGAAGCGATGATGGGCCCTGACTCCGTAAAATGAGTAGAAGTCATAAAATCCGTGATAGTTACCATACACGAGAAATCAAGTTTTTGAACTTGGAAGACCCTCCGAAAAGGCATGAAGCCTATCAGTCGTGTTTGGATCTATAAAGAAATAGACATGGATGTTTGAAATCTATGAAATAGTCGACATGGCAGAAAAGAGTTTACGTCAATGTTCAAGGAAATCACTGCGACAAGATTTGATCTTTCATAGCGATATTTAGTCTTGATGGATTAATGTAGCAACCACTACATATAATTTGATATATGATAGTTGAACAAACAAAACAATGTTCTTCTAATAGAATGGTTACCTAAGTTGTGTACATGACACGGTCTGATGTGTTTTGTGAATTCAAAGGGTGCTAAAAGGGTGTGAAAACTTCAATGGTTGAAGTGAGCATAGCGGAGTTGGAATCTTCATCGTGATGAAACTGTTAAAATGTTTAATTTCATCGAAAACGATGAAGATGCTTGCATTTTCAAGAAATTAAGTGGGAGCGTTGAGACAAATTTCCAATACATTATGTAGATTACATATTATTGATTGGAAAATATGTATCTTTTATTGACACGGGTTAAGACTTTCATTAAAATTAGATTTTGATGAAAGACTCTGGCAAAACGAGAATATTTGGCATCAATGTCTATATGGATAGATTGAAGTGCTAAAATGGTTGTGCAGGACGTACATATATGAGATATTGAAAGGGTTCAATATGGAAACGACAAGAAAGATTCTTGCTACATGGAACGGATTGAATCAAGATTCAAGTGTATCGACACTTGGTGAGTGAAATCACATGAATATTTTGATCAATAATACTGTGATATGTACATATCTAGATATGTCCTATGCTCGAAATTTTGTGAGCATATACCAGAATGATTCATAAGATGATCATTGGATGATAGTAAAGATATTCTTAGGAGCTTTGGAAGAACTAAGAATATATCATGTATTAGTGGAAAATAGTTACAAATAGTTCATTGTAAAGTGTTACATTGATACTAGTTTGTCACAAGATACAAAATGAATTTATCTCAATTTAAACTGTGGGTGGCACAATGTAATGGAAAGGAAGTTCCATGATGGATTTGGATGAGTCCCAAAGTTAAGACATTGTGACGGATACTACAACAAAAGGCTAAGTATATGACTGTTATAGTAGTAGGAAGGAGGGCATTTGTGTTAAGTAATTTGTTATCAAACTAGGTGTGGTTCACAGTGGGCTAATACTATGAATATATATTGTACGACAATACTATGAAAAAATTTTAATCCAAAAGGAACTAAAGGTCTCACGAAAGAACTAAATTTATACAATGCCATCTCATTAGAGAATGAGTGATGCATAGAGACGCAAAGACATGCAAATACACATGGACCTCAAAATGTCAGATCCAGAGATTATGTTAACCACTAGCAAACGCGTATATTCAACACCTAGGTGTTGTATATACAAGTTTACAAACTAGATTATTGACTCTAGTGCAAGTGGGAGACTTAAGGGAATATGCCCGAGAGGCAATAATAAAGTGGTTATTATATTATTCCATGTTTATGATAAATGTTTATTTTGCATGCTATAATTGTATTAATTGGAAACGTTAATACATATGTGTTTAATAAACAAAATACAAAGTTCCTACTAATGCCTCTCATATAAACTAGCTCGTTGATTAACAAGATGATCAAGGTTTCCTGATCATGGACATTGGATGTTGTTAATAACGAGGTCACAACATTGGTGGAATGATGTGATGAACGTTCATCTGAAGTACAGCATTAAGATCAAAGTCATTATGTTTATATTTCTATAACATCATACGAAGTAATCCTAGTCCTTATACCATGAGATCATGTCAATCACTAACACTAGAAGAGTATCTTGATAACATCAAACATCACACCATGATAGGGTGACTATAAAGGTGGGTTCAGTGCTATGAAGGTGTTATGTAGAGGCTCATGGATCAAGAGTGGGATTTGTCCATCCCGATGACGGATAGATATACTCGCGGCCCTCTCGGTGATATCACACTGAAATAGCTTGCAAGCAAGTGATTGGTGAGTGAATATTTGCATCATGTTTTACATTATTATTTTGGATTGTGGATGTAGGATCTTGGTATTTCACGGCATTTGCGGGCACTTTTTATGTCTTGCACATTGTAGATGTAGGATACAATTCTTGGAGCAGTTGTACTGTGGATAAAAGGAGTCAAAAACAACGTAAATCGCTTATTTGGGAAATATTAATAATACTAGAAGAAAACCAGAAGCGAACAAGGGAGGCAGAGAGTCCAACGACCAACTATATGACCGGAGCAATTTCCGGCCATATATCTCCGGCCGTATAGTTGGCGCCGCCTCCGCCTCGTCAAATAGTTTCACCCCGTGCAATTGGTTCAAGGAGACGACATACAGGACACTGGAGGGGGAACTCATCCACCGGGGATCCATCTTTGCCCTCCGCAGATCCAGGAGGCTAAGGCATCGATCTTCATCATCCACCACTGCATCACCACCATCTCCATCCATCCCATCTACATATTGTCTAGATCTTGTTGTAATTCCTATACTCATTGTGGATTTATACAAGTACTATTCATCTATGATTGTTTCCATTACCATTGCCATGATGTTGATTGCCTCCATGTCTGAGTAGATCATTAGTTCTTGGGGAGATGGAGAAACCCTAGTATGAGATTGAAATAAGATAAAGTCTATTATGATATTCATCGTTGTGACCATGTGTTAGATTTTCTACATCTTGATGTTGAGAGAAGTCGACCTCAAAAAATTTCCTCTTATGGGGACTTGATGGAGGAAACTACTTGTTGGTAGACGGAGGTGTGCTAGCACTTATAGTGACTATAAAGCTGTTGGCACCCCTTATGTATAAACTTGGGAAACCGAGGAAACTCAAGGAACACTATCCAGGGCATGGGATACGTCCTACGGGATTATGTCCCTTAATAGTACAGTAATTCGATTAATGTCGATTGCTGACTGCTGTGGTTATGAGGATGATGTGAGCAGCGGTTGCTGCCTAATCGTCCACATATGGAGTTCTCCCACACATACATAGTTGAGATGTTCATGATGATAATGTTTATCTTAGATCCTTACAATACTAGTGGTGTATCCGCTACTCCTTGAGAATGCTTTTTCCCTACTGTAGTTCCAATATCTCTTACATACGCGATACTTACTTTTTGTACTCAGTTTTTTTACTTTACTTTATTATTGCTCTTATACCCAAAACCCAAAAACACCTTTTTACACAATACTCGCATTTTATCTTGTCACTTAGAACTTTATCTAGCATTTCCATCGTAATATTAATTTCAAGAGTTATTAGACTTCAGACTTCCGCTCCCTGTGGGATCGATATCTTTATTTCGAAACTAGCTACAAACGATCTATGCACTTGCAGTCATCAAGATATTTCTGGCACCGTTGCCGAGAGCTAAGAATTGTAGGTCTTTTAGTTTTTGCTTATTTATTTTTGTCTTGCTAAATTTTGTTTTGAGTTATAGGTTTCCACCAAATTGATGGAGTTTGAGCATATGACTAGTGCTAACCCACTCAACCACTTTGGGAAACACTATGATATTGATAAAAGAGTCAACTCCAATGAGAAGACAAGGGGGTTTGAAATAAATCCTCTACTACTTTGTATTCTACATAAGAAGCAATTTACTAGAGATGAAGAAGATCCTGATCCATATGAGCATATTGCATGTTTTAAAGATATATGTGGCACTTTTCTATTGACAGGATATATCGCTGATGAGGTAAGGGTTAAACTTTTTAGTCAAACTTTGACAAGTACAACTCTCTCATGGTATAGATCTCTACGCCCTGAAGCCACTACTACTTGGGATAATCTAGCCTGTGAATTTCTATCAAAATATTATCCATTATCAAAATCTTTTGGAATCAGGCATCTTATAATAACTTGGAAGAATCGTTCTAATGAAGGACTAGTAAGAGCTTATATTAGATTTAAAGATTTACTATGACTGTGTCCTCATCATGATTTGCCTGAATGGTATTTATACATATATTTTATGGTGGTTTAATTGAACCTAATAAAATTGAACTAGACTTTTTTGCGGAAGGAGCCTTTATGAATCTTCCTATACCTAAAGCTTGGGCTTTACTTAATAGAATTCGTGATCATAGAGTTTCATGGAATTTTGGTCTAGGAAGTGAAGGAGGCGTAGAAATAGAGCATGATTGTATTCATGACTATAATAAAAACGGCCATGTTAAAGAATTATCTAAAGAACTTTATTTGGATTCAGATCTTGTGTTACAAGTTGTTAAAGCTTTTACAGAACATATTAAAGTTCCGAAGGTGGGTCCAGTCAAGTATGATCCACCACCCAAACCAGAAAAGAAAAGAGAAGATAAAGCAACACTGGCCTCCATAGAACCAATATATGAAATGCCTTTCCCTAACACTGCACAAAAGCATATTTTTGAATATAAACATGTCAAAGCAGTACAGGAGAAGAAGGAGGACGAAAGCATGCCAGAAGTCATGGAACATCTAGAAGAAACCAAAGATGAAGAGGTAACCAAGGATGAAATTATGGCTATGTACTCACACTGTAACATAGTTGAACTAGATGGAGAGACTTCCGTATTGGTTGAAGGTAAAACAAAGGTAAAAGATGTGGGGAAGCCTATTCTTCCCTGCATATTTAAAGAAACCTCTCATTATGGTTTATGTGATCTTGGCACTGAAGTTAATGTTATAACTTATGACTTCTACCTAGAAATAAAAGAAGAAATAGAACGAACTACAATTGAAAATACTGATATGACAATTATGTTAGCCAATAAAAACCTTAGAATTCCAATGGGGGTAGTTGAAGATGGAACAAAAACTTTCCTATCAATTTTGTAGTTGTTGATATGCCAGCTGACACTCTTTTACCAATTATATTTGGAAGGAACTTTTTGGGTGATATAGGTGCCTATGTTAACTTCAAGAAGGAGATTGTGTCTCTTAAGCTTGGGGGAATGGAAAATAAATTCCATTTTTCCAAATTTAAAGACAGGACTCCACAAATACAAGAAGAAGAAGAGAGGACTATTGAGGAAATGGTGACACTTTTCTTTAGTAATCAAGAAGAGGAAATAGATGAAGATCCAAATTATGAAGAAATAGTTATGGAGGACAAGTCCCTAGGAGAACTAGAAAATGAATTCGATTCACTTCCCGATTTGGGACCTCCAACCGATGAGGCTTTTGAAGAGCCAGAAAAGAGAGGGGACGAGGAACTACCACCCCCAGAATTGAAGACTCTACCAGAAAATCTTAAATACATGTTTTTAGATGATACAAATAAATTCCCTGTTATTATTAGTGCTAAACTTTCAGGAGAAGAAGAAGAACTTATGAGGATACTTAAGGAGCATCGCCAGGCCTTTGGGTACTCAATGGATGACTTGAAGGGCATTAGTCCCATGATAGCCATCCATCGAATATTCATGGAAGAAGGTGCTAAACCAGTTGCAGAATTTAATAGAAGATTGAAGCCTGAAATGAAAGAAGTGGTAAGAAAAGGAATTGTACGCCTACTGGACGCATGTATAATCTATCCTGTTAAAGAAAGTGAATGGGTAAGTCCTATTCATTGTCTCCCTAAGAAGGGCGGTTTTACTATTGTTCCTAATGAAAACAATGAATTGATACCTACAAGAACTATTGTTGGGCATAGGATGTGCGTAGATTTCAGGAAATTAAATAAAGAAACTAGGAAAGATCATTATCCATTACTGTTCATAGATCAAACTTTAGAAAGGTTAGCAAACCATACTCATTTTTGCTACTTGGACGGATACTCTGGCTTTTCTCAAATAGCTGTTCATCCGGATGACCAACTTAAAATAACTTTCATTAGTCCTTATGGTTTACATGCTTACCGACATATGCCTTTTGGTCTATGTAATGCTCCAACTACTTTTCAACGATGTATGACTGCTATTTTTGCGGATTTTATAGAACTTATAATGGAAGTATTTATGGATGACTTTTCTATCTATGGAACTTCGTTTACTAGTTGCTTGGATAATCTGAAAAGAGTTTGTAGCATTGTGAATAAACTAATCTTGTTCTAAACTGGAGAAGTTACATTTTATGGTCAAAGAAGGTATACTCCTTGGACACCAGGTATCAGATAAGGGAATTGAAGTTGATAGAGCTAAGGTTGAAGCAATAGAGAGAATGCCGCAACCTAGGGATATTAAAGGTATAAGAAGTTTTCTTGGTCATGTGGGTTTTTACAGAAGGTTCATTAGAAATTTCTCTGGGATATCTAAACCTTTGACTAACCTCTTGCAAAAGGGAATGAGATTTAATTTTGATGATAAGTGTCTTGAAGCCTTTGATAAACTCAAAAATGTTTTATCTCGTGATCCCACCATTAAACCACCTATCTGGGATACAACCTTTGACTTAATATGTGAAGCCAGCGATGATGTTGTAGGAGTAACTCTTGGACAACATATTGGTCGTAGTTTTAATATTATACATCATGCTAGTAGAACTCTCAATGGTGCTCAAAAGAATTACCTAAGGAAGAAAAAGAAATTTTTGCTGTATTTTTCTCTTGTGATAAATTTCGTTCCTATATAGTTGATGCAAAGGTGAGAGTTCACACGGATCGTGATGGCTTAAAAGAACTTCTTGAAAGGAAAGACCATAAGCCAAGGCTGATCCGTTGGATTCTTTCACTTCAAGAATTTGAGTAGCAGATTATGCAGAGGCAAGAAATAAAAATGTTAGATGCAGTGTCCATGTTTACCAAGGAAGACACCAATCTTATTGAGAGGAACTTTACTCCTAGTGATTTTTGTTTACGGGAATTATTTAATGAACTAAGGTCAATTCCTCCAAAAGAGAAGAAGTCCTTGTTGTGGGACGAACTTTTCATCCCCGAATGAGCAAATGGTAAGTGCAAGGTGAGTGTTCATACCCAAATAAGTGATTTGTTTTCACAATTTTTACTTTTGAAAATTCTTCCTTCGAATTCCTTGTGTTTTTCTGAAGTTGTAGAGGGGTTTTACCAACTATATGGGTAGAGCTATACGACCGGAGAGGGAGCTCCCACCGTATAGTTTGTTGTTAAACTCTCTATATCATCTTCGTGAAAATATTTTTGCTATCTAAGCCTATACGGTCGCAGCTATACGACCGGAGCCAAAAATTCCATCCATATAGTTGGTCTTTAAACTCTCAGATGGTTTTGCTTTAGGTGTCTGTATCTATACGGCCGCAACTATACGACGAAAGCAAAAATTCCGGCCGTATAGTTGGTCGTTAAACTCTCAGACACTTCTGATTTTCGGTGTTTGTATCTATACGGTCGCAACTATACGACCGGAGCAAAAATTCTGGCCCTATAGTTGGTCGTTAAACTCTCAGACACTTTTGATTTTTGATGTTTGTATCTATACGGTCGCAACTATACGACCAAAATACGGCCATATAGTTGGTATTTAAACTCTTAGACATTTTTTCGTTTGATCTTTCGTTTATTACCAAAAAAACGTTATTGCCGGTTCCGAGTCATGATTTAATCGACCTGGACTCGAGATATTTGGAAATATTTGCCCGGAACCAACTATACGGCCAGAGCTATACGAGCCACGCCCATATAGTTGGTTGTTACGCGGCAGGACACTTCCAAATCCATGATTTCTTTCCCTGTTTCATTTAGATTCTTTTCTTGGGTGACAATTTGGTGTTTCTCACGAGTTTTACCGACCTCTGCCCCCCCTTATATATTTCCATTGTTTCTATCTAATCATAATCTCCAGGAACCAATCTAGCAATGCACTATCCAGCCCTAGGCTCTGGAAAACCAATGGGGTTCATTGCTCCGTCCAGGGACCGCTCTAGTAGCCCGTCCATGTAGGAAGATGACGAGGAGGTTGAGAGGTTTATCCGGAGGTACAAGGAGTACATCGAGCCAATCTACTTCAACAACGATTCCGATGATGACGTGGTTGACGTCTACATCCGCCATGATGTCTATGATCCACCGGAGATCAATTGGGTGGCGATGAAGAAAGCTCAACAAGAAAGAGAAGATCGCAATCCGCATGGGAAAGGGCATGTGGAGATGGTCAAGTTCATCACTATGGATCAAAGGCCGCACAAGCGTAAGGAATTATCTAATATTGGTGTAGGTGCTAGCAAGGGAGCCAAGGTACCACCTGCGAAGCCAACCATTGGTGCTCGTATGAAGGTCAAGCCTCAAGAAGAGTGGAGGTACGGTTTCCACTTCCCTGGTCCATCAATTATGGATGAGGAAGAAGAAGCTGTCCCCAAGACCAAGGATCGCGTGCGGGCATTGGAGATATATCAGAAGGAGGAACTACTCCATCGCGTTGAAGTCCGCCACCGTCTCCACACCATTGAATGGCTTGCGTATAATTTTACTTGCACTTGATGATAGCAATAGGAGTCTTCCACACCATTGGTATTCATAGAACACCTAAAGATAATTTAGTCAATATGTTGCAAGTCTGCTGTTTGATTTACAAAGAAAAATTATCCATACAGTTAAGTTTAAAAAGAAACCTTGAACAAAGGGAAATAAAAGTGCTATCAAAATAGAGTGGGAACAAGTCGAGGTAGAATCTTCAAGTCATAAGAATGCTTCATATACAATTGGAATTTGGTAATTGAGATCGTTAAACTTTGAATTCCTACATGAAGTGGAATGTATGGCTAGCTCCTTTGCACATCACTTAAACAAAAGTGTGAGCATATTTACAAAATAAAAGAAAAGGAAGAATAAAAAGAGCGAGTGTGCAAAGAGCAGGTAGGCATATACCACTGTATTGTAGTATGACAAAGAGATACTTTTGAGATTCTAAATCCCAAGTGAATACGTTGATCCTAAAACACTTGGGACTACCTCGCTAACTCATTCGGTTGAACCAGACTCTTTTACATTATGTTGAGATTTATCTTTTATGAACTATTGATCACTAAGGTGTGGAAGCCTTCTAATACTATTCAGATGGTTCGAGTCAGGTACTATTCATGCACTTATTCCTATGTATCGTACATGATAAACCCATGCCGCAATTGCCTCATTGATTTGATCGACTCAGCTTCATGAATATGAGGATCACATCCATTAAGCTAAAACTTGCTCGGGACGAGCAAGAGTCTAAGCTTGGGGAAGTTGATGAGTGCATATTTGCATCATGTTTTACATTTTTATTGTGCATTGTAGATGTAAGATCTTGGTATTTTACAGCGTTTGGGCACACATTTTATGTCTGTTTTCACCAGGATCAAGACAAATGATGGATCCAATGGATACAATTCTTGGAGCAGTTGTACTATGGAGAAAAGGAGTCAAAAACAACGTAAATCGCTTATTTAGGAAATATTGATAATACTAGAAGAAAACCAGAAGCGAACAAGGGAGGCAGAGAGTCCAATGACCAACTATACGCCCGGAGCAATTTTTCTGGCTGTATAGCTCTGGCCGTATAGTTGGCACCGCCTCGGCCTCGTCAAATAGTTTAACCCCGTGCAATTGGTTCGAGGAGACGACATACAGAACACCCAGAAATCACAGAAACCTCACCTCTGGAAGGCATCTAGAGGGGTAACTCATCCACCGAGGATCCATCTTCGCCCTGCACAGACCCGGGAGGCTAAGGCATCGATCTTCATCATCCACTGCTGCATCACCACCATCTCCATCCATCCCATCCACATCTTGTCTAGATCTTGTTGTAATTCCTATACTCGTTGTGGATTTATACAAGTACTATTCATCTATGATTGTTTCCATTACCATTGCCAAGATGTTGATTGCCTCCATGTCTGAGTAGATCATTAGTTCTTGGGGAGATGGAGAAACCCTAGTATGAGATTGAAATAAGATAAAGTCTATTATGATATTCATCGATGTGACCATGTGTTAGATTTTCTACATCTTGATGTTGAGAGAAGTCGACCTCTCAATATTTGCCTCTTATGGGGACTTGATGGAGGAAACTAATTGTTGGTAGACGGAGGTGTGCTAGCACTTACAGTGACTATAAAGTTGTTGGCACCCCTTACGTATCAACTTGGGAAACCGAGGAAACTCACGGAACACTATCCATGCCATGGGATACGTCCTACGGGATTACGTCCCTTAATAGCACAGTAATTCGATTGATGTAGATTGTTGACTAATGTGGTTATGAGGATGATGTGAGCAACGGTTGTTGCCTATTCGTCCAGATACGGAGTTCCTCCCACACATACATAGTTGAGAATGTTCAAGATGATAATCTTTATCTTAGATCCTTACAATACTAGTGGTGTATCCGCTACTCCCTGAGAACGCTTTTTCCCTACTGCAATTCCAATCTCTCTTACACATGCGATACTTACTTTCTATACTCAGTTGTTTTACTTTACTTCAGACTCCTACTCTTATACCCAAAACACCTTTTTACACAATACTGGCATTTTATCTTATCACTTAGAACTTTATCTAGCATTTCTATCATAATAATTATTTCAAGAGTTATTAGACTTCAGACTCCTGCTCCATGTGGGATCGATATCTTTATTTCGAAACTAGGTACAAACGATCTGTGCACTTGCAGTCATCAGTGACGTGATCACTAGAATGTTATATCACAGGAACGAGAAAAGAGTGCATGTCAGTAACGAGATCAAACTAGGTATTGAGATACCGATGATCGAATCTCGGACATGTAATATATCGCGAGACAAGGGGATTTAGTTACGACTTTAAAGGTTCACACGATCACTAGAGTGATCGTTGAATGTGCGGGAGTCAGTACGGATCTCCAGGTCCAGTTGCTGATTATTGATCGGTGAAGGGTCTCGATCATGTCTGCATTATTCGCGAATCGTAGGGTGACACATTTAAGGGATACCGACACCATATGGAGCAAATATGTTTCAGATAAAGATTTAAGAAAGCACTGGAATCATTTTGATGGAAACCGGAATAGTTTCAGGTGAAATTGCAGAAACTGGTTCTGCATGTGATATTGAAATGTTGCAGGGGTTTTATGTGAATGTTTGTTAATTAATTTAATTAACAAAATTCTGAATAAAATAAATAAAATAGTTTTATTAAATGAGAGATACATTAATTTTGGTGGAAAATTAATGCATGTGTGAGTGGAATTTTGAGTGGAGGCTTTTTATGGGAACGGGAGCTCCACCCACATGAATGTGGAAGAGGTGGGGGCACCCACCATGGCTGCCACGCCATGGACCTCTGCTGCCCCCTCTCCTGTAAAAGGCCCCCCCTCTCCTCCTCTCACAACACATCTCCTCGTGAAGGATCTCTCTCCCCCTCTAGAAATTATTCCCCATGGTCTCGGATTAGCGAGATACATGTTCCCGGTGGCTTTTTCTAGAAAGGAGTTGTTGCTTCCACTGCATCACTGGGGTGAGGACGCGGAGGTTGTCGGGGTACCGAACGTGTGTGCAATCACGCATGTACCGCTGATTTGCGGTGCTAGACCTGATGGATGTGCTGGTGCTGGACATGTTGGACTTGCTGGACTTCATCACGATCTTGAGATCAGCAAGTGTATGACTACATCAACCATGAAATCAGTTTCGTTAACAAAGCTTTGTTGTTCTTCAAGGGTATGTTCTCTATGGATGTATATCCACTTGTTTCTTGTATCTAGTAGATAGATCCTGGTGTATAATAGTTCCCATCATAGGAATTTTTTGTTTTCTATGCTAAGAACCCAACAGTTACTCCTTTCTTTGGGTTTTAACCCTTAGACTTGAACCAAAGATCCTGATTGTGCTGGTCAATAAGCATTGATTAGATTTTTTTTTGTTCCACCTAAAGGTATCACACTCCTTTATACTAAGAGGCCGTGCTGAATTTCATGACTCTCTTAATGAAGTGATGCTTTCACACATTTTTACCCATCCTTCTTCTGAGCTTCCGTGCTCATGAATGATGCATGTGCGTAATAATTTGGCCATCTGAGATTCTTAGAATTCATTATTGCTTTGGACCTCAACAAGGACATTTGTGTCATTCTTAGTGTGATGGTTAACCTATCAAGCGAAGTTTGACTGTGCTACCACGTCCGTTATTCTTGTGCACTCTTTTTTGGTTAAAGAGTTAGGCTTGCGCCAAAGCTTTGAGGACTATGTTTTCTTGCCTTACCAAGCAAGTTTCCTCTCAAACTAAGTGACATATCAGTGGTTTGTGATATTCTAGACGTCTTTCTATAAGTATCGCCATGTTGCCACATGACCGTGTTGTCAAGTTCTTGAGCAAGAAAGTTCTTTGAACTACTCCTTTCTCCAAGGATCTGTACTGGATACCCCTGAACTAGTTGGTTGAGCTTAAACAACAACTTGGAGAGTTGTAATACAAAAGTTCTACCAGAATTGTTCCTCCTAAAGGGATGTCTAGTTTTGTTCGCGCTGGAGAAAGATAGTGTTTCCTTCGTGGAAATGTTATTGTCCCCACCTTTGATTTGATTTGGGTTATCGTCAAATCAAAGTCAGTCCTAAGAACTATCTTGATCGTGTATGTATTCGTGTTTCACCTTGGTGCATCTTCATGTCCTTTGGCCTGACCAATATTGTTGTTTCGTTCATACCACATGTGAGTCTATCTTCTTGGAGTATCATGATAAGTTTGTTATTGAGCCCATCGATGACATCCTTATTTTCCCCAAGCTAGACATGATTCATATGGAACAGGTTACATTAATGGAAACTTTTGAGAACCTTCTTTGAGTTATCTCTAAGTATGTGTTTGGTATGTTAGAAGTAACCTTCTTTGGTTCACGTGCAGTAGTTGAAAGATGTCGTCGTGGATTCGAGAAAAGTTATCTCTATTTTCTCAGGAATCATTTCAAGTCAGTCAAGCATGTGCGAAGTATTCTTGATATGGTAGGTTGATAGCCTCCGGTCTCGAGAATATTATTTAAGAACACTAAGCAACTAACTGATTTGTTATGGAAGAGAAGAAGTCTTACAAACTTCAATAACTTCTTAAATGTTTCCCAAATAAGGATTCAGTTTTGTTCTGCTGCAAACACTTTATGCAAGAGCAATTATCTTTTGGGTAACTTGTTAATACATGGTTGCCGCAACCTAGCTCATCTTTTGGAGTTTGACAATGTAGTCCATGTCTTGAGACTCTAGTAACTTTCTATTCGGACATGTTGAGTCTGAAGTATTTTCCACATAACTAGAGCTGAATCTCAAGCAGCAACAACGGTTGGTGTTCATCAAGGGTTTTGACATAGGTCTCTTTGTAAACCCAAAAATATTGATGTAATGGTAGACACAATTACCCGGAAGACCTATTGGCTTACCCTCCTGAATCAGCAATAACAACCACTCTTCATGAGGCTCCTTCTATGATTTGTTATAGAAGTTGTGCTTATGGTTTTCTTTGTACTGAAGTATTACCTTTACTTGATGTCCACTTTCTCAAACATCAAGGAGAACATTTAAAGTAGAGTTGCTAAATGTCTCTTGGTCGATACTCTAGACCTTTTTATGTTGGCAAGCATCTTGTTGTGCCAAGTACCTGAAATCTGAGAATGAAGTTTCTTTTTCCTCGTGTCATCAGGAATCTTGTTTTTGTTCATCTTAGTGGTGTAAAGTGATATCATGATCGCTAGCAAAGATATTGATAGACCTGGATGAATAAAGAGTTTCCTCTGGTCCCTCTAACATGTTCGAAGAGCGACTATGATTTCAATAATCAGAAGTTCCTCTTATTGCATTATCCTTGTGACCCTTACGAGTCCTATCCACAAAAAACTTTTCTATCTTAACCTTCTATCAAACAAAGAGTGATCCTTTTGTATCAAAAAAAGTTCTACAGCTTGGCTATCTGTATCTATGTACCTTGGAAGCTCTACTTACGATGTTAGTATAGGTTCATCTCTCGAAGTCCGTGGTCGTGTTATTTCTGTTGTATGCTCTCCTCTTCAGAATCTCAAACTCTTCTGAAGCTCCATGGTCTCAGTCCTTATGAAGACCAAGTTATCTAACAACTTGAAACCTTCTCCTTTTGTTTCCTTTGTTACCTTGGCGTGTTTCATGCCCGTTATCTACAGAGATGTTATGAAACACATATCCACGAGTTGACCATGAGATACTGATGGCTATGAAATCTAGCCATCTACATCCAAATTTAAACAGGATATTGTTCATATTTTTTATGAAATATCTCTCTAAACCCTGCCACTAATGCCTAATGATCAAAGGGGTATGCAATCCTTTGTTTCTATTTTTCCCTACGCAGATAATGACGTTTAATGATGGGAATCACAACATTAAAGTCAAAGATACGAGATTTCCAACAACCCAAAGAAACCAGGGGTCGTGAAGTGAAGACAGAAGCTTTAACGACCAACTATATGGCGGGAATAAAATTCTGGCCATATAGTTCTGGCCATATAGTTGCCGTCAACACCGCTAAGTCAAACAGAACAACTCTCGTGAAGGGACCCTACATAAAGAGGCTTAGGGCGACGAGAAACAACCCCCCCCCAGAACCCCAGAAACCTGCATCCACAACACCGAAGATCCGCCGGGGGAATAGACTTAGATCTAATCTCCAAACCCGTCTCCATCACCATAGCCATATTCCACCACTTGTAATAGTAGATCTCATCTTCGAATGGCAACATTGTAAGACTATTTTCTATCAATCTCATGATTCCCATTGCAATGTTTATGATTGTTGATTTCATCTTTATGTGTGAGTAATTCTCCTTGGGATAAGGGCATCGACCCAGCCATGTAGCTTTTGTGCATGATATTTATCATAGATGGGATCATGTATTAGTTTGTATGACATGATGATTATTGTATCCTCTCTTGCCTCGATCCAAGGACTTGTCAGGTACCCAAGACCCTGAGGATTGAGCCAGGTATAGGGAGTATGAGTAATGACTAATCTGCAGGTTGGGAACCACAGTGACAGAAGGGGTAGTATGGCTATGTGTGAGGGATTTACTTGGGATTAACGGTGGCATCACTATGCATATCATTAGTTCTCTTTCTTCTATGGATGAGACTAGTAGGTTATTGCTATAAGTGGTTGCGGAGGCAATAGCAATTATGGATGCACTACCCACATATAATTATCTTGCTCTAACAATTACATGCCTACTTTATTATTATCTTTTATTCCCATCAGATGTTTTGCACAGCTGCAAGTGAAACCGAAAGCCCTAGGCCCTCTCTCTCCATCATCGACAACAACAGAAGACAGCAAACTCTTGGTCCGGTAAAACACAAAAAAAATTCTAAAACTCTCGAAGGTCCGTTAAAGTAACTTCACTACGCTTTATTCTTCCCGAGGATTCGATAACCTTGGTCTACAAGGGGAAAAGAGCTATACTACATCCATAATCCGGATCGAAGGTATCATCCCTTTTTCTAGCGTCGTTGACGGGGAAGCAATAGCTACCCTGGTGAGGTTAGTAGGAACCTTGCTAGTTTTAATTCTTGTTTCTAATTTTGTTAGTTTGCTTTTAGTCTTTATTTGAAAAACCAAAAAAATAGTTAGTCTTTAAATTCTTGTTTTTATTATCATAAGTCTTTGTTTGAGAAAACCCAAAAACATAGGGAATATGGCTGAAAAGAAGCTTGGGGAGTTTACAACTCCCAACAATGATTATTTACATACTCCTATTACCTAGCCAGCAATTACTACTGATGATTATGAAATTAAGCCCCACTATTTAAGTTTGGTTCAACAGAATCAATTTGGAGGCTCTGATGTTGAGGATGTAGGTATGCACTTGAACACTTTCACTGAAATATGTGATATGATACGCATAAAAGATATTGACCCCGACGCGGTCAAATTGCGCTTATTTCCTTTCACTCTTAGAGGAAGAGCAAAAGAATGGTTGCTATCTTTGCCTAGAAATAGTATTGCATCATGGGTGGAGTGTACTTCTTTATTTATGACTAAATTTTTGCAAAGACTATGCAACTAAGATCTAATATTGCTTGTTTTAGACAGGAAGAGCGCGAGCCACTAACACTTGCATCGGAGAGGATGAAAGAATGCATGAGAAACTGTCCCAGTCATGGGATGGAAGATTGGTTAGTTCCCCATTTATTTTGTAATGCTCTTAACTCTGTGTCTAAGTATATGCTTGCTACTGCAGCTGGAGGAACATTTATGGGTAAACATATTGCCAAAGCAAAGTGGCTACTAGACAGTATGCAAGACAACCATGCCTAGTGGCATGTGGATAGATCAAACACGAAGAAGGTGAACTCTGTCTCACCACAAGAAATTAAGAACTCAATGCTAAGCTGGATGAGCTCATATTAGCCATAAAAGGTAAGGAAAACAAGGTTGGAGCTATCCTAGAATCAAATATTGAAGAAATAGACGTCATAGCTCGTAATGATTATAACCCTGCTTGCAAGAAGAATTATAATCCTAATTTTCAGGAACATTATTCTAGTCCTGCGGGAAACTCTAATAATAATATGGGAAAAAGTAATGGTAGTCTCCAAGAAACACTTAAGTACTTTATGGAATCACAAAATGAGCAAAACAATATCCTTCTTAAAATGACAGAGAACCATGATGCTATGCTTGGTAAATTATCTAACCAAGATGTAAGTTTGAGGAATGATTTGCAGGCCCTAAAAGAAAGAACAAAGATTGCTGAGGCTTAGCTAGGTAAGATAACCGAGAGTCAAACTTTCATTCTAGCTAAATTTGCATGTAAAGCTGAGCCCAATCCTATTGAAGACCTCAAGATGATGAGAATCCAAAGGGAGGAGCCTGAAGAACTTGATTATAGTAATGCTCCTTCACCAAATTACACCATTGAAGATCTTGTAAAAGGATCAATATCAAGATTCTAGTAAGTGAAGGAAATGAGGAAGCATCGACACTTTGTTAATCAGGTAGCAATAAAGGTACGTGAGTTTGAGGAAGAATATAAGAAAATTGTTGAAAAAATACCTGTGAAGCTTGATGATACGTTGGGAATATGCCCTAGAGGCAATCATGTATGATGTTATTCCCAATGTATTCATAAAGTTATTGTCCTTGTATGAACTGCTGATATGTATCATTGAATATGTGATTCGATTGTGGAACTATATATTCATGTTGTTCATACTAATTGTCCTTGGTCGTTGAGGTTGTGCTGGACATACAACTTAGACTAATGTGAAAGTAGGATGATGACTCGGTTCCACTTGTCATGGGCATGGTGATGCTATTTCGACTTACACTGATTCGACTAAAGAGTTTAGCGAATTGGACTGACCCACCGTTGAGATGCAACGAGCATGTTGTCATTTGTAGTCTCAAGCAATGGAATCCTTCGACCTGAGGTGATCGCATGATCCGAGTTGTGGATCGCCAGCTTAGGTCCTATCAAACGTTGTTCCATAAATGGGCAGTTATAAAGGTAGGGTTCGAATTGGTTGTGAAACAAGCTGCATGATGTGGATTACCAAGATGGGATTTGCCCCTCTGTAATGGAGAGATATTCTCTGGGCCCTCTCGTGTGATATGATTCAGAAGCATGGCCATGCGTGACTTGGTTAAGTGTTAACCAAGGAGTCGGGCTAAGTGTTAGTCCAGTGAATTGTATATCATGAAATGAGAAGAGAGAGTCGAGCTATTAAAGGGATGGCAACAACTCGCCTATAGCTTGACAAGATATATCGTGAGGCAAAGGGACTTGGACAAAAGTCACATTGAGAAAGGTTTGTCTTCTGACTTTATGGCGCTTGGGAGTTGGTACGTCTTGCTAGAGACCGCTACCGGCTATCAACTTGGAGTAGTGACTCGTGTCGTGTCCAGGTTTATGTGAACCTACAGGGTCACACACTAAAGGGTAAGGAGCCCATGTGGATTAGATCCATGTGGAGATTGGGGTACGGCCTAGATGGGCCTCAAGCGTTGAGCCCAACTAGGAGTCTATATAAGTGGAGTGACAAGGGATTGTCCCTGACCTATCCGTCACGTTCTCCACTCCCATTTCGGGCTAGACAGGATCTAGCAGTCCTCTGCCTGGAGCTCCTTCATCTACGTGTGGATACCGGTAGAGGCATTGCATGTGCGGCGCTGGAGACAAGGAGGTCCATGGGGATCTGGACGTGCTGTACGGGGATCGTTCGGCACGGCATCAACTGACGCGCTTCATCAACAATCCGCACATGCGCGTCTAGTGGTAAATCTCATGGCCTATCACCTGAGTTAGATCTTGGGAGTACCGCATAGGACAAAAGTTTTTTTTATCTCTGCGTGGCCCAACAATTTGAGCCTACTATTAAGATTAAAATTGGGACCAATGAGATAGCTACACTTTTGTGATCTAGGTGCAAACATTTCAACAATTCCAAAAAGTATTTTTAATAAGTTAAATCTTGGCTCTTTTGAAATCACCGAGTTAAAATTACATTTAGCATATTCTACCTACAAACAAGCCATAGGGATTAAAGAAAATACTTTAGTATACATTAAAGGTTGTCCTACAATTATTGATTTTGTTATTGTTGACATGCCTGAAGATGCTACTGATCCTATTATATTAGGTCATCCATTCTTAAGAACTATTAAGGCTTTGATTAATCTACATGAAGGGAACATGAAGCTTCAATTGCCTTCACGTGATCCTTTCGTTATTCATTTTCCCAGGAAGAAGAAAGTCAAGCATGATGAAAAGGAGGCCATCACTTTGAAGGCCAACTATTTTGGAGTGGGTGTTCCACTCATCTGGCCTAAGTGAGCAACATGAAGATCAAGCTATTGACCATAAAAGAGCTCTTTATGGGAGGCAACCCATGTGAAATAAAGGTTTGAGTAAAGTTTTTAAGTTTTAGTTTAAGTTTCATATTTAATAAAGAGTGCTAGAAAGCTCCAGTTGAGGAGAAAAAGTTCGGTAGTACTAAATATCCTGCTTTATACATGCTGATATTGGTCGACAATTTTTACTGTCATTTTTTTTGGTCAAAAACAAGGTGTTTCACAAAGTCTCAGGATCAGAAAGAATTCTCAAAGAAATAGAATTTTTTTGATGTCTACAGAAGGTTTAACGACCAACTATATGGCGGGAATAAAAATTCTAGCCGTATAGATACCTTTGCCATCGAATTTTTTTCTTTTGTAGGTACCGAAGGTTTAACGACCAACTATACAGCGGGAATAAAAATTCCAGTCGTATAGTTCCAATCCTATAGTCATTTGTAACATCTCAAAAATATTAAACAAGATTATCAAGTTCTAATCTCTATATGAATGCATGAGTGATTTATATTAATGCATGAATGCTTGCACTTGCCATGTTTGATTCCTATCAATGACAAGGATTAGTTTAAAGATGAATACAACATCATCTAGATCATTTCCAAGCAAAATCAAATAAAAAGAAAATCAAATATGAAGCATATGATCATATGGTCATTTTGGCCAAAGTTAACCACTAGCCTACTTTGGGCATCTCTAGTGAAAGATTTCCAACAGAAACAATTCTAATTCTTTTCACCCCTTGCTAGACCAAGTAAAAATGAACCAAAGCAAACTTTACAAACTTATAGAAACTATTTTCAAATCCATTTAAGAGGCAATTCAAAATGGAATCAAGTATAGGTACATAGATCATCATTTTACAAAAACCACTTAAACTAACACCACTTGACAATTCCTAGAAATCAGAGACTACCAAGCAAGTGACCAGATCACCCACCAAA
Organism: Avena eriantha; assembly: GCA_910589775.1. Taxonomy (NCBI): domain Eukaryota; kingdom Viridiplantae; phylum Streptophyta; class Magnoliopsida; order Poales; family Poaceae; genus Avena; species Avena eriantha. The sequence goes on from OU342743.1 coordinate 555,557,107, forward strand.
AATCATGAAATAATTCAAAGATTAAGCTCATGCGACCATTAAGTCGAACACTTAGTAGGCAGAGTACATACTCAACAACTATCTACTGTTTTGATCAATCAATTGATCATCCCTTGTACCCAATTCAACCCAATAAATCTCCCACAATCACTCCCAGTACTTGGCCGTGCAATGGAGCAACACCGCTCACCCCCTGTGCCAGTGCCATGGCCATACCAAGCATGTCATGTCGGTCGACCATGGACAAGACGCCACAGACCGCGCGCCCTCGCCCACGATACCTAGCTGCTAGCCATGACCTCACCGCCCCTCTCTGTCCACCCCTTGACCAACAGCGAGAAGTGGAGAAGCTGGAGCAGCCGCGCCCATTTAAGTCTCTGCCATGATGAGAGCACAACGAAGTGCCGAAGCTGCCTCACACAGCCACGTTGTGCCATGCTCTCTCCACTCATACCCGCACCCGCCACGTCACCAGCGACCGCCTAGACATGATCACTCGCTGCCGCGCGCCCCATGACCATTGTACTCGGTGACGAATGATGGCTCAAAATATATTCGAGCTCGTTGGGGAACCCCAAGAGGAAGGTATGATGAGCACAGCAGCAAGTTTTCTCTCAGTTATGAAACCAAGGTTACCGAACCAGTAGGAGCAAGGAAACACCTCCAAGGTGTTGTTTCCAACTTGGAATCCTGCACAACACAACCACAGAACTTTGCCCCCAGCTTACAGTGAGGTTGTCAATCTCACCGGTTTTGCTGAAAACAAAGGGTTAAACGTATTGTGTGGAAGATAGTAATTTCTTGGAGAAAGTAAACAGAAAAAAGGAAATAGCTTATAGATTGATGGTAAAAGAAAGGACCGGGGTTCATAGTTCACTAGTGGTGATTCTCCTTAAGATAGATGACATGTTGGCTGAACAAATTACAGCGGGGCAATTGACCGACACCGAGAAAGCATACATGCATATACTAATCATCTTGACTCCTATGAGATTTGATTGGGTATTACAACATTATACATAGACTGTAATCCAACTGGATCTATGACTAATAATCCACCTTTAGGTTATCATCCGAACCCCCTCCAGTATTAAGTTGCAAGCAACAGATAATTGCATTAAGCAAAGTGTGTAAAGTAAAAAATACGATTGTTCTATGAACAAAGGATTGCTGGTTTCTGAAGGGTTCCGTAGGAGAAAACAAAAAAATTCTATCTACTCGAACACTAATACTAGGATCTATACTATGTAGACATAAGTAACGGAGAAGGAATACAATATTCATACCTTTGTAGAGAGAGGCACGCCTTACGCAGGAAGGCGTATATTGATGAAGACGAGCAGCACCCCAAGTGTGGTGCCTCCGAAGTTCGTCACACGTCCGATGTAGTGGACGTCAACCGGGCTCCGATCCAGTCGAGCAGCAGAAGAAGTAGATGCCGGATCGCCGATCACACGATGGTAGTGTGAAGGTGGAGAACTCAACCACGAGGCCCTCCCCAATATTACGGGGAAGTCCTCAGTAGAAGAGAGAGAGAATGAGAGGAATGGGTGTGTTCCAAGGGGAACGGGGACCCCTATATATAGTAGGAATGGGTGTGTTCCAAGTCAACTCCTTGGATTTGTCAAAAACCCTTTGCATTAAGTCGAGCTTTGTGAATGGTTACATTACCATTCGCATCTGTCTTTTTCTTAAAGATCCATTTATTTTCCACGGCCTTGAGACCCTCCGGAAGATCTACCAAGGTCCAAACTTGGTTTTCATGCATGGATCCTATCTCGGATTTCATGGCTTCTAGCCATTTCTCGGAGTCAGCATTACCCATAGCTTCTTTGTAGTTTGCTGGTTCATCCTGATCATCTAATATGACAGACATTACAAGGCTACTGTACCAATCTGGAGTGGCACGAACCCTTGTAGACCTGCGAACCTCAGGAGTTTCGATGTCATTTTTTTGATCAGCATCAATGGGCTCCTCCTCCATGTTGGAGAGCGGTTTCGGAACAGTTTCCGTTGCGCTACTCGGAATACGGAGAGAAGGGTCAACAATTTCATCTAACTCTATTTTCCTTCCACTTACTCCCTTTGCAAGAATCTCCTTTTCGAGAAAGGTGCCATTTTTAGCGACAAACGTTTTGCCTTCGGCTTGGTTGTAGAAGGTATACCCAATGGTTTCCCTCGGGTATCCTACAAAGATACATTTTTCCGATTTAGGTTCGAGTTTGTCAGGCTGCAGTTTCTTAACATAAGCCTCACAACCCCAAACTTTCAGAAATGACAACAATGGCTTCTTGCCATGCCACATCTCATATGGGGTTGTCTCCACAGATTTGGATGGTGCTCTGTTTAAAATAAAAGCGGCGGTTTCTAACGCGTATCCCCAAAAAGACACAGACAAATCAGTTAAAGACATCATGGACCGTACGCTATCCAATAGGGTTCAGTTACGACGTTCCGACACACCATTACGTTGTGGTGTTCCGGCTGGCATAAGCTGTGGTATAATCCCACAGTCCTTTAAGTGCATGTTAAACTCATAACTCAAATACTCGCCTCCTCGATCCGATCAAAGGTGCTTGATTTTCTTATTAAGTTGATTCTCTACCTCTTTCTGAAATTCCTTGAACTTTTCAAAGGTTTCAGACTTGTGCTTCATCAAGTAGATATATCCATATCTACTTAAGTCATCAGTAAAGGTAACAAAGTAATGATAACCATTGCGGGTTGAGACACTCATTGGTCCACATACATCCGTATGTATGATCCCAAGTACGTCTACGGCTCTCTCCATTATACCGGAGAATGGTGTCCTGGTCATCTTGCCCATGAGACATGGCTCACACGTATCAAGGGATTGAAAGTCCAATGATCGAAGAAGTCCTTCTGAATAAAGTTTCTGCATGCGTTTTATGCCAATATGGCCAAGATGGCAATGCCATATGTACATGGAATTATCGTCACTGTGCTTACAATGTTTAGCATCAACACTATGGATGCGTGTATCACAATCAAGATCAAGCAAGAATGAACCATCACGTACAGGTGCATGAACATAGAAAACATCATTCATATAAATTGAACAACCATTTGTACCTGATTTAAACAAATAATGGTCTTGCAACAAGCAAGACCCCTCACAATATTCATACTCAGTGCGGGTACATAATAGCATTTATTAAAAATCAGTAATAATCCTGACGGTAGACGTAGATGCAGGGTACCGACGGCCATCACTTCGACCTTTGAGCCATTGCCGACGCGCATCGTCACCTCGTCCTTCCTCAGGCGCCTCCTACTCTGCAGATCCTGCTGAGAGTTACAAATGTGAGCAACAGATTCGGTATCAAATACCCAGGTGTTACCCCTGGCGATGTAAGGAATACATCAATAACATGTATATCATATATACCTTTGTCCGGAATGGCTATCTTGCTAGCTCGCTTGTCTTCAAGGTATTTGGGGCAGTTGCGTTTCTAGTGCCCATCCCCTTTGCAGTAGAAACACGAAGTGCCGGGCTTAGGGCCAGGCTTGGCAGCTTTTGAGGTGGTGGCAACAAACTTGCCATCCCTCTTAAGCTCCTTGCTCTTGCCTTTCCCCTTTTGCCCCGGTTTCTTAAAGTTGGTGGTCTTGTTGACCATCAGCACCGTGTGTTCCTTCTTGATTTCAACCTCAGCAGTTTTGAGCATGGCGAACACCTCAACAAGGGTCTTAGTCATTCCTTGCATGTTGTAGTTCATCACAAAACCCTTGTAGCTAGGGGGCAGCGAATGCAGCACCCTATCTATAGCGAGTTCTTCCGGGATCTTGCAATCTAGGGCGTTTAAGCGTTTAACGTAGCCAGCCATTTTGACCATATGCTCACTAATACTGTTGTGCTCTTCCATTTTAGTAGAGAAGAAGAGCTCGGAAGCATCATACCTTTCTGCACGAGCTTGTGGAGCAAAGACAGCCTTGAGATCTTCAATGATCTCAAAAGCGTTCATCTTCTCAAAACGCTTTTGAAGCTCCGGCTCCATGGCATAGAGCATTGCACTTTGGATGAGGGAGAAATCATCCGCCTTGGACTGCCAGACATTCTTTTCGTCCTCAGAGGCGGAATCTGGAGGCTTAGCTGGAAGCTCAGCCTCGATGACATAAGTCAACTTGTAGGGGACTAGGACGATCCTAAGATTGCGGAACCATGCGGTGAAGTTGGTTCCATCATTTTTCAGCTTGTCCTTCTCGAGGAAAGTGCTAAGGTTGAAGGTGGGTGGGCGAGACATCTACAAAGGAATTTGCAAAGTATTTAGACTATGTTCATAATGATGAGTTCGAGTATTATCTAAAAGAACTCCCACTTAAACGAACATCCCTCTACTCATTCAGTGATCACATGATCCCTATCCTCTGCACCTCCCCCGATCGTCACGGCCATCAGTGCAGTATCAAAGGTGGACATTCCCTAATGTCGATCACATCAACTATGTAATTCATGCTCGACCTTTCGGTCTCTTGTATCCCGAGGCCACGCTTCTCTAGCGTGCTAGGCTCGCCAGTCCTAACTCGTGTGTATTTGCAGTGCAACATGGCTTACACCCACTGTATGTGAACGTAGATATGTCTGACACCCAGGCCTGTCACCCTGGAACGCCTCATACCAAAGAACTTTCTTGGTGGTGCATACACAAGGGGAATATGATAACTGGAATACTATGAGGGATTATCTTATTATGCTACCATCTAGTAAGTATACTAGCACAATAAGTAATACTTCTAAAGTGAATTCTTATGACATGGTTATAGCTTTGTGATCATCATCAACAGCTTCAATGAGAGTTTTCACAAACTTTTCATTGCCATGTTACAATACTTGCCCCTACGCAATAAAGAAGATAGATGCTTCTATATTAACTATTGCATGTTTTACGCGGCTTTAGGGCTTTCGCAGTAGAACCCTTTCCCACCTACGAACGTCAAGCCACAACATGGATTCAATGATTGCCGTTCTTCTTCCCTTTTCAGGGCCCTCCAGTGTTAATGTCATATCAACTACTGCAGAGAGACAGACACCCCCTAAGCCACTTTGATTTGTGGACCAGTCTCGTGAATCAGCACGTGAGGTCGGTTGGGGGCCGCTTCATCAAAGAGTGCCGCGATATGAACAATAATACTAAGGAGGGTAGCAACTAGAGAATAAATGCCCACATATTGCTATGTGTTCTATTCGTACGACATGTCTACCCATAGACCCGCTCTGATACCACTGAAGGGTTCCGTAGCAGAAAACAAAAAATTTCTATCTACTCAAACACTAATACCAGGATCTATACTATGTAGACATAAGTAACGGAGAAGGAATACATTATTCATACCTTTGTAGAGAGAGGCACGGCTTACGCAGGAAGGCATATATTGATGAAGACGAGCAGCACCCCAAGTGTGGTGCCTCCGAAGTTCGTCACACGTCTGGTGTAGTGGACGTCAACCGGGCTCCGATCCAGTCGAGCAGCGGAAGAAGTAGATGTCGGATCGTCGATCACACGACGGTAGTGTAAAGGTGGATAACTCAACCACGAGGCCCTCCCCAATATTACGGGGAAGTCCTCAGTAGAAGAGAGAGAGATAATGAGAGGAATGGGTGTGTTCCAAGGGGAAGGGGGACCCCTATATATAGTAGGAGGGGGGCGCACCACCGAGGGGCCAGGCGGTGTGGGACTAATGTCCACACCCACCGGCCACCTTGGGGCAGCCGCCGGCCCTAGGTGGGCCCCACTCGGGTGGCCCATTAGCCCTAGGCCAGCTGGCCCCCTCCCCTTAGGCGCCTTGCCCACTTGGGCCTCCCCTCGGGTGAGGCCCATTAGCAATATAGTGCCTTTTAAAATAAAATAAAATATGTATTTAATATTAATTCTCCAATTAACATTCAAATACACATATTATATTATTCCTTTACTCCGGAACATCTTCCGGACCCCTTCTGATCACCATCGGATATTACCGAAACTATTCCGGTTTCTCTCTCTTTCTATTTCTCATACGATACCTCATCTACCCTAAGCGTCCCCACCCTTAAGCGTGACATCCTTTGGTTCGAAAACACTCTGGACATGATAGAGACCATTCTCATATCAATGATCAACAGAGGGACCTGGATGGCCATGTGACCCCCGTGCGTTTCACGAATACAATCGCTCGAACCGTGAGATAGTCATTCCCCATTCCCTTTGTCATACGGTACCTAATTCATCAGAGACTTGATCTTCGGTATCTATATACCTTAGTTCGATCTCGTTACCGATGAACTTGTTTTACTCGTTATGATGTCATTGCATCCTGTGACCTAGTCACATGCTTGCAAGCTTCATTAATGCAATGTCACCGAGATGGCCACATGCATCTGTCCGTTACATGGACTAGACAAATCCTGGTCTTGATATGTACTCCTCTACGCATTCCTTCGGAAAACCTGAGTGGCACCTTTTTGATCACCCTGTTACGAGATGATTCTTGATAACCATCTAAGCTTCTTCCAAAATGGTGATTTGCATTACCTCACAGTCAAAGGATCAGGTTGCGAGGTTCTCTATGTTTTATCATCAATGGTGAACATGTAACTAGATCTCATTACGATATAACGGTCGGATGTTTGTCTATCATGTTATTTAACTAATAACATGACCTCATTGTTAGTTGGCATAAATGCCCATGGTCTTGAAACATAGACCATCCTCATGACCAATGAACTAGTTCACTAGAGGTAACTAGAGACACGGTTTGTTTACATACCACATATGTATTAACTTTTCGTATTAACACATTTATAGCACAGTATGAAACGTATTATGAACATACAGGAGGTATATCAAATAATACACTTTATTATTTGCCTCTAGGGCATAACTCCTTCAGTTTCTCCCTAGTAGAAACATCACATCTTGTACCTTAGAGATTTTTATCACTTCCCCAGATTACTAGAGGCATGAACCCACTATCGAACATAAATACTCCCTCTTGGAGTTGCTAGAATCTACTCGGCCAAGATAGCTACTAACAACGGAGAGCATGTAAGATCACAAATAACAAAGACATGATAGAATCAATAATCAATCTGAAATAGCATCTCAATATCCAACGGATCCCCGCAAACACAACGTGTATGATTACAAATAGATGATCATGATCATGAACGGACCTCACAAGATCTAAACATGGTAGCACAAAGGAGAAGAACCAACCATCTAGCTACTACATGGACCCGTAGTCCAGGGATGAACTACTAATGCATCACATCGGAGGCAGTCGTGGTGATGAAGAAGGCCTCTAAACATTGCAAATGTATCTATAATTTTTGATGTTCCATGCTTGGTTGTATCCACTTTCTTGTGTTTTGTCCACACTTTGGAGTACTTTTCATATAATTTCTTGGACTAACCTAATAACAAGAGCCACAGTGCCAGCTGCCCGTTTTCTGCTGTTTTTAGTTCTAGGAAAGTTAGAAAATGAATATTCTCGGAATTTTACGGGACAAAAGCCAAAGTGCCTATTTTTCTGGAAGACACCTGATGCCAGAATACGAGACGGAGAAGGGCTGGGGGCCGGCCACACCACTTGGCCGCGCATCCAGGCCTGGCCCGTGCCAGGGGGTGGTCTGGCCGACCCCAGCACCCCCTCGGCCTCTCCTTCCGCCTATATATTGTCCTCGGGACCAAAACCCTAAGTATCCGATCGAAAATCCACGAAAGAGTCTATAGCCGCCATCATCTCCATCCCGAGATCGGGAGGGATCTGAAGCTCTTCCCGACACCCTGCCGAAGAGGGGAATTCACCCTAGAGGCCGTCTTCATCATCATGCAAGCCTCCGGTGTGATGCGTGAGTAGTTCATCTCTGGACTACGAGTCCATGTAGTAGCTAGATGGCTGGTTCTCCTCCTTTGTGCTTTCATGTATAGATCTTGTGAGCTTCGTTCATGATCAAGATCATCTATTTGTAATTCTGCATGTTGTGTTTGCAGGGATCCGATGGATATTGAGATGCTATTTCAGATTTATTATTGATTTTATCATGTCTTTGTTATTTTTGATCTTGCATGCTTTCCGTTGTTAGTAGCTATCTTGGCCAAGTAGATGATAGCAACTCTAAGAGTTAGTATTTATGCTCGATAGTGCGTTCATGCCTCTAGTAATCTGGGGAAGTGACAGAAATCTCTAAGGTACTAGATGTGTTGTTGCTACTAGGGAGAAAACAACAACCCTTTGTTCATAGAACAATCGTATTGTTTACTTTATAGGCAATTCGTAATGCAATTATCTGTTGCTTGCAACTCATTACTGGAGGGGGTTTGGATGATAACCTGAAGGTGGATTATTAGTCATAGATGCAGTTGGATGGCGGTCTATGTATAATGTTGTAATGCCCAATCGAATCTCAAAGGAATCAAGATGAGTAGTATATGCTTGTATGCCTTCTCGATGTTTGTCAATTGCCCCGCTGTAATTTGTTCACCCAACATGGTATCTATCTTAAGGAGAGTCACCACTAGTGAACTATGGACCCCGGTCCTTTCTTTTACTATCAATCTACAAATCAACTGTTTACTGCTTTGTGTTTACTTTCTGCAAACTATTACTTCCTTCCATTCGATACGTTCAATCCTTTGTTTTCAGCAAAACCGGTGAGATTGACAACCTCATCGCAAGTTGGGGGCAAAGTTCTGTGGTTGTGTTATGCAGGTCTCCACATTGCTAGCACCGGTAGTGGCCCTGCCAAGACTCAGCTAGCAACACCTTTGGGATGTTTCCTTGCTCATATCGCAGTTGCATAGAAAGAAAGTAAAACTCATCTTCTATGGTAACCTACAATAAGAAATCCCATTGCATCATTACTTTCTTACTTCAAAAGAAAATAGATAAAATTAGATGAATCAGTTTAATTCAACATTCGCTAAATCATGATCACTTCAGCTTCCTTTCTGAGTGAGTAGACTCCCAATCATGCATCGCCAACGGCCAACCTGAGTAACAGCAACAAATTTTAGTTCCAATATGTGACAAAAACAAATATTCAGTAAATTAAGCAGCAAGTAAAGTTAACATTGTTCTGCTAGAGCACGTAAGCATCTTAAAAAACTCAGTACTGTACTGCAATATTACTATAAGCAAATCTAGGCCATGCATGTTCCTACATAGACTATCTGCAAGCAATCTGAGGCCGTTATTTCATCATTACCCGGCATTATCCCATCCAATATTGCGGCTACAGTTGCTTTGATACTTTCACGTGATAACCTGGATCTCACGTATGATTTTGCATTATACATAGCTTTGACAATTTAACTGTATAAAAGATAAAACGGATGATATTTTCAAGAGTATTTATTATCCAAACCTGGCGAGTAGGCATCATATGATACCATGCTGTCACGTACATGCTCGAGAACCTGCTTCTGCCATGGTCGTCATGACCGCGCCTACACATGTCACGTTGTGGGTTGTCACATCGACGCGAACACGTCACACTGCCGTCACAGGAGGATGTGTCCTTCATGGCGAGAAGCTGTACATAATCCACATGCAATTTTAATACTCCCTCAGTTTATTAAGATTTGTCTAGATATAGATATATCTAGACAATATTTTAGTATCAGATACATCCGTATTTAAATAAATTCAAGTTAACTGATACGGGTTACGAATTTTTCACGTTTGACTACCCCAAGCAGTATGATTGTTGCAAGACTAAGAGGATGTTGCTCCTAGGAAGCTTCTAAGATCGAGTTTGGATGGAAAAGAAAAAAGGCTTTACTAACCTTGTAAGACTAATTAATCTTACTCTTAAAGGTACCGTAGAGCACAAACATCGATCTAGAGCAGAGCAGCGTCGGATTCTGTAGTTGGTCTCAGCCCTGAGGAAAGCGTTGAGGGATGCAACATCGTCGGTCTGAAGGACAGCTGGAGCAGATGCAAGGTTGCAAGATCGACTTGGTATCGATGGTACATACGCGAGTGGGCACCACCGGCGTCAAGTATGGCATGTCGCGACAAATTATTGGATCCCGCCGAGCTAGACGCTGCCATGCGAGAGTTCCGGCGGTACAAAGAAGCGACACCACCGCCTCCAAGTACGGGATCCGGCGGTAGCCGCCGCTGCATGAAATTTCGGGTTTCAACGGGATGGGTTGCATATGAGATTGTAGGATGTTTTTTTTTTTGCTTTTTAGCCTATGGTAGCATAGGCAGCGCTTGACGTTTAGATCAAAAGGGTTTGAGGGGAAAATTAATCTCATCCGTTGGTAGATGATCTTGCGGTAATTATTGGTGTTTTTCTCAGGATTAACGTGGAGCCTCCTACGGTGCCTCCAATTAGTAAATATAAGAAGATATAAGATGTTAAGGTATTATATTGATGGAGTGCATCTTTATATTGTAGTAAAAAAATTTATGGGTATTTAGTTGGGTACGTTTTGTTCTAGCTCTTGTAGTTAACCAAGTCTTGCCTAAAAATTTGCTAAACAATTGTAATAAGAAAAAGTCTCACAATTGAAGGCTTGGGTGTTGTAGTGTTTAGTTTTGAACGCTTATTTCTAGAGACACTCAACACCACAGAAAATAATGATTGACTTGATAGCTCTCTTTAAAAGGATTTGTTCGATTGAATTAATGTTTAGCGGTTTTTATGGGCATGCCAAAGTTTGACTTGTGAATCATCAGAATGATATAGATTTATGCGTGTTAAACTTCACGAGATGCCAACAACTCCGCTAGCCTATGAACGATCTTCATGGAGGAAACTCCTAGATTTCGGCTATGAGTTGATTAAACATTTGTAGCAGCAATGTTATAATAGGTAAGATTCTTGGCATTCTTGGGTAGCTGTGTTCATGATAGAATCACTCCTCTGGCTGATATGAGTAATCATTATGCAAAAGGAACAAAAATCTTGGTGATGCCACGAGTTTCCATCACAGCCCGATAAACTAATTAAATTTTTTGGCATGCTCTAAATTCCTTAAGAACTGAAATTCTTGAAGGACAATAAATAGAAAAGTAGTGCTTGAAAAGTCTTGACTTATTGATCTGGGAGAATTGAGATACTCTAGTGTATATGTTTTTCATGACAAACTCTCACACTCTCAATTTTACATGATTATACTTTATTCTTCAAAGGCAAGCCTGTGAGTTGATTACATGACATAGAATAAGGTTTACTCATTTGAATCATCCATGTTAACAATAATTTTGCTGCGCTATAAGGATGCATAAAAACCAGTATGATATGCTTGCCATTACTCTATCTATGTTGAAGTTTTTCAGATTAATAAAGTGGAGGAAACATAAGACTATCAATCATGAGTAAGATCACATCTCGTTATTTCAGTTTAAATGTTGAGTTCCTTTTTGATTTTGGTTTTGTTGCTCGAGGACGATATTTTGGTTTTGTTGCTCGAGGACGATCAAGTTTAAGCTTGGGGAGGTTGATGGATATGAAATATAGTCATCTACATCCACATTTAAACTGGATATTATTCATATTTTTTGATGAAATATCTCTCTAAACCTTGCCACTAATGCCTAATGATCAAAGGGGTATGCAATCCTTTCTTTCTATTTTTCCCTACGTAGATAATGACGTTTGATGATGGAAATCACAACATTAAAGTCAAAGATATGAGATTTCCAACAACCCAAAGAAACCAGGGGTCGTGAAGTAAAGACAGAAGCTTTAACGACCAACTATACGGCGGGAATAAAGTTCCGGTCGTATAGTTGCCATCAACACCGTTAGGTCAAACAGAACAAATTTTGTGAAGGGACCCCTATATAAAGAAACCTCGGGCGATGAGAAAACCCTCCTGCCTTACCCTGAAGTCTCTGCCCCAGATTCGATAACCTAGGTCTACTAGGGAAAAAGAGCTATACTACATCCGTAATCCGGATCGTTAAAGTAACTTCACTATGCTTTTGGCTTCCTGAGGATTCGATATCCTAGGTCTACTATGGAAAAGAGCTATACTACATCCGTAATTTGGATCGAAGGTATCAGATACTCCATTTGTGGTTCTACATCATGCCCTCTCTTTTGTAGTGTATGCAGCTACCTCGAAGAAATGAAGCACTTCATTCATTCAATAATGGTGGCATGGATCAACCTTCTCGGGAAGATCATCGAAGTTTAGTGTAACCATATTCCTTCTATCTTCCTACCTAGGAATCTCGGGATGAGATTCTGTTAAGGGTGATAGAACTGTAACACCCATAGTTTACTAATACTAATTAGGGCTTGATTTGTGCAAAGAATGAGCATCATATTCTCTAAATAAAATGCATGGAAGAAAACAATATGCAATAATCCATGTTTTCTTTTTATTTTAAATGTTTTGTAATTCTTTTCTGAAATATAAATACCCCCGTGGGCCCCATCTGTTAGGTTTTAATCTTTTTGGAAATTAATTTCAGTAAATGATTAAATGTATGACATGTGGGACCAAGTGGATAAAATAATTTAATATTCCAAAATTGTTTAATTATTTTAAAATGGATTTAAATTGGGAAAATTCATAACTAATTCATTTTAAATCAGAAAAATATGTATACTATATCAAAATGTTCAAAAAATTAGATATACACAATAGACTCATAATCATGCATTGTTAAGCAAACTTACATGACAATTTTAATTAGAAGAACAAAATAACCCCTCTCATATGCATCCGGGGTTTCTAGGAATTAGGGTTTGGACCCCTTGGACCCTATTTAAAATGATCAAGCATGTACTAAGGTTCATTCCAATACATTTTAAGTTGTCATGTCATCATCCTTGCTTGAGTATTGCACAAATGCCATGTGTTGATTGTTGCTTTCCTTTTCGGTGTTTCTGCTTCTTCTTGGTAGACCTCAGAGTTGATGTGAGCAACGAGATCGAGTCCAAGATTGAAGGTAGAGATCAACACCATCGAAGGTTATCGACGAACAAGATCATATGATGAACCCTGAAGATCTATAGTTGGGTATCAACAGGCAAAGGCAAGCAAAACCCTACACATGATATAACCCTATGATTTCAAAGTATTTCATTCTTGCCATGTGCATACGATTCTAAAGTCTTTTAATCGATAGATAGAGCAATCATATATGATGCATGTTAATTTTGTAGCCTATACCCCTAATCCACTACTCCTAACATTACTAGGGTTTTGCTTATAAGCTTTGCTAGAGCTGCTATATCTGTTGTGCTTAGCCAAGCTTAGTTTTTACCGTTGGTCCATCCGGTTGATGAATCAGACCTACGAATGAACCTATTATGACAAGATGACGTGGTATGAGCAGAGATGTAAGTTACACATGCTAAGGCTTGTATAGGGGGCCACGCCGGGTTGTGGTTTTTGCAGTCCCATACTTGCCACCACTAGGACCTGAGTTCTTGCCTCTTGAACCAAGATGAGCATACAGCCACACGGGGGACTAGAAACCTCCTCGACCAACTAAGTTTCATAGTAGATTCCATGAGTCACATAGTTCGGGCGTTATATTCGACATATGCATTTTGGTTGTTCTCGAAGGTGGCGAAGGAGGTGCATTCATACAGGTAGGTAAGCATGGCCGGAAACAAGATAGGCATGGCTTCCGTAATCTTGAACCCTACGCACATCTCTAGGCACCAACTTCGGGACTTGACCTGTTACGACGGCATCTCCTTAGGGCGTGACTCATGGTCTCGGCGAAACCAAAGTAAAGGTCATGTCCAACCACCCTCTGGCGGCCTTCCAAGGAAGAGGGATTATATAGTGGCATTAAGAGTCGGTTGGTACATGTGGGTAAAGTTGTGCACCCATGCAGGGTAATAATATTTTCGAAAAGTTGTGTCCATGGTGATGGACGACTTGGGAATGAACATGATGATCATATAGAACTATAACCTAATTGTAAAACTTGACAAGAGAAGTGAGGTGTGCTTAAGGATGCTTCCTCAGGAATCGAGGGGGTGATCCTAGTTGGTAGGTTTGACTGATAAAGATTTAGTGGATATCAAAAGAGGATTCAAAACTAGTGATATCACTTTGTTATCCCCTTTCAAATGTTCTACTTAGTCGATATTCTCCTCTCTCTTTTACAAAGGAAGTTAGCTTTATGCAAAATAAACCCACCAGCCATAAGTCTTGCGGAGTACACCCTGTACTCAACCTTGCTTTGTTGATACTTTTGCAGCAGGTAAGTGTTACCATATAAGAAGAGTTCATTACGGCTTCGAAATCGATGAGTAGCTTAGGGTTCCCGGTCAGCAGCCTAGAACCTATGGATTGGGACGTCATCTTTATGCTTCAGGCCTCTTAGGGCATTCGTTAAGTTTGCTATACTTAATAGCATAATTTGTCTTCCGTTGTTTGATGTTTGTGGTCAGTGACCTCTGCTTTTAATATTTTGGTTCTTTGCTCAGTCATGAGCTTGCTTAAATAACTTTTGAGTCGTAGGGTCACTATAATGTTACCGATTATTTCTCTGTATGCTTCCGAGATTTAGGTTAGGCTTATGTCAGACAGAGGTCTGGGATTTGTCTAGCCCTCATCCCAGGGGTGTCACACAATTCGGATGAGGAGACCGAGCGCCCTTGGAACGCGGCCCTACTTTGTCCATTTTACACCTAGTCGTATGGCAGCGTATGTATCTCGTGGACCCTATGGATGAATGAAAAATGTGGAACCCTGAGAGACACTCGGGGGTCCTTGCCAGAAATTTGGATATTGTTCTTCTTCGATTCAGATTTTTCTCGCTCCGGCAACCCCTACCCGGGGGCTCGCCGATTGGCCCAACCAACTAATTCTATAAACCGACTGAGTAGTGTGCGATGGTGTTAGAGGCCCACTCTTCGTCTCAGCTACTAACCGCAACCCGGCTAGCAAGATCAAAAGCCCGAGGCATCCCACATGAAAGACGGCAAAGGATGCGACAGATTGGACATTCTAGCCTTGTGCCTAGTTTGAATTTTCCGAATGCTAAGTCTCCAGTACCGTGCGTAATGTATTATCAGCTCCCGCTTCGATTTCGGCTCCAGACCGCAACCCAGCTGCCGGCAAGGACATAGCATAAACGGTAGAGCGCACGAGAAAGTTACTAAGTGTCCAGAGAAGCGCAAGCTAGTTTTTGAAAAACCAAAGACATTACCCGGTTGATAATGCGCGTATTGACCGATTAATATATTAACAACAAATCCATTTGTATGTTTGTTTTGCACGACTACACCGAGTCGGATATCAAGAGCAGAGAAGACTCGAAGTACTTGCCTTTGTCAAGCACTCCGAATCTCGGGGCCTACACCCACAGGGTGCGCTCGCGCACCCCAAGTGGAATCCTGTAGTTCCAACCGGCTAAAGGAGTTCAGTCAGATAATCAGGCCCGGGTGCAGGCAAGAACAAGAGAAAAGAAGAGAAGAGAAGAGAAGAGAAGAGAAGATTCGAAGTACTTGGCTTGGCCAACTACTCTGAATATCGGGGGCCTACACCCAGTGGGTGCACTGACATGCCCCCACTGTTGGTCGTGGTTGTTCAGTTGGCCAAGGAAGTTCAAGTTGTCCGGGTGAAGGTGTTCAGTCGGAAGAAAATCAAGAATTTCAAGGAAAGAAAGAGAGAGGATTCGAAGCACTTGGCTTCGCCAACTACTCTGAATCTCGAGGGCTACACCCAGTGGGTGCGTTGACGATCCCCCACTGGAGATGATAGTTCCCCCGGCTAAAGAAGTTCAGCCGGATAAATGTAATTGGACAAGCCTAATCGGCAAAGATCGGAAGACATCTGATGTGCACAAAAATAGAAGGAAAACAAGAAGCAAACATACAATGCATAAAAGAAAAGGGAGGTGAAGCTCCCACAAGTTCACCAGTTCACACACAAGTTCATCACAATAAAATTATTACAGTTCCACTCGGCATCCCAGGGATAAGTTTTAGGCGGCAGGGCCCTTGCCATGTGTCTGGTCCTGGCCAGCTGTGGCTTTGGGAGGAGGTGCGCTCGAAGTTCTAGCTCCGGCATCCTCGCGGTCTCCGCCATCTAGCTGCGAGGTGGGCTCAGCTTGCAGCTCTGGCGTCTCGGTGGACTCTGATTCGGTGAGCACCTCATCTACGTCGGTGTAGCTGACGATCTTGATGGCAGAGGCGCGAAGGCTCAGATGGGCCTGACAAATGGTGGCAAGGTCGGCGTCAGCGCGGAAGCCCCCGTCGATCTTCTCTAAGCGTGCGTCCTTGTACCAGGAGAGCATCAACGATAGCACCATCTCGGCTCCAACCCGCCGCCAGATCCCTCAACTGGTCGAGAGTAGCTGGCACCTCCATGATCTTTGCCGCAACAGGGCAATGGTGTCTGGCACGGCCTCACCCGGCCATAGGAAGTCGAAGACCGAGTTGGCGGCCTTGCGCAGCTCGGCGACCTCCTCGCCAAGGAGAGCGACGAGCTCCTGGGAAGTCGGTTGCTCGCCCGGCCAGTTCACCTGGAGTCGGTTGTAGGCCAGCAGGTCTACACCTGGATAATAGGCTATCAGAAAAATGAAAAGTCAAATCCGGCTATCGACTCCGGACGAAACGAAGAAAATATCCTGAAAGCGTACCTTTGGCGGTGCGACCAACCTGCATTAGCTCCTCCAGGAGAACCTTCTCGCACTCCGCCAGCCGCTTGACCTCCTTCTCCTGATCCTTGCACTGAGTGTCAAGGAGCTTGAAGGCTTCAACCCGGCTAGCGAGGGCACCATCGTGCTCCTTGACAACGGCCTCCAGCTTCTCCACCTTGGACTGCCACTCCTTGTTCTATAGGCGGAGGTTGGGATTACTCTGGCTGAGGCGCTCATTGGCCTTGGTCAGCCGGCCGACCTCCCGCTGCGCGCAAACCATGACGACTATGGGAAGAAAAAGTTCGTCCAGTTAGAGAGAAAAAAGAGAAGAAGGAATCTGGATGGTGTATGACCAGATGTAAAAAATAGGGAAAGAAAGAGAGAGAGAAGAAGGAACTCACTCTTGGTGGTACCGTTCGCTGCAACAAGCTTCTGCTCTAGCGTTTGGCTAGTGCCAAGGGTAGTCTGGAGTAACTGGACCTCCTTTAGCCCCACCTCAAGGCTAGCCACCAGGTCCGCCAACGAAGCGGCTGAGGGGGTGGACTCACCGGCGGTGTTGGTAGTAAAGGACGCTCAGGCCTCTTCGAGCGCGGGGCGCCACTCATCTCCCGGCTCCATGTCAGAGTTGTCATCTGCCACCACCACCATCTCCTTGCCGGTCGCAGATGTCGTCCTCCCCATAGAGGAGCCCCTGCCGCTACTTAGGCTCAGTGCGACGGTGTCCGGCTGGACAACGATGGTCAGCGGGGCCTCGCCGCTGGGTCCGATTGTGTCAGCCGGATCTTCACGGCGCGGTGGAGGAACCTCCCGCGATGGAGAAGGGGCAGCGCCGAAGGAAGCATCTAGATCGGTGGGTGGAGCGTGAGGCAGCGAGGCAGTAGACGCGCGTGTAGGGATCGCCGCGCTAAAGGAGATGAGGGTGCTGCAAAAGGAAAGGTTGACCCAGTCAAAAAAAGAAAAGAGAAGGAGCCAGATCGACCAAATAAGAAAAGAATGAGTTTGGCTAGAACCACTCGCCCAAGAGAAGAAAGTGCAAAAGCAGGCGTGAAATCTACCGAGAGACGATTACCTTTGGACCACTGGAGGCGTCGCCTTCCGACGGTCGCCTCGAGTCGGGTGCAGGGCGCCAGACCGGCTCCTCTTGGCCGCCGGCTCCTCCACCGTGGGCCAGCTGGATCTGCCTCCCTCCGTTGTGGACCGCCTGGGTTCGTCGTTTGTCGCCCGATTCCTGCTTGCTTCGGGGGCTGGGGCAGCCTCCGCATCTTCGATAATGGACCCATGTGGGTCGTTCGCTGGCTCATCATTCCGACTGGGGAAGACGTCGCCCTCGCCATCGGACTCCTCACCTGCTCGCCACACGCGGTTCCGGCTGGTCGGCAGTGAACTCCTGAAGGGGGACTCACCTTCCTCCCAGATGATGCAGGAAAAGTGCCACCATGAAAGTAAAGGCATCAGTCGGATGAACGCACGAAGCCAGAAACAGAAAGAAGAGGAAGGACAGAAGACTCACCCGAGGGGCGCGGTTCTCGCGCATGTACGAGGCCAACCCGAACTTCTAGCCCTCCATGAGCTTATCCTTTGTAATCGTCCACACCCACTCCTTAATGTTGGAGTAGCGGGGATCATGACGGGAGAGCCGAGTCGGGTCCAGCCTACCGGAGTAGAAGCACATCTTGTGTGCACGATGCTGCAGCGGCATCATCAGCCGAGACATCTAGCTGGGCGTGATGTCCAGGCCGGTCAAGCTGGCGGTGACGAGCGCCCTCATCTGCTTTAGCAACTCCTTCGACTCCACCTTGGAGCCATGGAACTTCAGGTCCTAGTTTTGTCGGCTGGACTCCACATCCTGGAAGGCCGACAGGTTGATTCGGTCGACGTTGGTGACATTGCGGACATAGAAATACATTTGCTGCCAGAGCCTAACCGTATCTTGCAGCCAGAACTTGGGGTAGCCGGTCTACATGTGGGAGTAAATGGAGGCGTCTCCATAGGGAACGAGCGGCCCTTTGGCGAACTAAACTTGGGGCTGGATGAGGAAGAGCCGGCAGAAGAGCCCGAGATCCAGCTGGATCCCAAGGTAGCACTCGTAGAAGGGGACGAAGTGGGTGAGGATGCCAATGGCGTTGGCGCCAAGATGGTGGAGAAGTAGGTCGAAGAAGGCGAGGAAAGTTAAAAAGAAAGGGTTCACCGAGAGAGCGAGGTCGCGGGAGAGGTGCGACTAGAAGATGACTCGCTCCCCTCCTAGGGGTGGGGCTCCTCCACCGGTGCAAGCCGCACCGCCACCTCCGACTCAAGCGGAAGGACCTACGTGGCGTGGTATTTGGCGATGTGGTCCTTCGTCACCAAGGACCCGCACCAGGAGTCGCGGGCAGACGCCATCACCTCCTCCTATGCTGTAATTGCAAGAGTCGAGAAGCAGGGTCCCATGTCACCGAGAACCATGCACGGGCGGCACAGCAAAGTGGGCAGAGATCAAGTGGAGGCGAGGCAAGGAGGAGCGGCAGGCGCGAAGGTAAGGCAATGGGGAAAGTGAGCAACGGGTGGGAGGAACTGCTCCTCTGAGCGATATTTAACCCCAGGGGAGAGCAACCGTCTGGGTTGTCACGTGGCACCCTCTAGGCCGCGCTGCACCCCCACCCGCCGCTCAGGATCCTGTGTGACAGCGTAGCGTGCAAAAGATCTGGAGGCGGAAACCAAAGCGTTGAGGAGCGGTTCCCTAGGCGTGTGATAGGACATGACGCTATGTGCGGCAGTGCAATGATGGCGCGCGTGGGTGTGGCTGGCATCAGCAGTGATGTTGTGAGGCACCGCAACCGCTAGATATCAGTCGGATGCAAGTTCAAAATAGGAGAGGAGCACGTGCACATTTCACCTAAGGGCAAAATCTACACATGCTCGGGGGCTAGTGTCGGGGGGATGACCCCCAAATAGCCTAGCCGGATAAGAACAAGGCAATCTAGACACAACCGGCTAGCTAGGCTTAGCCAGACGAAAGCTCGAGACAAGGTGCAATGGAGAACCTGGACCGGGGCAAGCCGGCGCACGGGCTAGCCGGATAAAAGAAGATTGGCAAGGTATCGGTCTGGCTAGACGATCCTAGCCAGACGAAGTCAAGACAGGTGTAGTAGGAAGGGCGACGTGTGATACAGTGCACGGTATGCCCTGGCCTATCGATAAGACATAAAGCAAGCAAAGGACGAGGCCATGCTGACGACTTTGTGGCTGACGGAAGGCATAGTGACTGGCTACTGATGCTATGCCCCTAGCGGCTCGCACGACATCCACTATGCCCACAACGCACCGCACGACAGGCACTGTAGACTAGACCGCCACTACACGGTACTGTGGATGACTAGCCGGCTAGGGCCTACCTATGGGATCCGCCAGCCGGCATGGACAGTAAGATCGTTGCCCCTAGCCTATATAAGGGGGAGAATTACTCATGTAGCAAGGGTTGGTATCAGTTGGACTTCACTAGATAGGCAGTTCACACGACTCGAGGAGCACTCTGTAGTTCTTGTATTGATCGTATCATAGTTAGATCGGCAGGAGTAGGGGTGTTACCTCCTCAAGAGGGCCCTGAGCCTGGGTACTTCCCGCGTCTCGTTACATTGGCTTGTATCCAATCCCACCTATGGACACTATCGATAGCTTCACTGCCGTTTTCCCACACCTCTATCTAGCCTTCTCAAGTAGTGTCGTTTCACATACAGCGATAGATTGTATCTTCCGGGAGTTCTTCGTTTATCATGTATGATAGGTACAATTGCATCCACATGGTTTCTATCATGATGACATCTTCGGGCTCTTCCTAGTCTTCTAGAGCAAGCGTCTTGGGTTTAGGTGATGGTACAGCCCCCGAGCCAATCTGCTGGTTTTCCCCCTTGCGTGCCTTTGGTTCTGCGGCTTCAGTGGCTTTTTTGACCTTGATGGAGTGCTCACTTATATACTCCCAGAAAACCCTGGTTGGTATGGTTAGGCACAGGGACCCGATGTTTCTAAGATTGTCGGCTTCCTTGTTGCTTGCTCTGCTGGTGTGGGAGTCCTCACACCTATCGAAATAACTCTCCATGATGTTGTACATGTCGCGGTATGCGATCATGTTGTCACTGACAGTGTCACACTCTTTACATTCTATGCGATGAGGTTCGAATCTCCGAAGATTTTGAGGCGAGTTGCACCACAGGATTTTACCATACGCATACCATGCAACAGCGCCTCGTATTCAGCTTCGTTGTTTGATGCGTCTAGGAAGCTCATCCAAAGTATGTAGCACAATTTGTCTCCTTGGGGTGATATAAGTATGACACCGGTGCCCGCTCCTTCGGTTCTTTTGGATCCATCAAAGTACATGATCCACGCACTCGACAAATCTAGGGGACCCGCGCTTTGGAGTTCCATCCACTCCGTGATGAAGTCGGGTTGGACCTGCGACTTTATTGTTTTTCTCTTATCGTACGTGATGTATCGAGGGGATAACTCGATGCCCATGAGAGAGACACACCTCGTAGCTTTGGGGTCGTTGAGGATGTTGGAGAGAGGAGCCTCGTTGACCACCACTATCAGATGTTCGAAGAAGTAGTGGTGCAGTTTTTGCGTTGTCATGAAGACACCATATGCAAGCTTCTAATAATGTGGGTACCTTTGTTTGGACAGAGATAGCACCTCAGTGAGGTAGTAGACCGGCCGCTGGACACCGTGAGTTTTTCCTTCTTCAGGTATTTCAATTACCATTACTATGTTGACCACCTGGTTGGTGGCGACAGTGTACCATAGTAGTGGTACCTTTTCCTTGGGTGATACCAAGACATGCAATGTCGAGAGTGTTTTCTTGAGGTTCTCAAAGGCTCATTGGGATTTGTCGGTCCATCGAAGGTGTCCGATTTCTTCAATAGTGCCTAGGAAGGCAATGTTTTTTTGCCTAGCCAAGGGATGAATCGGCTTAGTGTTGCCATGCGCCTAGATAGTTGCTAGACGCCTCGTAGATTCATTAGTTTCTGCATTGTTAGGATTTCCTATATTTTCTCGAGGTTTGCTTCGATTCTGATCCCCTGGCCGACACGAGGTACCCGAGGAATTACCTAGTAGGGACTCCAAAGGAGCACTTTGTCAGATTGATCTTGATGCAGTACTTGTCGAGATTATCGAATGTTTCAAGAAGATCATCGATAAAGGTCGATTCTTGCCTTGTTGTGATTATGACATCGTCGATGCATACTTGGACATTTCTACCGATTTGGTTTCCGAGGCAATTTTGCATCATTGCTGGTACATGGCACCCGCATTCTTTAGCCCGAAGGGAATTATGGTGTAGCAGAATACACCGTAAGGTGTGATAAATGTTGTCTTGTCTTGGTCTTTGACTTTCATCCGGATTTGGTGGTACCCAGAATATGCATCCAAGAAGGAAAGACGCTCGCACCCCGCATTTGCATCAATGGTTTGATCGATTCGAGAGAGGAAGTTGTCCTTTGGACAATGCTTGTTCAGTGTGGTGAAGTCGATGCACATGCAGAGTTCAATTGTATTTTTCTTCGGGACACACACTAGGTTAGCGACCCACATTTCCTTTTTGAACTCTTTGATGAATTTGGCATCGAGTAGGCGATGGAGTTCTTTTCCAATGGCCTTGCATATTGGCACTGCGAAGCAGTGGAGTGATTGCTTGACTGGTCTTGCATCAGTATATACATTGAGTGCATGCTCAGTGAGTTCCATGGGATTCCTGGCATGTCTACTAGGACCCATGCAAAAATTTCCCAGCACTCACGGAGGAACTCGACGATCACACTTTCCTATCCAAGACTAAGGTTGGTGGCCACATAGGACGTTTTCTTCGGGTCTGTAGGATGAATGTGGACCTCCTTTGTGTCCTTTGTAGAGTTAAAAGATTGGTTAGGTATGGACCTTGTTGCTTATGGCAGAGCATTGTTGTGAGCCGAGATCTCGAGCTGGGCAAACTCTGTTTCCATTCCAAAGGATTTGGAGAACTTGTTGAACTCACGATCACAGTTATGTGAGCGAGCGAAACTTCCCCTCAAAATTATGACTCTGTTGGGTGCTGGCATCTTCATCAGGAGGTACGTGCAGCATGGTAACTGATGTCTACGCACTTCTATTCTTGTAGACAGTTGTTGGGCCTCCAAGTGCAGAGGTTTGTAGAATAGCAGCAAGTTTCCTAAGTGGATCACACAAGGTTTATCGAACTCAGGGAGGAAGTGGTCAAAGGTCTCCCTCTCAAGCAACCCTGCAATCAAGATACAAGAAGTCTCTTGTGTCCCCAACACACCTAATACACTTGTCAGGTGTATAGGTGCACTAGTTCGGCAAAGAGATAGTGAAATACAAGTGGTATGGATAAAAGACAACGGTGCCAGAAAATAGCTTTGATGCCGCGTGGAAATGACTAAAGGCAATCTGAAATAAAGATGGAAGCAAGCAAACATATAACAGATCTAGTTGCAAACGGTGTTTCAATGCTTAGAAACAAGGCCTAGGGATCATACTTTCACTAGTGAACACTCTCATATAAATATATTCTATTTATGATACTACTCTTAACTACTCTCCGGTTGGACACTCTAATCCATGGTAGGGCAATAACAACACACCTCAAAGTTCGCTTTCCCCATCTAGATAACCCCACACTGTCACCTTGAGTGCTAGATGGTTCCAACAAACACCACAATTTCATAGAGACATCCAACTCCAAATATAATCATAACAAGTATTTGTAATCTCTAGCCTAAGTGCCACCACGGTGTGCACGCTATCACTTTCACACACGTGGGGAGAGACAAAGATCTATTAAAGCACTTGAGTAGCAAGGTAGATCTACTTGATTACAAAGCTCATGATCACAATATGATCATGCAAGAGAGAGAGATGAACACATAGCTACCAGTAGAACCCTTAGCCTCGAGAGAGAACTACCTCCTCCTCATCATGGGAATCAGCAACGGCGATGGAGATGATGGTGGAGATCGATGGAGATGGCTCCGAGGGAAATTCCCCGTCCCGGCAGGGTGCCGGAACAGAGACTTTCTGTCCCCCGAATCTCCCCTCCGGTGGTGGCGGCACTGTGGAACTTTTCGTGGCTGGAGGCTGTTCTTAGGGTTTCTGCATCGGAGGCTTCTTATAGGCGACGGGGCAAGGTCGGTGGCCGTCCAGGGGGCTCACACCATGCCCTGGCGCGGCCTAGGGCTGCCGGCGCCAAGGGAGTGTGGCCGCCCTATGGCCCCCCTTCGTCTCTCCTTCGGACTCCATGTGTCTTCCGGTAAAATATTGACTTTGGATTTTGTCCTGTCCAATTCCAAGAATACTCATTTTCTGACTTTCTAGAACCAAAAACAGCAGAAAACAGGCAACTGGCACTGTGGCATCTTGTTAATAGGTTAGTCCCAGAAAATGTGTAAAAGTACTCCAAAGTGTGGAAAAAACATAAGAAAGTAGATATAAAACAAGCATGGAACATCAAAAATTATAGATACGTTTGCAACATATCAGTACCACCATGAACCGTGCAAATGTTGGTTGCCCCAGGATTGCGTGGTACTATGATGGCAAGTCCATAACCTCGAACTCGATTTTTTCGCGCATGAAGTTTTCTCGGGTCCGAAAGACAACATGAAGATTGATCATTCCTAAGGGAACTTCGGCTTTGCCCAGGATGATGTCGTGGAAGGAGGTGTCCGTTGGAGCTAGATTGGCCAGCGAACAATTCATTGCACGTCATGTCTTGGCATTGATGAGGTTGATGCTGCTTCCTGCGTCTGTCGAAATGTTTTGGAAGTCTGGACCTATACGGTCACAACAATACGACTGGAGCTCATTTTCCGGCCATATAGTTGGTCGTTAAACTCTCAGACACTTTCGATTTTTGATGTCTCTATCTATACGGTCGCGACTATACGATCGGAGCTCGTTTTCCGGTCATATAGTTGGTCATTAAACTCTCAGGCACTTTCGATTTTTGATGTCTGTATCTATACGGTCACAACTATACGATCAGAGCTCATTTTTCGGCCGTATACTTGGTCATTAAACTACCAAACACTTTTTATTTGCCTTTTCGTTTTTTTTTCTAAAAAAATGTTATTGTCGGTTCTGAGTCGTGATTTAATCGACCTGGACTCAAGATATTTGGAAATACCTGCCCGGAACCAACTATACGGCCGGAGATATACGGGTCGCGCCCATATAGTTGGTTGTTACACGGCAGGACTCTTCCAAATCTGTGATTTCTTTCCCTATTTTGTTAAGATTCTTGTCTTGGGCGACAATTTGGTGTTTCTCGCCAGTTCTACTGACCTCTGACCCCCCTTATATACTGCCATTGTCTCTCTCTAATCATAATCTCCAGGAATCAATCCAGCCATGCTCTATCTCATTCTAGGCCATGGGAAACCCCTGGGCCTCATTGCTCCTTCCAGGGACTGCTCTCGTAGCCCATCCATGGAGGACGACAATGAGGTGGTGGAGAGGTTTATCCCGGTGTACAAGGAGTATGTCGAGCCAAGCTACTACAACAACGATTTCGATGATGATGTGGTTGATGTCTACATCCATCGTGATGTCTATGATCCCTCGGAGATCAACTGGGCGGCAATGAAGAGAGCTCAAGAAGAGAGAGAAGGTCACAAGCCGCACGGAAAAGGGTGCGTGGAGACAGTCAAGTTCGTCACCACGGACCCTAGGCCACACAAGTGTAAGGAATTACCTTATATTGGTGCAGGTGATAGCATGGGAGCAAAGACACCACTCTTGAAGCCAACTATTGGTGCACGTATGAAGGTGAAGCCTCAAGAAGAGTGGAGGTACGGCTTCCACTTCCCCGGTCCATCAATTATGGATGAGGAAGAAGAAGCTGTCCCTAGGACCAAGGATCGCGTGCGAGCACTGGAGATATATTAGAAGCAGGAACTATTTCATCGCATCGATGTCCACCACCGTCTCAAGGAGATATAGAAGAAGGATGATCTTCTCCTGTTGGTGACTAAGCTCGCAGATAGAGTGGACACTCTACAATCTGATCTGTGCAGGTGCTACAACCGCATTACTGCTCTAGAGGAGACCAACAAGAAGCTACGCACCACGGTGTTACATGCGATGGTGCCACAATGATCTACAACAATCACGGTATCAAATAATCGCAATGGATTATTTGATCCCACCTGGCTTGATTCCAAGCTTGGGGAGATCTTTAAGACCTTTTAATCTATCTTATAAGTTTTACATTACTATTTTAGATTTGCATTAGTTCAAACTAGAAACAAAGTTTGCACCATTAGAATTCCCTTCAAGAACAGTCGATCCCTTTTATGAAATTCTGAGTTTATTATTATATATGGAGAAATATTGAGTTTGTGCTTGTTTTATTGGATATATGAATGGCTTGAGTATAATTTTACTTGCACTTGATGATACCAATAGGAGTCTTCCACACCATAGGTATTAATGGAACATATAAAGATAATTTGGTCAATATGTTGTAAGTCTACGGTTTGATTTACAAAGAAAAACTATCTATGCAGTTAAGTTGAAAAAGAAACCTTGAACAAAGGAAAATGAAAGTGCTATCAAAATAGAGTGAGAACAAGTCGAGGTAGAATCTTTAAGTCATGATAATGCTTCATATATAATTGGAATTTTATAATTGAGATGTTAAACTTTGAATTCCTACATGAAGTGGAATGTATGGCTAGCTCCTTTACACAGCACTTAAACAAAAGTGTGAGCATATATACAAAAGAGAAGAAAATGAAGAAGAAAAAGAGCGAGTGTGCAAAGAGAAAATAGTCATATACAACTATATTGTAGTAGGACAAAGAGACACTTTTGAGATTTTGAATCGCAAGTGAATATGTTGATCCTAAAACACTTGAGACTACCTCGCTAACTCATTCGGTTGAACCGGATACTTTTACATTATGTTGAGATTCATCTTTTATGAACTATTGATCACTAAGGTGTGAAAGCCTGCTAATTCTATTCAGATGGTTCGGGTAAGGTACTATTCATGAACTTATTCCTATATATCATATATGATAAGCACATCATGCAACTTCCTCATTTATTTTATCGACTCAGCTTCATGAATATGAGGATCACATCCATTAAGCTAAACTTGCTCGGGACAAGCAAGAGTCTAAGCTTGGAGAAGTTGATGAGTGCATGTTTGCATCATGTTTTACAGTATTATTTTGCATTGTAGATGTAGGATCTTGGTATTTTACGGAGCTCGCGTGCACATTTTATGTCTGTTTTCACCAGGATCAGGACAGCTGATGGATACAATTCTTGAAGTAGTTGTACTGAGAGAAAAGGAGTCAAAAACAACGTAAATCACTTATTTGGGAAATATTAATAATACCATAAGAAAACCCGAAGCGAACAAGATGTATAGACGGTTCAATGACCAACTATACGACCAGAATAAATTTTCCGGCCATATAGTTCTGGCCGTATAGTTGGTGCCGCCTACGTCTCCTCAAATAGTTTCACCCCGTACAACTAGATCGGGGAGACGACATTCAGAACACCCATAAATCGCTGAAACCTCACCTCCAGAGGGTATCTAGAGGGGGGACTCATTCACCGGGGACCCATCTTTGCCCTGCGCAGATCTGGGAGGCTAAGGCATCGATCTTCAGCATCCACCGATGCATCACCACCATCTCCATCCATCCCATCTACATCTTGTCTAGACCTTTTTGTAATTTCCGTACTCATTGTGGATTTATACAAGTACTATTCATCTATGATAGATTCCATTGTTATTGCCATGATGTTGATTGCCTCAATGTCTGAGTAGATCATTAGTTCTTGGGGAGATGGAGAAACCCTAGTATGAGATTGAAATAAGATAAAGTTTATTATGATATTTATCACTGTCACCATGTGTTAGATTGTCTTCATCTTGATGTTGAGAGAAGTCGACCTCTCAATATTTGCCTCTCATGGGGACTTGATGGAGGGAACTACTTGTTGGTAGAAAGAAGTGTGCTAGCACTTACAGTGACTATAAAGCTGTTGGCACCCCTTACGTATCAACTTGGGAAACCGAGGAAACTCACGGAACACTATCCATGCCATGGGATACGTCCTACGGGATTACGTCCCTTAATAGCACAGTAATTCGATTGATGTCGATTTCTAACTGTTGTGGTTATGAGGATGATGTGAGCAGCGGTTGCTGCCTATTTGTCCAAATACGGAGTTCCTCCCACACATACATAGTTGAGAATGTTCATGATAATAATCTTTATCTTAGCTCCTTATAATGCTAGTGGTGTATCCGCTACTACCTGAGAACGCTTTCCCCTATTTCAGCTCCAATCTCTCTTACATACGCGATACTTACTTTCTGTATTCAGTTGTTTTACTTTACTGTTGCTCTTATACCTAAAACCCAAAAACACCTTTTTACACAATACTCGCATTTTATCTTATCACTTAGAACTTTATTTAGCATTTCTATTGTAATATTTATTTCAAGAGTTATTAGACTTCAGACTCCTGCTCCCTATGGGATCAATATCTTTATTTCAAAACTAGCTACAAACGATCTGTGCACTTGTAGTCATCACCTCCCTATATAAAGGCTAGGAGGGGGCGGTGAGGAGCACTAATTCATACACCCCCGCATACACCTCGCCACGTTGCATTTGCGCATCCTTGTAACTTTCAACTCCCTCGTAATCAAGAGCAGACAAGTAGGAGTAGGGTCCTCTACGAGGCCTGAACCTGGGTAAAACCTCGTGTCACATGTGTGCTTGTTTGCTAGCCGATCGATGCCTCCAGCGCTCCCCACTTCCTCGAACCTAAGTCCATCAACGATGAGCATTGATGAGTTAACCCCTCATCAATAGGTCTCCCGGTCTATGCACATGGCGGCTGTCATTCTACCGGGTGGGTCTCGGGGCGTGACAATAGTTAACTTGTCCCAGCAAGAACTAGAAGATCACAAGAGCAAAATTCGAGTTTGGTTGTCAGAGCTAACTCGGATAAACAGTGAAATGAACAGTAAGTTTCTCTTGCTCGGTATTTTCTGCCGACACATGTTATATGTCAACATAGTACTAGCCTTACCTTTTATGCCTGCCTATTTTTTCAGGTCACTTCCCTGAGTCAACCCATGCAACCTCATTAGCGGTTGTCAAAGCCCGGAAGAATATAACCAACATTGGCCCACTAACCGATGAATGGGATATATATGACCATTTGGTTGCTTTGTCGGCCCGGGTCAAGCCTCTCAAGTGTTCGGAGTTGACATGCTCAACGCTGCCATTCGCACCTTCAAAGCTTTATGGCCGAAGGTTTGACCTCCTAAATATCTCACTGAGTTGGATGAATGCCTGATGGACAGCGAGGACCGACTCACAGAGTGGCGAGAGTCGGCTACACGAGTAGGTGCTAATGAGGCTATGAGTTTCATGCTCGCCTGGTATGAGGGCATTAATCTCGACTATCTATAAACTATCCGTCGGGACTCAAAACGGACAACAGATCTAGCCCCTATTAAGCAACTCCAGGATAGAGCCTACTCCTTCATTCCCTATGCCCCTGTCAGTCCCTTCTTCGAGGGCCCGAAGGATCCCGATGATGAAGAAGAAGGAGGCGACGAGGGAGATGTAGAGGAAGTTGACGAGGACATTGAAGCCGAGAGTGTTGCTCCTTCAGACGGGACTGTCGATCCATAAACCACCACATATGCTCCTCCTATTGATCCTTTTGATCCCGGCACAACTTCTTAGCTTTAAAAAACTGAATTTGTTAAATCCCCAATATGCCGGGTGCAGATGTAATATACACAATTAAGTTATTTTGTTGCTAACAGAGTTATGCTAGATTACTTTGGGCTAAGTCCCCGAGTTTGTTTTTTTGTTTACTCAACTCCATAACCTTGGATCTTGTCTACCATTTTCGGTGTTCAACGTATGAGTCACAAGGTCACAAAATTAAATTAACAATTCTCAAAACTTTGAGAGCTAGCTCAGAGCCATTCGACATAAGAAAATAAACCGAGATAAGGGGTTAGTCAAAAGAGAACAAGTATCAGCTCGCTTATTTTTCTTTTCTTAGCCCTTTTTCATGTGTACAACAATCTCTAGGTTTTTATCTTGCTTGACATGAAGCCAAGTCGCGGACAATAGCAAAGCGAAGAGTAGGCCTTTGGTGCCGACACATTACTAATCCGACATAAGAGAGAAGAAAACTAAGCTAGCCAACATAAAAAGTAAAATTACTGAAAAGTAATTACAACGAAGGCAGTCCCCGAGTTTTTGCTCGGGGTGCTGAAATTTCATTCATTGCTCATAACCAGCATACATATCCGATATATGAGGGGGTTTGAGATCCTTGTCCCCCGTCCTACTTCCATCGTCTCTGTGCAGACCCCTATCTCGCTGCGCTGCTTTCACCTTCACCGTGGAGATCCCTGTCCCGCTGCCTCCTTCCACCATCATCGTGCAGATCCCAGTCGCCCCGTCACATTCGCTGATACGTCCCCCTACCTAAGGACAATGTTTGACTAGGTACTTGGATCGGTATATACTAGATCTTTAGGGAACAACATGGAGATCGCTAAAATAATGTTCTTTAGGACAACTTGTATATTGGGTCAATGGATTTAGCTGTTCTCGCAAATTACGAGCTTAAGCGTCAAGCAAGTATTGTAAGGAACAATAAAATCCTCACTGATAGGGGATTTGCAAATTTTTTCCTCATCCGACCGGCTATGCCTTTAAATATGAAGAATGCAGTGGTAATTTGATGTATGTAAGTTAGCCAATTTGCTAAAACTGAAGTTGTGCTATGTGCAATAAGCTGATTTTGCTGCATTTTATTTATTTCAGGCTCAGGTCATATCAGAAGAGGCATCCAATGTGTTGAAGCCTTGAAATGATGTATCTCTCTTAGTTTATGTTGTGCTAATTGCTAAGATATGCTTACCAATTTACTGTGCTGCATTGCATTTGCAGTATCTCTCTTAGTCAGGTCCGTCCAGACTTACACAATTTGGGAACGCATGGGAATCATCCCAATTGCTCAACACTTGTGATGATGTATGTAGTTGGGTTTTACAAACTAGTTATATGTTTTGTTTGTTGAACTATGCTTGCTGACAAACTTAGCTGCAACACAATTTGCAGTATCCAAGTCTTTCTGATTTCTCATGAAGCAAGAGGCGTCTTCCTGGCCATGTTGGTTGTTGTATGCATCTCCAAGACAAAGAGAAATCTCAGGAAAAGACTATAAGGCATCTCCAGGACACACTGAAATGTCAAGAGGGAGAGATTAGGCAACTCAAACAAAGAGTGGCCACATCCACTTTGCATATTAGCCAGTTGACTATAGGATGGAATACAGCAATTTCAGTGGCCTTTGATGCTGCTAGTGAACTCCAAAAGTTTGTGTGTGGACACTTCATCCCAGAGGCAGCTGATGTTGATAGCAGGGAGATCAACATGATGTTGTTATAGCTAGAAGCACAAGCTGAAGAACTTCTACAATCGGCTATACAAGTAGATAGAGCCTTACTAGAATGCAAGATCATCACGCAAGCTCGTACAGTCCTGATCCTACAAAAGATGACTCAAACCTTGATCTATACAATTATGAAGACAAGGATAGCCCTTACAAGCGTGATCGTGCTACTTTCTTATGGGAAGAATTTGGGATCTCTTCAGAGGATGATGTTTGTTAAGTCATGTATTATTCTGTTTAGGTTTATGTAGTACTATAGAACTGATTGCTACCTATATGATATGCGTACATGTTGTGAACTTGTGATGATATTTGAAGCATCATGTGTGATGCTTATTATGATTATCTGTGATTTCTATTAATTAATAAGCTAATATAAACCTAAATATATAAACCGCTAGCTAATTTCTACACCTAGAAGCATCATTGGGGGCACTAAATACTATGTCGTGCACCGGTATGTAGGGCGACACTGAATTGTGCTGTCGTCTCACAGCTGCCACAACATGTACACAGTGCCTCCCTACATGGGTGTAACACCCTCGAATCGGCCATATGCAAGTTTTAGCGCTTCCCACCAAACCTGCATAGAAACGATTCGAGGACGCCCACCAGGCACTTTCCTGCGGGTGGAAAACGAAGTAATACCATTACACATTAGTCCACGATGGAACCCACAGAACATATATATATATATATATACAACAATGACTCCATGAGTCAAGAATATAGATATACTATACAAAGATTCAAATCACCTTGAAAACGATAGAGCGCCCGTCTACGGACAAGATGCAAATGGGGCTAAGAGCCCTGAAGAATAACCAATGGCATCCATAACCCTGCCCAGGCCAAGCCGGAAGGGTAACCCTGCTAACGACGTCGATCTCAAACCCGCTAAAACAAAAGGGGTGCTGACAAAGGGCGAAGGAAAAAGAGGAGCGTCAGTACTGAGGCCAGTACACAGCGAGGCTAGAATTCGGCGGTCCTCGCGTACACAGGTATGGTGGACTAAAGCGGCAGCGCAGCGGTACTAAACAACCTATAGAGACTCATTGGCAGCTATTAGAGAGGGGTAACAAAGACCTATCCGAATCCAACCTGATACTACCACCAAACATACCCATCCTGGTATTCCCCCTCGAGACCAAACGAGGAAGTCAAACCAAGGAACTCACACGGTTGGCAGTTTTATTCATTCCATTATAGTTGCAGCACTTACTAGTCAGATATAGATAGCATGAGTCGTTCTGAAGCATAAGTAGTGGGCCATTTTAATTACCATTCCGTTGTAGTTGGAACATTTACTAGTCAGATATAATTGTCCTGAAGAATCCCAAAACCCAACAGTTGTTGGCACTTTTATCACATTCCATTGGAGTTGCAATACATACTAGGCAGGTATAGCATGTCACAAACAACCCCAGATCCACCAGTTGTTGGCACTTTCATTATCCATTCCGTGATAGTTGAATCTGATTACTAGTCATATATTAAGTCAAATTTATAACACTACTTTAGTTATGCTTGTCTATGATCGAGATACTGTGCTCCAAGTCGTCCATAACCGCGGACACGGCTTTCAGAAAGATTTACCCTGCAGGGGTGCACAAATAGCAACACACACATGATCAACCTCGGAAAAACCAAATCAAAACCCAACGAGGCTTTCACGACAAAGCAATCACAGGATTCATAAAATATTTCAGGGGGCCACCCCATTAAGCTACCCGCAATGAAGTTGGCCGGCTCCGAGACGGACCCAAGGTTTGTGTGGACGGCTGTAAACGACTGGGAACCCGAAACTGTGTCTGGGCTTGACGATACAGCGAAAACGTGTCATGATCCGAAACAGTACAGGTGCTCCACGCACAATCGTAAATGAAAAATTAAAGCATGGCATAGGTACAAGATAGTAATAAAGCCCCAAACTAGTTTGTGGCCCCAAGAAATAAGAAATGAATCAAGCTCTTGCGAAGGGGGATTCCTAGACTCTCCCGTATGTGGATAGTGCGAATAGTCAAGGAACAGGTATTAAGTACTCGGGTCCTACGGGACACAAGTGGACATGAAAAACCAAATAGCATATATTGTCCACCGGTGCCTCTTTCCTTAGTTATCCCAGCAATTTAATAGTTGTATTTAAAGTCCTGATCATCTCCACCATTAAGCATCTCCACCATAAACATCTGCCAGCATTCCAACAACTGTGGTACTTGACAACATGAGATCACACCTGAGCAAGCAACTACGACTCGCAAGGCCAGCTATCTACCAAACACAGGCAATAGGAGGTGTCCAAGGCAATATATAGGCTGCACGGAATATAACTGGTGTTCGGAAACTAAAGCATCGCGACACGGATAGCAATAGATCAATAGGAGGAAATAAAGACTATAAATGCAAAATAGGTAGAAAGGGGGAGAATGCTCGCCTGGGAAACATAGCCGAAGATTCATATCCGGAGAACTTGTCGATACTCGCATCCACTCATCGGCTTAATCCGCGAAGAAGCAAACACTAGAAGAAACACCGGATGCAATATTTAATACTACGGCAGAAGATTCGGCATGCTTATGATATGATGCATGGCATGGCATAGATGCGGTGCAATTAGGCAATATTAAGAGGAACCGGAGTCCTGACAAATAATTATATGGTTCAAGTTGTTTAGCTACCCCGCAAATTAAATGTTGTCTTAACAAGGCAAAACATGGTATCGGTTCGCTACACAAATTTAAATGGAGTCTGAAATAAGACCAGAATAGCCCGCATATAGACTCCATATTTAATTTAGGTGAATCGACTATTTAACCCAACCCACCAGATGAAATGTATGCAAGCATGATGATTTAATGATGCGACAGGTATATGTCATATTATAAAAATAGAGGCTTAGGGTCACACATCTAGGTCCGGAAGATCTTGGGTTCTGGGGGTTTGGGTCTGGGTCTCAGGGTTCGACGGGGACGGCGAGGTTCGGATACGCGATGGAGAACTGGTCGTGTCGCGACGGAGAACTTGGGTGCCAAGCGGTCGATCTTATCGTCGATGGCAAACTTGAGTGGATCGGGTACCGGGGTCTTCGAATCCGCGTAGATGGTCATGGCGTCCGGGATGAGGAACTTGGTGTATCTGGCGGTGATCTTGGCGGTCTTCGGGTTTGGGCCTTGGCGTCCGAGAGGAAGTACTTAGTGGTTCCGAGAAGGAGGTCTTGTCGCATCCGATGGATCGGTCCTCGGGGTCGAAGAACTTGGCGCGCCAGGGCCCGGTCTTCGGATCTATGTTGGGTCGTTGGTGGTCTTGTGTGGTGCTTTGAGGTTCCGGGAAGGAGATCATGGTGTTCCGTGATAAAGGACTTGACCGTCTCGACTTCACTCGTCGGGGTCGATCTTGTCAATGTAGATCTTGTCGGGTCCGCGTATCGGGTCGGTCTTGGCGTTCAGGATGAAGAACTTGGCGTTATGGTGGCGATCTTGGTGGTCTTCGGATCCG
Organism: Avena eriantha; assembly: GCA_910589775.1. Lineage (NCBI taxonomy): Eukaryota > Viridiplantae > Streptophyta > Magnoliopsida > Poales > Poaceae > Avena > Avena eriantha. The sequence goes on from OU342743.1 coordinate 555,591,658, forward strand.
GGTCTCGCATCCGGGAAGGAGTACTTGTCGCATCTGTGGTCTTCGGGTTCGGCGGGTGCGGTCTTGGCTTCGGATCGGGGCTTCGGGATCCATGAAAGAATGTTCATGACGGAGATCTTGTCATATGTTGGTCTTGGAAGTAGTTTGTTCGTGCATCACCGATGCCCTTGTCCACCTTTGTGCACCGAGAGGTAGCATGTGTCTTCTTCACATTTTGTTATCCTTCGGTAGCGAATCATAGTCGCAGAAGTCACCGCACCAGCACAAACAACAGTACCACATCGCCACTTGGTCCTGGTAAAGTACAAGCAACTACAACATCGAGCTCAACACGGCCAGGCGCACGTACAGACGGCGGCGAGCTTGAGGCTCAAACGGACGCAGAGCATAGAGACGGGATCCCACAATGGTGAGCTCTCGCGCGGGGACGTGCTGGAGGTGTCGGCTCAGGGAGCGAGCCGATAGTGGCTGAACGAGCCTGGGAGGAGGGCGACACCGGCGCGGGGAGGCAGGGAGGTTGAGGAGGCGCTGGTCAACGCGGGCCGAACTCGGAGAGGAGGAGCGCGATGGCGGGGCTCGTGGCAGCGGTTGGAGCTCTATGGCCGGGGGCGAGAGGGCACGAGGCGCTGGCAGTCGGAGAGGGAGGCGAGAAGCGACGGGGCCGGGCTTGCAGGGCGGTGCCGGCGAGGAGGCCGACGGCGGCGTCCTGGGGTCGCGGCGCTCGCGGGGTCCGAGCGAGGCTGGGTCGGGCTCGGAGGCGGGGCCGGCGGTTGGTGGTGCTGCGGGTACCCCGACGGAGGAGAGAAGGGGCGGCCCCGGCGGCGGCCGGCTAGAGAGAGGAGGTGGCGATGAGGCCTGGCGGGGACAGGGACGCGAAGGCGCCAGCGCGGAGAGGAGGGACCTGAGGAGGCGGCGGCGGCGCGAGAGAAGCCTGGCGGAGGGGTGGAGAGGCGCGGCGAGGGAGATCGAGCGGGGTGGTTCGCGACAGAGAGGCGCGGATCGAGAGAGAGGGGATTGTGATAGTGTGGGGCCAGGTTAGGTGGAGGCGAGCGGGGCGTGCTGTGCGTGCACGGCGCGTACACGCGCAGGGGGTGGGGCCGGGTACGGGTTGGGGTGTGTGTGTGTGATGCGTTCGTGGGCGGCAGGCTCGGTCGGGCACGGGCGTGCGTTTGTGTGCATGTGTCTGTGTGTGTGGGTGGGTGTGGCTTGCTGCAGCGCTGCGCGCGGGTGCAGTTTTGGTAGGTGGCAGCGGCAGAGGGTGGGGTGGTGTGGAGGCTGGGTCTTAGGGTTAGGTTAGAGTTAGGGTTTAGGTCTAGGGAAGTTAGGGTTTGCTTTTGGGGTAGTAGGTGGCTGCGGCTGGGCTTTTGGGCCTGGCCGGCGGCTGCCTCCCCCACTGAAAATATGTTATTTTTATTTAAGTTTTAAAATATTTCATAAATAGTTTTTAGACAAATAAAATATCCAAGAAGACCTGGTTTTATGATTTGAAAATAAAGGAGGGCTAATTAGAAAAGAAAATAGGGTTTTTGCAAAGTACTTTTATGAACAAACATGCATGATGATGCCATGATGATGCACAAAGTAGAAACAACGAGCGATTTTCTGGTAGCGATTTTAGCGGGGCACCACAATTCGACACCACTAACAATGGATCTCGCCCTCGAGATCCGCCTCGTGGTACCGGGAAGAAGGTCGGCGATCTGAATCTTCTCGCTTCGTGTAGATCCTCGCGACACCACTAACAAAGATTCTTGGTCCCTCTTGAAATCGGTTACACCACCAACAAGGGGTCGTTGCTCACGTCCGTCGAGAGAACACTCCGGATAACAAAGGACAAAGATAAATGTATCAAAAGATAAGGTCACCTTTAACTTCCGTAGAAGGAGTAAATCGCATTGATGCTCCATTCAATGTAAAAATGCGAATGATACGAGTAGTGGTATGGTAGCTACTACATCCCGCACTCAAAGCATTACTCTGTATATGAACAAAAGAATCGTGCAACCAACTCTCGGAATTCAGACTGCAGATCTTTACAAGCGAGGTCCGGAAACAAAGGAGTGATGCAGGCTCTGCATCGGATCTGGCGTAGATGATGTCGTCGCGTCGGAAAACACTTGAAGTCACAAGAAGGAACAGAGAGAAGTCCAACCGAGGAAGGATTCCTCAGATAGCACGAAGACCGGATGTAGAAACACCGTTACCAAAGAAGGAAGCGAAACCCTGAAGGTACGACGGAAACCCAACCACGAGAATTCCCAGACTCAAAGAAAAGATGAGAGTAGAATCAAAACATGCAGAGGTAAGAGGAGAATAGCAGAGGGGTAAGGAGTAAAAACAGACCTAATCGGATTTATCCAACCGATTTTTGCAAAATAGTTTTAACACTCTACTTCGGCCGTTAGCTAGGTTATCCTACAGGCTGGACTTGTGGGGTATCGCAACTGCTGAGCTCTGATACCACTCTGTAACACCCTCGAATCGGCCCTATGCAAGTTTCAGCGCTTCCCGCCAAACCTGCATAGAAACGATTCAAGGACGCCCACCAGGCACTTTCGTGCAGGCGGAAAACGAAGTAATACCATTACACATTAGTCCACGATGGAACCCACAGAACATATATATACAACAATGACTCCATGAGTCAAGAATATAGATATACTATACAAAGATTCAAATCACCTTGAAAACGATAGAGCGCCCGTCTACGGACAAGATGCAAATGGGGCTAAGAGCCCTGAAGAATAACCAATGGCGTCCATAACCCTGCCCAGGCCAAGCCGGAAGGGTAACCCTGCTAACGACATCGGTCTCAAACCTGCTAAAACAAAAGGGGTGCCGACAAAGGGCGAAGGAAAAAGAGGAGCGTCAGTACTGAGGCCAGTACACGGCGAGGCTAGAATTCGGCGGTCCTCGCCTACACAGGTATGGTGGACTGAAGCGGCAGCGCAGCGGTACTAAACAACCTATAGAGACTCAGTAAAACTGGCAGCTATTAGAGAGGGGTAAGAAAGACCTATCCATATCCAACCTGATACTACCACCAAACATACCCATCCTGGTATTCCCCCTCGAGACCAAACGAGGAAGTCAAACCAAGGAACTCACACGGTTGGCAGTTTTATTCATCCATTATAGTTGCAGCACTTACTAGTCAGATATAGATAGCATGAGTCGTTCTGAAGCATAAGTAGTGGGCCGTTTTAATTACCATTCCGTTGTAGTTGGAACATTTACTAGTCAGATATAATTTTCCTGAAGAATCCCAAAACCCAACAGTTGTTGGCACTTTTATCACATTCCATTGGAGTTCCAATACTTACTAGGCAGGTATAGCATGTCACAAACAACCCCAGATCCACCAGTTGTTGGCACTTTCATTATCCATTCTGTGATAGTTGAATCTGATTACTAGTCATATATTAAGTCAAATTTATAACACTACTTTAGTTATGCTTGTCTATGATCGAGATACTGTGCTCCAAGTCGTCCATAACCGCGGACACGGCTTTCAAAAAGATTTACCCTGCAGGGGTGCACAAATAGCAACACACACATGATCAACCTCGGAAAAACCAAATCAAAACCCAACGAGGCTTTCACGACAAAGCAATCACAGGATTCATAAAATATTTCAGGGGGGCACCCCATTAAGCTACCCGCAACGAAGTTGGCCGGCTCCGAGATGGACCCAAGGTTTGTGTGGACGGCTGTAAACGATTGGGAACCCGAAAGTGTGACTGGGCTTATCGATACAGCAAAAACGTGTCACGATCCTAAACAGTACAGGTGCTCCACGCACAATCGTAAATGAAACAGTAAAGCATGGCATAGGTACAGGATAGTAATAAAGCCCCAAACTAGTTTGTGGCCCCAAGAAATAAGAAATGAATCAAGCTCTGGCTAAGGGGGATTCATAGACTCTCCCGTATGTGGATAGTGCGAATAGTCAAGGAACAGGTATCAAGTACTCGGGGCCTACGGGACACAAGTGGACATGAAAAACCAAATAGCATATATTGTCCACCGGTGCCTCTTTCCTTAGTTATCCCAGCAATTTAATAGTTGTATTTAAAGTCCTGATCATCTCCACCATTAAGCATCTCCACCATAAACATCTGCCAGCATTCCAACAACTGTGGTACTTGACAACATGAGATCGCACCTGAGCAAGCAACCACGACTCGCAAGGCCAGCTATCTACCAAACACAGGTAATAGGAGGTGTCCAAGGCAATATATAGGTTGCACGGAATATAACTGGTGTTCGGAAACTAAAGCATCGCGACACGGATAGCAATAGATCAACAGGAGGAAATAAAGACTATAAATGCAAAATAGGTAGAAAGGGGGAGAATGCTCGCCTGGGAAACATAGCCGAAGATTCATATCCGGAGAACTTGTAGATACTCGCATCCACTCATCGGCTTAATCCGCGAAGAAGCAAACACTAGAAGAAACATCGGATGCAATATTTAATACTACAGCAGAAGATTCGGCATGCTTATGATATGATGCATGCCATAGCACAGATGCGGTGCAATTAGGCAATATTAAGCGGAACCGGAGTCCTGACAAATAATTATATGGTTCAAGTTGTTTAGCTACCCCGCAAATTAAATGTTGTCTTAACAAGGCAAAACATGGTATCGGTTCGCTACACAAATTTAAATGGAGTCTGGAATAAGACCAGAATAGCCCGCATATAGACTCCATATTTAATTTAGGTGAATCGACTATTTAACCCAACCCACCAGATGACATGTATGCAAGCATGATGATTTAATGATGCGACAGGTATATGTCATATTATAAAAATAGAGGCTTAGGGTCACACATCTAGGTCCGGAAGATCTTGGGTTCTGGGGGTTTGGGTCTGGGTCTCAGGGTTCGACGGGGATGGCGAGGTTCGGATACGCGATGGAGAACTGGTCGTGTCGCGACGGAGAACTTTGGTGCCAAGCGGTCGATCTTGTCGTCGATGGCAAACTTGAGTGGATCGGGTACCGGGGTCTTCGAATCCGCGTAGACGGTCATGGCGTCCGGGATGAGGAACTTGGTGTATCTGGCGGTGATCTTGGCGGTCTTCGGGTTCGGGCCTTGGCGTCCGAGAGGAAGTACTTAGTGGTTTCGAGAAGGAGGTCTTGTCGCATCCGATGGATCGGTCCTCGGGGTCGAAGAACTTGGCGCGCCAGGGCCCGGTCTTCGGATCTATGTTGGGTCGTCGGTGGTCTTGTGTGGTGCTTCGAGGTTCCGGGAAGGAGATCATGGTGTTCCGTGATAAAGGACTTGACCGTCCCGACTTCACTCGTCGGGGTCGATCTTGTCAATGTAGATCTTGTCGGGTCCGTGTAACGGGTCGGTCTTGGCGTTCGGGATGAAGAACTTGGCGTTATGGTGGCGATCTTGGTGGTCTTCGGATCCGGGTCTCGCATCCGGGAAGGAGTACTTGTTGCATCTGTGGTCTAGGGAAGTTAGGGTTTGCTTTTGGGGTAGTAGGTGGCTGCGGCTGGGCTTTTGGGCCTGGACGGCGGCTGCCTCCCCCACTAAAAAATATGTTAATTTTATTTAAGTTTTAAAATATTTTATAAATAGTTTTTAGACAAATAAAATATCCAGGAAGACCTGGTTTTATGATTTGAAAATAAAGGAGGGCTAATTAGAAAACAAAATAGGGTTTTTGCAAAGTACGTTTACGAACAAACATGCATGATGATGTCATGATGATGCACAAAGTAGAAACAATGAGCTATTTTCTTGTAGCGATTTTAGCGGGGTGCCACAATGGGTCGCTGATACATCCATGTTGCATCACTATTCTATATCATAATTTACTGTTATTCATTGATATATTTCATTTTAAGAGATGATACTTATGTTATTTCATCTGTTTTTGCATGGTTGATGAATTTTGGAGGATGGACTGCTGCAGTCAGGATTTTAATGGAAAAGGGGCTGTTTGGAGGCGAAATTCACGAAGATCAGAAAATCCGGGAAAATACATGGAAAATCCTATTTTTCCAGAAGACGAAGGTTGCCTGAAGGGGGAGTGGAGATGGGCCACAGGGGGCCCACACCACCCCCTGGTGCGGGCCACCCTTGGCCACGCCAGCAGGTGGTGTGGCCACCCTGGCCCACTCCTGGCTCTCCCCTTTGGCGTATATTTTGCCCACGAAACCCTAACACCTAGGGAGCGACCACAGAAAGATTACGCCGCCTCTACGAGGCGGAAAACTACAGAGAAAGAAAGATCTCACCGGCAGACAGAATTCTGCCGGGGAATTCCTTCCCGTAGAGGGGATATCGTTGCCATCAACACCACCATCAAGCTCGACTTCATCATGATCATCATCATCATTGATACGTCCATTTTGCATCACTATTCTATGTCTTAATTCACTATTATTCATTGATATATTTCGTATTGAGAGGTGATACTTATGTTATTTCATCTATTTTTGCATGGTTGATGACTTTTGGAGCATGGACCGCTGCAGTCAGGATTCTGATGGAAAAGGTGTTGTTTGGAGGCAAAATTCGCGAAGATCAGAAAATCCGGGAAAATATACAGAAAATCCTATTTTTCCAGAAGATTAAGGATGCCAGAAGATGGAGTGGAGATGGGCCACAGGGGGACCACACCATCCCATGGCGCGGGCAGGCCTAGGCCACGCCAGGGAGTGGTGTGGCCACCCTGGCCCACTCCAGCCTCTCCCCTCTAGCGTATATCTTCCTCCCGAAACCCTAAAACTTGAGGAGCGACCACAGAAAGATTCCGCCTCTGCGGGGCGGAAAACACCAAGAGAGAAAGATCTCTCCGGTAGACAGATTTCTGCCGGGGGAATTCCTTCCGAAGAGGGGAGATCGTCGCCATCAACACCACCGTCAAGCTGGACTTCATCGGGATCATCATCATCATCACCACCATCAGCACCCTCATCACCATCTCCATATTGCTGTAACAATTGCGTTGAATCTTGCCATAGTTCATAGGGGAAACTTTCCCGGTGTTGATTACTCTTTGTAGTTGATGCTATTGAGTGAACCATTGAATTATTGTTTATGTTCAGATTGTTATACATCATTATTCCATCTCTGATCATGATCCATATGATGTCTTGTGAGTAGTTCGTTTTGTTCTTGAGGACATGGGAGAAGTCTTGTTGTTAGTAGTGGAGTTGCGTTGAGAAAGATTCAATAGATTGTTATTTAAGTTATGGTGTACTTCTTCTAGTGGTGTCATGTGAACGTCGACTACATGACACTTCACCTATATGGGCCTAGGGGAATGCATTGTGTATTTGGCTACTAATCGTAGGGGTTTCCGGAGTGACAGAAACCTGAACCCCCGTTAGGAAACCATTGCACAAGGGACGTAAGGGTCTTAGAGTTTAAAGTTGTGGTTAGGTTTCTACCTTAATTACTTTCTTGTACTTACGGATGTTTGCAAGGGGGTTTAATCACAAGTATGTATTAAGTCTTGGATGGGACGGTACATTAGCACGGGTTCACCCACACAACACTTAGCAAGCTAGAGAAGATTAATCGAATATATGAAGCGAAAGCACTTGACAGTCTTCCCATGTGTCCTCGAGAACGTTTGGTCAACTATAGAAATACAACCGGCTTGTCCTTTGCTGCATAAAGGATTGGGCCACTTGCTGCATTTATTCCTACTGTCTTTTATTTACTCGTACTTTGTTTACTTGCTTTCTCGAAAACCCCTAAAAATCCGTTTGCTAAGTATTTGCAGAGAATTCGTGATCCATACCACTAGCCAGCACCTTATGCTCCTCGTTGGGTTCGACACTCTTACTTATCGAAAATACTGCGATACACCCCCTATACTTGTGGGTCATCAAGACTATTTTCTAGCGCTGTTGTCGGGGAGTGAAGCGCTATTGGAGAGTGGAACCGGTAAAGGAAACTTCTACTATGAGTATTGTTTACTTCTGCTAGTTGCTTTATTTTCGTTATGGATAATTTGCTGAGTTTCTTATTTGGTAATGCTACTACCACTGCTAAGGTAGTAGATAAGCCACCACCTGCTGAGAAAGATGTTTTCAAAATACCTACAAGAATTATTGATCGTGTTATGGATAACTACTATGTTGGGGATGGAACTGTCCATCCCGGTGATCGTTTGCTCTTTATACACGAATTATGTGGGTTGCTCAAGTGTGCAGGTATTACTACAGATCAAGTTAAGAAGAAGTTATTCTCATTATCACTGAAAGGAAGAGCTGAGGAATGGTATAAGATGCTGAAGAATGGTCAAGCTCTAGAATGGGAGGAAATAGTTCCTCTCTTTTATTCAAAGTTTTATCCTCCTAGTGAAATTCATAAAGATCGGAATCAAATATACAACTTTTGGCCTCTTGATGGAGAGAGTACTGCTCAAGCTTGGGGGAGACTGAAGTTACTAATGCTCAAATGTCCCATTCTTGAGCTCCCCAACAATATTATTATCAATAACTTTTATGCAAGGCTCCCTCTACATGACAATGATTTATTGGATGCTTCTTGTGCTGGATCATTCACTCGCATGGAAGAAGAAGTTAAATGGGACCTTCTGGACCGTATTCAAGACAATGCTGAAGCTTGGGAGAACGACAAAGGTAGAAAGTCAGGTATAAAATATGATTATGAATGCATTGAATCTTTTATGGGAACTGATGACTTTCAAAATATTAAAAATGCTTATGGTCTAGACTCTCAAGCTATTGCTTCTTATTTTAAGGCTTTTGCTTCTTATATTGAAGTGCCTAAAAAGAAGTGGAATAAGTATCATGAACCTTATAAAGATATTGCTAAGAGTGTTCCTGCAAGAAATACTGAAGTTTATACTGCTTGTCATGTTTTACCTAAACCTTATATTGAGAAAATGCCTTTCCCAGTTAAGGTAAAGGAGCATTCTATGATAGCTAGTATGGTTAATGAAAGTATGAGTAGGGCTGCTGAACCTGATAAACAAATGATTGATGAACCTATTGTAGCAAATGTGAAAGACTTTGTTGCTAAGTATGAAAAAGAGGGACACACTATCCTTTGTAAGGATACCTCTAATATTGTTTCGCATAGTAGTGCTATGAGAGCTAGTATTCCTGTGTTTTCTATTAGAATAAGTGGTCATTTCTATGATAGTCCTTGTGATAGCTATATTGTTAAGTTTATGCATGATACTGAAAGCTATTATGAGAGAGGGAAAAGTGTTCTTGTGCATCTCAATAATATCAAGTTTCCTCGTTTTATGCTGAAAGTTTTTATGTTGCACTTCTTTTGCCTTCTTATGCAAGTTGCCTTTGGTTCCAATAACTTGTTTGTTTACAAAATTCCCTTGCATAGGAAGTGGGTTAGACTTAAATGTGCGTGTGTTTTTGCTTCTTAATGCTCTCTTTGACTTCAAATCATATCCCTATGAGAGCTTCTTCAAAATTATCATGCCCATCTTAATGGCTATAAAGAAAGAGCTTTATGGGAGACAACCCAATTTGTTTTTGCTTTCAGTTTGTTTTTGTTTCTTAGAGTCTTGGAAGTTATTACTTCGGTAATAACCGCTCCTTATCCGTTTTGTTTGGTCTTTGTGTCAAGATCAACCTCTAATGAGAGAGAAGTAAGATTTGGGGAAGTTTTTGTGCCGAAACAGATTTTTCTGCTTCACCGTAAAAATTCATGAGAGATCTCTGTATATTGGATTGAGCTGTAATTGTTTGTGCTTCTGCCCCAGGTTGTTATTTAACTTTCGTTAGTTTTGTACTTTTTGATTTGAGCAACAGAATATTTTCGAAAAAATTGATCTTTACCTACTGGTCTGTTTTGACAGATTTTGCCAATCTTGCATTTGCTTCTTTATTCGATTTCCTTTTTGAATTCTTTTTGGGTTTTCGAAAGGAGTTGCTACAGTAACTTTTTTTTTGATGGTTTTCAGTCGAAGTTGGACTCAAAAGTTTTTATCACCTCACTTATACTAATGTTGCTAATAAGAACTGTGTGAAGTTTTGTGTGAAAGAAATTTCCAGGAAGTGGAGATAATGGTGTAACAAGGAAGAGAAAGGTTTTATGACTCGGGTAATAAGTATATGAAGATGAAGGTATCGATGATATTCAAGTGATGACTCCGGAAGGATCCACTCAATACCAAATTCAGAGACCTGCAGAGTCCATTTCCAACTAGGTAACAGTTCTGGTAAGAAAAGTTCAGCGAAAATACAATCCAACTATATTTTTGCAGTTTTCAGTCAATAAAGAAAGCTATGAAGCGAAAAAAGGGACGGAACCGGAGCCAGGGTGGCCCACACCACCCCATGGCGCGGGCCCACCCATGACCGTGCCACCAGGTCGTGAGGCCACCCAGGACTCCATCTCCGACCCGTTTTCTCCCAGTACCTTCCTTTTGATATGAAACTTTGTAATATATAACCCCCCGGATCTTCTGAGGTTCATATATCGTGTTTTCGTTGTGTTTTTGTTTTGATCTGTTTTTGCCAGGTGTAATCTCAGATTTGGAGCCACAATGTCTTCCCCTGGAACATCCAAGGGATATCCCTTAGAAGATATCATCAACCCATATATGAGAGAACTGAAGATTCATCCCAAGGAGTTGTTGCTCGAAGGTGGGGAGGTCCGGATTAAGGAGGTTCAAGGCCCTAAAGGTGAAGGAAATCTAGAGGACAGGATGCAAGCATTGGAGCAAGAAGTCTTTAGGTACAGGAAGATGGCGGAGCGCGAAGTGGACATCATCCACAAGATTTGTTCCAAACTCATCGCCGAGCACCAAAAGGAGACTTCTGAACTCAAAGATGAAGTCTTTTCACTCCGCCAAACAACCAACAAACTGCAAGCACAGTTCTATGACGCTCAAAATCAAAACTGTGAGTATGAGGCTAGATTTAAATGCATAAGTGCTGCTGCAAGTTTCAGGATGTTGGAAACCACGATGTCCTTTGTTGATGGGAAGCCTTTACCCTGGAAGACAGACGAAGATGAGAAGATACCAACACCACCTAAGGAGTAATTCGTCATCAGGTTTGGCATCCCCTTGGTTTGTTCCAAGCTTGGGGGAGTGCCGCGGTATCATATCACTATCTTCTAGCTTTTTACCTTATTAGTAGAGTCATATCATGAATAGAGGAGTTATTGTGTAGTATGGTTTGCATTATGGAAGTGTCCCCTCTCTCGTTAGATTTGTATCCCTTGGTGTGAGTTTCCATTATGGAGTACTAATGAGAAGTTCTATCATTCACTCTTTTGCATAGCTTATGATAGTTTTCAATTCGTGGATATATGATTGATCTTGTTGTTAGTATTGGTAGCACTTTGGGATCATTCAGTTAATTCAGTTGGTTTTGGCAAACTTGGCTCGGTCAGTAGCAACACCCTTTTTGAGAGTTGAAAATAAAAAGATAGAAGTACTCTAGAGGAAAATAATTTCATCATCTTTCTTTCTTGATTTGCTCATAAGTCTAGATTTCTCTGGTTAAGATCTTTTGTGCTTCCAAGGAAGATTGCATTTTTGTCTTTACCATTTGTATGTTTGTTTGTTTCCTTCAACTCTTATACTTACTACCCATCCTTTCTAGCCAAAAACCTGTACTGAGAGGAAATTCGTCTCGTGCATCCACTTCCTTTAAACCAAAACCTTTGCCATTTGTGTCCACCATACCTACCTAGTAGCATTATTGCTATTCCAAGTAAATTCTTGTTTTATCTACCTCTCAAATTAAACTTGTTATGTGAAATTTAGTGATTAAAGCTCTCACGAACTTGATGGCACACTTTACTTTCTTGCATTTAATAAACTTGAACCATTGGGTCCTTCTTTGTTGCGTATATGCTTGCGCTTTATGAGTTGAAGTTAGCCGAACCATGTATCATGGGGACCGCTTTCAACACTTCATTTGGTACTTTGTACCTAGTTGATATCATGTTCTTTTGCTTATGGATCCCGACGGTGTGAAATAAAAGTGGAACTTGTAAGATCATGGAGTTTATATGTGTGTTAGAGAAATGCCTGGGCCGCTAGCCTAAGCCATGCCTAATCATGGTGGAAACTTGTAGCATAACTATAGTGAGCATTCTATGAAGCATCCTCAATAAAAACCTATGCAAATAGCAAATAAAAAGATCGCTGAGATGCTCACTGTCTGCTTGCCTTGTCATTTTGATTATGGGATAGCTCCTGTGTCATGTGCAAGGGGTACCCCGTTGGCGGTTCTCGATGATACGCATGTATTTACAATGACAAGAGCTTGCTCATGACTGAAGTTGAGTAGCATGAGGATCGGTACTCATAAGTAAGGGGCATGAGATTTCAACTTATAACTTGTCAAGCATATCCTCTTAGTTGTGTCACTTTAACCTTAATCACCTAAAGATGCCTATGATAGGGGCAATCAGAGCTGAAAGCTAGTAAGTATCATAATTTTTGGGAGCTCTTTATGAGACTTGTAATCCCTGCTTCCCTCTTTGAAGGGCCCTTTCTTTTACTTTGTAGTTGAGTCAATAAACCTATTCCCTTCTATCTCGGCAAGTATTTTGAGTTGATGTGTTTCATTCATTCATACGATGATTTATGCATTCATGTTTCTTATGTTCCTTGTTTTGGACATTGCTCTTATCTTGATGTTTACTACTTTGAAAGCTTTCTTTGGAAAACCAGCTATTTGTGAACTCCAGCAAATTATCAACTATTCTTCGACCAAGAGCTAAGTTTGCCATTCCCTATTATGATTCACTTTATGTATCTTTATTGTGTTTCCTTTACTCATTGCAAGTTGAGTTGTATAATAGTGAGTTGTCTTCTATTATGATCTATGTATTTGATGGATGTGATGCTTCTTGTCCGTATTCTTTTATCGACTCTTCACTCCATAAACTTTAGGTCGTGTTTATTGAGCTCAGTTTCGCTTGGGGACAAGCGAAGTCTAAGCTTGGGGGGAGTTGATACGTCCATTTTGCATCACTATTATATGTCTTAATTCACTATTATTCATTGATATATTTCGTATTGAGAGGTGATACTTATGGTATTTCATCTGTTTTTGCATGGTTGATGACTTTTGGAGCATGGACCGCTACAGTCAGGATTCTGATGGAAAAGGTGCTGTTTGGAGGCAAAATTCGCGAAGATCAGAAAATCCGGGAAAATATACAGAAAAACCTATTTTTCCAGAAGATTAAGGATGCCAGAAGATGGAGTGGAGATGGGCCACAAGGGGCCGACACCACCCCATGGCGCCGGCAGGCCTAGGCCGCGCCAGGGAGTGGTGTGGCCACCCTGGCCCACTCCAGCCTCTCCCCTCTGGCGTATATCTTCCTGCCGAAACCCTAAGACTCGAGGAGCAACCATAGAAAGATTCCGCCGCCTCTGCGGGGCGGAAAACACCGAGAGAGAAAGATCTCTCCGGCAGACAGATTTCTGCCGGGGGAATTCCTTCCCGGAGAGGGGAGATCGTCGCCATCAACACCACCATCAAGCTGGACTTCATCGGGATCATCATCATCATCACCACCATCAGCACCCTCATCACCATCTCCATATTGCTGTAACAATTGCGTTGAATCTTGCCATAGTTCATAGGGGAAACTTTCTCGGTGTTGATTACTCTTTGTAGTTGATGCTATTGAGTGAACCATTGAATTATTGTTTATGTTCAGATTGTTATACATCATTATTCCATCTCTGATCATGATCCATATGATGTCTTGTGAGTAGTTCGTTTTGTTCTTGAGGACATGGGAGAAGTCTTGTTGTTAGTAGTGGAGTTGCGTTGAGAAAGATTCAATAGATTGTTATTTAAGTTGTGGTGTACTTCTTCTAGTGGTGTCATGTGAACGTCGACTACATGACACTTCGCCTATATGGGCCTAGGGGAATGCATTGTGTATTTGGCTACTAATCGTAGGGGTTGCCGGAGTGACAGAAACCTGAACCCCCGTTAGGAAACCATTGCACAAGGGACGTAAGGGTCTTAGAGTTTAAAGCTGTGGTTAGGTTTCTACCTTAATTACTTTCTTGTACTGACGGATGTCTGCAAGGGGGTTTAATCACAAGTATGTATTAAGTCTTGTATGGGACGGTACATTCACAGGTTCACTCACACAACACTTAGCAAGCTAGAGAAGATTAATCGACTATATGGAGCGAAAGCACTTGACAGTCTTCCCATGTGTCCTCGAAAACGTTTGGTCATCTATAGAAATACAACCGGCTTGTCCTTTGCTGCATAAAGGATTAGGCCACTTGCTGCATTTATTCCTACTGTCTTTTATTTACTCGTACTTTATTTACTTGCTTTATCGAAAACCCCTAAAAATCCGTTTGCTAAGTATTTGCAGAGAATTCCTGATCCATACCACTAGCCAGCACCTTCTGCTCCTCGTTGGGTTCGACACTCTTACTTATTGAAAATACTACGATACACCCCCTATACTTGTGGGTCATCAATCATCATCACCACCATCATCTCCACCAGCACCATCACCACCACTCCATACCGCTGTAACAATTGGGTTGAATCTTGCATAGCTCTTAGGGGAAACTTTCTCGGTGTTGATTACTCCTTGTAGTTGATGCTCTTGAGAGAACCATTGAATTATGTTATATTCAGATTGTTGCTTATCATTGTATCATCTCTAATCTTGATCCATATGATGTCTTGTGAGTAGTTCGTTTAGTTCTTGAGGACATGGGAGAAGTCATGTTGTTAGTAGTGGAATTGTGTTGAGAAAGATTCAATAGTTTGTTATTTAAGTTGTGGTGTTATTCTTCTAGTGGTGTCATGTGAACGTCGACTACATGACACTTCACCTATATGGGCCTAGGGGAATGCATTGTGTATTTGGCTACTAATCGTAGGGGTTGCCAGAGTGACAGAAACCTGAACCCCCGTTAGGTAACCTTTGCACAAGGGACACCAGGGTCTTAGAGTTTAAAGTTGTGGTTAGGTTTCTATCTTAATTACTTTCTTGTACTTGCGGATGATTGCAAGGGGTATAATCACAAGTATGTATTAGTCCTAGGAAGGTCAGTACATTAGCATAGGTTCACCCACACAACACTTGTCAAACTAAAGAAGATTAATCAACTATATGAAGCGAAAGCACTTGACGATATTCCCATGTGTCCTCGAGAATGTTTGGTCATCTTAAGTAATACAACCGGCTTGTCCTTTTCTAAAGAAAGGATTGGTCCACTTGCTGGAATTATTATTATTGTCTTTCATTTACTCGCACTTTATTTATCTGCATTATCAAAAACCCCTAAAAATCCGTTTGCTAAGTATTTACAGAGAATTCCTGCTCCAAGCCACTCTACAACACCTTCTTCTCCTTGTTGGGTTCGACACTCTTACTTATCGAAAATAATGCGATACACCCCCTATACTTTTGGGTCATCAAGACTATTTTCTAGCGCCGTTGTTGGGGAGTGAAGCGCTATTGGAGAGTGGAACTGGTAAAGGAAACTTCTACTGTGAGTATTGTTTATTTCTGTTAGTTACTTTATTTCAATATGGATAATTCACTGAGTTTCTTATTTTGTAATGCTATTACCACTTCTAAGGTAGTAGATGAACCACCACCTATTGAGAATGATAGTTTTAAAATATTAGTAATAACTTTTACGCAAGGCTTTCTCTTCATGATAAGGATTTATTGGATGCTTATTGTGCTAAATCATTTACACGCATGGAAGAAGGAGATAAATGGGATCTTCTAGACCGTATTCAAGACAATGTTGAAGCATGGGAGAATGATAAAGGACGAAAGTCGGGTATAAATTATGATTATGAATGCATTGAATCTTTTATGGGAACTGATGACTTTCAAAATATTAGTAATGCTTATACTCTTGATTCTCAAGTTATTGCAAATTGTCTTAAAGCTTTTGCCTCATACATTGAGATTCCAAAAGAAGAAGGGAACAAGTATCATGCACCATTTAAAGATATTGTTGATTGTGTGTCTACTAGAAGTACAGAATTTTGCACTATTGATCACATCTTACCTGAACCTTATATCGAGAAAATGCCTTTCCCGGATAAGGTAAAGGAGCATCCTATGATAACTAGCGTAATTAATAAAAGTACAAAGAGAGTTGTAAAACCCGATGAACAAATAAACATTGAACCTGTAGTAGCATTTGACCTTGTCACTAAAAGTGTAGAAGATTGATACATTGTCTTCTGTGAGGATGCTTCTAATATTTTCTCACATCCTAATAGAACTAAAAAACTAGTGTCCATGTGCTCTCTATTAGAATTGGTGATCATTGCTATTATGGTTTATGTGATATTGGTGCAAGTTCAAGTGTTATTCCTTACGAGCTTTACAAAGAAATTATGCATGAAATTAGTCCTTGTGAACTAGAATAAATTTATGTGGTCATTCACCTTGCAAATAGAGAGACCATCTCTCCAATTGGTATTGTAAGAGATGTGGAAGTTCTTTGTGTCAAGACTAAGTATCCAGCTGATTTTCTAGTACTTGGTTCAGCTGCTAGTAAACCTATTCTATCATTTTTGGTAGACCCTTCTTGAACACGTGTGGAGCCATTATAGACTGTAAAAGGGAGAAAGTTTTAACTAAATTTGATGGGGAATCTTATGAGTTTAATTTTTCAAAATTTACTAAAGTTCCTTGTGAAAATGAAACTTCTAATGATGATTTTAGGATTTAACAACTTGCTTCTATTTCTCTTGCTCTTAACAATGCTATGCAACAATTTATGGAAGACCACAAAAGTGAAATCTTCATGGAAGAAAGAAATGAGATTGACGAGATTCTCCGTCGTCAACCTAAGATGCTTAAGCATAACTTGCCTATGGAAGATTTGGGTACCACATTGCCACATAAAAAGGATCCGTTCTTCAATTTAAAACCTTTACCTGACGATCTTAAATATGCTTACATTGATGACAAAAAAATATATCCTGTTATTATTAGTTCTAAACTTTCAGGGAAGGAAGAGGAAAGATTATTAGAAGTATTGAAGAAACACCGAGGAGTTATGGGCTATACCCTTGATGATTTAAAGTGGATTTCCCCTACTATATGTCAGCATGCTATCAATATAGAACCCGATGCAAAACCAGTGGTATAACACCAACGTCATTTAAATCCTAAGATGAAGGAAGTGGTAAGAAACGAGGTATTAAAACTCCTTGATGCTGGTATTATTTATCCTATTGTTGATAGTGAATGGGTTAGTCATGTTCATTATGTCCCTAAAAGGGGGAATTACCGTTGTGCCTAATGATAATGATGAGCTTATTCCCCAAAGAATAGTAGTAGGTTATAGGATGTTCATTGATTTCAGAAAGGTTAACAAAGTTACTAAGAAAGATCATTACCCACTGCCTTTTATTGATCAAATGTTAGAAAGGTTGTCTAAAAAGACCCATTTCTGTCTTCTTGATGGATACTCTGGGTTTTCTCAAATTGCTGTTAAACAACAAGATCAAGAAAAAACTACTTTTACTTGCCCTTATGGAACCTATGGTTATAGGCGTATGCCTTTTGGTTTGTGTAATGCTCCTGCTACTTTTCAAAGATGCATGTCTGCTATCTTTCATGGTTTTTGTGAGGAAATTGTGGAAGTATTCATGGACGATCTTTCCGTCTATGGAACTTCTTTTGATAATTGTCTACACAACCTTGATAAAGTTTTCCAGAGATGTGAAGAAACCAATCTTGTTCTTAATTGGGAGAAATGCCACTTCATGGTCAATGAAGGAATTGTCCTTGGACATTAATTTTTTGAAAGAGGCATTGAAGTTGACAGAGCTAATGTTGAAGCAATTGAGATAATTCCCTGTCCAAGAGACGTAAAAGGTGTTCGTAGTATCCTTGGTCATGCTGGTTTGTATAGAAGGTTTATTAAAGATTTCTCTAAGATATCAAAACCCCTTACTAATCTTCTCCAAAAAGATGTACCATTTGTTTTTGACGATGATTGTAAGGAAGCTTTTGAAACTCTAAAGAAGGCTTTAACTACTGCTCCTATTGTCCAACCACCTGATTGGAACTTACCCTTTGAAATCATGTGCGATGCTAGTGATTTTGTTGTAGGTGCTGTTCTTGGGAAACAAATAGATAAAAAGTTAAATGTTATCCATTATGTTAGTAAGACTCTTGACGCTGCTCAAAAGAATTATGCCACTACTGAAAAGGAATTCTTAGTTGTTGTCTTTGCTTGTGATAAGTTTAGACCTTATATTGTTGATTCAAAAGTTACCATTCATACTGATCATGTTGTTATTAAGTACCTTATGATGAAGAAAGATGCTAAGCCTAGGCTTATTAGATGGGTGTTGCTTTTACAAGCATTCAACCTACACATTGTAGATAGGAAAGGTGCTGAAAATTCTGTTGCTGATAATTTATCTCGTTTGGAAAACATCTCCTTTGATCCCCTGCCTGTTAATGGTAGTTTCCCAAATGAACAGTTGCATGTAGTAGGGGTAAGTTCGCGAGGGAGTCCTTAGTATGCTGGTTACGCTAACTTTATTGTTTCCAAGTATTTGCCTCCAACTTTTACAGCCCATCAAAGAAGGAAGTTCTTTTACGATTTAAGGCATTATTTTTGGGATGACCCACATTTATATAAGGAGGGAGTAGATGGTATTATGCGAAGATGTGTTCCAGAATATGAACAAAAGGAGATATTGTGGAAATGTCATGGTAGTGCCTATGGAGGACATCATGCGGGAGATAGAACCGCACAAAAGGTGCTACAATCAGGTTTTTACTAGCCTACCCATTTTAAAGATGCAAGAAAATTTGTCTTATCATGTGATGAGTGTCAACGAGTTGGTAATATTTCTAGACGCAATGAGATGCCTATGAATTACTCTCTTGTTATTGAACCATTTGATTGTTGGGGATTCGACTTTATGAGTCATTTTCCCCTTCAAAAGGTTATACTCATATTCTTGTTGTTGTTGACTATGTTACTAAGTGGGTAGAAGACATACCTACAAAAAGTGCTGGTGGGGAGACCTCTTTAAAAATGCTTAAGGATATTAACTTTCCTAGGTTTGGAGTGCCTAGGTATCTTATGACTGATGGAGGTTCTCATTTCATTCATGGTGGCTTTAGAAAGACCCTTGCTAAATATGACATTAATCATAGAATTGCTTCAGCTTATCATCCCCAAACTAGAGGGCAAGTAGAGCTATCAAATAGAGAAATTAAATCCATCTTGCAAAAGACTGTTAATAGATCTAGAAAAAATTGGGCTAAAAAGTTGAATGATGCTTTATGGGCTTATAGGACTGCCTATAAAAATCCTATGGGAATGTCTCCTTGCAAAATGGTTTATGGGAAAGCTTGCCACCTGCCCTTAGAATTAGAACACAAAACTTATTGGGCAGTGAAAGAACTTAACAGAGACTGCAAACTTGCTGGTGAGAAAAGTTTATTTGGCTTGAGTTCGTTGGATGAATGGAGGAGTGGAGCATATGATAATGCTAGACTCTTTAAAGAAAAAGTTAAAATATGGCATGACAGGAGAATTCTTAAGAGAGAGTTCCATGTTGGTGAGAAAGTTCTATTATATAGGTCTCGTCTCAGATTTTTTGCAGGGAAACTACTCTCAAATGGGAAGGACCTTTTGTTATTGAAGAAGTGTATCGTCTAAGCGCAATAAAATTTTCTTCTTTAAAAGATAATGCTACACAAGTGGTGAATGGTCAGAGACTCAAGCATTATATTTCTGGAGATTCTTACAATGAGGATACTGATGCTATTCAAACAGTAACTGAGGAAAAATTTATCAAAGACCAAGTTCAGAGATCTGCAGAGTTCGTTTTCGAATAGGTAATAGTTCTGGTAAGAAAAGTCCGCGAAAAGTATGTCCAGTTATATTTTTGTAGTTTTTATCCAACAAAGAAAGCAACAAAGTGAAAGAGGGACGGAAACGGAGCCAGGGTGGCTCACACCACCCCCTGGCGCGGGCCCCCCTAGCCGTGCCAGCAGGTGGTGTGGCCACCTCGGACTCCGTCTCCGATCCGTTTTCTCCGAGTACCTTCCTTATGTTGTAAAAATTAGTAATATATAATCCCCGGGATCCCCCGAGGTTCATATATCGTGTTCTCGTCGTGTTTTCGCTGTTCAGATGTCGTTTCAGGGTTCGTCTTCGGAGGACTATGAGCTACGGCGCCAGCGCGAGCTCCATTGCGACTTGGAGCAGAAGACCTTTGTAGGATGGGTAGAAGAAGAAAGGATCGCAACTAGGTGCGAAGACATGGACCGAAACATCGGGAAGGAAGTAAAGGACATGACAGCAGGCCTGAAGGGGCTGATACCTCCAACTCTAGATCTCAGTTCCCGCCCTGCAGCAGTGGAAGCTCTACGAGTAACTGACGAGTTCTGCGACAAGTACCGAGTCTTGAGGAGGAAGGTGGATATGCTTCAAGAGGAGAATAACAGGCTTTGCAAGATACTAGAAGATTTCCTCGCGCCAATCAAGAGAAAACCACCACCACTGAAGGAGTAATTTGTCATCAGGTTTTGGCATCCCCTTGGTTTGTTCCAAGCTTGGGGGAGTGTCACGGTATCATATCACTATCTTCTATCTTTTTACCTTTTTAGTAGAGTCATATCATGAATAGAGAAGTTATCATGTAGAATGGTTTGTATTATGGAAGTGTCCCCCTTCTCGTTAGATATCTATGTATCCCTTGGTGTGAGTTGCCGTTATTGAATATTAATGAGAAGTTCTATCATTTACTCTTTTGCATATCTTATATTAGTTTTCAATTTCTGTTATATGATTGATCTTGTTATTAGTATTGGTATCACTTTGGGGTCGTTGAGTAAATTTAGTTGGTTTTGGCAAACCTGGCTCAGTTAGCAGCAACACTATTTTGAGAATTGAATGAAAAGATAAAAATACTCTAAAGAAATGTAACTTCATCATCATCTTTCTTGAGTTGCTCATAAGCTTAGTATTCTCTAGTTAAGATCTTTTGTGCTTCCGAGGAAGATTGCATGTTTGTTTTTATCACTTGTATGTTTGTTTGTTTCCTTCAACTCTTATGCTTGCTACCCAGCCTTGCTAGCCAAAAACCTGTACTAAGAGGGAATGCTTCTCATGCATCCAATCCTTAAACCAAAACCTATTCCATTTGTGTCCACCATACCTACCTATTTGCATTATTGCAATTCCAAGTAAATTCATGTTTTTATCTACCTTCTGAATTAAACTTGTTATGATAAAATTAGTGATTAAAGCTCTCACAAACTTGATGGCACACTTTACTTTCTTGCACTTAATAAACTTGAACCATTGTGCCCATCTATGTTGCGTATATACTTGCGCTTTGTAAGTTGTGAATTAGCAGAACCATGCTATCATGGGGAACGCTTTCAACATTTCACTTGTACATTGTACCTAGTTGATATCATGCTCTTTTGTTTATGGATGTCGTCGGTGTGAAATGAAAGGGGAGCTTGTAAGTCCATGGAGTTACGTATGTGTGTTAGAGAAATGCCTGGGACGCTAGTCTAATCCATGCCTAATCATGGTGGAAACCTACAGCGTGACCATAATGAGTAATCTATGAAGCATTCTTCTTATAAAAAAAGATACAGAGATTGAGAAAAAAATTAAAAAAGAGATGAGAAAAGAGGAAAGAGGAAAGAGAGAAAAAAAGCACCATTTTCCCATGGTAAATAAGAAGATTGCTGAGATGCTCATTGTCTGCTTGCCTTGTCATTTTGATATGGGGATTCTTCCGTATCATCGGGCAAGGGGTACCCCATTGGCGATTCTCTATGATACACATATACTTACTATGACAAGAACTTACCGGTAACTAAACTTGAGTAGCATGAGGAGCGGCCCTCGTATTCAAGGGACATGATATTTTCAACTTACAACTTGTCAAGCATATCCTCATATTTGATCACTTTAACCTTAATCACCTAAAGATGCCTATGATAGGGGCAATCAGAGCTGAAAGCTAATAAATACCATAATTTTTGGAAGCTCTTTATGAAACTTGAAATCCCTGCTTCCCTCTACGAAGGGCCTATCTTTTAATTTTTAGTTGAGTCAGTAAACCTATTCCCTTCTATCTCAGCAAGTATTTTTGAGTTGTTGTGTTTCATTCATTCATATGATGATTTATTCAATCATGTTTCTTATGTTCCTTATTTTGCACATTGCTCTTATCTTAGAGAGTATTACTTTGAAAGCTATCATTGAAAACCAGTTGTGTGTGAACTCCTACAAATTGTCAACTATTCTTCGACCAAGAGCTAAGTTTGCCATTACCAATTGTTATTTACTTTATGTATCTTTACTTGTGTTTCCTTTACTTATTGCAAGTTAAGTTATATAATGGTGAGTTGTCATCTATTATGATTTGTGTATTGATGAATGTGATGCTTCTTGTTCGTATTCTTTTATCGACTATTCACTCCATAAACCTAAGGTCATGTTTATTGAGCTCAGTTTTCGCTTGGGGACAAGCGAAGTCTAAGCTTGGGGGAGTTGATACGTCCATTTTGCATCACTATTCTATATCAAAATTTACTATTATTCATTGATATATTTCATATTAAGAGATGATACTTATGTTATTTCATCTGTTTTTGCATGGTTGATGACTTTTGGAGGATGGACCGCTGCAGTCAGGATTCTGATGGAAAAGGAGCTATTTGGAGGCGAAATTCACGAAGATCAGAAAATCCGAAAAAATACATGGAAATCCTATTTTCCGGAAGATGAAGGTTGCCAGAGGGGGAGTGGAGATGGGCCACAGGGGGCCCACACCACCCCCTGGCACGGGCCACCCTTGGCCGCGCCAGCAAGTGGTGTGGCCACCCTAGCCCACTCCTGGCTCTCCCCTTTGGCGTATATTATCCCCACGATACCCTAACACCTAGGGAGCGACCATAGAAATATTATGCCGCCTCTGAGGGGCGCAAAACTACATAGAGAGAAGGATCTCTCTGACAGATAGAATTCTGCTAGGGAATTCCTTCCCGGAGAGAAGAGATCGTCGCCATCAACACCACCATCTAGCTGGACTTCATCGGGATCATCATCACCACCACCATCATCTCCATCAGCACCATCATCACCACTCCATACCACTGTAACAATTGGGTTGAATCTTGCATAGTTCTTAGGGGAAACTTTCCCGATGTTGATTACTCCTTGTAGTTGATGCTCTTGAGTGAACAATTGAATTATTGTTATGTTCAGATTGTTGCTTATCATTATATCATCTCTAATCTTGATCCATATGATGTCTTGTGAGTAGTTCATTTAGTTCTTGATGACATGGGAGAAGTCATGTTGTTAGTAGTGGAATTGTGTTGAGAAAGATTCAATAGTTTGTTATTTAAATTGTGGTGTTATTCTTCTAGTGGTGTCATGTGAACATCGACTACATGGCACTTCACCTATATGGGCCTAGGGGATTGCATTGTGTAGTTGGCTACTAATCGTAGGGGTTGCCGGAGTGACAGAAACCTGAACCCCCGTTAGGTAACCTTTGCACAAGGGACGGCAGGGTCTTAGAGTTTAAAGTTGTGGTTAGGTTTCTATCTTAATTACTTTCTTGTACTTGCGGATGCTTGCAAGGGGTATAATCACAAGTATGTATTAGTCCTAGGAAGGTCGGTACATTAGCACAGGTTCACCCACATAACACTTGTCAAACTAAAGAAGATTAATCAACTATATGAAGCGAAAGCACTTGATGATATTCCCACGTGTCCTCGAGAACGTTTGGTCATTTTAAGTAATACAACCGGCTTGTCCTTTGCTAAAGAAAGGATTCGGCCACTTGCTGCATTTATTATTGTCTTTTATTTACTCGCACTTTATTTATCTGCATTATCAAAAACCCCTAAAAATCCATTTGCTAAGTATTTACAGAGAATTCATGTTCCAAGCTGCTCGTCAACACCTTCTTCTCCTTGTTGGGTTTGACACTCTTATCGAAAATACTGTGATACACCCCCTATACTTGCTAAGTGGTTACCAGAGAATTCATGTTCCAAGCCGCTCGTCAACACCTTCTACTCCTTGTTGGGTTTGACACTCTTATCGAAAATACGGCGTAAATGCTTTGCTTCCGCGGAAGCGCTAGCTCGGCGGCTCACGTTGTGTCGTGCCAAAAAATTTGCCGCCATTGCAGAATCCCGACGTAGTTATCCATGATGGCTTTTTTTACTGCGCCAGCACGAGCGTGGAGACTAAGGTTGTTACTCGGCATCTATAAGCACCAACGCCCGAGCTCCGTGTTGTAGTGCATTTGACTCTGGATGTGCGACTGATGCTACATCAAGTCTTATCCTTTTTCTACACAAAACCAAGCAAAAGCTCCCTCGGCAAAGTTTGTGTCATTATGTGTGATCATGTTATGTGGATAGCCATATCTCAGGATTATATCCTTTAAGAACGATACAACTATGTGGACATCACATTTCCTTATCGACTTTACCTCTATCCATTTGGTGAACTTATCCACCATGACCAAGATATGTGTCATATTGCCACAAGCTGGCTTGAACGGTCCCACCATATCCAAACACCATATAGCAAATGGCCATGCGACTGGAGTAGTCTTGAGTGCTGATGCCGGTGTATGAATCTTGCTTGCGTACCTCTGGTAACCATTGCACTTTTTGACTATATCTTTAGCTTCTTGTAAAGCACTTGGCCAATAGAACCCATGTCGGAATGCCTTGGAAACAAATCTCTTTATGAAGCATGATGCCCACACTCTTCTTGATGGATATCTCAGAGTATCTCTTGTCCTTCCTCTGGTCCAACACAATGCTAGAGCACAATTGTGACACTTCTCTTGTACAATTCACCATTAATGATGGTATATGCCTTTGTTCTTCTCTGCACTTGCCTAGCCGAGGTTTCATCACTTCGAAAACTTCCATCCATCATATATGACATAATCGGCTAGGCCCAAGATGGCATAGCTCGAACTTGTCAATCATCATAGCCTCAATCGACATTGCCTCTGCCGACATGGACTGTGAAGTACCCGGGTTTGACTGAGTAGTCCCCTGGTTCGATGGAGCAGTCCTCGAGTTTGACTGAATTATCCCCGGGTTACTCAAACTGCCTCCCGCATCTATGTCCATTGGGACAGCTTCTGTTGTTGGAGTTGCCGAGATAAATATTGATTCCAATTCAAGCGATGGCTTGATGGATGATTTTCGGAGATGTTTGAGAGCTATGCCAGCCAGAATGGCCTGCCAAGATGAGCCTAGTTTTGAAAGTGTGTCGGCTGCTTCATTCTCGGTTCGAGGTACATGATGAAACTCGCACCCCTCAAAATAACTACAGATTTCCTGGAAGTGAAACCGGTATAGTACCTGCTGACTCGTGTATTAACGAGCTTGTTGGGGAACCCCAAGAGGAAGGTATGATGAGCACAGCAGTAAGTTTTCCCTCAATTATGAAACCAAGGTTATCAATCCAGTAGGAGCAAGGAAACGCCCCAAAGGTGTAGCTAGCTGAACTTTGGCAGGGCGCACTACCGGTGCCAGCAGCAATGTGGAGACCTGCACAACACGACCACAGAACTCTGTCCCCAACTTGCGATGAGGTTGCCAATCTCACCGGTTTTGCTGAAAACAAAGGATTAAACGTATCGAGTGGAAGAGAGTAATGGTTTGCAGAAAGTAAACACAAATCAGTAAACAGTTGATTATAGATTGAAAGTAAAAGAAAGGACCGGGGTCCATAGTAAACTAGAGGTGGCTCTCCTTAAGATAGATAACATGTTGGGTGAACAAATTACAGCGGGCAATTGACAAACATAGAGAAAGCATACAAGCATATACTACTCATCTTGACTCCTTTGAGATTCGATTGTGCATTACAACATTATACATAGACCGCCATCCAACTGCATCTATGACTAATAATCCACCTTTAGGTTATCATCCAAACCCCCTCCAGTATTAAGTTGCAAGGAACGGATAATTGCATTATGAATTGCGTGTAAAGTAAACAATACGATTGTTCTATGAACAAAGGATTGTTGTTTTCTCCCTAGTAGCAACAACACATCTAGTACCTTAGAGATTTATGTCACTTCCCCAGATTACCAGAGGCATGAACCCACTATCGAGCATAAATACTAACTCTTGGAGTTGCTAGCATCTACTTGGCCAAGATAGATACTAACAACGAAAAGCAAGCAATATCACAAATAACATAGACATGATAGAATCAATAATCAATCTGAAATAGCATCTCAATATCCATCGGATCCCCGCAAACACAACATGCAGAAATACAAATAGATGATCTTGATCATGAACGGAGCTCACAAGATCTAAACATGATAGCACAAAGGAGGCGAACCAGCCATCTAGCTACTACATGGACCCGTAGTCCATAGATGAACTACTCACGCATCACACCGGAGGCTTGCATGGTGATGAAGAAGGCCTCCAGGGTGAATTCCCCTCTCCGACAGGGTGCCGGGAAGAGCTTCAGATCCCTCTCGATCTACGGATGGAGATGACGGTGGCTATAGACTCTTTTGTGGAATTTTGATCGGGTACTTAGGGTTTCCGTATCAGAGGCAATATATAGGCGGAAGGAGAGGCCAAAGGGGTGCCTAGGGCGGCCAGACCACCCCCTAGAGCGGGTCAGGCCTGGCCACGCGGCCAGGTGGTGTGGTCGGGCCCCAGACCCTCTCCGTCTCGTATTTTGGCTCCAGGTGTCCCTCGGTGAAAAACTGACTTTGGCTTTTGTCCCGTCCAATTCCGAGAATATTCATTTTCTGACTTTCCTGGAACCAAAACAGCAGAAAATAGGCAGCTGGCATTGTGGCTCTTGTTAATAGGTTAGTCCAAGAAATCATATGAAAAGTACTCCAAAGTGTGGACAAAACACAAGAAAGTAGATAAAACCAAGCATGGAACATCAAAAATTATGGATAAGTTTGCAATGTATTAGTACCATGTTGGCATCTAATGCATCCCAATTACTCGAGACTTGTTGAACCACTAGATCCGAATCACTGAAACACTTAATCCGGTGAATGCCAATTTCCATCGCTACCTTGAGCCCATGAACAAGTGCTTCATACTCAGCCACATTCTTAGATGCTACAAAATGAATTTGCAGCATGTATCTCAATTGATCTCTTTTAGGTGAGGTGAGGACTATACCGGCACCCAAACCACTTTTTGTTTTGGATCCATCAAAATGCATTCTCTAGTAATTGGAGTTAGGCAATGGCGGCTCATATTGCATCTCGGCCCAATCGACCAAAAATCCAGTCAATGCCTAGGACTTGATTGCATCTCTCCTATCATATTGCGGTGCATAAGGCACCAACTCAATTGCCCACTTTGCTACTCGGCCACTTGCATCTTTGTTTCCCATAATTTCCGAGATAGGGGCTTCACATATCACCCTCATTGGATGTTCTTTGAAGTAGTGCTTGAGCTTCCTAGCTGCCATATATACACCATGCCATCTTTTGATAGTGCAGGTAATTTTTCTTTGATGTGGAGAGCACTTTGCTCAAATGATATACCAGTCGATGCACCAATTTTCCTTGTTCTTCGCGTTTAACTACCACAACAGCACTAACAACTCGGTTTGTGGCTGCAATATAGAGCAACATCGGCTCTTTGGATAGTGGTGATGCTAGTACCAGCGCTAAAGCGAACATCTTTTTAAACTCGTAAAACTCCACATATGTTTGTTGTGTCTAGATGAACTTATCAGATTTTTCATTAATTGGTATAACAGTAGTGCCTTTTCTCCCAGACGACTAATGAAGCAACTCAAGGATGCCAAGCAACCAGTGAACTTCTGGACATCACTGAGGCACTTTGATAGTTCCATTCTTTCTATGGCACTGATTTTGGTGGGGTTTGCCTCTATACCTTGGCTTGATACAAGGAAACCGAGTAACTTTCCTGTCGGCACACAAAATGTACATTTGGTCGGGTTCAGTTTCACCCTGAATCTTCTCAAGTTTGCAAATGTTTACCTGATATCATATAAGAGAGTATGACTCTCCTTGGTTTTTATTGAAGGGAATATGCCTGAGAGGCAATAATAAAGTGGTTATTATCTTATTACTTGTTTATGATAAATGTTTATTTTGCATGCTATAATTGTATTAAATGGAAACGTTAATACATGTGTGTTTAATAAACAAAATACAAAGTTCCTAGTAATGCCTCTCATATAAACTAGCTTGTTGATTAACAAGATGATTAAGGTTTCCTAATCATGGACATTGGATGTTGTTAATAACGAGGTCACAACATTGGTGGAATGATGTGATGAACATTCATCCGAAGTATAGCATTACGATCAAAGTCATTATGTTTATATTGATATAACATCATATGATGTAATATTAGTCCTTAGACCATGAGATCGTGTTCATTGCTAACACCGGAAGAGTATCTTGATAACATCAAACGTCACACCGTAACAGGGTGACTATAAAGGTGGGTTCAGTGCTACAAAGGGGTTATGTTGAGGCTCATGGATCAAGAGTGGGATTTTTCCATCCCGATGACGGATAGATATACTCTGGGTCCTCTCGGTGATATCACATTAAGATAGCTTGCAAGCAAGTGATGTGATCACTAGAATGTTATATCACGGGAACGAGAAAAGAGTGCATGTCGGCAACGAGATCAAACTAGGTATAGAGATACCGATGATCGAATCTCGAACATGTAATATATCGCGAGACGAAGGGATTTAGTTACTAGCGTTAAAGGTTCTCACGATCACAGAAGTCATCGTTGAATGTGTAGGAGTCAGTATGGATCTCCAGGTCCCGCTTCTGATTATTGATCTGAGATGGGTCTCGATCATGTCTACGTTATTCGTGAACCGTAGGGTGACACACTTAAGGGATACCGACACCATTTGGAGCAAAGATGTTTCAGATAAAGATTTAAGAAAGCGCTGGAATTATTTCAATAGACACCGAAACTGTTTCGGGTGAAATTGCTGAAATTGGTTTTGCATGTAATATTGAAATGTTGCAGGGGTTTTATGTGAATGTTTGTTAATTAAAGTAATTAACAAAAATTCTGAATAAAATTAATAAAAGAGTTTTATTAAATGAGAGAGCATTAAATTTGGATAAATTTAATGCATTTAAAGTGGAGACTTTAAAAGAGAATGTGAAGGGGCATTTTAATGTGGAGGGGGTTACCACCACATGAATGGGGGAGGTGAAGGGACACCCTCCCCTCCTCCTATAAAAGGCCCCCTCTCACTCCTTCTTCCTCACACCTCCTCATGAAGGATCTCTCTCCCCCTCTAGTTATTCTCCATGGTCTCGGATTAGCAAGATACATGTTCCCGGTGGCTTTATCTGGAAAGGAGTTGCTACTTCTGCTGCTTTGCTGGAGGGAGGGATGGAGGTTGTCGGGGTACCGGACGTGTGTGCGATCACGGATGCACCGCTGCTTTGTGGTGCTGGACTTGGTGGTGCTGGACTTGCTGGAGCTGGATCTGATGGACGTGCTGGAGCCGGACCTGCTGGACTTCATCACGATCTTGAGATTGGCAAGCCTACAACTACATCATCCACGAGTTCCTACTCATTAACAAAACTCGTTGTCTTCGAGGGTAAGTTCTCCATGGTTGTATATCCACCTGTTTACTCTGTATCTAGTAGATAGATCTTGGCGTATAGTTCCCATCGTAGGAAATTTTTTGTTTTCTATGCTGCGAACCCCAACAGTGGTATTAGAGCCTGATCTATGCGTAGGTGCTTTGCACGAGTAGTACACATATGTTGATATGTGGGCGATGATGATCATGCTGTTGCATTTTTCATGTTTTTTGGATATTGGTGGCATAGTGGGATGAAGCAGCCCAGACCAACCTTACATGTCATCGCACATGAGACCGGTTCCACGACTGACATGCAACTAGTTTTGCATAAGTGGCTGGCGGGTGTCTGTCTCTCCTACTATAGTCAATATCTGATTTACAATGAGTTGCTAATAACTTGGGTATCCTCGTTGTGGTTCATATTCGTGGGTAAGAACGGTTCTATCTTCGAAAGCCCTAAGCCACGTAAAACTTGCAATTGATAAATTAGAGGCGTCTAGTTTAGATCGTTGTTGGGCTAGTGTCATGATATGGTAATGTTGTAAGTAGATGTATGATAGATACTCTTACAACACACCTAACGTGTAAGTTCCATAGACCTTGGCCTTACACACAAAGGAATGATAGAGATCATACCACGATGCATATGATAGAGATCAAATGCATGGACCATATCATCCCACTTTACACATTAGATGTTTGCATCTTACATTGCTAGTTTGGCGCTTTAGTAGCATTATAAGATGATCCCTCATTTAAATATCAAGATAAAATGTGTTCTTCCTTAAGTATGCACCATTTTATGGATCGTGTTTCGAGACATCACGTGATGATCGGGTGTACTCGACTCTACACTTCATACAAACGGGTGTAAGACAGATTTACACATGCGAGTACTAAGGTTCTTACTTGGCGAGCCTAGCATGTACAGACATGGCCTCGGAACATGGACCGAAAGGTTAAGCATGAGTCATATAGTTGATGTGATGCCCATATTGATGCTCGCCTTTGAAGCTACACCGACTCACATGATGATCAGACTTGGTGTAGTGGATTTGGTTCATGTAATCACCAAAAAGGCACGAGGGATGTCATTTTTGAGTGGGAGTTCATTTCTAATTTGGATTAGTCGAACTCAATTTGTCACAAACTAAATCGAAGTGAATTTGCATAATTTGTTGTAGTCATTGGTGTATGTTCACTACCTTATGCTTAGTTTTAATTGAGATAATAGAACTATAGAATTCTGGATATTTACTTTACGAACTGGTATCATATTGTTTTGAATGTCAATTTAAAGTTAATAAGTCCTATTGCAAACTTTCAGTAAACTCTATTTACTCCATGAAGTTTAATAAGTAGTATTAAATCAAGAGTAAGAATTCCAATGTTAGTATCTAAAGTATCATGTTTGCCTCCATGATTATTGATATTCAAAAGTTGTTTTAATATCAAGATTATATAGGAGCTGAAAATTGTTTCAGAAACCATCTTGTGTGAAAGATATTGTGATATCTGAAACAATGTTTTTGGTTGCATTATGATAGAGTATAATTTAGCAAAATACATGTTCTCATATTGTATGAGAATTTGTGAAGGATGGAGATGCTAGGCATCTGGATCTCCCAAAAAGGTTTTGGGAACTAACATTATACACGCGATTCTTCCTTACAGTCTATAGTAGCTTGATCATGAAAGTTGTCATGATAAGGATGAATAGAAGATGTAAGTAAAATGTTTACTACACTTACAGATTACTAAAGAATGGATTTTTGAAAGAATACCAAACATTTGATGATGGTGATTCACTTCAAAGTGCAAGTCCAAAGGTGTTAGTATTTGACTATATACGCTTTGTACTATGTGTCATGTGAATGACACCACAATTGTTGTTGATAGATTCTTTTAAAAGGAAAAGGAATTGCTGAAAGAGAATCTATAAAATATTTGGCAAAAAAAGAAAAAGTTGGAAATGTCCAGCTTAGGTATATAGAAGATATACATGTTATGGTTGTATTCCTTGCTTGTTAAACAATGTGGTTCTTAGGTATTGGATACCAGTATTGGATACCGAATTGGTTGGTATGAAGTGTCATACAGGACAACGCAATTCATGAACTGCAATGGCCTAAGTAACTGGCAAGAGAATAAGTGATGATGTTCATCGAAAACAAATAAAGTGTTGTTGTGTTTTTCGTTGTCATCAAACCTAGCCTTCAAGATTTTTTTAATAATTGTTATTTTGTTCCGGCATTATGAGAAAAATGGTTGTTCAAATAATTACCGTATTCCATAAAGGATGGATGAACTTTTACAAGTCTAGTGGGAGAAATCACATCCATAAACACTATTGCTAAAAGACAAATGATTGAAAGATCACTTATGAAATGACATCATTGTTTAAATTATATTGGAAAGAAAACATGAAGAAACTCCATGTTGATGGATTTTTGGAGTCTTTGATTTTGATCAATTGACGCTTGTGAAACTTTCCTCGAGATAATTGAAACTCCGTCCATAGGCTAAAGAGGAACGAATGACTAACTTATTGGATATTATACATATTGATGTATATAGTCCATTATGTGTAGCCATATGCGATGGATCTTTTTGCTTCATATGCTTTCTCCAGAAATTTGAGTGAATATATTTATATATTTACTTAATAAGGAAGAAGTACGAAACATTTGAAAATTGTTCAAAGACTTTCAAGATGAAGTGAAAAATCATTGTAACAAGAAAATAAAGAGTTTATGATTCGGTCATAAAGGAAGATATTTGAGTTACATGTTTAGCAAAACACCTAAGATTTGAGAAATTGTTCCATGATTTATGTTTCCCGATAAACCATAGGAGTGTGGCATATTCAAGAGATGAAATCAAACCATGTTTGACATGGTAAGATCAAAGGTGTCATTTATAAAACTGCCATTATGTTTTAAGGATTAAAGCTTTAGACACTACCACTTTTACACTGAAAAGAGCACCATCGTGATCCGTTGAAATGACACCATATAAGTTATGGTTTGGGATAAAACCCAAATAGTCTGTTCTTAAATTTTGGTATGCTATGCACAAGTAAAATATTTACAACCAAAGTTGGATAAGCGCGTCTTTGTAGGTTATCCCAATGAATTTGTTGGGAATTTCTCCATAACACCGAGGACAAAAGAGTTTGTTACTTGGAATGTCAAGTTTCTTGAGAAGGAATTTTTCGCGAAAAGTTAAGGGGGGGACAATAGAACCTTGATAAGGTTGTTGAACCTTAGCTATATGTGCTAAGTAGCGCAGCGCCGGAAAGTGTCCCGGTGGCGGCCACAATTCTCATGGCTCCCGTGATTACAAAGGTTGTGATCTCGGAGATTAGAGTTCCTATTGAACCGTGTGGGTCGGTAAGAATCAAATAGTGTGATTCGATAAGCAAGTCGTTATTGTTTAGACAATGATGAACCGACTACATGCAAATAAGCGATGATGGCCCCTGACTCCATAAAATGACTAGAAGTCACAGAATCCGAAATAGTATCCATACACGAGAAATCAAGTTTCTGAACTTGGAAGACCCTACAGAAAGGCGTGAAGCCTATCGGTCATGTTTGGATCTATAAAGAAATAGACATGGATGTTTAACATCTATGAAATAGTCAACATGTCAGAAAGAAGTTTACGACAATGTTCAAGGAGTTGACTATGACAAGATTTGATCTTTCATAGCGATATTTAGTCTTGAAGGATTAATGTAGCAACCACTACATATAATTTGATGTATGGCAGTTGAACAAACAAAACAATGTTCTTCTAATAGAATGGTCACCTAGGACATGTACAAGACACGGTCCGAAGGGTTTTGTTAATTCAAAGGGTGCTAAAAGGACATGCAAACTTCAATAGTTGAAGTAAGCATAGCGGAGTTGGAATCTTCACCATGATGAAACTGTTAAAAGAGTTTAAATTCATCGGAGATGATGAAGATGCTTGCATTTGCAAGAAATTAAGTGGGAGCACTGAGACATATTTCTAAAACATTATGTAGAGAACATATTGTTGATTGGAAATGATGTATCTTGAATTGACACAAGTTAAGGATTTCATTAAAATAAGATTTCGATGAAAGACTTGGGCAAACCCGGAATATTTGGCATCAATATCTATATGGATAGATTGAGGCGCTAATATGGTTGTGCCAGACATACATATATGAGATATTGAAAGGGTTCAATATGGAAACAACAAGAAAGGTTCTTGCTACATGGAAATGATTGTATCAAGATTCAAGTGTTTCAACACTTGGTGAGTAAAATCACATGAAGATTTTGATCGATTATATCATGATATGTATATATCCAGAATGTCCTATGCTCTAAATGTTATGAGCACATACCAGAATGATTCATAAGATGATCATTGGACAATAGTAAAGATATTCTTATGAACTTTGGAAGAACTAAGAATATATCATGTATAAGTGACAAATAGTTAAAGGTAGTTCATTGTAAAGTGTTACATTGATACTAGTTTTGTCGCAAGATACAAATTAAATTTATCTCAATTTAGACTATGGGTGGCACAATGTAATGGAAAGATTGTTCCATGATGGATTTGGATCAGTTCCAAAGTTGAAACATTGTGACGGATACTACAACAAAAGGCTAAGTATGTAACTGCTATAGTAGCAACAAAGGAGGGCATTTGTGTTAAGAAGTTTGTTACCAAACTAGGTGTGGTTCAAAGTGGGCTAATACTATGAAGATATATTGTATGACAATAATATCAACATATTTTAACCCGAACAAACTAAAGGTCTCACCAAAGGACCAAATTTATACAATGCCATCTCATTTGAGAATGAGTGATGCGTAGAGACGCAAAGACATGCAAATACACACGGACCTGAAAGTGCCAGATCCGGAGATTATGTTAACCACTAGCAAACGTGTATATTCAACACCTAAGTGTTGTATATACAAGTTTACAAACTAGATTATTGACTCTAGTGCAAGTGGGAGACTAAAGGGAATATGCCCGAGAGGCAATAATAAAGTGGTTATTATCTTATTCCTTGTTTATGATAAATGTTTATTTTGCATGCTATAATTGTATTAAATGGAAACGTTAATACATGTGTGTTTAATAAACAAAATACAAAGTTCCTAGTAATGCCTCTCATATAAACTAGCTTGTTGATTAACAAGATGATCAAGGTTTCCTGATCATGGACATTGGATGTTGTTAATAACGAGGTCACAACATTGGTGGAATGATGTGATGAACATTCATCCGAAGTATAGCATTACCATCAAAGTCATTATATTTATATTGCTATAACATCATACGAAGTAATCTTAGTCCTTAGACCATGAGATCATGTTAATTGCTGACACTGGAAGAGTATCTTGATAACATCAAACATCACACCGTAACAGGGTGACTATAAAGGTGGGTTCAGTGCTACAAAGGGGTTATGTTGAGGCTCATGGATCAAGAGTGGGATTTTTCCATCCCGATGACGGATAGATATACTCTGGGCTCTCTCGGTGATATCACATTAAGATAGCTTGCAAGCAAGTGATGTGACCACTAGAATGTTATATCACGGGAACAAGAAAAGAGTGCATGTCGGCAACGAGATCAAACTAGGTATAGAGATACCGATGATCGAATCTCGAACATGTAATATATCGCGAGACAAAGGGATTTAGTTACTAGCATTAAAGGTTCTCACGATCACAGAAGTCATCGTTGAATGTGTATGAGTCAGTATGGATCTCCAGATCCCGCTTCTGATTATAGATCTGAGAGGGGTCTCGATCATGTCTGCATTATTCGCGAACCGTAGGGTGACACACTTAAGGGATACCGACACCATTTGGAGAAAATATGTTTCAGATAAAGATTTAAGAAAGCGCTGGAATTATTTCAATAGACACCGAAACTGTTTCGGGTGAAATTGCTGAAATTGGTTCTGCATGTAATATTGAA
The DNA here is from genome assembly GCA_910589775.1 of Avena eriantha. Taxonomy (NCBI): domain Eukaryota; kingdom Viridiplantae; phylum Streptophyta; class Magnoliopsida; order Poales; family Poaceae; genus Avena; species Avena eriantha. The sequence continues at coordinate 555,627,232 of OU342743.1, forward strand.
ATGTTGTAGGGGGTTTTATGTGAATTTTTGTTAATTAAAGTAATTAACAAAAATTCTGAATAAAATTAATAAAAGAGTTTTATTAAATGAGAGAGCATTAAATTTGGAGAAATTTAATGCATTTAAAGTGGAGACTTTAAAAGAGAATGTGAAGGGGCATTTTAATGTGGAGGGGGTTACCACCACATGAATGGGGGAGGTGAAGGGTGATACATCCATTTTGCATCACTATTCTATGTCTTAATTCACTATTATTCATTGATATATTTCATATTGAGAGGTGATACTTATGTTATTTCATCTGTTTTTGCATGGTTGATGACTTTTGGAGCATGGACCGCTGCAGTCAGGATTCTGATGGAAAACGTGCTGTTTGAGGCAAAATTTGCGAAGATCAGAGAATCCGGGAAAATATACGGAAAATCCTATTTTTCAGAAGACTAAGGAAGCCATAAGACGGAGTGGAGATGGGCCACAGGGGGCCCACACCGCCCCCTAGCGCAGGCAGCCCTAGGTCACGCCTAGAGGTGGGGTGGCCACCCTGGCCCACTCCAGCCTCTCCCCTCTGGCGTATATCATCCTCCTGAAACCCTAAGACTCGGGGAGCGACCATAGAAAGATTCCGCCGCCTCTGCAGGGCGGAAAACACCGAGAGAGAAAGATCTCTCCGGTAAACAGATTTCTGCCGGGGGAATTCCTTCCCGGAGAGGGGAGATCGTCGCCATCAACACCACCATCAAGTTGGACTTCATCGGGATCATCATCATCATCACCACCACCATCATCACCATTAGCACCCTCATCACCATCTCCATATTGCTGTAACAATTGTGTTGAATCTTGCATAGTTCATAGGAGAAACTTTCCCGGTGTTGATTACTCTTTGTAGTTGATGCTATTGAGTGAACCATTGAATTATTGTTTATGTTCAGATTGTTATACATCATTATTCCATCGCTGATCATGATCCATATGATGTCTTGTGAGTAGTTCGTTTTGTTCTTGAGGACATGGGAGAAGTCTTGTTGTTAGTAGTGGAGTTGTGTTGAGAAAGATTCAATAGATTGTTATTTCAGTTGTGGTGTACTTCTTCTAGTGGTGTCATGTGAACGTCGATTACATGACACTTCACCTATATGGGCCTAGGGGAATGCATTGTGTTTTTGGCTACTAATCGTAGGGGTTGCGGGAGTGACAGAAACCTGAAACCCCGTTAGGAAACCATTGCGCAAGGGACGTAAGGGTCTTAGAGTTTAAAGCTATGGTTAGGTTTCTACCTTAATTACTTTCTTGTACTTACGGATGTTTGCAAGGGGTATAATCACAAGTATGTATTAGTCTTGGATGGGGCGGTACATTAGCACAGGTTCACCCACACAACACTTAGCAAGCTAAAGAAGATTAATCAACTATATGAAGCGAAAGCACTTGACAGTCTTCCCATGTGTCCTCGAGAACGTTTGGTCATCTTAAGTAATACAACCGGCTTGTCCTTTGCTGCATAAAGGATTGGGCCACTTGCTGCATTTATTCCTACTGTCTTTTATTTACTCGTACTTTGTTTACTTGCTTTATCAAAAACCCCTAAAAATCCGTTTGCTAAGTATTTGTAGAGAATTCCTGATCCATACCACTAGCCAGCACCTTCTGCTCCTCGTTGGGTTCGACACTCTTACTTATCGAAAGTACTGTGATACACCCCCTATACTTGTGGGTCATCAAGACTATTTTCTGGCGCCGTTGCCGAGGAGTGAAGCGCTATTGGAGAGTGGAACTGGTAAAGGAAACTTCCACTGTGAGTATTGTTTACTTCTGTTAGTTGCTTTATTTTCGTTATGGATAATTCGCTCAGTTTCTTATTTGGTTAGGCTACTACCACTGCTAAGTTAGTAGATAAGCCACCACCTGCTGAGAATGATGTTTTCAAAATACCTACAAGAATTATTGATCGTGTTATGGATAACTACTATGTTGGGGTTGGAACTGTCCATCCCGGTGATCATTTACTCTTTATACACGAATTATGTGGGTTGTTCAAGTGTGCAGGTATTACTATAGATCAAGTTAAGAAGAAGTTATTCTCATTATCACTGAAAAGAAGAGCTGAGGACTGGTATAAGCTACTGAAGAATGGTCAAGCTATAGAATGGGAGGAAATAGTGCCTCTCTTGTATTCAAAGTTTTATCCTCCTAGTGAGATTCATAAAGATCGGAATCAAATATACAACTTTTGGCCTCTTGGTGGAGAGAGTACAGCTCAAGCTTGGGGGAGATTGAAGTTACTAATGCTCAAAGGTCCCATTCATGAGCTCCCCAACAATATTATTATCAATAACTTTTATGCAAGGCTCCCTTTACATGATAAGGATTTATTGGATGCTTCTTGTGCTGGATCATTCACTCGCATGGAAGAAGAAGATAAATGGGATCTTCTAGACCGTATTCAAGACAATGCTGAAGCATGGGATAATGACAAAGGTAGAAAGTCAGGTATAAATTACGATTATGAATGCATTGAATCTTTTATGGGAACTGATGACTTTCAAAATATTAAAAATGCTTATGGTCTAGACTCTCAAGCTATTGCTTCTTATTTTAAGGCTTTTGCTTCCTACATTGAAGTGCCTAAAAAGAAGTGGAATAAGTATCATGAACCTTATAAAGATATTGCTAAGAGTGTTCCTGCAAGAAATACTGAAGTTTATACTGCTAATCATGTTTTACCTGAACCTTATATTGAGAAAATGCCTTTTCCAGTTAAGATAAAGGAACATTCCATGATAGCTAGTATGGTTGATGAAAGCACAACTAAAGTTGTTAAACCTGATAAACAAAAGGTTGATGAACCTATTATAGCAAATGTGAAAGACTTTGTCACTAATTATGAAGAAGAGGGACACACTATCCTTTGTAAGGATACCCCTAATATTGTTTCACAAAGTAGTATTATGAGAGCTAGTATTCCTGTGTTTTCTGTTAGAATAAGTGATCATTGTTACGATGGTCCTTGTGATAGCTATATTGTTAAGTTTATGCATGATACTGAAAGTTATTATGAGAGAGGGAAAAGTGTTCTTATGCATCTCATTAATATCAAGTTTCCCCGTTTTATGCTGAAAGTTTTTATACTGCGCTTCTTTTGCCTTCTTATGCAAGTTGCCTCTGGTTTCAATAATTTGTTTGTTTACAAAATTCCCTTGCATAGGAAGTGGGTTAGACTTAAATGTGTGTGTGTTTTTTCTTCTTAATGCTCTCTTTCACTTCAATTCATATCCCTATGAGAGCTTCTTCAAAATTATCATGCCCATCTTAATGGCTATAAAGAAAGAGCTTTATGGGAGACAACCCAATTTGTTTTTGCTTTTAGTTTGCTTTTGTTTATTTGAGTATTGAAAGTTATTACTTCGGTAATAACCTCTCCTTATCCGTTTTGTTTGGTTTTTGTGTCAAGATCAACCTCTAATGAGAGAGAAGTAATATTTGGGGAAGTTGCTGTCCCGAAACAGATTTTCATGCTTCACTATAAAAATTCGCGAGAGATCTCTGTATGTCGGATTGAGCTGTAATTTTTTTGTGCTTCTGCCCCAGGTTGTTATTTAACTTTCGTTAGTTTTGCACTTTTTGATTTGAGCAACAGAAGATTTTCGAAAAAATTGATCTTTACCTGCTAGTCTGTTTTGACAGATTTTGCCACTCTTGCATTTGCTTCTTTATTCGATTTCCTTTTTGAATTCTTTTTGGGTTTTCAGAAGGAGTGGCTATAGTAGCTTATGTTTTGATGGTTTTCAGTTGAAGTTGGACTCAAAAGCTTTTATCACTTCACTTATACTAATGTTGCTAATGAGAACTGTGTGAAGTTTTGTGTGAAAGAAATTTCCAGAAAGTGGAGATAATGGTGTAATAAGGAAAAGAAGGGTTTTATGACTCAAGTAATAAGTGTATGAAGATGAAGATATTGATGATTCAAGTGGTGACTCTGGAAGAATCTACTAGATACCAAATTCAGAGACCTGCATAGTCTGTTTTCAAATAGGTAACAGTTCTGGTAAGAAGAGTTCCGCGATAATACAATCCAACTATATTTTTGCAGTTTTCAGTCAATAAGGGAAGTTACGAAGAGAAAAAAGGGACGGAAACAGAGCCAGGGTGGCTCACACCACCCTGTGGGTTAGACTTAAATGTGTGTGTGTTTTTTCTTCTTAATGCTCTCTTTCACTTAAATTCATATCCCTATGAGAGCTTCTTCAAAATTATCATGCCCATCTTAATGGTTATAAAGAAAGAGCTTTATGGGAGACAACCCAATTTGTTTTTGCTTTTAGTTTGCTTTTGTTTATTTGAGTCTTGAAAGTTATTACTTCGGTAATAACCTCTCCTTATCCGTTTTGTTTGGTTTTTGTGTCAAGATCAACCTCTAATGAGAGAGAAGTAATATTTGGGGAAGTTGCTGTCCCGAAACAGATTTTCGTGCTTCACTATAAAAATTCGCGAGAGATCTCTGTATGTCGGATTGAGCTGTAATTTTTTTGTGCTTCTGCCCCAGGTTGTTATTTAACTTTCGTTAGTTTTGCACTTTTTGAGTTGAGCAACAGAAGATTTTCGAAAAAATTGATCTTTACCTGCTAGTCTGTTTTGACAGATTTTGCCACTCTTGCATTTGCTTCTTTATTCGATTTCCTTTTTGAATTCTTTTTGGGTTTTCAGAAGGAGTTGCTACAGTAGCTTATGTTTTGATGGTTTTCAGTTGAAGTTGCACTCAAAAGCTTTTATCACTTCACTTATACTAATGTTGCTAATGAGAACTGTGTGACGTTTTGTGTGAAAGAAATTTCCAGGAAGTGGAGATAATGGTGTAATAAGGAAAAGAAGGGTTTTATGACTCAAGTAATAAGTGTATGAAGATGAAGATATTGATGATTCAAGTGGTGACTCTGGAAGAATCTACTAGATACCAAATTCAGAGACCTGCATAGTCTGTTTTCAAATAGGTAACAGTTCTGGTAAGAAGAGTTCCGCGAAAATACAATCCAACTATATTTTTGCAGTTTTCAGTCAATAAGGGAAGTTACGAAGAGAAAAAAGGGACGGAAACAGAGCCAGGGTGGCTCACACCACCCTGTGGGTTAGACTTAAATGTGTGTGTGTTTTTTCTTCTTAATGCTCTCTTTCACTTAAATTCATATCCCTATGAGAGCTTCTTCAAAATTATCATGCCCATCTTAATGGTTATAAAGAAAGAGCTTTATGGGAGACAACCCAATTTGTTTTTGCTTTTAGTTTTCTTTTGTTTATTTGAGTCTTGAAAGTTATTACTTCGGTAATAACCTCTCCTTATCCGTTTTGTTTGGTTTTTGTGTCAAGATCAACCTCTAATGAGAGAGAAGTAATATTTGGGGAAGTTGCTGTCCCGAAACAGATTTTCGTGCTTCACTATAAAAATTCGCGAGAGATCTCTGTATGTCGGATTGAGCTGTAATTTTTTTGTGCTTCTGCCCCAGGTTGTTATTTAACTTTCGTTAGTTTTGCACTTTTTGAGTTGAGCAACAGAAGATTTTCGAAAAAATTGATCTTTACCTGCTAGTCTGTTTTGACAGATTTTGCCACTCTTGCATTTGCTTCTTTATTCGATTTCCTTTTTGAATTCTTTTTGGGTTTTCAGAAGGAGTTGCTACAGTAGCTTATGTTTTGATGGTTTTCAGTTGAAGTTGGACTCAAAAGCTTTTATCACTTCACTTATACTAATGTTGCTAATGAGAACTGTGTGAAGTTTTGTGTGAAAGAAATTTCTAGGAAGTGGAGATAATGGTGTAATAAGGAAAAGAAGGGTTTTATGACTCAAGTAATAAGTGTATGAAGATGAAGATATTGATGATTCAAGTGGTGACTCTGGAAGAATCTACTAGATACCAAATTCAGAGACCTGCATAGTCTGTTTTCAAATAGGTAACAGTTCTGGTAAGAAGAGTTCCGCGAAAATACAATCCAACTATATTTTGGCAGTTTTCAGTCAATAAGGGAAGTTACGAAGAGAAAAAAGGGACGGAAACAGAGCCAGGGTGGCTCACACCACCCTGTGGGTTAGACTTAAATGTGTGTGTGTTTTTTCTTCTTAATGCTCTCTTTCACTTAAATTCATATCCCTATGAGAGCTTCTTCAAAATTATCATGCCCATCTTAATGGTTATAAAGAAAGAGCTTTATGGGAGACAACCCAATTTGTTTTTGCTTTTAGTTTGCTTTTGTTTATTTGAGTCTTGAAAGTTATTACTTCGGTAATAACCTCTCCTTATCCGTTTTGTTTGGTTTTTGTGTCAAGATCAACCTCTAATGAGAGAGAAGTAATATTTGGGGAAGTTGCTGTCCCGAAACAGATTTTCGTGCTTCACTATAAAAATTCGCGAGAGATCTCTGTATGTCGGATTGAGCTGTAATATTTTTGTGCTTCTGCCCCAGGTTGTTATTTAACTTTCGTTAGTTTTGCACTTTTTGATTTGAGCAACAGAAGATTTTCGAAAAAATTGATCTTTACCTGCTAGTCTGTTTTGACAGATTTTGCCACTCTTGCATTTGCTTCTTTATTCGATTTCCTTTTTGAATTCTTTTTGGGTTTTCAGAAGGAGTTGCTACAGTAGCTTATGTTTTGATGGTTTTCAGTTGAAGTTGGACTCAAAAGCTTTTATCACTTCACTTATACTAATGTTGCTAATGAGAACTGTGTGAAGTTTTGTGTGAAAGAAATTTCCAGGAAGTGGAGATAATGGTGTAATAAGGAAAAGAAGGGTTTTATGACTCAAGTAATAAGTGTATGAAGATGAAGATATTGATGATTCAAGTGGTGACTCTGGAAGAATCTACTAGATACCAAATTCAGAGACCTGCATAGTCTGTTTTCAAATAGGTAACAGTTCTGGTAAGAAGAGTTCCGTGAAAATACAATCCAACTATATTTTTGCAGTTTTCAGTCAATAAGGGAAGTTACGAAGAGAAAAAAGGGACAGAAACAGAGCCAGGGTGGCTCACACCACCCTGTGGCGCGGGCCCACCCCTGGCCGCGCCACCAGGTGGTGAGTCCACCCCGAACTCCGCCTCCGACCCGTTTTCACCTAGTACCTTCCTTTTGAAGTGAAACTTCGTAATATATAACCCCCCGCTCCCCCGAGGTTCGTATATCGTGTTTTCGTCGTGTTTTTGTTTTGATCTGTTTCTGCCAGGACATACTCTTTGAAAGCTTAGAAACACAATGGTGTCCGCCAAGGATAAAGGGAAGGAGCCTATGGAGGAAGACCTCCAAGACCCCGGGAAGGAGAAGGAGATCGAGAGTGAAGGTGAAGAGGAGCAAGGCCAACGTCCGCACACCAGCACTACCATTGCAAGCATTGGAGTGGTGAAGAGGAGCAAGGCCAACGTCCGCACACCAGCACTACCATTGCAAGCATGAAAGGTTTGGCATCCCCTTGGTTTGTTCCAAGCTTGGGGGAGTGCCACGGTATCACATCACTATCTTCTATCTTTTTACCTTAGAGTCATATCCTGAATAGAGGAGTTATTATGTAGTATGGTTTGCATTATGGAAGTGTCCCCTCTCTCGTTAGATATGTATCCCTTGGTGTGAGTTTCCGTTATGGAATATTAATGAGAAGTTCTATCATTCACTCTTTTGCATAGCTTATATTAGTTTTGAATTTGTGGTTCTATGATTGATCTTGTTGTTAGTATTGGTATCACTTTGGGATCATTGAGTTAATTTAGTTGGTTTTGGCAAACCCGGCTCGGTCAGTAGCAACACCTTTTTGAGAGTTGAAAGAAAAGGTAGAAGTACTCTAAAGAAATATAATTTCATCATGTTTCTTTCTTGATTTGCTCATAAGTCTAGTATTCTCTAGTTAAGATCTTTTGTGCTTCCAAGGAAGATTGCATGTTTGTCTTTATCACTTGTATGTTTGTTTGTTTCCTTCAACTCTTATACTTGCTACCCAGCCTTGCTAGCCAAAAACATGTACTGAGAGGGTATTCTTCTCGTGCATCCACCTCCTTTAAACCAAAACCTTTGCCATTTGTGTCCACCATACCTACCTAGTAGCATTATTGCTATTCCAAGTAAATTCTTGTTTTATCTACCTCCCAAATTAAACTTGTTATGTGAAAATTAGTGATTAAAGCTCTCACGAACTTGATGGCACACTTTACTTTCTTGCATTTAATAAACTTGAACCATTGGGTCCTTCTTTGTTGCGTATATGCTTGCGCTTTATGAGCTGAAGTTAGCAGAACCATGTATCATGGGGACCGCTTTCAACACTTCATTGGTACTTGTACCTAGTTGATATCATGTTCTTTTGCTTATGGATCCCGGCGGTGTGAAATAAAAGTGGAACTTGTAAGATCATGGAGTTTATATGTGTGTTAGAGAAATGCCTGGGCCGCTAGCCTAAGCCATGCCTAATCATGGTGGAAACTTGCAGCATAACTATAGTGAGCATTCTATGAAGCATCCTCAATAAAAACCTATGAAAATAGCAAATAAAAGATCGCTGAGATGCTCACTGTCTGCTTGCCTTGTCATTTTGATTATGGGATAGCTCCTGTGTCATGTGAAAGGGGTACCCCGTTGGCGGTTCTCAATGATACGCGTGTATTTATAATGACAAGAGCTTACTCGTGACTGAAGTTGAGTAGCATGAGGTTCGGTACTCATAAGTAAGGGGCATGGGACTTCAATTTATAACTTGTCAAGCATATCCTCTTAGTTGTGTTACTTTAACCTTAATCACCAAAAGATGTCTATGATAGGGCAATGAGAGCTGAAAGCTAGTAAGTATCATAATTTTTGGGAGCTCTTTATGAGACTTGCAATCCCTGCTTCCCTTTACGAAGGGCCCTTTCTTTTACTTTGTAGTCGAGTCAGGAAGACCTCCAAGTCCGCCATACCTAGCTATTAGCATATGCTATTCCAAGTATATTCATGTTTTTATCTACCTTCCGAATTAAACTTGTTATGAGGAAACTAGTGATTAAAGCTCTCACGAACTTGATGGCACTTTACTTTTCTTGCATTTAATAAACTTGAACCATTGCGTCCATCTTTGTTGCATATATGCTTGCGCTTTATAAGTTTAAGTTAGCAGAACCATGTATCATGGGGAACGCTTTCAACATTGCACTAGTACTTTGTACCTCGTTGATATCATGATTTTTTTGCTTATGGATCCCGGCCGTGTGAAATAAAAGGGGAACTTGTAAGATCATGTTGTTTGTATGTGTGTTAGAGAAACGCCTGGGCCGCTAGCCTAAGCCATGCCTAATCATGGTGGAAACTTGCAGCATAACCATAATGAGCACTCTATGAAGCATCCTCAATAAAAACCTATGCAAATAGCAAATAAAAAGATCGCTGAGATGCTCATTGTCTGCTTGCCTTGTCATTTGATTATGGGATAGCTCATGTATCATGTGCAAGGGGTACCCCGTTGGCAGTTCTCTATGATACATACGTACTTACAATGACAAGAGCTTACTTGTGACTAAAGTTGAGTAGCATGAGGTTTGGTCTTCGTAAGTAAGGGACATGAGATTTCAACTTATAACTTATCAAGCATATCCTCTTAGTTGTGTCACTTTAACCTTAATCACTTAAAGATGCTTATGATAGGGGCAATGAGAGCTGAAAGCTAATAAGTACCATAATTTTTTGGAAGCTCTTTATGAGACTTGAATCCCTACTTCCTTGTATGAAGGCCTTTCTTTTACTTTTATGTTGAGTCTCCACCTTCTATCTTTATGCACCTATTTTGAGAGCATAGTGGCCATTTTTAGTTCTATGTACATTGTCCCAAGACTTGTTGATTGATGCATAACTTTGATATTGCTTGTTTTAAACTATTTGTATCTAGTCACTCTTATGAACTTTGAAGGTGTCCTATGCATTTATGTTTTCTACTCTATGAGGGGCAACCTCAATGCCACTATGCTATGTTTTCTTTATGTTAAACAAACAAACGTCTTGCAAAGCATTGTTATTCATTAAGCATTTGTTTGTGCCTTTTCATGTTGCAACATAATAGCTTTGCCTTATTGCTAGAACTTTGCCTTTCATGTTATGATTGAAGTACTATGATCCCAGCTTTCAGTGCTTTACAAATACTATGATCAAGTTTATGATGGTGCATGTCACCTCAAAAATTATTCTTTCTTTTTATCACTTACCTACTCGAGGACGAGCAGGAGTTAAGCTTGGGGATGTTGATACGTTGTAAACGTATCTATAATTTTTGATGTTCCATGCTTGGTTTTATCTACTTTCTTATGTTTTTTCCACACTTTGGAGTACTTTTCATATGATTTCTTGGACTAACCTATTAACAAGAGCCATAGTGTCAGTTGCCTGTTTTCTGCTGTTTTTGGTTCCAGAAAGTCAGAAAATGAATATTCTCGGAATTGGACCAGACAAAAGCCAAAGTCGTTATTTTCCTGGAAGATTCACGGAGCTAGAAGGAGAGATGAAGGGGGGCCACAGGGTGGCCAAACCACCCCTAGGCGCGGCCCCCCGTCCACGCCAGGGCATGGTGTCGGCCCCCTGGCCGCCCATCGACCTTGCCTCTTCGCCTATAAGAAACCTCCCGATGCAAAAATCCTAAATCGTGAAGCCTCCAGCCACGAAAAGTTCCGCAGTGCTGCCGCCACCGAAGGGGAGATTCGGGGGACATAAAGTCTCTGTTCCGGCACCCTGCCGGGACGGGGAAGTGCGCCCGGAGCCATCTCCACCGCCATCTCCATCGCCATTGCTGATTCCCATGATGAGGAGGGAGTAGTTCTTCCTCAAGGCTAAGGGTTCTACCGGTAGCTATGTGTTCATCTCTCTCTCTCTATGCATGATCTTATTGAGATCACAAGCTTGTAATCTATAGATCTACCTTGCTACTCAAGTGCTTTAATAAATCTCTGCTCTCCCCATGTGTGTGAAGTTGACAGTGTGCACACCTTGGTGGCACTTAGGCTAGAGATTACAAATACTTGTTCTGAGTTATATTTGGAGTTTGATGTCTTTATGAAATTGTGGTGTTTGTTTGAACCATCTAGTGCTCAAGGTAACAGTGTGGGGTTATCTAGATGCGGAAAGCGAACTTTGAGGTGTGTTGTTATAGCCCTACCAATGATTAGAGTGTCCAACCAGAGAGTAGTTAAGAGTAGTATCGTAAAGAGAAGATATTTATATGAGAGTGTTCACTAGCGAAAGTATGATCCCTAGGCCTTGTTTCTAAGCATTGAAACACCGTTTGCAACTAGATTTGTTACATGTTTGCTTGAAGCCTTCTTTATTTCAGTTTGCCTTTAGTCTCTTCCACGCCATCAAACTATTTTCTGGCACCATTATCTTATATCCATACCACTTGTATTTCACTATCTCTTCGCCGAACTAGTGCACCTATACACCTGACAAGTGTATTGGGTGTGTTGGGGACACAAGAGACTTCTTGTATCTTGATTGAAGGGTTGCTTGAGAGGGAATACCTTTGACCACTTCCTCCCTAAGTTCGATAAACATTGGGTGATCCACTTAAGGGAAAACTTGCTGCTATTCTACAAACCTCTGCACTTGGAGACCCAACAACTATCTACAATAATAGAAGTGCGTAGACATCATGTAGCATGACTTGTTTCAAACAATTGAGATTGCTTAATGTTCCTTGAAAGGATCATGTGTTGTTTTAGCATACAAAAGCATAAGATTGTGGTATTCTCCTTTGATGCTTTATTTTGATTGACTTGGCGCATGCTTACACCATGTTACCTTAGCCTCTATGATCATTTAGTTTTTGATTTGTAATATCACTTTATGCTTTAATTAATAATGTTTTGTCGCTTTGCATGATTATGGCCATTATTGCTCTCTTAGTTGGGCACTACCAGTCTTTTGCTAGCCTCCACCTGTACCAAGTATGAGTTCAACTCATGCATCCAACCTCCAAGAAAACCAAGTTATTCCAAAGAGTCCACTATAAATTCCTATGCATGGTGTGTTACACCATTCCAAGTATATCCATGTTTTTATCTACCTTGCAAATTAAACTTGTTATGTGAAAATTAGTGATTAAAGCTCTCACAAACTTGATGGCACACTTTACTTTCTTGCACTTAATAAACTTGAACCATTGTGTCCACCTTTGTTGCTTATATGCTTGCATTTTATCAGTTGTGAATTAGGAGAACCATGCTGTCATGGGGAATGCTTTCAATATTGCACTTATTATTCAGTTGATATCATGTTCTTTTGCTTATGGATCCCGGCAGTGTGAAATAAAAGGGGAGCTTGTAAGCTCACGGAGTTTATACGTGTGTCAAAGAAATGCCTGGGCGGCTTGTCTAAGCCATGCCTAATCATGGTGGAAACTTACAGTATAACAATAGTGAGCATTCTATGAAGCATACTCAATAAAAACCTATGCTAATAGCAAATAAAAAGATCGTTGAGATGCTCATTGTCTGTTGCCTTGTCATTTTGATATGGGATAACTCCTGTATCATGCGGGAAGGGGTACCATGTTGACGGTTCTCTATGTTACACATGTACTTACAATGACAAGACCTTACTTCTGACTGAAGTTGAGTAGCATGAGGTTCGGTACTCGTAAGCACGGGGCATGAGATTTTCAACTTAAAACTTGTCAAGCATATCTTCATATTTGTGTCACTTTAACCTTAATCACCTCAAGATGCTTATGATAGGGGCAATGAGAGCTGGAAGCTAATAAGTACCATAATTTTTGGAAGCTCTTTATGAAACTTGAATCTCCGCTTCCCTCTGTGAAAGGCCTTTCTTTTTTACTTGTTATGTTGAGTCTCCATCTTCTATCTTTATGCACCTATTGAGAGCGCATAGTGTTCATTCTTAGTTTAATGTGCATTGTCCCAAAACTTGTTGATTGATTCATAACTTTGATATTGCTTGTTCTTAAATTATTTGTATCTAGTCACCCTTATGAACTTTGAAGGTGTCCTATGCATTTATGTTTTGCTATACCATGAGGGACAAGCTGAATACCACTTTTATTATGTTTTCTGTATATGAAACAAACAAAGGTCTTTCAATGCATTGTTATTCATGATCTTTTATTAGTACATTTTCATGTTACAGCATAGTTGCTATGTCTTATTGTTAGAACTCTATCTTTCATGCTTATGTTAGTACTTTGATCCCACCTATCAATGTTTTACGAATACCTTAATCAAGATTGTGATGGTGCATGTCACCTCAAAAATTATTATTTTTATCACTTACCTACTCGAGGACGATCAGGAGTTAAGCTTGGGGATGCTTGATACATCGTAAATGTATCTGTAATTTTTGATGTTCCATGCTTATTTTATATCAACTTTCTTATGTTTTGTTCACACTTTGAGGTATTTTTATACATTTTATGGAACTCACCTATTAACAAGATGCCACAGTGCCAGTTGCCTATTTTCTGTTGTTTTTGGTTTCAGAAAAGCTAGTAAAGAAATATTCTCGGAATTGGACGGGACAAAAGCCACAGTCAATATTTTACCCGAAGCAACACGGAGTCCGAAGGGCAGCCGAAGGGGGGCCAGGAGGCGGCCACACCTGGTGGTGGCGCGGCTAGCCCTAAGCGCGCCACTAGGGGGTGTGGGCCCCCTGGAGCTCCACCGACCTTGCCCCTTCGCCTATAAAAGTCTCTCGGGATGAAATCCATGATAAGTTCCACATCGCCACCGCCACCGAAGAGGAGATTCGGGGGACATAAGTCTCTATTCCGGCACCCTACCTAGATGGGAAAGTGCCCCCGGAGCCATCTCCATCAACTCCACCGCCATCTCCATCGCTGTTGCTGACTCCCATGATGAGGACGGAGAGGTTCTCTCTCGAGGCTAAGGGCTCTACCGGTAGCTATGTGTTCATCTCTCTCTCTCTCTCTATGTGTGATCTTATTGAGATCATGAGCTTTGTAATCTAGGATCTATTCTTCTACTCAAGTGCTTTAATTAATCTCTGCTTATCCCCATGTATGTAAAGTTGACAGTGTGCACACTGTGTGACACTTTGGCTAAGGTTACATAAATACTTATCATGAGTATAATTTGAGTTGGATGTCTCTATGAGATTGTGGTGTTTGTTGGAACCATCTAGGTCTCAAGGTGATAGTGAGGGCTTATCTAGATGGGGAATGTGAACTTTAAGGTGTGATGTTATAGCCCTACATCATCCAACCGGAGAGTACTTCAAGTTATCATCATGAAGAGAAGATATTTATATGAGAGTGTCCACTAGTGAAAGTATGATCCCTAGGCCTTGTTTCTAAGCATTGAAACACCGTTTACAGTCAGTTATGTTACATGTTTGCTTGATGCCACTCTTATTTCAGATTTCAATTACCACTTATAATCATCCATATTACTTGTATTTCACTACCTCTTCGCCGAACTAGTGCACCTATACACCTATACACCTGACAAGTGTATTGGGTGTGTTGGGGACACAAGAGACTTCTTGTATCTTGATTGTAGGGTTGCTTGAGAGGGATACCTTTGACCACTTCCTCCCTGAGTTCGATAAACCTTGGGTGATCCACTTAAGGGAAACTTGTTGTTGTTCTACAAACCTCTGCACTTGGAGGCCCAACACTGTCTACAAGAATAGAAGCATGCGTAGACATCGTCGATCATGGAAAGATATCCCGATACTCACAGAGAAAGTTGACGAGCTTGCTTTCCTATTTGTTAGTTAAGTCGGCATAGATAATGACGGTACGCTCCAGAAACTTAGCATCAATTTGTATCTTCTTAGTCTCTTTTGTTTCCTGGAAAGCCACACTTCCATGTGGGTTAGTCATAGCCGGCATACCCAACTGAGCCGACTATGCTAGAGTCACAGCATCATGAATCTGCTTCTTCTCCTAGGCAATCACCAGTGACTCGGCCAGAGAAGAGCCAGCCAAGGCACACTCCATAGAGCGCTTGTAGTTGCCCGCAATAGTGATAAAACCATTTGGACCCAACATTTTCATCTTCACGTGGCTGATATGAGTGGAGGCCATGAATTTTTCCAATGTCGTCCTGCCAAGTAAAGCATTATAGGATCTTGTGAGATCAACTACATCGAACAACAAATTCTTGGTCCGACAATTCTCCCTAGTGTCGAATAGAACATCAATCCAGAACTTTCCCATTAGCTCGCATGACAATCCCGGGACAATGTCATGAAATGTGGTCTTTGTTGGCTCCAACATGTTCTCATTTATGCCCATCTTGTGCATTGTATCCCGGTACAATATTATGATACTGTTTCCATCATCAATGAGGACCTTGGCAAAATTGACATTTATGTCGACCCTATGAATGTCGAGTCCAACACTAAAACATATGCCCCTGGACTCAGCATAACCTTGGGATGATCCTTGATGCTCAAAGTGATCTCTTGATATGACCAATACATATGTTTCGGAACCCTGACATAACCGTGTTCACTTCCATTTGTCGCCTATACTGGCTTTGCTTGTCCATTGCTTTGATCACGAAGACCACATAACTCTGGTGATGCTCCCGATACTCATTCCAGCCTCCCTAGCCGTCATTTCCATTTTCATTGCCACGGTGGCGGAGGTGGTAAGTTCCCCTCTCCTTTACCTACACGCTGGAACTAGCTGCACTGCCGAGTAGTGTGATTTGCCGGCTTACTTGGATTCGGAGTATGAAAACTACAAGGCTGATCAAGCATCATTTCAAAGGTGTGCTTTGGCCTTTCCTACCATTGCTTCTTTTGGTAACCCCACTGATTTTTTCCATCATCTTTTTGCGCCCATTTGCCGCTATTCTTTTGGCGCTGGCTTTTTCCTATGTCAGGTTGGTCCTGCGCCACAACTGCCACTTGGTTGGACCCATACCGGTAATCTGGCCTATCATATCTTCCCTTGCCTCAGAAATCATTTCGCTTGGATGACCCGGTCCCATCATGTACCGGATATTCTCTGCTCGGCTCGGCTGGCATAAGTAGCGACTAAGTCGGATCCCAAAGCATACATATCGGCTATTTTGATAATCTCGTCCAAAGTTACTAGCATATCCCTTTGCAATCTCTACCAAAGTACACTACCATGTCGAGAACCTTGGGCAAACCAGGCTATGGCTTGTGATTCAACGATTCCCTCACAGGAATTACGCACTATGCTCCATTTTGTCAGGAACTCTCGGTCTATCTCATTCTCTTTATGCCTGCACATGGACAATTGTTGAGGACGATTCAGCCTCTTATATGTGCTGGTGAAGTTACTCACAAAAGCTTCCTCAAAATCAAGCCAACAAATTCATATGATGGTCATATCTCGGGTATCCGGCATTCACCATAGCTGAATTACCATCATTGTAATGGTTCACCCTTGGATCTGCACCTTGATGCTGATTCACATGCCTGACACTCTGTTGCTATCGAGGAGGATTGTGTGTCGGATGTTGAGGCGGTTGTCCTCCTATATCCAAGTTATGCTTGTGTCGGTTCTGGTTTTTCTGGATGACATTATCGTGCCCTACATTTCTCTGGCCGACATTTCCATGGCTGACATTACCTTGCCCATCTTTTCCTTGCTTGGAAATCTGCTTTCCGGCAAATGCCGGATCATATGCCAGCTACTGTGTGTTCTTGCCAGAAGTAACACTCCCTTCTTGCCTCAAAACAACAAGAGGAGAGGATGCTTGGCCGACCGACTTTGCCCCGGCTCCTCCAGCCAAATAAACTATCTGGGAACCTCCTGTACCACCCGGGTTAGCCTTGTGGTATGCCTCATTCTGACGGTTAGCTAGACACACTAACTCATTTACTCGCTCTTGCTGCTTGCGCCAGGCTTCACCAGTCAAATTAGACACCTCGGTTGTTGCTGCCTATGTAGCTCTAAGGTTCTTATCCTGAGTACTATATTTCGGCCTACCAGCCAACACTTGACTAGACACAGTGGATTTGGTTCTACCATCCCTAGCTATCTCAGCGTTGAGGTTTTTACCTCGGTTATGCACACCTTCTGTGTGGTCTGGGTCAAACCCATGGGCTTTGTTATACTCACAAAGGGTGATATCCAGCTCTTGTTGGGCGCGAGTTACCTCGACTTCCTCCTCGAGAAGTTTCTAGCGAAGCTCATCTAGCTAAGCCTGTGACTGAGCTGGATCTGCAACGGGAGCAACTGGCACTACCAGCTCCTCGGTGGTTGCCTGCAGAGGGTTCGGTCTTGTGGGCACGCTATTGCCGACGATATTCTCTGGCTTCTCCAGCGCAAGAAACCTTGATCTAGGGGCTTCGGGAGTAGTGTCTACCTCCTAAACAATGGCTTTGCAGACATCAGCTCCAGGAGTAGTCATCATCACCTCTATGCAGCTAGCGGGGTGATTAGTATATCGGCCGTGAGCCGCACATAGAGCAGGTGGATCTGTAGCGACAACCACCCTCTACGGGTACTTGTAGGAGATGTCGATGGTGATGTAGACTTCATGAGAGACGAAGCTAACAAACTTTCCATTCCTAGGGAGACGACTATTGCCAAAGCAAACAACATTGTCGCTCACGAAGTTTAGCGAGCCGAGCCTCTGGACAAGGCCAAAGGCCACGGGCTACCCGGAAGCAACGAGGTTTCCCATGCGGATGAGAACTCCAACTAGCGTAACTGCTAGCCCCACGGTGGGCGCCAACTATCGTGGTGGTGTCACGGTAGATGCCATGTGATGGCTTATGTTGGGTCTGAATGGACACTAGAGGATCGGGAAGGGATGATGTGCTAACAAGCGCACACAGAACACACACAAGCACACACGATGTACGCACCCAGGTTCATGGCTCTTCTAGTGAGATGACACCCCTACTCCTGCATGCTAGATGATATATCTCTAATGATTACCGTAGCTACAAAGGCTCCTTGAGCTATTGGCGAGAGGAGGAAGAAGGAGCTCTCTGCTCTCGCTTCTCTCTCAGAACTAAAGGGGGAATGAGGAAACAGGGATGAATCCTCTTCTAGGAGGTCCTAGGGCACCTTATAAAGGGGTGCCCAGAATACAAGTTAGGGCACATGTGGCACCGAATATGCTCTATAGATGCTGCACGAAGTCGTTGCCCTAGGCCCAAATGCTTCTCCTGTCGTGGGGTCACTCCTGGAAACCCTCGATGGGACTTGACGTCCCCATCCCCGCTAACATTCTTCACGCTGACAATAGTATCCTCCGGAATATCCTCGATGGGACTACTCTCCTTAATCCATGGGCACGCTTGTAGAGGAATGATTATCCTCTCTGGGTTTCCTGGGAGAGATAGGGGCATTGACTTATAGGCCAACATACGACCTCTGGATGTATGCCAATCTCATATGTCGACCTCAGCCGAGATAATTGATGGCTCTGAAACATCGTTGGGGGTGTAACCCTAGGTACCCCAGAGTTGATGAATATGTGATTGCATAAAAGAGATACATGAAGACAAAAGTGTGAAGGATAAAGAGAAAAGAATAAGGAAAAGGAAAAAAGAAAACAAACACGGGCCGAATTACGGCTAATTCGGCCTAGTACAAGTATTTGCAGGCCAAATCTGCATTGCATGGGCCGAAGTGCCTCTATATATGCCGGATTAAGGAGTAATCCGGCCTGCCGGGACGTCCGTCTCCTCCCGGGGTGGGCCGACCCAAGTTGATTCGGCCCACCACCGGCCACTGCCTCCAGCGCCTCCCGCCGAACCATCTACAGCTCCCGCCAACCTCGCCTTCGCCCGATCTCTCCTCGACGCCTCGCCTCCTCACTGCTTCATCGATCATCCCGGGTGGGCCGACAAGTGGCTAGCTCAGCCCACCACGGGTAACAAACCTCGCCAGGATTCCCGCCAGCGCCGCATCGCCAGCTCACCCCGGCTCCGCCCCTCTTCACCAACCACTCCTGGGTGGGCCGATGCGGGAGATGCGGCCCACCCCGGGTCTTCCTCACCCCGGCTCCGCCCCTCTTCACCAACCACTCCCGGGTGGGCCGACACGGGAGATGCGGCCCACCCCGGGTCTTCCTCACCCCGGCTCCGCCCCACTTCACCAGCAACCCCGGGTAGGCCGGGACAAGCCTGATCCGGCCCACCGCGGGATATCTCCTCCGCATCCACGCCTAAGGTCCGGACGGGCCTTCCTCTGCTAGGCCGAGTGAGGGCATGACCCGGCTAGGCCCTCAAAGCCACTACTGCCTGGGCCGAATCATGTGGTAATCCGGCTGGGCTTGGGATAATCCGGCTGGGCACTATTCACCACCCAGTTTGGGCCCCACTTTGCACCCAGACCGGATTATCTCTACTCATGGCCGAATTTCACTTCCCCGGGCCGAATTACTTCGTCGCGGACGTCATTTCTCTCGTACCTGGACCCACCAGCAACCTCTACATCGACACGCTACCGAGTCAAGTCAAGCCTACGTCAGGTGCCAGTCTTGGGACGCCCCTGGCTCAGACTGGCCCCTTTGGTCCAAGATGCTAAGGAATATGCTAGGCATCTTGGGAGATGCTAGGGAATATGCCAAGCATCTCCTAAAGATGCTAAGGAATATGCCGAAGGGATAAGACCGATGACTCAACAAGGGACAAGGTGACTAGGCAAGCCCCACAAGACGGCTCATGGGAGTACTTTAGATGGCATACCTTGTCCCCTGGGCTCCCCTTTATAAGGAGCACCAGGGGTAACGTTACATGAGAGGCCCCTGGAGGGCTCCTCTCCCTCTGCTCACTAGGAGCATGGTTTCTTCTTCCTCTGCTCTATCCATGAGAGGCATAAGAGTACAGCTCAAGGAGCACCATTGTAGCCACAAGCATGGCAAGATATATGAGATTAGATGCAGGAGTAGAGGTGTTATCTCACTAGGAGAGCCTCGAACCTGGGTATATCGTGTCTCTCTGAGTTCTTCCGTATGAGGTATTCACTTCATCATCCCACCCCGGATTTCTCCATCGTCCAAAGGCCCCAACTTTAGCCTATACCAGGCATCTGCCGTGACACCACCACGACAGTTGGCGCCCACCGTGGGGCTGATAACAGGCGCTGGTTGGGTTACCATCCGGACGGGAACGTCTTCATCAAGCTCTGCTTCATCATCGATCCATTTCCTCAACCTCTTCATCAACATGTATTGTAAGTGTTAGCTGGCCCATTGGGGGTGACTCAACTAGATAACTCAACCTCACCACCAAAGATACAGTGAGTAGTGAGTAACTCAACCAACTTGCACATGAGATACCCTGGATGTCACTCGGGGACTATCACCTAGTTGTTCACCCCAGGGATGAGATAACTCAACCCGGGGACTAGCTTGCATGCCTTTTGAAGCCACCTGAGGGTAGAAAAAGTAGCTCAGGGACTCGGTGCCTCCGTGCATAGAACAATAACTTAGAAAAGACTTAAGATATGCCATGATCTCGTATGTATCCACTGCTTTGTGTCTTTAAGCTGCCTTGGACTAAAAAGTAGCTCACCAAGTCATTTGTAACTCAGATTTAACTCAACTCACCAAGTTACATAGTAACTAGAGTTATACTTCAGCTTGCCTAGTTGCCTTGTAACTCGGATTTGACTCAGTCAGCCGGATTACCTGGTAACTCAGATTTAACTCAGATTGTTGTTTTCAGCTTACCAGGTCATCCATAACTCGGATTGGTGTGTGCATCACCATGCCAGGATACCTGATGACTCGGATTTTACTTCAGTTTGCCTAATTACAGGTTTCCAGGTTACATGGTAACTTGGATTTTACTTCGGTTTTCCTAGTTACATGGTAACTCGGATTTTACTTCAGTTTGCCTAACTACAGGTTTCCTAGTTACATAGTAACTAGGATTTTACTTCAGTTTGCCTAATTACAAGTTTCCAGGTTACATGGTAACTCGGATTTTACTTCGGTTTTCCTAGTTACATGGTAACTCGGATTTTACTTCGGTTTTCTTAGTTATATGGTAACTCGGATTTTACTTCAGTTTGCCTAACTACAGGTTTCCTAGTTACATGGTAACTCGGATTTTACTTCAGTTTGCCTAACTACAGGTTTCCTAGTTATATAGTAACTCGGATTTTACTTTAGTTTGCCTAATTACAGGGATAATTCAGATTTGCTTCAGTTTCCTGGTTACGGGGTAACTCGGATTCTAACACAGCTTACCAGGTTATCTTATACCTCAAATCAATTTGTTCCATATCTTGGATGGCAATGAGCCAGCATATCAATAACTTATCATATTCAATCTCGGATCCATATCTATGGAAGTATGCCATCGTATCATAAAATCGTATCAATAACTCATCGTATTCAATCTCGGATTAGTATCTCGTATTAATATCTATGGAAGTATGCCATCATATCATAAAGTCATGTCTCAAAATCATATCTCGGGTCAATGTCTCGAGTCAAAATCTAGGGCAGTTTGCCAGCATATCATAAGACCATATCATATCTCAACCAAATGACTCGGATCTAAGACTTGAGTCAGATTCAAGTCAAGCAACTCAAACTCCCATCAGATAACTCGGATTTGAGTCATGAAACTCAGATTTGAGTCAGGTAACTCAGATTTGAGTCATGAAACTCGGATTTGAGTCAGGTAACTCGGATTCTGGGTCAAGTAACTCAAAACAGAGACTCATGTCAACTTCGAGTCATATAACTTAGCAATTATAACGCAAAAGGGTTAAGGCCAGAGCCGAATCAGGCCAGAAGCCAAAAGAGTTACCCAAAAGGGTTAAGGCCAGAGCCGAATCAGGCCAGAAGCCAAAAGAGTTACCCAAAAGGGTTAAGGCCAGAGCCGAATCAGGCCAGAAGCCAAAAGAGTTACCCAAAAGGGTTAAGGCCAAAGTCGAATCAGGCCAGAAGCCAAAAGTGTTGGGGATATACTTTCTGGGTATCCTCACAGTTCCTCACTGACCAGGGTGGCCCACTTCGGGTTAGAGCTTTGCTTCATGGGCGGCCCAGTTAGAGAGAGAAGACGGAGTCCAATCTGGCTACGGGAAGGCCCAGAAGACTTACCGACTTAGGCCCATAATGTTACTTGTAGTTCAAGATGTACTCTGTAACCAACTCTTAGTCGTAGCCGGATTGATCTCTCCTATAAACCCTAGGCCGGATATCTATATAACACCCAATACTTTAGACCCTCAACTTGCACAGGCGATACCATTGTAACCCATATTCCGGCTTTGCCGTATTACTGGATTGACAGCAGGAGTAGGGTCCGTCCAAAGCCGGCGGATTCGAACCTAGGTAAACTTGTGTGCTCACTGTCCCGGAACACCGTACGTCTCACACCCCTCTCTTCCGCACGCCTCGAGGACCCCCTCATGGTGTACTTTTCCTCAATCCGATGACAGTTGGCACCCACCGTGGGGCAAGTGAGCTTCGGATCTGCGTTCCGAGCGGAATCTGCAAGAATCGGAATCGGCGAGACCATCGCCGTCGGTCGCATCCTCTACACCAGCGACGTCCCTCTCATCGTTCTCGATGATACTTGGATTCCGGCTAGGGAGGCCGTGACTGCCTATACTATCATGTCTTTTGGCGAGATCGATGTTTACATCAGTTTCGCTGAACCTGCCCAACCCACCCCAGCGGTGATGATAGAGGCAGAAGAATCTTTTGGGTCCCCTTTGTCCGTGGAGGCGGTAGAGTTTCGGATCTCAGAAAACCCTAATCCCACCCAGCCTGCACCCGTTGCGGAGATAGTGGAGAAATCCGAGCCTGAAGAAGACCTCACGGTCCAAGTCGAATCTGGAGTGGATCTCCCTGGAGAAGCCGGATCCCAGATCGACCCACCCGTGGAAGTCGAAATCCAGGAGGAGCATATCAACGACACTGATTCCGGCTCTGACGATGCCAGGACAGACAGGCCTTTCCTCAGGTACACACTAAGATGTATGATACTGCAAGGCGCTAGCGCAGATGCAATCCTCGAAACCATTAAAAGTTTTGATATGGCTGATCGCGAAAGCCGCAGATACCTCAGGAGGCACCCATCGCACTTCGTCGGATATGTTGGATCCGGATCCGGCTCTGCCGATGCTAGAGAAAACACCGACTCGGTGCTGGAGGCAATTGGAACAAACGCCGACGTTCCCGCATCCTCAGATGAATCCATGACGTCGGCAGATTTCCAAAAGTTCTCCGCAGAATACGATGAGGAGTACAACTCCAAAGCTGCAGAAGAAGGAGAAGCCATGGATGAAGGATCCGGAGAACACTCTCCCAAAGCGCAGGATGACATGGACATCGGAGATAATCCCGAGATCCAGATGTCCAAAAGTACCGATCAGAGCTTGACTCCGAGAAACGGACCAAAAGTCGTCTTTGCTACCGGCGCTGCCAAGAAGGCAAAGAAGAGGAACAAGAAGAACAAGACCCCGGCAAAAGACCCCCCCACAGAGGAGGTAATCACTAAGGAATACGAAGAAGACTCGGATGGAGCACTTATCCCAGACGAGCCAAAAAAAGAAGCATCGGTGGATGGACACACGATCACTGAAGGTGCGCGTAAACTCATCGATGCCGCATTAACCACACCCATCCCTACAGCTGCAGAACTTACTGCAGATGAGCTAGACGAAAGGGCCCAGACCCTGGAAGTGTGTCGTCAACAACTCCTTGATGAAGCCAAAAACATCGAGGTGGAGAAGAAGCGCATGTCAAACAAGGAGTACATGTCCCGTCTACATCAGAAGACACGGAAGCGTCACATAGATGACAACCAATTCCCACGTGTCCGTGACGTCCTTTTTGGAGATGAGATGGGGAAGCCACGGAAGGATAGCAACGGAGATTGGGTTTACCCAACACCAGTGCAAAATACCGTGGCAGCTCACGAAATTCTATCAGCTAATCTAGGACCAGAGGAGATACGTTTGGGTATCAAGCTACTCAATAAGGGACTGGAGCAGCAAAAGGTCGCCCTGTCTGGAAGTCAAAAGCTAGTCTCGAATTCCGACCAATGTCGCACAGATCCGGCATGGGATGACGTAAGATCCCACTACGTTCGGGCGCAGTATCGTCACCCCGAACGCAGGGAAGACAATTATTTAAGAACCGGACCGTTGGGGCAGCACCGCAGAGCTACACATAACTGGAGCAATGTCGCTCCAATAGCCGAGAAAGACGCGATCGCTGCACTAAATCCGAGGAATGCTCCCCGAAAGGGAGAAGATAAAGAGAAACGTCGGGAGGAGGATCGTCAGAGAATGCCACCTCCCAGACATGAAAACCGTCCGGCTGAGCCTTACCATGGTGGGAACGACAAACGAAGGAACGACGGAAACCACGCTGGAACAAGCCGGCAGGGGGCTCGTCATAGTCGAGAACATCCCCGGAGCCGGAATAATGACGCTTCAGACGGAGGCCGGCGATCAGCCGGAAACTATCCAGCTGCACCACCCTCTCCACCACACAGTTATCACAACGGCCCCCAAGGAGGTCAAGGAGGACGACATGGCGGAGGAGGTGGTGGCAGAAGCCGAAGTCCGGCTCCAAGGCACCGCAACCACAGCCAACATTCGGGACGATCCCTATCCTCGAACGACGCAAGGCACATGATCAACTCCAATATAGAGGCTCGGCGCTACGAAAACGATGATGTATACGTGGGCCCAAAATGCTTCGGACCACGCATCAGAGCTACAAAGTTCCCAGAAGGATTTCCCATCTCAAGACATATCCAAGCCTACGACGGCATTGCTCGGCCAGACACCTGGTTACAGGATTTCTTCCAAGCCTGCTGCATCGCCAAAGGCGGAAACAGCCTGGTCACAACCTGATATCTCCCACTTATGTTGCGGAAGACGGCACGATCATGGCTCAATGAACTTCCGGCGAACACCATCCATAACTGGTATGATTTACAAAGTGCCTTCTTTCAGAATTTCGAAGGCACATATCGGAGGCCCTGTACGGTTGGAGACCTACAGCGTTGCACCCAGAAAGCCGGAGAAACTTGCCAGGATTACCTCGGATGATGGATTGACACCAAGAACTCCTGCGAAGGAGTAAATGATCAAACTGCGATTGAAGCTTTCATCACAGGTCTCCCAATTGGTTTACTGCGCCATCGCTTGAAGTGTGACAAGGTCACTGATCTGGGAGAGATGATAGAAACAGCGAGCAAGTATGCAGATGCTGACGACGATGCAGAGGGATTACTCAATGTCCTGGCTGTACCTCAGTTGGCAAAACAACCAAAGAAACACGCTCAGAAGCGCAAAAATACCTCGGAAGAAAAACCCAACGCAGAGACAGCAGTAGTCACTACTGTTTCCGGGTCTGGAGGACAAGGAGGACGTGGCGGAGGCCGCGGGCGTGGCCGTGGGACGTCAAGGTTCCAAGGTAGAGGAGAGAAACAACCAGGCAAAACCTACACTGGGGCCGACATCGCCAATAACCCATGTGTGCATCACTTGGACGCCAATGGGGGCTCGTCCCACACCAACGCTGAATGTCGTTTTAACGACGACATCAAGAGAGATGATACCGCGGGCTACAAAGCTAAGCGGAAGAAGGGAAAGAAAAATCCCAAAAAGGACAAAGAGACCAAGGAAGATTCTGACATGGAGGAAGCCGATGCTTCAAATCCCAAGTCGGAAGGGAAGAAAACTTTTCCCACCAAGAAGGACACTTACGTCACCTTCCTCGGATCTCAACCAGCAAAGGTCAAGAAAGCAGTTCTCCACGAGCTCAACGCAATAGTTCCGGCTGTCCCTCAGTATCTGGACTAGTCGGAAGTGGCAATAATGTTTGACCGTGCTGATCATCCGCCTAAGCTACATAGGCGAGGAAAATACGCCTTAGTCGTCAATCCACTTATTGACGGTTATGGTTTCTCCAAGACCCTCATGGACGGTGGTAGCAGTATCAATATTCTCTATGTCAAAACGCTACGCCGGATGAAGATCTCGGAAACACAGCTGAACCATAGCTCTGTGATCTTTCAGAGAGTTGTCCCAGGAAGACAAGCTAATTCCCTGGGAGAGATCACTTTGGATGTTACTTTTGGAACTCCAAAGAATTATCGGACGGAGGCACTTTCCTTCGAAGTGGTCCCGTTCAAGAGCGCATACCACGCTATATTCGGACGTTCGGCTTACTGGGCTTTTATGGCTCGTCTGTGTTATATTTACAATATGATGAAAATTCCAGGTCCCAACAGCGTGATCACCATCAGGGGAGACCCGAAGAAGGTGCGAGAGTGCAAAGATGGAAATGCCGCCGTTGCTGAAGCCGTGCTGCACGCCCAGGAGTACCAGGAGATCAAGAAGAGCATAGATCCATCTGAGATGCCTGCAACAAAGAAGGAGGTCACAAAGCCAAATCCGGAGTTCAAGGCATCAGAAGAGACGAAGACGACGCTATTGAAGGATGATGACCCCTCCAAGGTGACCCAGATAGGCGTAGGCCTAAGTAGCGCATAGGAAAGCGCGCTCGTCAAGTTACTCCAAGCAAATCAAGATATCTTCGCATGGCAGCCATCTGACATGACCGGAGTACCTAGGGAACTTGCCGAGCACTCTCTAAATGTAAACCCGAACACTAAACCCGTCAAATAGTCCTTACGACGGTTTGGTGATGAAAAGCGTAAGGCAATAGCTAAGGAACTAGCGCGGCTCGAGTTAGCCGGATTCATAGAAGAGGTCATCCATACTGATTGGTGGGCCAACCCTGTAATGGTCCCTAAAAAGAACACCACTGATTTAAGGATGTGTGTTGATTATATTGCCTTGAACAAGGCTTGTCCAAAAGATCTGTTCGCTCTGCCTAGAATTGATTAAGTTATCGATTCTACGGCAGGCTCAGAACTCCTCTGTTTTCTCGACGCATATTCCGGTTATCACCAAATCCGGATGAAGGAATCTGACAAAATCAAAACTTCATTCATAACCCCTTTCGGAACCTTCTGTTATGTTACGATGCCCTTTGGGCTGAAGAACGCAGGAGCTACGTACCAGCGCATGATGCAGCGTTGCCTCCATGATCAACTCGGACGCAACGTACATGCATATGTGGATGATATCACGGTCATGTCCAAAAATAAGGAAACATTGATTTCCGACTTGGAGGAAACGTTCGCCAATCTATGAAAATACAACATCATGCTTAACCCGAAGAAATGCTTCTTTGGAATACCAGCCGGAAAATTGTTAGGTTTCATCGTGTCTCAAAGAGGCATAGAGGTAAACCGTGACAAAATCAAGGCTATTCTCAACATTTCCAGGCCAACTCGCCTGAAGGACGTACAAAGATTAACTGGTTGCATTGCTGCGGTCATTCGATTTGTAAGCCGGCTTGGCGAAAGAGCCGCACCATTATACAAACTCCTGAAGAAACCAAGGATTTTGTCTAGACTGACAAAGCTGAAGCTGCACTACAAGACCTGAAGAAAGTACTCTCATCTGCTCCTATCCTTGCAGCGCCGGAACCTCAGGAACCGATGTTGCTTTACATTGCTGCGACAAATAAGGTTGCCAGTATCGTTATGGTAGTGGAGAGACCAGAAGAAAATCAGGAGCACCTGGTGCAGCGTCCGACGTACTTTGTCAGCGAGGTCCTGACAGAATCAAAACAGCGGTATCCACACTATCAAAAGTTGGCTTACGGTGTTTTTCTAGCATCTCGTAAGTTACGACACTATTTTCAGGAGCACCCAATTACCGTGGTGAGGAAAGCTCCCATGAGAGATATAATCAACAATAGCGATGCCACAGGACGCGTCGCCAAATGGGGCATAGAGCTTGCAGCTTTCGATATTGAGTACAAACCCCGGACAGCAATCAAATCCCAGATCCTTGCCGACTTTGTCGCTGATTGGACAGAGACCAAGGAGAACATGGTCCTCCCTGAGTCGGAATATTGGACCCTCTGTTTCGATGGGTCTAAGGCTCGAGGGGGCTCGGGGGCTGGCGTGGTGCTCAAATCACCCCAAGGAGATAAACTTTTATACGTGATGCAGATCCACTTCACAACGACAAACAACATTGCCGAGTATGAAGCACTGTTGCATGGAATCCGGATTGCTAAGGATATTGGCATCCGACGTTTGATGTGTTACGGAGAGTCGGATCTTGTTGCTCAGCAAGTATCAGATATTTGTAATGCAAATAAGCACATGGAAGCATACAAAGCTGTCGTGGATGATCTATCTAAATCGTTCGAAGGGTTTTAAGTTCAACATATCCCTCGAGCAGAAAATGAGGAAGCAGATGCATTATCTCGAATAGGCTCTGCGCGGAAAGAGGTCCCGGATGGTGCATTTTTAGAGCACCTGAAAGTTCCCTCGATAAAGGGAATAGATGAGGAATATCCGACCAAATCCTACTCACCTTTGATATCTGTTCTGGCTGTAATTCCCAGCTGGACTCAACCCTACCTCGATTACTTGGTAGATGGCAAATTACCCGAAGACGAGGTGTTGAGCTGACAGATTATCCGATGAGCAAAAGCCTATACTATTGTTAAAGGTGAGCTCCATAAACAGAGTGTTTCTGGGGTTTTTTAGCGCTGTGTATCTCCGGAAGAAGGAGTGGAAATCTTAAGGGAAATCCACAAAGGCGAGTGTGGTCACCACGCTGCAACCAAATCTTTAGTGGCAAAAGCTTTTCGACATGGATTTTTCTGGCTTACAGCTCAGGCAGATGTCGAACGATTAGACAAGACATGTAAAGGCTGCCAAAAATATGCCAAGCAAGCTCATGTTCCGGCTGATCAGCTGCGAACAATACCTATAACATGGCCCTTTGCGGTCTGGGGGCTTGATATGGTAGAACCTTTTAAACGAGCCCCAAGTGGATTCACTCACCTCTTAGTGATGGTGGACAAATTCACAAAGTGGAGCGAGGCTAAACCTGTCACTAGTTGTGATGGAGCAACATCCAAAAGATTTGTCGAGGATGTTATAATCCGGTATGGTTATCCGCATAGTATTATCACGGACAATGGGAGTAACTTTTCCATGGGAGAACTGGCTGAATTCTGCGATGAGCAAAATATCCGGCTTGACATTGCGTCAGTCGCACATCCATAGGCTAACGGACAAGTCGAAAGAGCAAATGGTTTAATTCTACAAGGATTGAAACCAAGACTCGAAGCACCACTACGACGTGCTGCGGGGGCTTGGGCAGAGGAACTACCTTCTGTAATTTGGAGTTTACGAACAACTCCGAACAGGTCAACAGGATATACACCTTTCTTCTTGGTCTATGGCATAGAAGCAGTTCTTCCTAGTGATTTAATTCATACTTCTCCTAGAGTGGTCGCGTATATCGAAGAGGATGCCAAGATTTCTCGACAAAATGATCTCGACTTAGTCGAAGAAGTTCGCGTCATTGCTGAAATGAGATCTACAGCCTATCAGCAGAAGTTACGCAAGTATCATAGCCAGAGAGTCCGAACTAGATCTTTCAATAAAGGTGATTTGGTTCTCCGGCTTGTGCAACAAAGAAAGTACAAACTTTCCCCAGTATGGGAAGGGCCCTTTTTAGTTAGTCGAGTATTGCACAATGGATTGTACTACTTAACTGACATGAGGCCAGTCAAAGAAAGACCTGCTACTAAGAAGAGAAAGAGAGCTGGAGGTAGTACAAATCCGGATGAGTTAGACAGACCGTGGAATATTGCTCAGCTACCTCCCTTTTATTCTTAGTTTATCCTTCTTTGTAATCATAAATATGCACATGTTTTGTGAGAAATAAAAGTTTTGGTTACCTCAAGGTTTTTCTGAGAAGTTTGTACCATCTTATTTCCTAATGATCATGTTGTAGTCGAAAATCCTAGAATGCTTGAAAGTATTTTATGCTCATGTTCGTTCTGGTTTAGATTTCCGATTCTAAAACTGCTACCTTCGGGTATAACTCTAAAAATTCTAGTCTTTACTTTGGTTATTTGTCTGATTGCTGGATGCGGGTATTTTCCAAGTAGTGAATTGTTGGTACTGGAAGCCGGCTTTGTTTCCAAGTTTAAACTGGTTTAGCAATTGAGCTCCGTTGCTCAGCAAAGTTTCCGGCGGAAGGTTTGGCCGGTTCACGAAAGGGACGAGGCGGAAAGCCAGATAAACGCTAAGTAGAGACGGAAAAATTTCAAGTGCTTATGAAATCATTTCAGGCACGCAAAAAATCTAAGACAAAAGTGCTGAATAGATAAAAAACTTAGCACTAGCAAAAGTCGTAGTACTTAATATTTACAAGCGCATCATGTTCTTTCATAGAATAATACATAAGTTTGTTGTCTATGATGCAGGAGGAGATGAAGAAGCTGCCGGCTAGTTGGTTACTCCGCCTTGATATCATTCCGAGATGTCCGGATCCGAGGTGGTCCGTTCATCGTCGGAAACTTCTTCAGCTTCTTCTGGAGGAGGTGGCGGAGTATCCACGCGGGTGAAGAAGGGGACCTCGTAGCTGGTCAGGTCAGCTACGTGGCACCCATATCCGGCGTAGGAGTGCATGATGGCTTGAAGGTCTTGCTCCTGGCCGTCTTTGTCTACCTTGCAGTACCCTCTGGTCACTTGCCATATCTCCATGTTTCCATGGTGGCTCATGACCATGGTGAGAGCGTTCTGCGCAGCAGTCCGCGCGTAGGACATGTTCCAGTCCCGAACGAGTTGCGGCATCTCCTTGGCCTTCTCCCGCACCTGGAAGTCCGACATGCTTGGCATGTCCGGAATCCTGAGAGACTCGCCAATGTCCACAAGGGACTGGCGGTAGTCATGAAGAAGATCACCGACTTGGGTAAGCCGGTGAGTGCGGGGCTCGAACGAGGAGGAGTCCGTCAAGTTCAGAGGACCTATACACAAAATGAATATAAGAAAAAACCGACATTGATGAAAGTCGAAGAAATGATAAGTCAACTAGATGGAACATACCAAGAATGACGTCGTCAATCTTGGCTTTCTCCTCCCGGAGACTCTGGAGTTTAGCCCGGAGCGCCTGGGAGATATCCTTCTCTCTGCCAACCTCATTCTTGAGGTCCGAGATAACTTTATCTTGAGCAGCAATCTTGCGATCGCGCTCTTCAGTGGCCATGGAGGAGGATTCCAGGACTTGAGCTATGCTCCTTTCATGATCCGCCTTGAGCTTATCCAGCTCTTGGCGAAGTCCCTTGTTCTCCACCACTAGGGTCTTGAGGTTCTCGGCCTCTTCAATCATAGCGATGGATTATTTCACCAACATTGTAAGTCAAAAAGAACAACAGTTCAGAAAAATTCAACATTAAAAAAAGCAAAAGACAAGGTTTGAATCTCGGAATGTTTACCTTCGGCTTCATCCTTGGCTACCTTGAGCTCAACATTTTTAAGCCAGAGAACTTTGATCTCTCTCCGCTTATCACAGACATTGGTAAATAATTCCTGGTTATAGGAACATACTTTCTATAAGTCAGAATACCCAAGGTCAGAAGGCTACTTAAGACTCGGGCTAATATTTTTTTCTAAATATCAGCACGAGCCTTGGGGGCTACACTAGTTCGTTCTTTGGCATCCTAATGAAAGCATGAACCCGGATTTCTATATCCTACTTCATGCTTGGGGGCTAGAGGATATGATATAACATAATGTAAAAAACAAGAGTTGGAATTCCGACTTACATATTGCTCGCGGGTGAGTTTGTCTAACCCCGCGTTCACTTCAGCTGCCACCTTCTCGGCGAGGGTAAGAGGAATTACTGGGGCTATTGGAAGCTCGCCAGTCCTGATTCTCTCGTCGTGAAGGCAGACTTGAGTGAGAAGGTCAGAGAACTTGACGTCCTCTGCTTCTTGCGCCTCCTCTTCGGGGGATAGATGGCTTTTGTCCAGGACTTGCCTGGCCAGCCGTTGGATCTCCTCTGCAGATTTACGGGATAAGCCAAACTTGGCAAGTCCGGGATTCTTGAGGAGGTTGTCGGCGAAGACTTCAGCCGAGGGATCATTACTCGAAGAGGGTTCACCCTTATCTTGAGCTGACGCACCCACGATGACGTCAGTGTGTGACCCAAGGATCATAGGCGCCGTTGGAGGAGCCGGATCTTCTACAACAACCGGAGAAGGAGTAATCGCCGATGTTGTAGAAGGTTGAGGGGCAGGAGTCAGAGGAGCCATGGCAGGGGAAGCTATGGTAAGCTCCGTCTGTCGCAGGGGCTTCGCAGGAATCCCTTTCCCCTTACCCTTGATGAGAGGCTTTGCTCTGAGAATGTAGTAAAGTCGGAAACATTACATCTCAGAAAGAAATTCGAGAAAGGTACAAAGGCGGAAATTGTGAATGAAAGTTACCTCTTCACAACAGGCACTTCCTTTGTGCCAACAGCCACTTTCGGAGCTTTGCGCTTCTTGAGCGCAAGGTCCGACAATGGGACCACTTCAATCTCCCGAGAAAACTCAGGAGGATATCCTTCGAGTGGAGCAAGCTCCGACTCGGGGAGGTCAGCAAGCTGAAAACAGGAAAGCATATCAGCATTGCAGGATATAATTTAAAGATTGAAACATGTAAAAGGTGTACTGATGGAAGCTTACCGCTACCATGGGGTTTTCCGCCGTGTGCATATCCAGAGAAACCTCCGGAATTTTCCTCTCGATCCGCTCCTTGATCAGCCACTTGATCTGGCTTATGTAACCTTGGGCGGTGTAGGCTTTGGGGCTGATGCGGAGGGAATCTTTTTTGGAAAACGTGATGGAGTGCATCAGTCTGTCCCCGTGGTACTGAAGTGGCTGGATCCAACGTGAGACCCAGCACTGGACCAAGTCGGATCCCTTCAGACCCTTGTACTTGATCAAATACTTGATCCGCCTCTTAGCGAGGATCAGATCGTCGGTGAGAGCCGGAGCAGCCTCGTCCCAGGAAGGCTGGGTTGTGGCGGCTCCGTCGACAAAAGCTGGCAAAGCAGTAGCTTTGCCGGGAGCCGGAATATCCCTATGGTAGAAGAAAGTGGCTGACCATTGTTTGACCAAGTCACTGGCAGAAATTTTGGGATAGGACCGGTCTCGTCTAACAGAAAAACTAATGGTACCAGTGATATAAGGAACACCGACAGTGATGGAATTCCTCCGGACATGGAAATAGTACCAGAAGAGAAGCAAACTCGGCCTAATGCCGAGAAAGCCCTCGCAAAGAGCAGCATATGCGCTCATTTCTAGAAGAGAATTGGGAGGAAGATTGTGGAGTTGAACTCCATAGTGATCTATCACCTCGGAGATGGGTCCAGATGGGTGCCGAAGTGGACACGCTCGCCCTCGCACGGGTTGGGGACGGTTTCGCCGAGGCCGGTCCGCCAGTCACCGGCGGCGAGAAGCCCCTCCTTCTCCATGTTCTTGAGGCATGCCTCGTCGAGGGCGCAGGGGATCCAGATTCCCCGGATACTCTCCTTCTCCGTAGCTGCCTCCGCCGCTGCCGCCGCCAAACCAGAGGAAGAAGAAGAGGAAGCCATTTTTCTCCGGTTAAAAAGGTGACCTTAAAGTGGCGGCGCTGGGAGCTCTGTGGGAGGAGGACGAGGAGGCTCTGGGCGCGCAGGAGGATTGGGAAGGAAGGAACAGCGAAGGACTGGTGGAGAGGAGAAGAAGAAATCTAAACCCCTTATATCCACCTACATGCGCCAAGATTCGTGCAAACGCTACAGTGTAACCGCCACGCGTCGTGGAAAGAACTGGGAAGGGCCCGCGCGATGATTGCGTCACCTCGATCTCCACGCACGCATTGAAACGGCGCCTCGGTTACGCGAACCGCAGACCCACCAACGGCCGTGCTGACGGAACGTCTGTCAGATGACGTGACTTGACCATGCTTGTGTCAGGTGGCGTTAGAGACCAAATTCTGGCTTAGTTTAAAAGCAAGCTGGAAAATCCGAGTAACCAATTGAAAGGTCCGACTTATTTTTAAGACCCGGATCGTATTTTTTGTTGTGAAGTTTCAGGAACCCTTCAAGATTCTGCAAGCCGAAGATCAAGCTAGACGATGATAAAATCCGACTTTGGATCTTGGAGGCCTCCAGGGGCTGCTATTGGGGATATACTTTCCGGGTATCGTCATAGTTCCTCACTGACCAGGGTGGCCCACTTCGGATTAGAGCTTTGCTTCATGGGCGGCCCAGTTAGAGAGAGAAGATGGAGTCCAATCCGGCTACGGGAAGGCCCAGAAGACTTACCGACTTAGGCCCATAATGTTACTTGTAGTTCAAGATGTACTCTGTAACCAACTCTTAGTCGTAGCCGGATTGATCTCTCCTGTAAACCCTAGGCCGGATATCTATATAAGCCATCCTAGGGAGGGCCTTTAGGGCACCAGATAACACCCAATACTTTAGACCCTCAACTCGCACATGCGATACCATTGTAACCTATATTCCGGCTTTGCCGTATTACTGGATTGATAGCAGGAGTAGGGTCCGTCCAAAGCCGGCGGATTTGAACCTGGGTAAACTTGTGTGCTCACTGTCCCGGAACACCGTACGTCTCACACCCCTCTCTTCCGCACGCCTCGAGGACCCCCTCATGGCGTACTTGTCCTCAATCCGACGACAAAAAGAGTTACCCAAAAGGGTTAAGGCCAGAGCCAAATCAGGCCAGAGCCAAAGGAGTTACCCAAAAGGGTTAAGGCCAGAGCCGAATCAGGCCAGAAGCCAAAAGACTTACCCAAAAGGGTTAAGGCCAGAGCCGAATCAGGCCAGAAGCCAAATGACTTACCCAAACGGGTTAAGGCCAGAGCCAAATTCGGCCAGAAGCCAAAAGAGTTAACCCAAATGGGTTGCGGCCAGAGACAAATCGGGTTTGAAGCCAAAAAGACTTACCCAAATGGGATAAGACCAGAGCCAAAGCAGGTCAAAAACTACAAACTTACTTAAAAAGGATCATAAGAGTAATGCCCAAGAAGGCCACGTATCGATTTGAGTCGATTCTTGACAAGGATATATATTAAAAATGGAGAAAATGACTATATGTTGATAGCAACTCTAGAGATATTTTTTATGAAGCCTATGCACGATTCTACGGATCCCCCATAGCCTCGGGGACTAATGTTGGGGGTGTAACCCTAGGTACCCTAGAGTTGATGAATAGGTGATTGCATAAAAGAGATACATGAAGACAAAAATGTGAAGGATAAAGAGAAAAGAATAAGGAAAAGGAAAAAAGAAAACAAACACGGGCCGAATTACGGCTAATTCGGCCTAGTACAAGTATTTGCAGGCCAAATCTGCATTGCATGGGCCGAACTGCCTCTATATATGCTGGATTAAGGAGTAATCTGGCCTGCCGGGACGTGCGTCTCCTCCCGGGGTGGGCCGACCCAAGTTGATTCGGCCCACCACCGGCCACTGCCTCCAGCGCCTCCCGCCGAACCATCTGCAGCTCCCGCCAACCTCGCCTTCGCCCGATCTCTCCTCGATGCCTCGCCTCCTCACTGCTTCATCAATCATCCCGGGTGGGCCGACAAACGGCTAGCTCGGCCCACCACGGGTAACGAACCTCGCCAGGATTCCCGCCAGCGCCGCATCGCCAGCTCACCCCGGCTCCGCCCCTCTTCACCAACCACTCCTGGGTGGGCCGACGCGGGAGATGCGGCCCACCCCGGGTCTTCCTCACCCCGGCTCCGCCCCTCTTCACCAACCACTCCCGGGTGGGCCGACGCGGGAGATGCGGCCCACCCCGGGTCTTCCTCACCCGGCTCCGCCCCACTTCACCAGCAACCCCGGGTAGGCCAGGACAAGCCTGATCCGGCCCACCGCAGGAGATCTCCTCCGCATCCACACCTAAGGTCCGGACGGGCCTTCCTCTGCTGGGCCGAGTGAGGGCATGACTCGGCTGGGCCCTCAAAGCCACTACTGCCTGGGCCGAATCATGTGGTAATCCGGCTGGGCTTGGGATAATCCGGATGGGCACTGTTCACCACCCAGCTTGGGCCCCACTTTGCCCCCAGACCGGATTATCTCTACTCATGGCCGAATTTCACTTCCCAGGGCCGAATTACTTCGTCCCGAACGTCATTTCTCTCGTACCTGGACCCAACAGCAACCTCTACATCGACACGCTACCGAGTCAAGTCAAGCCTATGTCAGGTGCCAGTCTTGGGACGCCCCTGGCTCAGACTGGCCCCTTTGGTCCAAGATGCTAAGGAATATGCTGGGCATCTTGGGAGATGCTAGGGAATATGCCAAGCATCTCCTAAAGATGCTAAGGAATATGCCGAATGGATAAGACCGATGACTCAACAAGGGACAAGGTGACTAGGCAAGCCCCACAAGACAGCTCATGGGAGTACTTTAGATGACAGACCTTGTCCCCTAGGCTCCCCTTTATAAGGAGCACCAGGGGTAACGTTACATGAGAGGCCCCTAGAGGGCTCCTCTCCCTCTGCTCACTAGGAACATGGTTTCTTCTTCCTCTGCTCTCTCCATGAGAGGCATAAGAGTACAGCTCAAGGAGCACCATTGTAGCCACAAGCATGGCAAGATATATGAGATTAGATGCAGGAGTAGAGGTTTTATCTCACTAGGAGAGCCTCAAACCTGGGTATATCGTGTCTCTCTGAGTTCTTCCATATGAGGTCTTCACTTCATCATCCCTCCTCGGATTCCTCCATCGTCCATCGGCCCCAACTTTAGCCTATACCATGCATCTGCCGTGACACCACCACGACAAATATAGCCATCTAACGTCCACATTTAAACTGGATATTAGTCATATTCTTGATGAAATATCTCTCTAAACCCTGCCATTAATGCTAATATTCAGAGGGGTATGCAATCCTTTCTTTTTGTATTTTGCCTACACATATAATGTCGTTTAAAGGAGGGAATCACTACATTAAAGTCAAAGATACGAGATTTCCAACTACCAGAAGAAACCAGGAGCCTTACATCAGAGGCAGACGCTTTAACGACCAACTATACGGCTAGAGCAAAAATTCCGACCATATAGCTCCGGTCATATAGTTGGCGCCGCCACTGTTAGGTCAAACAGAACAACTTTCTTGAAGAGGCCCTTATATAAAGAAGCCTCGGGTGACGAGAAAACAGAGTTCGCACCATCCAGAAGTCTTTGCCACAGATCACCAGCCGCGTCCAGATCTCCAAACCCTTCTCCATCTCCATAGCCATATTCCACCACTTGTAATAGTAGATCTCTTCTCCCACTAGCAACATTGTAAGACTATTGCTATCAATCTTATGATTTTTATTACAATGTTTGCGATTGTTGATCTCATCTATGTGTGAGTAATTCTCCTTGGGCTAAGGGCTTTGGCCTAGCCATGTAGCAATTGTGCATGTGAATTATCATAGATGGGATTGTGTATTAGTTTGTATGACATGATGATTATTGTATCATGTCTTGCATCAATCCAAGGACTTGTTAGGTACCCAAGACCCCAAGGGTTGAGCCAGGTATAGGGAGTATGAGTGATGAGTGATCTGCAGGTTGGGAACCCTAGTGACAGAAGGGGTAGTACGGCTGTATGTGAGGGATTTGCTTGGTATTAACGGTGACATCACTATGCATATCATTAGTTCTCTTTCTTATATGGATGAGACTAGTATGTTATTGCTATAAGCCTTGCGGAGGCAATAGCAATTATGGATGCACTGCCCACATATAATTTATATTGCTCTAACAAGTACACACATACTTTATTTCTATCTTTTATTTCCATTAGATGTTTTGCACAACTACAGGTGAAACCGAACGCCGTAGGCCCTCTCTCTCCATCATCGACAACAACAAAAAGACGCAAACTACTGTTCCGGTGAAAACACAAAAGGAATTCTAAAACTCTCGAAGGTCCATTAAAGTAACTTCACTACGCATTCGCTTCCCGAGGATTCGATAACCTAGGTCTACTAGGGAAAAAGAAGCTATACTACATCCGTAATCCAGATCGAAGGTATCAACCCTTTTTCTGGCACCGTTGCCAGGGAAGCAATAGCTACCCTGGTGAGATTATTAGGAACCTTGGTAGTTTTAATTGTTGTTTTTAATTTTGTTAGTTTGCTTTCAGTCTTTATTTGATAAACCAAAAAAATTAGTTAGTCTTTAAATTCTTGCTTTTTACCGTTACAATTCTTTATCTAATAAAACCCAAAAACATAGGAAGTATGGCCTAAAAGAAGATTGGGGAGTTTGATACTCACAATAATGATTATATGCGTACTCCTATAAATCAGCCAGCAATCGTTGATGATGACTTGAAATTAAGACCCATTACTTGAGTTTGGTTCAACAAAATCAATTTGGAGGCTCTGCTGTTGAAGACGCATGTATGCACTTGAATACTTTCACTGAAAAATGTGATATGATACGTATAAAAGACGTTGACCCTGATGCGGTCAAATTGCGTCTATTTCCTTTCTCTCTAAGAGGGAGAGCTAAATAATGGTTGCTATCTTTGCCTAAAAAAAGTTAAATACTATTACATCATGGGTGAGATGTACTTCTTTATTTATGACTAAAATTTTCCCACCTACAAAGACTATGCAACTTCGATCTAATATTACTAGCTTTAGACAGGAAGAGCACGAGCCACTAGCGCTTGCATGGGAGAGGATGAAAGAATCCCTAAGAAATTGTTCTAGTCATGGGATGGAGGATTGGTTAATCCTCCATTTATTTTACAATGCTCTTAATCCTGTATCTAAGTCTATGCTTGATACTGCAGCTGGAGGAACATTTATGGGTAAACATATTACCGAAGCAAAGCAGCTGCTAGACAATATGCAAGACAACCATGCCCAGTGGCATGTGGAAAGATCAAACACAAAGAAGGTGAACTCTGTCTCACCACAAGAGAACGAAGATCTCAATGCTAATTGGATGAGCTCATACTAGCTGTAAAAGGTAAGGT
Source organism: Avena eriantha (assembly GCA_910589775.1). NCBI lineage: Eukaryota > Viridiplantae > Streptophyta > Magnoliopsida > Poales > Poaceae > Avena > Avena eriantha. The sequence goes on from OU342743.1 coordinate 555,666,041, forward strand.
AACTCAGGTAAGAGCCGCCCCGAAACAAATATTGAAGAAATAGACTTCGTAGCTCGTAATGATTATAATCCTGCTTGGAAGAAGAGTTACAATCCTAATTTTCAGAAACACTATGCTAGTCCTGCAGGTAACTCTAATAATAATATGGGAAATAGTAATAGTAGTCTCCAGGAAACACTTAAGTCTTTCATAGATGTAACTACCTCGGTGAATTACGCTCTTAGTTACATGCCTGGATGAACGAAAGTGGTTAAAATAGTACGGTGAGGCCCGTGGCCACTCACGGTAGACCTTTTGACCGTCCTAACCATTTTCAGATCATTGGGACAAGGACGAGCGGCGTAATCGGCAGGCGAAGGGATCAACTACATACACAAATGAGTATGTATGCAAGCCACATACAATAGTCCTCAGAGCCATTCCATCTAAAAGAAATAGAAATTATTGCAACGCCATACGGAAAGATTCAAATATCCTAGATAGAGATACTATTTTAGGATAGCTCCTCGTACATCAAACATCAGAGTATCAGACGGAAACGAAAAACAAGATCCAAGTACGGATAAGAAGCAAATCGGCATAAGATGCCACATAAATAAACACATCCCGCCCACAGATCTCACAGATCCCCGTTCCCAGAATCTCTACACCGAGTGATCGTTGCCAACATCATCCGTCTCCTCCACCCAGTATCCATCTTGCAAGTACACCTATTCATCTGAATCAAACAATTTATCATGTGAGACCCTAGGGGTACTCAGCAAGTCTTTATGCCTCTAAAGGGGACACAACCTGGGGTGACGCGATTGCAGCAAAAGATAATAACTAACAAGCCTATAGATACTCGCTAACCATCCGCCTAACCAATGATAGACGGATGTCCATGAATTAAGAACAACAGTTATAACAGTATAGTTAACAGATCCATCCTCCTCCTCACTTACCAACGAGGAAGCGGACGAACAACCCCCATCCGTTGGCAGTTTTATTAACCATTCCATGAGTATTGCACTATTTACTAAGCAGGTACTTGGTCAGATTAAAGCGGCACTTTAGTTATACTTGTCTATGATCGAGAAACTGTGCTCCAAGTCGTCCATAACCGCGGACACGGCTTTCAGAAAGATTTACCCTGTAGGGGTGCATGAATAGCAACACACACTTGATCAACCTCGGAAAAACCAAATCAAAACCCAACGAGGCATTCACGACAAAGCAATCACAGGATTCAGAAATATTTCAGGGGCCACCCCAATAAGCTACCCGCAACGAAGTTGGCCGGCTCCGAGACGGAGCCAGGGTTTGCGACGATGGCTGTAAACGACTGGGAACCCGAAAATGTGACTAGGCTTGTCGATACCGCGAAAACATGGCGCAATCCAAAACAGTACATGTGCTCCTCGCACAATCTTAAATAAAGCAGTAACATGGCATAAGTACAGGATAGTAATTAATCTCCAAACTAATTGTGGCCCCGAGAAATAAGAATGAATCAAGCTCTGGCTCAGGGGGGTCCATAAGGCCTCCCGGATGTGGATAGTGCGAATAGTCAAGGAACAGGAATCAAGTACTCGGGGTCCTACGGGACACAAGTGAGCATGAAAAACCAAATAGCAGATATTGCTCACCGGTGCCTCTTTCATTAGGTCTCCCATTACTACTCAGGTTAAGTTGTTTAGGTACCTCATTATTCATCAGACACTCACATACCCTACACATGCTTTTCTACGACTCGCATGGCTCATACAACTCCTGTAGTAATGGCTCATGGGATGGAGGAACAAGCTTCGGTGGGGTTTAAAAGTAAAGGCTATGCAGTACTTGGGATTCAATTTAATGCAATCGCGACTCAATGATGCAAGAATAAGATGGAGGCAATAGGTACTATATGTATGCAAGCATGTGGTAGTGCTTGCCTGGCAGCTCAGTTGAAGTGAGAGATGGATCTGGGTAGTACTCCTGTGATTCCTGATAATTCTCCTGCTGGGCGTCTATTCGAAGAAGAACCAAACAAACAAGGGCCAACATAAATAAGGTGCACAAGCATATGAATTAAAATGCGACAAGCAAACAAGCATGCCATGATGAATGATGCTCACTTTACATGGCATTAAAGTAGCATGGCAAGGGTGAGGCGTGATTACAAGAGTAAAGCATTTTATTATTTGTTTAGTCAAGTTTTATTGCCATAAACAGTTCTGATTTTTAAATATGGCATGATGCATTCTGCAATTCAGAACAAGGAATGCATAGATAGAACGGGCTCATCGCGCTGATCGATTTAGACATATTATTTGTTGAATTTGGAGTTATAGAATAAAAGTTATTAATTTATTAAGAAAAAGAGCATTTTATTGTAATTTTAATTATCTCGAAATTTTAAAGTGCTCAAACAATATTTTGAATAGCATATTTGAATTCCTCACATTTTCCTGATTCAAAAACATATATCATATGTATTATTTGGATTTATAATTTAAAAGTTATTTAAAATCTGATTTGAATTTGAATTTAAACAATTTTGAATTTGTTTTGTTAAAACAGATAACCAGGGAAACTTTTTACACCCAGATGAATTTGACCCAAGCCACTGACGGGTTGGCCGCTGCTGACTGGGGCACACGCGCGCCGAAAAGTTTTTTCTCACCGCGGCTTTCCCTAGCCACTGCGAATGACAGGTGGGGCCGGTGGTTAAGGGCCCACGTGCCAGTAGCTGAAACCCGCAGGGGCTGACAGGCGGGGTCGTGCTGGAGCGCGGGTTGAGTGTACAAAACTGCGGGTGCGTTTTTGCAAAATTTCCACAGGCACGGACAGGTGGGGTCTCGATAAGCGCGGGTTGAGCGGTAAAAAGTTTGGGGGGGATGCAAAGCGCGCAGCGGCACTATGGATCTTCTCCACGGTCTGATGGAACTAACGGGGGAAAACTCGCGACACGGCCGAGCGCGGCGCGGGGACTCGATCCCGTGACCTGGGCGTGCGCGCGGAGGAACGGAGCCGCTGCGGTAGGGTCTGGGGTGGTGACAGAAGGGCGAACGAGCGCTAGATAGGTCGCTGCGCGACGCGGCGACGTGCAGACGCTCGCGGCCACGGGGCACTGAGAGTGCTCGGCAAAACACCTGTCACGGCTAGGGTTTTACGGCGAGGTAGAGGGTGTCTAGGCGAGAGAGGGACTCACCGCGGGGTGGTTGATGGCGGCGGATCGGGGCGGGACGCAGCAGAACGTCGACGAAGCTGGCGAACAGCAGCGCTAGGGTTTCAGCGGCGTCGCGGTACTGCGGCAGAAGTGGGGCTTCTCTTCCTCGCTGGCGTGCTCCGGGCGATGCAGAAGAACCTCCTCGGCCTCCTTGATCACCTCCACGTCGCGCTCGCCGGTTGGAACGATGAAACGGCGATGGTACTGACGGGGACCGGCGAGAGGGGAGATGGCGTCGGTGGAGAAGAAGAGGGAAGAGGGCAAGGCCCTAGGGTGGATCTGGGAGAGGTAGAGGAAACGTGGGGAAAGAGGAAAGTAGAAGAGGAGGGTGCCGTGGGGAATCAGTAGAGAGGAGAAGAAAAAGGTGGCTTGGGTGCCACCTTTCCTCCTTGTCCTTCTCGAGCATGGGCTCGGCGTGGGAGGCCAGGGCAGGGTAGGTGGAGGCTGCCAGGTGGGGACGGCGTGGCTGTGGGGCTGGCTCGGTGTGGGGGCTGCTGAGCAACGAGAGAGAGAGATAGAGAGAGGCTCGGGTTTTAGCTAGGGCATGCTTCGTCTAGGCTAGGGTTAGAGTGCGGCTGGTGGGGCCTGCTGGCAGGGAGAGGGAGGTGAGAGAGAAGCTAGGTAGATGGGGCTCGACATGGAGAGGGTTTTGTAGTTAGGGTTTACTAGATATGGTGATTAGGTTAGAGAGGGAAGTGGAGAGGGTGTTTAGGCTAGGGGGTGGTGTGGTGGTTAGGGTTTACCCATGCCCCAAGCAAGATCAAGCATGAAAGGGAGGAGGAGTAGGGTTTGGATGGAGATATGGAGATGTGAGAGTGAGGTAGGGTGAAAGGATTAAAAGATGCATGTTCATGCATGGCACTACACATGTGAGAGAGGCTTGATGGGCACATGGCAAGGATAAACCAAACAAGGTGGGAAGGTTTGAGAGAGAAGAGAGAGCTCAAAAGAGATAAACCACCCAAAAATCCAAGTAAAATCCAAAAGAATGGAATGGGGTGGTGCTTGCATGGCCCATGCATGTGTAATAAATGCCATGTGTTAATTTTGTGAAAACAATACTAATACAACATGGCATTATATACATGCATCCCCAAAATATGGAGTAGAGCCAAACTAAAGAAAATAGAATTTGATCCATCCCACCCACATGAGCTAGAATAAATATCAAAGGAAAAATACAAGCTCATGGGTAATTAGGATGGTGGAATTATAAGGTGGTGACAAAGAAAGGTGGTGGAGTGGAATAAAAGATATGCCCCAACTCAATTTAGGCACCAAGCATTTATCAAGAATCAAATGCAATTAACAATGCATATGAGAGAAAAACCAAATGGAAAAGGTTTTATATGATGCTCAATGCAAGGTGGCCTGATGACATGAGCATGGCATAATTATGATGCAACAATTATATGTAGGAAGTAGCCATTATATTACTAGACCAAGTAGCATTACAATTGTTAGCAACTCCAAGAGGGAGTATTTATGCTCAGTAGTGGGTTCATGCCTCTAGGAATCTGGGGAAGTGATAGAAATCTCTAAGGTACTAGATGTGTTGTTGCTACTAGGGAGAAAACAACAATCCTTTGTTTATAGAACAATCATATTGTTTACTTTACACACTTTGCTTAATGCAATTATCTGTTGCTTCCAACTTAATACTGGACGGGGTTCGGATGATAACCTGAAGGTGGATTATTAGTCATAGATGCAGTTGGATTACGGTCTATGTATAATGTTGTAATGCCCAATCAAATCTCATAGTAGTCAAGATGATTAGTATATGCATGTATGCTTTCTCGATGTTTGTCAATTGCCCCGCTGTAATTTGTTCACCCAACATGTCATCTATCTTAAGGAGAATCACCACTAGTGAACTATGGACCCCGGTCCATTCTTTTTCCATCAATCTACAATCTACTATTTACTGTTTTCTATTTACTTTCTGCAAGCAATTACTATCTTCCACACAATACGTTTAATCCTCTGTTTTCAGCAAAACCAGTGAGATTGACAACCTCACTGTAAGTTGGGGGCAAAGTTCTGTGGTTGTGTTGTGTAGGATTCCAAGTTGGAAACAACACCTTGGAGGTGTTTCCTTTCTCCTACCGGTTTGATAACCTTGGTTTCATAACTGAGGGAAAACTTGTTGTTGTGCTCATCATACCTTCCTCTTGGGGTTCCCCAACGAGCTCTACATATTGAGCAAGCAAGACTTTTTTTGGCGCCGTTGTCGGGGAGTCAAGGACATCTTCACAAGGGGAGTCCCTCATAACCAATCTCTTTACTTTGCTATTTTCGTTTTGCTTAGTTTATTTTTGGTTTGTTTTCTTGTTTCTTTATCAAAAACACACAAAAAATAGTTGTACTAGTTTGCTTTCTATATTAAAAACACACAAAAATTAGTATTAGTTCCTACCTTAAGTTGCCATTATGTCTAGCATTGCTCCAATCACTATGTCACCTGAGGAAATGATTTTTACTTTCAAACGAGGAATTGAAGAGAGTTTCAAAGAATCTTGGTCTAGAATCTCTAATTTACATGAAAAAATTGAACCTAAAATGACTCAAAAGCTTGTTTCTTAGCAGTTTTTACTTTGGAACTGCTCGATATGCTTTGGATGTTGTAGTAGGAGGAGATTTCCTCCAATGTAATGAGGCTAAAGCTTTTAAAGCCATAAAGAAGTTGGTCTTAACATATAACTTGCCTAGCAAATCTGATTCTTCCTTTATAAACATATTTGCTAGATTGAACACTCTTGAGACCACACAGCTAGTTTAAAAGAATGCTATAACATGTTTAGAGAACATCATGATTATGTTCCAATAAATTCCGAACCCTCAAAATGGCTTCCTATAGTAAAAGTTGTTATAAATAATGAAACTTTTCATGCGTGCTGTGATATCATGTCTGAATTATGTCTTATGCCTAAAGATATCTATGAATCTTTGAATCTTTGGGGACTTTCTAAAGGGGGAGAAGAAATATCTCTTGCTAATAATGCCACAATATTACCCATTGGAATAGCTGAAGGAGTGTTTACAAAGATTCTAGGGAAAGTGGTGTCTACTGATTATCTTGTTATTAAATGTCTAGGAAAATGACAAATTACACTTGGACGATCCCTACTAACCTTGGAGCAATAATAGATGTGGAAAAGGGCATCATGCACTTTGCTTCTCCACCAAACAATCACACGTTCCCTAAGGATAAGAACAAAGGTAAGAAAGGTAGGGGCAAGAAATCTAGTTTTAATGCTTCTTCATTTGAGAATACTTGATTCTTTTCTTGCTTCTTATGCCTAACTTAAAGGCGTTAAAGAAAAGTACTTATTGGGAGATAACCCAAATTTTTTAGTTGAGTCTTGGAAGTTATTGCTTCAGTAATAACCTCTCCTTATCATTTTGGTGTGGTTTTTGTGCCAAGAGTAACCTCTAATGAGAGAGAAGTAATGCTTAGGAAAGTTGTTGCCCCGAAACAGATTTTTGTGCTTCGCTGTAAACATTCGTGAAAAATCTCTGTATGTTGGTTTGAGCTGTAATTTTTTGTGCTTCTGACCCAAGTTGTTATCCAACTTTCGTTAGTTCAACACTTTTCAATTTGAGCAACAGAAGGTCTTCAAAAAAATCGGTTTTCACCTGTTGGTCTGTTTTGAAAGATTTCTACCATTATTTGCATTTGCCTCTTTATCGATTTCTTTTTGGGTTCTTTTTGGTGAATTGAGCTTTTTGAGGGAATTTCTACAGTATCTTGTGTTTTTAATGAAAGTTTTTCTGTTTTAAAACTAAAACCCAAAGGTTTATTATCTTTTGAATGCACTAATGTTGCTAATGAAGATTGTGTGAAGTTTTGTATGAAGGAAATTTTCAGGTGTAGGGAAAGAATGATGTAATTAGATGAAGAATGGTCAAAAGCTCAAGCTTGGGGATGCCACCCGTGTCACCCCAAGAAATATTCAAGAAGTACAAGCATCAAAGCTTGGGGATGCCCAAGGCATCCCCTTCTTCATCAATAAAAATTTCAGGTTTCTTCCAAACACTTCATTTTTATTGTTTCATGCACAGTTGTGTTTTTTTGCAGCATCTTTATTTTCGTTCTTAGTTTTCGTTTGCTTAGTTTGCTTAGTTTTCTTGAATAAATTAGTTGGACCCCCTCATTCATACATTAGTTTTCAAATAAGACTGGTTTGGGTTGGAAAAGAGTAGGAAAAGTTCATGCTCAAGTGGTATAAAAGGAGTTTGCTTTTGACTGTGACTTAGACTTTATCATGTCATGCTTGATATTGTTTTGGCTTTATGCTTAGTGATTTTTGCTGTAGCATGACATGTTATAAACAATTGAGATTGCTTAATGTGCCTTAAAAGAATCATGCGTTGTTTTAGCATATTAAAGCATAGTATTGTGGTATTCTCCTTCAAATGCTTTATTGGGTTGACTTAGCGCATGCTCACACCATGTTAAGACTACACCAAGTCGCCATAGCCTCTAAGATCATTTAGTTTTCGACTTGTAATATCACTTTATGCTTTAATTAACGATATTTTGTCGCTTTGCTTGATTATGGTCATTATTGCTCTCTTAGTTGGTCGCTCCCAGTCTTTTGCTAGCCTCCATACCAAGTATGAGTTCCACTCATGCATCCAACTCCAAATAAAACCAAATTATTCCAAAGATTCCACCATACCTACCTATTAGTATTTGCTATTCCAAGTATATTCATGTTTTATCTACCTTCCGAATTAAACTTGGTTTATGAAAATTAGTGATTAAAGCTCTCACAAACTTGATGGCACACTTAACTTTTCTTGCCCCTAATAAACTTGAACCATTGTGTCATCTATGTTGTATATGCTTGCATTTATACGTTGGAAATTAGCAGAACCATGTTGTCATGGGGAACGCTTTCAACATTGCACTTGTACATTGTACCCAGTTGATATCATGCTATTTTGTTTATGGATGTCGTCGGTGTGAAATGAAAGGGGAGCTTGTAAGTCCATGGAGTTATGTATGTGTGTTAGAGAAACGCCTGGGCCGCTAGAGTAAGTCATGCTTAATCATGGTGTAAACTTGTAGCATCACCATAGTGAGAAACCTATGAAGCATTCTTCTTATAAAAAAAAGATAAAGATTGAGAAGAAAAAAAGAGATGAGAAAAGAGGAAAGAGAGAAAAAGGCACCATTTTCCCATGGTAAATAAGAATATCGTTGAGATGCTCATTGTCTGCTTGCCTTGTCATTTTGATTATGGGATAGCTCCTGTATCATGTGCAAGGGGTACCCCGTTGGCGGTTCTCTATGATACACATGTACTTACTATGACAAGAACTTACGGGTAACTAAACTTGAGTAGCATGAGGAGCGGCCCTCGTATTCAAGGGACATGAGATTTCCAACTTATACTTTGTCAAGCATATACTCCATAGTTTTGTTCACTTTAACCTTAATCACTTCAAGATGCTTATGATAGGGGCAATGAGAGCTGAAATCTAATAAGTACCATAATTTTTGGAAGCTCTTTATGAGACTTGAATCCCTGCTTCCTTCTATGAAGGCCTTTCTTTTACTTTTATGTTGAGTCTCCATCTTCTATCTTTATGCACCTACTGAGAGAGCATAGTGGCCATTCTTAGTTTAATGTGCATTGTCCCAAGACTTGTTGATTGATTCATAACTTTGATATTGCTTGTTTTTAAACTATTTGTATCTAGTCACCCTTATGAACTTTGAAGGTGTCCTATGCATTTATGTTTTGCTACACTATGAGTGACAAGCTGAATACCATTCTTATTATGTTTTCTATATGAGAAACAAACAAACGTCTTGCAAAGCATTGTTATTCATGAATATTTTGTTTGTACATTTTCATGTTATAACATAGTTGCTATGTCTTATTGTTAGAACTATATATTTCATGTTATGTTAAAGTACTATGATCCCAGCTATCAATGTTCTACAAATACTTTTATCAAGATTATGATGGTGCATGTCACCTAAAAAATTATTCTTTCTTTTTAACACTTACCTACTCGAGGATGAGCAGGAGTTAAGCTTGGGGATGTTGATACGTTGCAAACGTATCTATAATTTTTTATGTTCCATGCTTGTTTTAATCTACTTTCTTATGTTGTGTCCACACTTTGGAGTATTTTTACACATTTTATAGAACTAACCTATTAACTAGATCTCATAGTGTCAGTTGCCTGTTTTCTGTTGTTTTGGTTTCAGAAAAGCTAGTAAGAAAATATTATTGGAATTGGACCGGACAAAAGCCCAAGTCAATATTTCACCATAAGGAACACGGAGTCCGGAGGGGACACAAAGAGGGGAGCCAGGCCGGCCACACCAGGTGGTGGCGCGGCCAGCCCTAGCCGCGCCACCAGGGGGTGTGGGCCCCTGCCACTCCACCGACCTTGCCCCTTCGCCTATATATTGCCTCCGGGATGAAAACCCTAAGTACCCGATCAAAATTCCACGAAAGAGTCAGTAGTCGCCGCCATCTCCATCCCTAGATCGGGAGGGATCTCAAGCTCTTCCCGACACCCTGCCGGAGGGGAGAGATCACCCTGGAGGCCTTCTTCATCACCATGCCTGCCTCCGGTGTGATGCGTGAGTAGTTCATCCTTGGACTACAAGTTCATGTAGTAGCTAGATGGTTGGTTCTTCTCCTTTGTGCTACCATGTTTAGATCTTGTGAGCTCCGTTCATGATTAAGATCATCTATTTGTAATCATACATGTTGTGTTTACGGGGATCCGATGGATATTGAGATGCTATTTCAGATTGATTATTGATTCTATCATGTCTTTGTTATTTGTGATCTTGCATGCTTTCCGTTGTTAGTAGCTATCGTGGCCGAGTAGATGCTAGCAACTCCAAGAGGGAGTATTTATGCTCGATAGTGGGTTCATGCCTCTAGTAATCTGGGGAAGTGATAGAAATCTCTAAGTTACTAGATGTGTTGTTGCTACTAGGGAGAAAACATCAATCCTTTGTTCATAGAACAATCGTATTGTTTACTTTACACACTTTGCTTAATGCAATTATCTGTTGCTTGCAACTTAATACTGGAGGCGGTTCGGATGATAACCTAAAGGTGGATTATTATTCATAGATGAAGTTGGATTACGGTCTATATATAATGTTGTAATGCCCAATCAAATCTCATAGGAGTCAAGATGATTAGTATATGCATGTATGCTTTCTCGATGTTTGTCAATTGCCCCGCTGTAATTTGTTCACCCAACATGTCATCTATCTTAAGGAGAATCACCACTAGTGAACTATGGACCCTGGTCCATTCTTTTACCATCATTCTACAATCTACTGTTTACTGTTTTCTATTTACTTTCTGCAAACAATTACTATCTTTCACACAATACGTTTAATCCTTTGTTTTCAGCAAAACCGGTGAGATTGACAACCTCACTCTAAGTTAGGAGCAAAGTTCTGTGGTTGTGTTGTGCGGGATTCTAAGTTGGAAACAACACCTTAGAGGTGTTTCCTTGCTCCTACTGGTTCGATAACCTTGGTTTCATAACTGAGAGAAAACTTGTTGCTGTGCTCATCATACCTTCCTGTTGGGCTTTCCCAATGAGCTCTACATATTGAGCAAGCACTATGATGCTATGCTTGGTAAATTATCTAACCAAGCTGTTAGTTTGAGAAATGATTTATAGGCCCTTTAAGAAAGAACGAGGATTGTTGAGGCACATCTAGGTAAGATAACCGAGAGTCAAACTCTCATTCTAGCTAAATTTGCACGTAAAGCTGAGCCTAATCCTGTTGAAGAACTCAAAATGATGAGGATCCAAAGGAAGAAGCCTGAAGAACTTGATTATAGTAATGCTCCTTCACCAAGTTACACCGTTGAAGATCTCGTAAAAAGGATCAACGTCAAGATTCCGGTAAGTGAAGGTAGTGAGGAAGCAATGTACCAACATTTTGTCAATCAAGTAGCAATAAAGGTACGTGAGCTTGAAGAAGAATACAAGTAAATTGCTGAAAAATTACTTGTTAAACTAGATGACATATTTGAGCCTACTATTAAGATTAAAATTGGAACCAACGAGATAGCTGCACTTTGTGATCTAGGTGCAAGCGTCTCAACAATTCCGAAGAGTTTTTTTAACAAGTTAAATCTTGGCTCCTTTGAAATTACTGAGTTAAAATTGCATCTAGCAGATTCTACCTACAAACAAGCTATAGGAATTAAGGAGAACACTTTAGTATACGTTAAAGGTTGTCCCGCTCTTATTGATTTCGTTATTGTTGACATGCCTGAAGATGCTACGGCTCCTATTATATTAGGCCATCCTTTCTTAAAAACTATTAAGACTTTGGTTAATCTGCATGAAGGAACGTGAAGCTGCAATTGCCTTCGCGTGATCCTTTTATTATTCATTTCCCCACGAAGAAGAAAGCCAAGCATGAAAAAAAGGAGGCCATCACTTCGAAGGCCAATCACTTTGGAGTGGGTGTTCCACTCATCTGGCCCAAGTAAGTATCATCAAGGTCAAGCTATTAACCATAAAAGAGCGCTCCATGGGAGGCAACCCATGTGAAATAAAGGTTTGAGTTAAGTTTTTAGTTTAAGTTTAAGTTTTTGTTTAATAAAGAGTGCTAGAAAACTCCATTCGAGGAGAAGAAGTTCGGTAGTACTTGAAATTCTGCTTTATTCATGCTATTGTTGGTCGAAAATATTTACTGTCAATTTTCTGTCAAAAACAAGGTATATCACTAAGTTACATGAAAAGAAATAGTCTATGAAGAAACATAATTTTTTTGACGCACACAGAGAGTTTAACGACTAACTATACGGCGGGAATAAAAATTCCGGCCGTATAGCTCTGGTCATATAGATATCTTTGCTATCGAAAATTATTCTGCAATATGTACTGAGAGTTTAATGACCAACTATATGGCAGGAATAAAAAATTCCGGTCATATAGCTCCGGTCGTATAGATATCTTTGCCATCGAAAATTATTCTGCAATATATACTGAGAGTTTAACGACCAACTATACGGCAGGAATAAAAATTCCAGCCGTATAGTTCCGGTCGTATATATATCTATGTCTTTACAAAATTTCTTTGGCAGGGATAGACAGTTTAACGACCAACTATACGACGGGAATAAAAATTTCGGCCGTATAGTTCCGGTCGTATAGATATCTATGTCTTTGCAAATTTTCTTTCGTGGGACAGACAATTTAATGATCAACTATACGGCCGGAACATTTTGTTTCGCCCGTATAGCTGCATTCGTATAGCTGCGCCGCTAGGAGGAAAACCTAAATTTTTGACAAAAGTCCAACTATACGGCCGAAACACATTGTTCCGACTGTATAGCTGCGCCCGTATAGTTGTGTCCGACCATAAAATCGCACGGGAAGGTACTCCCAACTCCAAAATTTCAATCCTTTTTTCTTTCTTCTACCTCCAAACTCTCTCAAAACCTCAAGGGATCTCCATCTCTATTCAATTTCGTTCGATTTCCTCGCACACAAGTGATCTACGATATGTTTCTCCTTCGATCCTCTAATTACCTTTTGTAAATTCATCTTCGATCTATTGTCATTGTCATTCTAGGGTGACACCTACTATGAACCAATTAACATGATTATCTTGCCTAGATTATTATTTTTAAGAGAATTCTTTAGTGTGCTATGATGAGGAATATGATACAATTACTGTTGTTGGATCAAAAAGTTTTATTTTTGCCTGTCTTCAATGTTTTAGATGATGAACACAAGGAGTCAAACTCGTGCTCGTGCCACCGCTAGCGCTTCTCGGGCTGCCTCTCAGGAACGCATGGGGATACAATTCAAGAATGAGGCCCATCATGATTGCTTCAATAGGATCAAGAACGGCGAAGGGAAGGCCACCAAGTGGGCTTGCCCTATCATATTGAACCAACTCAGTACTATTGATGACTTTAATTTACTTTGCAATAGAGCTAGCCTGCAAAACTTTGTGTACAATGATGTACCTACTTATCACCGCTTAACCATTGAATTCCTTAGTTCATTGCAAAGCATCATTAAACAATGACAAGGAGAGGATACTATTTCTTTCCGTCTGATGAACAACAACTACACTTTAACATTAGATGAATGGTGCACATGTTTTAATTTGCCAAACAATGATATTCATGCTTTACGCGTATCTTTTACTGGCTTAAGTCCTTCCTCCGATCAATACTATAATGGAATGAGTTTCACTAGTAGAGTGAACAAGGGGAAGAATATTCAATATCTTGCAATTCGCTATTTGTTCTACGTTATTGTGAACACTTTGCAGGCACGTAATGAGTTCATGAGACTCAATAAGGAGGACATCCTAGTCCTTACAAAGGCTGCTTACATCAACTGCAGCTTGTCACTCAGCTTGGGCACCATCTTTGTGCGCTACCTGGAGAACCAAGCCTCCCAAAGCCAAGGGCCAATCACAGGAGGAGGCATTATCACCGTGCTTGCCATTGCCCTAGACCTCGACCTAAGTGAGTTTCAACAGGTACTAGGTGAGACACGTGTTGGTTTATCCACCTTGAGAGCCCGTGGAATGATCACTAGGAGAGGTGGTGTTTATTACCTGCATATTGCTGGAGCTGGCGTATCTACCCCGCTCCTATGCCTAATGGTCTTTTCTTTATCGAGGAAGGACGTTTGCTATATGATTCGTAGGTTGAGCAACACCAGCCCAAGGAAGAGATTCCTGAAGAGGACGAGGACCAAGAAGAGGAGCAAGAAGTTCCTTATCAAGAGGAGCAGCCACAAACCCGGTTCGCCACATACCAAGATTTCAAAGGACTTGGAGGAACTGTGAAGAGGATGCACAACCTCTCTTTGAACCTCCAAGAATCAACAAGTAACCTCTCAACTCAATTCGCGAACTGGAGTAATGACTTTTTCCTGCCACCACAATGAATTGCAGGGCTTGCAAAATCCTAAGCTTGTAGAAGTTTCCTCATGTCTCTTTATGTGGCGTTCATTTGCTTTTATTTATTTTAGAGGTTGTGTTTTTATTTGAGTTTATAAGAACTCGTATTGGTTTCCCCAACACTTTATCTTTAGTTCTTTCTATTTGCTTTCGAAATTTTCTAGCCGAGCTTTGCTGCCAATTTTCTATTCTTTAATTTTCCTCTCTTAAAAATCACAAAAGGATTTCTCCATTTTTCCTTATTCTCCCTCTTCCTTTTCTTTCCACCTCGAGGTCTTCATATATTTGCAGGAGAGTGGTCGACCTCGAGTTTCCAAGAAACAAATAATAAAAAAGGAAGAGAGAAGTGGAACCAAACATGAGAGGTATGCCTTATGACTCCCCACTTTTGAAGTTTGAGAGACCCATGCTAGTTAGTAGTAAACGTTGAGATATTATATCGGTGGAGTGAGTCCTTGTATCGTCGATTTTCGTTTGCATGGGTATTTAATTGGGTACATTTTGTTCCAGCTCTCGTAATTAACCAAGTCTTGCCTAAAATTGCTAAACAATTGTAATAAGAAAAAGTCTCACAATTGAAGGCTTGGGTGTTGTAGTGCTTAGTCTTGAAGGCTTATTTCTAGAGATACTCAACACCACTGAAAATATTGATTGACTTGATAACTCTCTTTGAAAAGATTTGTTCGATTGAATTAATGTTTAGCGGTTTTTGTGAGCATGCCAAAGTTTGACTTATTAAATCATAAGAATGATATAGCTTTATGTGTGTCAAACTTCATGGGATGCCAAAAACTCCGCTGGCCTACGAACGATCTTAATGGAGGAAACTCCTAGATTTCAGCTATGAGTTGATTAAACACTTGTAGCAGCAATGCTATGGTGGGTAAGATTCTTGGCACTCCCGGATAGCTGTAATCATGATGGAATCACTTCTCTAGCAGTTATGAGAAATCATTATGCAAAAGGAATAAAAACCTTAGTGATGCCATGAGTGTCCATCACAGCCTGATAAACTAAATAATTTTTTTTGACATGCTCTCAATTACTTAAAAACTGAAATTCTTGAAGGACAATGAATAGAAAAGTAGTGCTTGAAAAGTCTTGATTTATTGATGTGGGAGATTTGAGACACTCTAGTATATATGCTTTTCATGACAACTCTCACACTCTTAATTTACATGATTATACTTTACTGTTCAAAGGCAAGCCTATGAGTTGATTACTTGACATGGAATAAAGTTTACTCATTTGAATCATCCATGCTTACAATAATTTTGCTGCACTATAAGGATGCATGAAACCCGTATGATATGCTTGCCATTGCTCTATCTATGCTGAAGTTTTTCAGATTTATAAAGTGGAGGAAACATGAGACTACTAATCATGAGTAAGATCATCATCTTGTTATTTCAGTTTAAATGCTGAGTTCCTTTTTGATTTTAGTTTTCTTGCTCAGGACGATCAAGTTTAAGCTTGGGGAGGTTGATGGCTCTGAAATATAGCCATCTAACATCCACATTTAAACTGGATATTAGTCATATTCTTGATGAAATATCTCTCTAAATCCTGCCACTAATGCTAATATTCAGAGGGGTATGGAATCCTTTCTTTTGTATTTTTCCTACGCATATAATGTCGTTTAAAGGAGGGAATCACTATATTAAAGTCAAAGATACGAGATTTCCAACTACCAGAAGAAACCAGGAGCCTTACATCGGAGGCAGACGCTTTAACGACCAACTATATGACCGGAGCAAAAATTCTGACCGTATAGCTCCGGTCATATAGTTGGTGTCGCTATCGTTAGGTCAAATAGAACAACTTTCGTGAAGGGACCCCTATATAAAGAAGTCTCGGGCGACGAGAAAACAGAATTCGCACCATCTAGAAGTCTCTGCCACATATCATCAGCCGCCTCCAGATCTCCAAACCCTTCTCTATCTCCATAGCCATATTCCAACACTTGTAATAGTAGATCTCTTCTCCGATTGGCGACATTGTAAGACTATTGCTATCAATCTTATGATATTTATTACAATGTTTACGATTGTTGATCTCATCTCTATGTGTGAGTAATTCTCCTTGGGCTAAGGGCTTCGGCCTAGCCATGTAGCAATTGTGCATGTGAATTATTATAGATGGGATCGTGTATTAGTTTGTATGACATGATGATTATTGTATCCTCTCTTGCCTCAATCCAAGGACTTGTCAGGTACCCAAGACCCCAAGGGTTGAGCCAGGTATAGGAAGTATGACTGATGACTGATCTTCAGGTTGCGAACCCTAGTGACAGAAGGGGTAGTACGGCTTTATGTGAGGGATCTGCTTGGGATTAACGGTGACATCACTATGCATATCATTAATTCTCTTTCTTCTATGAATGAGACTAGTAGGTTATTGCTATAAGCGGTTGCGGAGGCAATAGCAATTATGGATGCACTGCCCACATATAATTTATCTTGCTCTAACAAGTACACACATACTTTATTTCTATCTTTTATTTCCATTAGATGTTTTGCACAACTACAGGTGAAACCGAACGTCCTAGGCCCTCTCTCTCCATCATCGATAACAATAAAAAGATGCAAACTTCTGGTCCGGTGAAAACACAAAAGGAATTCTAAAACTCCCGAAGGTCCGTTAAAGTAACTTCACTACGCATTCGTTTCCCGAGGATTCAATAACCTAGGTCTACTAGGGAAAAAGAAGCTATACTACATCCTTAATCCGGATCAAAGGTATCAATAACTCGGCCATATTGATCCTGCAAGGAAAAGACAACTTGATTATGCCAGACATATCTTTTATATGTCGGCTCGGGTATGTCGGCCTTCCCATGTCGATCAACCTTACTTTATACCATAGCTTGATCCTACCGGGGATCATCCCCTAACAAGCCTACTTTTGACACTTCTAATATATGCCTGTTTTTGCAACTTCTATGTAACACCCCGTCCACTCCTGGGCCCGGGGGGTGTCACTCTTGGCAGCTTAATAGGATATCTAGACTGGCCCCACAGACCAACACTAGTCTTTTCTGCGCACTTTGTCCTCACTCGTGCGCACCCGGTTACCCACTTCCCGGTCGGTCACCCATCCTAGAATTGCTCTAGGCCAAGCATGCTTAACCTTAGAGTTCTTTTCGAATGAGCTTCCAGAAAAGAAGTTGCAACTTGTTGATATGGGTATCCTATCAATCCTATTAAGCCATGTGTCTGGATCTCACATTCTACTAGCAACTACTAGTGTCATATATGCAACAAACATGTTTGTGTTGGGCATTTTTTTTGGAAAAAAGCAACTGAATCACTAAAAACAACAACACGAGTCAGTGTCCATTTGCTAGAATGCATATTCCTCTGGTATTGATGCGCAAAAAGCCGTGTCATCAACATCCCCAGATCCCCCTTCCTTAATGAATACCAGCATATATGCACATCGTTAACCGTCACAAACCACCCAACCGTGGCCGTATATATGCACTCAGAGCCATTGCACGAAGACCTATAGTGCCGCTCCAACCCTGGGAGAACCCCACACATCGCGTGAAAACACACAAAGAGCGAACATGGATGGAGGAGGAATTGATGCATTCGAACACGATGCAGACTGAAATCATGGAGTACATACCAGTGCACATGCCGCGTATGCCCTCACGGTGGTCGAAATGTACCAAACATCGCCGAGAATGGATCTCTCACACCAGAAACCAGGACGAGCGAGATCCCCCTAGTAATCAACGCCCCAGTTGCGTTCGGGACGCTGATGTAGATCTCGTCCGGGCCACGCCAGACCCCTCTCCCGGAACGACTCCAACCTCCGATTCCGCCTCCACCTCCCACCAGCGGTTGCGCCCGAGAGAAGTAGAGAGAGAAGCATAGAGAGAAGCGAGAGAAAGGCGAAGGAGAGAGGGAGTTAATGCGGGTTTAGGGAAGGGGGTGGGCCAATTAACGCTAATTCCGGAAAAGAACCCGGTCCCACTACCCCATGATGGCACGTTGAAAACGTCAGTTAGAGCGCGCGCGTGAGGCCAGGAGAGCGCAAGCGGTTCCACAACGGCGTGTCATTCCAGCGCCCACACGCTACCAAGAATTTGGGTTTATTTTGAGGTACTGCTTACAAAGTTAGAGGACTTGGCAGTAATTTTATTTTTCAGGAGTCCTCTATGTAAATATGTGTACATACCTTTGTTAATGCAATTTCCATGCCCTTCGGGGCCTTTCCCGTTAAAAAAAAGAATATGACAACTTCGAGAATGAAAATTAATTGTTATCCAAACAATAAAAAGCAAAATAATGTAGAAACAAGACCACCATAAGAAAATAGTCTTATATTTTAAAACAAAGTGTGTACTCCGCCTGTTCCATATTGTTCCGCCAGTTGGTCATAGTAAAAGAAACTTCATAACATTTGACCAAATATATATGATAACACATTAGAATTTACATTATTAAATATATACAATATGATGGTATGTTGCATCTATTGGTTCGATATTATAATTGTTAATATATTACCTATATGATGGCTTAAACTTCATGAACATTGATCTTGGCTCAAGCTAATGTGCAGAGTTATGTGAAACTGAGGGAGTAGTAGTTAAAGGAGAAGAAAGTGTAAAAAAAACAAGAACGAACCAGTACGTATCGAAAAAGGCACAGGTGATGTAGGTGGTGGCTCCAAACTCATCCAGGGTTCTGTCCCCTCACCGACGACGCCGTCAGTCCGCTCCGGTTTTCGCTGGCCTTCGGGCCATGGTGTGGCGGACCACGACCACTCGTTGACAGAAGGGTTCTCATTCCTTTTAGGTCCCTTTTTAGTGCTTTCTTCGGGTTGGTGAGGAGACGGCTACATCATGAAGTCAGAATAATATCCTCCTCATCCTATCCTCGCTTCAGTGGTGCGTCTAGTGCTTGCGGAAGGCGTGTAGAGTCGTGTGTCCGGTGGATCTCTTGGGATCATGTCGTTCTTATAACTTGGTGTGGTTTGATGTCAGTATCTTTATATCTACGGTTGTCATCTTCGATGATGGTTGTTGCTCTGATGCGCTAATCCTTCGATTTTAGTACGACGACTTATCGTCTGTCTACTATAACAAGGTCTACTATGATAAACTTTGTCCAACTCCAGTGATGTAGGGGCGAGAATTAGGGAGCGTGGCTCGTGCTCTTCGGCTCGTGCTTGTGCCAGTTGTGGTCGTTAGGTCATCCTATCTATAATTGGATCTCTTTTGATTAGATTAGATAGGTGGAATTTTGGAGGAAAAATAACTGTAGTAGCGTGCATCGATCGAAAGAGAGCGCAGCGACAAGCCACCGAACATTATTACGCCTAGGCAGGTAAAGTCTCATGTGTCAAAAAAAAAAGCATCCATCCTCTTTCCCCACTCCTCCGTCCGTCCCTCCAAGGAAGATATCCTGCGATTAAACAAACGTTCCCCCAAAAATTCGCATCCCAACTTGTTAACCCATCCCCTTGCAGCCCCCTCCTCCAGATCCCCAACCTCCCCAATCCGTGCCGAGCAGAACCGGCGGCGGCGGCGTTTCTAGGGTTAGTACCACAACGGCATTTCCCAATCTTAATTCTACGCTATGCCCCCTTGTATTTCGAACTCGTCAAAGTTAGAAGAATTTAATCTCGTGTTTCCTTTCGGTCGTCAAGTTAGATGCTCTGTGCACAACCAGCTCCGCTGTGTATCGGGCCGGCGTCTGTGAGTAGTGCGCGTAGCTTCTGAATTTACTATCCGAGGCGATTTTACTTGTAATCTCTGGCCTTGTGTTGCCGTTAGTTGAATATAAAGTGTGAGTTCCCTTCTTCTTTTGGCGTTTACAAATTACAATCTGGCATGATAAAGTACGGAGGTGATAAAAATGTACTAGGACTATATATGGTAGGACGATGAAAAATGTTATGCACACAATCTGTTTTCTCACCTCACGCCATAGACTGCAATCAAACTTAGCACGCCTACTCTATTGGATGAAACAGCCTGTTCAACAATTTAGCTGAAACTTGATTCTTTTGTCACCATTGCAGTAGACACAGATAGCGTTTTGAGGGCTATAAAGAGATGGATAGCAAAAAGAAGAGGAACAGGAAGAAGAAGGGAAACCAAGGGAAGAATCCTGGTGATGTGACGGCCAATGCTGAAGAAGCTGTTCCTCAGAGCCACAATCATGATTCAGCCCCTAAAGAAAATTATAGTGGTGCTGATGCAGATGATGCAATGTCCAGTGTTGGAGAGGAAGTTACCCAGTACCAGAATCATGAGCAGGCTTCACATGCAAATCAGAATGTTGCAAACGCTGATGAGGCCATATCGTCTGTTGGTGAGGTGATTCCGTGTGACGAGAATCATGAACCTACCATGATGCAGGAGAATGACAAGGCCAGTAATACAGTCTATGCAGAGCAGAGGAGCATTGGGATGTCAGATTCTACCGTGGAACTTGACAAGGACCGACTTCATGAAGCAAAGCTCGTAAGTTTTTCTGTAGAGTGTAACTGCATTTCCAAGAAGAATGTCATTTCTGCAATCTTGTTGCTAGATATTGGCTCTTTCATCAGTGAACATTAGTTGGACTCCGTGATTTGCACTTTCAGCTCCGCATGTTCTGATTTGGTTCTTTGCGCTGGCCATTGCCACTGCAGGATAAGTTACACCATACAATAAAACAATTGGAAGATGAGAAGAGTTTATGGCTTCAAAAAGTGGTATGTATACTTGCCCCTGTTTCTAACACTGACGTACATAACGATACCCTGTTTCTTTTTTGGGGAATATTGAAGTATTTGTTTAGTAGAGTAATTGAAAAAATGGATTATGGATTGACAGATGCAAAGCCTGTCTGTTCTAATTGATCTGAACCAGATCTTGACTTCTAGACATGAAAAAAGAAAAATGCTGTTTTGCATTCCTAGAAATATCTTATACAAAATACTCTTCTATGCCTTTTCCTGCAGAACACAATGGAGAGCGAGCTTGAAAAGTTGCATAACAAAGTGGGTTATCATGCACAGAATGAGGTATGTTTTATGCGCTGGATGTAATCACCATTTGATTTGTTGAGTGCAGCTGGGAAATTATCTTACTCTCCAGAGTCTACTATTTCTTTTCTTCCTTATAGCTTTATGAGATGAATTGAATTTTCTTACCAATATTTGTTTATTTTAGGTCCTTTTGGAGGAAAAACTAAATGATCTACAGAATGGGTACGATATGCTGGTTAAAAAAGAGGTATTTACTGTTCCTTCTACTTATTTGTTTACTTGATGAGAATGTGCCAATGTTGGATAGGCGATCAAAGTTTAGCGGTGAACTTTGGTTTGAGCTTATGCTTTGACAATGGTAAAAACTAAAAGCAATTGTGTTTGAGAAAGACAATAAAGTACCTTCCTTCCATTTTACAAGATGACTGTCCCAAAATGACCGGATCACCCTTTTAGCTTGTTAATAAACGGTTTCAAAGCCATGCTATTCAACTTGTTCACTCAATCGGTTTTTCAATTGTACTAATGCAAGTGATGAATCTAAATCAGTGGATGTGTCTTTGGGTTGGCCCAATCAGCTCCAACTTCATGTAAGGAGTAAATTGCTGACCAGGCTTGATTTATGTAAAGTTGCTGAAACAGTAACACCAATACATTTCTCTATTTTCTGTTGCCTGTTCTTGTAATATTTGTTCCTATTTTCTTGTAGGAAGTTTTGGATAACAAAGTCAAGTGCATAGAGGATGTCAATGGTGTCCTAACTCATCAAGAGGTGTTGTCCAGATAGATTATTTATCACTACTTTCTCTTAACTGCATTTTTTTTCGAGTTTTTCGTGCCTTCAAAGGCTTCTATTTTCTCTTATTTTCTGTTTTGGATTGACAAATTACTTATTTTCTTCAGACTTCTGTTAAAGAAAGATTAAGTGGGCTGGAGGAAACCAACAAAGCATTAAAGAAGCAGGTAAGAATTACAGCGTCTGTTTCCAACTGTTTTTTTCATTGTTGTAGCTGGTCGAGAAAAATGGATCCGAAATGAAATGCTAATATAATGTATCGTAATAGTTATTGTTTTCAAAAGGAGCTACTCCGTACATCATATTTCGTTAGTATTTGAATCTGCCAGATTTGGACCTTCAGTGATTCGATTTTCGTCTGTAGCATGTGTACAGTTCTATTTATATATTCTGATATTATACTATTTAATAACAAAGCCTGGCAGGTGAAGGTATTGGACGAATCTTCAAAAAATACCATCAAGGAAAATCAACGGTTGGTGATAAGTGTCGATGAACTGGAGTCAAGATTACAAACCCTTGAAGCAAAAATTGCTCTTACCGAAGCCTCCATGACTAAAGAGGTAGTTTGTGCAGAACATCCCCTCTAGTGTATGTCCATTTGCATTTTGCCAATGTACAACTGAATATTTATATCTGCAGTGAAATTGCGTGTACATATATATCTGTTCCTATTATTTATTACCTTCTCTTTCTAAATTCTTAGCATCCAGACTGTTGCACAAAACTGAGAAATGATAATGCAGGTCCCTGGAAATGAGGTGATGGATCAAACAGATCTGGCCGCTTCACTTCTCCATAAGCAAGCCACTGATTTTACAACCGCGATCAGTAAAGTAAGTTTTTATATTGGTAAACTATGAGAATGTTTGTTCATTTCCGGATTTTACTGTACCCAAAAGGAACTTCTGCTTATTGCTATCCATCTATTTCTATTTGGTGACAAAACTGTATCCATCATTTGTCAGTTGGCAATGTGATAGAAGGTCAAAAATTTGACTATGTAGTTAGTTAATTTATGTGAATATTCATTCTGGAGGATTGGATTTTAATTACCCACCTTTTTGTTGGGAATGTGATTTTCATACATGTCTATTCATAACTGCTTGTACCCAATGTTTTTCCCTGCAGGATAACAAACTGATTGCTGATAGAGATCTGAGTAGTTCATTGGTAGTTGCTTCGGACAATATCTATGGTCATGCCAACAACATTCCTGTCGTTGCCTATTCTAGTAATCATTCAGGTGAAGTTTCGGTGAACTTTCCAGAAGCAACCAGCAGCAATGGTCCTGGTCAGATTCTCATTGATGTGGATGCACACCAAGGATTTGATGAACCAAGATCCAGTGGAGAAATCGTGCCAGTTCCATTGGATGATATACAGATTCATGAAGATGATCCACAGCCACCAGGATCAGAAGTTGAGACAGATGAGGTTCCGTTTACTGATGCTCCCATAGTTGGCGCCCCCTTCCGGTTGATCTCGTTTGTTGCTAGGTATGTCAGTGGTGCTGACTTGGTGAACCAGAAGTAACTCCACATCTTGCACATCGAGCTGCTTGAGATCATCTGTAGCTGGAAAGAGGAATAGCTATTTTTGTTCCGCTGACATAGTTTCTCCAGTAAGCTTATAGAGAGTTCATCATAACGTTAAGATAGTGGCGAATGTGTTGGATTCTGCAGAGATATAGAAGCTATGCTGATTCGTAGCGGTGATCTTGTCACTGCTGATTTTTCTTCCTCCCCTGTCATTTTATCAGGGGCGTGAGAAGTTATCGTTCCCAATTTATACAAGAGGGCTCTGTAGTTGCCCTCATATACCAGTTCGAACATGTGAGAAGTTGTACTGACGAGATTTATATTCTATTAACATCTGAAATTTTGGTATGCCGTGTATCCTCTGAATTCTGAACCGTAGGTAGGCACATGAATTCATTTTTGTTTGTCTGTATGGTTTTGATGGAGCGATTTATTTGCAACACATGGTGCCCTTTATTAGGAAATTTTAAAACTTGTACTCTTTGGTTTCAAAAAATTATTCTGGGGATACATGTACATGGTTCAAATACCCGTGGCAAGTTTCGGTAGACATTTCTTTTAGTTTTGGGCTACAGAAAAAAGACAATTTTCTGACTGTATATAGGAGTAAAAAAGGACTTTTTTTTGTCAGAAATTTGTCCTTTTGTATTTCGCAAAATACAGCATATTTTTTGCTGAAATTTGTACCGTGCCTTTGGAATGTGTATATGTTAGCGCATATTTGTTTTTAGATTTTTTTGAGTTTTGGAAAAGGGGTTTTCGATTTTTTGAAAAACCGGACACCATGGTGCCCTAGTGCTGCTGCCGATTTCTCGTTTTGTTGTTATACTGGTATCATAGTTAAGCATCACTGTTCTCTATTGCAACCAGGTAGAAAGATAATTTATGTCTGTCAACTCACACAATGTGTAGAAGATAATTGCAATTGCAACAATTTCTGATCACCGAATTACAAAGCACACGATTAACGTCGTCAATTAAACAGCCTATCAGCTGTAAGGATACACCACTTGTCCATGGAATACACGCCAGTGCTTGAAGCTTCTGGACGAACTCAGGATCACATATGCTTAAATTCTATGGATTCGCAGCAACTTGCAGGAAACCAAACATACAACTCGCAAGCCCTATGCGGATGGAGGATTGGAATCCCTGGGATTGTCAATGGAAGACGCACGGCTCTCTGATGCAGTGGACTGCCGGAGGTCCTCGATCATCCTTATCACCTCTGCCATCGCCGGGCGCCGGTCCGGGGTCCGTGATGTGCACACCATCGCCAGCTGGAGCATCTGGACCAGCTCATCCTCTATGTTATGGTACTTCATCAGCGCAACGTCGAACACTTCCGCGGTCCACTCCTCTCGGACCACAGAGTGCACCCACCTCGGTAGATCGACGACATCCTCTTGTCCCTGTGACTGGAGGGGGGCTTTTCCGGTCAGCATCTCCATGAGGAGAACACCAAAGCTGTATACATCAGACTTATGGGTGAATTTCCTGGACTCGTAGGTCTCTGGAGCGCGGTAACCAATAACGACACGGGAGGTGTTGACCGGGACACTCATCAGGGTGCTCATCCCATAGTCTGAGACATAAGGGTTGTAGTCTTGATCAAGGAGGACGTTGGTGGACTTGATGTTGCCATGAGCAAGCTTGGCCCCGCCTTCTGCATGAATGTGTGCAATACCATGTGCTGTTCCAAGTATAATCTTCATCCTGGTGTTCCAGTCTAATGGGGTTTTCTCGACAATACCCTTGATACCTGTTCATTAGCAGGTTAATGAGAACTAATATCAACATATTAGTTATTGTCACACAATCTACAGAAAGTGATATTTCTTGGCACAAATACTTTAGGCCATTTTTGTTAACAATACAAGCCAACTTTAGTGAGTGGATGAGCGAACAGTGTAGAGTCCTCTTTTTTTCACAGCTTGTAGGGAGTCATCTTAACACAACAGAAAATGAAGTTCATGAATCTGTATCCTATGTTGTAAATTTATCTTACTACGTGTCTACATATCATAGTTTGTGATACGCATGTCATTTTTTCGCATGTAAACTTTGCTAGCTAATGGATAGACATGTGTTATATGCTAATAATGGATTGTTATGCCCCTAGTTTGCAAACTAATCAATTTCACATTAATGCGAAAATGTAACAGTGAAAGGCAGTGGCATACCATGTAACATCGCCGAAAAGCTGCCAGTAGTAACATACTCATAAACAATAAGCTTTTCATCCTTTGAGTAGTAGTAAGCACGGAGAGTCACCAGGTTTGCATGCTTGCCTACCCTCCCAATAAGCTCCATCTGCTGCTCAAATTCTTTCTTCCCTGCCACAACATCCTTCAGCCTCTTGACGACCACGATCGTGCCATCCTCAAGTAAAGCTTTGTAGGCAGTTCCATAGCTCCCCTTGCCAAGAACTTCTGCAGAAGCTCTTAATAAGTCTTCCAAGTCAAAGTTGTAACTGCATCCCTCCAAGAAAACCAACTTGTTCTTCTCAGCCATTTGGACACCACTGCTGACATCCCCTTTATGCTTCTCAATCCTTGCACCATCACCTCCCTTACCATTGTAATCCACCCTCTCTTCTTTCTTCTCCTTCCTCTTTGGAAAGCACACAGTGAACGCCACAACAGCTAGCAGAAATACAGCAAAGCCCCCCAAAGCAGCTGCAATTATATAACCAGTAGCCACTTTCTTCCCACGGTGTGGCAATGTTTGTGATGGTGGTATTGAGGGTGTGAGCGAAGGAAGAACAGAACATTCAGCTAGAGGAGGCCCGCACAATCCAGGGTTCCCCAAGAATGAACTATCTGAGAATACTTGGAGGAAGGTGGGAATTGAGCCACTCAGCCCATTGTTGCTCAAGTTTAACTGTCTTAACCTTGGAAGTTTGAGATCAGGGATAGGTCCGGACAAAGAATTTTCTGCTAAATTCAGTATAGATAGTTGAGTAAGATTTTGCAAACTTGTAGGCATTTGCCCTGTGAAGGAGTTGTAGGAAAGGTCAAGGGTAATAAGGCCTGGAGAAAAAAAGGAAGGCAAATCTCCCGACAGTTCATTATGCTGAAGAAATATGGAACGTAAAGAAGGAAGCAAAGTGATATCAGATGGAAGACTTCCACTCAATCGATTAGACCTCAGGCTTAGCACCTGGAGGGAGACAAGCTTGCCAAGAGTATTCGGAGGAATTACACCAATCAGCCCAGCAGCTGGTACCCTAAGGGCAGATATACGTGATCGATCCGCTGCGCATGTTACACCATGCCATGAGCACAGTGAGATATTCTGACCCCAGTTGAGCTTGTTGCCACCGTAGACTGCGGAAGAAAAAGCAAGGAGAGCTTGCTTCTCAGAGACTATGTCTGCTGTAGCCAATGGGATGAATAGTGATAGCACCAGATTTAAACAGAGCGGTAGAAGCAAAGAGCTTCTAAGATTTAGGTAGCCCATACTCTGAATCAACGTGACTAAATGAGCGACAACTTCATCTATTTATGCCAATGTAATAATCAAACAAGCTGCAATGAAAACTGAAATGTTAGTGCTAAATCAAGAACTGAAAGAACTTTAAACATAACTCTGTTTTTTCTGTAATTTATCATAAATCCGAAGGAAATGTAGCTTCACGGGCAATGGCATAAGATATGTGTTTGTGCGCGCGGGTGTGGGTGATGAAACACAGTTCCATGTGCTAATGTGTAGACACACACGCCTATGGAAGACATAATGAGGACCGAGGAAGCACAAACCACAGAGCCCCACACGGTCACGCTATGAAAAACAAGAGCACTATCGAAAGAAAAGTGAATTTCTACAGAAGCCTGATATTTTTAAAACTCTTGTTAAAAGCTAGTGCAGCCTCCTTTTCTCAATAAGTCAAAGAAAGCGGAGGAATCAGACAGCGTGAATGATCAGAACTATCTATGGGAAGATGATTTCCTAACCATGAAGTATTGTCAAATGACGGGAATAACAAATGAATAATAGCTAATCAGCACAAGGGACAAGAATTATACATTCAAAGAACGGCCCCGATTTAAAGGCAATACACATACAAGATAAAAAGTTGCACAAGAAAGCAATAAAAGTAAAAACAACTGGAGTAGTGGTAGGGTCGAGATGCAATGATGTGAAAGACAAAAGGCCTCAATAAAGCAGATAAAGCGAATGCAAGGAGGAGAAACTAAAGCTCGTCAATACTGGTCTCCAAGGTGATTACATCATATGACATGCAACTTTCTTGAATGAAACACCAAAGTATGCTTACCACAAACCAAATATAATCTAGCAAGCACATCATCGCTCGTTTCCTACATCAGAAAACCACATCATGCAAGACTTTCTTGAATGTAACACTAAAGTGAGCTCAGCTTAACTAAGACATGCTAAGTTTACTGAAGAGGACAGCACGCTTAAGCTCGCAGTCCAAGCAGTCAGGTCTTACATGATTGCAGCAGCCTTACCGACAATTCTGAGCTAATCATTAACAAGTGAAATCAACACATGTCAAGTTCATTCATTCAGGATAAAAGCACAGCAGCCTTAACTTGCGCAAGGCACCAAGGGCTGCCACAATGCAGTATGTAAGGTTAATTGCCACTACAAAAAAGCTGCTGCTTGATCAGAGAATCCCACTAAATTAAAGAAAGTGAAAGGAAAGGTGGGACACATAAAGGCAAATCTGAACCACACTAGCCTAACTAAAATGTGAACTCGTGGAGCTAGGGCACCGGCAAGGAGATGCTTGTGTATGTGTGTGGGGGAGATGATCCAGAGTGGGATGTGCACATGCCATTGGGCACCTTTGATACCTTTGGTGCAGCATTGTTTACTTACTACAAGATATTGGTTAGCGTGCAATTGTTTACTATACCAAGTTAAAATGGATCATAATTTTAATCTCATAGAACAATCGAGTACTGGCCAGTGTTCCAAAACCAATGCTCAGGACATGATTTTGTGAGGTTTCAGAGTTGACGGCTTTGTGCCTCCTTAAAAGCTCATCAAAACCAGTGTCACCGTGCGTAACATATTGCTTTTTTTTTCTTTTCTTTGTAGACGGTTTTAGTGAATTGTTGGCGCAGTACAAGTGTGGTACTAGAAGGAATCATGGCACCTATGCTGTTATTGCTAGATGTACTATTCCACCAGGGGGGAAAACAATAAATGCAGCTAGCAAAAAGATCAAAACACATACGGAGTAGTTTATTTACTACTCTATGTAGAACAACTGTAGCTAATATAGAGATTAAAACGCAGTTTATGGCCTCCTTCTTTTCAGATCGCTGGACAGTATTATTTTTCTTTGCAGAGCAAAAACAGTGAACAGTACAGCGGTTGGTATTTGTAGTTGCTAGCAAGTGGCAGACTGATTTTTTATGGGTAAATATTGGCCTCCTGCTTGCAGGTCAGCGGTTGGGCCTTACCATTTTTTTTTGTTTCCCATAAAACCTTGAAAGGACAGAAACTGACTGTAGAAGAACAGCGTCGTCTCCTCAGTTAACTAATCAGTGAACGAAAACTAGGGTCTAATATACTCTAACAGTAGACTAGATGGGTTACAACTACCGAACTGAGCGCTCAGAGAAACCAGCGGAGACGCGGTAGAGCCGGGAATCGCACATTAGAACAACACGGTCCTATTCGGAAAGAATTGCTATTAACATAAATCAAGTTCAGTAACTGAAGTCTGAAACGGGGGAGGAAAAGTAACGCCCGTTTCGACAGCATAAACGCCTCACTGCATCGAATTGCAGGCGAGAGGGAATAAGAACTGCAAACGCGACGCATCAAACAATCTATAGAAGAATAAAAGATTATCGCGTCTCTCCCTCTCTCTACTAGTAGAACATCAACCAGGCACAGAAAAGAGCACAGCAAAAAATCAGCGAAACGGTACCCTAAAATGCAGGGAGGCGCAAGAGCGGCGGCGCGGTACCTGGAGTGCGCGCGACGGAAGGGATCTCCCCGAGCGAGAGATGGACAGACGGTGGCGGCCGGGCTGGGTGCTTGAACGCAATCAGAGAGCAGCAGAGGAGATGGAGAGAGGACGGAGCGTTTAAAACGAGGAGCGCAGGCAATAACTTTTGGCGCAGCGGCACGCTCTTCTCGCTGCTGCGTCCCCTTTGGCCATGGCTGCGCGCGCTTTTACCGTTCTACCCCCCACGCTCGTCAGGTTCAGGCCCCACCTGGTCAAGCCCCGGGGTGTAAAGTGTAACTGCAGCACGGCGCTCTGCTCAGAGGCTCACCGGTTTCTACCGCTGGCGTCTGGCGATGCAGCTGTGAGCTGGGGCTCGAAATGTTGGCGACCCATATTTTGGACAGCCATAAAATTGTGCAAAAAGAAGTTGATAAACGCAGCCGTAAGTAGTATCCAAAATTGCCAACCATATTTTTGGCACTCGTCTATGACACTCCATTTTTTTATCTAACAAAAGTACTGTAGAAAACGAAATACGTCGAAGGTATCTCGAGAGGTCGCCGCCACCTGTGGCTGTGACTGGCAGCACCACGAATAACGAGTGCCCAGGTTTCAGTTTAGTTTCTTACTCGCTAAGATTTGCAGCATCTGAAAGCTAAAAGGGCGGCTAGGGAAAAAAGGGTGAAGGAAAAGAGTCTGGAGGAGTGCGAAATGAGGGGCCAAAGCAGCGCAGCGCTTGACTGAGACTGACCAGACCACTCATCATCAGACGAGGACGAGGCATCTCTCCGTCATGAATAACTCATGATCCGGAGGTAATTGCGGGAGTTCAATGATGGCTTCAGGCTCACGGCCCGTCCCAACTTTTTATGGCTGGGGCGGAACTGTTCTGTTCATTGTGAAACTCACTCACTGCTCACGTCGTGCTATCACCACCTGCCTGCGTGCTTTTCCTTTACTCTCCTAGAACTAACTGGTTTACTATGTCTGTTACACTAACGTGGGTGTGCACGCGGTGTGTCTCTTTTGAACTACCTAGAGAATGGAATATATTCAGCTGCTGCCTTACCTAGCAAGCATGCACCGGTCAGAACTAGATGCCTTTGGAGCTTCACGAGCAATGCCAAATCGAAGATGTGCTGCACTCGGCAACAAAATGACCGGTTCAGAGTTCAGACTTAATTTGGAAAGCAGTATGAGTGGTCAATTTGTTGTGTGAAACTTGTCGGTTTTTTCCTTTTGTTCTCGTGCTCGGGCAAAGCATAATCCGATCACAAAAACCATTCGCTTGATCTCACAGGAAACAGTAAGGCATGTAAGCAGGCTAAGGTCCAAGAGCCTGCTCGAGGCAGCCGGGCAGATCGGCTGTGTGCTCAGCAGCCAATGCAGAGTGCAGACAGCCAGACACGTCCTGATAACGGACGTTTAGCATGCAATGCATAATCAGTAAACTTTATACTACACCCGCTCACTGTTACGTACTCCAGCAGCAAATATTCCTAAAACAAATACTACCTCCGTCCTAGAAAAAGATGGCGCGGATTGTCAAAATTTACATGAATCTAGACATATTTTACTATATAGATCTATCTATATTTTAACAAATCTGAGACATCCGTTAGGACGGCGGAAGTTCTCACCATTAAAAAATTCACGGTCAGATCATACCGTGTCTATGGATATTATAAATCATATAGTAATATAGTTGTTTGGAACTCTCGTGGTCTGAATTCATCTGGCTGTGATCTCCATCGTGCAACAAGGCGCGACCGTAACCGGGCCGGTCCCCGAGATTTTAGGGCCGGGGCGACATTAAAATTGTGCTGCTAAAACTTAGAGTCACTTACATTGCTATCACCGATGTTAGTTTCGATATTTTGTTCCTCCATGGCAACCATCACCAGCTCATCATTTGTGTTTATTGAAGCTAGCCACGAAAAAATTGTAAATATGAACTCTCTATGATTGTATCAAGGATGCCACAATTTTTAGCGTTACCATATGGACTTTCTCTACTACGACTAGATAACGCAAACTCTTGAACGAAATTCTCTCCGTCCAGAAATAACTGACTTGATTTGTCTAAATTCGAATATATCTATACATAAAAATACATCTAGATCCGCGTCGGTGGCTACCTGGGCGTCGGCTATTCTAGCGACGCTGCGGCGGCTGCCATGGGCACGGGTGGGCTCGGCCGCGCGGGTCAGATTCTAGGCCTGGCGGGCCTGAGAAGATGTCGGTTGCTGGTGGGGAACCAGAGGTTCTCCTCGCGGTGGGCGGCGGTGGGCGCTGTGGCGGGGCGGGGTTGCCGGCATGCCACGACAAAGGTCGGAGATCTTCCGGCGCAGCTGTGGGGCTGGTCGGCTCGCGTGTGGCGACGACCGTACGCTGCTTGGCTGAAGCGGGAACGGTCTGGAGCGGGCGTATCCAGGCCAGGTTGTGCGGCCTTTTGGTGGAAGGCCAGGCTGCCCTGCAGGCAACCCTGAGGGGTGGCGGCGACCTCAGCCCACCTCACGGCATGGCAGATGCAGGTTCCGCAAGGTTCTGTTGCCCGGACGAAAGTCCAACTCCTGTTGGAGTCGACGCCGACGACACCATTGGGTGTCGTCACCTTCTTGAAGGTGGTGTTTTGGGGTATAGGAGTTCCTGCTTGGCTTAGCCTTGCGTTTCTATCCGGGGGGAAACCTTCGGTCTTTTGATCCAGCGATGACGGCGCCTCACGTCGTTTACCTCATTGGAGGCATCGTCTTTGGAGCTGTCCTCCGTGTTGGTGGTT
Source organism: Avena eriantha (assembly GCA_910589775.1). NCBI lineage: Eukaryota > Viridiplantae > Streptophyta > Magnoliopsida > Poales > Poaceae > Avena > Avena eriantha. Next base: position 555,698,214 of record OU342743.1, read on the forward strand.
GGTGTTGCTTGATGACTATTGGTTGGATGGCTTGGCTAGAGTGTGGGGTGTCATGGTTCTCGCCTCCTTGTCTGCTTTGGCGCCTCTAGCTTGGAGTGCTCGGCGAGCTCTTGTTTCCGGGCAACACTTGCGTCTTCGTGCTATGCTATGATATTTGGCTCTCTTGCAACAATGGTGGCCTTAAGGGATGTTCGTGTCCGAGGTGCGGTCTCGGTGATCATTGTCCTTCGATGGTGGATGAGGTTCTCGTGGACTCGTGTTGTGCTTAGGCTCGCTCTTTGGTGATAAGGCAAGAGGATGTGCAGCGTTTGTCTCGGTGGAACTTTGCCCTTTGGTGGTGTCTGCGGCTTTCGGTGTCGTGATGCAACCTCAGCAGTGGGATGCCCTTCGACAGCGGTTGCGACTCCTAGTTCGAGACCATGAGGAAGTGTAGTGGAAGTCTCGGCGGAACTTTGCCCTTCGGTGGTGTTTGCGGCTTTCGGTGTCGCCATGCAACCTCGGTAGTGGGATGCCCTTTAACGGTTGCTGCAGCTCTCCTAGTTCTTCAAAGTGTAGAGTGATCGCTCGGCAAGCGAGTTTCGTTTCTCTTCGTTATCTCGACTATAGGAACCTTTCGACTAATCTTTCAACACTCCTTTCTGTTCTTGGTCTGTTCCTTTGTTGCTAGGGACTTAGTTTAGGCTTAGTGGTGTCGCTTGTGCTCTATCTCTTTTTCTCCTTCCAACTTGTATTTTGACTCTGTACCTCAGACTTTGGCTGAATATATGTTCAGGCTGGCTTAGGCCCGCCGTAGTTACAGTAAAAAAATATATTCGAATCTAGATAAAGCCAAGTCAATTATTTCTGAATCAAGAGAGTACATAAGTTGAATGGTACCAACTGTGCATCAGGTATGTGAAGCTAGAGATTAGAAATTAGTAATGCAATATACCTCAGGTTGGTCAAATCGCCCATGTGTGTGCGTGGATGTACCGCGCCTAGAGACCAGAAAGAAAAAGGGTGTGATATTAGCCCCGAAAGGTGAAATTGGCGAGACGACGAGTCGACGAACTGACGATCAAAATTTCGGAATTAGGATAAATTTAGGAATACAGGGATCATGCTAAGTCACGAGCTGTTACCGACAATGGGGAACGCTGATCGCTGTCTCGCGGGCCGGTGGCAAATGAAGAAGGCAGCAAGGCACTCCGTGCTGGTAGTCGCGTCGGCGACGGACGAGGTCAGAGGTGGATTGATAGGGAGTTCCGAGTCGTCCTCGGGCATGGACTCAATGGATTAGGAACGATCGACACCTTTCGGCCGCGATGTATGAGTCAGATCACGTCATGGACTCAAAGCCCATAGGCTTTTTCTTCAGCTGGCCTAGCAAGTAGCAATACATGTACATGTACATTGCTGTTCTTTAAGAACGAACCAGTAGACCAAAGAAAAAATATTGATAATGTGTTATCAAATATTGGGGTGGGGAAGACTCTCTTAAAGAAAACTGTGGCTACAGTATGGAAGACATATCCATCATCAGCGTGAAGAAAGGAAGCTGAGGCAAAATTATGATCAGCATGAAGCAGTCTGAAGAAAGAAAGTTCAGACAGAATTATGAAGTATGATTCAGTCTGAAGAAAAGATGTCAAGATAGAATGATGAGTCTAAAGAAAAGATGTCAAGACAGAATGATGAATATTATGTGGTGTGTCCTTGCAGAAGGACCGAGAAGATCCACGGTGTGTCCTTGCAGAAGAGCAGAGAAGTACCACGTATGCAACGCGGTAGCTCCCCTTGCTCCCTATAAAAGGAGGAGCCAGGCTTCAGAAGTAAGGGGCAGCACCCAGAGCAGAGAGCCTCCACCAGCACACTCTTCGCTCAGTAGTAGTAGTTCTTTTCTGTAATAATAGCCTCCATAGAGGAAGGCGCTTGTATCATAGCATCAGGGAAGTTGTAAGGTAATCTTTCCATCCATGTGTAAACCCTTCGGGGGTTCCCGAAAGGGAAAACCGTATGTAAATTATATTGTGAAAATGAAGTAGTTCTGTAATTTTCCTTTGATGTTTTTACATCAGATGGGTTCTTATGCTAGGGATTCTATAGGAGATACCTCTACGCTGTAGTTCTCTGTTAAGCCTTGTGTATGGCGTCAGAACGAGAACCTTGGCCCTTGGCCGTAGAAAAGTGTTTCCTTTGGGTGGAGCTGCTTGGGAAGACGATAAGAAATCAACCCATATAAATGTGACTAGAAACATCTAGTCGAAATAAGCTTAGCTACTCATGAAGCAATATACTAAGAAATACGGTGAGTACTGAGTAGGATTTTACAACACAGCGCACACCCTGTGTCCAAGCTATTGGCCTCACAAGCCTCCAAAATCCTGCAAAAAGTCCACAAAAATAATATTAAGAAGGTTTATTGTTGAATTCATATCACGTGAATATTGCCTGAGTATCCGTGTTATACTAAGATCGGTATAAATATTTATACATGCATAATTCCTGGGGTGGGGCCCTAGATTTTGGGGGCCTGGAGCGGCCGCACACCTTGCCCCTCCAGGGCCGGCCCTGGACCGGAAGCCCGCATGCATTGCAAATAGGCCCTCGGATGCAAATCAGGGCTGATTGGTACGTTAGGTCAGCTCCACGTTGTGGCCAGAGGGTGTCAAAGCAGTGTGCGGGCAAGCCCAGCGAGAACGGCCAATTCGGCCGTTTTAACAAAGCCAACATCATCGTTGCCTCCCCCGAGTGAAATTTCCCATGTGACTGCATGCACTGCCGCGACCATGGAGATGGTGCGAGCTCCCGCGGTACAGCCAAAAAGGAGGCGGGAGTATTTCGTTCTTCTCCCGTTGAAACCCTCTCCTCTATTTCTACTTCTCCTCTCACCACCCAAGTCGTAACCACCATTTCCCCCTTCGAGTTTTCTTCCTCCAACGGGCAGAAAGGTAAGGCGGTGGTGGTGGTGATAATGGCGGCGACTGCGATGGCGGGTAGCCGACAAGGTTGATATCTTCGAGCTCTCTGCTACGTTCTCCACCATCGACGACTGTAAGTACCATCTTCTTCATGTATCTCCGTTGAGTTACAATCTTAGATCTATGACTACTATGTGGCACTATTTGTAAATGTGTGAGCTAGGTTGTTAGATGTTAGACTGTTTTGTATCCTGCTTGTAGTATGATCAACATGTTGATCTGCAACCTATTTTCTTTGATTGCTTCCACTGCTTCTAGCTTGATATTTTGAGCATGTCCATGACTTGGATCTTGTAGGACTCGTTGTATGATGAGTTTAGCCAAGCCCTTATCCTAGTAGGGGACTCACAGAGCCCCTCCTATGTTGATGACTCGCAGTCGACCACCGATAACGGCTTTTTTGTGCATGTTGAGCCAACTCAGAATTTTGTGTTGTCTCAACATGCTCAGCAAGGATCCAGGTCGCAGAGCGTGCACAACCTTGTGCCAAAGGCTTCCATGAGGTTGGCGAAGGCACACAAGGCCCAGGATGCGCAAGATGCTCGCAACGCGCACAATGCAGATGAATAACATCATGAAGTGGCTGCCCTTTCAGTCCAGTTTTGTGCTATAGAAGATGTGTGACATCATGAAGAGTGGCGTCTGTATGGACTAAGGGTTCAAGGAGGTCCATCTAGCAGCATGTGTCAAGGCTCTATTTGAGCATTGTGGAGCTGAGGTGACTTCTACTCAGGTGTACAACCACCTCAGAAAGTGGAGGGTGAGGTGAATACAAGTTAACAAGCTTAGAGACCTCATCGGTGCTCGGTGGGATGAGGACAGCTACTGCATCATCTTAGAGGCTAAGCAGTATCAGGGCCACATCATGGTTAGAATTCTCTCTTGCACTTGTCTTACCAGGTCGTCAATGACTACATTGCACAACTAACTACCCATATGTGTTGTTTCCTTAGGATCACCCCAAGGAAGCTGAGATTATCAACAAGCCCATTGCCAACTACAATGAGATGCTGAAATGATATAGATGTCACCTAGAGGGGGTGAATAGGAAATTTTAAAACTATTACAACTTTGGCTTGAAAGAATGCGGAATTAAACTAACGTTTATTTTACAAGCACAAAACCTAAATATACTAGGCTCAACTAAGTGCACCAACAACAAGTTAAGCTAAGCAAGATAGCACAAGGTATAAGTACCACAAGTCATAAGAAAGATACAAGTACTTCAAGATCGATGGTTATCACAAGGAAAGTAAGCTCGAGTATAGAGATAACTGAGGCATGCGGTGATGAAGATGTATTCCCATGTACCCTTACAACTAAGGTATGTCACGTTGGGGAGGTGTAGGATTCCACGAAGGATTTCCCAACGCAATGAAGACTCACCTTCTTCTTCGAGTCTATCCCACAAAGGAATATCTCCTTTCCTTATGGCTAACTTTTCCTCCACTCCGGAGATGGAAATATCCACAACCACTTCACAAGCTCCATGAAGGAGAAGCCTGGGTCTCTTCATAATATTTCACAAAGAGGACACCACGGTGCCAACCGCCAAGCCAACTAAAAGGTCACCCTCCAAGAGTAACAAGTTCACGGTCTCTCACTTGAACAAATCATAATGGAGATCTCAACACTTATGCAAGAATGCAAAGCAAGAACGCCAAGGGTGCTAAAATCCTTCACTATCAAATCCCACCAAACCAACAAGTGCTAGAGGGAATTAGAGTGGAAGAACAATGGTGGAAATCAACCAATGACTCCAAGATATAGATTCAATGGGTTCTCCTCACTTAGAGGAGGAATTGATTAGTGGGGATTATAGATCTAGATCTCCTATTCCAAAGCCCTAAAAAGATGCAAAAATCATAGGAGGGAAGGGAGAGGAAGCAAGCTCAAGGGATCAACAATGGAGGTCAAAAACATGCTCAAGGATAATTAAACTTTGGGGAAAACCGCCCTTTATACCCCTTCAAGGGGGATGACTGTTGGGGTCAAAATGAGCAGGTCGAACACGTTCCGGTTGGCAAACCGGTCCCGCCGGACCTAGCGCTCGAATGGTCTGGCCGACCAGAATAGTATACTGATCAAATTTCTGGTGGGGTGCTGGAATTTCCATCCCCAGTTCTGGTGCCTCCGAAACAGCCACCAGAACCAAAACAGGGCAAGCGAAAATGGTGATAACTTTTGCGTCCGAACTCGGATTTTAGCAAACTTGGGCTTTTTGAAAATCTAAGGACAAGCTATATCTAGTAGAAACTATAAAACCCAATAAATAGCAAGAGTTAAATTATCAAATAAGGAGAGGTATGAAACCTCCCTAAAGAAGAACCGGTAAAACCTCCAAACTCAAAAATGTAATAGAAGAAGCATACAAACTCCATTTTTGATGAATTTGGGATTGTTGAAGAGCTAGCAATAAGATCAAGAACCTCACACAGAGAAACACCAAGAAGCATTAAAATAGGGATAAGAAAAGTATGCAACACATTGAGCTCCCTAAGATGATGTAATCAAGTTACCCAACTGAAAGCCCCACTTGATAGTGCAGATATATCGTATAACCCAGTCTCCATAGAACCACATTGAGACCGGTAAAAGGAAAACCTAGCAAGGCCATACCTTTGTCTTGCGCATCCCACTTGATCTTGATGACAGTGCTTCAAGCTCCATTCAAGACGAAATGCATCACTTGATCATTGTTGCTTGGTGAAGACTCATAATTTTCTCCCCATATACCACTATGGGATAGCTTCATTAAGGAACATTTTAACATGTCCATTATCACCAATATGGACAGCAAGCTTAAATCATATGATCTTCTTGAAATGTTTATATTGAACCTGCACTTCTCAACCTTGATGACGATCGTCACTTGATGTCATACTCTCATGGGCTATATGAAATCTTCACTTTTGATGCATGCCCATGGAGAGATACCTATCCCCCATAGAAAATTCGAAGGAAGTGAACCTAGCTTAAATGGTTGGGGGAGTGGATGTACAAACCCAACACCTGGGTTCAAATCCTCACGGATGCGAATTTAGGTTCCTATTTATACTTGAGGACCAGGCTATCCTGGTACTCATGCAATTTATCTTGAGGACCAGGCTTGGTGTTTAACCTAGTTTAAAAATCCTGGTACTCATGCTTAATTGTTGTGTGCATCCCTAGTTTGTGTAGAGGCCGAGGAAGTGAAATCCTCCCTCCATTTTAGAAAAACTTCTTTTGTGAATTCATTCATAGAGTCCAAGAGCCCTCCGTACCTTCTTCGACATTTGCATCTTAGCATTAGATGACTAATATCCTCAGGTTCTTGCTGACAGATAGGGCACCGATACTTTAATGTGTCTACTCGCTTACACACCCAATCCTGGTATTGAGCCATGTACTAATGATCGCCATATAAAGATTTTAAGAGCAGACAGGTGTTTGTGATTCCTTTCGGAATCAGGATCTACGTGAAAGCCCGTCTTCCACCCCATAGCTGCCTACCCACTAAGCATCCACGCCACCTCCTTTGCGCGAGCATCCACGCCGCCACCCCTGCGCCAACGCGGTGAGAGCCTGCACGCATGCGTCGGCTGCCTCTTGCATGCCCCTATTCTACATTTTCCCTGTAAAGATGCAGTTTGGCGACTCGATGTTTTTAGAGTCCCGCAAATCCAAAGGGGCAGACATATCTAGCTAAGGCGTGAATGGGTGGACGACGACTCAGCCTTGTGCCCGGAGCACTAGGGTTACCGGCGTCTGGTTCTCCCTCTCCGGTAGAGGGTTCAGGATCTCAGTTCTGGTGCTTGGGGTCTGAGTCCGTTTGGATGGCGAGGAAGAGCGGGATGCACGGGTGGTGCTCGAAGATCTGGAGGATTCCTCTGGCGAGCTAGGATGGACGATGGTCGGCCGTCATCGGATGAAGTCTGAACCAGCTGAAGCAGGCATTCTAGGAGGACATCGCTTTTCCGACATTGGCCTCTAGATTCTAGGAAAGAAGGTCGCCATTGTCGCCGCGACGGTGTGACTCGCCACTATGTCAATCTTCCTCTCCGCCAGTGGGTCAGAGGGGGTCGGTGGTGTCACCGTGGGGATTGCTTCTACGGTGTGGCCCTAGTGTCTGGCCCTAGAGGGGGACTCTCCCACCGAGGAGGGTGTCCATGCTGCCGCTGTTGGGGACTCTAGTGGAGGCCCCCATCATCCGCAACAAGACAGTGCATCGGGATCCACTTTCCGCGCAGTTCACTTTCATGTAGGCTAACGTGGCGGATGATGTGGGGTCTACGGCTGGGCCCCCGAATTCCTCGGTGATCGAGATGGACTCCCCCTGGCTCGCGATCGCCAGGAAAATAGGCGCCGAGAGGGCGTCGGAAGCCCTAGTCTTTTCATACAGTTGCTCTTCCACGTTGCAGTACACATCGCCTTGTTCTCGTCGATACTTCGCCTAGGTCCTCCTTGGTTTTGCCTCGATTGCCGCCGGTCCCCACACCTAAAGCCACTCCGGTCCGCGCCAACACCACCCAGGGCCAACGAGCCTGCTCCTGGCGCTGCACGTGTCCACGCGCCTGCCTTCCAGGGGCCGATAGGCGGGGCTCGGCCTCCCCTCACCGCCCTCTACCAGTGGGTGTTGGCGTTGTGCCCGGGAACTTTGTCCATGGGCCACCTCCATACTCTGGGCCTTTGGGGATGCCTCCGCCTCGACCCTTTCACCAAGGGAAGGTAGCCGGTGCCTCGCCTTAGTAGTCCTCTATTGCTTTCTACGGTGGCCTGGCACCGTTGTTAGGTCTACTACCCTTGCACTTCCGTTCCGTGGACCGGCGGCTCTGCCTATTGCTGCCTTTGGGGGTCCTTTGTCGAGGCAGCAGTTTGCAGTTGGTGTTGGTGCAGTGGCAGCACCTGTGCCGAAGCAGAAGAAGAAGCCGCCTTAGACGTAGGCGAACCAGGAGATGGGTACGCAAGGTTTTCAGCCACAACCGCAACTTTAGCAATACGGGTACCTGCATGGAGCAGTAGGTGTTCCCTTCCAGGTTCCTGGGCAGCAGGCATAGTACCAGTAAGGCTTATAGGGTACCACTGACACTATTTTGCTGCCCATGTCAGCTTCGGAGACTGCTATTGTTGCACCGGTCACTTCTGCTAGGGGTAAGAACAACCAAAAGTTTTTTGTTGCTGGAAGTGCACAGTCAATACACACGCATCTAAAGATTGTAAGGTGGTTCAGTATTGTTATATCTGCGATAACTCTTCTCATCCAACCTTGAGATGCCCGGTACTTAAACAGCTGCGACCTACTCCTTATATGGCTGGGATTGGCAATGAGCTCACTCCGTTCTCTTAGATTCCTGATTCTGTGGTTCATGATCATCTGTGGACTAATAAGACTCCCATAGCTCTTAGTGAGTGTTTCTGGACAGATGGTTACGGCAAATGTTGTTCAGCGATAGATTGCCAGGAGATGTTCGGTGCGTGATCAGTGGAAGTAGGAGGCTTTACCATATGGAGGGACTGCTTTTTTAGTGAGCTTCCCATCTTTTGAGGATCTGGACAGGGTGGATGGGATTCAGGTGTCCGTGCCTCAGAGCACTTCTTAGCTTACTTTTCTGTTTATCATACGTAGGAAGTGCCGCACAAGTTTGAGCTCAAGCAAGTTTGGCTACATGTCGAGGGGGTTTCTCACTCTTTACAGTCTTTTGGGGGTTTATGGGCTGTTGGTGGTCTCATGGGGACTACTTTGGACGTTGATTTGTTCTATTTGTGGAGGCACGTGGTTATTCGGATTCTTGTTGCAATGACTAACACTAGGGTTTTCTTGAAGTTGAATGACACGTTTGGCCATTATCTCTTGTCGGATTTTGTGGTTAAGCTTAAGGAATACGAGTTTCGTTTCCGGTTGGAGCCTGATGGTTATGTTCCAGAGCTAGAGTTTGTACCCTTCTTGTGGAGGAAGAGGGAGGATGACACTTATGATGATGCCAATGGGAAGCCCTCTAATGATGCTATGGATATGTCTGACTCAACCAGTGGTTTGTAGGATGCTGGGTCTAGTTCTTCTTCGGCCTTGCCAAGACAGGGGGCTCGATGCCATCGTTTACCATACAAGGGGCCCAGCTGGACACCCCTCTTGCTGTTGTGCCTACTGTCGCACATTCTGTGTCGAGATAGGATTCTATGCATATGATTGCGTTCACCCTTTTTAATGCTAATCCTTCTACACCGCGTGGAAAGGAACTTATGGAGACACTTCCGATTGGCTCTCCTCTTTGTGGTGGCACGCCTGCTGTGGTTTCGCCTCATATCTCTCCTTCATAGCTGTAGGATGCTTTGCGAGCGACAAGTGATTCTGTTGTCGTGGCTCGGACCTCCCCACTTTTGGTGTCTCCAACGCATTGTAGTCCTAATGTGATGGGTCATTCTATTCCACGGCGGGTGGAACCGGTGCTTCAGGAGGTCGTCGATGGGTCTCTAGCGCAGAGACTGGCCTAGGAGGGGCTGGTCGACCACGTTGCTGCTGGGTTGGCCCTTGAGGGTCCTCAGCATCTAGGCCTTTCCCAGAGAGGTTCGGCCTTGCCAACCCTGGCCTAGGGGCGCAACCTAGCTCCTCGTCGACCCAGGCAGGTGGCTTCAGACTGCTTTGGGAGCTGGGCTCTATGACGGCCCATGATGTGTTGCTGCTAGGTGAGGCACCTAGTGGGCTGGTGTCCGATGGTGATGGTCTGGCGGCCTAGGAGGGGCAGCCGTGCCACGCTGACGGACCAGCCATGGTGGGGGACGGCCCGTCTCTTCGTGATGGCGGGCAACATTTGGTGGTCGGGACTACAACGCGCAGGAGTTCTCGTCATGGAGTTGACGCCTTTGGGGCATGATCTACGGATGATGACTCATTGGTCAAGGCATGCGAAGAAAGGCGGAGAAGAACCTCGACTCGCAGGGTACAATGAACTCTTCAAAATCCTTCCTTTCTTTTTCCAACAGATCTATTGCTGGTAAGCTGGCGAATGTTGGTGTAAGTATGGGTAGATCTATAAAGGAAGTTACTTTATGTAGTTATATGTTGAGGCATATGGAGGTTGACCGTTTAACGGTTACTCCTAAGGCTTTTGTTGTTTCTGATTCTTCACTGATGGAGGAGAAGATTTGCATGCCATAATAGATGGTCAACTCTTATCTCACTTAGTTGGTGAAGTATCAGAGGTGGGCTTCGATGATACTGAGCTGGGTTCATTATTTGAGCTTACAGCTTCTGGTCAAAAATCGAAGAGCCACAAATCTCGCAAAAGGTCTCATGTATCCAAATCTCCTATTGTTTCTCAATGAATGGCATGTTTTCAAATAGAATAGGTCTTCGTGACTTAGATAAACAGTTGTTTTTTTGCCGATTGTGTGGGTATTTCTGAGACTGGTAGACGTGATTTATCACAAGCTCAACTCAATCGTTTTTCTAGTGGAGTAGACTTTACGTGGGTATCACATCCGGCGCGTGGTCGATCCGGGGGATCCTGTTAGTCATCAGAGATGAGACTATGGAAGTCCTAGCTAGTTCGGTTGAAGATTTTTTATTAAACTCCATATCTGTAATAAGGCTGATGATCTCATATGGTCTCTAGTTGCTGTTGATACTTTGCAAATGTATCCATAATTTTTGATGTTCCATGCTTGCTTTTATCTACTTTCTTATGTTTTTTCCACACTTTGGAGTACTTTTCATATGATTTCTTGGACTAACCAATTAACAAGGGCCATAGTGCCAGCTGCCTATTTTCTGCTGTTTTTGGTTCCAGGAAAGTCAGAAAATGAATATTCTCGGAATTTGACGGGACAAAAGCCAAAGTCAGTTTTTTACCGAGGGACACCTAGAGCCAACGAGACGGAGAGGGGCTGGGGCCCGACCACACCACCTGGCCGCGCGGCCAGGCCTGGCCCACGCCAGGGGGTGGTCTGGCCGCCCCAGGCACCCCCTCGGCCTCTCCTTCCGCCTATAAGTTGCCTCCGATACAGAAACCCTAAGTACCCGATCAAAATTCCATGAAAGAGTCTGTAGCCGCTGTCATCTTGTAGCACCCCGGTAAAACCACTACTAGAAAATCGCGTGTTGTTTTCATTTTGTGCATCATCATGACCGCATGCTCATGTCATCATGCCACATTGCATTTGAGCATCGTCATGTCATCCTGCATTTGTTTGCCTAAAACTATATTCCAAAAAGTCTATCTTTGTTTTCTAAATACCCTGTCTTTATTCAAATCCAAAACCTCGATCTCTTCCGGATATTTTATTTGTCTAAAAACAGATTATAAAATCCTTTTAAATAAATAAATAAAATTTATATTATTTTTGGGAGGCAGCCAGCCGGCCACCTCCAACAAAACCCTAGCTACCCTAACCCTAAAGCCCCACCTTACCCCAACCCGCCGCTGCCGCTAGAACCCCACCCCACTCACATAGCAGCGCGCGCCAGACACACCTTCCCGACCCGACCGCACCTAGCGCGCAACACGACCCACACGCTGTGCTGCACCTGGCCAGGGCCACTCGCCTCGGTTGCCCTGATCGATCCCCCTGAGACCCCGTCTCCTTCCCCATCGCGAGCTGTTCCCACCTACCCCGAGTCGCCCCCGCTTCCTAGGGCCACCAACTCCGTGGACCCGGCCCCACCTCGTGGCACCCTGCAACCCATGCCCCAGCGCGTTCCCCACCAGCCCCTGACCCTCCCTCGCGAGCACCGTCGCTCCTCTGCCCCACTCACTCACAGGCTCCACCTCAAAGCACAGCCGCCAGGAGGATGCCTGCTCCCGTCCCCAGCCGCTCGAGCGCCGCTAGGAGAAAGCCAGCCGCCTCAGCGCAAGTACCACCGTCGACCGCCTCGCTAGCCACCTCTACAAGAACCGCCCCTCTCTGTTCCCGGCAAGTTGAGCCCCGCAAAGCCCACGGACTTCCGCGCCCTCGTCCTCCCAGGCGCGCATCCTCGTCATCTGCTCCGGAGGCCAGCATCGACATGATCCTCCTCGACCGTGGCCACCCCCTTTAGGTCACGCCGCCGGGAGCTCCGCCCACCGTCAGGACCTGCAGCGCCGGCCACCGCTCCTTCTATTAGGCCCTCCCCTGCGACCCCGAGCCTGCCTGCCCCAGCTCGCCGATGCCCTGTTCTCTCGGCTGCCTCTGCATGCCTCGTCCCTCTCCTATGCGCCGCCACGGTCTCCTGTGTGCCGGCCGCCCACGTCATGTAGGCGCCGCCACCTCCTTCCTCTGACGTCCGTCGTTGCCAGAGATCCCCGCGCCAGTGCCTCTTCATGGCCCTGTGCGTTCCTGTAGTGTCTGTTGATGTGGAGATGGTGTGGTGTGGAGGTGTTGATGTTATGTTGAGGCTCGTGTTCGTGTCGTGTTGGTGCTGCAATGACAGGAGCGAGATAAGATGGGAGTACCCTGACGCCCAAGTTCGCCACCGACAATAGTCGCTTACCAAGACCAGCTCGATGCCGATGGATTTCTAAGGATGTACATGGTGCCACCCAAGACCTCCGTCACGGATAAGATGTCCGCAAACCCGAAGACCCCGACACGCCAAGATCTTCATCCTTGAATGCCAAGTACTCCTACCCGGATCCGAAGACCGATCCCTCGAACCCTTGGAACCCCAAGATCGCCGAGTCCACTATGTGTGACCCTTATCCTCCCCTATTTTTATAATAATATATTTGTTGCATATAAATTGTACATGTTTTGCATACATATCTTGGGAAATGGGGGTACTTTGTCGATTCACTTAATAATTAAATATGGAGACCATATGCGGACAAATATAGTCTTATATTGGCTCCATTTAATTTGTGTAGTGAATAGATGCTATGTTTTGCCATGTTAAGACAACATTTAAATTCCGGGGTAGCTAAACAACATGAACCATCTAATTAATTGTCGGGACCCCGGTTCCGCTTAATATTGTCTAGTTGCACCGCATCTTTGCCATGTCATGCATCATACATGCATCATGCCTGGTCTTCTGCCGTAGTATTAAATAGTGCATCCGGTGTTTCTTTTAGTGCTTTGCTTCTTCGCGCATTAGGTCGATGAGTTGATGCGAGTATCGACAAGTCCTTTGGATAATGAACCTTCGGCAGTGTTTCCCTGGCGAGCATTCTCCCCCTTTCTACCTATTTTGCATTTATAGTATTTATTTCCTCATGTTGATGTATTGCTATCCGTGTCGCGATGCTTTAGTTTTCCGTACCAGATATATTCCGTGCAACCTTTATATTGCCTTGGACACCTCCTATTACCTGTTGTTTGGTAGATAGATGGTCTTGCGAGTCGTAGTTGCTTGCTCAGGTGCGATCCCGTGTCGTGAAGTACCACACAGTTGTTGGAATGTTGTCATATGCTTTACGGTGGAGATGATCATGACTTTAAATACAACTATTAAATTGCTGGGACAACTAATGAAAGAGGCACCGGTGGGCAATATATGCTATTTGGATTTCATGTCCACTTGTGTCCTGTAGGCCCTGAGTACTTGATACCTGTTCCTTGATTATTCGCATTATCCACATACGGGAGACTCTATGAATCCCCCTTAGCCAGAGCTTGATTCATTTCTTATTTCTCGGGGCCACAAACTAGTTTGGGGATTTATTGCTATCCTATACTTATGCCATGTTTTACTGCTTTATTTAAGATTGTGCGTGGAGCACCTGTACTGTTTTGGACCGTGCCATGTTTTCGCGGTATCGACAAGCCCAGCCACACTTTCGGGTTCCTAGTCGTTTACAGCCGTTGTCACAAACCCTGGGTCCGTTCCGAAGCCGGCCAACTTCATTGTGGGTAGCTTAGTGGGGTGGCCCCCTGAAATCTTTTATGAATCCTGTGATTGCTTTGTCGTGAAAGCCTCGTTCGGTTTTGATTTGGTTTTTCCGAGGTTGATTGTGTGTGTGTTGCTATTTGTGAACCCTTGTAGGGTAAATCTTTCTAAAAGCCGTGTCCGTGGTTATGGAAGACTTGGAGCACAGTATCTCGATCATAGACAAGCATAACTAAAGTAGTGCTATAAATTTGACTTAATATGTGACTAGTAATCAACTTCACTACAATGGAATGGATAATAAAAGTGCCAACAACTGGTGGAACTGGGGTGTATCATGTCATGTTAGACCTGCCTAGTAAGTACCGCAACTCCAATGGAATGAAATAAAAGTGCCAACAACTGCTGGGTTTGGGATGAGTCATGCTATCTATATCCGACTAGTAAGTGCTGCAACTATAATGGAAAGAATAAAACTGCCAACTGTGTGAGTTCCTCGGTTTGACTTCCTCGTGTGGTCTCGAGGGGGAAATACCAGGATGGGTATGACTGGTGTTAGTATCAGGTTGGTCCCGAATAGGTCTCTCTTATCCCTCTCTAATAGCCGACAGTTGTATTGAGTCTCTATAGGTTGTTTAGTGCATGCTTCGCTGCCGCTTCATTCCACCATACGTATGTAGGGGAGAGCCGCCGAATTCTAGCCTCGCCGTGTACTGGCCTCAGTACTGACGCTCCTCTTTTTTCCTTTGCCCTTTGTCCGCACCCCTTTTGTTTTAGCAGGTATAAGTTCAACGTCGTTAGCAGGGTTACCCTTCCGGCTTGGCCTGGGCAGGGTTATGGACGCCATTGGTTATTCTTTAGGGCTCTTAGCCCCATTTGGATCTTATCCGTACTCGGATGTTGTATCGTTTTCATGGTGAATTGGATCTTTGTACTGTATATCTGTATTCTTGACTCATGGAGTCGTTGTTGTATATATATGTTCTGTGGGTTCCATCGTGGACTATTGTGTAATGGTATTACTTCATTTTCCACCCGCACGAAAGTGCCTGGTGGGCGTCCTTGAATTGTTTCTATGAGGGTTTGGTGGAAAGCGCTAAAACTTGCATAGGGCCGATTCGAGGGTGTTACAAAGTGGTATCAGAGCTCAGTAGTTGCGATACCCCACTGGTCCAGCCTGTAGGATAACCTAGCTAACGGCCGATGTAGAGTGTCAAAACTATTTTACAAAATCGGTTGGATAGATCTGATTAGGTCTGATTTTACTCCTTACCCCTATGCTATTCTCCTCTTACCTCTGCGTGTTTTGAATCTGCTTTCTTATCTTTTCCTCGAGTCCAGGAATTCTCATGGTGGGGTTTCCGTCGTACCTTCAGGGTTTCGCTTCCTCCTTTGGTAATGGTGCTTCTACATTCGGTCTTCATCCTATCTGAGGAATCCTTTATCTGTTGGACTTCTCTTTGTTCCTTCTTGTGCCTTCCGGTGTTTTCCAACACGACGTCCTCATCTACGTCAGATCTAATGAATAGCCTACATCATTCCTTTGTTATCCGAATATCGCTTGTCAAGATCTTCAGTCTAAATTCTGAGAGTTGGTCGCATGATTCTTCTATTCATGTACCGAGTAATGCTTTGAGTGTGGGACCTCTGCGTGTTTTGAATCTGCTTTCTTATCTTTTCCTCGAGTCCAGGAATTCTCATGGTGGGGTTTCCGTCGTACCTTCAGGGTTTCGCTTCCTCCTTTGGTAATGGTGCTTCTACATTCGGTCTTCATCCTATCTGAGGAATCCTTTATCTGTTGGACTTCTCTTTGTTCCTTCTTGTGCCTTCCGGTGTTTTCCAACACGACGTCCTCATCTACGTCAGATCTAATGAATAGCCTACATCATTCCTTTGTTATCCGAATATCGCTTGTCAAGATCTTCAGTCTAAATTCTGAGAGTTGGTCGCATGATTCTTCTATTCATGTACCGAGTAATGCTTTGAGTGTGGGATGGAGTCGCGACCATATCACTACTCTTATCATTCGCTTATGTACACTGAATTCGTGGATCAATGCAATTTACTCATTCCGCTGAAGTTAGAGGTAGCCTTGTGACCTTTAACTTTGTCTTTGTTTCTCCGGAGTGTCCTCTCGACAAATGTGAGCAACGACCCCTTGTTGGTGGTGTCGCTGATTTCAAGATGGAGAAAGGATAATTGTTAGTGGTGTCGCAAGGATTTACACTACGCGAGAAGATTCAGACCATCAGCATTCTTCCTCGTACCATGAGGCGGATCTCGAGGGCGAGATCCATTGTTAGTGGTGTCGAATTGTAGCACCCCGGTAAAACCACTACTAGAAAATCGCGTGTTGTTTTCATTTTGTGCATCATCATGACTGCATGCTCATGTCATCATGCCACATTGCATTTGAGCATCGTCATGTCATCCTGCATTTGTTTGCCTAAAACTATTTTCCAAAAAGTCTATCTTTGTTTTCTAAATACCCTGTCTTTATTCAAATCCAAAACCCCGATCTCTTCCGGATATTTTATTTGTCTAAAAATAGATTACAAAAGCCTTTTAAATAAATAAATAAAATTTATATTATTTTTGGGACGCATCCAGCCAGGCCCAAAAGCCCAGCCAGCCACCTCCAACAAAACCGTAGCTACCCTAACCCTAAAGCCCCACCTTACCCCAAGCCGCCGCTGCCGCTAGAACCCCACCCCACTCACACAGCAGCGCGCGCCACACACACCTGCCCGACCCGACCGCACCTAGCGCGCAACACGACCCACACGCTGTGCTGCACCTGACCGGGGCCACCAGCCTCGGTTGCCCCGATCGATCCCCCTGAGACCCCGTCTCCTTCCCCATCGCGAGCTGTTCCCACCTACCCCGAGTCACCCCGCTCCCTAGGGCCACCAACCCCGCGGACCCAGCCCCACCTCGTGACACCCTGCAACCCACGCCCCAGTGCGTTCCCCACCAACCCCTGACCCTCCCTCGCGAGCGCCGTCGCTCCTCTGCCCCACTCGCTCGCAGGCTCCACCTCAAAGAACAGTCGCCAGGAGGATGCCCGCTCCCGTCCCCAGCCGCTCGAGCGCCGCTAGGAGAAGCCGGCCGCCTCAACGCAAGTACCGCCATCGACTGCCTCGCCGGCCACCTCTGCAAGCATCGCCCCTCTCCGTTCCCGGCCTGCTGAGCCCCGCTCCGCCCGCGGACGTCCGTGCCCTCGTGCTCCCAAGCGGGCATCCTCGTCATCTGCTCCGGAGGCCAGCATCGACATGCTCCTCCTCGACCATAGCCACCCCCTTTAGGTCGCGCCGCCGGGAGCTCCGCCCACCGCCAGGACCTACAGCGCCGGCCGCCGCTCCTTCTATCGGGCCCTCCCCTGCGATCCCGAGCCTGCCTACCCTAGCTCGCCGACGCCCCGTTCTCTCGGCCGCCTCTGCGCGACCCGTCCCTCTCCGCATGCGCCACCTCGGTCTCCTGTGCGCCGGCCGCCCGCGTCGCATAGGCACCGCCACCTCCTTCCTCTGACGTCCGTCGTTGCCAGGCCGCCGCCAGAGATCCCCGCGCCAGTGCCTCTTCATGGCCCTGTGTGTTCCTGTAGTGTCTGTTGATGTGGAGATGGTGTGGTATGGAGGTGTTGATGTTATGCTGAGGCTCGTGTTCGTGTCATGTTGGTTCTGCGAAGACAAGAGCGAGATAAGATGGGAGTACCCTGATGCCCAAGTTCGCCACCGACAATAGTCGCTTACCAAGACCAACTCGATGCCGATGGATTTCTAAGGATGTACATGGTGCCACTCAAGACCTCCGTCACGGATAAGATGTCCGCAACCCCGAAGACCCCGGCATGCCAAGATCTTTGTCCTTGAATGCCAAGTACTCCTACCCTGATCCGAAGACCGATCCCTCAAACCCTCGGAACCCCAAGATCGCCGAGTCCACTATGTGTGACCCTTATCCTCCCCTATTTTTATAATAATATATTTGTTGCATATAAATTGTACATGTTTTGCATACATATCTTGGGAATTGGGGGTACTTTGTCGATTCACTTAATAATTAAATATGGAAACCATATGCGGACAAATAGTCTTATATTGGCTCCATTTAATTTGTGTAGTGAACCGATGCTATGTTTTGCCGTGTTAAGACAACACTTAAATTGCGGGGTAGCTAAACAACATGAACCATCTAATTAATTGTCAGGACCCCGGTTCCGCTTAATATTGTCTAGTTGCACCGCATCTTTGCCATGTCATGCATCATACATGCATCATGCTCGGTCTTCTGCCGTAGTATTAAATAGTGCATCCGGTGTTTCTTTTAGTGCGTTGCTTCTCTGTGGATTAGGCCGATGAGTTGATGCGAGTATCGACAAGTCCTTTGGATAATGAACCTTCGGCAGTGTTTCCTAAGCGAGCATTCTCCCCCTTTCTACCTATTTTGCATTTATAGTCTTTATTTCCTCCAGTTGATCTATTGCTATCCGTGTCGTGATGCTTTAGTGTTCCGTACCAGATATATTCCATGCAGCCTTTATATTGCCTTGGACACCTCCTATTACCTGTTGTTTGGTAGATAGATGGTCTTGCGAGTCGTAGTTGCTTGCTCAGGTGCGATCTCGTGTCGTGAAGTACCACACAGTTGTTGGAATGTTGTCATATGCTTTATGGTGGAGATGATCATGACTTTAAATACAACTATTAAATTGCTGGGACAACTAATGAAAGAGGCACCGGTGGGCAATATATGCTATTTGGTTTTTCATGTCCACTTGTGCCCCGTAGGCCCCGAGTACTTGATACCTGTTCCTTGACTATTCGCACTATCCACATACGGGAGACTCTATGAATCCCCCTTAGCCAGAGCTTGATTCATTTCTTATTTCTTGGGGCCACAAACTAGTTTGGGGCTTTATTACTATCCTGTACTTATGCCATGTTTTACTGCGTTACTTAAGATTGTGCGTGGAGCACCTGTACTGTTTTGGATCGTGCCACGTTTTCGCGGTATCGACAAGCCTAGTCACACTTTCGGGTTCCTAGTCGTTTAGAGCCGCCCTCACAAACCCTGGGTCTATTCCGGATCCGGCCAACTTCGTTGTGGGTAGCTTAGTGGGGTGCCCCCCTGAAATCTTTTATGAATCCTATGATTGCTTTATCGTGAAAGCCTCGTTGGGTTTTGATTTGGTTTTTCCGAGGATGATCGTGTGTGTGTTGCTATTTGTGCACTCCTGCAGGGTAAATCTTTCTGAAAGCCGTGTCCGCGGTTATGGATGACTTGGAGCACATTATCTCGATCATAGACAAGCATAACTAAAGTAGTGCTATAAATTTGACTTAATATGTGACTAGTAATTAGCTTCACTACAATGGAATGGATAATAAATTGCCAACAACTGGTGGAACTGGGGTGTATCATGTCATGTTATACCTGCCTAGTAAGTATCGCAACTCCAATGGAATGAAATAATAGTGCCAACAGCTGCTGGGTTTGGGATGACTCATGCTATCTATATCCGACTAGTAAGTGCTGCAACTATAATGGAAAGAATAAAACTGCCAACTGTGTGAGTTCCTCGGTTTGACTTCCTCGTGTGGTCTCGAGGGGGAAATACCAGGATGGGTATGACTGGTGTTAGTATTAGTTTGGTTCCGAATAGGTCTCTCTTATCCCTCTCTAATAGCCGACAGTTGTATCGAGTCTCTATAGGTTGTTTAGTGCATGCTTCGCTGCCGCTTCTGTCCACCATACCTATGTAGGCGAGAGCCGCTGAATTCTAGCCTCGCCATGTACTGGCCTCAGTACTGACGCTCCTCTTTTTCCTTTGCCCTTTGCCGGCACCCCTTTTGTTTTAGTAGGTATAAGTTCGACGTTGTTAGCAGGGTTACCCTTCCGGCTTGGCCTGGGCAGGGTTATGGACGCCATTGGTTATTCTTCAGGGCTCTTAGCCCCATTTGCATCTTATCCGTACTTGGATGTTGTATCGTTTTGAAGGTGAATTGGATCTTTGTACTGTATATCTGTATTCTTGACTCATGGAGTCGTTGTTGTATATATATGTTCTGTAGGTTCCATCGTGGACTATTGTGTAATGGTATTACTTTATTTTCCACCCGCACGAAAGTGCCTGGTGGGCGTCCTTGAATCGTTTCTATGCGGGTTTGGCAGAAAGCGCTAAAACTTGCATAGGGCCGATTCGAGGGTGTTACAAAGTGGTATCAGAGCTGACCCTTGCGATTACATGTGGAGCATGGCGCGTGTGGCCCGGAGTGGACACAGCATGGCACATCTGCCGGCACTGGAGGCACAGACGCGTGCCAAGAGGGAACGTTCCTGGGGTGTGCTCGATCGATGAGGGCATCGATCTTCTAAAGGGTGGGTGTATGTGAGATCTAGGCACATGGCTTAATAGGATTTATAGGATACCCATATCAACAAGTTGCAACTTCTTTTTTCGGAAGCTCATTCGAAAAGAACTCTAAGGTTAAGCGTGCTTGGTCTAGAGCAATTCTAAGATGGGTGACCGACCGGGAAGTGGGTAACCGGGTGCGCACGAGTGAGGACAAAGTGTGTAGAAAAGACTAGTGTTGGTCTGTGGGGCCAGTCTAGATATCCTATTAAGCTACCAGGAGTGACACCCCCCAGGCCCAGGAGTGGACGGGGTGTTACTCATCTCCGTCCCTAGATCGGGAGGGATCTGAAGCTCTTCCTGGCACCCTGCCAGAGAGGGGAATTCACCCTGGAGACCTTCTTCATCATCATGCAAGCCTCTGGTGTGATGCGTGAGTAGTTCATATCTAGACTGCGGGTCCATGTAGTAGCTAGATGGCTGGTTCTCCTCCCTTGTGCTATCAAGTCTAGATCTTGTGAGCGCCGTTCATGATCAAGATCATCTATTTGTAATTCTGCATGTTGTGTTTGCGGGGATCCGATGGATATTGAGATGCTATTTCAGATTGATTATTGATTCTATCACGTCTTTGTTATTTGTGATCTTGCATGCTTTCCGTTGTTAGTAGCTATCTTGGCCAAGTAGATGCTAGCACCTCCAAGAGTTAGTATTTATGCTCGATAGTGGGTTCATGCCTCTGCTAATCTGGGGAAGTGACAGAAATCTCTAAGGTACTAGATGTGCTGTTGCTACTAGGTAGAAAACAACAATCATTCGTTCATAGAACAATCGTATTGTTTACTTTACACGCAATTCGTAATGCAATTATCTATTGCTTGCAACTTATTACTGGAGGGGGTTTGGATGATAACCTGAAGGTGGATTATTAGTCATAGATGCAGTTGGATGGCGGTCTATGTATAATGTTGTAATGCCCAATCGAATCTCAAAGGAGTCAACATGAGTAGTATATGCTTGTATGCTTTCTCGATGTTTGTCAATTGCCCCGCTGTAATTTGTTCACCCAACATGTTATCTATCTTAAGGAGCGCCACCACTAGTGAACTATGGACCCCAGTCCTTTCTTTTACTATCAATCTACAAATAAACTGTTTACTGCTTTGTGTTTACTTTCTGCAAACTATAACTTTCTTCCACTCGATACGTTTAATCCTTTGTTTTCAGCAAAATCGGTGAGATTGACAACCTCATCGCAAGTTGGGGACAAAGTTCTGTGGTTGTGTTGTGCAGGTCTCCCCGTTGCTGCTGGCACCGGTAGTGCGCCCTGCCAAAGCTCAGCTAGCTACACCTTTGGGATGTTTCCTTGCTCCTACTGGATTGATAACCTTGGTTTCATAACTGAGGGAAAACTTACTGCTGTGCTCATCATACCTTCCTCTCTAGGTTCCCCAACGAGCTCGTTAATACACGAGTCAGCAAGTACTTTTTCTGGCGCCTTTGCTGGGGAATCAAGGATATCTTCACAACGGGAGTCCCTCATAACCAATCTCTTTACTTTGTTATTTTTGTTTTCTTTGTTTCTTGTTTCTTTATCAAAAATACAAAAAAATTAGTTCCTACTATAGTTGTTATTTTCGTTGGTCTATTATTGTCTTGCTTTATCATGCTTTCTATCAATGGTTGGTTTCTTTGAAACTGAATCTTATTGGCAAGGTGGGTTCACAGAAGAACAAAAATATTATTATACCGAACAGCGCTTGTCACAAAAAAAGAAACACTTATGGGAACAAATTGATAAATTGTATACCATTGTTATAAACGTGTGCTACACTTATAATGTTACTTATTGCTTTGATACATCTTGTTGCTGTAGGAGGTATAAACACCTCCCTTTTCAATGTGAGTATAATGATAATGTTACCATATCTTCTTATGTTAAAGGAAATTATGACTTTATGATGTGGAACAAATTGACGAATTTATTGCTTGGAAGGGTGCATTTTAACTTGCTAGTTTGCTCAAAAATACTGATGATTCACCTTATAAATATGAGGTTTATGATATACTTAAATTTTTCTTTGATAATTACAAGGTAGAAAATGGCTATATTCTTGAATATCTTAATAGATGCTCTCCACCAATGGAAGAGACTAATGCCTTGTAGGAGCCTATGGAAGAAGAAATTGCTGAAACTGGAAGCTCATTGGATGAAAAAGAGGAGGAGAGTGATGATCAATAGGAGGAAGAATGGATCTACCCATCCCTACCTTCTAATGAGAGTAACGCTTTACCCCTTACATTATTTGATTGTCCCCCATTATTACCAAAGGAGAACAAATGTCATGTTCCTGAGGATTATTTTGAAAATGTTTATAATAAAGCTCTAGTGTTTGTAGATCATGAAAAGCATGCTTTATGTGATAGTTATATTGTTGAATTTATTCATGAGGCTACTGAAAATTATTATGAGAGAGGAAAATATGGTTGTAAAAGTTTTCCTGGTACTGAAACATCTCTATTTGCTAAAAGTTTTGAAGTTACTCTCGTTTTATCGTCCTATGCATGTCGCTTTGTTCTTTGTGAATTTATTTGCTTATAAGAATCCTATGATAGGAAGTGGGTTAGACTTAAATGTGTTTTGAATTTGCTTCTTGATGCTCTCTTTTACTTCAATTCATATTTCTTATGTGGGCATCATTGAAATTATCATGCCTGACTTAAAGGCGTTAAAAAAAAGTACTTATTAGGAGATAACCCAAAAGTTTTAAATGAGTCTTGCTTCTCCTTATCCTTTTTATTTACTTTTTGTGCTAAGAGTAACCTCTAATGAGAGAAAAATAATGATTGGGAAAGTTGCTGTCGCGAAACAGATTTATGTGCTTCACCATAAAAATTCGTGTAAAATCTCTGTAGGTCCTTTTGAGGCGTGAATTTTTGTGCTTCGGCCCCATTTTGTTATCTAACTTTCTTTAGTTCAACACTTTTCGATTTGAGCAACAGAAGGTCTTCTAAAAAATTCGTTTTTACCTGCTGGTCTGTTTTGACAGATTTCAGCCATTATTTGCATTTGCTTCTTGTTGGTTCCTTTTTGAGTTCTTTTGGGGAATTGAGATTTTTGAGGGAAGTTATACAATAGCTAGTGTTTTAATGGAAGTTTTATTGGTGTTAGAACTGAACCTAAAAGACTTATGATCTTGAGTGCACTAATGTTGCTAATAAAGATTGTGTGAAGTTTTGTATGAAGGAAAAGTTTCAGGTGTATGGAAGAAATGAGTAATGAGATGAAGGATGTACTAAATCTCAAGCTTGGGGATGCCACGCGTGTCACTCCAAGAAATATCTAAGTACAAGCGTCAAAGCTTGGGGATGCCCAAGGCATCCCCCTTCTTCATCAATAAAAATCTCAAGTTTCTTCCAAACACTTCATTTTTATTGTTTCATGCACAGTTGTGTTGTTCTTGGAGCGTCTTCTTTTTCGTTTATTTTCGTTTGCTTGGTTTTCTTAGTTTTCTGAATAAATTGGTTGGACCCCCTCTTTCATGCATTGGTTTTCAAATAGCTCGCCCTCGAGTAGGTAAGTGATAAAAAGAAAAAATAATTTTTCTTAACATCCCCAAGCTTAACACCTAAAACAATTATTCTTTCTTTTTATCACTTACCTACTCGAGGACGAGTAGGAGTTAAGCTTGGGGATGTTGATATGCTGCAAACGTATCCATAATTTTTGATGTTCCATGCTTGGTTTTATCTACTTTCTTATGTTTTGTCCACACTTTGGAGTACTTTTCATATGATTCCTTGGACTAACCTATTAACAAGAGCCAAAGTGCCAGCTGCATGTTTTCTGCTGTTTTTGGTTCCAGGAAAGTCAAAAAATGAATATCCTCGGAATTGGACGGGACAAAAGCCAAAGTTAGTTTTTCACCGAGGGACACCTGGAGCCAGAATACGAGACGGAGAGGGGCCGAGGCTCGGCCACACCACCTGGCCGCGCGACCAGGCCTGACCCGCGCCAGGGGGTGTTCTGGCCGCCGTAGGCACCCCCTCGGCATCTGCTTCCGCCTATAAGTTGCCTCCGATACAGAAACCCTAAGTACCTGATCAAATTCCACGAAAGAGTCTGTAGCGGCCATCATGTCCATCCCTAGATCGGGAGGGATCTGAAGCTCTTCCCAGCACCCTGCCGGAGAGGCGAATTCACCCTAGAGGCCTTCTTCATCATCATGCAAGCCTCCGGTGTGATGCGTGAGTAGTTCATCTCTGGACTACGGGTCCATGTAGTAGCTAGATGGCTGGTTCTCCTCCCTTGTGCTATCATGTCTAGATCTTGTGAGCTCCGTTCATGATCAAGATCATCTATTTGTAATTCTGCATGTTGTGTTTGCAGGGATCCGATGGATATTGAGATGCTTTTTCAGATTGATTATTGATTCTATCATGTCTTTGTTATTTGTGATCTTGCATGCTTTCCGTTGTTAGTAGCTATCTTGGCTAAGTAGATTCTAGCAACTCCAAGAGTTAGTATTTATGCTCGATAGTGGGTTCATGCCTCTAGTAATCTGGGGAAGTGACAGAAATCTCTAAGGTACTAGATGTGTTGTTGCTACTAGGGAGAAAACAACAACCCTTTGTTCATAGAACAATCGTATTGTTTACTTTATAGGCAATTCGTAATGCAATTATCTGTTGCTTGCAACTCATTACTGGAGGGGGTTTGGATGATAACCTGAAGGTGGATTATTAGTCATAGATGCAGTTGGATGGCGGTCTATGTATAATGTTGTAATGCCCAATCGAATCTCAAAGGAATCAAGATGAGTAGTATATGCTTGTATGCCTTCTCGATGTTTGTCAATTGCCCCGCTGTAATTTGTTCACCCAACATGGTATCTATCTTAAGGAGAGTCACCACTAGTGAACTATGGACCCCGGTCCTTTCTTTTACTATCAATCTACAAATCAACTGTTTACTGCTTTGTGTTTACTTTCTGCAAACTATTACTTTCTTCCACTCGATACGTTTAATCCTTTGTTTTCAGCAAAACCGGTGAGATTGACAACCTCATCGCAAGTTGGGGATAGAGTTCTGTGGTTGTGTTGTGCAGGTCTCCATGTTGCTGCTGGCACCGGTAGTGCGCCCTGCCAAAGCTCAGCTAGCTACACATTTGGGGTGTTTCCTTGCTCCTACTGGATTGATAACCTTGGTTTCATAACTAAGGGAATACTTACTGTTGTGCTCATCATAACTTCCTCTTGGGGTTCCCCAACGAGCTCGTTAGTACACGAGTCAGCAGCTGTCTACGGGGCTGCCCAGGATGTTTATAAGGCTAACTTTTTACATGAGTTGGTTAATCTGGCTAAGGACAATCTGTATCTTATTCTTATAGGCGGAGATTTTAACTTGCTAAGATTCCCTCATGAGAAAAGTCGGGGCCGTTTCTATGAACATTGGCCTTTCATGTTCAATGTCGTCATAGAAAGCTTGGACTTATGAGAGGTTCCAATGTTAGGAAAATAGTTCACCTAGGCTAATAGTCTTCCCAAGCCTATATATGAAAAACTGGATAGAGTGCTTATGCATACCAAATGTGCAGAAAAATTCCCTATGGTAACTATTTGTGCTCTTGAACGTACTGATGCTTTGTCCGATCATGCTTCATTATTATTAACTATTGGAATACCACCACGTAAATCCAAACATAGTTTCAAATTTGAACTTGGATGGATGGATCGTGATGGTTCCATGACTTGGTGAAGGCTATTTGGAGAAATCTATTAGTGGTCAAACGCCTATACAATGATGGAATAATAAAATGCGTGCCTAGCGCAAATTCCTTCATGGTTGGGCCAGACATACTGCTGGAATCCTAAAAAGATACGCCTTTCATCTATTATAAACGATTTAGAAGCTTCTGCAGAAGTCAGGCTTTTATCTTCCCAAGTGATTGAGCTTAAAAACCAATCAAATGCAGAAATTGCGAGACTACTTCGCGAGGAGGAACTCAAATGGTATCAACCCTCTAAAGAGAAATTCATTCTTGAAGGAGACGCGAATATAAGATACTTCTATGCCGTGGCCAATGGCAAGCATAAAAAACTTATTCACTCTCTAATTCAGGATGAACGTATGATTGAGGGTCAGGAGCAACTAAAATATTATATTACTAGTTATTATAAATCTTTGTTTGGGGCACCGCCAGAAAATTCTTTCTCGCTTGATGAGTCTCAAACTACGGATATTCCACAGGTTTCTGTTCAGAAAAACAACTTTCTAACCGCTCCTTATACAAAGGAGGAGGTCAAGAAAGCCGTTTTTCAAATGGAACATAACAAAGCACCCGAGCCTGATGGCTTTTCAACGGAATTTTATCAAAAGTTCTTGGAAGTTATTAAGGAGGACCTGATGCAATTGTCTGAGTTTTTGTATGCCGGCCAGTTAGAACTTTTTAGACTCAGTTTTGGCAACATAATTTTACTTCCTAAGGTTAATAATGCAGAACAAATACAACAATATAGTCCAATCTGCCTTCTTAACGTTAGTTTTAAAATCTGCATGAAAGTTGCTACGATTAGACTAAATTCGGTAGCTAATCATGTTGTAAGCCCATCTCGAACTGCTTTCAAGCAAGGAAGAAACATCCTGTTTGGTGTAGTAATCCTGCATGAAATAATCCATGAACTACACTCAAAGAAGTTAAATGGTGTATTGTTCAAGATTTACTATGAGAAGGCTTATGACAAAGTTAATTGGTCGTTCCTTCAGCAAACCCTCTGTATGAAAGGTTTTTCATAGGAGTGGTGTGCTCTCGTACAATATTTTGTGTCAGGTGGTTGTGTTGCCATCAATGTCAATGATGGCACTGGCAAATACTTTCAGACCAAAAAAGGACTAAGACAAGGGGATCCATTATCATCTATACTAATTAACATAGTGGCTGATATGTTGGCTATCCTTATTGAAGGATTAGTTCCCCATCTGGTTGATGTTGGTCTCTCCATTCTTCAATACGCTAATGATACAATCTTATTTATGGAACACGACTTGGAGAAAGCTAAGAATCTGAAATTAATATTATTAGTATTTGAGCAACTCCCTGGATTGAAAATTAAATTTCATAAGAGTGATTTGTATTGTTTTGACGAGGCTCAAAATGAGGCCCACCTATATGCTAAAATTTCGGCTGTGGTCCGGGGCAATTTCCAATCAACTATCTGGGAATACCGATCCACTATCGGCGTCTCATGATTGTTGAATGGAAACTCGTTTAGGAAAGACTCCACACACGTCTTATGTTGGAAACGTAAATTTCTATCCCTTGGCGTATGACTTGTACTCATAAATTCAGTACTCACCAACATGGAACTATATATGATCTCGTTTTTCCAACTATCGAAAGATGTCTTAAAGAAAGTGGATTATTTCCTATCAAGATTCTTTTGGCAAGGGGATAATGAAAAAAATAAATATCGACTGGCTAGATGGAATGTGGTTTGCCGACCAAAAGAATAGGATGGACTGGGCATACATGATTTGCAAGACAAAAACACCCCACTTCTTAGTAAATGGCTTTTCAAACTACTATCCGAAGATAGTGTCTGACAAACCATTCTATGGAGAAAATATGTTGGCTCCAAAGCTGTGTCTCAAGTGGTTTGGAAACTCGGTGATTCACACTTTTGGGCTGGACTAATGGTGTCCAAAAAACATTTCTTCCGTTTTGGTGTTTTCAATATTAAGAATGTATCATAGATTAGGTTCTGGGAAGATAAATGGCTTGGCCAAACTTCTCTCTGCGAACAATATCCAGCTCTCTATTCGATTGTTAGGCACAAAGGAGATACACTTTCCACAGTATTGGGATCTGATCCTCGTAATGTGTCTTTCAGACGAAGTCTCATAGGTCCTAGACTCGTACTGCGGAACAATTTTTTATTACGATAATCCACGATATATGTTGGGGGGATACCCCCGGGTAGGGTCACGCCGGAGTATAATGGCCGAGTTAGCCGAGGTACGGCAAGGTCAAAGCAAGTGCTGGCCGAGTCACCTCAAGGCAGGACGAATCACGGAGTAACCCAGACCGTGGATGTCTGCCTAACTGGGTCTCAGCCGACTTGTGTCGTATGTCAGCAGGATATATCTAACTTGTATGCAGGTACAGGTGTGGCCGGATTAACAAGGCATGATCCGGGTTATATCAGGCTTGCAAGAGAAAGAAGGTATCTCGCTGGTCAAAAGGAGGTCACTGTACGCAGAGCATGAGCGAAGCGGACAGAGGCTAGGACCACCGAGGCATGGCTGACAGAGGTGACGTTGCCTGTGTCGGATGACGCTGGCGCCGCAGAGGCTGACATAGCCTCTGCATGGCTTACGCTGGGGAAAAGTGACCCAGCCAGTTTGCTATTTTGGGAAGAAGCATATTCCTTGGAATATGCCTCCACGTATGCCCTAATTGGAGACCTAGCCACCCCTATATAAGGAGGGCTAGGGCCTCTGTAGAAAGGGTTGGTCTTTACTTGTTCAATTCTAGTTTCCTGAGAGCAGGTTAGTGGTGGGAGTAAGAGAGTTCCTTGTTCCTCCTCTCCCCAATACAGCTCAAGGAGCATTTGTAACCTTGGAAACCTATTGAATACAAAGCATCTGTGTATCGAATCACCACACTATCCCTCCCTAGATTCCTCTAGTGCATTTAGTCCCCACCTTTAGCCTATTCATGGCATCTGCCGTGACACCACCACGATAGTTGGCGCCCACCATGGGGCTGGCAGTGCTAGCAGGAGTGAAGATCCGGATGGGAAACTACATCGGCACCGGGGAACGCATCGTCTTCGGGCTCGTTCAGCGCTTTGGAGCGCTGGACTTCGTCAGCGACAACACTGGCTGCTTCGGCAAGCGTCCTCTTCCGCAAAACGGCCTCTTCTGAAGGAAATATGCCCTGAGAGGCAATAATAAAGTTGTTATTATATATTCCTTATATATGATAGATGTTTATTTTACATGCTAGAATTGTATTGATCGGAAACATCAATACATGTGTGTTTAATAAACAAAAAGGGTTCCTAGTTATGCCTCTCTTATAGACTAGCTTGTTGATTAACAAGATGATCAAGGTTTCCTGATCATAGACATTGGATGTTGTTAATAACAAGGTCACACCATTGGTAGAATGATGTGATGAACATTCATCCGAAGTATAGCATTACGATCAAGTCATTATGTTTATATTGCTATAACATCATACGAAGTAATCTTTATCCTTAGACTATGAGATCATGTTAATTTCTAACACTGGAAGAGTATCTTGATAACATCAAACGTCACACCGTAACATGGTAACTATAAAGATGGGTTCAGTACTACGAAGGTGTTATGTTGAGGCTCATGGATCAAGAGTGGAATTTGTCAATCTAGATGACATATAGATATACTCTGGGCCCTCTCGATGATATCACATTAAGATAGCTTGCAAGCAAGTGATGTGATCACTAGAATGTTATATCACGGGAACGAGAAAAGAGTGCATGTTGGTAACGAGATCAAACTAGGTATGGAGATACCGATGATCGAATCTCGGACATGTAATATATCGAGAGACAAAGGGATTTAGTTACAAGCGTTAAAGGTTCTCACGATCATAGAAGTCATCATTGAATGTGTAGGAGTCAGTACGGATCTCCAGGTCCCGCTGCTGATTATTGATCGGAGAAGGGTCTCGATCATGTCTGCATTATTCGCGAACCGTAGGGTGGCACACTTAAGAGTTACCGGACACCATTTTGGAGCACATATGTTTCAGACGAAAGAATTGCAAAGCGCAGGAATTGTTTCAATAGAAACCGGAAATTGTTTCGGCTGAAATTGCAGAAAGTGGTTCTGCATGTGATATTGAAATATTGCACGGGGCTCTATGTGAATGTTTGTTAATTAAAGTAATTAACAAAATTCTGAATAAATTTAATAAAAAGAGTTTTATTAAATGAGAGACCATTGAATTTGGAGAAATTTAATGCATTTAAAGTGGAGACTTTAAAAGGGAATGTGAAGAGGCATTTTAATGTGGAGGGGTTACCACCACATGAATGGGGGAGGTGAGGGTCACCCCCCCATGCGCCGGCCATGGAGAGAGGGGGCACCCCCTCCTCCTATAAAAGGCCACCCATTTCCTCCATCATCCTCACACCTCCTTGTGAAGGATCTCTCCCCCCTCTAGAATTATTCCCCCATGGTCTCGGATTAGCAAGATACATGTTCGTAGTGGCATTTCGTCTGGAAGGAGTTGCTGCTTCCGCTGGATCGCTGGAGCGAGGAGGTGGAGGTTGTCCGGTGGCTTGAACGTGTGTGCGAGTGCGGATGCGCTGCTGAGTTGCGGCACTCGGACTTCCTCACGATCTTGAGATCGGCAAGTGTACGACTACATCAACCACGAGTTCCTAATCGTCAACAAAACTCGTTGTCTTCGAGGGTAAGTTCTCGTTGGATGTATGTCCACCCATTGCTTTTTACCTAGTAGATAGATCTTGGCGTGTAGTTCACACCATAGGATTTTTTTTGTTTTCTATGCTACGGACCCAACAGTGGTATCAGAGCCTGATCTATGCGTAGGTGCTTTGCACGGGTAGTACACATATGTTTATATGTGGGCGATGATGATCATGTTATTGCATCTTCTATGTATTTTGGATATTGGTGGCATAGTGGGATGAAGCGGCCTGGACCAACCTTACATGTCATCGTACATGAGACCGTTCCACGACTGACATGCAACTTGTTTTGCATAAGTGGCTGGCGGGTGTCTGTCTCTCCTACTATAGTCAATATCTGATTTACAACGAGTTGCTAATAACTTAGTTATCCTCCTTGTGGTTCATGTTCGTAGGTGAGATCGGTTCTATCTCCGAAAGCCCTAAGCCACGTAAAACTTGCAATTGATAAATTAGAGGCGTCTAGTTTAGATCGTTGCTGGGCTAGTGTATTGATATGGTATTGTTGTAAGTAGATGTATGATAGATACTCTTACAACACACTCAACGTGTAAGTTCCATAGACCTTGGCCTTATACACAAAGGAATGATAGAGATCATACCACGATGCAAGTGATAGAGATCAAATGCATGGACCATATCATCTCACTTTACACATTAGATGTTAGCATCTTATACTGCTAGTTTGGTGCTTTCTGTAGCATTGTAAGATGATACCTCATTTAGATATCAAGATAAAAATGTGTTCTTCCTTAAGTATGCATTGTTCTGTGGATCGTGTTTCGAGACATCACGTGATGATCGGGTGTACTCGAATCTACGCTTTCATAGGAACGGGTGTAAGACAGTTTTACACACACGAATACTAAGGTTCTTACTTGGCGAGCCTAGCATGTACAGACATGCCCTCGGAACACGGACCGAAAGGTTAAGCATGCGTCATATAGTTGATATGATGCCCATATAGATGCTCGTCTTTGAAGCTACATCAACTCACGTGATGATCGAACTTGGTGTAGTGGATTTGGTTCATGTAATCACCAAAAAGACACGAGGGATGTCGTTTTTGAGTGGGAGTTCATTAGTAATTTGGATTAGTTGAACTCAATCTATCATAAACTTAGTCTAAATAAACTTTACAAATTTTGTTGTAGATGGCACCACCTGCTTTTAATTTCAATGTGTTCATGGAGAAAGAGAAACTTGCTGCGAATGGTAGCAACTTCACCAACTGGGCTATGAATTTGAGGATTCTCCTCACTGCTTCACAAAAGCAATATGTGCTAGATTCGCCGCTAGGCCCCCCACTAGCTCCTGATGCCCCTGACGAGGAAAAAGAATGTCTATGTGACTCGTCAGGAGGACCACAACTTAGTTCATTGCGGCATACTATATGGGCTAGAGCCAGAACTTCGAAAGCGTTTCGAAAATGGCAATGCCTTTGATACCATGGGAGAATTGAAAATGATTTTCGATACCCATGCTGCCGTAGAGAGTTATAATGCTACATAAAAGTTCTTTAGCTGCATGATGGAGGAAAACAGCTCCGTTAGTGAGCACGTACTCAAAATGTCTGGGTACACCGATAAGCTTGTGTCCTTGGGAATAACGATTCCCATTGACTTAGGCATACATTGTGTTATCCAATCTCTGCCACCTAGCTACAAGAGCTTCGTGATGAATTATAATATGCAGGGCATGAAGAAGTCTCTTCCCGAGCTTCTGTCAATGCTTAAGACTGCAGAAGTGGAGATTTAGGAAAGAACATCAAGTGTTGATGATCAATAGGACCACCGGTTTCAAGAAAGACAAGAAAGGCAAGCACAAGGGAAAGAAGGGTGGCAAGTCTGTTGCCACGCCTGAAAGAAACCCCGAGCTGGCCCTAAGTCTGACACCGAGTGCTACTATTGTAAGGGTACTGGCCATTGGAAGCGCAACTGCCCCAAGTATTTGGCGGACAAGAAGTCCGGCAAGGCAAACAAAGGTATATGTGATATACATGTTATTGATGTGTAATTGACTAGTACTCGCAGTAGCACCTGGGTATTTGATACGGGATTGGTTGCTAATATATGTAACTCGGTTCAGGGGCTACGGAACAAGCGACAACTAGCAAGGGATGAGGTCAGAATGTGGGTCGGCAATGGATCAAAAGTTGATGTGATCGCCGTCGGGACGCTACCTCTCCATTTGCCATCGGGATTAGTTATAATCCTAAATAATTGTTATTTAGTGCCTGCACTGAGCATGAACATTGTATCTGGATCGTGTTTGATGCAAAGTGGTCATTCCTTTAAATCTGAAAACAATGGTTGTTCGATTTATAAGAATGGTATCTTTTATGGTCATGCACCTATGTTGAATGGTTTATTTCTGTTGGATCTCGATAGTAATATTACACACATTCATAATGTTAATGCTAAAAAGATTAAACTTGATGATAATATGTCTACATATATGTGGCACTGCCGTCTAGGTCATATTGGCGTTAAAACGCATGAAGAAACTCCATTCTGATGGACTTTTGGAATCACTTGATTTTGAATCATTTGATACATGTGAGCCATGCCTTATGGGCAAGATGACTAGAACGCCGTTTTCCGGTTCCATGGAACGGGCGACAGATCTATTGGAAATCATACATACTGATGTGTGTGGACCAATGAGTGTGTCGGCGCGAGGTGTATATCGTTATTTTGTTACTTTCACGGATGATTTGAGTAGATATGGGTATATCTATTTGATTAAACACAAGTCTAAAACTTTTGAAAAGTTCAAGGAATTTCAGAATGAAGTGGAAAATCATCGTAATAGAAAGATCAAATTTCTGCGGTCTAACCGTGGAGGAGAGTATCTAAGTTACGAGTTTAGCACACACATGAAAGAGTATGGAATAGTTTCACAACTCACGCCTGCCGGAACACCACAACATAATGGTGTGTCAGAACGTCGTAATCATACCTTATTGGATATGGTTCGATCTATGATGTCTCTGACTGACTTGCCACTGTCATTTTGGGGTTATGCACTGGAAACAGCTGCATTCACTTTAAATCGGGCACCATCTAAATCCGTTGAAACGACACCGTATGAATTATGGTTTGGAAACATACCTAAGCTATCATTTCTTAAAGTTTGGGGATGCGATGTTTATGTGAAGAAACTTCAACCGAATAAACTCAAACCGAAAGCGGAAAAATGCGTCTTCATAGGATACCCTAAGGAAACAATTGGGTATACCTTCTATCACAGATCCGATGGCAAGGTTTTTGTTGCCAAGAATGGATCCTTTCTTGAGAAGGAGTTTCTCACGAAAGGTGTGAGTAGTCGGAAGGTAG
This sequence comes from Avena eriantha, assembly GCA_910589775.1. Lineage (NCBI taxonomy): Eukaryota > Viridiplantae > Streptophyta > Magnoliopsida > Poales > Poaceae > Avena > Avena eriantha. Next base: position 555,732,129 of record OU342743.1, read on the forward strand.
AACTCAAAGAGGTTATTGAACCTTCTCTTCATGGAATGGCGAGTGGCGCAGCACCGAAAGTTGTTTCGGAGTTGACTTCACCTGATGAAGAGAGAGCTAATGATAATGATCATGAAACTCCGAAAGAGGACACTACCGAACCTCGCAGGTCAAGCAAGACACGTGCAGCTCCTGAACTATACGGCAATCCTGTTGTGAATTTCATGGTTGATGAAATGGATGACCCTGCGATGTATGAAGAAGCGATGATGAGCCCGGATTCCAACAAATGGCTAGAAGCCATGAAATCCGAGATGGAATCCATGTACGAGAACCAAGTTTGGAACTTGGTGGACTTACCTCACGACCGAAAGGCCGTTGAGAATAAATGGATTTTCAAAAGGAAAACCGACGCTGATGGTACCATCTATAAGGCTTGACTTTGTCGCAAAGGGGTTTCAAAAAATTCAAGGAGTTGACTACGATGAGACATTCTCTCCCGTAGCGATGCTTAAGTCGGTTAGGATTATGTTAGCAATTGCTGCATATTTTGATTATGAAATATGGCAGATGGATGTCAAAACTGCGTTCCTCAATGGTAATATTGAAGAAGAGTTGTATATGATACAACCTAAGGGTTTTGTCGATCCTAAGGATGCTAATAAGGTATGCAAACTTCAGTGATCCATCTATGGACTGAAGCAAGAATCCCGGAGTTGGAATCTCCGCTTTGATGAGGTGATCAAAGAGTTCGGATTTGTCCAAACTTATGGAGAGGCTTATATTTACAAGAAAGTGAGTGGGAGCAATGTGGCATTTCTGATATTATATGTGGATGACATATTATTGATTGGAACTGATATAGATCTTTTAAACAGTGTTAAAAGTTATCTAAATAACAAATTTTTGATGAAAGACCTTGGTGAAGCATCATATATATTAGGCATTAAAATCTATAGAGATAGATCAAGGCGCCTAATTGGGCTATCGCAGAGTACATACCTTGATAAGATAGTAAAGAAGTTTAATATGGACGAAAGTAAGAAGGGGTTCTTACCTATGTTGCAAGGCAAGACATTGAGTAAGACTCAAAGTTCGGCTACGGCGGAAGAAAGAGAGATGATGGATAAGATCCCCTATGCCTCGGCCATATGTTCTATTATGTATGCCATGCTATGTACAAGACCGGATGTGGCACATGCTATTAGTTTGACTAGTAGGTACCAATCTGATCCAGGTTCGGAACACTGGATAGCGGTAAAGAACATCCTCAAGTACTTGAGAAGAACTAAGGATATGTTTCTTATAAACGGAGGTGAAGAAGAGCTAGTCGCTAAGTGTTATGTCGATGCTAGCTTTGACACCGATCCGGATGACTCTAAGTCTCAATCCGGATACGTATTTCTCTTGAACGGAGCAGCAGTTAGTTGGAGGAGTTCCAAACAACCTGTGGTGGCTGGATCAACGCCAGAGGCGGAATATGTTGCTGCTTCAGAAGCAGCGCAGGAGGCGGTTTGGACGAAAGAGTTCATTACAGAACTAGGTGTGGTTCCCAGTGCGTTGGACCCAATGGTGATCTGTTGTGACAATAATGGAGCCATAGCCAACGCAAAGGAACCAAGGTCTCACAAGAATTCCAAGCATATTAAGCGCCGGTTTCACTCCATCTGCGAGCATGTCAAGGATGGAGATATAAAGATTTGTAAAGTACACACGGACCTAAATGTAGCAGATCCGTTGACTAAAGTTCTCCCTAGGGCAAAACATGATCAACACCAGAACTCCATGGGTGCTAGCTTTATCACTATGTGAACTAGATTATTGTCTCTAGTGCAAGTGGGAGATTGAAGGAAATATGCCCTGAGAGGCAATAATAAAGTTGTTATTATATATTCCTTATATATGATAGATGTTTATTTTACATGCTAGAATTGTATTGATCGGAAACATCAATACATGTGTGTTTAATAAACAAAAAGGGTTCCTAGTTATGCCTCTCTTATAGACTAGCTTGTTGATTAACAAGATGATGAAGGTTTCCGGATCATGGACATTGGATGTTGTTAATAACAAGGTCACACCATTGGTGGAATGATGTGATGAACATTCATCCGAAGTATAGCATTACGATCAAGTCATTATGTTTATATTGCTATAACATCATACGAAGTAATCTTTATCCTTAGACTATGAGATCATGTTAATTGCTAACACCGGAAGAGTATCTTGATAACATCAAACGTCACACCGTAACATGGTGACTATAAAGATGGGTTCAGTACTACGAAGGTGTTATGTTGAGGCTCATGGCTCAAGAGTGGAATTTGTCAATCCAGATGACGGATAGATATACTCTGGGCCCTCTCGATGATATCACATTAAGATAGCTTGCAAGCAAGTGATGTGATCACTAGAATGTTATATCACGGGAACGAGAAAAGAGTGCATGTCGGTAACGAGATCAAACTAGGTATGGAGATACCGATGATCGAATCTCGGACATGTAATATATCGAGAGATAAAGGGATTTAGTTACAAGCGTTAAAGGTTCTCACGATCACAGAAGTCATTGTTGAATGTGTAGGAGTCAGTACGGATCTCCAGGTCCCGCTGCTGATTATTGATCAGAGAAGGGTCTCGATCATGTCTGCATTATTCACGAACCGTAGGGTGGCACACTTAAGAGTTACCGGACACGATTTTGGAGCACATATGTTTCAGACGAAAGAATTGTAAAGCGCAGGAATTGTTTCAATAGAAACCGGAAATTGTTTCGGCTGAAATTGCAGAAAGTGGTTCTGCATGTGATATTGAAATATTGCAAGGGGCTATATGTGAATGTTTGTTAATTAAAGTAATTAACAAAATTCTGAATAAATTTAATAAAAAGAGTTTTATTAAATGAGAGAGCATGAAATTTGGAGAAATTTAATGCATTTAAAGTGGAGACTTTAAAAGGGAATGTGAAGAGGCATTTTAATGTGGAGGGGTTACCACCACATGAATGGGGGAGGTGAGGGGTCACCCCCCATGCGCCGGCCATGGAGAGAGGGGGCACCCCCTCCTCCTATAAAAGGCCACCCATTCCCTCCTTCATCCTCACACCTCCTTGTGAAGGATCTCTCTCCCCCTCTAGAATTATTCCCCCATGGTCTCGGATTAGCGAGATACATGTTCCCGGTGGCATTTCGTCTAGAAGGAGTTGCTGCTTCCGCTAGATCGCTGGAGCGAGGAGGTGGAGGTTGTCCGGTGGCTTGAACGTGTGTGCGAGTGCGGATGCGCTGCTGAGTTGCGGCGCTCGTACTTCCTCACGATCTTGAGATCGGCAAGTGTATGACTACATCAACCACGAGTTCCTACTCGTTAACAAAACTCGTTGTCTTCGAGGGTAAGTTCTCGTTGGCTGTATGTCCACCCATTGCTTTGTACCTAGTAGATAGATCTTGGCGTGTAGTTCACATCGTAGGAATTTTTTTGTTTTCTATGCTGCGGACCCAACATCTTCGTCAAGCTCGGCGCACACAAGATCTACATCGCTATCGACGGGTCGTGTGCTCACCCGCGGCACATCGTCGAGGGAGGCGAGCCACCCCTTAGCGTGGCTCGTGGGGCACGTATTACTCGCTCCCCTAACCACGCTGAGGTGATGATGACTGCGCCAGGAGCTAGCGCGAGCAAGGATCCAACACTAGATCCGGAGGTTACGCCCAAGGCACTGATGAAAAGTAGAGGTCCTCCGCTAGAGAGGCCAGAGAATGTGCTGCAACAGGCGATGGATAGCTTGGCAAACCCAGTAGCAGCAGTAGTAGATCCAGCTCAGGCACAGGCCGAGCTAGAGGAGACTAGGCAAAAATACTAGAGGGTGCGAAAAAGATAGCTGCGGCTCAGTAGTCGTTGAACATGACATTGCGTGAGTACGCAAAGGCAAATAAGGTAGATGCTGTAAAAGTGAAGGGGAGAAACCTCATGAGTGAAATGAACAAACAGGATGATACCAGAATCGAGGAATCAGAGAACTGTTTGTCCGTGGGGCTGCCGAAGTATAGTACCCCGGCAAAGAACCTCAGAGCAGCAGATGCAACTACATCCGAGTTAGAGGGTTTGACGGGTGAAGCCCGTTCGAGACAGCAAGATAGGGTCAATGAGTTAGTTCGGATCGCAAACAGACATAATGAAGAATTGCTCAGGGCTAACCCGGAGAGAGCTAGGGCCTCCAAGATCATTCATTCGGTAGTGGGTAACCCGGAAAAATCAGCTGGGGCTGCGTCCTCTCCACATGGTGGTCCTAGGATAGAAGAGGTAGTAATCTCGGTTAGGAGGAATAAACAAATAGTCCCGTATAACCCAGCAAGGGCAGGGAAAGGAAGAGAAGTGCAGAGAAATGAGGATCGACGAAGTGTGAGCCGAGGTGAAGCTGGCCGAGGTAACCGCGACCAAGGCAATGCCTGTCAAGGGAACGCTGTAAATGGCAATGCCGGACAGCGCAATTCGGCAGGTGCAGGGCAACAGCAGCAGCGGAATATACCACGGCAAGAGCGTAGTGCCGACCAAGGTATGCAACAAAGAGCAGCACCACAAGAGCAAGATAGATACAATGATGGTGATTCGGAAATGGTGAACGCTGGATATCCTAGGCCGGACTATCACGTGATAGGGTCAAGATTGGGAAGCAGGAATTTGATGCCTGACAATGCCAAGTTAAAACTGGATCGGCTGTATATGTTGGAGCAAATTGAATGTCAAGGTCCTCCGGGTCCAGCGTTGTTTTGGGCCCCGGATCATGAAGGAGCCTCCGGTACCTAACTTCCAGTTACCTAGAGGCACTAAGACATATGACAGCATCACAAAGGCGGAGGATTGGTTGATTAACTACGCAATAGCTGTAACAATTGCTATGGGCAACTTGAGATGGGCTGTGTGATATGTACCCCAGATGCTGGAGGGGCTAGCGAGGGTATGGCTAAACAATTTGCCACCCAGAAGTATTAACTGTTGTATCGATTTTGAGGAAATGTTTGTTAGTAATTTCTTAAGCATGTATCAGAGGCCCAACAAACCACAAACCCTAGCAATGTGCAAGCAGAGACCGAATGAGACAGACCAGGAGTTCTTAACCCGTTGGTGCACAGTGCGAAACTCATGTGAGGGCGTAATTGAGTCACATGCCATAGCTTGGTTTTCTCAGGGGTGCAGATATGCAAGCATGCTATGGCAAAGGTTGCAAAGAGATATGCCAACTACATTGGCAGAGACAATCCGAATTACTGATTCATATGCCTTGGGTGATCCGACTCAGCCTAGGCTCGTGTCAAACGAGTCAAACGAGGAGTAGTACCAGCGAGATGGAGCTGGATCATCCCGGAGGAATGATTACCAGGGTAAAAGAAGAGATGATAGACCGGATTATCGGTACACTTCGCAACAAGTTGCTGCTGTGAATCAAGATCAACCTGGTGCAGGAAGCAACCAACGTCATAAAACTGGAGGACATCAATGGACTCCAAGAAATGATGGCAAGAAAACTTGGACGCCAGAGCAGAAGAAACAATGGCAAGAAAAGAAGGACCGTCCGCGGTATACTTATGAGACCATGCTGGATCAGCCGTGTAAATTTCACACGCCAAATCCGAGTAACCTAGCGGGTCACACAACCAGGCAGTGTGAGTGGATGCAGAAGATAGAACAAGGTGGTTCGGGGAATGCTCAGGCACCTCGGAATGATCAACCTCGGCAGGAGTTACCCTGGCAGTAATTGCTCTCCGGAGCGAACACGCAATAGTTAACGTTGCCTCCCCCTCCGCCGAGGTATGAAAACCATGAGAGAAGGGACGCAGTGCATCAAGTGGAAGATCAGCATCAACCAGATCAAAGGTACCCCGAAAATGAGGGGAGAAATGAGTATAGAGAGCATCATCAGAGTTACTGTGTGTTCACCATAGAAGAGACCGACAGAAAGAGCTTGCAGCGCCGACACATGGAAGTTAATGCGGTAATGCCAGTGGTGACGAGGTATATGCCTTGGTCAGACCAGGAAATTAACTGGAGTATCAAAGATCATCCCAAGCTTATGCCAAGTCCTGGTCGTATGCATTAGTATTGGACCCAACATTCATTGGGCCAAACATCAACGTGAGGTTCTCAAAGGTGCTGATTGACAATGGCAGCAGCATAAATATCATGTACTTGGACATGATGCGCAAGTTGGGTATCTCGGAGAACATGCTCCAAGCTACAAGGACAACTTCCCATGGCATTGTGCCAGGCATTTCCTGTGAACCCATTGGCAAGGTCCGGGTTGATGTGTTGTTCGGCATGAGAGATAACTGCCGAACTAAGAATTTAGAATTCAAGGTTGTCAATTTGGAGAGTGCGTATCACACGTTACTCGGCAGGCCAGCTCTGAACAAGTTCATGACAAGTACTCATATCAGTTACTATAAGATGAAGCTGCCCGAGCCAAATGGTGTGATTACCATAACTGGTGATCTCCGACGTTCCATTGAGTGCGTGTCAGCCGGGTCTAACCTGGCTGAGTCACTCATGATTGCGCAAGAGAAGAGAAAGATCCAAGAGGTGGCGGCATTGGCTCAATCCGCACAACAATATATGCCGGCGCTAAGTAACCCGCATGGTAGTGTCTCGTTCCAAGCGACAAATGATACCAAGAAAGTGCCTATTGATGATATGTTCCCAGAGCGCACCGTGACAATTGGTGCCGGGTTAAATGACAAATAGGAAAGCGAGCTCGTCAACTTCCTCCGTGAGAATCGGGATATTTTTGCTTGGTCCACACAGGACTTGCAGGGTGTTCCGAGGGAGTTAGCCGAGCACTCTTTAAATGTAAGACCCGGAGCAAAGCCGGTGAAGCAACCTCTCCGCCACTTCGCCGAAGACAGGAGAAAGGTCATCAGAGATGAGATAGCTCGACTCCTAGCAGCTGGATTTATCATGGAAGTGATCTACCCGGATTGGCTATCTAATCTGGTGCTGGTGGAGAAGAAGAAGGATGATCCGAACGTGGCAGTGTTTTGGCGCATGTTTATCGATTACACGAACCTGAATAAGGCGTGTCCGAAGGATCCATTCCCACTGCCAAGGATATACCAGGTCATAGATTCCACTACTAGGTGTGAACTGTTGTCGTTCATCGATGCATATTCTGGTTTCCACCAGATACCTCTGAACCCAAGTGATCAAATAAAGACTGCGTTTATCACCCCGTATGGGGCTTATTGCTATCGCACCATGCCATTTGGTTTACGTAATGCAGGGGCAACGTACCAAAGATGTATGTAGAAATGTTTACACGACCAAATTGGTCAAAATGTGCAGGTATATGTGGATGATGTTGTTATAAAGACCAAGGAAAGCAAAACACTCCTTGACGATATCAGGCAGACATTCGCGAACCTAAGTAGGTTCCGAATGAAGCTTAACCCGAAGAAATGTACCTTCGGTGTCCCGGCTGGAAAGTTACTCGGATTTCTTGTCTCTAGCCGAGGTATCGAAGTTAACCCAACTAAAATCCGAGCCATAGAACGAATGGAACTACCGAAGTGCCTTAATGATGTCCAGAAGTTCACTGGTTGCCTGGCATCCTTAAGTCGGTTTGTATGTCGGTTGGGAGAAAAGGCACCGCCTCTCTATCAACTGATGAAAAAGTCGGACAAGTTCATTTGGACGCCGCAGGCCAATGAAGCCTTTATCCAATTAAAGAAGATGTTAGCCACTGCACCAGTGTTAGCCTCTCCACTGTCAAAGGAGCCAATGTTGCTCTATATAGCCACAACCAACTGAGTTGTAAGTGCAGTAATTGTAGTAGAGCGCGATGAAGAGGGTAAGTCAGTGCAAAGGCCAGTATATTATCTGAGCGAGGTATTATCGGCCTCGAAACAAAATTATCCCCATTATCAGAAGATGGCATATGGTGTGTATATGGCGGCTAAGAAGCTGAAGCACTATTTTGAAGAGCACCCCATCAAAGTAATATGTGAAGCCCCTATATCCGAGATAATGAGCAACAAGGATGCAAGTGGAAGAATTGCAAAATGGGCAATTGAGCTAGCCCCTTACGCGCCACAATATGACAGAAGAGAAGCAGTCAAGTCTCAGGCTGTGGCTGACTTTTTTGTGGATTGGGCCGAGGTGTAATATGAGCCACCATTGCCAGATCCGAACTACTGGAGAATGCACTTTGACGGGTCAAAAACAAAAACGGGTTAGGCACCGGAGTTGTGCTTACCTCGCCCAAGAAGGACCAGCTGAAATACGTGCTGCAGATCCACTTCACAGCATCAAACAATGTTGCAGAATATGAGGCACTTGTGCATGGGCTCAAAGTGGCAAAAGAAATTGGGATATGTCGGATCCAATGCTTCGGTGACTCGGATCTCGTAGTCCAGCAAGTCTCCGGACAATGGGATGCTTTGGATGCAAATATGGCACTGTACATATTTCATGTGCAGAAGATATCTGGGTACATGGAGGGATGCGAATTTCATCATATACCTCGGGTGGAAAATGAAGATGCCGATTGTCGAAGCTCGGATCAACCCGGCATGTAATCCCACCAGGTGTAGCGCTAGAGAACCTTAGAAAACCCTCTATCAGGCCATCCCCAGAATCCGAGTCAATTTATATCCTGGCAAATACGGAATCGGAGGCTGTGTCCATGGACATTGACGTGGGAAGTGGTTCGCGAAACCCAGGGACTCCCTCGGCAAACCCGGGGACTGCTTCGCAATACCCAGGGATTGCACAGCATGATCCGGCCGAGGTTATGTCGGTGGATCAGATGGAAATTGATGAGGATGTGTTCCCAGTGAGAGCTATTCCAGCTTGGGCCCTGCCCATATTTAAATTCCTGAAAGATGGAACCTTGCCCGGTGAGGAGGTGCTTTCCAGGCAAACTCAGAGGAGAGCAAAAGCATACATGATCATCAATTCCGAGCTATACAAAAGGAGTGTGACAAACGTTCTCTAGCAATGTGTTGACCCGAAAGAAGAGCTAGACATCCTCCGAGATATACATCAAGGGGAATGTGGGCATCATGCCTCGTCCAGAGCCTTGGTAGCAAAAGCTTCCCGTCATGGGTTTTACTGGCCAAGTGCCTTGGAACAAGCAAAAGATCTGGTAAGAAAGTGCAATGGCTGTCAAAGATATGCTACAAAGACACATATGCCAATGTCGAAGCTCAAGACCATACCAATTACCTGGCAATTTGCCGTATGGTGTTTGGATATGGTTGGCCCCTTCAAACCAACAAGAGGGAACATGACCCACATCTTGGTCATGGTTGACAAGTTTACAAAATGGATTGAGATGAAGCCAATAAGAAAATGTGATGGAGCTACCGCCGTGACATTCCTCAAAGATATCATCTTGAGATACGGTTATCCTCACAGTATCATAACAGATAATGGCACAAATTTTGCTGAAGGAGCATTTGTGCGATTCTGCCGAGATAAGAAGATCCGGCTAGACGTAGCCTCAGTAGCTCACCCCGCATCGAACGGACAAGTGGAAAGATCCAACGGCTTGGTATTATCCGGGATAAAACCCCGGCTCATTGAGCCGCTGCAAAGATCAGCGGGGTGCTACATAGAAGAACTACCAGCGGTACTGTGGAGTTTAAGAACAACTCCGAATCGATCAACAGGCTATACGTTATTCTTTCTGGTATATGGGGTAGAAGCTGTATTACCAGCCGACATAGAGCATGACTCGCCTAGGGTCACCCAATACATAGAAGCCGAAGTGCAAGAAGCCCAGCAAAATGATGTTGATCTGCTGGACGAAGCTAGAGAATTGGCATTGTCCAGATCCGCCATATATCAGCAAAATCTCTGACGCTATCATAGCCGGAAAGTAAACCCCCGAATCTTCCGGGAAGGTGATCTGGTACTCCCGTTAGTACAACATACTGCTGGCATGCACAAGTTATCCCCCCATGGGAAGGGCCATTCATTGTGAGCAAAGCATTGCACAATGACTCTTATTATCTGATCGATGCAAAACCACAGGAGAAGAACAAGGCGGACAGGTCCGGCGAGGAATCTAAGCGTCCATGGAATGTAGCCCTACTTCGTCCTTTCTACACTTATCAAAGAAGTGTGTGTATCCAAGTCTCTCATATGTCGGTATGTATGCCGGCAATGAGTTATCAATGAAATCTTGGCACCTCGAGTAGTAACTCGGGGACTGCCTTAATAATATTTGTTGTCTTCTGTATTTATTATTTATATGTCAGCTGGTGTAAGTTGCTTCTACCTAAGCCAGATCAGTAGTGTGTGAGCACCAAAAACCTAACTCTTCGACTTGCTGCTGTCCAACAAGATTTGGCTTCATGGCAAGCAAGAGAACAAGTTTGGAATTGCTTAGCACATGAAAAACGACTAAGGAAAGGAACTTAATCGAGCCGACGTTTGTTTTTGGACTAACCTTATGCTTACTTTATGTTTGCTATGCTGAATTATTTTGAGCTAATCCTAAAGTTTCCAAGTATTGTTAAGTCAATTTTTGAAACTCGGACTCGTAAGTCATAAAACCGAACCAAGGAAGACAAGAGCCGAGCCAATTTGAGAAACAAGAAAATGAAACTCGGGGACTACGCCCAAGTTAATCTGGCACAAAAACTTAGTAGCAAAATATAACTTGTGTGCTTAATACAATTGCACCCGGCATACCGGGGATCTGATAAACTTCAAAGTGTTTTTGATCAAGGAGCAGCAGGGGGAGGTAATTCGGCGCCAGCAGTTGTAGCTCCACCCTCGGCTTGAACATTATCTTCACCTTCCTCGATGTCTGAGGCTTCGTCCTCTTCATCATCATCCGAATCATCTTCGGCATTTTCGTCGTCGGCGGCGCCAAGGAAGCTTGGTCCCTTATTCCATTGATGGATGGGGGGATACTGAATGAGGTTATGGGCACAAGCCTTGCGCCGAGCTATCCAATCCGGATCATTGGACCACCTTGATCCGGTGCGCATCCGCTCAAGAAGATTGAGGTTGATTTTCTCATACCACGTAAGCACGTAGTGGAGAACGGTTTCAGCTCCGGCGCGTCCAGCGGATTCCCTCCAAAGGTCTAGCTGGGTTTCGCACTCCATTAACTTGGGCACGAGAGCTGTGGTCCCCTCCGGAGTATCTTCATCAGGCCAAAATGCGTTAAAGATCTGGATTGCCACATTAAGGATATCCTTACCATAGTTCCTCACAATTTCGACACGAGAAGACAAGCTGACCAGCAAGTCCTCCATGTCATAGGAAATAATTTTGGTGCCAAGACCAACGGGGGTACCCCTCTTCTGGCGGAACTTGGCAACAGCAGTGGTGGCAATGGCATCACCCTTAGGAAATTTGTCTGAAAACAAGACAAGTGAAACATGTGAGGAAGGTTGACCCGGAGAGATTCATGCCAACTGAAGAAAAAGAACTTACGAGAGATATGGCTGTGGATCCGGGTCAGGTCCTTGGTGCAATTGTCACGCCTCTCCCGAAGTTGCACAAGCTCAGCATTTGCCGACTCAAGCTTAATGTCGGCCTCCTTAAGCAGTTCTTGGTCCTTGGAAATTTGGAGGTTGAGACATTCTCGTTCTTCAGTAAAATTCTGGCCAGCTTTATCAAGTTCGGATTTGTGGAGCGCCTTGAGTTTTTCATGTCTGCCTTAAGCTTGGCAATCTCTTCATCTTTGGTCTAGAGGAGGGCAAGCTCGTCATCCTTCTTCTTGAGTTCGGCCTGGTGCTGCCCTGCTTGTTCGAGAAAATGCAACATCATATCAGGCACGGGCACACTATCTTCAAGAGATGCTGAAACAATTTGTTGACCCGGCAAAGACGAGTTATGAATATTTTCCGAGCCAAGGAGAAAAGGAGATAGAGCGCAGAGTAAGATTAAGAAAAAATGACTTACCCTTTATTTGGTCCAAGTTTTTCCTCATAAGGATGTTCTCGGCCTCCACTCCAGCTGCGCAATCCGAATGATGGATTAGTTCGGCGAAAAAGACGAAGAGAAATGGGAAAAATGCCAATGAGAAAACTTACCCCTTTTCTCGTATTCGGCGAGAAGCGTAGTATGTTTCGCGCGCAGCATCTTGTGAGTGTCCAAGAGACGCTGAAACTCAGCGCTCCGCCGATTGGTGGTCACCTGAAAAGAGTAAAAAAGGACAGCTTAGTCATGTGCATATTTGAAGTGTACAAGATCTGGGCCAAGTGGAACTTAACCCGGCTCTAGGTGTGTGCATATTCGAAGTGTACAAAATCCGGGCCAAGTGGAACTTAACCTGGCTCTAGGTGTGTGCATATTCGAAGTGTACAAGATCCGGGCCAAGCGGAACTTAACCCGACTCTAGGTGTGTGCATATTCAAAGTGTACAAAATCCGGGCCAAGTGGAACTTAACCCGGCTCTAGGTGTGTGCATATTCGAAGTGTACAAAATCCGGGCCAAGCGGAACTTAACCCGGCTCTAGGTGTGTGCATATTCAAAGTGTACAAAATCCGGGCCAAGCGGAACTTAACCCGGCTCTAGGTGTGTGCATATTCGAAGTGTACAAAATCCGGGCCAAGTGGAACTTAACCCGGCTCTAGGTGTGTGCATATTTGAAGTGTAAAAAATCCGGGCCAAGTGGAACTTAACCCGGCTCTAGGTGTGTGCATATTCGAAGTTACTAAGGAGCTAAGCTAGTTCTCTAAGGAGCATCCGGCCGAGTAACAAGTTACTCCCCTGGAGGCTCGGGGACTAATGGCTATATCACTAGTATCTAGTACATGTTAAGGAAAAGGCGAAGTAACGTACCTCCATCATCCGACCTACAAGGTTGATTGCCTTAGCAGCGGTGTTCATTTGTGTAGCAAACTCGGCGGGCCCGAATTTCTCCGGGAGATCGTCATTATGGACGAACTCCGCCGTGTTCCAGTTGTTAACAAACTCGATCAAGGTCGGAGGATAACGTTTGTTGCTAAGCATGTGGGGCACAACCAGACCCTTAGCATGGGCTTCCCTCCTTTCAATCTGGGCAATAGCAGGGCTGGTGTGCAAAACGAGTTGCGCATCAGCTGACCCGGCAGAGGTGTCCTTTGTCGGTGGGGTCTTCTTCGAAAGCATGGACGCAAGTGTACGCTGTCCAGCCCCGATAGACGTTGCCTTGGTAGTGTCAGGAGCCTTTTTGCCCTTGGGCTGCTGCTGAGAGGTTGAAGTTGCTGCGACAGATTTGCCCTTAGGAGCTGCCTTAGTGCTAGCCTTGGTGCTGCTGGTGCCTTCTCGCCGAGTCTTGGAAGACTCGGACGAGGCGGAGGGGCTTGGTGCTACTACTGGTGCTTGTGCTGTTGCTGCTGGTGCTGGAGCCGATGCTAGTGCTAGGGTTGGCTTTCGCGGAGGCGCTGTAGTTACCTCGGCGGTGGCTAGAGCAACCGCTGCCTTGGCAGAACCGCTTGCCCCTATTCTGAGGGTGCCCTCCTCTTGACGAGGTGGGCTAGAACCCGGAGCAGCCGCTAAACCCTCCTGAATGGGGCTCAGCGGGCGTGTATTGTCGCCATGAGGGGGAGAAGGGCTATGTCGGAGCAGCGAGGCAATGCCGAATCCACTCTGAGGAACCTCCACCACGGCCCTGCCGAATCAGATGATGAATGATGAGAAACTATAACAAAGGAAGAACAAATGAATAGCAAAGGGAGAAGTGACTTACTCATCTAAGGTCAGAGGCTCCTTAGGCTTGCGAGCTCGCCGGGCTACGGCCTTTGTCGTGGACTTGGTGGCAGATTTGTCTGCGGATTTCTTTCGCCTCTTGGTTGGCTTAGAAGGTCCGGAGGAAGAAGCAGATGCGCCCCCTCTTTTCTTTGATGCGACCGGGACTAGCTCACCCGTGGCAAGGGGAGGATCTTCATGGATCTGCCCACCGGGGTTAGCTGATGCCGGAAAAGCGTAAGAAAGGGGGACAGCATGAAATGCCTCCATCACCTCAATGTCAGAATCATCTTCATCGTCAGGCCAATCTCTAATGGAAGAGAATTTACTGGTGTGTCGCTTGGTCGCATCAGGGAACGGAAGGAACATCTCTTGATCCGGCTCCTCCTCGTCCGAGGCATCTCGATCAGGCGCCCACTTGAGAGAAGGCTCGGTGCCATCCTCAAGAGTTTGCTGAAGAAACATCTAAGAGAAAGAAAAGGCAAAGGGATCAAACCTACAACAAAAACCGACATATGATTTAACTCGGAAAAAGATTGGGGCATGAGACTTACCGCAGGAGGAAGCCTATCTCGGCAGAAGTGCTCGATCCCCCACACCCACTCAGCAGAGAAGTTTTTGTTGGTGGTAAAGAGGGCCTTAACCCGGCGGTAAATCTCGGTGTTGCTCAACTCGAATGAGGAGGTCCGGTTGGGGTCACGGCGCCAGCTCATGTGGCAAAGTTTATGCGTGCGTTTCTGGAGGGGGGAGATCCAGTTGCGGACGAAGGTGATCATTGCGTCCTCGTTGCGCAATCCCTGATCCTTCAGCTCCTGGAACCATTTGGTTGACTTGGTTCGCCAGGACTATGGGTTTCTTGGGAATCTGGTCCCACAGATCTGGATTAGGAGGACCCAGAGCGTAGGGGCGCAGCCGGATCAGATCTTCGGTTGTGCCATTTCTGACATAAAAGAAGGTTCGGGCCCAGCCCTTGCAGGAATCGAGCCCCGTGACTCGGGGAAAGATGGACTATTTCCGAGGAGAGATAGAAGCTGCGCCGAACCGCGTGAGCTGCTTGTCCTCCGAGTCAAGCTCTCTATTCGGAATCACATTCCGGCGGAGACCGAAAAACCGGATCCAGAGCTCCTTGGTGGGCCACAATCCGGTGTAGCCCTCGATGGTGGAAGCAAAGGCAGAGAGGGAAGTGATGGCGTTTGCCAGAAGATGATGCGGCTGAAGCTCGTAAGTGTTGAGCCAGTCGTGGAAGAAGTCGCTGACAGGGAGGCCGAACCCACGCTGGAAGTGGGAGAGGAATACTACGAACTCACCTGGATTGGGTGAGGGAGCAAGTTCCTCGACGGTGAGGCGGGCGATGATGCCCTCCGGGATACGGCGCCTGCGATACAACCAGTCTAGGTCATCCTGGCATACCCAGGACACAGCCTAGGCGCTGCGCTCGGCGTTCTCCGCGTCCTCCTCCATCTCCTGCTCCGCGACGACAAGTTCTTCCTCTGTCATTTCGAGGTCACTGTCCTCACTGGCCCTATCGGCGGTGGGGGGCAGTGTCCTAGACTGACGCAGACCCGTGGCGGTGGAGATGCGCGGGAGTGGCGGCAGCGTTGATGCGCGAGGAACGGTGCGGCGGTGGCGTGGCTAAGCAGGTGCGGCGGCGACGGCGCTATCGCTAGGAAGAAGAAGGAGAAGAGGAAGAGGGGCACGAGAATGGGGAAAAGACCCAAGGGGCGCCCCTGCCCTATTTAACCACGCCCTTGAGGGGTAGTGGGATCGTGCTGTGCGGACGGGCCACACGGTGTGGCCGTGTATGATCCGGATCAGCCAATCAGCGACAAGCCACAGGAAGGGCCACAGGGTGCAGGAGATCCCACGACGTGACGTGGTGATACAGTTAACAAGGAGGCAAACACGATGTGACGTGTGATACAGTAATATCTGACAATAACTGCGGCGGTTACTGGTGCAGGCCCTTAAAATGAGGCAAAGTAATGATTACCCTCCACGTGGGGAAGCGTACAAGAGAAAGAAGAATAACTCGGATGAGTATGGGATGACCCGGCCAGCGAGTGAAAACTCGGAATGTGCCAAGGGAAAGTAAACCTATGGAATCCGGACGATAACTCGGAAAAGGAGCAAAAGGCTCAGTAAAATTGAACCTGCTGTGGCCTTAGCGGCTAAGGCAGCTAAGACCGCACCAGCTTCGGGGACTAATGTTGGGGGGATACCCCCGGGTAGGGTCACGCCGGGGTATAATGGCCGAGTTAGCCGAGGTACGACAAGGTCAAAGCAAGTGCTGGCCGAGTCACCTCAAGGCAGGCCGAATCACGGAGTAACCCAGACCGGGGATGTCCGCCTAACTGGGTCTCAGCCGACTTATGTCGTATGTCGGCAGGATATATCTAACTTGTATGCAGGTATAGGTGTGGTCGGATTAACCAGGCATGATCCAGGTTATATCAGGCTTGCAAGATAAGGAAGGTATCTCGCTGATCAAAAGGAGGTCACTGTACACAGAGCATGAGCGAAGCGGACAGAGGCTAGGACCACCGAGGCGTGGTCGATAGAGGTGACGTTGCCTGTGTCGGATGACGCTGGCGCCGCAGAGGCTTACGTAGCCTCTGCATGGCTTACGCTGGGAAAAAGTGACCCGGTCGGTTTACTATTTTGGGAAGAAGCATATTCCTTGGAATATGCCTCCACGTATGCCCTAATTGGAGACCTAGCCACCCCTATACAAGGAGGTCTAGGGCCTCTGTAGAAAGAGTTGGTCTTTACTTGTTCAATTCTAGTTTCCTGAGAGCAGGTTAGTGGTGGGAGTAAGAGAGTTCCTTGTTCCTCCTCTCGCCAATACAGCTCAAGGAGCATTTGTAACCTTGGAAACCTATTGAATACAAAGCATCTATGTGTGGAATCACCACACTATCCCTTTCTAGATTCCTCTAGTGCATTTAGTCCCCACCTTTAGCCTATCCATGACATCTGCCGTGACACCACCAAGACAATACAACTGTTGGAGGGGGTGGACGAGTTCAAATAGAAACTACTGGAGAGCGGTAAACTTTCTATGGACTCAATGTATAGAGCGTTGATCCAACTTGATATTCCAGTGATATTCGAGTTGATGATAATTCTAAAATTTGGAAGATAAAAATACAACTTAAAACGAAGATTTTCGCTTGGTATATTCGTAAAGGGGTCATTCTTACAAAGGATAACCTTATTAAGATGAATTGGCATGAAAGTATATAGTGCATTTTTTGTCATCATAATGAGCCAATCCGGCATTTATTGTTGTAGTGTAAATTTGCTCGTATTATATGGTCAATCATCCAAGTAGCCTCTGTTTTATCTACTCCAGGCTCGGTAGCCAATATTTTTGGTAACTGGCTGCATGAGATATATGATATATATGGAACTTTATTGAGGGTGGGAGCGCTTGCCATTATTTGGTCGCATTGTCTATGTAGAAATGACATTTTTTTTAATAACATTGTGTCTTTTCTACAACTATCGTGCCACGGCTATCCTCTGATCATGGACTACTCTCCCACGTATGGAGTTTCACGACTTGTTTGTGAAGGCGTGTACACGATTAGAGGACACAGCGAGAGATATTTTCTCACGACATGCAGGGGCGGAGCAAGACTAATTCATGGATATGCGGCTAATACCAATACTTTTTGCCAAAAAATTCAGTACATATGCTCCTATATACGTGTATATGAATGGTAGTGTACTTTTGTGCGTGTTAAACTCAGAAAATCGTGAAAACACGGCCTCCAGAGCAGTCCCAAGAGCGGCTTTCCAAACCTGGGCCGTAAAACATTACTCACCTTGTACAGGGTCTAGTTTGTTTTATTTGAGCTGCATTTGGACATCTCACCTTGTTCCGATCTCTTTCCCAGCGACGCAGCCAGGATTCATAGGACGCCACGCTGCAACCGCTCGGCTCACTTAGAGCATAAGAAGACCCCTTGAAATCGCGAAACCCTTATAACTCCGCCCGAGTAAACGGTTTTGAGCCGAATTGTTTGCCATAATAGACCCCGTATACGAGGGGCGACCCGTAAACTTTTTAAGGGCTCAGTAAATTGTCCCGTATGATCCGTATACATAAGGGTTTTTTCGTGCGATACTGGGCGAGATAAGGTTCAGTCTCACCGCCCCCTCCACTGCTCCACCACACTCCGCCGCGTGCCGCCCACCAAATCGAGCTTTGCCGACGAGAAATTACCGACGTGCCGCAGCAGATTCGGCACCCCACCGCCCCTATGGCTCGTACTGGAAGCTCGCGCGGCGCCGTACGAGGCCCCCAGCTTGCATGGTGCGTATGACTCCGACGAGGAGGAGCGCCACCACTGCATTCGCGCAGACGGCGCACACAAACATGCCACCCTCAACTACACATCAACCGTGGGCAGGAACTGCCGGCGATGCTCCACCACTGTGCTCGAGGAGTTCGAGCCGTGGCGCCGCGCGAGGCAGGGGAGCTCCGCTCGTGCTCGTCTGCCGCCGCCGAAGCCAGAGGTGGAGGAGGAGCACCCCCCGCCTGTTCCTGGCCACGTCATCACCTCCAAGGACTTCGTCGACGATGACACCTTCGAGCGCTGGACCGAGGTCCTCCTAGAGCGCAGCATCACCGACGAGGAGGAGCGTCGCACGCGCGCTCACCGGGACGAGGAGCTCGACGACCTGCTCCTGGAACAGGGGATCGCCAGCGAGCGTGGCATCCTCGAGAAGAAGGTCGGGTGGGACATGGAGCATGCGGTCCAGGCAGAGAAGGTCATCGACCTCGTCTCCGACGACGACGAGTGAAGCTCGACGCCGACATCGTCGTCGCCGCACCCTAAGGCTCCCCGTTGAGCCAATTTTTGGGCAAAGGGTTAGGGTTTAGGGCAGCGACAGTGGTAGATCCCCTCCTACTAAATATTGGGCGACTTTTGTATATATGATCACGACGAACTTCATATGGACTCAACGAATCTCCCGTGAATGTTTAAATTTCCTAGTTTTACCGTTTGCATTTAGTGTATCTGTTCTGTCCGTCGTGTTTTGGAGCTAAAACGGCCGAAAAATCAGCCCTTATACTCATTATAAGGCGCAGACGGATAAAGGGGCGCGCTCGTGCCACCACTACGCCGGTCGTCGGAAGAAACCCTCCGACGCTCTGCCATCCTGTGTTCATGCAGTCTAGCTACCACCCACTCTCCCCTGCCGGTCGCCTCTTGTCCCTTGATCGGCTGAACGCCCACGGCCCCCGGTGCTACGGCACACCAGCATGGCAGCAGCAGGTAACAGCAACGATGCATCGCCCATATCGAGTGATTACAGTCCATGATTTCAGAGTTTATACCATGAGTGTGCATAGTGGCTTAATTATTTTTGTTTCTGAATTTTCCCAATTTAGATTAGAGGATGATTCTTAATTAGATAATAATTCACTGATTGGTAGGTCTATAATTGAAGAACAAGTAAGACAAGTGCAGTGCTTTGCAAGGTATGTGCCACATAGCTTCAAAGACATCGAAGATTACTTCAACATGAAAAGTGACTAATTTTCTTTCCACTATTTTTGATTTCGAATATCCAATATGAAAATCTTGACTCTCCCACTGCTGACATGGATGTCAGCGTGATCTGCGGATAGATTTGCCATAGTTCGAGGCGTTTCCTCGTATGTTTATTACCATTTTTGTAATGCTGGTACTTTTGCTTTGGTCACTTTGTGTGTGGTTGATTGGGTGTGTGCAGCCTAGCTATGCAGAGGCCGGGTGTAAAATTTATTCATAATAATAAAGCGCCCATTTCCAATAAAATATAGTGGGTTAGTTCATGAATAAAGCATAATTAGTAAATCTTACCATACCACAAGATCCATGTGGTACATTCTTTATGCTTCATGTGTTGACCAACTTTAATCCAAACTTCACTCTTTGTTTTGGTCAACCATGTATCTTCTCATGCTCTATCTCAATATCTTGAGGTACATAATTAATTCTTTATTTAATTGCATGCTCTAAATATTAGTCAACCATAACTCAACTCATGAGGCTATCATGATACCGACTTAGAGCCATACCTTAAATTCTTCTATTGAGATAAAACTCTCAAGATCTTGATCATATCATATTGTTTTTTCAACTCGATGATCTTGATGCCAATACTCAAGGTATATATGTATCTTCATGGCATCCATACTCGAATCCAACACATGGACTACAAGCATAACCTATGGAATATTCCTACATATAAAACTTAATGAAATCATTAGGCATATGTATTGTCATTAATTACCAAAATCACGCATAGGGACAATTACCCTTACAATCTCCCCCATTTTGGTAATTGATGACAATCACAACAAGAGGGTTTATATAATGAGTGTTAAACCAAGTATGCAACTTATCCTAGAATAAGTTGTATACAAGAGGTTGTATTTGATATGGTCAAGTAACATAAACTAGTAGCCCATATCAAAACTGATTCTACTCACACAGACTACAAATAATGCAAGATATGTGAGTAGAACCAACATATATAGAGCAACCTCCCCCACAATATATGCACGTGTGATGAACTTGAATTTCATTGCATACATTGTCAAGCATAACCTTCGGGAGAGTTTACACTATATATACAACCATGCAAAACATAATAAAGATGAAATGCATGACAAGCAAACACTTAAAAACAAACCAATCAGAATTATAAAACCATTTCCCTTAAACCCTCTAAACTTCGGCCCCATTGAAAAAAGTGCCAAAATGGATGACAAAGTTAGAAGGCCAATATAGTATGAGTTCCTCCCCAAGGTGTGCAGTTCTCATAATATGAGTGAAACAAAATGCACGTATCCAATGACGAATACTTGGAGGAAATCAAGCTATATCGAGGATCAAATATTGCTAAAAGGATAATAAGGTGAAGAAACTTTAACGGATGAAACAAGCAATCAAAAGATCCAAATTACTAATTGGACGAATATGCTCTAGATGAAATAAGGAAGCTCCCCAAGGCTCGTGCATAAATTAATTATTGCATTTGAATACAATATGCACAAACGTGGAATCCTCACTCCCTCTATATCATTTAGAACATAAACAAGATACAAAGAGTATAGATATAAATCAATACACTTGTCAAGGCAAGCTTAAGTCCAAAAGAAAACAATTACGAGATATGAGTGCATGAAGATGTAATAAGGGTAAACCAAGAACTCATAAATCATGTTCTTACCAACACCACTAAAAATCAAGAGGATAAGAAAGATGGTCGGCAAAGAACAAGGATATCAAGGCAAGATATTAACACTCTCATGTATACAAGTTTCTCAGTAGACAAAAATAATCCACAAAGAAATATCCACACACAAGAGGTTAAAAAACATGATATCCAAGAGGAAGTCATAAGATATACCAAAAGGATTTTTGCTTAAAAGCATATATTGCACATGGCTCCATTTTCTCGCTTATGGTATATCAATGAACTTGGACAAAGAAAAACCTCAAAATCATCACAACTAACACTAAGAGAACTAATGCTAGTTGGGATATTTTGAGAAATACAACAAGTATTAAAAAGAAGGATTCATTGTAATTTCATCAGTATTGCACATGAGAGCACTTTGAGGATTTGATATGCAATAAATTGCTAAAGAGCATATTTAGGATTGTGAATCATCAATATGATTTCATATACTCCCCAATATATACATCATCTCAAATTACTCACATAATCAATAAGGATAGAGATGTCTTTAAAAGATCCTTGCAAGAACCACAACATTTACAAACACAGAAATTCTTTCGAAGATGAAACCTACAAGAGATTGGATGGAAGAATAGTATGCATGAATAAGATACTTGTTACCGATATAGCAATGGTATAGTAGATAAGAATTCTTCGATCATCCTAGCTTGGCTCCAACTATCGTGTGGTGAAAACACCTTCCTTATAGATGATACAAGCATCCATTGCATCTCCAATGTACATAAAACAACATTCAAGTACACCTTGATCTCCAAACTTATTGGGTCCAAAGTGTTAACCACAATACATAGGACACACTCCATATAAATATGTGCATATTTAGAGATGAAATTTGAATTTCATGCACATCTCAGCCACTAACGATTTGATTGAGTATACCCTATACATTGGATCATAGAAAGCAAACACATGATACAAAATATATATTTAGTAAACATGCATGCACAATACTTTCAAGATCCAAAGAATATAATGGTGAGGAAATCGATAATCATTAACTGCTCGGTCGGCTTGGGAGTAGCGACTAATCAGAATTCGGATGACTAACCGATTTAATTAGTCAGCTATTAATCGGTGCAACCTAAACAAATTAGCACTTAAAACACGTGTATATAAGAAAGATATAGTATATGGGACTTTATATGCCCAATCCTACTTATCTAGAGCCCAAAAGCCCATTAAAACACATACGCTTCTCTTTGACCTCTGAAGTTGCTCTGCTCCCACCACATATCCAGGGTGAAAGGACACAGATGTCGCCTAGAGGGGGGTGAATAGGCGGTTTAATTTTTTTTACAATATGGGCTTAACAAAGGCGGAATTAAACTAGCATTTACATTGTCAAGCACAAAACCTAGAACAACTAGGGTTCACCTATGTGCACCAACAACTTATGTTAATCAAGACAACCAACTCTGTGATAGCAAGATATATACTTCAAGAACGAAGGATATCACAAAGTAATGTGCATAAGTAAGAGCTCAGGTGTAGAGATAACCAAGGCACATGGAGACGACGATGTTTTACCAAGTTCCTCCCAACAATGGAGTATGTCTCGTTTGGAGAGGGGGTGGTTTAAAACCACCAACGCCACAAAAGGCCTCCCTTGTTCTCCGGTGAATCTCACCCCAAAGGGATCGATTCACACATGCACTATATCAGCAACCTTCGAGGTGGTAGCCGGGACCTTTACAACAAGTTCGAGGCACACATCCACAACTGAATTGGAGGCTCCCGAATCCAAGAAAGTCGTCACAACAATTAAAGACAAGCTTGTAAGAACCAAATCAAGGCCTAGGGTTTCCTATGAAACTCTAGAGCAAGGGGGCCTCAACTGAATGAGGGGGAAATGAATATCTCTCTTGGTGAAGTTGTAGATCAAGGCCTCCTTTGACTCCCCAAAGATCAGGGACTTTGGGTGGTTGGAGAGGGAGATCTTGAAGATTTGGTGGCTCGCTAATGGTGTTCTTATTTTTCTGGAACGAGCAGCTTGAGGTTGAAGAAGAGGTCCCCTATTTATATGCCCGCTGATTTCTGACCATTTTCTTCCAATTGGGGAGTTTCCACACCGGAGACTCCGGTCTACACCGGAAACTCTGGCCCATCTCTAGACTGGCTCTTTGACTGTCTTGGGCAGTGTCTTGTCATTCACTCCGGGGATTTGTCAGGAACTCCGGGCTGGGGAACACCGGAGACTCAACTCCTGTCATAGCACCATACTAGAGATTTCGGCCTGCCTCCGCTACATCTCCAAACCATCTAACAGATTGACCATGGGCACTATCTCCGATCCACTCCGGAGACTCGGGGGAAAACTCCGGGCCACTCTGGAGACTCCGATCTTCGCACACCGGATATTCCGGTCCAAAACGTGCTAGAGGCAAAGCTGACAGAAACAACAAAACTGTAATGATCATAACATTTGCGTTCGGACTCCGATTGCCCCGAAACCAATTTTGTTGGAAAGGGGACAACAAGAGCTATCCAATATTGGATACCACCAAGAGAGAACATTTCATGTATTATAATTTGAGATACCTCTCTTGGTGAGAAACTAGAAAAACCTCCACGATAAAAAATGCAATAAGGTATACAGGGAAATCTGTTTTTGATGAACTAGAGCATGTTATGAATATTACCACAAGCTCTGGAACCTCACATGGATAAGATCCAAATAACAACTAAGAAAGATAATGCCAAGTATGAAAAGGTTTGAGCTCTCGCCGAAGGATATGATCAAGATACTCACTGGAGAGCCCCTCTTGATAGAACGGTTATCTATCCTATAAACCGGTCTCTCCAACTAACACCACAAGACCGGTAGGATGGAAACCCTATCAAGAACATACCTTTGCCTTGTGCATAATCCACTTGAGCTTGATGATGACGATCTTCTCTACCTCAAGATGGAACACCTTTCTTGATTGCGCTAGCTTGATGATGACTTGCAAATTGCTCCCCATACTCCACTATGGTAGAGCTTATCTTTTGGCCATATCATCTTTACATATCCATGATCACCATAGGATGGCAAGCTTCAAGCAAATCATCTCTTCGAGATGGCTCATCTTGAACATGCACATCATTTCTTCTTTCTTCATTATTTTGGTGTCTTGAAGGTACATATGAGATATCACTCCAACTTTATTCTTCAAGACACACTTGCCATAGGCTCAACTCTCACATGACCAACCTTTGGAACTCTCCTTGAACACCTTGGTCATCACTTGATCTTCTTTACTTTCTTATTCTCCCAATCTTGAAGCCAACATATGGTTCAAGAATTGCCTATGGACAAATCCTACAAGCAAAACTCAATGAACACATAAGTCCATAAAGATTGTCATTAATTACCAAAACCACACATGGGAGCACACATGCACTTTCAATCTCCCCCATTTTGGTAATTGATGACGATCCCTTTGAGAGGGTTTATATAACCAAACAAAACGTGGTGCTAACATAAAATACAACACACGTATGTGATGTTAGTCCAACCACAATATAGATCAAACTCCCCCACAATGTGTGCACGTGTGGATGAACTTGATTGTCATTGCATATATTGCCAACCATTACTGGTGGTGGAGTTTTCTCTATATATTCAACATGCAAAACAACACTATAAGATGCAAAGCACAAGAGGCAAATGTTTAAGTACAAAACTCAAAGCACAAAACCAAATTCCCTTAAACCCTCTAAAACTTCTCCCCATTGGCATCGATTGCCGAAATGGGTGAAAAAAATAGAAGGCCAATTTAGTGAGAGTTCCTCCAAATGGTGTGCATTTCTCATAATATGAGTGGAATCAAATGCACGTATCCAATGATGAATACCAGGAGGAAATTAAACTAAACAGAGGATCCAAAGATTGCAAAGAAATAAAATGGTGAAGACGCATCAACGAATGAAGCAAGCAATCAAAAGATCAAAAGAAGCACTTTACAGAAGGAAGATACCAAAGGAAAGATAGCTATTATGATAAGGTGGAAAAGAGAGTGATCTATATAATATGAGGAGACTCCCCAAAGTTTGTGCACAAATTATAATTTGCGTTTGAATACAATATACACAAATAAGAGAGAAGACATTATGATGAGAGCAAGTGAGTGGTTAGATGAACATAGGAAGCTCCCCAAGGTTCATGCACAACAAGGTGCACAATTATGGAATCCTAACTCCTCATAATCAAACAACCACCAAAAAAGAAGAAGAATGCAAATGCGTGTTCTTAGGTAAATTAGGAAAGCTCCCCAAGGTTTATGCACCAAATATAATAATTTATTTGAATGCAAAGTGCATAAACATGTTATCCTTACTTCCTTGATATCATTTAGACCAAACAAAATGCCAAGAAAAGTAACATAAGATGAGCACAAAGTGGTGTTGTAAATAAGATTAGGAAGCTCCCCAAGGTACGTGCACAAATTAGATTTTTGTATTTGAATACAATGTCACAACATGGAATCCTCACAACTTATACTTTATTTAAAACACAACCAAGTACAATAGAGTATTTTTATCACAAGAGGCATAAACTTGAAGCAAACAAGGGGTTGAGCACAAAGTAAGAGACCATAAAAAAGGCTCAACCAAAAGAATGTGTGAGCGACATGACAAAGCATATTATAAGACTAATACAAGGATGATCATTGAGCATCAACATAGTCTTCAATGATTGCTATTGCTTAGTATGACCAGACAACACATACAAAACGAAGAGGATATCAAAAATAGAGAAGTAACATCTCTTATGTGTATTAGTTTCTAAGTAGACAATCTCACAAAGATATTGATTAAAAAAGAATCATGTACACACAAAATAGATACTAAAATAAAAAGAGCAAGATATCCAAATGAAACTCATAGATAAAGTCAATCAGAATTTTGCTATAAAGCATGGCCAAAGGCTCATATTTAACTTATTTAACATTAATGACCTTCAAACACCAACAAATACATCACAACTATCACAAGGGAACAAGAGATAGTTGTAATGTATTGGAAAAGGCAACAAGTATGATAAAGAACAAATAAACCTTGCAAATTTATCCATATTGCACATGAGAGAAATTGAGGAAATGATTGGGAATAGAATTGCTAGTTTGGCATATGTGGGATTGGTGAATCATAAACATGATTTTTATATACTCCCCAAAATATGCATTCATCTCAACTTACTCATATAAAAATAAGGATGATACAATATAATCTTGTAAGAACCATAATAAAAGCAACTGAAGGAAATCATGCCATGATGCAACCACAAAGGCTGGATGCTATAAAAGTATGCATGAGAGGGATACTTGTTACCGAGATACCATTGGTAGGATGAAGTAGATATGAGTTTGTTGATCATCCTAGCTTGGCTCCAATTATCATTTAGTCACCTCATATTCTTATTATTGTGACAAGCATCCAATGAATCTCCAATGTACCTATAACACATTCAAGTACACAATGGTCCCAAAACTCATTGGGTCCAAAGTATTTAGATAAACTACAATACATAAGAGAGACTCCACATAAATATGTGCATATTGATATGAAATTGAATTTCATGCACAACTTAGCCGATGGGATTTGGTGGAGTTTCCCTTATATATTGGATCAAAGAAAGCAAGCATGCCATAATATAAACATGTAGTAAATATGCATGTACAAGGCTTTCAAGAACCAAAATGGAGATACAATTTGAACAAAAATACCAAGTAAACCGTGAAGTCGCACACAATAGTGTGACACGACAAAAGGGTGTCCAAATTGCATCGAAGAGCCAAATCAACACATGAACATACACAAATTCAACAAATGAACAAGGCAAAAGCCAAAGAGCAAAAGATAGACAAAAATACCAATGCTCAAGGATTTATCTCATCCTAAGGGATCAAACAACTAACAAGGAATGAGATAAAACCAACTCCCAAAAGAGTAAGGTTCCAACACACAAACCAAACTCTCTACACTTTCCATGATGGCACAAAGTACCAAAAGAAAAGATTAAACCTCCTAGCACATAAAACATGATATGGAACAAAAAAATAAGCATAAATATGAGTTTTCTAAATAATATAGGAGGGCTCCCTCATGTATAGTGCATTATGTAGGATTTTCCTTTTGAATGCAAAATGCACGCAAATGGGATCATCACTAGTACCTATATTAAATAAAACACATGAGGATACCAAAAAACAATAAGATCTACAAGAGGCAAGGAAAGCTTGGGAGACAACACAAAACATTTTCTTGGCAAGAGGTAGTACAAAATTTAAGAAAATTACAAAGTGAATATGATCAATAAATTCTACCATATACGGAGTACCATTTATCTAATGGCAAGAATTATGGGGAACATTTCTGAAGATAGTTTTCAAGGATATCATTATCATATTCACAATAAGAAGCATATGATGAAATATAAAAATTAAGCTTGATGCTTAGATAGAGATTCTTGATAGCTCCAAATAGTCATACAATCATAAAAGATTAAAGTAACTTGAATCAAATGGTTTCCATGGAGGATATGGTGGTCCAAATATGGGGAAACACGTACCAAGAAAACTCTCACAAACAAGATCGAAAAGATGAGAATAAAATCAATCCAAGGGAATTCGAACTTGTTTGAGCTAAATGTGCCACTTAGGAGCTAGATAAATATAAATATCAATTCTAAGTGACACAACCTCAAATGTACACATTTCTAGGTTTGTAATATGCACAAAGCATATGACTCCCCCATAATGTGATAAACCAAGAATACTAAACAAGAGGTAAAAACATCCAAATAGAGATGATTAATGAACATTATGGAACTTGAATTTCTCATGAGAAAGACATATCGCATAGAGACTAGATAAAACTTGCAGTATATAATAAGTGGTATTCCTCATGGACACAAATTTTAGGATTGTGTAATGCCCAAGCATAACACTCCCCCAGAATGGGATAGTCCATTAATCTCTCACAAGAGCCAAGAAAGATACCAAATAAATTCAACAAAGGATCCAACACAAAAGACACAAATACATGGTGTGCCAACCTACATACACAAGTATACTTGATAACTGAATATAAGTATGAGGGAAGAACAACATGTACAAACACATACAAAGGTACAAAACCAACACATGCACAAGGGAGCAAGTAACTTTCAATGTAAAGGAGTTAAGCACATGTTACCACAAGGAGGAACATTGGATATATGATAGAAGCATGATAATCCAAATGGCTTGATTTTACAAGAATAAATGATGAAGATTCCTCAATTCTTCATAATGTATCCAAGACTCCAATGCCCTCCAACAACACCTATTTATCAAGTTTGAGCCTTGTTGATCCCCAACCAAGTTGGGTCCTAAGAAGTTAGTCACAATAGGCTTGGAAACCCAAATGGTTCTTTTCTTGGAACCATATTGGGCACCAACTAATTTGGCAAACACATTGCCAACCTCATCCGAATAAAGAGAATAAGCATCATCAATCAAGATAGGTATGGATGAAGAGATACCAATGGTGCATGAGGAAGAAATGTGCCCTTTATCGCGGCAAATGTAGCAAGTTCTTATCTTGCCATCTTTCTTGTTGGGTGAAGCAACAATTTGAGGAAGACCTTAAGTCTTCTTGAGAGGATGCCCATCTCTAACAAGAGGTAGAGCTTGAGGCCGCTTCGCTTGTTGCTTCTTTCCAAGGGGATTCTTCTTCAATGGGAAATACTTGACATGATGACCTTCTTCCTTGCACTTGAAGCAAACAATGTTGGCCAGATTATTAACTTGATCTTGGCCATTTTTCTTGTTGCCCTTGTGCTTCAACTTGATAGTGGACTTGTTCTTGATATTGGAGTTGAATCCAAGTCCACTCTTGTCATTGGGGGATTTTTGCACACTCAAGATGTTGTTGAGTTTGGCCTTTGCTTTATGACCCTTTTTCAAGTCATTCTTTAAAGAAGTGACTTGAGCCTTGAGTTCTTTAATTTCATATACATGGTTAGTGTGAACAACAATACTAGAGGAAGTGGATGCTATATTGTTAGAGCAACAAGGCACAAAATGTAATTCATCACAAGATGTAGCAATGGCATGAGTGGATGAATTACAAGGACTAGCACATGGCAATATTACATTTGGTGTACAAGTAGTGATAATGTCCACATGTGGCTCATTATATGTTACCTTTGACATAATAGCCTCATGTGATAATTTTAGCCTCTCATGGGAGGCTAGAAGATCCTCATGGGAGCTTGATAGCTTACCATGACTTTCTTCCAAGATCCCATACTTGCTAGTTAGCAAAGCAAGTTGAGTCTTTAGCTCAATATTCTCCTTCAAAATAGATGCTTCACAAGAAATAGAGTTAGTAGCACAAGCATCATAATTAATTGCAAGAGGTGAGGGAAACTTTGAAGGATCTTTTGAGTAAGAGGCTTTATGTTGCTCATGTGACTCAATGAGTTTGATGAGCTCGCCCCTGATGACCCTAGAGACATTTTTTAGGTGCTCAAAATCCTCAAGGACTTTAGCATAAGCACCTTGAAGCCCATCATTTTTTAATTTTGAGATCACTTGCCACCTCAATATCTCTATCATGAGATTCCTTCACTCTAGACAACTCTAGAGCAAAAGTCTCCTTAAGGGATTTCTTAGTGGTTTTTTCCTCTTCAAGAGATTCATTTGGATGTGCAATTTGATTAGCATACTATGTTCAAAGCTACTCATTTTATAAATGGTGTTCTCATGATCCTCAATTTGTGCTTCTAACTTATCACTATGTTCTTTGCTTTCAATAGCGAATTCCAAGATTTCAATGAAGTTAGAGCAAGCAATATTATTTTTAACAAGAGCACGATAAACAATCTCACCCTTTTCATATAAATCATCAACATTAATCTATTTTTCCTCATTATCCTCATCCTCATCATCACAAGAGGTATTGGGTTCCAAAGTAGGAGTTACCTTTGAATCCCTAGCCATAAGGCATAGGTGGGTACCATGAGATGATGATGATGAATTATTTGAAGCTTCATTCAAGATATTGTCTTGGCCAATAGAATCTTTGTTTCATCTACATGGTTAGCACAAGCACTAGAGTAAATAGAAGTATTTTTTATCATGGAAACAAGACGACACAAGCATATCATCATAAGATTTGTTCAATCCATTTCTACATGATATGCAAGGACTACCAACACAAGCATATAAGGAGTTTTGGGTGCTACAAGTGTTAGGGTCCATTGATAGACCATTGCAACTAGATAGGGATGAAGGATGACAAATAGTAAGCTCACTATCCATATTGCAATTTCTATCACCACTCACCATATCATTACCTTGTGAAAAATCACATGTTAGTGAAGTGGTAGAATATGAGAACTCATCTCGACCGGAAGTGGAAGCAACACAATCATCCTCAACAATATTGGACACAATATATTTATCTTAAATTTTTGTCCATAACTCATGAGCATTCCAAAAAGGAACGATTGAAGATGTAACTACATAGCTCAAAGCATTAACAAGCACATTAGAAGCTTGAGCATCCAGATATAAGTTTTTCTCATCCTCACAAGATAGATTTCTGAAATCCATAGGAGGAGAAAAACCTATATATACAATATGCTCCAGATTTGGGTCCATGTCCTGAAAATGAATAAGCACACGAGTTTTCCATATATCATAATTTGTGCCATCGAATATGAACATTTCATTATGCACAAATCCCCTAGCCGACATCTTTACTCTCAAGGCGGTGAAGCCTAAAATGAGAGACCGGGCTCTGATACCAATTGAAAGGACACATATGTCGCCTAGAGGGGGGGGTGGTGAAGAGGCAGTTTAAAAACTTTTACGATATGGGCTTAACAAAGGCACAATTAAACCAGCGTTTACTTTGTCAAGCACAAAACCTATAACAACTAGGGTTTACCTATGTGCACCAACAACTCATGCTAAGCAAGACAACCAACTCTATGATAGCAAGATATAGACTTCAAGCACGAAGGCTATCACAAAGTAAGGTGCAAAAGTAAGAGCTTGGGTATATAGATAACCGAGGCACACGGAGATGACGATGTTTTACCGAGTTCCTCCCAACAATGGAGTAAGTCTTGTTTGGAGAGGGAGTGGTTTCAAACCACCAACACCACAAAAGGCCTCCCTTGTTCTCTAGTGAATCTCACCCCAAAGGGATCGATTCACACATCCACTATGTCGGCAACCTTCGAGGTGGTAGCTGGCACATTTACAACAAGTTCGAGGCACACATCCACAAATCAAGTGGAGGCTCATGAATATAAGCAAGCTATCACAACAATCAAAGACAAGCTTGTAGGAACCAAATCAAGGCCTAGGGTTTCCTATGAAACCCTAGAGCAAAGGTCCCTCAAGTGAATGAGGGGGAAATGAAGATCTCTCTTGGTGAAGTTGTAGATAAAGGCCTCCTCCTTCGACTCCCCAAAGATCAGGAACTTTTGGTGGTTGGAGAGGGAGATCTTGGAGATTTGGTGTCTCTCTAATGGTGTTCTTCTTTTTCTAGAACGAGAAGCTTGAGGTTGAAGAAGAGGTGCCCTTTTTATAGGCCCACTGATTTCTGATTGTTTTCTTCCTATTATGGAGTTTCCACATCGGAGACTCCGATGTGTAGATCGGAGACTACGGTCTACACCGGAAACTCTGGCCCATCTTAGGTCCATCTCCAGACTGGCTCTCTAACTGTCTTGGGAAGTGAATTTTCATTCACTCCGGGGATTTGTCAGGAACTCTAGGTTGTGGAACACCAAAGACTCTGGTTAGAGCACCACACCAGAGATTCCGGCCCGCCTCCGGTACATATCCGGACCATCTAACAAATTGACCATGTGCACTATCTTTGATCCACTCCGGAGACTCGGGGGGGGGGGGGGGGGGGGAACTCCGGGCCATGCCGGATACTCTGGTCTTTGCACATCGGAGATTCTGGTCCAAAACTTGCCAGAGGCAAAATTGACAGAAACAACAAAACTGTAATGATCATAACATTTGCATTCAGACTTCGATTGCCCCGAAACCAATTTTGTTGGAAAGGGGATGACAAGAGCTACCCAATATTGGATACCACCAAGAGAGAACATTTAATGTATTATAATGTGGGATACCTCTCTTGGTGAGAAAACGGAAAAACCTCCACGATAAAAAGGGCAATAAGGTATAAAGGGAAATCCGTTTTTGATGCACTAGAGCTTGTTATGAATATTACCACAAGCTCTAGAACCTCACATGGATAAGATCCAAATAACAACTAAGAAATATGAGGCCAAGTATGAAAAGGTTTGAGCTCTCGCCGAAGGATATGATCAAGATACTCACTCGAGAGCCCCTCTTGATAGAATGGTTATCTATCCTATAAACCGGTCTCTCCAACTAACACCACAAGACCGGTAGGATGGAATCCGTATCAAAAACATACCTTTGCCTTGCGCATATTCCACTTGAGCTTGATTGTAACATCCCAATTTCAGCAACCCAGTTTAGTTGTCCAGAATGCAAAAATCAGAGGAAAAAAAACTTTTTCTTGTGCTTTAGTGCAGTGCTTGCTTGTTGTTTGATTGCACTTTTGCTTATGAAGTGTATCTTAGGATACTCCTTACCTCAACCTCAGTTGGCAAAAGATATTTACCAAAACTATCTTGGCTTACTTTGCATATTCTCAAACGTTCTGGTATTTCAAAATAGGAGCCAAGATGCCTATGTGACCAAAACTATTTTGGTAGCTTCCATTAACAAAACTATGGAGAGTTATATAATACAATCTCCTTATGTTTTCAAGATAGAACACTCAACTAATCTTACCTCTAGTTTTCCCAAAACTCTTGTTCAAAGCATTTGAACTCTACTCTTGGTAGAGATACCAAGAACCCTCATCTTATTCAAAACTCAAACCTCTTCAAATGCCCCAACCTTACCTCAAGCTAAGCTTGATGGTAACCCCACTAGTGGTTATGCTTAGTATAAGATGAGTTGCTTTGATCTGCTGCTTGACTTGTTTGCTTAGGAAGTAGTATGAGCCACCCTAGGAGCTCATCACTAGGACCTAGATGCTTCCCAATCATCAATTCCTAAGCAAGACTTCAAACCTAGATGATATCCCTAGCCACTAGGTGATCATCCAAAACCCTCAACCAGATCTATTCTGAGGATTTCCATTCTAGATGTTCTCAAGTCCTTGGAGACCAATATCAAACATCACCCACTTGTTAAAGCTCTGATACCTTGCAACTCCTCCAAGAACATTCCCTCTCATACTCTTGTCAAAGGCCTCAAAACTGCCAAATTTGGCTAAGTCTGGAAACAGTTTCAGCATCACCTTTTTGATTGCCTCCTCTTCTCAAACCATGTGCATTTTTGGAAATGCATTTGAACAATCTTGTTAACCATCCTAAGGACTACCAAGGCCCACATTTGCCCCTAGTTAGATCCTCCTCCAACCCACTTCTCCATGATGGTTTTGCAGACAAGAAAATAACATTTCCTACAAATCTAGTCATCATACCTACTTTGGTAGAAGCTCACACCCTCATCCAATCTCCTTTGGACCAACCCTATGCATGGTTCTGATCCACTCATTTGATGTCTACCAAAACCCACCTCAATTTTTCCAAGTGTATCATTGAGCTTATTAAACCCACATGGTTTAGAAGGCTTCATGACACTTTCTGCATGGCAGCCTTAATTTCAACCAAGTTTGCCATCATTTCTAGATCACCTCAAATGCAGTTAATTCAAACTCCTCCCGCCATGATCATCCATATGAACTGGTCTACTCAACCATCTATCCCTTGCAACAAGGTGAGATCTAAGCTCCAAGATGCAAGCATGTTTTGGTAGTATAAAAAGAACACCACCCTAGATCATCAACTCCTTGTTTTCCATCCTTTCCAAGTTGGAATTTCATTCCACAAGGATGCAAATGCTTGCTACACCTTGTCTATATCATCTATATTGGTCCTCAAGATTTATCAATAATTATCCATAACTATTATGGCCCCAACACTATTTAATCCCTTAAATAGTCAAAATCTCCAAAACTCCCTCCATAAATGAAAGTTTGGTTTTTACCAAAACACTTCCACAACTTTTGGCTCATGTGAGTCCCACAAATCTTATCCTATCTTTGCAGCTCAAAAATAAATATTTTTGAGAAGCTTTATTATTTCTTTTTGCCCTTTTTCTTAAAAGGCTGAATTGGAATAATAATTGTTTTTATCACTTTTAAGCCCCAAAAAATCTTGGGAAAATTCCCCGAAGTGTGTATTCACATTTGGGACCCTCCCACCTCAAAATACAACTTTGTCCAATGGAAATTTATCAAATGATCACCAAGATATCATTTCTGTCCTTTTTGAGTAATTGGATTTAGGAGGACTAAAACTCCTCTGAAAAATCCCAATTAAATCCTAGAAGTCTACCTTGACCCCATATCTCTACCAGCACCATTTACTCCTCTGGTCCAATGTAACTTTTTGGACTTCCTTCATAAACCTCTAGTTTGATCAAATTGGTCAATTAAGCAAACCACCACTCTAATCACTTCCAAATCTCATTCAATCTTACTCAAGGTACCTCCTCAGCACCAGACACATCCTTGGTCGACCACCACTGTAGCTCCACCCCAACAATTTCCCCTTTTGCCCTTACCATAGTAGAAGGAAAGAGAGAGATAAACACAAATCTTACAAGGATCAACCTAACTTAATTACCCCATATGCCACCCTCTCTCTGGTCCAGCATGACCCAATTACCATCCTACCCCTCTCCACCCCCCTCTGGAGCAATCCCTGGTCAGCATTGCCGTCCACCATGCCCCAAAATGGTAATTTGCTTCATCTAGTCCTCCCTCTTGGTATATATGGCCAGCAGCCCTTCTCTAGCTTGCCCCTGCCCTCATTTGCTCCCTCTCCACCCCACCTACCTCCCCCAAGCACCACACCCTCTCCCTTGCTCTGTGATGCCCGAGAAAGAAGAAGAGGAGAGCCTCGGCCTCCTCACAAAATCGAGCAAGGCACCTCCCCCTCTACTCCATTCTCTCTGCATGTCAGCCCACGAGCTCCCCTTGCTCTCCTGCATCTAACGGTGCTCTTCTTTTTGCCTAGGACCCTCCCCTCCGTCGTCGGCGTGGAGCTTCGACGAGGTCGCCCTCGGCCTCCGACGCGCCAGCTACCTCCCGGTGTCAGATCACCTCGTGCCGCCCACCGATCTGTTCAGCACCGTCGATCGCGTCGCACTGAACCCTCCACGTCACCTCCCGAGCCCTCTGGTGAGCTACCCTCCTCTCTCTACGACGAGCTAGGGTTCTGTCCCCGGCGCTCTGTCGCTGCGACGACGACAAGCACGGGCCATCCATCGCCACTTAAATGGACGTCCGAGATCCGCCGATACCCCTTTGGCGTTTTCCCTCGCTGACTATCGGGCCCCACCTGGCAAGTTCAAGAGCCAGCTCCCGCACGTCGCCTCGTGCATCATGGGCCGTTTCCCCTCCCGGCCGGCCTAGTAGCCCCCGAAGCCAGCCCAGCCTGCTCTGTTTCTTTTCTTTTTATTTTCAGATCCAGAACAGATCCATCGGATTAAATTCAAATAAAATGGTAAATCAAATCAAAATGCCTAGATCTAATTTTCTAGTGGTTCTCTGATGTTTTCTCAAACATGCAGAGGCAACCCCATGCTCAAAATAAATTCCACTATTGGCTAGTAATTAATCTGCTAACATGTATCTGGAACCCTAATTAATTCCCTCACAGAGTTCTACATCTCGATTTGAGATGAACCAAAGACCTACTGGAAGGTATTTGAAATACCTATCATCCAGCACAGGTCTCAGCCCAAGGGGAATTGTATTCTGCCTTTAGAAAAAATAACAAAAACAGCAACTTTCTGTCTTAGATAATTTCCCCAGGTTTAACCAAATGTGGTATTGACCTGATTCCAATTCCCAGTACCTCCTATTATCAGTACCTACCAAATCCCATCATATAAGAATTTATTGAGCTCTGGATGAATTTTAGTGATTTAAATACTTCTGTCAGGGTTATTTTCACTAAATAAATCACTCAAGGAGTTTGGCAACTCCAAAAAGGGTGAATCCACTTGCTACAGAAAGATAATTCAGTTGTCTATCACCTGCCCTTAGAACCAACTCAATATATCCTATAGTTTTAATCTGGTAAAAAGAAGAAAAATCATACAGAACTGCCTTTGGGAATTTCCTGAGGTTATTCTGGTAATTCTTTTGACTTGTTTCCAACTCTAGGTGGTTCAGTACATCAATTACTACCAACCCGTCCAAGGAAATAAATTTTGGAGCTCCAAATAACTTCTGGTGAATTATTTCCTCAAACTAGAGTTTAATCCACTATAAAAAGCATAACTAAATCAAGAAAAGTGATAATCAAGTGAAACCACTCGTGTTGTTTTTGACTTGTCAAGACCTATCTTGTAAATTCCTAGACAACTTCTTCCAAGAGAAAACTTCTTCCAAGAGAAAACACCCCAATGGCAATCTTGTAAATTCCACCTTTTGAAATCCACTTCTCCAAAACCTCCCAAGTCCAGTAGTATTTCTCATGTTTGTTTGCTGTATGGTTTGATGTTTGTATGCCTTGTATTGAGTGTGGTATTGTCTGCTTGCATGTATACCCGATGACGATGATAGTGCGAGTGTCTGACGACAAGAAGAACGGGATTTCTTATTATTATATTATTGGGTATTCTTGGTCATCTGAAGAAGTCCAGGGACTTATTGCTGATCACAGGAAAGCCACCATTCCTGAACCCTGATATATGTCCTATTCTCTTTTACCTGTTTTATATCCTCTTTATAAATTGCATACTCTACCTGCATGTCTTGTTTTACAAACACTACGGTAGTAACTTGGCTCCTCCAAGTTATGATTTCATGTCCTTCAAGGCACCACCCTGATGAACCCATCCTTTATCCCCTTTATACTGAGAGTACGATGATTAGCATCCTACCTCCTTGGAAACCCTGGTTGTGAGAAAATAAACTATTTTGGGATTTCCCCACTACAAATGTTTCAAAAACGGCTTTCTAAAACCCTGGGAAGAGGCATCGTTCCTAGTGGAAGTTTTAAGAAAAGAAATGGTGATGAGAAGAAGTGGAAAGGTGATGGGATGTTGTACGCCTTTACTGGAACAATTTTATCCGCGCAACCACATTACCCCAGGTTGCTGGGGCTTAACTCGTAGTTTGTCTGCTTTAGCCGAGGCACTTATACCATGCTTATAGGGAGAAATCCCTGGAATTCCGGGCAGGCGCCACCAGATCAAGGATCTGAAGCTTGTCACTTGCTTCAGCGAGAGTGAGCCTAACCTAGCAGGAGGCCGGTGCAACAATTGGGTCTCCCGCGGACGGTATGACTTAGGTAGTACGGAAGGAAGTGGAGTCTCTAGATTTAAGGTATACGCCAAGCTGCGGCTTGGGTATGCGCGTGTACAGAAGGAAGGACTATGGCTGGGAGCCACATACTCGTTGCCGGGGAGAACAAACCCAAGAGGAAAAGCATGCCTTTGCTAGTGTAGACAAGCGAAAGGTTAGGTTTGATTATCTGGACCCCCATCTACAGTGGTAGTGGGCCGTGGTTGTATCCCGGTGGATGTATTGATTCTTGTGGGTAAAGTGTGCAAACTCTGCATAGTATAACCAATTCGAATAGCCGTGTCCACGGTCAAGGACGGTTGTAAAGGTGTTGGCTAGGAGTACACAAACTGTGCTTGTTTGGAAACAAGTACGAAGTGGACGAAGGTTTTGGGGGAACCCGAGTTCGAGAACTTTGTTTTGACCCGAGGGGTCTAAAATGTTCAAAAAGTGTTTTCTACTACAAAAATTGTTTACAAAACTCTTTTTCAACAAAGACATGGAGATGTCTAGATTTATAAAACAGAAGCATGTTTTCAAAACTCTTTTTCAACAAAGATATGGAGAGGCCATAATTTCAAGGTTAGGTTAGGCCTTTTCCAAAAGCAACCCCAGATAGAGCTATCTCGCCATAGCTAGAATTGCATTTCCTTTGTTCACTTATCTTGGTGGTTTGCGAGTACATTCAAAAGTACTCACGGCTGTGTCCTTGGCTATTTACTTGGCCAGACTTTTAGGAGTTTAAGGTGACGTCCATCGAGCTAGGCCATCTTCCCAGTCAGTTGCCTGTAGGTTGAGGCACGATTGGGCTCTGCGCTTGGCGATGTTCCGCTGCTAATGATGGTGTAGCCGTAATGGCACCTATGTAAGTCTTGTATTTCGTTATGTTTCAGATGATGTAATGGTACCTGTCGGTTATGTTCCACGGCTCACTGATCATGGGAACGTGGATATATACATAATAGGGATTTCTCGGATGAATAACCCGGGGAGCCCACATTGATGATGACGATCTTCTCTACCTCAAGATGGAACACCTTACTTGACTACGCTAGCTTGGTGATGACTTGCAAATTTCTCCCCCATACTCCACTATGGTAGAGATTCTCTTTTGGCCATATCATCTTTCCATATCCATGATCGCCATAAGATGGCAAGCTTCAAGAAAACCATCTCTTCGAGATGGCTCATCTTGAACTTGCACATCATTTCTTGTTTCTTCATTATGTTGGTGTCTTGAAGTTACATATGAGATATCACTCCAACTTTATTCTTCAAGACACACTTGCCATAGGCTCAACTCTCACATGACCAACCTTTGGAACTCTCCTTGAACACCTTGGTAATCACTTGATCTTCTTTACTTTCTTCTTCCCATTTTGAAGCCAACATATGGTTCAAGCATTGGCTATGGACAAATCCTACAAGTAAAACTCAATGCGCACATAAGTCCATAAAGATTTTCATTAGTTACCAAAACCACACATGGGATCACACATGCACTTTCACATGGTACTGGTTGCTGACGGCGGGAACCAAGCTCTTGGAGGTGGGAATTGATGGAGTTTGTTGCATAGAAAACAAAAAACTCCTACGATTGCAACCACCAAGATCATATCTAGGAGATACATGTAACGGCTTGATGGCTCAAAATATATCGAGCTCGTTGGGAACCCCAAGAGGAAGGTATGATGAGCACATCAACAAGTTTTGCCTCAGTTATGAAACCAAGGTTATCGAACCAGTAGGAGCAAGGAAACAACTCCAAGGTGTTGCTAGCAACTTGGAATCCTGTACAACGCAACCATAGAACTTTGCCACAACTTACAATGAGGTTGTCAATCTCACCGGTTTTGCTGAAAACAAGGGTTAAACATATAGTATGGAAGATAGTAATTGCTTGTAGAAAGTAAACATTAAAAGGTAAACAGTAGATGTTATATCAATGGTAAAAGCATGGACCGGGGTCCATAGTTCACTAGAGGTGTTTCTCCTTAAGATAGATAGCATGTTGGGTGAACAAATTACAATGAGGCAACTGAGAGATTTGAGAAATCATAACAATGCATATACTAGACATCTTGATTCCTATGAGATTTGATTGGGCATTACAACATTATACATAGACCGTAATCCAACTGCATCTATGACTAATAATCCACCTTCAGGTTATCATCCGAACCCCTTCCAGTATTAAGTTGCAAGCAACAGATAATTGCATTAAGCAAAGTGTGTAAAGTAAACAATACGATCGCCCCATGGACAAAGGATTGCTGTTTCTCCCTAGTAGCAAAAACACATCTACAACCCTAGAGATTTTTGTCACTTCCCCAGATTACTAGAGGCATGAACCCACTATCGATCATAAATACTCCCTTTGGAGTTGCTAGCATCTACTTGGCCAAGATAGCTACTAACGACGGAGAGCATGCAAGATCACAAATAACATAGACATGATAGAATCAATAATCAATCTGAAATAGCATCTCAATATCCTTCGGATCCCTGCAAACACAACATGTAAGATTACAACTATATGATCTTGATCATGAACGGAGCTCACAAGATCTAAACATGATAGCACAAAGGAGGAGAACTAACCATCTAGCTACTACATGGACCCATAGTCCAAGGGTGAACTACTCACGCATCACTCTGGAGGCAGGCATGGTGATGAAGAAGGCCTCCAGGGTGATATCTCCCCTCCGGTAGGGTGCCGGGAAGAGCTTTGGATCCCCCGATCTAGGTATGGAGATGGCGGCGGGTACAGACTCTTTCGTGGATTTTTGATCGGGTACTTAGGGGTTTCATCCCGGGAGGCTTTTATAGGCAAAGGGGCAAGGTCAGGGGAGCACCAGGAGGCCCACCCCCCATGGTGGCGCGCCCCCCAGGCTGCACCACTACCAGGTGTGGCCGCACTGGTGTGCCACTTCGTCTCCCCTTCGGTCTCCGTATTTCTTCAGGTAAAATATTGACTTTGGTTTTTGCCCCGTCCAATTCTGAAAATATTTCCTTACTAGCTTTTCTGAAACCAAAAACAGCAGAAAACAGGCAACTGACACTGTGGCATCTTGTTAATAGGTTAGTTCCAGAAAATGTATAAAAATACCTCAAAGTGTGAACAAAACATAAGAAAGTAGATATAAAACAAACATGGAACATCAAAAATTATAGATACATTTACGACGTATCACGGTTTCAGATGGACTCACCCTCAAAGACTGTAACATGGCATAACGTTACTGCAAATAAATGTGGATGGTGTAGAGTGTACACGACCGTCCTTAAGGACATGCAAATGATCAATACCATAAGAGGGCAGCACCTCCATAGTCGGTCACACGTACGGTGTTCCGACGAGTCCCGTCCCTTGCTCCATGTTGCGAAGAGGAAGTAGTGGATCCCCGGGAACTGCGACAACACTATGACATGGTGGTGATGGTGGTGGAGAAGATCTTGAGAAGGGCTTCGCCTAAGCACCTCGCTCGTGGCAATGGACAAGGCTAGAAGGGGAGGAATATGCCAACCAAAGGGCATATGAGAGGAGAGGTGAATGTTTGTGAGAGAGAGTAGAGGAGGGGGCCTTTTATAGGTGAGGGGGCAGCCCAAGGGGGCTAGGCGCACAGCCATATGGCTGCCCCCACCTCTTCCGCAATTATGTGGGTGGAATCTCCACTCACATAAAAACACTCTCCACTTTCTCCCATTTATTCTCCACTCAAAAATCAAGAGTCACTTCATTAAAACAACTTTTAATTCACTTGATTTAATGTCACTCATTTAATAAACACTTAATTTAATGAACACATTAACAATTCAATCCCCAATGATATTCTGATACACGGAAACCACTCCGGCAAATTTATCAGAACATATTCCTGTGATGTCCATTATCTTCTCCTGTGTTCCCTATCCACTCAATCGAGTCGACTAACCTTAAGTGTGTCTCCCTACGGGTTTGTGAACTATGTAGACATGATCGAGACTTTATCCAATCAATAATCATTAGCAGGATCTGGAGATCCATAATGACTCCCACTAGTTCCATGAAAATCCAATGATCGTCTGAACCTTTTTCGCTGTAATCAAATTCCTTTTGCCTCACGATATTTTACTTGTCCGATATTCGATCACTAGGTATCATCCATACCTTGTTTAATCTCGTTCCTAAGAAGTACTCTTTCTCGTTCCTATGAAATAGCATTCTAGTGATCAAATCACTTGCTTCCAAGCTATGTAAATGTGATATCACTGGGAGGGCCCTGAGTATATCTCTTCGTCATCTGGATGGAAAATCCCACTCTTGATCCACGAGCCTCAACTAAAACTTTCCAAGTACCCGACGACACCTTTATAATCACCCAATTATGAAGTGACGTTTTATGTAATCAAAGTACCTTTCCAGTGAAACTGATTAAAGTGATCTCATCGTCTAAGGACATTGAGTTACTATGAATATGATAACAATATAAACTTGAGGACATGATCGCATTGTTACATCTACTTCGGGTGATTGTTCATCATATCATTCTGTAATGATATGACCCTGTTATTAACAACATCCAATGTTCATGATCAGGAAACCTTGATCATCTGTTAATCAACAAGCTAGTATTAAGAGAGGCATTACTAGGAATATTTTGTTTGTTTATAAATCACACATGTATTAATGTTTCCTATTAACACAATTATAGCATGAGAAATAAACATTTATCATAAACATGGAATAAGATAATAACCATTTTATTATTGCCTCTCAGGCATATTCCTATCAGGAATCAAGCGGGAGCTTCGCAAAACCTACTTCATTGGGGTGGGCTAGCGGTTGGACGAGCGATATGCTTTGAAATTTTTCAATTTTTTTGACCAAGTTTAGTAGTTAATCGGGAATATACCTAGTAATCAGTATGTCAAAGCTATTAGTCAGGTAAAGGATTAACTCAATGGACTAGTGGTAATCGACACGGTTAGGTCCCTAGTAGCGATTAATCAGCCTATTAATCGTTGATTCAGACGATTTTTTGAATAGTGAAAGAATATATAATTTGGAAAAACACAAGAGATTCAAGAAGGCAAACTAGGTGTGATAAAACATATTCATTGTCCAAAGTATATCAAAGAATCAAATCAACACTTGATTTATTCAACAAATGAACAAAGAAAAAACTATTGAGCATAAGAGATGAAACCAAACACACATAGTCAAATATTTATCTCATTCAAGCAAATAAATCATAGAAGAAAGAATGAGATAATAAACTCCCGAAAGAGCAAGGTTTCAACAAATAAACCAAACCCTTAACACATTTCACAAAGGCACAAGGTTCTGAGAAAAAAAGGTTTGTATTCAACTAAAACACATTTGATAAGAATCAAAAACATAATCAAAGAGATTTTCAAAAAGGCAAGGAAGACAATGGGAGCCGCAACATTTTTTTTGGAAAGAAAATAAGGCAATAAGAGACAAAATCCAAGGCGAGGATGATCATGTGTGGTTTTGATAATTAATGACAAACTCTATGGACTAATGTTTGCATTGAGTTACACTTGTAGGAATTGTTCATTGCCATCACTTGGACCATGTGTTGTCTTCAAGGTAGAAGAAATGAATAAGAAGAAGCAATGTCCAAGGGCTTTGGGCCTATTGGAATCATGTTGAATAAATAAGTTGATTCAAGGCTGATCAAGACGAAGACCGGGTCAATACTCAAGAAGAAATGAAGTTGTGCAAGTTCAAGATGCGCCATCTCTAGAAGATCACATGCGTGAAGCTTGCCATCATCGGTGATCATGGATCGAGGAAGATAAGCTCAAAAGGAGGTTTCCACATGGTGTATGGGGGAGCAAGTCGCAAGTCTTCATCAAGCAAGAGCGGGCAAGAGCAATCAAGAAAGGTGTTCCATCTTGAGGAGGACACGATCGTCTATATCAAGCTCAAGTGGAATGCTCAATGCAAAGGTATGATCTTGATAAGTTTTCCCTTTTGCCGTTCTCACGTTTTTAGTTGGGACACCGGGTTTAGGATAGATAGTCGTACTATCAAGAGGGGGACTCTCGATTGAGTAACTCGATCGTATCTTTCGGAGAGATCTCAAACCTTTGCATACTTAGCATCATATTTCTTAGTTGTTATTTGGATCTTATCCAATTAAGGTTCTATAGCTTGTGTTAATCTTCATAACAAGCTATAGTTCATTAAAATAGATTTTACTTGTATATTATTGCATTTTTGATCTCGCAGGTTTTCTGGCTCCATACCTTGGAAGATATCTCAGATATATATACTTGATATTTTCTCCCTTAGTGGTATCCAATATTCCACTTTTATTGGATGCTACTTGTTTATATCTTTCCAACAAAATCGGTTTCAACATAATCAGAGTTTTCAATCTGAAGTTATTGCGTTTTGCGTCTTGGAGGTTTTACTGGTCCGTCTCTTTTTGAGGTAAAACCTTTAATATTTTGGTTTTCTCTCTGTGGTTGTGCGAAGATGTTTCTATGAATTATCTTGTAGTGCTTGTAGTCCTCTTACAAACGAGCCCAAGATCATCGAAATCGTAGTCCGGATGCAAAGGTTATTGTCATTTTCATACCAAGTGTCCGGTAGTTCCAAAAAACTGGTAGTACCTGGATGGACAGAGAGAACTGCGTTTAGGCGACCTGGAATCCCAGGGACTCCAGTAGTATTG
The DNA here is from genome assembly GCA_910589775.1 of Avena eriantha. Classification (NCBI taxonomy): domain Eukaryota; kingdom Viridiplantae; phylum Streptophyta; class Magnoliopsida; order Poales; family Poaceae; genus Avena; species Avena eriantha. Next base: position 555,776,142 of record OU342743.1, read on the forward strand.
GGAAAAAGTCTGGTAGTATCAGGATACCAGAGAGAAGTGTGTTTGGGTGACCATGGAACCCTAGGGACTCCGGTAGTACTGGGAAAAAGTCCGGTAGTACTAGGATTTCCTAGCAAAAGTGCGTTTGGGTGACCCGAGAACCCTAGGATTGTCTAGTAGTACCGTAAATCTCGTGTTTTGGATACAACGGTTGGATTTTGGGGGACCTATTTAAGGGTCCTTCGTCCCCAATAGTTCCCCAACTCTTCTTGCAAAATTTTCACTCCATTGTTGATCTTCCCAAGCTTGCTATCTCTTAATCCCTCCAATGATTCTTGTATCTTCTTAAGGGAAAAGAGAGAGGAGATCTATATCTACATTTCCACCAATCAATCTCTCCTCTAAGTGAGGGGAACCCATTGTATCTAGATCTTGGAGACTTTTATGGATTTCCTATTGTGTTTTTCCTCTCTTATTCCCCCAATAGTGTTTGTAACTTTGGTGGAATTTGAGAGTGAAGGACTTGCAATTGCATTAGGTGCATCGGTTTGAGTTCTCCTCGGAGTATTTGGTTTCTAAATTCAAGAAGCTTGTTACTCTTGGGTTCTTGGAACCCTAGACGGTGTAGTGGCCTTTGTGGTGAGTTCTTGGGGCCTCCTCTTTCGATCTTTCGATCATCATTATGTGACACATGCTCGATCTTTTGATCTCCTATGTTCCGAGGACATGTATGTACATGCTAGGCTCACCAATCCAACCTTAGTGTATTCATAGTGCATACATGGATTGCACCCACCATATGTGAACGCGAGATGTCTATCACCCGATCGTCATGGCCTGATTCATAACTACGAACTTTCTTGGTGGTGTACACTAAAGAGAGAACACTATATTGTTATTAATAGGTATCATCCTATAGAGTATGCTACCGTTGAGTATCAAATACTAGCACACAATAAGATGTATAAAAGGTATCAACATCACATGTATATAGTGATATGATATGGTCCTTCTTGACGCACCTTGATCTCCATCGAGTGCTCCTGCATGATCTCCATCTTGCCACCGGATTGACGCCAAGTCCACGACGCCACCAGTAGGTCATCCATCGGAACAATGACTATTACTATACTACTTAGTAACAGGAAAGTGAAAAATAAAGTTAGACGCCTCTATTTTATCTTTTGCAAGTTTTATATGGTTGCTAGATCTTTCATGATTGTACCATTTCTAATCTACGAACTTTCCAACCACAAAATGGATCATTTAGTTGTCTCTACTACACCCCTTTGGTGCCCTCCATTGTAAATGCCATGTCAACTATTGAATTAGAAATAGACACCAGCTAGCCACTTATATGGTACAAGTTGTATGTTGAGCATGGAACCAACCTCGCGTAACATTCCACGTAAGGTCAGTCTGGGCCGCTTCATCAAACAATGCCACGATATTAGCAAGTACACATTAGATGGTAACAACTAAAGGATCAATGCCCACACAATCCACGTGTGTGCTATCCGTACAAGCATTACTATGCATAGATCAACTCTGATACCACTAAAGGGGTTTGGGGCCAAAAACACAAAATTTTCCTATGTGAACACGCCCAATGCTAGGATCTATCTAGGAGTAATGCAGTAACGGCAGAGGTTTTGGGATACATAACCTTGTAGTTCGAAAGCGGTTAACGTTCTGAGGGGAATGTGGATGATGTATTCGTACTCGTAGCCGAGCTTAAGGTTGCAAAGCTCCTCGCAAGTCACTCCTTATTTCATCGTGCGGCAGACTGGCTCATGTCATAAAAGGTGCCACTAATGGTAGCACCCTCGTGGTTTCGCACACATACGGTGTACGACAACGACCTCCGGTTCTATGATCCCTGTCGAGAGTGTAGAAGTAGATCCTCTGGTTGAATCCCTGCAGCGCAACGACGTGCTACATGTACATTGTCTCTTGTGTGTGCCATCCTTCCAGGGATAGCACCATCACGGGAAGACAATGAGAGAGAGAGAGTTCTCTGAGGAGATGGCTCAGAGAATTATTGAATTTGTTGTATTTATTCCACCCATGGGCACCCCTTTATATAGGTGGAGGGGTGTACTCTCTACCAAAGGTTTCCCATGTGGGACTAAACAATTTGCAAAGGAAATAAAGCGGAGCGTTGTGGCTGGCTAGGCCAATATGGTGGCCGGGGTGGGCCAACCTGACGTGGCCCAGCTCACAGCAGTGCAGCAACAACAACTGGCGTAACAGCCTGGCGAGCCGGGTGGGCCAGCCTTGACTACGGCCCAGCACACAACGGTGAGAAGCATCAGTGGTACGGCCCGAGTGGGCCAGCACCTGCGCCTGCGTGCGACCCAATGCTAACAGCCCGCAGTTGCCGAGGCGGCGTGGACTAGTGGCCGGGTGGGCCGACTACGGCCCAACATTACCTAGCGCCTGCCCGCGCTAGCTCACGCTTGGCTGGGCTAGGCGGCTGTGGCCCGTGGTGATGGCAGGCTATCTGCTGCCCATGCGGCGCCTAGCCGCGTCTTCCCACTTGCTTGTGTGGGCTGCCCGGCCCATTAGCAGTGTGGCTGTTTTGTTGTCTTCTCTAGTGACTTCCTCCTGGGCTGATTCCCTCCGGGTTTTTTTGCCCTGTTGAGAAAGTTGCCCTATAAATATTAATTAAATATATATTAATTCATAATTAACATATAATAAATGCATATCATAAAGTGCTATTTATCCTAAACTCCTTTGGGCCTTTTTCCTTTCTCTTCCTTCGAACAACTTCAAATTATTTTCAAAACAATTACGGTTTCTCTGTACTGTGATTCCATCTTGAGAAACGATCTCCTAGCGTCGTCGTACCCTTAAGTGTGTTAGCCTAGCGGCTCGGGACCATCACACATGATCTCCATCAATGATCAACAGCGGGACCGGGATGCCCATAATGACCCCTGTCCATTCCATGATGTAATGTTGTTAGAACAGTAAAAATCGAGTCCAATTCCCTTTGTTCTTTGATACGACTTGTACGAGATCTTATCATTGGTATCATATACCTTGTTCAATCTCGTTCCTGACAAGTTCTGATTTACTTGTTCCCATGATATCCCCGTGACCTAGTCACTTGTTGCAACATTATAGATGTAATACCACCAAGTCGGTTGTGTAAGCGAGTGAACAAATCTCGATCTTGATACATAGGCCTCAACTATTACTCTAGAATACCTAGCATACACCATTATTGTCACCAAGTTACGGACATGGCGTTTGATGTAGTTAAAGCAGCCTCAGGAGACAATGATTAATATGATCTCATGGTCTAAGAAGAAGGATACTACACTTCTAACTATTGCAATGATGAAACATGTGACTTGATCATATCACAATAACTATCTTTGGATAATGTCCATCACATCATTCATAATGAAGTGACCTCTTTGTCAATTGACGTTATAGTTAGTCCATGATCGGGAAATCTCAATCATCATCTTCCCAACGAACTAGTATAAATAGAGGCTACTAGGGACTTGGTTTGTTTCATACCACACCTGTATCAATGTTTTTGCTTGATACAGTTATATCACAATATGAAACTATTACAAACTAATTGAGATATGATAATAAAGTCCAGTTATTATTTTCCTCTAGGGCATATCTACTTCACTGACATGACCAGAATACCTATGGAACTTGCTGAGCACTCTCTTAATATGTATCCTGATGCTAGACCCATCAAACAGTCCTTACGACGTTTCAGCGATGAAAAGCGCAAAGCTATAGCCAAAGAATTGGCTAGACTAGAACTAGCCAGATTTATTGAAGAAGTCATCAACACTGAGTGAGCGGCTAACCCTGTAATGGTCCCTAAAAAGGACACTGGTGATTTAAGAATGTGCATTGATTACACTGCCTTGAACAAGGCTTATCCCAAAGATCTGTTCGCTCTGCCTAGAATCGATTAAGTTATCGACTCAATAACAGGCTCGGAACTCCTCTGTTTTCTTGATGCATATTCCGGTTATCATCAAATACGTATGAAGGAGTCGGATAAACTGAAGACTTTGTTCATCACCCTTTTCTGAACCTTCTGCTATGTAACGATGCCCTTTGGCCTAAAAAATGCAGGAGCCACATATCAGTGCACTATGCAGCGTTGCCTCCACGACCAAATCGGATACAATGTACATGCATACATGGACAACATAGTGGTAATGAACAAAAAGAAGGAAACATTAATTTCCAACTTGGAGGAAACATTCGCTAATTTACGAAAATACAACATAATGCTTTACCCAAAAAAGTGTTTCTTCATAATTCCAGCCAGAACATTCTTAGGTTTCATCGTGTCTCAGCGAGGCATAGAAGTGAACCATGACAAGATAAAGGCCATGCTAAACATTACCAGGACCACTCGCCTGAAGGATGTATAATGCTCACTGGCTGCATTGTAGCTGTAAGTCAGTTTGTTAGCCGGCTTGGCGAAAGAGCCATACCATTATACAAGATTTTGAATAAAACCGACAATTTTTTTTGGACCGATGAAGCTGAAGCTGCACTCCAAGACCCAAAAGTAGTACTCTCATATTCCCTGATACATTGCAAATGTATCTATAATTTTTGATGTTCCATGCTTGGTTTTATCTACTTTCTTGTGTTTTGTCCACACTTTGGAGAACTTTTCATATGATTTCTTGGACTAACGTATTAACAAGTGCCACAGTGCCACTTGCCTATTTTCTACTGTTTTTGGTTCCAGGAAAGTCAAAAAATTAATATTCTCGGAATTGGACAGGACAATAGCCAAAGTTGATATTTTTCCGGAAGACTCACGGAGCCAGAAGGAGAGTCGGAGAGGGGCCACAGGGTGGCCACACCACCCCATGGCACGGGTCCCCCCAGGTCGCGCCAGGGCATGGTGTGGGCCCCCTGGACGCCCACCGACCTTGCCCTCTGGCCTATAAGAATCCTCTCGAGGCAGAAGCCCTAAATAGTCAATCATCCAGCCACGAAAAGTTCCACAGCGCCGCCGCCACCGAAGGGGAGATTTGGGGGACAGAAAGTATCTGTTCCGGCACCCTGCCGGGACAGGAAGTGCCCCCGGAGCCATCTCCATCGATCTCCACCACCATCTCCATCACCATTGCTGATTCCCATGATGAGGAGGGAGTGCATCTCTCTCGAGGCTAAGGGTTCTACCGGTAGCTATGTGTTCATCTCTCTCTATGCATGATCTTATTGAGATCATGAGCTTGTAATATATAGATCTATCTTGCTACTCAAGTGCTTTAATAGATCTCTGCTCTCCCCATGTGTGTGAAAGTGACAGCGTGCACACCATGGTGGCACTTAGGCTAGAGATTACAAATACTTTTTATGAGTTATATTTGGAGTTGGATGTCTTTATGAAATTGTGGTGTTTGTTGGACTCAACTAGTACTCAAGGTGACCATGTGGGGTTTTCTAGATGGGAAAGGTGGACTTTGAGGTGTGATGTTATAGCCCTACCATCGATTAGAGTGTTCAACTTGAGAGTAGTTAAGAGTAGTATCATAAAGAAGAATATATTTATATGAGAGTGTTCACTAGTGAAAGTATGATCCCTAGGCCTTGTTTCTAAGCATTGAAACACCGTTTGTAGTTAGATCTGTTACATGTTTGCTTGCTTCCATCTTTATTTTAGTTTGCTTTTAGTCTTTTCCACGCCATCAATCTATTTTCTAGCACCGTTGTCTTATATCCATACCACTTGTATTTTAGTATCTCTTTGCCGAACTAGTGCACCTATACACCTGACAAGTGTATTGGGTGTGTTGGGGACACAAGAGACTTCTTGTATCTTGATTGCAGGTTTGCTTGAGAGGGGATACCTTTGACCACTTCCTCCCTGAGTTCGATAAACCTTGTGTAATCCACTTAAGGGAAAACTTGCTGTTGTTCTACAAACCTCTACAATTGGACGCCCAACAACCATCTTCAAGAATAGAAGTGCGTAGACATCAAGCTATTTTCTGGCGCTGTTGCCAGGGAGGTAAGGTAAAATGTACTCACATCCTCTGGTGTGAGTGCTCGAAGTTATTTGCTTTAGATTATGCAATTTTGTCTTTTTGTTTCTTGTTTTCACTAGTTAGGCTTAATGGAAAACAACAACAAAATTAGAGAGCTTTATAGTATTTATCTTGAGTTAGGACATGAAGTGTTTGAAGAGAAAATTAAAAAACCTATGGAACTTTATTTGCATGCTAATAGCAATGTTGTTAGTATGAATTCTTTGGACACCATTATTGCTAATGCTATGGAAAAGTCTAAGCTTGGGGAAGCTAGTTTTTATGAAAATGATCTTTTTAGTTCCCCAGCTTTGGAAGATAGATATTTTATTGCTTATGATGATACCAAACCTCCAATATATGATGATTGCAATGATGATTATGATATTTTCAGTCCACCTACTATTGAGGAGGAAATTAATTATGATTACAATATGCCTCCTATATTTGATGATTTTGGTGATGAGAATGATAGCTATTTTGTTGAATTTGCTCCCACTACAACTAATAAGAATGACTATGTTTATGTGGGGAGTATTAATTCTTTTATGCATGTGGCTCATGATAAGAATGTTTTATGTGATAGTTATATTGTTAATTTTATTCATGATGCTACTGAAAGTTATTATGAGAGGGGGAAACATGGTTTTATGTATCTCAATAATATTAACTTCCCCCTCTTTATGTTCAAATTTTTGAAGTTGCACTTGTTTTGCTTTCCTATGATTGTTGCTTTGTGCTTTCATGACTTGTTTCTTTACAAGATGCCTATGCATAGGAAGTGGGTTAGACTTAAATGTGCTTTGAATTTGCTTCTCGATGCTCTCTTTTACTTCAATTCATATTTCTTATGTGAGCATCTTCTCAAACTATCATGCCTAACTTAAAGGCGTTAAAGAAAAGTACTTATTGGGAGATAATCCAAAAGTTTTAGATAAGTCTTGGAAGTTATTACCTATGTAATAACCGCTCCTTATCTTTTTTATTTTGCTTTTTGTGCCAAGAGTAACCTCTAATGAGAGAGAAGTAATGATTAGGAAAGTTGCTGTCCCGAAACAGATTTCTGTGCTTTACCGTAAAAATTCGTGTAAACGCTCTGTATGTCCTTTTGAGGCGTGAATTTTTGTGCTTCTGCCCCAGGTTGTTATCCAACTTCCGTTAGTTTAACACTTTTTTATTTGAGCAACAGAAGGTCTTCGAAAAAATTCGTCTTTTACTGCTGGTCTCTTTTGACAGATTTCTGCCATTTTCTGCATTTGCTTCTTGTTGGTTCCTTTTTGAGTTGTTTTGGGGAATTGAGCTTTTTGAGGGAAGTGCTACAGTAGGTAGTGTTCTAATGGAAGTTTATTTGGTGTTAGAACTGAACCTTAAGACTTATTTATCTTGAGTGCACTAATGTTGCTAATAAAGATTGTGAAGTTTTGTATGAAGGGAAAATTTCAGGTGTATGGAAGGAATGACTAATGAGATGAAGGATGGACTAAAGCTCAAGCTTGGGGATGCCACGCGTGTCACCCCAAGAAATATCCAAGAAGTACAAGCGTCAAAGCTTGGGGATGCCCAAGGTATCCCCTTCTTCATCAATAAAATCCTAGGTTTCTTCCAAACGCTTCATTTTTATTGTTTCATGCACAGTTGTGTTGTTCTTGGAGCGTATTTTTTTAAGTTTTCGTTTTGGTTTTTTGTTTGCTTTGTTTTCTTAGTTTTCTAAATAAATTGGTTGGACCCCCTCTTTCATACATTGGTTTGCAAATAATTTGGTTTGGATTGGAAAAGAGTAGGAAAGCTCATGCTTAAGTGGTAAAGAGAGCTTGTTTTGGACTGTGGCCTATGCTTCGTCATGCCATGGTTGATATTGTTTTGGCTTTATGCTTAGTGATCTTTGTTGTCGCATGACATGTGTTGCTTAATGTGCCTTGGATGAATCATGCGTTGTTTTAGCATATGAAAGCATAATATAGTGGTATTCTCCTTTGATGCTTTATTTGAGTTGACTGGGCGCATGCTCACACCATGTTATGACTATCTCAAGTCACCATAGCCTTTATGATCCTTTAGTTTTCAACTTGTAGTATCACTTTATGCTTTGATCAATGATGTTTGGTCGCGCTGCATGATTATGGCCATTATTGCTCTCTTAGTTTGTCGCTCCCAGTCTTTTGCTAGCCTCCACAACCAAGTATGAGTTCCACTCATGCATCCAACTCCCTAAACCAAGTTATTCCAAAGAGTCCACCATACCTACCTACTAGCTTATGCTATTCCAAGTATATTCATGCTTTTGTTTACCTTCCAAATTAAGCTTGTTATGAGAAAACTAGTGATTAAAGCTCTCACGAACTTGATGGCAAACTTTACTTTTCTTGCCCTTAATAAACTTGAACAATTGTGTTGTCTATGTTGTATATGCTTGCACTTATTTGTTGGGAATTAGCAGAACCATGCTGTCATGGGGAACACTTTCAACATTGCACTTGGTACTTGTACCTAGTTGATATCATGCTCTTTTGTATATGGATGTCGTCGGTGTGAAATGAAAGGGGAGCTTGTAAGTCCATGGAGTTATGAATATGTGTTATAGAAACACCTTGGCTGCTGGTCTAATCCATGCTGACATGGTGGAAACCTGCAGCGTAACCATAATGAGTTGTCTATGAAGCATTCTTCTTATAAAAAAAGAGTCCTATATTGAGAAAAAAAAGAGAAAAAGAAAAAAGAGATTATGAAAAGAGGAAAGAGCGAAAAAAGCACCATATTCCCATGGTAAAAAAGAAGATTGCTGAGATGCTCGTTGTCTGCTTGCCTTGTCATTTTGATATGGGGATTCTTCCGTATCATCGGGCAAGGGGTACCCCGTTGGCGGTTCTCTATGATACACATGTACTTACGATGACAAGAACTTACCAGTGACTAAACTTGAGTAGCATGAGGAGCGACCCTCGTATACAAGGGACATGAGATTTCTACCTTATACTTCGTCAAGCATGTACACCATAGTTTGTTCACTTTAACCTTAATCACTTCAAGATGCTTATGATAGGGGCAATGAGAGCTAAAAGCTAATAAGTACCATAATTTTTGGAAGCTCTTTATGAAACTTGAATCCCTACTTCCTTCTATGAAGGCCTTTCTTTTACTTTTATGTTGAGTCTCCCCCTTCTATCTTTATGCACTTACTTTGAGAGCATAGTGGCCATTCTTAGTTCTATGTGCATTGTCCCAAGACTTGTTGATTGATGCATACCTTGATATTGCTTGTTTTAAACTATTTGTATCTAGTCACTCTTATGAACTTTGAAGGTGTCCTATGCATTTATACTTGCTACACTATGAGGGACAAGCTGAATGCCATTATGCTTTTTTTTCTTTATGTGAAACAAACAAATTTCTTGCAAAACATTGTTATTCATGAATCTTTTGTTTGTGCCTTTTCATGTTGGAGCATAGTTTCTTTGTCTTATTGCTAGAACTTTGTCTTTCATTTTATGATTGAAGTACTAGGATCCCAGCTTTGAATGTTTTACAAATACTTTGATCAAGTTTATGATGGTGCATGTCACCTCAAAAATTATTCTTTCTTCTTATCACTTACCTACTCGAGGACGAGCAGGAGTTAAGCTTGGGGATGTTGATACATTGCAAATGTATCTATAATTTTTGATGTTCCATGCTTGGTTTTATCTACTTTCTTGTGTTTTGTCCACACTTTGGAGTACTTTTCATATGATTTCTTGGACTAACGTATTAACAAGTGCCACAGTGCCAGTTCCCTGTTTTTTGCTTTTTTTGGTTCCAGGAAAGTCAGAAAATCAATACTCCCGGAATTGGACCGGACAAAAGCCAAAGTTGATATTTTCCGGAGAGACTCATGGAGCCAGAAGGAGAGTCAGAGAGGGGCCACACCTCCCCATGGCGCAGGTCCCCCCAGGCCGCGCCAGGGCATGGTGTGAGCCCCCTGGCCGCCCATCAACCTTGCCCTCTGGCCTATAAGAAGCCTCCCGAGGCAGAAACCCTAAGTAGTCAATCATCCAGCCATGAAAAGTTCCGCAGCACCGCCGCCACCGAAGGGGAGATTTGGGGGACAAAAAGTCTCTATTCCGGCACCCTGCCGGGACGGGGAAGTGCCCCCGGAGCCATCTCCATCGATCTCCACCACCATCTCCATCACCATTGCTGATTCCCATGATGAGGAGGGAGTAGATCTCTCTCGAGGCTAAGGGTTCTACCGGTAGCTATGTGTTCATCTCTCTCTATGCATGATCTTATTGAGATCATGAGCTTGTAATATATAGATCTACCTTGCTACTCAAGTGCTTTAATAGATCTCTGCTCTCCCCATGTGTGTGAAAGTGACAGCGTGCACACCATGGTGGCACTTAGGCTAGAGATTAGAAATACTTTTTATGAGTTATATTTGGAGTTGGATGTCTTTATGAAATTGTGGTGTTTGTTGGACTTATCTAGTACTCAAGGTGACCATGTGGGGTTTTCTAGATGGGAAAGGTGGACTTTGAGGTGTGCTGTTATAGCCCTACCATCGATTAGAGTGTTCAACTTGAGAGTAGTTAAGAGTATTATCATAAAGAATAATATATTTATATGAGAGTGTTCACTAGTGAAATTATGATCCCTAGGCCTTGTTTCTAAGCATTGAAACACCGTTTGTAGTTAGATCTGTTACATGTTTGCTTGCTTCCATCTTTATTTCAGTTTGCCTTTAGTCTTTTCCACGCCATCAATCTATTTTCTAGCACCGTTGTCTTATATCCATACCACTTGTATTTTACTATCTCTTCGCCGAACTAGTGCACCTATACACCTGACAAGTGTATTGGGTATGTTGGGGACACAAGAGACTTCTTGTATCTTGATTGTAGGGTTGCTTGAGAGGGGATACCTTTGACCACTTCCTCCCTGAGTTCGATAAACCTTGGGTGATCCAGTTAAGGGAAAACTTGCTGCTGTTCTACAAACCTCTGCACTTGGAGGCCCAACAACTGTCTACAAGAATAGAAGTGCGTAGACATCATTCCCCTAGAACGTGGCTCCTGATGGGGATATGCCAAATGGGGTATGCCCAGCAGGACGTTTCAACCAGGCTAGGGCCTCTGCGAGTGGGCTTGCAAGACGGCGACTAGAATGTGACTGAGAAGGAGCCTGGCGACTAGAAGCTGGAGGCCTAGAAGAATAGGAGAAGCCTAGTCGGATTAGGTCAAATCCTTTGAGTCCCTAACTGACTCCGTTGTATATATGTAAACCCTAGCGAGGTACCCCATATATAAACCTCCCTAGGGTACTCTGTTTACTTACATTCCATCATACACCCCATCGACTCGCTGCCTAGCCGCCGAGCTCGCCACCATTGTACTCACTCGATAATACAATCTAGTAGGAGTAGGTCTTTACCCTACGGGGGCGCGAACCTGGGTAAATCCCTCTATCTTTGCCCTCATCTCGCTCTGCAAATGGCTGCCCACTCTTGCCCCAAATCCTTCCAATCGCTACCCCTGGTAGCGACTGTCGTGGTCATTCCCACGATAGTGGCGCCCACCGTGGGGCATGGCCGGTCTAGCCTGAGTTCTGCAGCAAGACCCTACTCGCTAATTGATCGGCCGATCACCAACAGCCGCATGATCGCTAGTGGCAGGATCCTTCAGATCCTGCCTAGCAGCTACTTCCTGGCATCACGCCTGATCACCCATAGCGCAGCGATGCCAGTCGGCACCATCAACCTGTTCGTCAGCTTCACGGATGTCGTTGACCCGACGATGATGGTGATCATCGGAGAATCACCGCCAAACCGTGACCTACTCTCGGAGGGCCAGATCTGCTCCATCGGCCGCCTCGCCTCCCAGTACGATTCGACCACCAGCAATGCGGCCAGAACTGACGCAGTCGCGGACGACGCGACCCCCCACGACAATGCTAATTCGGCGTCCCCTGCCTCGGTCACCGGATCCATCACCGCCGCATCACGCGAAGACTCTATCACATGAGTCTCCAACCCTGAGGATTTCGAGGACCCCTCCATCCTCAAGATCTTTGACTTTGACTCCGGGTCGGAGTCCCCCGAGGACTTCCGCGCCAGATCCAATCTCTTCAACACGATCTACATGGCAGGCAGCGCGACCGCCCCGCCAGATCCATTCTCTATGCTGATCCCACCGACTACAATGGCAACGGAGGTGGAGGAAGCCCTCCTGTGCCTGGAAGAGGTGACGCGCAAGGAGCAGGCCGAGCGAAGATGTTCTGCATCGAGTGGCAAACAGTGCAGGAGCTATCGCTCTACCACCAATGCCGCATCAGGACCCGCCTGAACTCTAGCATCTAGGGCCATGTCCTAAACTTCAATGACAAGAACGACCCTGCCCGCACAACCGAGCATGAGTTATGCGAGAATGCACCGCCCGACGGCAGCAACCACCCGCCACCTGGGGCACCTGCGACTAGAGCTCCACCACCACCCATAGGTCGCAAGCCTCCATCGGACCAGCCGCGGATCATCATCTCGCCACAAGTCCGCGACGCGAATGGGCTCCTGTTGTACTCCACCCCGATGGACAATGTCATCACGGGACAAGCCGCAGTCGCCAACCTCAACATCCAGGGAGAGGGTGCATTGCAGATCCAGTATGCCTAGGCCCTACTCGCCAGGGCCGTCGAGCAGCAAGCCGCAAGAGTCGACCCACGGGGACGGATGTACTCCCACTCATCGGGGAGCAGGGCGGCCTCAAGCGGCTGTCCAACACTTGCTAGCACCCTCAACTACCCACCGCCCGAGCCCCTGCAGCTCCAACCATGGGCGGTAAACCCTGCGCTCTCTATTAACGAGCCGCAACGTACGAACAACACGATCGCCGCCAACGGCTAACCCATCGACACGTGGACACACATCGTCAACAACCAGGCTTGGCGAGCCCTCCAGCCGCATAATCTGCGGCACACCCTCACCAACCACGGCGAGCCAGAGCCAAGGGGCTCACTCAGTCGAGTTGGCCCATAGTGCTTCGACCAATGATCTGAGGCGAAAAGTACCCGACGAACTTCGAGGTGCCGAAGAAGATTGAAAAGTGCGATCCAACGTACGACCTAGTGGTGTGGTTTGATACATACCTCATGCGATGCGGATCGCTGGCTACACCGACCTACTCGCCGCCTGCTACCTCCCCCTTAGGATGGAGGGACCGACCCGACAATTGATTAACACCCTCCCTGCGGACAGTATCGATTCGTGGGAGGACATGTGAGAGGGTCAGGCACTTCGAGGGTACCTACACCCGCGCCACCACCATCAAGGACCTGGAGCGATGCATCCAGGGACAGCACAAGTTGACTCACCATTGGGTCCAGCGGTGGCAAGACCTGTAGATCAACGCTTATGTCATCCACCTAGACACGGCAATCCACTGCTTCAAAAACGTGTGCTGGTATGAACCCCTGGTCGCCAAGATCAAGAGGGTCTACCGGATGCTCGACAACATACCGACCACCTGGAGATCACCAAGCGCTATGCGGAGGAGGACTCAAACCAAGACTCCGACGACAAGTCGGGGGAAGACGCCGCACTGGCGGCAACGACAACGGGCAATAGCACAACATGCGCTACAACAACACTCGCCTCACCGGCAAGCGTCACGGTGACGGGCGAGTCGACTTCTTCGCCAATGCCGGCTACGGGCATCACGACCCGAAGAAGTTCCGTCGGGACGGAGGAAACTATCGCGACAGTGGAAACTACCGCGCCAACAACACGGCAAGGCCAAAATTTGACCCCACCACCCTACTCAACCAGCCCTGTGTCTACTACAATAGGGAGGGGATGCCTGCCACTCACACCATCACAGACTACAATTCTCGGAAGGAGATTGAGAAGGCAAGGAGAGCAAGAGAGGACCCCAACAATAACCCGCCAAGGGATAACAACAACGTTGGCAGATTCGGCAACGCCGTCGGCTCGCTGCACACCTTCACTAGGCTCGGTACCAAACGTGAGAAGAAGGTGGTCGCCGTCAATGCGGTGACCCAGGTCGATATTCCCCGCTACCTCAACTGGTCTGAGCAAAGCATTACCTAGAGTCGCCAAGATCACGCGCCTAGGATTGAATATCCAGGGCGAGTCGCCCTGGTGGTTAGGCCCAAAGTGGCCGACTACTGGCTACCCAAGATGTCGATGGATGGCGGAAGCTCCATCAATATCCTATACCTAGATACGTTCAAGAGACTACACCTCCCGGAGTCGATGATCGAGTTGACCCTCACCACCTTCCACGACATCGTACCTGGTCGGAAGGCATTCCCAATCGGCACGGTGACACTACTAGTCACCTTTGGCACACCAGCAAACTTCCGCACCGAGCGGATCGTATTTGAGCTGGTGAACTTACGTAGCCCCTATCACCGCGTCTTGGGGCGCCAGGAGTTTGCCAAATTCATGGCGACCCCACACTATGCCTACAACATGATGAAGATCCCTGGGCCAAGCGACATCATCACCATCCACGGTGACCACGATATGGCCGTGGAGTACGAGGACAAAGGCGCCAAGCTCGCCGACGCCATCATCACCGCGGAAACCAACCACGCGGATGAGCTTGCGAAATACGCGAGCAACATCGATAAGGATGACCCCACCATTCGGAAGAAGCCCACCTCGGAGAACTCCGGGGGAATAGCTTTCGAGGCAGCCACGCACACTTGCACCATTGAGCTCGTCCCGGGCGACTCCAACCAGACAGTCACTATCGGGATGAACATGAGTCCCACATAGGAAAGCACACTCATTAGGTTCCTGCGTGAGAATCACGACATCTTTGCATAGAAACCATCTGACATGCTTGGTGTCCCAAGGGAACTCGTTGAGCACAAATTCAATGCCGACCCCAAAGTGCGACTGGTGAAGCGGTTGCTACGGAACTTCAATGAAGAGCGCCGCCGAGCAATCGCTGAAGAAGTGCAGCGTCTACTCGTTGCAGGATTCATCAGGCTAATCAAGTACTTGATAACCCACAAGTATAGGGGATCGTGTGTAGCCTTTTCGATAAGTAAGAGAACCCAATGAGGAGCTAAAGGTAGGATAAATATTCTCTCAAGTTCTATCAACCACTGATACAACTCTACGCACACTAAAAGTTTGCATTATCTAGGAAATAAAACTAGAGCAACAATACGAGTAATAGAGATAACTTTGCATGATAATAAATAACAAGAAAGTAAAGCTAGTTGCTGCAACAATAAAATACACTAAACTAACAGAACCATGAGTGTGGAATAGTGGTGGTAATTGTGGTGGCTTTGTCCATGTTTAAATAGCGAATAGATCAGGTTCATTGTCTTCGATGCAGTTTTCTATGTGGGAGAGGCTAAATATACATGCACTTCACTACTTGGAATTACATGTACTATATGATTGGATTGTTAGCAAACATCCGTAAGTACTAATCAATGCATTAAGGTTTCCCCAACCATAGCCTTAAGTTTAATGGTCCTCTTACTCCCATACGTGCAACGTTCCAGTTCGCGTCCTAAGGTTTCTGTCACTCCGGCTGAACTCCCCCTTCCTTTTACACATACTACAAACCCTATGATGTTTAATCCATGCGTGCACAAATATAATGGACACCAAAGGACTGTACCATATCAATATACAACTCGAATGAACCAAAGACGTTCAACCATTCAATCTAAGAACAAAGAAACTACGCAAACATGACATAGATCATAGCGTTATAACTTATAGCATCAAACATCATGTTTACATAGGAGGTACAGAGGTGTGTGGGAGGATGAACCACTGCATACTAGGAGGATTATATGATGGAGATGGCGATGAAGATGGTGAAGAGGGCGGCACCGGCGGCGGCACGGGGGACTCCTTCCCCGTCGCTGGTATCATGGGGGAGCATAGCCCCTTAGCCCCCTTCCTTCATGGCTTCTTGGGGAGCCCTCCCCCATGGAGATGGGATCCATGGGGGAGGAAAAAACATGGCTTTGGTGGATGCAAATTCATGGGTGGAGATGCCCTGGGCGAATTAGGTTTCCTCCCCTTTATATAGCTTCTCGGATTCCCATCACCCCATCCTGGGATGCAGTAAATCGAGCCTAAAAGGCCCGTCCGGACTCAGAATCAACTAAATTTTATGTCCAAAATGTTTGCGCGAAATTCTAACAACTTTGTAGTTGAAGAGTTCTTCGTTTGATGCCGTCTTCGACCCGAAACGTGACAATCTTCAAAAAGAGTTCTGAGACAGATTTCTAGAAAAATCCCAATTTGACTCCAACAAGGTTTCCACTTGTATTCTTGGTAATTCCTACACATCAAAGTGTAAAACAAGAACATTGTGCACTTTTGCAACTATTAGTAGGTGAGTCTAAATAAATCATATACTTTATACAAAAAGGAGTGTCAAAAGCATATTATTAGCATAAAACCATGATACGTTATGGATGTATCAACATCCCCAAGCTTAGTTCCTGCTCGTCCTCGAGTAGGTAAACGATCAAAACAATATAATTTTTGAGGTGACATGCAGACAACACAATCTTGATCATCATTATTGTAAAAGCATTGATAGCTGGGATTAAGGTACTCTAAACATGAATCATGAAAGATAGAGTTCTCACAATAAGACAGAGCAACTATGTTGTAACATGAAAAGGCACAAACAAAAGATTCATGAATAACAATACTTTGTAAGATGTTTGTTTGTTTCACATAAAGAAAGCATAATGAGAATGGTATTCAACTTGTCCCTCATAGAGTAGCAAAACATAAATGCATAGGACACCTTAAAAGTTCATAAGGGTGACTAGATACAAATAGTTTAACAACAAGAAATATCAAAGTTATGCATCAATCAACAAGTCTTGGGACAATGCACATTAAACTAAGAATGGCCACTATGCTCTCTTAATAGGTGCATACAGATAGAAGATGAAGACTCAACATAAAAGTAAAAGAAAGTCCTTCTTAGAAGGAAGCAGGGATGCAAGTCTCATAAAGAGCTTCCAAAAATTATGGTACTTATTAGCTTTCAGCTGTCATTGCCCCTATCATAAGCATCTTTAGGTGATTAAGGTTAAAGTGACACAACTAAGAGGAAATGCTTGACAAGTTATAAGTTGAAATCTCATGCCCCTTACTTACGAGTACCAAACCTCATGCTACTCAACTTCAGTCACATTAAGCTCTTGTCATTGTAAGTACATATGTATCATAGAGAACCGCCAACAGGGTACCCCTTGCAGATGATACATGAGTTATCCCATAATCAAAATGACAAGGCAAGCAGACAATGAGCATCTCCGCAATCTTTTTATTTGCTATTTGCATTGGTTTTTATTGAGGATGCTTCATAGAGTGCTCATTATGGTTATGCTGCAAGTTTCCACCATGATTAGGCATGGCTTAGGCTAGTGACTCAGGTGTTTCTCTAACACACATACAAAATCCATGATCTTACAAGTTCCCCTTTTATTTCACACCATCGGGATCCATAAGCAAAAGAATCATGATATCAATGGAATATAAGTGCAATGTTGAAAGCGTTCCCCATGATATATGGTTATGGTAACTTCAACTTATAAAGCGCAAGCATATACGCAACAACGATGGACACAATGGTCCAAGTTTATTAAGTGCAAGAAAATAAAATGTGCCATCAAGTTCGTGAGAGCTTTAATCACTAATTTTCACATAACAAGTTTAATTCAGAAGTTAGATAAAAGCATGAATATACTTGGAATAGCAAATGCTAATAGGTAGGTATGGTGGACTCTTTGGGATAACTTGGTTTTATTTGGAGTTGGATGCATGAGTGGAACTCATACTTGGTTATGGAGGCTAGCAAAAGACTAGGAGCGACCAACTAAAAGAGCAATAATGGCCATAATCATGCAAAGTGATAAAACATCATTAATTAAAGCATAAAGTGATATTACAAGTCCAAAATTAAAGGATCATAAAGGCTATGGTGACTTGGGATAGTCATAACATGGTGTGAGCATGCGCCAAGTCAACCCAAATAAAGCATCAAAGGAGAATACCATAATACTATGCTTTAATATGGTAAAAAAACGCATGATTCTTTCAAGGCACATTAAGCAATCTCAATTGTTTATAACATGTCATTCTACAGCAAAAATCCCTAAGCATAAAGCCAAAACAATATCAAGCATGACATGACAAAGCATAGGCCATCGTCAAAAACAAGCTCTGTACCACTTAAGCATGAACTTTTCCTACTCTTTTCCAATCCAAACCACACTTATTTGAAAACTAATGTATGAAAGAGGTGGTCCAACCAATTTATTCAAGAAAACTAAGAAAACCAAGCAAACGAAAACGAAAACAAAGACGCTCCAAGAACAACACAACTATGCATGAAACAATAAAAATGAAGTGTTTGGAAGAAACCTGAGATTTTTATTGATGAAGAAGGGGATGCCTTGGGCATCCCTAAGCTTTGACGCTTGTACTTCTTGGATATTTCTTGGGGTGACACACGTGGCATCCCCAAGCTTGAGCTTTTGTCCATTCTTCATCTCATTACATCACTCTCTCCATACACCTGAAATTCTTCCTTCATAAAAAACTTCACAGAATCTTTAGTAGCAACATTAGTGCGCTCAAGATAATAAGTCTTTGGGTCCAGTTCCAACACCAATAAAACTTCCATTAAAACACAAGCTACTGTATCACTGCCCTTAAAAAGCTCAATTCCCCAAAAAGAACCCAAAATGGAATCAACAAGAAGCAAATGCAAATAATGTCAGAAATCTATCAAAACAGACCAGCAGGTAAAGACCAATTTTTTTGAAGACCTTTTGTTGCTCCAATCGAAAAATGCTGACCTAAAGGAAGTTAGATAACAACCTGGGGCAGAAGAACAAAAATTCACAGCTCAAACTGACGTACAGAGATTTTACACGAGTTTTTACAGCGAAGCACAAAAATCTGTTTCGGGACAACAACTTTCCCAAGTATTACTGCTCTCTCATTAGAGGTTACTCTTAGCACAAAAAGCAAATAAAAAGGATAAGGAGCGGTTATTACCGAGGTAATAACTTCCAAGACTCATCTAAAACTTTTGGTTTATCTCCCAATAAGTACTTTTCTTTAACGCCTTTAAGTTAGGCATAGGTGCAAGATTCAAGTATTTTCGAGCGAATAAGAATTAAGATCAATACCATAAATATCTTTCTTTTTCAAGGCTTCATGCATTGCTACAAGTTTTTAACTGAAAAGCTTCCATGGAAAGATTTTTTTTGGTTTCATAGGCATGAACACAAGTGCTCAAGGTCGACCCCCACTTAACCATTACTCATCTTTCCAATCACTTTCCTTTTTGAAAATGTCTTTAGGTAACAAGTACAACTATTTTTTTTGTAATTCGCATTCCCTATCCATACTAAGATAGAGAACAACTTAAAACTGAAAGTAAAACCTACTTAGAGATAAAGCAAACAAGTGCACACAAGAATATTCACCCACACGCTATTGCTCCCCGGCAACGGCGCCAGAAAAGGTCTTGATATAGGGGATCGTGTGTAGCCTTTTTGATAAGTAAGAGTGTCGAACCCAATGAGGAGCTAAAAGTAGGATAAATATTCTCTCAAGTTCTATCAACCACTGATATAACTCTATGCACACTAAACGTTTACATTATCTAGGAAATAAAACTAGAGCAACAATATGAGTAATAGAGATAGCTTTGCATGATAATAAATAACAAGAAAGTAAAGCTAGTTACTACAGCAATAAAATATACTAAACTAACAGAACCATTAGTGTGGAATAGTGGTGGTAATTGTGGTGGCTTTGTCCAAATTTAAATAGCGAATAGATCAGGTTCATTGTCTTCGATGCAGTTTTCTATGTGGGAGAGGCTAAATATACATGTGCTTCACAACTGTGAATTACATGTACTATATGATTGGATTGTTAGCAAACATTCGTAAGTACTAATCAATGCATTAAGGTTTCCCCAACCATAGCCTTAAGTTTAATCCTCTTACTCCCACACTTGCAACGTTCCAGTTCGCGTCCTCAGATTTCTGTCACTCCGGCGGAACTCCCTCCTTCCTTTTACACATACTACAAACCCTATGATGTTTAATCCATGCGCGCACAAATATAATGGACACCAAACGACTGTACCATATCAACATACAACTCTAATGAACCAAAGACGTTCAACCATTCAATATAAGAACAAAGAAACTACGCAAACATGACATAGATCATAGCATTATAACTTATAGCATCAAACATCATGTTTACATAGGACGGTACAAAGGTGTGTGGGAGGATGAACCACTGCATACTAGGAGGATTAGGTGATGGAGATGGCGGTGAAGATGGTGAAGAGGGCGGCGGCGGCACGGGGGACTCCTTTCCTGCCGCCGGTATCATGGGGGAGCACCGCCCCTTAGCCCCCTTCCTTCATGGCTTCTTGGGGAGCCCTCCCCCATGAAGATGGGATCCATGGGGAGGCAAAAATGTGGCTTTGGTGGCTGCAAATTCGTGGGTGGAGATGCCTTGGGCGAATTAGGTTTCCTCCCCTTTATATAGCTTCTCGGATTCCCGTCACCCCATCTTGGGCTGCAGTAAATCGGTTCTAAAAGGCCCGTCTTGACTTGGAATCAGCTAAATTTTATGTCTAGAATGTTTTTCGTGCAATTTCCAACAACTTTGTAGTTGAAGAGTTTTCTGTTGGAAGCCGTCTTCGACCTGAAACGTGACAATCTTCAAAAAGAGTTCTGAGACAGATTTCTGGAAAAATCCCAATTTGACTCCAACAAAGTTTCCACTTGTATTCTTGTTAATTTCTACACATCAAAGTGTAAAACAAGAACATTGTGCACTTTTGCAACTATTTGTAGGTTAGTCCAAATAAATCATAAACTTTATACAAAAATGTGTGTCAAAAGCATATTATTAGCATAAAACCATCAAAAATTATAGATACGTTATGGACGTATCAATACTCCAAGTGGCTGGCAAACTCAGTCCTAGTTTTGAAGAAGAACAACACTTGGAGAATGTGTATCGACTACACCAACCTGAACAGTACCTGCCCGAAGAAGGAGTTCGTCCTCCCCCGCATCGACGAGATCATCGACTCGACTGCAGGCTTAGAGTTGTTGTGCTTCCTCGACGCGTACTCTAGGTACAACCAGATCAAGATGGCGGTCGAGGACAAAGAGAAAACATCGTTCATCACGCCATTCAGCGCCGTTTGCTACACCGCTATGACGTTCGGCCTCAAGAACACTGGCGCAACCTACCAAAGGTGCATGCAGGAGCGCATTGCGAGTCAAATTGGCCGCAACATCCACATCTACATCGACGACATGGTGGTTAAGTCCACCCATCAGAGCGACCTGCTCGCCGACCTAGCCGAAACCTTCGCAAATCTACGGAGGTACAAGATCAAGCTTAACCTAGGGAAGTGCACCTTTGGCGTGCCTACCATACAACTCCTGGGGTACATTATCTCCAAGCGAGGCATTGAGGCAAACCCCACCAAGATTGACACCATCGTGCGTCTCGGTAAACCAGAGTGCCAGCACAACGTTCAGAAGATGGTCGGGCGAGTGGCGGCTCTCAGTCGCTTCATCCCCTTGCTTGGTGAGAAGGCAATGCCCCTCTACCGCCTAGTGCGCAAGAACCCCACGTTCCAATGGGATGAAAAAGCGGACAACATGCTCAAAGCACTCAAGGAAGTGTTGCTCGCAGCACCACTGCTCGCCGCCCCAGTCGACAAAGAGCCAATGTTCGTGTACGTCATGACCTCCACTCAAGTCGCTAGCGCCGTGATGGTCGTCGAGCGGCCAGAAGAGGGCAAGGAGCGCCTCGTATATCGCTGATGCCTACAAGTGCACATATCATTTGTAGCTAGTTTCGAAATAAAGATATCGATCCCACAGGGAGCAGGAGTCTGAAGTCTAATAACTCTTGAAATAAATATTACGATAGAAATGCTAGATAAAGTTCTAAGTGACAAGGTAAAATGCGAGTATTGTGTAAAAAGGTGTTTTCGGGTTTTGGGTATAGGAGCAATAATAAAGTAAAGTAAACAACTGAGTATAGAAAGTAAGTATCACGTATGTAAGAGATTGGAACTGCAGTAGGGAAAAAGCATTCTCAGGGAGTAGCAGATACACCACTAGTATTATAAAGATTTAAGATAAAGATTATCATCATGAAAATTCTCAACTATGTATGTGTGGGAGGAACTCCGTAATTGGACAAATAGGCAGCAACCGCTGCTCACATCATCCTCATAACCATAGCAGTCAGGAATCGACACCAATCGAATTATTGCGCTATTAAGGTACGTAATCCTGTAGGACGTATCCCATGGCATAGTATTCTATGAGTTTCCTCGGTTTCCCAAGTTGATACGTAAGGGGTGCCAACAGCTTTATAGTCACTGTAAGTGCTAGCACACCTTCGTATACCAACAAGTAGTTTTCTCCATTAAGTCCCCACGAGAGGCAAATATTGAGAGGTCGACTTCTCTCAACATCAAGACGTAGAAAATCTAATACATGGTCACAATGATGAATATCATAATAGACTTTACCTTATTTCAATCTCATACTAGGGTTTCTCTATCTCCCCAAGAACTAATGATCTACTCATACATGGAGGCAATCAACATCACGGCAATGGTAATGAAAACAATCATAGATGAATAGTACTTGTATAAATCCACAATGAGTACGGGAATTACAACAAGATCTAGACAAGATATAGATGGGATGAATGGAGATGGTGGTGATGTAGCGGTGGATGATGAAGATCGATGCCTTAGCCTCCCAGATCCACGCAGGGCAAAGATGGATCCTTGATGGATGAGTTCCCCCTCCAGATGCCTTCCGGAGGTGAGGTTTCTACGATTTCTAGGTGTTCTGTGTGTTGTCTCCTCGAACCAATTGCACGGGGTGAAACTATTTGACGAGGCGGAGGCAGCGCCAACTATACGGCCGGAAAATTGCTCCGGTCGTATAGTTGGTCGTTGGACTCTCTGCCTCCCTTGTTCGCTTCTGGTTTTCTTCTGGTATTATTAATATGTCCCAAATAAGCGATTTACGTTGTTTTTGACTCCTTTTCTCCATAGTACAACTGCTCCAAGAATTGTATCCATTGGATCCATGATCTGTCCTCATCCTGATGAAAATAGACATAAAATGTGCGCACGAGCACCGTAAAATACCAAGATCCTACATCTACAATGAAAAATAATAATGTAAAACATGATGCAAATATGCAGTCATCAACTTCCCCAAGCTTAGACTCTTGCTCGTCTCGAGCAAGTTTTAGCTTAATGGATGTGATCCTTATATTCATGAAGCTGAGTTGATAAAATAAATGAGGCAATTGCAGCATGTGTTTATCCTATACGATACATAGGAATAGGTTCATTGAATAGTACCTTACTCGAACCATCTGAATAGTATTATCAGACTTCCACACCTTAGTGATCAACAGTTCATAAAAGATGAATTTCAACATAACATAAAAGTATCTAGTTCAACCGAATGAGTTAGCGAGGTAGTCCCAAGTGTTTTTAGGATTCACGTATTCACTTGGGATTCAAAATCTCAAAAGTGTATCTTTGTCATACTACAATATAGTGGTATATGCCTACTTGCTCTTTGCACACTCGCTATTTTTCTTCTTCTTTTTCTTTTCTTTTGTATATATGCTCACACTTTTGTTTAAGTGTTGTGCAAAGGAGCTAGCCATACATTCCACTTCATGTAGGAATCCAAAGTTTAACGATCTCAATTATCAAATTCCAAGTGTATATGAAGCATTCTTATGACTTGAAGATTCTACCTCATCTTGTTCTCACTCTATTTTGATAGCACTTTCATTTTCCTTTGTTTAAGGTTTCTTTCTCAACTTAACTATATAGATAATTTTTCTTTGTAAATCAAACCGTAGACTTACAACATATTGACTAAATTATCTTTAAGTGTTCCATTAATACCAATGGTGTGGAAGACTCCTATTGCTATCATCAGGTGCAAGTAAAATTATACTCAAGCCATTCATATATCAATAAAGCAAACACAAACTCAATATTGCTCCATATATAATAATAAACTCGGAATTTCATAAAATTGATCGACTATTCCTGAAGGGAATTCTAATGATGCAAACTTTGTTGCTGGTTTGAACTAATGCGAAAATAGTAATAAAAACTTATAGGATAGATTACAAGGTCTTAAAGATCTCCCCAAGCTTGAAATCAAGCCAGGCGGGATCAAATAATCCCTTGCTATTATTTGATACCGTGATTATTGTAGATCACTGTGGCGCCATGCCACGCAGTATCTTCTCCTCAAGAGCCAGCCTGAGGCAGAGGGATTGATTGACAACTCCCAATTCTTTTACACGTAGCTTGTAGAAAAGATTGTTCCTCTCCAGCACCTTCAGTTGTTATTTAATAAACTCATTGTTATCCTGAAGTGTTTGTAGCGCCTTAAGACTCATTGAAAAACCCACTTCGGTTGTCCGCTTGATAACTTCATCTAGTTTATCAAGGTAAAGTTGCAGCAATCGAAGGTGCTTGGATGTTCTTGGCTTCTCCTTATGCAACTCTTCAATCCTCAACTCCAGGGCCTTTAAATCCCTCTTCCAACACCCATGGTCGGCGTCGAGGAACTCTATAGGGATGGTCTTGTTCTCCTTGCCTTGATCGTTATTGTTCCTGATCTCCATAGGAGCTCTTCTTCTTGACCTCTATCCCTTGGTTGAGAGTCCTCATGCGTGAACAAGAGGTAGATTGGTTTTTGGAGATTATGATTAGAGAGAGACAATGGCAGCATATAAGGGGGAGGGTCAGAGGTCAGTAAAACTCGTGAGAAGCACCAAATTGTTGCCCAAGAAAAGAAATCTAAACAAAATAGGGAAAGAAATCACGGATTTGGAAGTTTCCTGTCATGTAACGACCAACTATACGGGCGCGGCTCGTATAGCTCTGGCCGTATGGTTGGTTCCAGGCAGATATTTCCAAATATCTCGAACCCAGGTCGATTAAATCACGACTCGGAACTAGCAATAATGTTTTTTAATGAATAAATGAAAGATCAAATGAAAAAGTGTCTAAGAGTTTAATGACCAACTATACAGCCAGAATTTCTGCTCCGGTCGTATAGTTGCGACCGTATAGACATAGACACCTAAAGCAATAGTGAAAACAAATTCATGAAGGCGATACAGAGAGTTTAACGACCAACTATACGGCGGGAGCTTCCTCTCCGGTCGAATAGCTCTGCCCGTATAGTTGGTAAAACCCCTCTAAATCTTCAGAAAAACACAAGGAATTCAAAGGCAGAATTTTCAAAAGTAAGAAATTGTGAAAACAAATCACTTATTTGGGTAAGGATACTTACCTTGCACTTACCATTTGTTTATTCGGGGATGAAAAGTTCCTCCTCCAACAAAGACTTCTTCTCTTTTGAAGGAATTGACCTTAGTTCATTGAATAAACGGAAATCACCAGGACTAAGGTTCCTCTCAACAAGATTAGTGTCTTGTTGGGAAATCATGGACACTGCATCTAAGATCTTTATTTCTCTCCTCTGCATAATCTGCAACTCAAGTTCTTGAAGTGAAAGAATCCAACAGATCAGTCTTGGCTTATGATCTTTCCTCTCAACGAGTTCTTTTAAGCCATCATGATCCGTGCGAACTCTTACCTTTGCATCAACTATATAGGAACGAAATTTATCACAAGAGAAAAATATAGCAAAAAGTTCCTTTTCGTCCTTAGGGTAGTTCTTTTGAGCACCATTGAGAGTTCTACTAGCATGATGTATAATATTAAATCAACGACCAATATGTTGTCCTAGAGTTACTCCTACAACATCATCACTAGCTTCACATATTAAATCAAAGGTTTTATCCCAGATAGGTGGTTTAATAATAGGAGAACGAGATAAAGCATTTTTGAGGCTATCAAAGGCTTCAAGACACTTATCATCAAAATTAAATCTCATTCCCTTTTGCAAGAGGTTTGTCAAAGGTTTAGATATTCCAGAGAAATTTCTAATGAACTTATTATAAAAACCCACATGACCAAGGAAACTTCTTATACCTTTAATATCCCTAGGTTGTGTCATTCTCTCTATTGCCCCGACCTTAGCTCTATCAACTTCAATTCCCTTACCTGATACCTTGTGTCCTAGGACTATACCTTCTTTGACCATAAAATGGCACTTCTCCCAGTTTAGAACAAGATTAGTTTCTTCACAACGCTGCAAAACTCTTTTGAGATTATCCAAGCAACTAGTAAACGAAGTTCTATAGACATTAAAGTCATCCATAAATACTTCCATTATAATTTCTATAAAATCAGAAAAAATAGCAGTCATGCATCTTTGAAAAGTCGTTGGGGCATTACATAAACCAAAAGGCATACGTCGGTAAGCATGTAAACCATAAGGACTAATGAAAGTTGTTTTAATTTGGTCATCAGGATGAACAACTATTTGAGAGAAACCAGAGTATCCGTCCAAGTAGCAAAAATGGTTAGCTAGCCTTTCTAAAGTTTGATCTATGAACGGTAATGGATAGTGATATTTTCTAGTCTCTTTATTTAATTTCCTAAAGTCTATGCACATCCTATGCCCAACAGCAGTTCTAGTAGGTATCAATTCATTGTTCTCATTAGGAACAATAGTAAAACCGCCCTTCTTAGGAACACAGTGAACATGACTTACCCATTCACTTTCTTTAACATGATAGATTATACCTGCGTCCAATAGGCGTATATTTTTTTCTTACCACTTCTTTCATTTCAGGCTTTAGTCTTCTATTGAATTCTGCAACTGGTTTAGCACCTTCTTCCATGAATATTCGATGGACGGCTATCATGGGACTAATGCCCTTCAAGTCATCCATTGAGTACCCAAAGGCTTGGCGATGCTCCTTAAGTATCTTCATGAGTTCTTCTTCTTCTGCTCCTGAAATTTTAGCACTAATAATAACAGGGAATTTATTTGTATCATCTAAAAACCTATATTTAAGGTTTTCTGGTAGAGTCTTCAACTCCGGGGGTGGTAGTTCCTTGTCCCCTCTCTTTTCTGGCTCTTCAAAAGCCTCATCGTTGGAGGTCCCAAAATGGGAAGTGAATCAAATTCATCTTCTAGTTCTCCCAAGGACTTGTCCTCCATAACTATTTTTTCATAATTTGGATCCTCATCTATTTCTTCTTCTTGATTACTAAAGAAAAGAATTGCCATTTCCTCAATAGTTCTCTCTTCTTCTCCTTCTTGTATTTGTGGAGGCCAGTCTTTAAATTTGGAAAAGTGGAATTTATTTTCCGTTCCCCAAAGCTTAAGAGACACAATCTCCTTCTTGAAATTAACATAGGCGCCTATATCACCCAAAAAGTTCCTTCCAAATATAATTGGGCAAAGAGTGTCAGCTGGCATATCAACAACTACAAAATCAATAGGAAAGTTTTTATTGCCAATTGTGACAGTTGCATCTTCAACTACTCCCATTGGAATTCTCAGATTTTTATTGGCTAACATAATTGTCATATTAGTATTTTCAATTGTAGCCGGTTCTATTGCTTATTTTATTTCTAAGTAGAAATCATAAAATATAACATTAACTTCTGTGCCAAGATCACATAAACCGTAATGCGAGGTTTCTTTAAATATGCAGGGAAGAATAGGCTTACCCACATCTTTTACCTTTGTTTCACCTTCAACCAATATGGAAGTCTCCTCATCAAGTTCAGCTACGTTACAATGTGAGTACATAGCGATAATTGCTTCCTTGGTTACCTCTTCATCTTTGGTTTCTTCCAGATGTTCCACGACTTCTGGCATGCTTTCCTCTTCCCTCTTCTCTTGTACTAGTTTGACCTATTCATACTCAAGAATATGGTTTTTTGCAGTGTTAGGAAAAGGCAATTCATGCATTGGTTCTAGGGATGCCAGTGTTGCTTTATCTTCTCTTTTCTTCTCAGGTTCGGGTGGTGGATCATAGTTGACAGGACCCTCTTTCGGAGCTTTGATATGTTCTGTAAAAGCTTTAACAACTTGCAACACATGATCTAAATCCAAATAAAGTTCTTTAGATAATTCTTTAACATGGCCTTTTTATTGTAATCATGAATATAATCATGCTCTATTTCTATGCCTCCTTCACTTCAACCAAAATTCCATGAAACTCTATGATCACAAATTCTATTAAGTAAATCCCAAGCTTTAGGAATAGGAAGATTCATAAAGGCTCCTTCCACGAAAGAGTCTAGTTCAATTTTATTAGGTTCAATTAAACCACCATAAAAGATATGTAGTAAATATCATTCAGGAAAATCAAGATGAGGACATAGTCGTAGTAAATCTTTAAATCTAATATAAGCTCTTACCGGTCCTTCATTAGAACAATTCTTCCAAGTCATTATAAGACGCTTGATTCCAAAAGGTTTTGATAATGGATAATATTTTGATAGAAATTCACATGCCAAATTATCCCAAGTAGAAGTGGCTTCAGGGGGTAGAGATCTATACCATGAGAGAGCTGTACTTGTCAAAGTTTGACTAAAAAGTTTAACCCTTACCTCATCAGCGGTATATCCCGTCAATAGAAAAGTGCCACATATATCCTTGAAACATGCAATATGCTCATATGGATCCGGATCTTCTTCATCTCTAGTAAATTGCTTCTTATGTAGAATACTAAGTAGTAGGGGATTTATTTCAAACCCCCTTGTCTTCTCATTGGAGTTGTATATTTTATAAATATCATACGGCTTCCCAAAGTGGTTGAGTGGGCTAGCACTAGTCATATGTTCAAACTCCATCATGTTGGTGGAAACCTGTAACTCAAAACAAAATTTAGCAAGACAAAAATAAATAAGCAAAAACTAAAAAGACCTACAAAGCTTAGCTCCCTAGCAACGGTGCCATAAAATAGCTTGATGACAACAAGTGCACAGATCATTTGTAGCTAGTTTTGAAATAAAGATATCGATCCCACAGGGAGCAGGAGTCTGAAGTCTAATAACTCTTGAAATAAATATTATGATATAAATGCTAGATAAAGTTCTAAGTGACAAGGTAAAATGCGAGTATCGTGTAAAAAGGTGTTTTGGGGTTTTGGGTATAAGAGCAACAATAAAGTAAAGTAAAAAACTGAGTACAGAAAGTAAGTATCGCGTATGTAAGATATTGGAACTGCAGTAGGGAAAAGGCATTCTCAGGGAGAAGCGGATACACCACTAGTATTATAAAGATTTCAGATAAAGATTATCATCATGAACATTCTCAACTATGTATGTGTGGGAGGAACTCCGTAATTGGACAAATAGGCAGCAACTGCTGCTCATATCATCCTCATAACCATAACAGTCAGCAATCGACATCAATCGAATTACTGCGCTATTAAGGTACGTAATCCTGTAGGACATATCCCATGGCACAGATAGTGTTCCGTGAGTTTCCTCGGTTTCCCAAGTAGATACGTAAGGGATGCCAACAGCTTTATAGTCACTGTAATTTCTAGTACACCTCCATCTACCAACAATTAATTTCCTCCATCAAGTCCCCACGGGAGGAAAATATTGAGAGGTCGCCTTCTCTCAACATCAAGATGTAGAAATCTAACACATGGTCACAGTGATGAATATCATAATAGACTTTACCTTATTTCAATCTCATACTAGGTTTTCTCCATCTCCCCAAGAACTAATGATCTACTCAGACATGGAGGCAATCAACATCACGACAATGGTAATGGAAACAATCATAGATGAATAGTACTTGTATAAATACACAAAAAGTACAGGAATTACAACAAGATCTAGACAAGATGTAGATGGGATGGATGGAGATGGTGGTGATGCAGTAGTGGATGATGAAGATCGATGCCTTAGCCTCCCGGATCTGCGCAGGGCGAAGATGGATCCTTGGTGGATGAGTCCCCCTCCAGATACCTTCTAGAGGTGAGGTTTCTGCGATTTCTGGGTGTTCTGTGTGTCGTCTCCTCAAACTAATTGCATGGGGTGAAACTATTTGATGAGGCAGAGGCGACGCCAGCTATACGGCCGGAGCTATACAGCCGGAAAATTGCTCCGGTCGTATAGTTGTTCGTTGGACTCTCTGCCTCCCTTGTTCGCTTCTGGTTTTCTTCTGGTATTATTAATATGTATCAAATAAGCGATTTACATTCTTTTTGACTCCTTTTCTCCATAGTACAACTGCTCCAATAATTGTATCTGTTGGATCCATCATATGTCCTCATCCTGATGAAAATAGACATAAAATGTGCGCACGAGCACCATAAAATACCAAGATCCCACATCTACAACGAAAAATAATAATGTAAAACATGATGCAAATATTTACTCATCAAGCGCCGGGTCCACTACATCAGCGAGGTCCTAACGGACTCAAGGCAGTGCTACCCGATGTACCAGAAACTGGTGTATGCGGTCTTCAGAGCCTAGTTATGGCTCTTGCACTACTTCCAGGAGCACCCCATCATGGTCATCTCCTCCGTGCTGCTGCAGGACATCATCCACAATCGTGGGGTGACTGGGCGAGTCGCCAAATGGGCTGTCGAAATCGGCGTCCACAACATCAAGTACGAGCCACGCAAGGCGATCAAGTCACAAGCCTTGGCTGATTTCATCGCCGACTGGGAAGAAGCACAACAGCCAGAGAAGCTGCCCTATCTCCACTACTGGTCTCTTCACTTCGACGGGTCTAAGAACGCGGATGGCGCAGGGGCTGGGATCGTACTCACCTCCCCAAAGACGAAAATCTCCGCTACGTGCTGCACCTCGACTGCACGCTGCACCAACAATATGGCCGAGTATGAGGCCCTCCTTCACGGCATGCGGGCCGCCAAGGAGATGAAGGCAATTGCCTTACGGTGGTACGGAGACTCCAACCTCGTCGCCGCACAAGTCGCTGGTACCTGTGACACCGTTTCCCCTACCATGATAGCGTACCGCCAAGCGGTGGACCAGCTGGGGGGCCACTTCGCCGGCTATTCCGTAGAGTGAATCGATAGGCGGAAGAATGGGGAGGCTGACGCACTCTTCTGTATCGGATCGTCCTGTCAAACACCACATGCGGGCGTCTTCCTCGACATCATCAACAAGCCCTCGGTCTCCCCGCCGAAGGAGATCGACATCAGGATACCCCTGCAGCCTGAACCCGCCCTGGTCACCATGATCACGGAGCCCAATGACTGGACCGCACCATATGTCGCCTTCCTCGAGAACAACGTCCTGCCCATTGACAAGATAGAGGCGCGAATGATCGTACCCACTAAAAATCCTTCGTCATCATCAATGGCGAGCTCCACAAACGCAGCGTGACTGGCGTATTCCAGTGTTGCGTACATCTAGAAGAAGGGCGCAAGATCCTCCAGGACATCCACACTCACGACTGCGACCACCACGTCGGGGCCCGGTCGCTAGTCGCCAAAGC
Organism: Avena eriantha; assembly: GCA_910589775.1. Classification (NCBI taxonomy): domain Eukaryota; kingdom Viridiplantae; phylum Streptophyta; class Magnoliopsida; order Poales; family Poaceae; genus Avena; species Avena eriantha. Next base: position 555,807,626 of record OU342743.1, read on the forward strand.
CATGCGACATGCCTTCTACTGGCTTGATGACCCACAAGTATAGGGGGTGTATCGCATTATTTTCGATAAGTAAGAGTGTCAAACCCAAGGAGGAGCAGAAGGTGTTGACGAGTGGCTTGGATCAGGAATTCTTTGTAAATACTTAGCAAACGGATTTTTCAGGTTTTTTGATAATGCATATAAATAAAGTGCGAGTAAATAAAAGACAATGGTATAATTGCAGCAAGTGGCCCAATCCTTTCTTTACCAACGGACAAGCCGATTGTATTACTTAAGATGACCAAATGTTCTCGAGAACACATGGGAATACTGTCAAGTGCTTTCGTTTCATATAGTTGATTAATCCTCTCTAGTTGGATAAGTGTTGTGTGGGTGAACCTGTGCTAATGTATTGAACTTCCTAGGACTAATACATACTTGTGATTATACCCCTTGCAAGCATCCGCAACTACAAGAAAGTAATTCAGATAAAAACCTAACCACAGTCTTAAACTTTGAGATCCTACACTCCCTTGTGCAAAGGTTTCCTAACGACGGTTCAGGTTTTTGTCACTCTGGCAACCCCTACAATTAGTAGCCAAATACACAATGCATTTCCCTAGGCCCATAAAGGTGAAGTACCATGTAGTCGACGTTCACATGATACCACTAGAAGAATAACACCACAACTTAATTATCAAACCATTGAATCTTTCTCAACACAATTCCACTACTAACAACATGACTTCTCCCATGTTCTCAAGAACTAAACGAACTACTCACGAGACATTGATGTCTACGCACTTCTATTCTTGTAGATAGTTGTTGGGACAGAGCTTTGTAGAACAGCAGCAAGTTTTCCCTTAAGTGGATTACCCTAGGTTTATCGAACTCAGGGAGGAAGTGGTCAAAGGTATTCCCTCTCAAGCAATCCTGCAATCAAGATACAAGAAGTCTCTTGTGTCCCCAACACACCCAATACACTTGTCAGGTGTGTAGGTGCACTACTTCGACGAAGCGATAGTGAAATACAAGTGGTATGGATAATTATAAGTGGTAACGGTGCCAGAAAATAGCTTGCTGGCGTGTGGTTAACGTGGGAAAAGACTAAAGGCAAACTGAAATAAAGATGGAAGCAAGCAAACATGTAACAGATCTAATTGCAAACGGTGTTTCAAAGCTTAGAAACAAGGCCTAGGGATCATACTTTCACTAGTGAACACTCTCATATAAATATCTTCTCTTTATGATACTACTCTAAACTACTCTCTGGTTGGACACTCTAATCCATGGTAGGGCTATAACAGCACACCTCAAAGTTCACTTTCCGCATCTAGATAACCCCACACTGTCACCTTGAGCACTAGATGGTTCCAACAAACACCAAAATTTCATAAAGACATCCGACTCATAACAAGTATTTGTAATCTCTAGCCTAAGTGCCACCATGGTGTGCACACTGTCAACTTCACACACATGGGGAGAGCAGAGATCTATTAAAGCACTTGAGTAGCAATGTAGATCTACTTGATTACAAAGCTCATGATCACAATATGATCATGCATAGTGAGAGAGATGAACACATAGCTACCGGTAGAACCCTTAGCCTCGAGAGAGAACTACTCCCTTCTCATCATGGAGATCAGCAATGGCGATGGAGATGGTGGTGGAGATCGATGGAGATGGCTCCGAGGGCACTTCCCCATCCCGGCAGGGTGCCGAAACATACTTTCTATCCCCCAAATCTCCCCTTCGGTGGCGGTGGCGCTGCAGAACGTTTCTTGGCTGGAGGCTGGACGATTTAGGGTTTTTGCATCGGGAGGCATATTATAGGCAAAGAGGCAAGGTTGTTGGGCGGCCAGGGGGCCCACACCACCTGGTGGAGCGTCCAAGACTAGACGGAGAGGGGCCACAGGGCTGCCACACCACCTGGTGGCGCGGCCAGGGCTAGCCCGCAGCCACCACATGGTGTGGCCGCCCTGTGGCCCCTCTCCTTCTCGTCTTCTGGATCCGTGAGTCTTCCGATAAAATATTGACTTTGGCTTTTGTCCGGTCCAATTCTGAGAATATTCATTTTCTCACTTTTCTAGAACCAAAAACAGAAAAAACAGGCAACTGGCAATGTGGCATCTTTTTAATAGGTTAGTCCAAGAAAGTGTATAGAAATACTCCAAAGTGTGGGAAAAACATAAGAAAGTACATAAAAACCAAGCATGGAACATCAAAAATTATAGATATGTTTGCAATGTATCAGACATCATATGGGTCAAAATTAGAGATGGAATAGTGATAAGTAACAATCTGAACATACCAATAATTCAATGGTTCCACTCAATAGCATCAACAAGTAATCAACACCGAGAAAGTTTCCCCCTAAGAACTATGCAAGATTCAACCCAATTGTTACAGCGGTATGGAGTGGTGATGATGGTGCTGGTGGAGATGATGGTGTAGATGATGATGATGATCCCGATGAAATCCAGCTTGATGATGGTGTTGATGGCGATGATCTCCCCTCTCCGGGAAGGAATTTCCCTAGCAGATTTCTACCTATCGGAGAGCTCTTTCTCTCTCTGTGGTTTCCACCCTGCAGAGGTGGTTTAATCTTTCTATGGTCGGCCCCCGAGTCTTAGGGTTCTGAGGGGATTATATGCATTAGAGGGCGATGCCAGAGGTGGGCCAGGGTGGCTACACCACCTGGTGGCGCGGCCAGGGCTGGCCCGTGCCGGGGGGTGGTGTGGGCCCCCTGTAGCCCATCTCCACTTCCCCTTTTGGCTTCCTTCATCTTCTAAAAAATAGGAATTTCCATGTTTTTTGGGACTTTCTAATCTTTGCCAAGTTTGCCTCCAAACGGTGCTTTTTCCATCAGAATCCTGGCTCTTGTGGTTCATCCTCCCAAAATCATCAATCATGCAAAAATAGATGAAATAACATAAGTACCATCTCTTAATATGAAATATATCAATGAATAACAGTGCATTATGATATAGAATGGTGATGCAAAATGGGCGTATCAACTCCCCCCAAGCTTAGACTTCGCTTGTCCCTAAGCAAAAACTGAGCTTAATAAACATGTCCACAGGTTTATGGAGTGAAGTGTCGATAAAGAGAATACAGACAAGAAGCATCACATTCATCAGTACACAAATTATAATAGAAAACAACTCACTATTATATAACTTAACTTGTAATGAGTAAGGGAAACACAATAAAGATGCATAAAGTAAATCATAACTGGTAATGGAAAACTTTGTTCTTGGTCATAAAATGGTTAAGAAATTGCAGGAGTCAAACATAATAGGTTTTCAATGATAGCTTTCAAAGTAATATCCACTAAGATAAGAGCAGTGTGGAAAACAAGGAACATAAGAAACATGATATATCATCATATGGGTGATTGAATCTCAACAACTCAAATGCTTGCTTAAGATAGAAAGGGATAGGTTTATTGACACAACTAAAAAGTAAAAGATAAGCCTTTTGCAGAGGGAAACATGGATTTCAAGTCTCATAAAGAGCTTCCAAGAATTATGGTACTTACTAGCTTTGAGCTCTCATTGCCCCTATCATAAGCATCTTTTAGGTGATTAAGGTTAAAGTGAACAAATATGAGGATATGCTTGACAAGATATAAGTTGAAAATCGCATGCCCCTTGCTTACGAGTCCAAGACCTCATGCTACTCAACTTTAGTCATGAGTAAGTTCTTGTCATTGTAAGTACATGTGTATCATGGTGAACCTCCAATGGGGTACCCCTTGCCCCATGATACAGGAGCTATCCCATATCAAAATGACAAGGCAACAAACAATGAGCATCTCAGTGATCTTTTTATTTGCTACTTGCACAGGTTTTTATTGAGGATGCTTCACAGAATGCTCACTATGGTTATGCTGCAAGTTTCCACCATGATTAGGCATGGCTTAGGCTAGCCGCCCAGGCGTTTCTCTAACACATATACAAACTCCATGAGCTTACAAGCTCCCCTTTTATTTCACACTGCCGGGATCCATAAACAAAAGAATCATGATATCAACTAAATAATAAGTGCAATGTTGAAAATGTTCCCCATGACAGCATGGTTCCGCTGATTCTAAACTTATAAAGTGCAAGCATATACGCAACATAGATGGATGCAATGGTTCAAGTTTATTAAGTGCAAGAAAGTAAAGTGTTCCATCAAGTTTGTGAGAGCTTTAATCACTAGTTTTCACATAACAAGTTTAATTTGGAAGGTAGATAAAAACATGAATTTACTTGGAATAGCAATAATGCTAATAGGTAGATATGGTGGACGCAAATGGCATAGGTTTTAATTTTAGGATTGGATGCACGAGAAGTATTCCCTCTCAGTACAGGTTTTTGGCTAGCAAGGCTGAGAAGCAAGCATAAGAATTGAAGGAACAAACAAACATACAAGTAATATAAATGATCATGCAATCTTCCTTGGAAACACAAAAGATCTTAACTAGAGAATACTAAGCTTATGAGCCAAACAAGAAAGAAAGATGATGAAATTATATATCTTAAAAGTACTTTTCTCTTTTCCATTCAATGCTCTAATAGTATTGCTACTGACCAGAGCTAGGTTTGCCAAAACCAATCTCAATTTACTCAATGATCCCAAAGTGATACCAATACTATCAACAAGATCAATCATATAACAGAAATTGCAAACTAAAATAAGATGTGCAAAAAGTAAGTGATAGAACTTCTCATTAATATTTCATAACGGCAACTCACACCAAGGGATACGTAGATATCTAACTAGAGGGGAGATACTTCCATAATGCAAGCCATCCTATATGATAACTTCTCTATTCATGATATGACTGTACTAAAAAGGTAAAAGGATGAAAGATAATGATGTGATATCGCGGCACTCCCCCAAGCTTGGAACAAACCAAGGGGATGCCAAAACCTGATGACGAATTACTCCTTTGGTGGTGGTGGTGTTCTCTCGATAAGCTTTTCAATCAATTCCCTCAAATCCTCAATCTCGAAGGTGAGAGTACGAATCAACTCCGAATTGTGCTCAATGCGGTTCATGATCATGTCGGGTTGTGAATCCCAGCTCTTGCGATTCTTTCCCCACGCTTCCTCTTTGAAGTATTCTTTCCCTGCATGGTTAGAATGAGACATATCCCAATTGGAGGGTAGTTTTTCCTTGGGCATATTTTGGAATTGTTGCTCATGAATAAGGGTATGGAAGGGATTCTTGGTGCGTGGAGGAGGTGACCGTGAAGCCAAGGAATGATGCGTAACGTTCCCTCAAGTGGACATCTGTGCAGTCCTTTTGAACTTGGTAGGATTTGCCACCACCCCAATGCTTGCAATGGTGGTGCTGGTATGCGGATGTTGGTCTTCCTTTGCCTCCTCTTCAACTTCACTCTTGATCTCCTCCTCCTGCTCAAGGTCTTGGAGATCATCTTCCGTAGGCTCCTTGCCCTTATCGTTGGCGGAGACTATTGTGCTTCTAAACTTTGAGAATAGTTCATGACAGAAACATATCGAAACAAAAACATGATGAGAACACGATATACGGACCTCGGGAGATCCGGGTGATTATATATTACAAAGTTTAACAACAAAAGGAAAGTACTGGGAGAAAACGGGTTAGATACGGGCTCCGGGGTGGCCACACCCCCTGGTGGCGCAGCCAGGTGGGCCCGCGCCACGGGGTGGTGTGAGCCACCCGGGCTCCATTTTCGTTTCCCTTTCGACTCATTAATTTCCATGTTAGATAAAAACTGCAAAAATATAACTTGGAAAGATTTTCGTGGACCTTTTCTTACCAGAACTGTTACCTATTCAAAAAAAGACTTTGCATGTATCTGAACTTGGCATTTAATAAATTCTGCTAGAGTAGCCGCTTGAATTATATCAATATATTCATTGTAAGAATCTCCAGAAATATAGTGCTTGAGTCTTTGATCGCTCTTCATCTCATTACATCATTTTCTCCTATCACTTGAAAACTTCTTTCATACAAAACTTTACACATTCTTCATTAGCAACATTAGTGCATGCAAGATAATAAACCTTTAGGTTCAATTTTAACTGAAATCCATCAGAACATAAGCTACTGAAACAACTCCTTTCAAAAGCCCAAAAAGAATTCAAAAAGGAAATCGATTTAAGAGGCAAATGCAAAAATGACAGAAATCTATCGAAACAGTCTAGCAGGTAAAGATCATTTTTTTCGAAAACCTTATGTTTCCCAAATCAAAAAGTGCAAAACTAACGAAAGTTAAATAATACCCTAGGGTATGCACACAAAAATTTATAGATGAGTACGACATTCTGGGATTTTTCACGATTTTTTACGGTGACACACATAAATCTGTTTCAGGACAACAACTTCCCCAAGTCTTACTTCTCTCTCATTTGAGGTTGATCTTGACACAAAACCCCCAAAAAGGATAATGAGAGGGTATTACAGAAGAAATAACTTCCAGGACTCAAAAAGACCAAAATAAACTGAAAGCAAAAATATATTAGGTTGTCTCCCAAAAAGCTCTTTCTTTATAACCATTAAGGTAGGCATAATAAATTTCAATGATGCTCACATAAGGGTATGAATTGAAGTAAAAGAGAGCATCAAGGAGAAAATATACACATGTTTAAGTCTAACCCACTTCCTATGCAAGGGGATGTTGTAAGAAAATAAATTGTTGAAACCAGAGGCCACTAGCATAGGAAGGCAGGAACACAATTAACAATATCTTTCTATGGCTCGTGATACTTGTTCCACTTCTTAGGAATTTCAATGTAAGAGGCAAAAGCATTAAAATAATTTGCAATACTTTGAGAATCAACACCATAAGCATTACTAATATTATGAAAGTCATCAGTTCCCATAAAATATTTAATGCACTCATAATCATAATTTATACCTGACTTTCTTCCTTTGTCATTCTCCCATGCTTTAGCATTGTCTTGAATATGGCCCAGAAGATCCCATTTAGCTTCTTCTTCCATACGTGTAAATGATCCAGCACAAGAAGGATCTAATAGATCCTTATCATTAAGAGAAAGCCTTGCATAAAAGTTATCGATAATAATATTATTAGGGAGCTCATGAGTAGGATATTTGAGCATTAGTGACTTCAATCTCCCCCAAGCTTGAGCTATACTCTCTCCATCACGAGGCCAAACGTTGTATATTTGATTCTGATCTTTATGAATCTCACCAGGAGGATAAAATTTGGAATAAATGAGAGGTGCAATTTCCTCCCATTCAAGAGATTGGCCATTCTTTAGCAGCTTGTACCATTCCTCAGCTCTTCCTTTCAATGATAGTGAGAATAACTTATTCTTGACTTAATCTGTTGTAATACTTGCACACTTGAACAACCTGCATAATTCGTGTATAAAAAGCAAATGATCACCAGGATGGACAGTTCCATCTCCAAAATAGTAGTTATCCATAACACGATTAATAATTCTTGTAGGTATCTTAAAAGGATCAATTTCAGCTGGTGGTGGTTCATCTACTACCTTAGCAGTGGTAGTAACATAGCGAAAGAAGAAACTAAGTGAATTATCCATATTGAGAATAAAGTAACTAACAGAAGTAAACAATACTCATAGTAGAAGTTTCGTTTACCAGTTCCCACTCTCCAATAGCGCTTCACTCCCCGGCAACGGTGCCAGAAAACAGTCTTGATGACCCACAAGTATAGGGGGTGTATCGCAGTACTTTCGATAAGTAAGAGTGTCGAACCCAACGAGGAGAAGAAGGTGTTGACGAGTGGCCTGGATCAGGAATTCTCTGTAAATACTTAGTAAACGGATTTTTAGGGGTTTTTGATAATGCAGATAAATAAAGTGCGAGTAAATAAAAGACAATGGTAATAATTGCAGCAAGTGGCCCAATCCTTACTTTAGCAAAGGACAAGATGATTGTATTACTTAAGATGACCAAACGTTCTCGAGGACACATGGGAATACTGTCAAGTGCTTTCGCTTCATATAGTTGATTAATCCTCTCTAGTTGGATACGTGTTGTGTGCGTGAACCTGTGCTAATGTACTGACGTTCCTAGGCCTGATACATACTTGTGATTAAACCCCTTGCAAGCATCCGCAACTACAAGAAAGTAATTAAGATAAAAACCTAACCACAACCTTAAACTTTGAGATCCTACACTCCCTTGTGCACAGGTTTCCTAACGGGGGTTCAAGTTTCTGTCACTCTGGTGTCAACACCAAGATCTTTAAGTCCAGATGCCTGTTATGCCGTACATCGCAATCCCAGGATTACCATTTTTGTGAGACATAATAGAAGTGGTACCACAATACATCATCCATTACAAACCATAATAAGGTTCTTACAAACAAAGGATCTCATGATCCAGTCTTTAATACAATCAAAGCAGCGGAAAGTAAATGTAGCGGGGCTTCATCTTCAGGGTCACAGGTAATGCTGACGATGGGAGATGATCCTACTTCTCATAGACCTCCTGCTGTCCATCTTCCGGATAATCCTCCTCATAGTATGGCCATGGGAATAGCCAGGGACAAAGCCATGAGTATTCTTTAAGTACTCGCAAACTAACACTAGTATAAGTAAGGTCAAAGCTAATAGGAAACTTAAGCTCTAGGTTGGTTTTGCAAAAAGCCATATTTACTTCATGAGGGTTTCAAGAGTAAAGACCTAATTTAGTTCTCTATATCACTTAAGGGGGATACTAGTTTTCATGTCCATAACTCTGTTGTGGTCAAGTCAAGGTCATCTTTCAAGTCACAAATCATTTTGAAAACATCTGACAACGGAACAGTATGGCCACTCTAACTGTCCATACCCGTGGACGCGGCTATTTGAATAGTTTGACACTCTGCAGAGATTGTACACTTTCACCACAAAATTCGATACATCCATAAGGAATAACCCTGAATCATCATACTTAACCTTTCAATTACACACCCTAGTATATGCGCCTCCCCTATGAGTTTGGCCTCCCAACCATGACCATCTATCATTTTGGGTACTGCATAGGTGGACATTCATCACGAGGTAACCTCTTCCGAAAGGGAACCCATACAAAGACATATAAACTTACAGTCAAGCCCTACCCAACTCAGGTATTGTGGTTGTACGTTAAAATTGGAATGGTATCGCATCCGAACCGAATCATCAGTTTTTATAAAGGTTCAAGGCTTAGGGCTCAACATTTTCATCATCAACCATTGTGTTTCTCAACACATGTCAAAACATTTCAATAGAATGACATCATTCCAAGGTTTTCATAAGCATTTTCACCAAGTATTCCCATCTAAAGTGATCAAGTTTTATGCTTAGCACTAGCCACTAAAGTTGAGGGTATTCACTATTGGGGGTGCTAATCTGGTACAAGTATCCAAGACTAATCCTAAGATCTTGATAGGATCCATTCTAATTTCCACTAGTCACAATTCATTAACTAAGTAATAACTATAGTAAAGGGGAAAGTAAAGCTTGGAGTAAAAACTGGGATTCGGTAAAGTTACACAACTAGGTATGCCTAGTGCATCTGGTATAAGGGGCTTGCATATATAGTATGCATAGTTCTAGCTTGCAATTAGTGATGGCTTGCCTTGATTAGAGCAGTTGTTGCGGTTGTTGAAGTTTTCCTCCTCCTCCTCCTCCTCAAAGTACTCCTCTTCATTGAATCCCAGTTCGGTAGTAGCATCTATAAATACATCCAATGTACACAATCACCAAACAACACTTCACTACTCCTATTTAGCACACAAGGCTCATACTAGATGATCTAATATCATCTCAATCATTCCATGTTATAATGGCACATTTTTATTTCTCTTTAATGAGAAAAGTAATTTCTACTCATTGAATTAAGATTTAATATTCTCCAACTAGAATATAGGTTCATATGGACCATGTCCACAACATATATTCTCAATCTTGGGAATGTCATTTAAAAGGGTGGTTATGCATTACAAGATTTAATATTACTATTTAATAAGATTTAAATGACTAGAAAAGCCTATATAGCCTTCTTTTAATACTAGTCCAAGTTTAATATCTGTAAACCAAATGTTTTTATATATTCAGGTAGATCATGGAAAATGTGATTTTTGAGAGGTGGAATCATCTCAAAAGCATTTATAGTTTATTCTAGAAAAATGTTTGAAGTGTCAAAAGTCTCTGTCTTGTTATTTTTGGTATAGGTGATCTATAAATCTAATTGGTTTAAATCCAACGGGAGTGATTAGATAATTTCCATACCTTTCCAACAAAATTGGAATCATGCATTTTGGTCCAGTGAATCTCTTTGAATTGATTTTTGAATCTACTGACAGAATCTAGTTTTAACTAAAAGGGATAAATCCTATTTGAATGGGTGGGCTCTGCGCGGGAAACTAAATGGGCCAGCCCAACTGCACAGCGCTAGAGCAGCTGGGTACTGACAAGCGGGTCCTACTCGTCAGTGACTTAACTTAGCCGAATCGGTATGTTTCAATCTTAGCCCTACGATTAGAACAAGATCTAACGGCTGATGTGCGTCGTCTACGTCGAACCGCTCCGGCGAGAAGTGAACCCTAACGCAGCAGTGGGGGTCACGTGAGGCTCACCTGGGCTCCAGCTAAGGTCGGCAATGGGGGCGAATGAGGTTGTCGTCGACGACGGTACGAGGCGCGGTCACGGTGGCTCCTAGGGTGGTCATAATCAACGGGCTCCTTCCTCCTCTGCAGCGGTGGACTCCGGATAAATTCCGGCGGACTGGTGCTCGCCTTGCTCCGAGGAAGGGACAGTGAGGTTCTGTGGTGAGTGGGGAGTGGAATGGTGTGGAGATTGAGGGCTGGGATGGTCTCTATTTATACACCCAGTGTGGTGGTTGGGGAGCATGGTCGGGCTACTCTAGCGACGCTGCTACAGGTTGCAATCGTCACGGCGGAGGGCATGGGTCGAGGTGGTGGACTATGGCGGTTGTCATGGAAGTGATGGCACGGCAAGGGGCTCTCTCCATTGGCCGGGGTACATCGGTGCTCTGGGATGGTACGCAGGCGTTCGTCACTTGGTACAGTGGTCACGGGGCGCGAGACGCCGAACGATCATGTCTAGCAGCTCACTGGTGCCACGTCGAACGCGGGTATGGGCGGAGAGAGTGAGGCGCGACTATGAGAGCGAGGCGGTTGTGGTGCTCTGTCGTGCTCTCGGCATGGCCAAGGGTTAAGGCGCGGCTGGTCTGGCTCCTTCTCGCCTCGTTGTTGGTCCAGGGGTGGTCAGGGGGTGGCGGTGAGGTCACACCTACCTCGTGGGGGTCGTGGTAGAGGGCGGTGCGGCACGCAGTGACTGGCTCGTGCTCGACCGACATGGACGGCTTAGCATGGGCATGTCACTGGTGCAATAGTGGGCAAATGGATGTCCACTGCACGGCAAAGTACCAGGATGATCTAGGATAATTCAATGTGTTGATTGCAGTATATTTTGTAAGCAAACGACAATTCCAAATAGTGAATAGTTGGTGAGAGTGTACTGTGCATGCTAAGTGTTCGACACAATGGCCGCATGAATTTATATTTCGAATTTTTGAAAGATATTTGGTGAGTGATCTTGTTGTTTACTTGGTAGACTGTGGTTGCTGGGATTTGTCAAGTGGAATTGATTTGAGTGGTTTTTGAGAAAGTGTGGTCTATACATATGATCTTGATTCAATTTTGCACTGCCTCTTAAATAGATTTGAATTTAGTTTCTGCCGTTTTGTAAAGTTTGCTTGGATTCACTTTTACTTGATCTAGCAAGGGGTGAAAATAATTGGAATTGTTTCTGTTAAAAATTCTTTACTAGGAACACTCAAAGTGGTCTAGTGGATAAGTTTGGCCAAAATGACCATTTGCTTATATATCTTACATTTGATTTTTCCTTTATTTGATTCTGCTTGGATTTGATCTAGATGATGTAGTATTCATATTTGAACCAATCCTTATCATTTGTAACCATCAAACATGGCAATTGCAATCATTCATACACTAATGTAAATCACAAGTACACTCTTATTAGGTTTCACTATAAAAGTTTTTGTTAACTCTAAACTTGGGTGATTAGAGCTTGATAAGCTTGATTAATATTTTTGGGATGTTACATCCGGCAACCCCTACGATTAGTAGCCAAATACACAATGCATTCCCCTAGTCCCATAAAGGTGAAGTATCATGTAGTCGACGTTCACATGATACCACTAGAAGAATAACACCATAACTTAATTATCAAACCATTGAATCTTTTTCAACACAATTCCACTACTAACAACATGACTTCTCCCACGTCCTCAAGAACTAAACGAACTACTCAGGAGACATCATATGGATCAAGATCAGAGATGGAATAATGATAAGTAACAATCTGAACATAACAATAATTCAATGCTTCCACTCAATAGCATCAACTACAAGAAGTAATCAACACCGGGAAAGTTTCCCCTAAGAACTATGCAAGATTCAACCCAATTGTTACAGCGGTACGGAGTGGTGATGATGGTGCTGGTGGAGATGATGGTGGAGATGATGATGATTCCGATGAAGTCCATCTTGATGATGGTGTTGACAGCGATGATCTCCCCTCTCCGGGAAGGAATTTCCCTGGCAGATTTCTGCCTGCTAGAGAGCTCTTTCCCTCTTTGTGGTTTCCGCCCTGCAGAGGCGGCGAGATCTTTCTATGGTCGCCCCCAAGTCTTAGGGTTCAGAGGGGATTATATGCATCAGAGGGCGATGCTAGAGGTGGGCCAGGGTGGCCACACCACCTGGTGGCGCGGCCAGGGCTGGCCCGCGCCAGGGGTGGTGTGGGATGATATGTTGCAAATGTATCTATAATGTTTGATGGTCCATGCTTGTTTAGTATCTACTTTGCTTTGCTTTGTAAACACTTTGAGGTATTTTTATATGTTTTCTAGGACTAACCTATTAGCAAGATGCCACAGTGCCAGTTGCCTATTTTCTTCTATTTTTGGTTCCAGAAAAGGAAGAAAATAAATATTCTTGGAATTGGACAGGACAAAAGCCAATATGCCTATTTTTCCCGGAGCAACATGGAAACAAGAAGCAGAGACGGAGTAGGGCACCAGGGTGGTCACACCATGTGGTGGCGCGGGCTAGCCCTGGCCGTGCCACCAGGTGGTGTGGCCCCCCTGGCTGGCCACCGACCTTGCCTCTTCGCCTATAAGAAGCCTCCTGATGCATAAACCCTAGATCATCAAGCCTCTAGCCACGAAAGTTCAGCAGTGCCGCTGCCACCGAAGGGGAGATTCGGGGGACAGAAAGTCTCTGTTCCGGCACCCTGCCGGGATGGGGAAGTGCCCCCGGAGTCATCTCCATCGACTCCACCACCATCTCCATTGTCGTTGCTGATTCCCATCATGATGAGGGAGTAATTCTTCCTCGAGGCTAAGGGTTCTACCGGTAGCTATGTGTTCATCTCTCTCTATGCATGATCATGTTGTTATCATGAGCTTTGTAATCAAGTAGATCTACCTTGCTACTCAAGTGCTTTAATAGATCTCTGCTCTCCCCATGTCTGTGAAATTGACAGCGTGCACACCATATGGTGGCACTTAGGCTAGAGATTACAAATACTTGTTATGAGTTATATTTGGAGTTGAATGTATCTATGAAATTGTGGTGTTTGTTGGAACCATCTAGTGCTCAGGGTGACAGTGTGGGGTTATCTAGATGCGGAAAGCGAACTTTCAGGTGTGTTGTTATAGCCCTACCATGGATTCGAGTGTCCAACCAGAGAGTAGTTCAGAGTAGTATCATGAAGAGAAGATATTTATATGAGAGTGTTCACTAGCGAAAGTATGATCCCTAGGCCTTGTTTCTAAGCATTGAAACACCATTTGCAACTAGATCTGTTACATGTTTGCTTGCTTCCATCTTTATTTTAGTTTGCCTTTAGTCTCTTCCAGGCCATCAAGCTATTTTCTGGCACCGTTACCACTTATAATTATCCATACCACTTGTATTTCACTATCTCTTTGCTGAACTAGTGCACCTATACACCTGACAAGTGTATTGCGTGTGTTCGGGACACAAGAGACTTCTTGTATCTTGAGTGCAGGGTTGCTTGAGAGGGAATACCTTTGACCACTTCCTCCCTGAGTTCGATAAACATTGGGTGATCCACTTAAGGGAAAACTTGCTGCTATTCTACAAACCTCTGCACTTGGAGGCCCAACAACTGTCTAGAAGAATAGAAGTGCGTAGACATTAGACATCCATAGACAAAATAGCATGATATCAACTAGGTACAAAGCAAGGTATTTATCTGGCGCCGTTGCCGGGGAGGTAAGGTAAAAGGTGTTTATCTTATCATGAGCCACTTGGAGGCCCAACAATTTTCTGGTGTCGTTGCCGGGGAGGTAAGGTAAAAGGTACTCACATCTTCTGGCTACTAAGCTATCTTCTAGCATTGTTGCTGGTGTGTGAGTGCTCGAAGTTATTTCCTTTAGATTCTGCAATTATATCTTTTTGTTTCTTGTTTTTATTTTCATTAATTATGCTTAATGGAAAACACCAAAAAAATTAGAGAGCTCTATAGTATTTATCTTGAGTTAGGACATGAAGTGTTTGAAGAGAAAATTAAAAAACCTATGGAACTTTATTTGCATGCTAATAGCAATGTTATTAGTATGAATTCTTTGAACACCATTATTGCTAATGCTATGGAAAAGTCTAAGCTTGGGGAAGCTGGTTTTGGTGAGCATGATATTTTTAGTCCCCCAAGCATGGAGGAGAAAATTTAATTTGATGATACTATGCCTCCAATATATGATGATTACAATGATGAATATGATATTTTCAGTCCACATACTATTGAGGAGAAAATTAATTATGATTATAATATGCCTCCTATATTTTATGATTATGGTGATAAGAATAATAATGATATCTATTTTGTTGAATTTTCTCCCACTACGATTAATGAGAATGACTATGCTTATAAGGAGAGTAATACTTATTTTATGCATGTGGCTCATGATAAGAATGTTTTATGTGATAGTTATATTATTAATTTTATTCATGATGCTACTGAAAGTTATTATCAGAGAAGGAAACATGGTTTTATGTGTTTCAACAATATTAAGTTTCCCCTCTTTATGTTGAAAGTCTTGAAGTTGCACTTGTTTTTCTTTCCTATGCTTGTTGCTTTGTGCTTTCATGACTTGTTTCTTTACAAGATTCCTATGCATAGGAAGTGGGTTAACTTAAATGTTCTTTGAATTTGCTTCTTGATGCTCTCTTTTACTTCAATTCAATATTCTTATATGAGCATCTTCTCAAACTATCATGCCTAACTTAAAGGCGTTAAAGGAAAATACTTATTGGGAGATAACCCGAAAGTTTTAGTTGAGTCTTGGAAGTTACTACTTCTGTAATAACCTCTCCTTATCATTTTTATTTGCTTTTTGTGCCAAGAGTAACCTCTAATCAGAGAGAAGTAATGATTGGGAAAGTTGCTGTCCCGAAACAGATTTCTGTGCTTCACCGTAAAAATTCGTGTAAAATCTCTGTAAGTCCTTTTGAGGCGTGATTTTTTTTCTTCTGCCCCAGGTTGTTCTCTAACTTTCATTAGTTCAACACTTTTTGATTTGAGAAACATAAGGTCTTTGAAAAAATTCGTCTTTACCTGCTGGTCTGTTTTGACAAATTTCTGCCATTATTTGCGTTTGCTTCTTGTTTGTTCCTTTTTGAGTTCTTTTGGGGAATTGAGCTTTTTGAGGGAAGTGTTACAGTAGCTTGTGTTTTAATGGAAGTTTTATTGGTGTTGAAACTGAACCCAAAGACTTATTATCTTGAGTGCACTAATGTTGCTAATAAAGATTGTGTGAAGTTTTGTATGAAGGAAAAATTTCAGGTGTATGGAAGGAATGAGTAATGAGATAAATGATGGACTAAAGCTCAAGCTTGGGGGTGCCAGACGTGTCACCCCAAGAAATATCCAATAAGTACAAGCGTCAAAGCTTGGGGATGCCCAAGGCATCCCCTTCTTCATGAATAAAAATCTCACGTTTCTTCCAAACACTTTATTTTTATTGTTGCATGCACAGTTGTGTTGTTCTTAGAGCGTCTTGTTTTTCGTTTTCGTTTTGGTTTTCGTTTTATTTTGTTTTCTTAGTTTTCTGAATAAATTGGTTGGACCCCCTCTTTCATACATTGGTTTTCAAATAGTTTGGTTTGGATTGGAAAAGAGTAGGAAAAGTTCATGCTTAAGTGGTAAAAGGAGCCTGTTTTTGACTGTGGCATATGCCTTGTCATATCATGCTTGATATTTTTTTGGCTTTATGCTTAGTTATTATTGTTGTAGCATGAATTGTTATAAACAATTGAGATTGCTTAATGTGCCTTGAAAGAGTCATGCGTTGTTTTAGCATATTAAAGCATAGTATTGTGGTATTCTCCTTTAATGCTTTATTTGGGTTGACTTGGCGCATGCTCACACCATGTTATGACTATCCTAAGTCACCATAGCCTTTATGATCCTTTAGTTTTCGACATGTAATATCACTTTATGCTTTAATTAATGATGTTTTGTTGCTTTGCATGATTATGGCCATTATTGCTCTCCTAGTTGGTCGCTCCCAGTCTTTTGCTAGCCTCCATAACCAAGTATGAGTTCCACTCATGCATCCAACTCCTAGAACCAAGGTATTCCAAAGAGTACACCATACCTACCTATTAGCATTTGTTATTCCAAGTATATTCATCTTTTTATTTACCTTCTGAATTAAACTTGTTATGAGAAAATTAGTGATTAAAGCTCTCACGAACTTGATGGCACACTTTACTTTTCTTTCCCTTAATAAACTTGAACCATTGTGTCGTCTATGTTGTATATTCTTGCACTTATATGTTGGGGATTAGCAGAACCATGCTATCATGGGGAACGCTTTCAACATTGCACTTGTACTTTGTACCTAGTTGATATCATGCTATTTTGTCTATGGATGTCGGATGTCTACGCACTTCTATTCTTCTAGACAGTTGTTGGGCCTCCAAGTGCAGAGGTTTGTAGAACAACAGCAAGTTTTCCCTTAAGTGGATCACCCAAGGTTTATCAAACTTAGGGAGGAATTGGTCAAAGGTATTCCCTCTCAAGCAACCCTGCAATCAAGATACAAGAAGTCTCTTGTGTCCCCAACACACGCAATACACTTGTCAGGTGTATAGGTGCACTAGTTCAGCGAAGAGATAGTGAAATACAAGTGGTATGGATAATTATAAGTGGTAACGGTGCTAGAAAATAGCTTGATGGCGTGGAAGAGACTAAATGCAAACTGAAATAAAGATGGAAGCAAGCAAACATGTAACAGATCTAGTTGCAAACGGTGTTTCAATGTTTAGAAACAAGGCCTAGGGATCATACTTTCACTAGTGAACACTCTCATATAAATATCTTCTCTTCATGATACTACTCTTAACTACTCTCCAGTTGGACACTCTAATCCATGGTAGGGCTATAACATCACACCTCAAAGTCCGCTTTCCCATCTAGATAACCCCACACTGTCACCTTGAGCACTAGATGGTTCCAACAAACACCACAATTTCATAAAGACATCCATCTACAAATATAACTCGTAAAAAGTATTTATAATCTCTAGCCTAAGTGCCACCATGGTGTGCATTCTATCACTTTCACACACATGGGGAGAGCAGAGATCTATTAAAGCACTTGAGTAGCAAGGTAAATCTATTTGATTACAAAGCTCATGATCACAATATGATCATGCATAGAGAGAGAGATGAACACATAGCTACCGGTAGAACCCTTAGCCTCGAGGAAGAACTACTCCCTCATCATCATGGGAATCAGCAACGGTGATGGAGATAGTGGTGGAGATCGATGGAGATGGCTCCAGGGGCACTTCCCTGTCCCGGTAGGGTGCCGGAACAGGGACTTTCTGTCCCCCGAATCTCCCCTTCGGCGGCAGCGGCGCTGCGGAACTTTTCGTGGCTAGAGGCTAGACGATTTAGGGTTTATGCGTCGGGAGGCTTCTTATAAGCGAAGAGGCAAGGTCGGTGGGCGCCCGAGGGGCCCATATCACCTGGTGGCGCGACCAGGGGGACCCGCGCCACCCTATGGTGTGGCCGGCCCCTGGCCCATCTCCATCTCGTCTTCTGGATCCGTGTTACCCTCGGTGAAATATTGACTTTGGCTTTTGTCCCGTCCAATTCCGAGAATATTCATTTTCTGTTTTTCAGGAACCAAAAACAGCAGAAAATAGGTAACTGGCACTGTGGCATCTTGTTAATAGGTTAGTTCCTGAAAATGCATTAAAGTATCTCCAAATGTAGACAAAACATAAGAAAGTAGATATAAAACAAGCATGGAACATCAAAAATTATAGATACGTTAGCAATGTATCAATATCCCCAAGCTTAACTCCTGCTCGTCCTCGAGTAGGTAAGTGATAAAAAGAAAGAATAATTTTTGAGGTGACATGCGCCATCATAAACTTGATCAAAGTATTTGTAAAATATTGAAAGCTGGGATCATAGTACTTCAATGATAACATGAAAGACAAAGTTCTAGCAATAAGACAAAGCAACTATGTTGCAACATGAAAAGGCGCAAACAAAAGATTCATGAATATCAATGCTTTGCAAGACGTTTGTTTGTTTCACATAAAGAAAACATAGCATAGTGGCATTCAGCTTGTCCCTCATAGAGTAGCAAACATCAATGCATAGGACACCTTCAAAGTTCATAAGAGTGACTAGATACAAATAGTTCAAAACAAGCAATATCAAAGTTATGCATCAATCAACAAGTCTTGGGACAATGCACATAGAACTAAGAATGGCCACTATGCTCTCAAAGTAGGTGCATAAAGATAGAAGTTGGAGGCTCAACAGAAAAGTAAAAGAAAGGCCTTAATAGAAGGAAGTAGAGATTCAAGTTTCATAAAGAACTTCCAAAAATTATGGTACTTACTAGCTTTCAGCTCTCATTGCCCCTATCATAAGCATCTTGAAGTGATTAAGGTTAAAGTGAACAAACTATGGAGTATATGCTTGACAAAGTATAAGTTGGAAATCTCATGTCCCTTGAATACGAGGGCCGCTCCTCATGCTACTCAAGTTTAGTTACTAGTAAGTTCTTGTCATAGTAAGTACATGTGTATCATAGAGAGCCGCCAACGGGGTACCCCTTGCCCTATGATACGAAAGAATCCCCATATCAAAATGAGAAGGCAAGCAGACAATGAGTATCTCAGCAATCTTCTTATTTACCATGGGAATATGGTGATTTTTTCTCTCTTTCCTCTTTTCTCATATCCTTTTTTTTTCTTTTTTCTCTTTTTTCTCAATAT
Source organism: Avena eriantha (assembly GCA_910589775.1). Lineage (NCBI taxonomy): Eukaryota > Viridiplantae > Streptophyta > Magnoliopsida > Poales > Poaceae > Avena > Avena eriantha. The sequence continues at coordinate 555,826,919 of OU342743.1, forward strand.
CTGACTCTTTTTTTATAAGAAGAATGCTTCATAGACAGCTCATTATGGTTACGCTGCAGGTTTCCACCATGACAGCATGGATTAGACCAGCGGCCCAGGCGTTTCTCTAACACACATACATAACTCCATGGACTTACAAGCTCCCCTTTCATTTCACACCGACGAGATCCATAAGCAAAAGAACATGATATCAACGGGGTATAATGTACAAGTGTAATGTTGAAAGCGTTCCCCATGACAGCATGGTTCTGCTAATCCCCAACATATAAGTGCAAGCATAAACAACATAGACGACACAATGGTTCAAGTTTATTAAGGGCAAGAAAAGTAAAGTGTGCCATCAAGTTCGTGAGAGCTTTAATCACTAGTTTTCTCATAACAAGTTTAATTCGGAAGGTAAACAAAAGCATGAATATACTTGGAATAGCATATACTAATAGGTAGGTATGGTGGAATCTTTGGAATAACTTGGTTTTAGGAGTTGGATGCATGAGTGGAACTCATACTTGATTATGGAGGCTAGCAAAAGACTGGGAGCGACCAACTAAGACTGCAATAATGGCCATAATAATGCAGAGCGACAAAACATCATTAATCAAAGCATAAAGTTATACTACAAGTTGAAAACTAAAAGATCATAAAGGCTAAGGTGACTTGGTATAGTCATAACATGGTGTGAGCATGTGCCAAGTCAACCCAAATAAAGCATCAAAGGAGAATACCACAATACTATGCTTTAATATGCTAAAACAACGCATGATTTTTCAAAGGCACATTAAGCAATCTCAATTGTTTATAACATGTCATGATACAGCAAAGATCACTAACCATAAAGCCAAAACAATATCAAGCATGGCATGACAAAGCATAGGCCACAGTCAAAAACAAGCTCTCTTTACCACTTAAGCATGAACTTTTCCTACTCTTTTCCAATCCAAACCAAACTATTTGAAAACCAATGTATGAAAGAGGGGGTCCAACCAATTTATTCAAGCAAACTAAGCAAACGAAGCAAATGAAAACCAAAAACAAAAACAAAGACGCTCCAAGAACAACACAACTGTGCATGAAACAATAAAAATGAAGTGTTTGGAAGAAACCTGAGATTTTTATTGATGAAGAAGGGGATGCCTTGGGCATCCCCAAGCTTTGACGCTTGTACCTCTGGAATATTTCTTGGGGTGACATGGGGTGGCATCTCCAAGCTTGAGCTTTTGTCCATTCTTCATCTCATTACATCATTCTCTCCATACACCTGAAATTCTTCCTTCATAAAAAACTTCACACAATCTTTATTAGCAACATTAGTGCACTCAAGATAATAAGTCTTTAGGTTCAGTTTCAAAACAAATAAAACTTCCATTAGAACACAAGCTACTGTAGCACTTCCCTCAAGAATCTCAATTCCCCAAAAGAACTCAAAAAGGAACCAACAAGAAGCAAATGCAAATAATGGCAGAAATCTGTCAAACAGACCAGCAGGTAAAGACGAATTCTTTCGAAGACCGTCTATTGCTCAAATCAAAAAGTGTTGAACTCACAAAAGTTAGATAACAACCTAGGGCAGAAGCACAAAACTTTATGCCTCAAAACTACGTATAGAGATTTTACACGAATGTTTACGGTGAAACACAGAAATCTGTTTCGGGACAGCAACTTTCCCAATCATTACGTCTCTCTCATTAGAGGTTACTCTTGGCACCAAAAGCAAATAAAAAGGATAACGAGCGGTTATTACTGACGTAATAACTTCCAAGACTCATCTAAAACTTTTGGGTTATCTCCCAATAAGTACTTTTCTTTAACGCCTTTAAGTTAGGCATGATAGTTTGAGAACATGCTCACATAGGAAATATGAATTGAAGTAAAAGAGAGCTTCAAGAAGTAAATTCAAAACACATTTAAGTATAACCCACTTCCTATGCATAGGACTATTGTAAAGAAACAAGTCATGAAAGCACAAAGCAACAAGCATAGGAAAGCAAAACAAGTGCAACTTCAAGATTTTCAACATAAAGAGGGAAAACTTAATATTATTGAGATACATAAGACCATGTTTCCCTTTCTCATAATAACTTTCAGCAGAATCATGAATAAAATTAACAATATAACTATCACATAAAACATTCTTATTATGAGCCACATTCATATAATAATTATTACTCTCCACATAAGCATAGTCATTCTTATTAATTGTAGTGGGAGAAAATTTAACAAAATAGCTATCATTATTATTCTCATAACCATAATCATCAAATATAGGAGGCATATTGTAATCATAATTAATTTTCTCCTCAATAGTAGGTGGACTGAAAATATATATTCATCATTGTAATCATCATATATTGGAGGTTTGGTATCATCATAAGCAATAGAATAGCTATCTTCCAAAGCTGGGGAACTAAAAAGATCATTTTCATGGAAACTAGCTTCCCTATGCTTAGACTTTTCCATAGCACGAGCAATAATGGTGTCCAAAGAATTCATACTAACAACATTGCTATTAGCATGCAAATAAAGTTCCATAGGTTTTTCAATTTTCTCTTCAAACACTTCATGTCCTAACTCAGGATAAATACTATAAAGCTGTCTAATTTTGTTGTTGTTTTCCATTAAGCCTAACTAGTGAAAACAAGAAACAAAAAGACAAAATTGCAGAATCTAAAGGAAATAACTTCGAGCACTCACACCGGAGGATGTGAGTACCTTTTACCTTACCTCCCCGACAACCGCGCCAGAAAATAGCTTGATGTCTATGCACTTCTATTCTTATAGACAGTTTTTGGGCCTCCAACTGCAGAGGTTTGTAGAACAGCAGCAAGTTTTCCCTTAAGTGGATCACCCAAGGTTTATCGAACTCAGGGAGGAAGTGGTCAAAGGTATTCCGTCTCAAGCAACCCTGCAATCAAGATACATGAAGTCTCTTGTGTCCCCAACACCCAATACACTTGTCAGGTGTATAGGTGCACTAGTTCGGCGAAGAGATAGTGAAATACAAGTGGTATGGATAATTATAAGTGGTAACGGTGCTAGAAAATAGCTTGATGACGTGGAAGAGACTAAATGCAAACTGAAATAAAGATGGAAGCAAGCAAACATGTAACAGATCTAGTTGCAAATGGTGTTTCAATGTTTAGAAACAAGGCCTAGGGATCATACTTTCACTAGTGAACACTCTCATATAAATATCTTCTCTTCATGATCCTACTCTTAACTACTCTCCGGTTGGACACTCTAATCCATGGTAGGGCTATAACAGCACACCTCAAAGTTCGCTTTCCGCATATATATAACCCCACACTGTCGCCTTGAGCACTAGATGGTTCCAACAAACACCACAATTTCATAGAGACATCCAACTCCAAATATAACTCATAACAAGTATTTGTAATCTCTAGCCTAAGTGCCACCATGGTGTGCATGCTATCACTTTCACACACATGGGGAGAGCAGAGATCTATTAAAGCACTTGAGTAGCAAGGTAGATCTACTTGATTACAAAGCTCATGATCACAACGTGATCATGCATAGAGAGAGAGAGAGAGAGATGAACTCATAGATACCGGTAGAACCCTTAGCCCCGAGGAAGAACTACTCCCTCATCATCATGGGAATCAGCAACGGTGATGAAGATGGTGGTGGAGATCGATGGAGATGGCTCCGGGGGCACTTCCCCGTCCCGGCAGGGTGCCGGAACAGAGACTTTCTGTCCCCCGAATCTCCCCTTCGGTGGCGGTGGCGCTGTGGAACTTTTCGTGGCTGGAGGCTGGACGATTTAGGGTTTATGCATCGGGAGGCTTCTTATAGGTGAAGAGGCAAGGTCGGTGGGCGCCCGAGGGGCACACACCACCTGGTGGCATGGCCAGGGGGACCCGCTCCACCCTATGGTGTGGACGGCCCCTGGCCCCTCTTCATCTCGTCTTCTGGATCCATGTTTCCCTCGGTGAAATATTGACTTTGGCTTTTGTCCCGTCCAATTCCGAGAATATTCATTTTCTGACTTTCTGGAACCAAAAACAGCAAAAAACAGGCAATTGGCATGTGGCATCTTGTTAATAGGTTAGTTCCAGAAAATGCATAAAAGTATCTCGAAATGTAGACAAAACATAAGAAAGTAGGTAAAACAAGCATGGAACATCAAAAATTATAGATACATTAGCAACGTATCGATGTGTCGGTGTGAAATGAAAGGGAGCTTGTAAGTCCATGGAGTTATGTATGTGTGTTAGAGAAACGCCTAGGCTGCTGGTCTAATCCATGTTGTCATGGTGGAAACCTGCAGCGTAACCATAATGAGTTGTCTATGAAGCATTCTTCTTATAAAAAAGAGTCAGATATTTAGAAAAAGAGAAAAAGAAAAAAAGATATATGAGAAAGGTGGAAAGAGAGAAAAAAGCACCATTTTCCCATGGTAAATAAGAAGATTGCTGAGATGCTCCTTGTCTGCTTGCCTTGTCATTTTCATATGGGGATTCTTCCATATCATCGGGCAAGGGGTACCCCGTTGGCGGCTCTCTATGATACACATGTACTTACTATGACAAGAACTTACCGGTAACTAAACTTGAGTAGCATGAGGAGCGACCCTCGTATTCAAGGGACATGAGATTTCCAACTTATACTTTGTCAAGCATATACTCCATAGTTTGTTCACTTTAACCTTAATCAATTAAAGATGCTTATGATAGGGGCAATGAGAGCTGAAAGCTAATAAGTACCATAATTTTTGGAAGCTCTTTATGAAACATGAATCTCTACTTCCTTCTATGAAGGCCTTTATTTTACTTTTATGTTGAGTCTCCACCTTCTATCTTTATGCACCTATTGAGAGAGCATAGTGGCCATCCTTAGTTCTATGTGCATTGTCCCAAGACTTGTTGATTGATGCATAACTTTGATATTGCTTGTTCTGAAACTATTTGTATCAAGTCACCTTATAAACTTTGAAGGTGTCCTATGCATTTATGTTTGCTACTTTATGAGGGACAAGCTAAATGCCACTATGCTATGTTTTCTTTATGTGAAACAAACAAACGTCTTGCAAAGCATTGTTATTCATGAATCTTTTGTTTGTGCCTTTTCATGTTACAACATAGTTGCTATGTCTTATTGTTAGAACTTTATCTTTCATGTTATGTTAAAGTTCTTTGATCCCAGTTATCAATATGCCTTGATCAAGATTATGATGGTGCATGTCACCCCAAAAATTATTCTTTCTTTTTATCACTTACCTACTCGAGGACGAGCAGGAGTTAAGCTTGGGGATGTTGATACGTTGTAAATGTATCTATAATTTTTGATGTTCCATGCTTGTTTAGTATCTACTTTGCTTTGCTTTGTTAACACTTTGAGGTATTTTTATATGTTTTTGGGTACTAACCTATTAACAAGATGCCACAGTGCCAGTTGCCTGTTTTCTTCTATTTTTGGTTCCAATAAGGTAGAAAATCAATATTCTCGAAATTGGACGGGACAAAAGCCAATATGCCTATTTTTCCCGGAGCAATACGGAAACAAGAAGTAGAGACGTAGTAGGGCACCAAGGTTGTCACATCATATGGTGGCGCGAGCTAGCCCTGGCCGCGCCACCAGGTGGTGTGGCCCCCTGGCCAGCCACCGACCTTGCCTCTTCGCCTATAAGAAGCCTCCCGATGCATAAACCCTAGATCATCAAGCCTCCAGCCGTGAAAAGTTCCGCAGCGTCGCCGCCACCGAAGGGGAGATTCAGGGGACAGAATGTCTCTGTTCTGGTACCCTGCCGGGATGAGGAAGTGCCCCCAGAGCCATCTCCATCGACTCCACCACCATCCCCATCGCCGTTGTTGATTCCCATGATGATGACAGAGTAGTTCTTCCTCGAGGCTAAGGGTTCTACCGGTAGCTATGTGTTCATCTCATTCTCTCTCTATGCATGATCATGTTGTGATCATGAGCTTTGTAATCAAGTAGATCTACCTTGCTACTCAAGTGCTTTAATAGATCTCTGCTCTCCCCATGTGTGTAATAGTGATAGCATGCACACCATGGTGGCACTTAGGCTAGTGATTACAAATACTTGTTATGAGTTATATTTGGAGTTGGATGTCTCTATGAAATTGTGGTGTTTGTTGGAACCATTTAGTGCTCAAGGCGATAGTGTGGGGTTATATATATGCGGAAAGCGAACTTTGAGGTGTGCTGTTATAGCCCTACCATGGATTAGAGTGTCCAACCGGAGAGTAGTTCAGAGTAGTATCATGAAGAGAAGATATTTATATGAGAGTCTTCGCTAGCGAAAGTATGATCCCTAGGCCTTGTTTCTAAGCATTAAAACACCGTTTTGCAACTAGATCTGTTACATGTTTTCTTGCTTCCATCTTTATTTTAGTTTGCCTTTAGTCTCTTCCACGCCATCAAGCTATTTTCTGGCACCGTATTCTTATATCTATACCACTTGTATTTTACTATCTCTTCATTTCTGACAAGTGTATTGGGTGTGTTGGGGACACAAGAGACTTCTTGTATCTTTATTGCAGGGTTGCTTGAGAGGGATACTTTTAACCACTTCCTCCCTGAGTTCGATAAACCTTAGGTAATCCACTTAAGGGGAACTTGCTGCTATTCTACAAACCTCTGCACTTGGAGGCCCAACAACTATCTACAAGAATAGAAGTGCGTAGACATCATGGGCCCCCTGTGGCCCATCTCCACTTCCCCTTCTAGCTTCCTTCGTCTTCTGAAAAAATAGGAATTTCCATGTATTTTCTAGGATTTTCTGATCTTCGCCAATTTTGCCTCCAAACGGTGCTTTTTTCTATCAGAATCCTCGCTCCGGTGGTTCATCCTCCCAAAATCATCAATCATGCAAAAATAGATGAAATAACATAAGTACCATCTCTTAATATTAAATATATCAATAAATAATAGTGAATTATGATATAGAATGGTGATGCAAAATGGACGTATCATGGCTCACCACACATGCCGACGCCACCGACATTGTCCAACGGTGCGTCGGGTGCCAGAAGTACGCCAACCAGACACATATACCTGGTTAGGCCCTCAAGACCATCCCCAACACCTGGCCATTCACAGTATGGGGCATCGACATGGTGGGCCATTCAAAAAGGCCCCATATGGCTTCACCCACCTCCTGGTGGCAGTCGACAAGTTCACCAAGTGGGTGGAGGCCAAGCCAATCAAGAAGTGCGACGGCAAGACCGCTACTGAATTCCACCGTGAGCTCATCTATCGGTATGGCTACCCGCATAGCATTATCATGGACAACGACACCAACTTTGCCAAAGGCGCCATGGCCGATTTCTGCGAATAGCACGGCATACGACTCGACCTCGCCTTAGTCACCCACCCAGAGTCGAACGGTCAAGTAGAGCGTGCCAACCAAAGCGTCCTCCATGGCCTCAAGCCACGACTACAGGTCCCCCTCGAGAAAACCCCCAGATGTTGGGTCAAAGAACTACCCTCCGTGATATGGGGCATCCAAACCTCCATCAACCGCTCAACAGGGTTCACGCCCTTCTTCATGGTGTATAGCGATGAGGCCATCATGCCAACTGACCTAGAACACGACTCTCCTTGGGTCGTCAACTATGCGGAGGTGGATAACGAGGTCGCCCGCCAAGATGGGGTCGACCATCTTGATGAAGCACGCGACCTAGATCGCTCTCGCACCGCCATCTACCAGCAAGGACTTCGTCGCTACCACAACCATCTAGTCCGGACTCGCACCTTCCATGAGGGCGACTTGGTCTTGCGACTGGTCTAGGACAAGAAGGGCATGCACAAGCTTTCTCCCTCATGGGAGGGGATGTTCGCCATAAGGCGAGTCCTTGGCAACGACGCCTACAACCTCATCGACATACGAGGCGACGACCAGCTCGAAGTCGGGTGGCCATGGAATGTAAGCCTCCTCTGATAGTTCTATACATAGAACTAGAAATTGTACTTAGCTACTATATGATGAAATAAAATCGGATTGCACAAATCGTGTCTACTCGCCGTCTCCACGTGCCAATCGCACTCGTACATTTAGGAATACGCTACCTCTAGAAGTCAACCCTTGGTCGAGTGGCGACCCAGCTAAGTAGTGTGGCTCAAAGGCACCGAAAATATTCGGGCCTTGCGTCGTCCACGAAAACGCCACCCTAGAGCCACCATCGGAGTCGCCTCGCTTGACTGGCCTACCGGGCCTAGACAACCGAACACGCTTCTTATAGAAAACCCGTATTCCCCACCCCTGCGCGTGACAACTCGAAAGGTCAAGTACCACGCTCGAGGACTTGCCACAAACGTCCCTCACGCGGCTTGGGAATGCACTAGTATGAGAGCCTGCCTTGGGCTCGCCACGCGACTGCTTTTCCAAGGCAGGGGCGACACATGAGAAACAACATACAAAACGTCCTCACCTACCTTGGGCATGCAACTAACACTACCAACCACCACGCTCGGGGACTCTCCTAACCGACCTCGGCCGCATCAAGGAAAACAGCCAAGTATAGAGCACCCCTTGGGGTCGCCAAGCGACTTCAACTATAGTTAACCTAACAGCCTAACACAAACAAACATACATAAACGTGAGGTTAACCCCACCAAAGGGCGGACGCGCTCGAGGACTTGCTCGACCAAAAATACGAAACAAGCAACAATAACACAGCAATGCGAGTCGATTGACCTTTTTCCTTCAAACAACAAAATATATTGTTTGCCATCAAAGGTACATTACACAAAGAGCCAATCGCCACGACTAACACAAATGCCCTAGGGAAATTCCTTCACTTCGTAGGATTCGAAGAAGAAGCGCCGCCATCACCCTTGGCCCAGACAAAGCTGTTTTGCCAACGACTACCAGAAGGGCTGCTCCGACTTCAGGTCACGGTGCTTCGGCTCGGAGTCGCCCAACTCCACCACCGTCTCCAGGTACGGCAGCATATCCCCCATCCCAACACCCGCTCCGCGAATGGAGCAGCCTTGGCGGTCAACTTGAGCACCTCCGCGATCTCCACCGAGCCAGTCGCCGAGGGATACCCACTAGTGAGGTCGTCGAGGTCGAAGTCGTCAGGGAAGTGCGCGAGCCCAAGACTGAGCGCCTTTGTGGCCCCGCGCCAGAATGCCGATTGCGCCATCCACTCGACCATAGCGGGCGCCTCCTCGAGATAGCGCCACACTTCCATTAGCCCACTGGGAATCACCTCGGTGGGAGAGATCCCTTGGAGGACAGCCTGGATGCACATCACTGAAGCGGTGGCAGCATTCGCCACTGCCGTCACGCATTGTGAGGCGTCAAGGCTCTGCACCACCAGGTCACTTTGACCTATCACGGCTGCAATGTCATAAAATCAATACCACTTTGACCCAGTGGACTCACCCGCTCGGGGACTCGCCATATACCAGAAAAGAAGGAGAAGAATTAAAGATACTCACCAAGGAGTTTGCGGAATCTCTCCGTCACATGCTTCTCAAGCGTTGCAAGGTTGTCCTACAACCCAAGGATGACCGAGTCGGAGGCCTGCTGCTCCTCCTCCTCTGCGGCGACCGCAACCTTGGCCCTTGATAGCTGTGAGATTTGACACATTTTTTGTGGCTTTATTTGATGGTATTCTCCCGGATTTGGTTGTTTTCTGGCTTTACCTAACGCTAATACTTCATTAGCGAAGAAAACTTGGTTTTTAATGTGTTTCAGGTTCCGAATGTCAACATAAGGATTTAACTAGAGAAACACAATATTCTGGGGAAAACAAGCGAGTCTCACTTTGGAAGCATGCGAGGGGAGCTCACAGAAGCTTTAACGAGCAACTATACAGCGGGAATATTTTTTCGGCGATATAGTTGCCACCGTATAGTTACCGTCGCCTCTGTCTTGTCAAAAGGGACAACTTCCATGAAGGGACCAAGGATGAAAACACAACGCAGCAGTCGCCATACCATCCAGAAGGGAGAAAGAAGAGATCCAGAGAAGAAGGGGAAGACGTTCTTCATATTGCTCCACGATCTTCAACCTCCTAGCCAATACACCCCCATAGCCACTACTTGTACTTGAGAGGGAGAGGGATCTCCACCTTGCAAGACTAGGTTTTGAGATTGTTTCTTCCCATCTTGCATTTTGTTGGATCTTTTTCTATTCTTATTGTGGATCTCCATGGTAATACAAAGACAAATTCCCTTTATTCAATTATATTGATGATCCATTCTTCTCTCATGTGTGAGTAATTACTTTGGGCCTGGGAGATGTAGGGGATTGGTGAGATGTGATGTGCCTTCATATTTTCCATTAGTTTGTGATTGATTCTATTTACTATATTATGTGTGCTTAACTATCTGTGGGATGCCTAATTCTTGTTGTCTAATTAAGGGCCCAGACAACATGATACTTTGTTCTACATAGATAAGATCTTGTTCGCTAGTGGACCGGCGACCCCTGGGTGACACAGGGATATCAATGGAAAGCTAGTTGACTTGAGGATAATGAGTAACCACTGTGCTTATTGCATTAGTCCGATCCAAGGAACTTAATCGCTAAGCAGCCTGAAGGGTTTAATCGTCTAGTGTCTAACCATGGTTTTGGTAATAGGCTAGTAGGATTACTAAAGTTGGAATGAAATCTACCAAGAGGAGTTCTGGCTAATTATGGGTTTCTCGCCTACACATATATTTATAAGATTATAATTGTAACATTTATCACTCATCCACCTGGCACAGTCACTATCTCCATGAACTGAATCTCCCCGCGCCTTCTTTCGCTATCTGTAGAAAACAACAAACAACCAAGTCGTTCTTTACTTTTATGCTTTATATTTCTGAAGTTTACATTTTAGTTCTATTTAAATACATCTCATTTAATCAAAACCCCATTCCTATTTTCAACACTTGCAGTCAATTCACTCGAAGACCTGTGACAACTTTGGTGTGACAGAGACTTCACCTATAAACATTTACGTTTGGGCTCCCTATAGGATCGATATCTGAACTTCGAAACTAGCTACAAATAATTTATGCTCTTACAGACATCAAGCTATTTTCTGGCTCCGTTGCCGGGGAGCCAAGCGCTAAGTGTTTGTCTTTTGATATTTCAGGTGTTGCCACTACAAAATGTTCTCCTTAGGAGACAAATGGTCTACATGCACTGGTAGGATCTACCTACCAGATTATATTGAGCGTGTGTCTGCTCAGAGGCACGAAGAAATTATTGAATATTTTTTAAGATTAAATGAAGTTGAAGTTGAAAACCTGAGTGATATTATGGAAATCATGTCTATTTATAGGACAACTCCTATGAAACCTGAGAAAACTCTCAGGGAATATAGTGCTCCAAGTTCTGAATTTCTTAAACAACCAATAGAGTTCCCTAATCCGAGAGTTAGAGAATATCGATTTGATGGTGGAATTATTAAAATTTTAGAGGAGAAAGCTTTCAGTGGAAGGGAAGATGAAGACCCAGGAAGACATATTAGAGAGTTTGACGATGTGATAACATCGCTTGGACCAAAAGGTTTGCCAAGAGACTTCTCTCGTCTTAAATTATTTCGATGGTCTCTTAAAGGTAAAGATCTAGACTGGTTATATTCTCTCCCTTGCCATTATAATAAATGTTGTGAAAATTGCATTACTAAATTCATAAACATGTTTCTTACTTTTAAAAAGGTAACTAAACTAAGAAATAACATAGGCAACTTTAGTCAAAATGTGGGAGAAAACTACCCACAAGCTTGGGAAAGATTCTTTGGAATGATCAATAATATTCCTAATCATGGCTATTTTGAACTAACAATTTGCCATTTATTTTACCACGATATCAATACTCAATGTAGAGAGTTACTTGACTTCTCAGCAGGAGGATCAATAAATACTTTGACTATTAAAGACTGTTTGGAATTAATGTCTACTAGGGCTAAGAATGATTCTTTATATAATCCTGATTTTGGCACTAAGCCGGAAAAAGGGATACTTCGAATAACTCCTGATCTTATGCCCAAGGTATGCAAAACTATGAAAGAAAAAGGTATACCTTCTGAACTTGTTAAGGAATACAAATTAGATTTGTTCCAAGTTTTAACTGAAGAAGATGAAACTAGAATTTTTTTTCAAGAATTAAAACATCAGCAAGTAAAATCTCATAATAACTTGCATAAGCATTTCCAAAAACACAAAAGATTTGGCAGAACTCACTAAAAATTATGATGAGATTGGCCAAGAAATAAAATTATTTCACAAGTACCTTAGTATGATTGAAACCCAATGTGAATAAATAGCATCTGGTAATCAATTTTATTGTCATGAAGATAAAGATATTCCTGTTTCTACTAATGTTGTCACAAGAAGGGGTGCAGTTGTTATAGGACCCTTAGGACCACCGAAGCTGAAAAAGAGTGAACGGAAAAAGCCTTGCTCGAAGCAAGCCAAGAAGATGATACATTAGTGGATCCTCAAGATGAAACCGAAACGCAAGATCAAACTAAGGAGGGCCAAAATGATGCACAAGATGATCATTATGACTCTGATGCAGACACGGTTGATCCAAGAGAAGATAAAGAAATAAGCAAGGAAGATGAAGTTGTTGTAGTAGAAAAGAAGAAAAGAAATATGCAACAACAAAAGAAAGTAACAAAAGAGCCTGCCCCCCCAAAAAAGGTAAAATACAAGAGTAAGTCAGGCGATAAAAAGCTTACTTATCCAGATCGAAAAAAGAAAGCACCGGATCAGGTAATTTATAATTCTTTTTCAAAGGCACTTTGTGACCTTCGTCTGCAAATTCCATTTGCGGATGCAATCAAAGTTCCCACTTATGGTAAATTCCTTCGTGATATTCTCAGTAGAAAGAAAGAAATAACTAAAACGGTTGCCCTGGTAACTAGCTATCCTGCTAACGGGAAGCTGTTGTCTAAGTCTAGAGATCCTGGAATACCATACTCCCTCTAGGAGCAGGAGTTAGTGTAATGCCATACTCCCTCTATGAAAGGTTAGGATTAGGTCAGTATTCTCTTACTACTATCACTTTACAGATGGCTGACAAGTCCACTAAACAATTCGTTGGTATGATTGAGGATGTCTTACTTAGGATAGATGAGCATGTTATTCCCACTGATTTTATTATTCTTGAAATGCCAGAAGATGAAAGATTATCTATAATACTTGGAACACCTTTCCTCAGTAGTGTAGGTGCATCAGTAGATTGTGCAAAAGGGAAGATAATCTTCAATGTTTATGATGCTAAAATCATCCGGTATTTTCCAAAGAAGCTCGAAGCAGGAGAAAGATATGTCCCACCGGTAAAACGAGTTCATGTGGTAAGTGCCCTTGATAAGGGGCAACCAAAGGTAATAATTCGAGAAGAGAGAAGAGGTTGAGTTTTTCAACCATTCTTAATAAATGCTTAATGGGATTCAACCCATTTTCGTCAATTATAGAATAAATAATAAGAACTTCATCGCATTCCCACCACTTTTTCACATACATTCTCGCGGAAGCGCGCCCGTGAAGATGCATCTGTCAAAAAGTAGTAGAAACATCGATTGAATGAGTATAGAATAAAAATAAGAATAAAAGTTTGAGTTTTCTATTTACAGAAGCTAAAATTTTGCTTTTAATATGCTAATGTTGGTCGACAGTTTTTACTATCAATTTTCTGTTAAAAACTAGGTATTTCTCTAAGTTATGGGATGAGAATGTATCCTCGAAGAAATAGAATTTTTTTGATGACTACTAATGGTTTAACGACCAACTATATGGCAGGAATAAAAATTCCAGCCGTATAGTTCCGATCATATAGTTATCTTTGCCATCAACAAATTTTCCTCAAAGGCACAGGGAGTTTAATGACCAACTATACGAAGGGAATACAAATTCCACCCGTATAGTTTCGGTCGTATAGATATCGATTCCTTCGTACAAAAATTTCTGAAAGGTACTGAGAGTTGAATGACTAACTATATGGCGGGAATAAAAATTCCGGCTGTATAGCTCTGGTCGTATAGGTATCGATGCCTTCGTAGAATTTCATTCCAAAGGTACTGAGAGTTTAACGACCAACTATACGGCGGGAATAAAAATTCTGGCCGTATAGTTCCGGTCGTATAGATATTGATGCTAGTTTTAGAAATTTATCTCGAGAGGCAGACGGTTTGACGACCAACTTTACGGCGAGATCATTGTGATCTGGCCACATAGTTGTGCCCGTATAGCTATTTTCTGTATAAATAAACTCTAGTTGGCGGCGCCGCCGCAACTATATGGGCGAAACAACATCACCCGCCCATATAATTCTGGCCGTATAGTTCGGTGCGACCACAAAATCACACGAGAGCGGCTAGGTCTTCCTCCTCTCCTCATTATTTCTGTCATATTCTCTCTCCAAACCTCTCAAAATCCACCTAGAACTCTTGATTCTTCACAGATTTCGTTCGTTTGAGTTGGGAAATCAATAGATCGGTATGTTTCTCTCCCTATCAATGCTTTATTTTCAGATTTCCATGGTTGAAACTCTCACATTGATCTAGTGGATGAACTCAAGCTGATTTTGTTTTTCCTATTAATTTCTCACGTTAGGATTGATTTTTTCCACGTAGAATCATTCATATATCATATAGAAACTATATGCCTAAGGTTTTATGGTGAAATTTTTCAGTACATCACGATGAAAAAATCGGTAACCTTTTTTGTTCGAGCAAGCGCCAACGGGTGAGGGCTCAATCTCGGGGTCCTGAGCTCTACGCAACTCCAAGTTGGACATTGTCTCATCGAGGAAGGTGCTGCCCACACGTTGGACCGACCACAACTTTCTCACCACGACAGGGTTTAAGGGGGATTTTGACCTCATGTGCAACATGGCGGGGTTGGTGGTACTTGGCTTCGCAAGCCATGACACCTACGCCGAACTTACCCACGAGTTCCTTGCCTCCTTCTATTGCGACCACAGGGAGAAAGGTAATTTGTGCACGATACGCTTCACCATGAACCGACAACACTATGATGTAAGTTTCAAACAATTTTGCAATGCTTTCAGCTTCCCTCATACTGGGGAGCCCAATGTTACTAACCTCTATAGCGTCACAAGTGGAGAGACTTGGGAGGTTATTTCTGTTAATGGTGGCAGGCACTTTTATCAGAAGAAGATGTCCACCATTCAGAACCCAACCATCTGCTACTATGCTCTGTTCCTTGCCAACACACTACTGGGAAGCGGTGACACATGCTCCATGGCCAATGTGGACATGGCTATGATCACCAAGGCTCTCTTCCCTACTTCACTGCAGAGCCCTAGTCCTGCAACTCTACTCATCCAGCACTTCCTCCACCAAAGCAACAAGACCAAGGGTGATATTCGCATTGGTGGATTGGTAACCCACCTTGCCTATGCATTAAACATTGTACTACCTGTTATGGAACCTGTTGACGGCTCCAAACTCATGGACGTCAAATATTTGACTACTTGTGGCTTCCTTGGTGTTTACCATGCTAACCGGAGGCTCCGAGCATTTCAATTTAGTTATTGTGGTGATGCATAGGGTGAGAAGGTTCAGTTTCCCTGCCCACAAGCCTTCTTGATTGTGGAGAAGGACACTTAGATCCTCACCAAGGACCAAGTGATGGAGATCTTGGCCGAGCTCTAGCCCGAGGAAGAGGAAGATGAAGGGCAACAGGATGATGAGGAGTAGGAGTAGGAGCAGGAGGAAGAGCAGGGGCAAACCCCTTCTTGGGAGGGACAGCAGCAGCAGCAAGGAGGAGCTTGGGACCTGTGGCCCAATCAACCACAACAGGGGTACAACTACGTCCTCTATCAGGAGCGCCAGCAGCTCAACCAGCACATTGGGGAGATCGACCACACTCTTCAGGATGTGAATGAAGATGTGAATACTTTGACTCACAACTTCAGTCACTTCATGACCCACTTCCCCGACTTTTACCAGCAGCATCCGCACTAGTCGCCAAATGACGACAACAACTGAGCCTGGCAATCACCTAAGCTTGGGGGAGGTTTGAAAACCTCCAAACTTTGCATTCATATTTTCATTTCTTCTTTTGATTTATTTTATTTCTTCAAATTTACATGTTTATTTCCAGCTTTGCATTTCTAAACCAAAAATACAAAAAAAGTTGTAACTTTATTCGCAAGTTCGTTTCTTTGTTTCTCGTAGATTGCTTAATTTCAGGTGACTTGGAAATAGGGAAAGCATAGAGGAGGTTCGACTCAAATACAAGAATGAAGCAAGTTAGAAGAGGTATCACCTTCCTTTCATCATTCTTTCTGCAACCTTAAATTGACCCTACAATTATTTACTCGCTTGCACTGACATTGTTCCCCACTTAGCTTGTTATCCTATAAATTCTATTCCTTTGCTAGTGTCTCCTTTTTAGCTTTGAAACAATGAGCAAAGAACTTGGTTAAAAATACTTCCTATATTTTTACAACAAGAAAAAGCATTTGAAGATGACTTGAGTCCATGCTTAGCCCAAAGAATTTAATTTTAGAACTACTCCATTCCATTTGAGCTTAATATAGATAGACTTGATAGTACCTTCGATTGAAATTGTTTGATAAGATGGATGCTTCGAAGTAGTAGAAATTATGCCACTACTTTTTCTAATAATTACCGTAAGATATTGTTTTATGCGTGTCATTACAACTCTGTCATTCGCCATGGCGAACTATTCATTTCGTTGGCCAACGAATGATCTAAATGTGGGAAATCACTTGATTTCGGCTATTGAGTTATGTAAACGTCTGTAGCAACAATGCTATGATGGGTAAATTTTTTAGTCTCCTCATGGTTTCACGTTCCAAGTGAAGTTGTAGTACTCCTCTGGTCCATTATTGCTCAACAATTATTTATTGGCATGGTCACGAGTGCACAACACAAGCCAATTAAACATGATAAAAATAGTGGCATGATTTCTCTATGAAAGAGCTAAAGTTTTTGAAGGGCAAAAGAAAAGAAAAAGGTGGTTTGATAGTCTTGAAATTTTGACATGGAATAGATGATTTGTTCTTAAATTACATGCTTTGATTCCAACTTAAGTACTCCTGACAGTTAAACAAATAAGAACAAAAAGTTTTCTTCTCTCTAAAGAGAGGCACCAAAAGAATTTGTCTCACTTTCCTAGATAAACTTTCGACACTTGCTTGGGCATATGATTTATTTGCTAACAAGATATACGTGGTTAGGAAGTGGACTCAGCGCAATCTTGTGAATGCTTGATGATTATATTTAAGATTGCAGGGATTATGAAGAAATGAATTTGACACCAATTCAAACTTGTGAGTTCCTTTATTTTCAGTCTCGAACCTCCGTTATTCCTCCTTATTTCCTTGTCACTCGAGGACGAGCAACATCTAAGCTTGGGGGAGTTGATAGATGTGAGATTTGACACATTTTTGATGGCTTTATTTGATGGTTTTCTCCCGGATTTGATTGTTTTCTAGCTTTACCTAATGCTAATACTTCGGTAGTGAAGAAAACTTGGTTTTTAATGTGTGTTTCAGGTTTTGAACATCAACAGAAGGATTTAACTAGAGAAACACAATATTATAGGGAAAGCAAGCGAGCCTCACTTTGGAAGCACGCGAGGGGAGCTCACAGAAGCTTTAACGAGCAACTATACGGCAGGAATATTTTTCCGGCTGTATAGTTCCCGCCGTATAGTTGTCGCCGCCTCTTTCTTGTCAAAAGGGACAACTTCCGTGAAGGGACCAAGGACGAAAACACAACGCAACAGCCTCCATACCATCTAGAAGGGAGAAAGAAGAGATCCAGAGAAGAATGGGAAGACGTTCTTCATCTCGCTCCACGATCTTCAACCTCCTAGCGAATACACCCCCATAGCCACTACTTGTACTTGAGAGAGAGAGGGATCTCCACCTTGCAAGACTAGGGTTTGAGATTTTTTCTTCCCATCTTGAATTGTGTTGGATATTTTTCTATTCTTATTGTGGATCTCCACAATAATACAAAGAAAAATTCCCTTTATTCAATTATACTGATGATCCATTCTTCTCTCATGTGTGAGTAATTCCTTTGGGCGTGGGAGATGTAGGGGATTAGTGAGATGTGATGTGCCTTCATATTTTCCATTAGTTTGTGATTGATTCTAATTACTATATTATGTGTGCTTGACTATCTTTGGGATGCATAATGCTTGTTGTCTAATTAAGGGCCGAGACAACATGATACTTTGTTCTACATAGATAAGACCTTGTTCGCTAGTGGACCGGCGAACCCCGGGTGACACGGGGATATCAATGGAAATCTAGTTGACTCGAGGATAATAAGTAACCACTATGCTTATTGCATTAGTCCGATCCAAGGAGCTTAATCGCTAAGCAGCCTAAAGGGTCTTAATCGTCTAGTGTCTAACCATGGTTTTGGTAACAAGCTAGTAGGATTAATGAAGCTGGGATGGAATCTACCAAGAGGAGTTTCAGCTAATTATGGGTTGCTCTCCTATACATATATTTATAAGATTATAATTGTTACATTTATCACTCATCCACCTAGCATAGTCAATATCACCATGAACTGAATCTCCCCGATCCTTCTTTCGCCATCTGCAGAAAACAACAAACAACCAAGTCATTCTTTACTTTTATGCTTTATATTTCTGAAGTTTACATTTTAGTTCTATTTAAATACATCTCATTTAATCAAAACCCGATTCCTATTTTGAACACTTGCATTCAATTCACTCGAAGACCTGTGACAACTTCGGGTGTGACAGAGACTTCACCTATAAACATTTACCTTTGGGCTCCCTGTGGGATCGATATCTGAACTTCGAAACTAGTTAGAAACGATATGTGCTCTTGTAGACATCAACCCTCTCCTTAGAAGAGATCATCGAGGCCTTCGCCGCCTCCAGCTCCTTTGTCAACAAGACGATTCGCTCCTTCGCCGTGTGCTGACTCGTGTATTAGCGAGTTGTTGGGGAACCCCAAGAGGAAGGTATGATGAGCACAGCAGTAAGTTTTCCCTGAATTATGAAACCAAGGTTATCAAACCAGTAGGAGCAAGGAAACACCTCCAAGGTTTTGCTATCTGGACTTTGGCAGGGCGCACTACCGGTGCCAACAGCAACGTGGAAACCTGCACAACACAACCACAAAACTTTTCCCTAACTTACAGTGAGTTTTTCAATCTCATCGGTTTTGCTGAAAACAAAGGATTAAACGTATTGTGTGGAAGAAAGTAAAAGCTTGCAGAAAGTAAACAGAAAACAGTAAACAGTTGTAGATTGATGGTAAAAGAAAGGACCGGGGTCCATAGTTCACTAGTGGTGGTTCTCCTTAAGATAGATAACATGTTGGGTGAACAAATTAGAGCGGGGCAATTGACAAACATCGAGAAAGCAATACATGCATATATTAATCATCTTGACTCCTTTGAGATTTGATTGGGCATTACAACATTATACATAGACCGTAATCAACTGCATCTATGACTAATAATCCACCTTCAGGTTATCATCCGAACCCCCTCCAGTATTAAGTTGCAAGCAACATATAATTGCATTACGCATTGCGTGTAAAGTAAACAATACGATTGTTCTATGAACAAAGGATTGTTGTTTTCTCCCTAGTAGCAACAACACATCTAGTACCTTAGAGATTTCTGTCACTTCCCCAGATTACTAGATGCATGAACCCACTATCGAGCATAAATACTAACTCTTGGAGTTGGTAGCATCTACTTGGCCAAGATAGCTACTAACAACGGAAAGCATGCAAGATCACAAATAACAAAGACATGATAGAATCAATAATCAATCTGAAATAGCATCTCAATATCCATCGGATCCCCACAAACACAACATGTAGGATTACAAATAGATGATCTTGATCATCAACGGAGCTCACGAGATCTAAACATGATAGCACAAAGGAGAAGAACCAGCCATATAGCTACTACATGGACCCGTAGTCCAAGGATGAACTACTCACGCATCACACCGGAGGCTTGCATGGTGATGAAGAAGGCCTCCAGGGTGAGTTCCCCTCTCCGGCAGGGTGCCAGGAAGAGCTTCAGATCCCTCCCGATCTAGGGACGGAGATGATGGTGGCTACAGACTCTTTCGTGGAATTTTGATCGGGTACTTAGGGTTTCTGTATCAGAGGCATCTTATAGGCGAAAGGAGAGGCCGAGGGGGTGCCCTAGGCGGCCACACCACCCCCTGGCGTGGCCAGGCCTGGCCCGCGCAGCCAGGTGGTGTGGCAGACCTCTGGCCCCTCTCCGTCTCGTATTCTGGCTCTGTATCCCCCTCGGTTGAAAACTGACTTTGGCTTTTGTCCCGTCCAATTTCGAGAATATTCATTTTCTGACTTTCCTGGAACAAAAAACAGCAGAAAACAGGCAGCTAGCACTATGGCATCTTTTTAATAGGTTAGTCCAAGGAATAGTATAAAAAGTACTCCAAAGTTGGAACAAAACATAAGAAAGTAGATAAAACCAAGCATGGAACATAAAAAATTATGGATACGTTAGCAACGTATCACCGTGGCCGAAGTGGCCTTCGTGGCCTCTAGCTCGGCAACTGGAACATAACCCTCGCGGGACTTTGTGATTGCAGTGAAAGAAGAAAGAAGACAATATCATAGTATCCCCACAAATAACAAGAACCAAACTCACCAAAGGCAATACAACTTACTAGCAGATGCCTGGAGTCGCTGATTGGCCTCCTGCGTCTCCTACAGATCACGCTCCAAGCGCTCCTTTGCGGCCTGCCGATCGGATGATTCCCTTTGCAGGCCCTGGACGACTCAAGTCCCTAGCCACTGTAATTCAGCGACTAGACCCTCGGGGACTGGACGACTAAAGTTCTAAGTGTCTAGCCGCTGAAATTCAGCGACTAGACCCTCAGGGACTGGGCATACCTATATAGCGGCACCTAACATGCCATGCAACTCGATAGCATCTATCGAGGAAATCATAAAAAATGTACGTCCATGACGTTGCCCGACGTCACCATCAACGACCTCCAGAACTTGTGGCGACAGTGTTGTAGTTGCCGCGGCAGAGGCCCTCGCCACAAAGCGAGGGAACGACGTGGTCATCGCCGCTGGGGCACTGGCTCGGTCGGTTTGCTCGGCTCTGAGCTGGCAGGTACTTTGCCTTCGGAAGGAACGGCGGAATCACCCTTCCCCATGTCCTCTTCCACCATGGTGGCGGAGTCTCCTTCCTTCTTCTTTTCCGTGCCTTCGCTTGGTGCCTCCACCGTGATGGCCTTCCTCTTCTTGGAAGGGTCGAATCTCCCTTCAGCGTTGACTGGCGGAACTTTGTCCACCAAAGGGCGACCTTGGCACCAGACCTACGAAATCTCCACTATCAGCGAGCTCAGGGTACAAGAAAAAACATCAAAATACGAGAGAGAAAGAAACAAACTTACTTGGAGACGGGGAGTGTGCGCAAGTCGGAGCTAATGTGGGCAGGCTTCTCCAGCTCCGGGCCCAACTTATGCGAAAGCCCCTTCTCAAACACATCTGTGGCCCATGACACCGCGGGCTTCCTCGACGTCGAGCTTGCGGCTACAGGAACCTCCACCCTGGGTGACACGGGTGCCTTCTCTGGTGGCGGGGACTTTGACCCCGTGTTCTCAACAGCCCCTGACTCTGGGGCCACCGATACTATCGGCACGATCACGGTGAGCGGAACCGCTAGTTCTACCACCGCGTCCACTGCCCCTGTTTCCATCATCGGAGCGGGGTCCTCCAGACTCTTGGTCGTAGCCTCGCCCTCCTCGTTGTCAAACTCTTTGTCTGACGATTCAAACGCCACCGTCGACCGAGGCGGTGATGTCTGTTTCCTTGTTGGCTTCTTCGTGGGCGACTGCTCCTTCGGGATGGGCTTCGCCGGTGTTGCCACGCGCCATGAGCTGTGCTCCTGCACCATACATTCATCACTATCGCGCTCTTCAAGGCTGGGACTTGCCTCGATCTCATGCTTCTGCCTGCGGGTCTTATGAGCTGCAGGCACACGCGCGACAACCTCCGCTACCTCGTCCTCGCTGTCAGAGGACTCCACCGCTCCTTCTTCAAGCTCGGAAGGAACCTCTTCGTCAAGAGGAGGAAGCCAAGTTTCCAGCACCTGAAACAGCTGACAAAGACAGAACAGTGATCAAAACAAGCACAAAAACCGTGACTACAAAACTACGACTGCAAAATTAAGGATAAGAAATAAGGCTTACTGTGGGGGCTTGACACTTCCCGGTCACGGTATATGGAGCGAGCCCGGCCTTGGGGTCGGTGTACTCCGCGTCCATGGTCTTCTTCAGCGCAGCAATATAATCATCGTCGACCTCCCAGATCTCCTTGCTTTCCTTCGTGGCGTCGTCCTTACCGGTGTATTCATACATCTAGTGGGCTCGGTTGGCTAGCGGAACCAGCCGCCACCCAAGCCAGCAGTTGTACAAATTAATGGTCTCCAGGCTCTCCTTCTTTAGCTTCTTGATCTGCATCAACATTTTGTCAACGGCTATCCTTTGGTCTTTAGGGAGCGCGGTCGTTGACAGCTGGCACGGCTCGCTCCTCTCGGCGGTGTACATTGGGAGCACCACCTCGCTTTCGGGTATACTCCTTCACATAGAACTAGCTCTTCTTCCACTCACTGGCGGCTTTGTTCGGCAGGAGAAGCTTCATGAAGGTGGCCTTGGGCTTTAGCTGATACGTGACTCCACCAACTCATTCGCGGCCGCCGTGGCCGTGGAGCAGCTCCAGCCACAAGGTAAAGTTGGGGCGACACCCAAGGTAACTTTCGTAGAAGGCAACGAAGATCGCGAGATGCTCCACGCTGTGTGGCCCTAGATCTGACGGCTTGATCGCGTAATACGTGCATAATCACCGAAAGAAGAGAGATGTTGGGAGGCCTAGCCTTCTTTCTAAGTGGCTCTGAAAGCAGATGAATTCACCAGGGCAAGGCTTCGGCTCTGTCTTGCCGGAAGCTGGGATTCGCCAATTCCCCTTGTAGAGGATGCCTGCATCCTGGAAGGACTTCAAGGCGGTCGTCGTGCATTTGGATTTGCCCCATAGATCCTTCGGAGGCGCCATCAGGAGGAATGGATTCGCTCTCTCCGGAACTTTTGGATCAGGGAAGGCGGAGAGACTGAGGATGTGCGGGGGCGGAGAAATGCGAGAAGATGCACGGCTCCCCTGTCACTCGCGTTATAAAGGGATGTTACCCGCCAATTTTGGAGTAGCCGTTACCCTATGGTAATTGTGACGAAGTTACCATTGGGTTACCCAGTGGCTAGTTTGACTAAATTGATGGTCCAACTTCACTCACCTGACGTACCAGTAGCCAGCCCTTTTGCTCAACTGGGTGTGGTGACTCGGGCCTAATTCCATTCGCCAAAGCTGTGACTAAAGACATACAAAAGAAGCTTCCTCCTTCATTGAGGGAGTCCATCACCGATTCGACTGAGCGTCCAAATTGGACTCGCCTACTCTGACTTCCAAATGAACACCTGCGTTGAACCAACATTGGCCTCAGGGACTACTGATGGGGATATGCCAAATGGGGTATGCCCAACAGGACGTTTCAATCGGGCTAGGGCCTCTGCGAGTGGCCTTGCAGAACGGCGACTGGAATGCGACTGAGAAGGAGCCTAGCGACTAGAAGCTGGAGGCCTGGAAGCGTAGGAGAAGCCCAGTCAGATTAGGTCAAATCCTCCGAGTCCCTAACGGACTCGGTTGTATATCTGTAAACCCTAGTGAGGTACCCCATATATAAACCTCCCTAGGGTAACTTCTGTACTTACGTTCCATCATACACCCCATCGACTCGCTGCCTAGCCACCGATCTTGCCACCATTGTACTCAGTCGATAATACAATCTAGCAGGACTAGGTATTTACCCTACGAGGGCCGAACCTAGGTAAATCCCTGTATGCCCTCATCTCGCTCCGCAGATGGCTGCCCACTCGTGCCCCAAATCCTTCCAACCGCTACCCCTTGTAGCGACGGTCGTGGTCATTCCCACGACAGCTCTGGAACCTTAGGAATCAATGTTGCTTTACATTGCTCCGACAAATAGAGTTGTCAGCATTCTCACGGTGATGGAGCGAAAGGAGGAAAAATAGGAGAACTTGGTGCAGCGTCCGACTTATTATCTCAGCGAGGTCCTGACAGAATTGAAACAACGATATCCACATTATCAAAAGCTAGCCTATGGCGTATTATTTGCTGCCAGAAAGCTATGACGGTATTTTCAAGATCGCAAGATCGAGTGGTGAGCACATCTCCCATGAGAGATATAATCAACAATAGCGATGCCACAGGACGTGTCGCTAAGTGGGGAATTGAGCTAGCAGCTTTCGACATTGAGTACAAGCCACAAACATCAATCAAATACCAGGTACTAGCCGACTTTGTTGTTGATTGGATAGAGATGGCAGGAAATACTAGTACCCCGGAGTCGGAATACTGGACCTTTCACTTTGACGGGTCAAAAGCACTCCGGGGCTAGCATGGTACTCAAATCACCCTAGGGAGATAAGTTATTCTATGTGTTGCAGATTCACTTCACAGTGACCAATAACATTGCCGAATATGACGCACTATTACATGGACTTTGGATCGCTAAAGGCATCGGCATTCGCCGAGTCATGTGCTATGGAGATTTGGATTTTGATGTCCCGCAAGTATCTGATCACTATAGGGCAAACAAGCACATGGCATCATATCGAGTCGTCATGGATGAATTATCAAAATCGTTCAAAGGGTTTGAAGTTCAACACATCCCTAGAGTAGAAAACAAGGAAGCAGATACACTATCAAGGATAGGCTATACACGGAAACAGATCCTAGATGGTGCTTTTCTAGAGCATTTAAAAGTTCCTTCTATCAAAGAAGTTGATGAGGAGTACGCCGACTAAATCTGACTCACCACTTATAGCAGTTCTGGCTATTATTCCTAGTTATACGAAATCCTACCTTGATTTCTTGGTAGATGGAAAATTACCCAATGATGAGGTTCTGATATGGCAGATCGTCCGACAAGCAAAATCCTACACGATAATCAGTGGTCAGCTCTATAAGCGGAGTGTGTGTGTAGGGTCTTTTCAACGCTACGTTTCTCCGGAAGAAGGAGTGGAAATCCTAAGGGAAATCCATGAAGGAAAATGTGGCCATCACGCCGTAGCCAAATCCTTAGTGGCAAAATATTTTTGACACGGATTTTTCAAGCTTACATCTAAGGAAAATGCTGACAAATTGGTCAAGACGTGGAAAGGCTGCCAAAATATGCCAAACAAGCCCACATTCTGGCTGATCAGCTGAGAACAATTCCGATTACATGGCCCTTTGCTGTCTGGGGGCTTGACATGGTATGACTGTTTAAACGGACACCAAGTGGATTTACCCACCTACTAGTGATGGTGGATAAATTTACCAAATGGATTGATACTAACCCATAACAAGTTGTAAGGGATCTACATTCATCTAATTCGGCTATCCACGTAGTATTATTACAAACAATGGGATTAACTTTTCAATGGGAGAACTAGTGGAATTTTGCGAATAAAAAAACATCTGGCTCAACATTGCGTCAGTCATGCATCCACAAGCCAATGGATAAGTTGAATGGGCAAATGGTTTGATTTTCCAAGTCCTCTAGCCTCGTATCGAAGAACCACTTCATCATGTTGTGACGGATTGAGCAGATGAATTATTGTATGTCATATGGAGCTTACGAACCACTCCAAACAGGTTAATCAGATACACACCTTTTTCTTTGTCTACGACACAGAAGCAATACTTTTGAGTGATCTCATCCATATTTATCCCCTCGTCACTACATACATTGAAGAAGATGCCAAAGTTTCCCAACAAGATGACCTCAATATACACAAGGAAGTTCGCGTCATTGCTAAACAAAGATCTACAACCTATCAGCAGAAGTTACGCAAGTATCATAGTCAGAGAGTCAAAAACTGTTCCTTCAGAAAAGGCAACTTAGTTCTCTGACTAGTGCAACACAGAAATCACAAACTCTCCCTGAGTTGGGAAGGACCCTTCATGATTAGCAGAGTACTACACAATGGGTCATACTACTTAACCGATATGAGACCAATCAAGGAAAGACCTGATACTCGGAAGAGAAAGAGAGCTGCTGGTAGTACCAATCCGGATGAGTTAGATTGTCCATGGAACATTGCTCAGGTATGTCCCTTTTATTCTTAAGTTTTCTTTCTTTGTAATCATATAAATGTACATGTTCAAAGAGAAATAAAGTGTTGGTTTCCTCAATGTTTTCTCTGAGAAGTTTAGTACCATCTTATTTCCGAATGATCATGTCGAAAGTTGGAAAACTCAGAATGCTTGAAAGTACTTTATGCTCATGTTCGTTCTGATTAGATTTCTTATTCTATAAAAATGCTACATTCGGGTGTAAGTCTCATTTTCTGTTTATGCTTTGGTTTTTGTCTAGTCGCATGTATTTTCTGAGTAGTGAAGTTGGTATTGGTAGTCGACTCTGCTTCTAATTTTAAACTGGTTTAGCAATTGAGCTCTATTGCTCGACAGTGTTTCTGTGCTAAAAGTTAGCCATCTTATGAAAGGGACAAGGCAGAAAAGCCAGATATATGATAAGTATGAACAAAAAGTTCTTAAGTAATTTTTCGAGCACAACAAAAACAACCAAGTGCTAGAGTAAATGCAGCAGTTCTTAAATAAACAACACATCCAAATCGAATATTTATATTACACCACTTGTTTCGAAATAATTTATGGTTTTTTCGACCCTATGATGTTGGTGGAGGAGACAGATATCTTGCTGGATTACTGGCGCATGCGTCCAAGTCACCCTAATCATTGTCTGAGGCAATGATGTCAAACTCAGTCTTCTCATCATCATCTGAGGCTTCAATTTCTTCAGCTGGGGGGCCTTGGTGGAACCGTGACGGACAGAAAAAACGGCTTCTCATAGTTGGTCATCTCGGCCACACGATAAGCGTATCCGGCACAATACTCTCAAATGGTTCTGACATCTTGTTCATTGCCGTATTCATCAACAGTCAGAATACCCTATGTGACTTGCCAGATTTCCATGCTTCCATGATGGCTCATCACCATGGTAAGGGCATTCTAGGCAACCGTTCGAGCATACGACATCTTCTAGTCCTCTACAAGCTTTGGAAATCCCTTCTCCTTGTCCCGTACTTCAAAGGTGGACAACTTGTGTAGGTCGGAGAGTCCAATAGTTTCGGCAATCTCTTCAAGATTTTGGCAGCAGTAATGAATTAAAACTTCAACTGTGACAAGTCGGCTATTGCGGGACTCAGACAAAGAAGTGTCCAGAATATTGAGGGCCCCTGTGAAAAGACAAGATTCATAAGTCTGACGAATTAAGTCAGAAAACATTGAAGGAAGCAAATACATGGCCTTGGCAACAAACTTATCAAAGATGGTTTCATCTACTTTCGTATTCTCGTCCCTCGAACTATGGAGTTGTTCCCAGAGAGCTTGGGTAATATCACCTTATATGTTCGTTTCATCCTTTTAATATTCAAATTCTTTGCCTTGGTGGGCAATGGTTCGGTCATGTTTCTCGGTGGCAAGATTGCTGGATTCAACAACATTGCTGATACTTCTCTCATGGTCAGCCTTAAGCTTTCCAAGCTCATCTCACCATTCGGCATTTTCCACTTCCAAGACCTTGAAGTTTTCCGCCGCCTCCACAAACTTGCAAGATTGCTTCAACGATCCTAAAATAGCAAAGAGACATTTAGTAAAATTAAAGTTCGGCATGATAATAAAAAATCGAAATAGGAGAGCCTGAAATGTTTACCTTCTGCCTCATCCTTCTCAACCTTAAGTTTTTCATTTTCAAGTCGGAGAGATTTGACCTCTTTCCACTTGGTGCATATGTTCTTCAAAAAATCCTGGTTGTAAGAAGTAACTTTCTGTAAGTCAGAATAATAAATAGAGTCAGAAGTCTACTAAGACCCGGGCTGTTATTTTAACTACATTAAATTCTTGCACGAGCCTTGGGGGCTACACTACTTCATTCTTTGGCATCCTAAAAGCATAAACTCGTAGTTCTTCACTCCTAGTTCCTATTCGACTTCATACTTGGGGGCTACAGGATATGATATAAAGACACTATAAACATCAAGACTTACAAGATGCTCTTGAAGTAGTTTTGTGAGACTAGCGTTAACCTCGACAAATATTTTTTGGCTAAGGTTAAGGGCTGTATTTGTGGAGGTGGAACTTCACTAGCCCTTATCCATTGTTCTAGAAGATGAATATGCCCCAACAAGCTTTCAATGTTTGCATCTTCAATCTCCTGGGCCTCTTCTTTGGTAGATAATTTTCGGGCCTCCAGGCAAGAACATGCAAGTTCTTGAATTTCTTATGTGTTCTTCCTAGTAAGACCAAGATTGGCAGTGCCAGGATTCTTTAGGAGATTGTTGGCAAAAAGTTTAGCCGAGGGATCATTACCTTTAGAAGGTTCACCCTTTTCTATTTTCGAGTCACTAACAGTGATGTGAGCTTGTGAACTGGTGTTCACTAGCTCTTCTGTTCGGGCCTCAACATCTCCAGCATGCAGAGCCAGAATATCCTCTAGTGCTGATGATGTGTTGGGGTTGGGAGTCAGAGGAGCGGTGGCTAGAGAAGTCAAGTTTAACTTATGTTGGTGCAACGTATTCCCGGATTTCCCCTTCCCCTTCGCTAACGGTTTAGCTCTGAATTGTAAGACGGACACTATTATGATTCTGAAAGAATATAAGCAAAAATACAAGTAATGATAGAAGAACTTACTTTTTGATGACTGTCAGTGTTTGCGGGCCAGCCGAAACCAGAGGAGCCTTGCGCTTCCTGGTGAGAATCTCCGACAGTTCCTCCAACTCCTCCTCCTCATAAATAGGAATCGGATCTTCCGAACGAAAACCCTTGAGGGGAGAAAGCTCTAACTCGGGGAGGTCAGAAAGCTTAAAGTCGGAGATATCTCAGTATTGCATAATGATAGAGGATTGGAGAGGATGATAAGATAACAGAATAAAGTCGTAAAGCTTACCAAAACAGGGATTCTTCGCTGTGTACATAAGCATAGGGATCTCCAGGGTTGTCCTATCAACCCGTTCATTGATCAACCAACAGATCCGAGACTTGTAATCCTTGGAGGTAATCAGAAGGGGGCTGACCTTTAAGCTATCATTTTTGTCAGAACTAACAAAGTGCATCAGCCAGTCATCGTGATACTGCAGAGGCTGGATCCGACGTTCCAACCAGAAGTGCACCAGGTCAGACCCTTTCAAACCTTTATTCTTGATCAAGAACTAAATCCGCCTCTTTGCACAGATCAAGTCCTCAATTAGAGCCGATGCTTCTACATCCTAGGAATCTTGATGGGCTACAACACCATGGACGAAAACCGGCAAACTTTCTAGTTTGCCAGGAGCCAGCATATCCTTCTGGTAAAAGAAGGTTGTTGGCCACCTCTTCACTAAATCGCTAGCTAAAACCTTAGGGTAGGCTTGGCTTAATGCCAAGAAACCCCTCAAAAATAGATACATGGACACTAAGCTCTAACAATGAATTTGGGGGAAGATTATGAAGCTGAACGCCATAGTAATTGATTACCTTGGAAAATAATTCTAACGGCAGAAACCTCAAGCTGCAATCGATGTGGGTCGCGAAGTGAAGACACTCACCGTTGCGTGGCACTAGGATGGCCTTGTTGAAGCCTCTCCACCATGTGTCGGCGCGAAGCAAACCTTCATCCTCCATGAATTTGAGCTTCTCATCATTGATGATGCTCGGGATATAGATCCCGCAAAACTTTTTATGCTCGACCATAGTTGAAGATGACGTCGCACCTGTCGCACCGGTGGAATCGACCATCTTGTTGGAGATGAACAGGAACTGGCGGCGTTGGAAGCTATGGTAGAGGAGAACAGATGGCAAGCACAAGGGTTTGTGAGGAGGGAGAAGCACTAGATAAACAATGGAGCAAAAATGATATTTTCCTCTTATAGCCCATCTGCACCTATATTAGTGATTAGGGCACCGGATTTCTACCACGTGTCACAGAACGGGAGGGGTGGTTTCCTCGTGAAGCCTCTGCCACCTCAATCTCTGCGTTCACATTGAAATGATGCCTCGGTTCCTTGCAATGCGGGACCTACCAATGATCACACTGACAAAGTAAATGTCAGTGACGTGATAGGACCTGAAAAGTTGTCAGGTTAAGTTACCAAGCTATATTTTGGCTTAGTTTACAATATTTCATAAAATATTTCACGGGGCCACCCCATTAAGCTACCCGCAACGAAGTTAGCCGACTCCGAGACGGACTCAAGGTTTGTGTGGACGGCTGTAAACGACTGGGAACCCGAAAGTGTGACTAGGCTTGTCGATACAGTGAAAACGTGTCACGATCCTAAACAGTACAGGTGCTCCACGCACAATCGTAAATAAAGCAGTAAAGCATGGCATAAGTACAGGATAGTAATAAAGCCCCAAACTAGTTTGTGGCCCCAAGAAATAAGTAATGAATCAAGCTCTGGCTAAGGGGATTCATGGTCCCATATGCGGATAGTGCGATAGTCAAGGAACAGGTATCAAGTACTCGGGGTCCTACGGGACACAAGTGAGCGTGGAAAAACCAAATAACATCTATTGCCCACCGATGCCTCTGCATTAGTTGTATCTATTTCCAGCTTTTTATTAGTTGCATTTAAAGTCATGATCACCTCCACCATTAAGCATCTACACTATTTATCATGTGCCAACTTGCCGTCAACGGTGGAACGACATCAACGCGAGGCAACACATAAGCAAGCAACTACCACTCGCAAGGCCGACTATCTATCAAACAACAGGCAATAGGATGTATCCATGGCAATATAGTGGCTACAAGTAATATAAATGGTGCACGGAAACTAAAGCATCGTAACACGGATATTAATAGATCAATAGGAGGAAATAAAGACTATAAAGAAAAATAGGTATAAAGGGGTAGATGCTCACCTGGGAAACATAGCCGAAGATTCATTATCCGAAGAACTTGTCGATACTCGCATCCACTCAATGGCCTAATCCGCGAAGAAGCAAATCACTAAAAGAAACATCGGATGCACTATTTAATACTACGGCAAAGAATCAACATGTTCATGATATGATGCATGGCATGGCAAGATGCAGTGCAATTAGGCAATATTAAGCGGAACCGGGGTCCCAACAATTAATAGAAGTTCAAAGTTGTTAGATACCCCGCAATTTAAATGTTGTTTAACAAGGCAAAACATGGCATCAGTTCGCTATATAAATTTAAATGGAGACAATATAAGACTAAGATCACCGCATATGGTCTCCATATTTAATTATTGGGTGAATCGATAAAGTACCCCCAAACAAATAATATGTATGCGAGCATGAACAATTTAATATGCAACAATTGATAATGTTATAAAAAATAGGGGTCTCGGATAAAGGGGATCACATTAGCGTTCGCACCGATGGTCTTGGTCTCCAAGGGTTCGACGGGGTTCGGTCTTCGCCTCCGAGGGCGGGGCTTGGCATCTATGAAGGGGAACATGAAGACAGTGCGGTGTTTGGCCTCCGGATCCGGGAACGGGTCTTGGCGATCCATGTCGGAGATCTTGGGAAATCCAACTTTGATGGTCGGTGACGATCTTGGCGGGACACGGTGTTCTTGGCTTTGCGACGGTACAAGCTCGAAAGATACAGGCGATAACAAGGGAACGGAGATCTGGGCTTCGGTATTCCTCGGGTGGCATCACCATCACCAACTCATCAAAAGAACAAAGCAGAGGCTCGGGATTAGAGCATCAACAGCACACACGCCCGCAGGTGTCAGTTGCACTGGCCAAAAATAGGAACGCTGCACGCGGGCATGTCCCACTTGGACATTATATCAAACACTTTGTGGGCAACAACAAGAGTTCCCAAGATTTGGACCAGCGGCTTCACACAGCTGAGACAGAGAGACGAGGTGCAGCGGCAACGCAAGGAGCTGCAGAGACCGAGTCAGGTCGCGGCAGACAGAGCAAGGTGGAGGACGCGGTCTCCGGTCTCCGGGTCGAGGTGGAGCACAGGGAGGCCGGAGATGGGGCAGGCACCAGCGCTACTCGCAGGAGGACGGCGGACAGGACTACCATGTCAGGGACCTGAGGAGGCCGAGGCGAGATCGTCAGAGGCGCTGGCTTGATGCAGAGAGGCGGTCGGTGTCGGTGAGGAGGGCGACGACGACATCCTGGGCCGCATCGCTTGCGGGGTCCAAGCGAGGCCAGGCTTGGCTGGGGCGTGGAGGAGGCAGAGCGAATGGAGGCGGGGCCTCGGCAGCTGCAGATGAGAACCAGGGGTGGCACGACAACGCTCACATGGGCGGAGGCCAGCGTGGTGCCAAGCGGCGATGGTGGATGGCCCAAGGCGGAGGAGATGGGGCTGCACACCGGAGACGAGGACCGCTCGGTGTGCTTCGCGGCGACCTGCAAGGTGGGCTCTGGCGAGGTCGGGCTCAAGGTGGTGGCGAGGCAGAGGCACGGCCGGAGATGCTCGAGCGACAGCCACCAGAACCCTTGGAAGCAGCCATGGCGGCGTGGTTCGGGGTCGCGGCTGTGGGAGGCGGAGAGACAGCCGCGGGCGGCTCCTCCTGCAGGGAGGAAGGCGTAGCTGGGGAGGTCGACGACGGGGGCCAGCAGGGCATGGGGCTGCGCGTGTGGCGGCGCGCGAGGCGAGCAGAGGAGAGAGGCGCGAGCAGGGGAATCGAGAACGAGAGGAGAGAGCAGGGGATGAGGAAGGTGGGGCCAGGCTACGGAGCGAGGTGGGTCGCGTGCGAGGACAGCGAGGTGGTGGGCCCGGGGATTGATCGCGGCAGGTTCTAGGGCAAGATGTGCGTGTGTACACGTGCGGCGTGTGGCGTGCGTGTTGCGTACACCGGGGTGGGTGGCGGCGGTGGTGGGGATTGGGTAGGATCAGGTCGGGTTTCTGGGGTTTGGGGTAGTAGGCCCCACCAAAAAAATATTTTATTGGATATTTTTTATATATTTGTTTGGGGTAGTAGGCCTCCCCTAAAAATATTTTTATTTCTTTATTTTTTATTTTTGAATATTTTTGTAAATATTTTTTAGATAAATAAAAGATCCACAAAAGACCGGGGTTTTTGATTTGTGAAATTAAAGACGGGGTTTTTAGAAAACAAAGGTAGTCTTTTTGAAAATAGTTTTAGGCAAAACCATGCATGATGATGACGATGCTCAAATGCAATGTGGCATGATGACATGAGCATGCGGTCATAATGATGCAATGCACAAAAACATAGAGATTTTCTAGTAGTGGTTTTAGCGGGGCGCCACACATCACAACATCATCCTCATCAAATTCGGAGAGCAAGGTAACTCCCACGACAACTGCTTATTTTTTGGCACCATCATCTTCATCAACTTGTGCAACAACCCAACTTGGGGAGGTTGCACCACTGTGAGCTTTTTCTTCTCCTTTTATATTTTTAAAGTATTTTATTTTGTCTTGTTTTTTAGTCTTTTTAAGTCTACTTTAAAACAGAAAAACACATAAAAATTAGTATCAACTTTTTATTTGCAAACATGGGAGAAAGAGGAACAAAACTTTCGTGACTACACAAACACTCCTAAAGATCAATTTATAGTTAGACCCATTACCACTCCTAAAATTATTACTGAAAGTTTTGAATTAAGTCCTGGTCTTATAAATCTTATAACTAAAGAACAATTTAGGGGAGTTCTAGTGAAGATTCCTCTATGCATTTTCATGATGTTTTTACAAATTTGTGAAATGCAAATTTTAAAAATGTGGAAAATGACATTGTCAAACTTAAAATATTCCCATTCTCACTAAGAGGTAGAGCTAAAGAATGGTTATTATCACTTCCTACTGCTAGTATAAACTCTCGGGATGACCTAAAAGAAGCTTTCACTAAGACATACTACCCACCTATTAAGATCCTACAAAACATAAATAGTATCCTATCATTTAGAAAAAATGATAATGAACATGTAGCAATGGCTTGGGAGAGACTTAAAAACATGCTTAGATCTTGCCCATCACATGGAGTAAATGAATGGACCACATTTCATTATTTTTATAATATCCTAAACATTATGTCAAGAAGCATTCTAGATTCTGCTGCGGGGTGGATTTATGAGTAAAATTGTGTCTGAAGCTACAACTATCCTAGAAAGCATGCTCCATAACCATAGTCAATGGCATACTGAAAGAGCACCAAACCCATCTAATAAAGTTAACTCCCTTAATAAAATATACTCCACAGGAAGTAAACTTGAT
Source organism: Avena eriantha (assembly GCA_910589775.1). NCBI lineage: Eukaryota > Viridiplantae > Streptophyta > Magnoliopsida > Poales > Poaceae > Avena > Avena eriantha. The sequence goes on from OU342743.1 coordinate 555,861,183, forward strand.
GCCATATTTTCCTACATATCTAAGCAGAATACCGATAATATTCCTCTACAAGAATTAGCACCAAACACCAATGAAAGTGTATATTTCAACTACATAAGAAACTTTGGTAGTAATGGATATGGGAACAACCATAACTCATATGGTAGGCCACCTTTTGTTCCTAATAAATATGCTAGTGGTAATAATGCTCCTAATGATTTAGAAAGCACCATGAGATCCTTTATAGCCACTCAAAAGGAACTTAACAAGGAATTTATAGCTAAGTTTGAAGGACAAGATGCTTTGTTCGAAAGGGTAGATCTCCTAACACAAGAAGTCACATCATTTAAAAATCTTATTCAAGCTCAAAATAACCATGAGGAAACAATCAAATATGTGCAAGAAGTAATAGATAAATCATGGGAAACTCTTAATATGATGGAGGAAAATGAAACACTAATGATAGCAAATGATAAACAAGTAGAAGAAGTTAAAATGTTAAGTGGAACAAAAGAACCTCTACTTGATATTGATAAATGTAGCTTGCATGAACTGATTAACTTGTTACAAAAGTTTATCCATGATCCATCCTTTAATGGTCATTGAGAAGGATTTGGTTCCTACCTAGCAAATTATGTTATAAAGGAAAAGATTGAAAGATATAATAGAGAAGCTATGATACCACCTAAGCATGGGGATGTATGGATCCCCAAGGTATTAATAACTATTGCAAAAGAGACACATCATGTTATTCTAGATTTAGGATCTAGTGTCTTAGTTTTATCTAAAGATCTATATGGTTTACTTGATTTGAAACCTATGGAAAAATGCTCTATAGATCTTTCACTTGCTAATGATTCAACTAAACATGCTCTAGGAAAAGTCAGATATTATGGGTGAATAACATATGACATTTATGCCTGTTGCTTTTATTGTCATGGACATGGGGAGCAATACCTCAAGTCCTATAATACTTGGTAGACCTTTCTTGAGAACCACAGGTGAAGTCATTGATACAAAAGAAGGAAATGTGAAGTTTAAATTTTCTCACAAGAAGTGTATGGAACACTTTCCAAGCAAGGAGGAGGTAGCAAAGAAGCACAAGCTATCCCATGAGTTCCACATCACCTAATCAAGTAAGTAAAGTCTAGCTATATGGCTATAAAGAAAGCACTTTGCAGGAGGAAACCTGGTTATTTTTCTTTTGGATTGTTTTTGAACTCTTTCTCTAGCAAGAGAGTTTTTTTTGGTTTTCTTTCTATATATTTTTATAAAGTACCAAGTGGAACCCATTTTGGATGTTTAAAAGTTGCTAAACATATGGAGTAGCAAATTTCTACAGAACAATTTTTAGTGCGTGAATTTACTGATTTTTTCTGTAACTCTGATTGTGGTCAAATTCATACAGAATTTACAACATTTCATCCTCTGTATGAAAAAAAATGTATAAAATTCCTGACATGTATAAGTGGACGAACAAAATTTGTTTTGTTCTTGTTGAAAATCTAGACAGATTCTGCCATGTTTTGTTTTAACCATTCTCAAGTGTCTTAAAATGATTTGTATGAGTCATATTATATGATAGGGATATGTAGGGACATTATATGCTTGCTATAGCATTTATAAATAATTTTTTATTTGATATATATGCAGCAACTATTATACTCTTGTGCCACTAATGTCACCACTCAGAAAAAAGATGGGAGAAAAAGTTATGTGTTGAAGTTTTTTGACAGGTAATAAAGGAACATCACACCAAGAGAAATCCAAGGATGATGAAAACCATAAGCTTGTGGATGCCCAAGGAACCCCGCTGTACTTATTCAACTCTCAGTTTGCAAACCCCTAAACTTTATTTTTTGAGCAACATAGAACTATCATAGAAACTTGGAGCATCTGCGTTTGTCATTTTAATTTTTGTTTTGCATTAAAAATACCACCACCATTATTATAAATGTTTAGGATCATCTACTGAAAAGAAACTCTATCGTAATGAAATTAGAACTGAATAAGAATGCCATGGAATAAAAGAAAAGGGGAGATAAGCAAAAAGCTGAAATTCATGTTGTATCTAGTTCTTAAGCTCAAGTGTTTTATATGAAGCATGATCTGTTTTATGCCTATTAATTTGTATCCTTTTCTTGTGCATATTTATGTTTAACAATAATAAGGAAGGTGAGAAAATAAATGTTGACATTATGAACTAGATGGCACACTCTTTAGATCTCTTTTTTCTAAGCCTTTTTCTACACAAGCTAAGCCTTGTTCCAAGCCCCTTAAAACTAGATTAGGCATATCTACCTATTGTGGCAAAATCTACTTTCACATATATTATGTATGTTAATCCTCCAAACATTCTTAAAAACACCCTTTTTCATGTGTTTTAAAGCTCATAAGAAAGTAAGGTTTGAGTGATACCACTATGGAATATTTTTTGATTTACATCTTATTAGTTATTGTTGGCTAAACCATGCTGGCATGGCACACGATTTCAATGTTGAATGTTGATAATTAATCATGTTTAAGTTATGCCTATGGATTGCATCGAAGTGAAATGAAGTGTGCACACTGGAGTAGGCATGTTGAGAGAAAACACTCCTGAACCGCTAGCCAAATCCATGCATGACATGGTGGAAACTTATAGCATGATGATCCTTGTTGATATGATTCATATGTCTGTTTTTCTTGTTCTTCTGGAGTAGAGATAATGCCGCCCTCCAACCTTGAACATAACCAAGTAATTATATTATCTCTTATTCTAAATGAATAAATAAATTCCTAAAAGGGGGGCATATAGCTACATAGGGACAAGAGGTACTTTAGCGATGCGGTTTCAGAGACCAACATGAGCATACAATGATAGGCCTAAGTTGAGTAGCATGAGGAGTGCATGGTCATATTTTAGGTGCATGAAATAATCAACTTGTAAGATGTTTAACACATAAACCATATGAAGCTTTAAAATAAAGGTGAAATAAAAATATACATTGAACCCCATCCTTATTAGTATTGTTGACATGAATTACATAGCTCAAAATTCTATTTTTATTCTTTATGGAGGATTAACATATGTATTCAATGCGTACTTTCGGTACAGTATGCAAAACATATCAAGGGAAGACATAAAACTAAGAAGTGAGTCTTCTAGTGAACGGCATGAAACTAAGAAGTAGCCCAAAGATAAAGACATGAAATTACCAACGCTAATCATGAAAATATTCTCTAATTCTATAGGTTCAAGAAAGTGTGCTTGAAGGTTTATTTTGTTCATCATTTGTTTTATCACACCATCACTTATTGTTTAGCATATTTATAGATGTGTAAAGATACAACTTGATAGTACACTTGCATATTATGTTTCATTGAAAGGAATTGAGCCTTGAAATCTATATGATAATGAAGGAAGCAAAGGTAACAAAATCCAAAGTCCATGTTTAGTTTTATCACCGTCATGCTCGAGGACGATCATAGGTTAAGCTTGGGGATGTTGATGCATGTAAAATACATACATTAACTTTGTAGTTTGTTAACATGTTTTCCCACATATTTGCATCATATATAATGTTATGTCCCTACTTTATATTGATTTTTGGGGATTTACCAATGATCCCCTTTATTTTGGCTATAACCCGGCAGGGCAGAAAAACCCCGTTTTCAATGTTTTTGATGTTTCAGGACCTATACGAAGTCAAATGGACCTGCACTTTTGGGAATGCCAATATTTATCCACGAGAAGCATCTGGAGCACAAGAATCCCACCAGGAGGGCCAAACGAGCCTAGATGGCGCACCTAGCCTAGGTGGGGGCGTGCCACCCATGCCCGTTTCCTCCTCGGTCGTCCGACTGCCTCGGTTCTTTCGCCCACGGAGTTCCCTTGACCTAAATATCCCTATATAAGGACCCCCCAGGGGCTTCCTTGGAACAGAAGCCACCAGAGACGAAAACACCACCAAACAGAGTAAGATCCAACGAAGATTGGAGGGGGAAACTCCACCAGAGCCACCTCCAGGAAGATCTCCACCCTCTCCAACATCATCACCATGATGAAGAGGGAGTAGTCCACCTCCGGTCTATGGGTTTGTGGCAGTAGCTTGATCTATTTCTCTATTGTTCTTCGTAGATCTAGTACCATATGAGCTACCCAACATGATTATGGTCATATTTGTAATTCCTATGTGGTGGATCTTTGTTCTATGATTTGATATTTGACATTGGAATATATTTTGTGTAAGATGTTTTAATAGATGCATATCATGCACCCCGTTCTTCATTGCTTGTTTTGATCCAACTTGTATGCAATAACTTGTATGTGGAGAAGTGTGTGTTAGATGGAGTAGCATGGTGGTAGAGATTGAACTGTGACACATAATATTCAAGATCTACTTTGTTTTTTACCTTTCTTTTACTGTCTTACTAGGGATAAAGTGAAATCATGTGCTATAGTTATCACGTGACAGTGTGATGACCTTATTAGATTAAGGTAGCATATTTGTATTTCAACCATCATATAATATTGCTTAAAGTTATACTCTGATTTGTTCTTAAATCAAGATTGCATGGAGATTTCACTTTCTTGAGGAGTATAAGAGAGAGAGATGTATTCCATCTCAATATTAGAATGTGATGCCCATATTAATTCCTTTGGTCAAGCACATATAGAATTTACATGAATCTTTATCATTGATGAATTGTTTTGTGATCACTACAACTTAAAAAGAGAGTACACAAGTGAACCCATGAACCACAGACCGATTTTTATCATAAGAAACACCTTTCCATTGCATCTACTATCCTTTACATTTTCTAGAATTTAATATTTCAAAAATACAAAAATACTTTCCTTTCTTGCAATCACTCATAAAAACCCCAAAACAACTTTATCTTCACATATCTCATCTAGTTTGCATTACTTTACTTTAGTTTGTTTATATTTTTTATATATTAATAATACGAAACCTTGTGCTTGACAACCACTTGGTGGAGTCGGGGACACAAGACAAATTATTTGTATTTACAGGTTGTTTGAAGATGAGAAAACAAACATCCTTCCATAACCAATTCCCAGAGAGTTCGATATAAACCCTCGAGTCGCCCTTGTGGTGAAAATAAGCTTGCTACAACAATCTGCACTTGGAGTCCCAACGAAACGTGGACACTTTTGTTGCCATCACCATCACATTATTTTACCAATTATATGACTTTATGTCAATTGGCATAAATGCTCCATGATCAGGAAACCTTGATCATCAATTGCCCAATGAACTAGTTGTATAGAGGCTATTAGGGACTATTTGGTTTGTGAAAGGGCATGTATGCCCCCATGTGTGGTTTTGGTAATTAATGACAATCCCTATGGACTAATGTGCAAATTTAGTCTCACTTGTAGGTTTGTCCATTGGCATCGCTTGGACCATGTGTTGGTTTCAAGGATGAGAAGAAGAAGAAGAATAAGAAGAAGAAGATGGAGTTCCTCATGGCTTTCTTCAAGACATCATCATCAAGAAGATCAAGCATTGTCCAAGGTCTTTGTGCCTATTGGAATCAAGTAGAAGAAGAAGATCAAGTATGTCTTGAAGAAGAAGAAGTAGAAGATTGAGTTCCTCATGGCTTTCTTCAAGACATCATCATCAAGAATTGAAGTGCAAGCTCACGGTGCGCCATCTCTAGAAGAGCTCATGCTTGGAGCTTGCCATCCTCGGTGTTCATGCAGTGATGAAGACAAGGTCAAAGAAGAGGTTTCCTCATGGAGTATGGGGGAGCCATTCGCAAGTCTTCATCAAGCAAGAACAATCATGAAAGGTGTTCCATCTTGAAGGTGACAAGATCTTCTACATCAAGCTCAAGTGGGATTCTCAAGGCAAAGGTATGATCTTGATAGGGTTTCTATTTTACCGGTCTCTTGTAGTGTTGTGAGACTAGGTTTAGGATAGATAGTCGTACTATCAAGAGGGGCTCTCGAGTGGGTGACTCGTTTGTATCTTTCGGAGAGAGCTCAAACCTTTGCATTCATAGCATCATCTTTCTTGGTTGTTGTTTGGTTCTTGTCCATGTGAGGATCCAAAGCTTGTGGTTATCTTCATAACAAGATCTAGTTCATCCTAAAATGGATTTCCCTGATATATCTTATGGCAGTTTTGTTTCTGCGGGTTTTCGGGCTCTACACCTTGGGAGATATCTCACATATATATTAATGTTATTTTCTCCCTTTGTTGGATTCTACTCGTCGTTATCTTTCCAACAAAATTGGTTTCATCCCGTTTGGAGTTCGGATGCAAAAGTTGTGGCTTTTCTGGTTCTGGAGTTTTTGCCTGGCCGGTAGTTCCGGCGGGCCACCGGTAGTACCGCTAGGGCAGTTTGCCGCCGGTACTACCAGTGTTAATTCCGGCCCAACTTCCGGTAAACCCAATTTTGGTTTAGTACTCTCTGTGCCTGGTTAGCGGTATTTGACGCAACTTGGATCTGATTTTCTGGCGGTAGTACCATCCCCGCCGGAAGTTCCGGTGGTTGGCGGTAGTACTGGCCATGCTCAAGTTTTGGTTCTTTTCGCATCGTGGTTCTGACTGTTGGCTGGGTGCCACCAGTAGTACCGGCCACCCGCCGATACTACCGTTTGTGCGCGAAACTGTGTGTAACGGGCTGATCGGGGAGCCCTTTAAAAGTAGCTCCCCTTTCCCCTTCGGATCCAACTTGCTCTTTCTTCGTTTTTTGGCTTTCTCTCTCCTCCATTGTTGACCTTGAAGAGCTTGCCCTCTCCCCTTCCCCCTCCTATGATTCTTGCATCTTTTTGAGTGATTTGAGAGAGGAGATCTAGATCTATAAGCCCCACCAAACAAAATCCCTTCTTTGTGAAGGAATCCTTGGGATCTAGATCTTGGAGAGTTTTGTATTCTCCTCTTGTGTTCTTCCTCTCTTATTCCCCCAATAGCTTTTGTAGCTTTGGTGGAATTTGAGAGAGAAGGACTTGCCTCTTGCATTTGGTGCATAGGTTTGAGTTCTCCTCGAAGATTCGGCGAGTTCAAGCTCTTGGGCTTGTTTATCATGGGTTCTTCGAACCGTAGACAGTTGTGTGGTTGGATTGTTGACCTTTTGTGGTCTTGTAGCCTTTTGTGGCCTTGTTGCCTTTTGTGGCTTTGTAGCCTTTGTGGCATTGTTGTTGGGAGCCTCCAATTGAGTTGTGGAGATTGCCCCAACCTTGTACGGGTTCGGTGACCGCCCTCAAGTGTCCCATAGTGGAATGTGAGTAGGCCTTTGTGGGGAGCTCACGGGAGAATAGGGTGAGCCTTTTGTGGCGTAGATAGGTTGCGTGCCTTTGCATCTTGGGTTGAGGGCTTGTGTGGCGTTGGGTGAGCATCGATCCACCACACCTCGAGGTGAGCCACTTGTGGCGTTCGAAGTACATTGCGCCCCCGCACCTCTCCAATGAAGACGTAGCTTCTTTGGATGTGAACTTTGGGAAACAAATCATCGTCTTCACGTCCATCGGTTATCTCTCAATCGAGCACTTTACTTATGCAATTTACATTGTGATAGCCATCGTGCTTGAAGTATATTATCTTGCTATCACCTTGTTGCTTGTCTTGCTTATCATAGGTTGTTGGTGCACTTTGTGAACCTAGTGAATATAGGTTTGGCTTGATAAATTAAACGTTAAGTTTTATTCCGCATTTATTAGAGCCTAACCGTAATAATTTTAAAACGCCTATTCACCCCCCTCTAGGCGACGTCTATTTCCCTTTCAGTTTGTTTATATACCACACTTGTATCAATATTTCTGATTGATACAGTTATATATAAAACTATTATAAACTAATTAGATATGAGAATATACACCTTAATTATTTGCCTCTAGGGCATATCTCCTTTAGTCTCCCACTTGCACTAGAGTACAAATAATCTAGTTGCATCATTACTAATCATAAAACCATATCAGATATGTGTTTATTGATCATGCTTGCTCATGGAAAACTTTGTATCCTTGGTCTGTATTACCAGATCGGAATGTCTTTGTAAATCATTAATGTCTCCTATTGTGACACTTACACCATTATCTCATAATGTGTTGAAGTATTTGTTTGGTGACAGAGTGAGAATTTGTTTCCTAGTGTTTACAATGACGGTCGATCAGTCAATTGAACTTTCAATGTTGTCACGTATACTGAGAAATACACTCAGTCAAAAGTCAAACTTTCTTAACCAAATATCATACTTTGCTAATACAGAAGTATTCTAATACTTCTATATCTATGTAGATTTGATTGATATCGCAATACTTGCAACTTTGATGCCTAGCCATGATTCCTTCGCGCTTAAACTTAACTCTTGTTCAATGATTAACTCATGAATCACTTTGGAACATGTTCTCTCATCAAAGAACTTGGATCTCATTATGTCGAGTATACAAGATGGTTTATGTCGAAAAATAATGACTGAGCCATAGGATATGCAATGTGTCTCTTTTCCTTTCTTTTAACCATTGTTGTTTATACTGATACTTAACTCAATGTTTCACCTAATTTCATAAGAACCTTTTCTTTCCTTGTTTCGTTCTGAGCTACTTTAGAATTTTAATAGGTTATTCTGGAATTTCCAGAATCCTTGAAACATTTTGACATTAATGTTTGTTAAACATGTTAATCTATCTTCATAGATCTTATATGTTAAACATACATTCAACTCTATCCATCAAACTACCAATCACGTCATTCATAATATGTCATCTACATATGTAAGAATGTCGTCACGCTCCCACTCAAATACGTAATCCATATATGATAGACTAGGATATCACTCAACTCCCATTCAAATATGCCATCACACATTTGACTAGGGAAACTACTTAGATCCCACTCAATTTATCATACACGCAGGTGTTTTCGATAATCTTGGAAAACCCAAAATTCTTTAATTATCAAATCGATAATTCTTCGGCTACAAGACACTAGCAATCGTCTGATCGACTAACCTCTGCTCATTGTACAATTACAACCCTTTCTTCAATATTGATGTTGAAGATTACGCAGTTTAGAAAATCTTTAACCAATTACCAAATTGGAGTAATTGCTTGTGTAAATCCAGTAGACTTCAAGCATCGCTACATGTCGTAGTCAATTTCATTTGAGTTTGTCAAAACATATCTTGTGACAGATTGAGCTTTTATGTCTTACTTTAAGCTTCATTCATTCCTTTTTACTTTGTAGTTATTGGGAAATGTTAAGTAAATTAACATGATTCAAGTAACACTATTGAAGCTCAAGAAATGGGTGATCAGGTCTGAGAGATTTCATCATCGTTGTCCTTGTTGTGATCGTCAAGCTCATCCTATTTTGATCCTTGTATGTTGCTTGTGTATATGATCGGATCCAATGGTGACCTATCCTAATCCATCTCTCTATCTGTTGGAAGTTTGAATGTAGCACTTGTAGAACCCCAATGGCAACCAAACACCTCGTATTTGCACCAGTTGGGCAAAAAAACATGCTTGTAGCGACCCAAACAAAAGGTCTAAAGTTGCTACAGATATGCATGCATTTTTATATGTCCATTTTGCATCACTATTTTATATCATAATTTACTGTTATTCATTGATATATTTTATAGATGTTACTTATGTTATTTCATCTATTTTTGCATGATTGGTGATTTTTGGAGGATGAACCACCGGAGTCATGATTCTGATGGAAAAAGCACTATCCAGATGCAATATTTGTGAAGATCAGAAAATCCTAGAAAATATACGGAAATTCCTATTTTTCTAGAAGACGAAGGAGGCCAGAAGGAGGAGTGGAGATGGGTCATAGGGGGGCCACACCACCCCCTGGCGCGAGCCCTCCCTGACCGCACCACCAGGTGGTGTGGCCACCCTGGCCCACCTCTGGCATCGCCCTTTGGCGTATATAATCCTCTTAAAACCCTAAGACTCGGAGAGCGAGCACAGAAAGATTCTGCCACCTCTACGGGGCGAAAACTACAGAGAGAGAAAGAGCTCTCCGGCAGGCAGAAATCTGCCGAGGAAATTCCTTCCTGGAGAGGGGAGATCATCACCATCAACACCGTTATCAGGCTAGACTTCATCAGGATCATCATCATCTCCACCAGCACCATCACCACCACTCCGTACCGCTGTAACAATTGGGTTGAATCTTGCATAGTTCTTAGGGGGGACTTTCCCGGTGTTGATTACTTGTTGTAGTTGATGCTATTGGGTGGAACCATTGAATTATTGTTCATGTTCATATTGTTAGTTATCATTATTTTATCTTTGATCTTGATCCATATGATGTCTCGTGAGTAGTTCGTTTAGTTCTTGAGGACATAGGAGAAGTCATGTTATTAGTAGTGGAATTGTGTTGAGAAGGATTTAATGGTTTGATATTTAAGTTGTGGTGTTGTTCTTCTAGTGGTGTCATGTGAACATCGACAATATGATACTTCACCTTTATGGGCCTAGGGTAATGCATTGTGTATTTGGCTACTAATCGTGGGGTTGCCAGAGTGATAGAAACCTAAACCCCTGTTAGGAAACCTTTGCATAAGGGAGTGTAGGATCTCAGAGTTTAAGGTTGTGGTTAGGTTTTTATCTTAATTACTTTCTTGTAGTTGCGGATGCTTGCAAGGGGTATAATCACACGTATGTATTAGTCCTAGTAAGGTCGGTACATTAGCTTAGGTTCACCCACACAACACTTATCAAACTAGAGAAGATTAATCAACTATATGAAGCGAAAGCACTTGACGATATTTCCATGTGTCCTCGAGAACGTTTGGTCACCTTAAGTAGTACAATTGGTTTGTCCTTTGCTAAATAAAGGATTGGGAAACTTGCTGCAATTATTATTATTATCGTTTATTTACTTGCACTTTATTTATCTACGTCATCAAAACCCCCTAAACATCTGTTTGCTAAGTATTTATAGAGAATTCCTGATCCAAACCACTTGTCAACACCTTGTGCTCCTCATTGGGTTCGACACTCTTATTTATCGAAATACTATGATACACCCCCTATACTTGTGGATCATCAATTTTCCACACGGGTAACCAAACAAAGTGGACAACGTGGCTTTTGGTCCATTTCTACGTGGTCATGCCTCCAGAGACTGCCTCCTGAGAGCACAAAATTGGGTTCAAGCTACCAATCACGCCCCAAGTAAATGTGGTTATCGTCCGTCTCGTGGAAACAAAGCTTAAGGTTGTCAATGGCTTCACCATTGTTAAGGTTCTGGGCCTCGCTATGGCGAGTTTCTTTTTCTGCAAGCGGAAGGAACCTCGGGCGACATCATCTTGGCATGGCAATCAAGTTTGGTTACAGGCTCCTCCCCTCACATCAAGACCTTCTACCTCACCGCTGACCTTCAAAAAGGTCCACATAAAGGTGTACAAGGTGGTCATCTATGAGTACAGTCAATCTGAAATGGTCAAGAGGTGCCCTGACTACCCAGAAGCATTTCGTAGGATTGTCGATGAAGAGTGAGTTTTACCTGCTAGCATGTTGTTCTTAGGAAATGTCGTGAACTTTAGTTGTGCGTCCTGTCGTGAACTATGTAGTATTGTCACTGTCTTCAATGGATGATATATTGCTATTGTTCTTGATTCATCTAGTTGGTAACCTTATCTTTCTCCAAAAGAGGTTTCCATAGCAGCAATGCTACATGCAACCAAACACGTTGCATTAACATCGATGATGCATACTACCAAACATCAACAATCCCGTCTTAGCTAGGTGCAAAAAAAACATATACATGCTCCCAAACGAGATGAAGAATATGGCTTAGAGGCTGTTTTTGACTGTCCCTGCTGGCCTTGACACTGCTAGGACAGACCGAAAATTCGATGCAGGCTACCAAATACGCCCTTTTATGGCTAGGGAAAATTGTTGTGTTCATTGTGAAACTCATTGCTCATGTCGTTCTGACACAGCAAACATTCCCCCCCTCACACCCTCTTGGACCGCTACAGTACCTTGAGAGTTGTTTTAGGGTTTCCGGCTCCTCTCCCCTTCTAGTGGTACTAGTAGTAGGTCGTGTTGGTTGTGTGCCATGTCGTGGAGTCATGCCGGAAGGAACTCGCCTGGTCTTTTGAGCCAGATCTGGCGCTCGATGATGGTGCCCGTGCTCGCCGCGGTGCTCCTAAGGGAGGAGCCACATGCAGCGAGGCGCGACGCCTCTATCTACTCCGTCAATAAGGCGCTTGGCCGTGTTATTTTTCTGAAGCTGTCTTTCTCTAGCCAACCATGGTGGTGGGGGATACGAAGAGGTGCGAGCTTGCTGACGGTAGACTCTAATCGATGACTGGGAAGACTCGAAGTTGTGTTCAAGATCTTCCGGAGTTCACCATCAAGAGCTCTTCATCGATGGTTGTAGTTCGCCGTCTAGCTATTGAATATTCTGGCTGAAGGGCGGATACTCTGAGCTCTAACGTTGGCTCTCTGCCGGCGTCATCTCTTCTTCTTCTTCCAGTCCGGTGAGCCATTAGGAAGGATCTTCGGGAGTTTTGTTGCGGCATTCATCACCCCGTCGTCTCCAAGTGGTGTCGTCCCTAGTCGCAGGTGACCGCGACGACAAGCTCAGTACCGTCAGTGGTGAAGGGCTTGATTGCGTTTCTAACAATAGTTGCAGGGTCCTTTTTGTAAAAGTCTAGGGTCGTGTTGTAAATAAGCTTTGTGCCAGGGTCCTTGATATAATCACCGCTTCTCCTTAATACCCATGTTCCCGAAAAAAGAAAAACACTAACGTGTGTGTGCACGCGATGTGTCTTTTTTGAACTAGAGAATGCAATATATTCAGCTGGCATTTCTAGTATGCACCGGTAAGAGCACTCTAGCAGAAACAGTAAACGCGTGAACCATAAGTCTAGTTCTCGGTGTCCTGTAAATTATGTTTTCAGTTCGAAAAAACATCGGCGCGAACAGAAACCTTATTTCAAACTGTTTTTTTTTAAGTGGTCCTTGTGAAATTGGAACCAGATCACGTCGCAGTTCATCAATCATCCACGGTTACAGCTAATGGCGGAGCCGAAAACGAAGAAAGAGGGGTGCTAACTAATTGCTTGAAAAAAATTCTACTAGATATCACCCAAAATTCACCCTAGTAAAAGTATTGCTATAGTAAAAAATCATAAATAGCTAATTGATTAACTGGTGAATAAAAACACAAAGTATTGCAGAATCTCTAGAAATACCATCAAGATATCTCCGTCGTTCACATATCATCAACATTATTCATGAACCATCCATACATCCACTTGAGACATCAATCTGCATATACAATGTAGAACAAACATCATAAATATGAATGATATATAATTGATATGAAAGATGAACTCGATAGTAAATAACATACCAGCAACGCACTAAGTCCTAGTAATGGCTTTAGGCAATTGGCATGCACGATTATTGTAACCATGAAAATGCCGCAAAATGATATCATCTTCAATGCTTGTAAATATGCCTCGCTCAATGTAGCACACCAAGCTATGTTCCACCCAATCATCATTCATCTTATTCCTCAACTTGGTCTTGATAATATTCATAACTGAAAAATCCCGCTCAAGTTGCAGTGGCAACTGGCAAAATCAAGGCAAGTTCAATGAGGCTATACAGCAAAGGGTAGCATGTGTGTCTATCAGTTTGAACCATCTTCACAGCAAGATTGCCAAGATCATTACACCTTGAAAACTCTTCATCACTTCTCACGTTAATAAAAAATGTGACAAGTTGATCTCTTAAGGTAACACACTCATATTCCGAGAAATCAGCAGCATAAATCTTGGCAAGTTCAATAAGCTTGTCTCCATCAAAGTTAGCAAAATAATTCTTAGGGTCAAGGCAAGCAATACATCTCAACAACAGAGTTGATTTTTCAGCAAAGCGGTGGTTTAACTCAACTAGAATCTGGTCAAGAACAACATTGAAAATGCCATGATGAGAATGATGATAGTAACTTTCTAATTCGTCAACACCGACCCAATTAGTCCAATAGCACGAACAATATTCTGATTTTTCTTTTGTAAGCATTGTGACAATTCTTGGGTCTTCCCCAATACTCTAATCATAAGATGCATTATAAGAACAAATTCAAAGTGTTCCATCCTTTCTATCAAACCTGATGCTTTAGTTGTTTGCTCGCTCTCTCCATCTTCACAAATGTTTTCCAATACCTCCAATACAGAGGTCCACATTACTTGAAGACGAACCAAAGTTTTGTGATGTGTACCCCACCGTGTGTCACCGAGCCTTGCAAGACTACTGGCTTGGTTTTTTCCTCTTCCTGGAAAAATTTCACCAGTCTCCAATTGCTCCACAAGTTTGTCATGCTGGTCTTGGAGAAGTTCATCCATGAAACCCATGAAACTGACCTCTCATATTTGAGGCTCCATCATATCCTTGCCCTCGCAACTGAGAAATAGACAAACCACGTTTGATAAACATATCATCCAAGGCTCTCTTAAGAGAAGACGATGGAGTATCAGAAACATGGTTAATCCTGAGAAACCTCTCAACCACTTCGCCTTTACCATTGGCATACCTACATGAAAAAAGATATTAGTGAGCGATATTTGATGACAAGATAGAACTAAAACATCAATAGGAAGGTTGGTACATACCTCAAGATCACCGCCATTTTGTCTTTTATTGAATTATCATGAGACTCGTCAACAAGCACTGCAAACCGGCGCCCTTTCACTTCAGAAATATTTACATTCCTTGTCTCATGTGCACAAGCTTTCACTAAATCTTTCTGTATTTCAGGAGCAATCATTTGACAATTCTTGGGAGCATTTACACCAAGAACACTTGCAGCTTTGGGATCTTTATTTTTGTACCATTCCAACATCTCTAGAAAGTTTCCCTTATTGGTTGAGCTTGAGGATTCATCATGCCCACGAAAAGCAAGAGCTTGCAAAAGAAGAAACCTCACAATACCTAAAATAATAATCAAGCGATCTTTATATTTCTCCTCTTTCTCCGTGTTTTTCTCGGACCACACATACGGCACACTTTGTCTCTGATTTTTGAAATCAGCGGCACACTTCCTTGCCTTGTTGTGAGTACTATCAGGTCCTCCAACATGAGCATTGAAAGTTTCAAGTCCCCGTCTCCAATTAACATAGCCATCTTTAGTGAATGTATAATTTTCCCAATTACCAATCCATTGAGGTCTAAATAGATAACAATAAAAGCAATAAGCTGCATCCTTTTGCACACTATATTCTAGCCAAACAAACCTGTCGAACCATGTTTTTATAAATCCTCTCATTTGATCCCCTTGCAATTTCCGTGGAAAAACATGGTCACGTGATTGATATGGACCCATAGACAAATATGTTGTCTTAGCTTCATCTCTTATATTCTGATCAAACTCATATATTGGTTTTCGAAGAGCCGGATCAGCAACAATGTCATCCATATTAAGTTCAATGCGGACTCTTTTTTTGTGTTGGCAGCGTTGCTAAACTAGTACTAGGTGCATCTTTATTTGGATAATATTTCTTCATCCTAGAAAATGATAGAATTATTTGAAACAGTATAATTAGAAATTTAGAATCAACCAATCAATAATATATATCAAATCTGAATTAAAGATTTTAGGGGATGAAACGAGTGCCTGATGGAATCATACCTAGCAAGTAGCAGCTAGCAACTGATGCCAGATCGTGAAGGCTGGAACCTGGAAAAGCACAAGTGGAGCACACGCAGTGACGCTGGCTGCCGGTGCCCGGTGCCGCCTGGATGGCCGGATGGGCGAAGAAGAGATGGGGTGGAACCGCGGAACGGACTACAGAGAGATAAACCGATGCGAGTCAGGCGACCTGGGTTTTCATCGCTGGCTCCTTGGCTTGTTCGATTGACTGGATTAGTTGCAGAATTAGCGATTGCCAATTTTTTTCTAGCGCATGGACCCAGTGCTAGACGGGTCGGGTGGTGTCCGGGGTGGTGCTACTACTATGGGCTCGTAAATTCTGGCTGAAAATATACGTATATCTATCTTGGGATATTTAGCTGGACCGGTGCTACAGCCCGGGTAGCACCAGGCCCAGCTCCGCCCCTGCGTATATCTATCTTGCGCTATTTAGCTCGACCGGTGCTACAGCCGGGTAGCACCAGGCCCAGCTCCACCCCTGATTACAGCATAATTTACATAATACGCGGGAACAAAAGGTGCGACGATGATGCGACGGCGCTGCCCTACCCTATTGTGAGCAAACTGAGCTCGGGAAACCTCACCGGAGCCTAGGACTCGACGACAATGTGGTGGCGAGCTCATTCGTCGTCGGAGAGGACGACGACCTCCTGACCCTTCTCATGCTTGACGCGAACGTGCTGCCGCTCCATGGCCGAGTAAAGGACACTGTGGGTCACTAAACTTGTCCCGCATGTGCACTTAAGTCACACATCTTTAAAACTGAACTAACTGGTCCCTTAACTTGTGTTTAGGTGCACACAAGATCACAAATCGGTCCGCCGCTCGGTTTTTGTCAGAAAACCGTGACAGATGATTTTTTTTCAATTATGCCCCTGTGTGCACACCCCTTTTCTCCAATCGATCGAGGCATCTACTACTCTATTTTGCTTAACACGTATGCTCTAATTTTGATAGCATTTTTTGTCTAAATGTTGACAGCTTTTATATACATAATTTTTGTCTAAATTTTGACAGCATTTCTGTCTAATTTTTAACAGCATTTCTGTCTAAATTTCTGCCTAAATTTTGACAGCATTTCTATCTAATTTTGACAACATTTCTTATCTAAATTTTGAGAGCAGACTTGAATCAATATTGACAGCCCAATATGCATAGCGATATGGACAACACGGAGCAAATAAAAAGATAATACATATCTTGACAGCACAATATATGTAGTACATTGCAAGCAATTTTGATAATTCAAAAGCACTCCAAAACTATTACCGACTAGTAGTGATATCAGCTAGTACACATTCATTTGTGCTGCATAAAAATTAGAGCCGATCATGCATCATCTTTTGGAGATCCTTGAGTTGATCGAAACTCTTCTTGTTGTTCATCTTCTTGTGTTCTTTTCCTTCCAGCTGCACTTGTCCCTATTGCTCCTCTTGCTCCCCTCGCTCCTGAAGCACCTCTTGCTCCCCTAGCTCCTGTACAATGTATGTCAACATCCGGATTTTTAATCCCAGATGTCTATTATGACATACATCGCAATTCCACCTATTTTTGTGAGACATAACAGAATTGGTACCATAATACATCATCCATTACAAACCATAATAAAGTTCTTACAAAATAAAGGATCTCATGATCCAGTCTTAATACAATCAAAGCAGCAGAAAGTAAACGTAGTAGGGGCTCCATCTTCAGAGTCACATGCAATACTGACGATGGGAGATGATCCTAGTTGTCATAGACCTCCTGCTGTCCATCTTCCTGGTAATCCTCCTCATAGTCTGGCCACGGGAATAGCCAGGGATAAAGCCATGAGTACTCTTTAAATACTCGCAAACTATCACTACAATTAAAGTAGTTTTAGTAGGAATCTTAAGCTCTAGGTTTATTTGCAAAAAGCCAGGTTTATTTCATACTGAGTTCAGAAGTAAAGAAACTAGTTTAATTTTCTACGTCACCTAAGTGGGAACCTAGTTTTCATGTCCACAACCCTATTCAAGTCAAAGTAATAGTTCAATTCACAAATCATTTTGAAAACATCTGACAACGGAACTGACATGGGTATACCCTACAGGTACTCGAGCTTGGTATATATGGTCCAAATACGTACAGGCCCACGGTGTCGCCAAGTCCCAAACAAGGGACTCGAGTAACCTACGGACTCTTGATTGCTTGAAGGACAAGAAGAAGTTAAAGATGGAAAGTTTGAAGGGGAAAAACCCTAACTTGTAACCGACTCGACCTGCTATCCGAGACCTAGCCTATCTATATAAAGGCTAGGAGGGGGCGGCGAGGAGGACACACGCAAGCCTAGTTTCCACAACCCTCGCCAGATTGCATATGCGCACAATTGTAACTTTCGATTCCTTCGATAATTCCACGAGCAGACAAGCAGGAGTAGGGACCTCTACGAGGCCTGAACCTGGGTAAATCTTTGTCCCCTGTGTGCTTGTTTGCGAGCCGATAGATGTCTCCAGCACTTCCTCCTTCTCCAAAACCCAAGTCCATAACAATGGGCATTGATGAGTTAAACCCTCGTCAATTGGCGCCGTCTGTGGGAATTGGGAGTGCTGATGTTGCGGCTTCTTCGGCCCCATCAACTGCGATCTACAACTCCGCAACAACGGAGATTCGCTAGCTCTTCGGCGCGTTCGACTTCACCGTCCACACGCCGGCCACCCGCCCGGCCTTCGAGTACGTGGGCGACGGAATCAGCCTAGCGATTGGGAGCTTCCGCTTCCAAGTTGGTTAGATGGGCACGCTTCGCATGCGTGATCAGCTGACAGCATCGGCGATTGCCCCCGCATCATGGTTCCCTCCATCGATCGGCACCCTCAGCGAGCTCAATGCCCTGACAGCAGTCGAAAATACGGTCAGCGACAGCAGTCGCGATTCCGATCTGAGCGATCTGGCCACTGAAGATGGAACCTACGGTTCCGGATCTGAGAGTTGTGGAAGCAACAGCTTCCCCAATCACTTCATGTGCGCCGTCATCAACGCAGGCGACACCTCTGCCAATCACAACAACGGTGGCAACCCTGGCAATGGCACCAATCCACCCAACGCCGGTAACGGTGGCAATGGTGGCAACGGAGGTAACGGTGGCAATCGCGCCCCCGTTAACAACGGAGGAGAAGTCGAACCTCCTAGCATAATCAATGAGCAAACCGGCGAACGCGTCGTAATCAAGCTCAACGAGCAAGAGTGGGATCGCTGCCGCGAGACATTGTGAGGCACTCCTCTACCCTTCGGGTCCCCGCAAGAACTGTTGATGGGCTATCACTGGCTCCTGAAGGAAGAATTCAAGTGCCAACTGCAAACAATCGCGCAACTTGAGGCACGTAAAAAGGCAGCGGACGAATCAAGCCTTCGTCGCGCTGGGCTCTCCTCCTACGGAGGATCCTCCTCAAGGGGCAACGAGTACCTCGCCAAGAAGAGGCAATCGCGGATGGCTCATCTTACCGAACAAGAATGCATAGAAGCCACGAAAGTCCTCGACTTTGGCTATATGACAGTCGACACGAGAGGCAACGTGGTCCCCAGGACACCGCAGGCTGCGGTGACAGCAGCCACCATGTACCTCCTCAATAACCAGCCGCCAGCTGGAGATCCCCGAACTGCCATGCACCGATCTACGATCGCGGGCTTGGGATTTATCGAGGCCGCCCTCGACAAGGAGCCAACACCAGAACCAAAAAAGGGCAAAACGCTAGCAAAGCGCCACTCCTCGCCCTCATCCAGCGATGATAGTCACGACCTGTCTCGGCGCCGCCGCTCACGGCGACACGATCGTGACTACGATGCGCGCGACGACCTCACGCAGTGCATGATCGACAAATCAAGGGCACGACGTGCTCGGTTGACTGACACGGAAGAAGAAGATGGGGAGCTCTGCGGCGCCAGATGCTTCAGCTGATCCATTAGGTAGAAGCGAATGCCTAAAGGGTTTAAACTCCCGTCGGAGAACCCGAAATTCGACGGTCTACAGGACCCATAGATCTGGCTAGAGGACCACATCTCCTCCGTCAGACTCCACGGAGGAAGTCGAAGCACTGCCATGCAATGCTTGTAGCTACAGCTGCAGGGCGCTGCTCGAGCATGGCTCAATAACCTCCCACGTAGATCCATTCGCAGTTGGGATGAGCTGGTTTAAAGCTTCATGCGCAACTTTAAAGGCACGTACAAACGGCCCGCATCAATCGATGAGCTGAGATGCTGCCAGCAAAGATCTGGCGAATCGCTGTGCTCCTACATCCAAAGGTGGTCCATCGTCAAGAACTCCGCGGAGAACATCTCGGAAGACCACGCGATTGATGCATTCAACGGTGGTGTCCGCCGCCTAGAACTCAGGGAGGAGCTGGGCCGCTCAAAGCCCCAAACCATCGACCACCTGATGGAGATCGCGAATCGGTGGGCCGATGGAGAAGATTCGGTAAAGAATCGCGCTCACTCCAACGAGGAGGCAGAACTCGAACGCAGACGCGCCCGCCAAGGCAAGCGTCGCATGCGCATCTACGATGACCGCGATGATGTCAACATGGTCGCGGCCGGCTACGCCGATAGACGCGACGATAACCGCAACAACGGATACCGTAGCGGTGGATACCGCGACTCCGGGAAAACCATGCAAGTATGGCAATGCCGCACTCGCGATGAAGCACCCGCGACCTCCATCGAGGACAAACTGTCTGGGCCATGCACGGTGCATTTCTACATCGACAAGCATGACGGCAAGAGAAAGTCCAGCCACCTCCTCAAGGATTGCCGCGAGTTCCTCAAGCTACACGAAGGATTGGTTCGGATGAACCGCAATGCAGTCGAAAGAGGCTACAGAGCCGCTCCAGGTGCCGTGGCACATGGCGCACTGCCACCACCGCCTGGGCCACCCCCGATCGGAGCCGCACCAGACCAGCACCACGGAGGCGAACCATACCCGCGGGCCATGGGCACCATGATGATCCAAAAGGGAGCCCCTCCAACAGGGTGCAGAAGGCCATCACTTGCCAAGTCAACTTGGCCACGCACTCGCCACCATCCACCACTGAGTACCTCAGTGGAAGCGAGTCATGCATTACCTTCGACAAGCGCGACCACCCGCCTCAGATACCCCGTCCAGGTCATTGCCCCCTCATATGCGAGGCGCAAATTGGAGGCTTCAACATGAGTCGCGTCTTCATGGATGGCGGAAGCGGCATCAACCTCATATTCGCGAGTACCTTGCGAGCAATGAGAATCCCTCTAACCTTCCTGGAGGCATCGGACACAATGTTCCACGGCATCGTCCCAGGGAAAGGCGTATACCCCCTGGGAAAAATCAACCTCAACGTCATCTTTGGCACGCCGAAGAACTTCTGGCATGAGCGCATCGACTTTGAGGTCGTCGACTGACCCTCACAATACCACTGCATCCTCGGGCGCGTCGCATTCGCTAGGTTCATGGCAGTGCCCCACTACGCCTACCTACAGATGAAAATGCCAGGTCCCAATGGCGTCATCACGATCAACGGGAGCTTTGAGCGATCTGATAGTTGCGACAGGGAATTCAACAGAATCTCCCAGTCCTTCGGCATGCAGGAAGAACTCGCGAGATTGAAAGAGACGACGGACAACAGTCTGCCTCCCCTGAGCAGATCAAGCTCACATGATCTCTCCTTCGACTCATCTGTGCACACAAAGAAAGTGCAAGTCCATCCATCAGATCCCGCCAAGACGGCCCTCATCACCAACAACTTGAGTCCCGCATAGGAACTCGCGCTCGTCGAATTCCTCCGTGAGCACTGGGAAATTTTTGCCTGGTGTCTTGCGGACATGCCAGGAGTTCCCAGGGAATTCGCCGAGCACGCACTCAACGTCAACCCCGACGCAAGGCCAGTCAAGCAAACAATTAGGCGATTGTCTGAGCCACGAGCGCAGGCAGTTGGAATGGAGATCAACAGACTCCTTGAGGCCAAGTTCATACGCGAGATCAAGGAAAGCACTTGGCTCGCCAACACGGTGTTGGTACCAAAAAAGGACACGGATATCTTGCGGATGTGCGTGGACTTCACTTCTCTGAACAAGCACTGCCCAAGGGATCACTTCATGCTGCCACAGATCGACCAGATCATCGACTCCACCGCGGGATGCGAGCGCTTCTGCTTCCTCGACGCCTACTCAGGCTATAATCAAATTCGAATGAAGGAGGAAGATCAGGAGAAAACAGCGTTTACAATGCCCTTTGGTGTGTTCTGCTACAACACAATGCCCTTCGGGCTAAAAAACGCGGGAGCCACCTAATAGCGGTGCATGCAGACTTGCCTCAAGGAACAACTGGGTCGCAACATCCAAGTCTATGTCGACGACATAGTAATCAAGACCAAGGAGGAAACCTCTCTAATGGACGATTTGCGCGAAACCTTCGCCAACATCGACCGCTACCGGATCAAGCTCAATCCGGACAAATGCGCCTTCGGCGTACCATGTGGGCAGCTACTCGGGTATCTCATCTCTGCGAGGGGAATCGAGGCGAACCCGAAGAAGATAACAGCCATACTGGCCATGGAGAAGCCGAAAAACATAAGAGGCGTCCAGCAACTGGCCGGACGAATCGCGATCCTTTGTCAATTTATCAGTCGGATGGGTGAAAAGGCACTGCCCTTCTACCAGCTCCTCCGCAAAGGTGAAAAATTTGGGTGGACCAATGAAGCGCAAGAAGCATTCGAAGATCTCAAGCGCATGCTATCCACTTCGCCAGTGCTGGTGACTCCACAAGAAAGGGAACCACTGTTGCTGTACATCTCCGCCACCAACCAGGTGGTCAGCACAGTGCTCATTGACGAGCGAGCGAAGGAAAACACGGTCCACGGCGTACAACGCCCGGTATACTACCTCAGCGAGGTCCTCACGCCAACAAAACAGCAGTACCCGCACTACCAGAAGCTGGCGTACGACGTCTTTATGACCGCCCGACGACTGTGCCACTACTTCCAGGAACACCCAATCGTGGTAGTCAACGACGCCCCATTGGGACATATCCTCAATAACCCCGACGCCACGGGGCGAGTCGCGCTTTGGGAAATAGAGCTGTCTCCACGAGACATCACATACGAAAAGCGTGACGCAATCAAGTCACAAGTTCTCCCTGACTTCCTCGTGCACTGGATGGAGAACCAACTCCCGGACAAGCCAGATATGTCCTACCTCTGGACAATGCACTTCGATGGGTCCAAGCGGAAAGACGGAGCAGGCGCAGGTGTCATACTGACATCACCTCAAGAGGACAAGCTGAAGTATATCATGTGAATGCAGTTCACAGCCTCAAACAACAAGGCTGCATACGAGGCCCTGTTGCACGGGATGAGGATGGCAAAAGCTTGCGGCGCTAAGAGGCTCATCTTATATGGCGACTCCAAGTTGGTCGTCAACCAAACAATGCATGAGTGCGACGCACTGAACGACAACATGATCGCGTACCGCGACCTCTACGATACACTCAAAGGAGACTTCGATGGTTGCGAGCTGCGACACGTAGGTCGCGAAAGCAACGAAGAGGCGGACGCACTCACCAACATAGGCTCTACCTGCACCCCCATACCACCTGGGGTATTTCTCGAGCGCATATGCGAACACTCCATCAAGCCAAAGGCCGCAGAGAAGAAGACAAGCACAGTAACGGACTCGGGGGCTACGCCGCCCAATGAGCCAATGGCACTCGATGACCTGGCGCTGGACACAGGACTCGAGGGACCCATGAGCGTCATGATGATTGAACAATCTTGGACGCAGCCGTATATCACGTACCTCCTCAGCAAGAGGCTACCGGACGATCCGACAGATGCACGGCACATCACGCGGCGATCCAAGGCATTCGCCATTATCAATGGCGAACTATATAAACACAGCATCACAGGAGTACTCCAACGATGCGTCTCCCTGGCTGATGGAAAAGCAGTTCTCCTCGACATCCATGAAGGGACCTATGGGCACCACGCCGGTAGTCGCGCCCTCGTTGCCAAATCTCTACGATCTGGATTTGACTGGCCCACGGCCATGCGCGACGCCAAGGACATAGTCCAAAAATGCAATGCCTGCCAGCGATTCACGGACAAGCCACACGCACCAGGCGCAGAGCTATGGCCAATCCCACTGGCCTGGCCCTTCGCACAGTGGGGGCTCGACATGGTCGACAAGCTTCCAAGGTCCTCGCGAGGAGGCTATATCTACCTCTTGGTCGCAGTCGACAAATTCACCAAGTGGATCGAGGCCATGCCAGTGACCAACCAATCAGGGGACAGCGCAATCAAGTTCTTCGAGTCCATCGTCTACCGCTTTGGCGTGCCGCATAGCATCATCACCGACAACGGGACGAACTTCACATCCAAGGAGTTCCAAGAATTCTGCGAGAACCTGGGGATCAACATCAGCTACGCCTCAGTAGCGCATCCATAGACCAATGGTCAAGTGGAAAAAGAAAACGGGCTTGTCTGCAGCGGCATCAAGAAGCGACTCCTACGACCACTCGAACAAGCCGCGGGTTGCTGGCCAGATGAACTGCAATCCGTACTCTAGAGCCTACGTACAACTCCAAACAGCGCCACGGGCTACACGCCATTCTTTATGGTGCACAGAGCAGAGGCAGTGCTACCCGCCGAAGTACGGTACAAGGCTCCACGCGTGGTCGCTTACAGCGAACAAGAGTCATCCCTTGCACTCGAAGACTCCGTCGACCTCCTTGACGAAGCAAGAGAAATCGCCGCAGAAAGATCCACGATCTACGAGCAGAACCTGCGCAACTATCATAGTAGAAGGCTTCACCCCAGATCCTTTGTCGAAGGTGACCTGGTCCTGCGCCTGAAGCAGCAGGGGCATCTCAAGCTCGAGTCCCCCTGGGAAGGACCGTACGTGATTACAGAAGTAATCCCAGGTGGTGCCTATCGCCTTCAAGATTTAGAGACAGGAGTCGCATACTCCAACCCTTGGAACGTCGCACAGCTGCGACGCTTCTACCCTTAGTCGTTCTTTTCTTTTACATTGCAGATAAGGCTACTCAGCCAAGGCTACTTAGCCACACATTGTACCTCGCACTGTTCTTCGAATAAATAAAAGCTAAGTACCCCAAAACTCTGTGTTCTCCTTTAATTTTTCAATTTATATACTCGGGGGCTGCGCCATCCCATACACATCTGTTCTTCAAACCGAGACGCGATATCCTGAGTAGCTGGTACATCAATCGAAACCTTAAACACAACCTCAATCCAGCTGCAACGCACCTGGCAGGTTGACAAGGGACTGAGATAAAACATGGCCAGGCTAACGAAAAGGACCCGCATAGTTCAACTCACTTCATGCTAACAAAGCTCTTTATGCACATTCGACAATAAATTATTTACAAGACCTATACAAACTTTACAACACAAGTACACTTATGTGTAGGATAAAAACTAGGCAACTATTGCAGCAGAAGAACGTTGGTTTGTTCTTCAAAGAAGTCGACGATCTCTTCTGCTGGGCGGTCCACTGCCTGATAGTGCGGTACCATATTCCAAGCAGAACCTGCTGGCGGTGCAGGCGGCCCAGACGCAATGGCGTCAACATCTACGTCAGGCCTGTGCAATCGCACCATTGAGAGAGCAGCCTTGGCACCAGCCACCAACTGTTGCCTCACGCATTCGCGAACCGCGGACAGATCTTGAAACTTGGCTAAAAGGGCCAGCAAGCTTGATGGAGTATCATCCAGCGGGAACATCGCCCGATAAATGTTCTTCAAGCATGACTGTGACTTCTTCAGAAAGAGCAGCACTCGCAATGCACGATCCTGCAGGGTCGCCAGCGCAGTCGCACGATCATGATCTACCCAGAAGTATCCACTCTATTGAAGTTGCTCCTGGGTGAGATCATGCAGGCGAATGGCAATTATATCCTTCTCCTCCTGCGGATGACGCGCGCTAACAACTACACGAAGCAGCACCAGCAGCATGAGTACAACGTACGACTGCAAATGACTACAAGGAAAATATGAGAACAAGCAAACTAACACTTGAATTGGTCGCCTAGCTGCGTCACCTCGCCAAGTAGATACTGCTCTCGGGCGGCGGCTTTTTCGCCTTCGACTTCCACACGTCCGCGTTACTGCGGAGCACGGGCAACTCACGTTGCAGCTGCTTCACGTGATCACGCAGTCGCGAAAGCAAGGACAACTCATCTACCCTGGAGCGCGATGGTGCCACAGTATCATCAAGAGTTGGCGAGTCCTGGTTTCCCCTCATAGGATCACTTGATGTACCCTACCACAAGTCAAGATAGAAGCAAATAAGACGACCAAATCAACACAAAAACAAAAGGGTCAGATGCATTCAAGACCAGCATAAGTATCAGCAGATACACTCGCCAGCAGACATGTTCTTAAACAAAAGGACATAAACTAATCAACTATTACAAAGCTAACTAAGGAGCAGCTGGCTTCTTCCACTTTGACGGCTTCGGGGGCTTCATCAAGTCCGTGGCAGTGTCAGACGTCACTGACTTTCTGCCGGCCCCTGAGGCCGAAGCTTTCGCCGCCTTCTTGGCACGTTGGAGCTCCTCAGAGTACTTCGCAACAGTATTTATCAAGTGATGCCCATATTTGCCACATGCAGTCGGGAAAGGAGCGAAGACTACCTGCTGACCGTCTGCACCAATAGGCATTGCCTTTGACACCGCGGAAGGATCGATCTCGACTCCGTGGGCCTGCACCATGGCGAGTGACATGGACGCGCCAGCCGCGTAGAGTGAGTTCTTGTAGCTGGAAGGCACACCCCCGGCGAGTGACTCTACCAGCTCGTCCATATTATCGATCAGCTCCGCCTTAGGCATCAACTCCTCCCGGAGGCAACTGAGGGCGCCCTTGGACTTGGAAAGTGTATCTTGGACGACGGCGCTACGGTCCTCGACTGCAGCCAGCGCACCCGCCAGAGCGTCATCGCGACGAAGGGCCTGCGGGTCAAAGCTCAAATCGCCAGCATCTGTACATAAACCCACACATGGACCAAAAACATGTGCGTCACCAGCAAAAACATTAGAAGCAGAGAAGGATAACAATATCCACAAGGAAAAGTACTTGAGAGAGCCTTGGCGATTGAGAACAGTTGTTCTTTGAACAACTTTTCCCTAGCCGCACAGGAGGCACACAGATCCTCTTCACGCTTTCGCGCCTCGTCACGCGCTGCGATTGCCTCGTCGTGACCCTTCACAACCATGGAAAGTGTCTTCTCCAAGGTGGCGGCGTTACGCAATAAGGCATTATGTTCAGCTACACGACAAGCAAAAGTTGATTATCAGTCGACTATATCAAAAGGAGAAGACAAAGAAGAGTAAATGTAGAACACTCACTTTCAACCGCGCCGCATCTCCAGCATTGCATGCTGGCGGCCCATCGCCATCACTTGTTTGCCAAGTGTGCGGCCTCCTTCACAAGGAGCTATAGCACAACCAAGGAATCCGCAGAGGCAACAGATAACGTCGACTGCAACACTAAAACAAAGAAAAGCTATACTTACATGGTCCTCTAGTGACTCCGAAGATGTCTGTTGTACCGTCACCCGAGCAATCATTCGATGCTCTCCTACACGAGGAGAACTGGAAGAGTTGTGCCCGGAGTGGGCCGCCAATGGAGGGGAAGGAGCGCGCTCGACCTCTTTCTTGGCCCTTCAGGTCGCGACTCCTGATTCCTTCAAAAATTCGACGTCGCCAGAAGATGACGATGCCTCTTGACTACAAGACAAAACCCACATTGAGAAAGGGCAAACTCCGGGACAAGTCAACAAGAAGAAAACAGAGAAGAACAAATGAACTAGAAAACTTACCAGTCAAACTTGTCAAAATCAAATGTGGCCTCCACCAACTCCGACGAAGACTCCTTGGGCAATCGCATCTTCTTGCGAGAAGATGGTGCCACGGCCCTCACATGAACGGCAGGAATTGGCGACTCCGCACCAATGCCCGTACCTTCCGGAGTCGAAGGAGACGACGCGTCGGAGTCCTCGCTGCGCGAACGCTTGCGAGTATCCGAACTATCGGACTCGGGGGCTTCCTCTTCCACATCAGAAGGGACAGTCGACTCAGACTCATCCTCTTCCAAGGCTTCGCGAGGAATAATCCCCTCAGGGAGAGGGGGCATGCAAGGCGACACCGCCCAATCCTGCATACATACAACAAAAATCAGCAAAAAACAAGTAAGAAACAGAAAAGCAATCGACAAAATAAGCTACTACGTAGCACAACTATACCTCAGGAGGAGGATTCGAAACATCAAAGGGAGGAAAAACTGGCTCACTAGGAAGCACATCCTTGCCGGTGTACTTCGTGACCAGTCGAACCCTCTTGTCCACCTCACTCGCGGACATGCCATCGGCAGACACGCGAGTGGCATCATCAGCGCCAGCCCATTGAAACATGGGGTGGACTCTGGCTTGCAGGGGCTGGACGCGACGGCGCAGCCAAGTTTGGATGAGAGTGCAGCCTCCCTCCTCTTTGCCTATGCGACTCTCGAGGTCGCAGACACGTTGATACAGCACGTCTGTCTTCGCGAGCTCGCTAGGCATAACTACATTCTTCTAGGAGCACATCCTCCTGCACGGTGTCGCGGGATCGAAGGGCGCGAGTCCAAAGTGCTCACCCTTGGCCTTCTGATCACGGATGTAGAACCATTTATCCCTCCACCCTTGGACGGACTTCGTGAGCTTGATGTCGAAGTAGGTGGCGGATGAGTCGACGTGGATTCCGCAACCACCTACATCGTAAACTAAAGAGCCAGACGCAGACTGGCGCTTCAATTTGAAGATGCGCTTGAAAAGGCCGAAGTGTGGCTCGATTCCGAGCCAGCACTCGCAAAGTGTGATGAAGCAAGAAATGTGGAGGATCGAATTTGGGGACAGCTGATGGAGCTGGAGCCCATAGAAACAAAGAAGACCCCTAAAAAAGGGGTGAAGAGGCAAGGAAAGACCGCGAATGATGAATGCAAGAAACATCACTCAAAAACCAGCGGGAGGAGCAGGAATGGTCTCACCGCTGGGGACGCACGCGTCGGCGATGACAGCGGACAGCACTCCGTCTTGGCGAATAAGACGGAGATCAGATGCCTTGATGATGGAAGGGCGCCACGCACCATTCGTGACGCGGGTGCCCCCGAGCTTCTTCTTCCTGCCGGCGGCGGTGTTAGTGCCCACAGCGGCGGAGCCCCCCTTCTTCTTTGTCGCGGCAACAGTGGCCGCGGAATCAGCAGCAGCGCCTCCTTTCTTCTTCCCCATTGCACGACGGCGATGCGAGCGAAGAAAGTAGCTCGGAAACGAGCGGAGCTGGTCCAGCGTCGTGGAGGAAACGGGTGCAGAGAAAAGCAGAGGAGCAGCAGCAATGGCGATGGCAGCGAGGATGAATGAGAACAGATGGGAAAAATTACCGTCGCAGCGCCGCTACTTAACCCCTGGAGGATGCAATCCAACGGCTCAGAAAAACCCTATTGGACGCGTGGCACACATCGTGTTGGACACGTAGAGAAGGGGAAGCGCGAACCTTCCCTCCACTACTCCCATTACGCACAGAAATCGAGGAGGCGCAGTTAAAATAAAGATTACGCACGCCCAGTCAAATCAAAGTCAGAAAGTGGGACCCACTGCTCGTCACGTCCCGTCAAACTCGCTCACGCGGGAAACTGAGGTCATACAAGCGTCAGCACTGACGTAATCAAAGCTACGCAGCGAAAAACTTCCACTACTTTAGTCCTTGCTGGAGTCTTCGACTCCACCAAGCACTCGGGGGCTACTCCCATAGGGAGCGCTGGCCGCACACCCTACGATTTTCTTTTCTTTTTGCAGGAACAAGGACAATCAGAAGCAAACCCAAACCATCGAAATACGATTCGACTATGGACATGGGTTACTCCCATAGGGAGCGCTGGCAAAATTCGACTAAAACAAGCAACCAAAAGACGACAGCAGTCGCAAAAGTTCTTTAGTCCCTGCCTGAGTCTTCGACTCAACCAGGCACTCGGGGGCTACTCCCATAGGGAGCGCTGGTCGCGCACCCTATGATTATTTATACAGAAAATCCGCACTCGAAGCTCATGGAGACACCGCCTAATAATTTTCCCTACAAAGAGACTGCGTCTCCTGGGTCACCCGAATCGTCTCTGCGATGATAAAATTCGGATGCCGCGCTTACAACATGAAGGTAAGACCTAAATAAGGCCTGGCAACGCATTTAGCTGCGCACTACCAGAAATGTATCCGTGCCTACAGGTACGATGAACATGCCTTGACGGACGCGTCGAGTGCTCACACCCATATAACTAGAATTCGACTCCTGTAAGACCTCCGCGGCCTGAGTAGAATTACGCCAGCACTTTTCCAGATTCGAGTCCGGGGACTCGAGTTCGAGTAGATTGCGTTGTTTCACCCTAAGGTGGTTAACTGATACCGATACTTCGGTTATATCAGGCACGTATATCAACAATCCCTATGACACAAATAAAAGCAGTCAAAATGCACTCGTTCAGGCACTCAAAGACTTCAAAAAGTCCAAGTTGAATCTACGATTCCACTGGACACTCGGGTTCTACTGATATGGGTATACCCTACAGGTACTCGAGATTGGTATATACGGTCCAAATACGTACAGGCCCACGGTGTCGCCAAGGCCCAAACAAGGGACTCGAGTAACCTACGGACTCTCGATTGCTTGAAGGACAAGAAGAAGTTAAAGATAGAAAGTTTGAAGGGGAAAAACCCTAACTTGTAACCGACTCGACTTGCTACCCGAGACCTAGCTTATCTATATAAAGGCTAGGAGGGGCGGCGAGGAGGACACACGCAACCCTAGTTTCCACAACCCTCACCAGATTGCTTCTGCGCACCATTGTAACTTTCGATTCCTTCGATAATTCCACGAGCAGACAAGCAGGAGTAGGGACCTCTACGAGGCCTGAACCTGGGTAAATATTTTTCCCCTGTGTGCTTGTTTGCTAGCCGATAGATGTATCCAGCACTCCCTCCTTCTCCAAAACCCAAGTCCATAACAATGGGCATTGATGAGTTAAACCCTCGTCAGGAACAGTCTGGCCACTCCAACTGTCCATGACCGCGGACGTGGCTATTCGAATAGTTTGACACTCTGCAGAGGTGGTACACTTTCACCAGAAAATTCGATACATGCGTCAGGGATAAGCCTGAATCATCATACTTAGTATGCGGATAATCAATCATAACCTTTCAATTACACACTCTAGTATAGGCACGTCCCCTATGAGCTTGGCCTCCCAGCCATGGCCTTCTGCCATCTTGGGCACTGCATAGGTGGACATTCACATTCACGAGGTAGCCTCAGCTCAACCTCTTTCCGCGAGGGAACCCATACCAAGGCATATAAACTTCTAGTTAAGCCCTACCCAATTCAGGTATTGTGGTTGTACGGTAAAATTGGAATGGTATCGCATCCGAATCCAACCATCAGTTTTTATAAAGGGCCAAGGCTCATG
Source organism: Avena eriantha (assembly GCA_910589775.1). NCBI lineage: Eukaryota > Viridiplantae > Streptophyta > Magnoliopsida > Poales > Poaceae > Avena > Avena eriantha. The sequence goes on from OU342743.1 coordinate 555,892,284, forward strand.
CCTCAACAAATTTCATCATCAAATCTCTTTTGTGTTCATAACACATGTCAAAACATTTCAATAGAATGAATCATCAATCCAAGGTTTTCATAATCATTTTTACCAAGTATTCCCATCTAAAGTGATCAACTTTTATGCTTAGCACTAGCCACTAAAGTTGAGGGTATTCACTAATGAGGGGCTAATCAAGTGTAGCTATCCAAATCTAGTTTTATGCTTTTGATGGCATCTAAGTATAACTACTTAGGCCTAGTTTTATACTCTTTATGGTATCTATCCTATTTTTCCAATAATCACAAACTAAAAGTAAAGAACTTTGGTAAAAGTAAAAGAATAAAGCTTGCACGTAAAACTTGGGATTGGTATAATCAAGGTTGCATAACCAAGCATATCTAATGCATCTTGCATAGGTTATCAAGTTTGCAAGTGTTATCTTGCATAGTTAACTTGCAGTATTAGGCTTGCCTTGAGTAGTGCAGTGATTGAAGTTCTCTTCTTCTTCTTCTTCTTCTTCTTCTTCTTCATAGTACTCCTCCTCCTCATGTCCCGAGTCGGTACTATCGTCTATAAATGAATACGAGGTACACAATCACCAAACAATACTTAACTACTTCTATTTGGCACACAAAGGTTCACACTAGATGATCTAGCATCATCACAATCATCACATGAAATAAAGACCTTGTCTTATTTATCTTATTTTAGAAAAGTAATTTCTACTCATTGAAAATACTTAAGAGTTAATATTCTCCAATTAAAATATGTGATCATGTTGACACATGTCATCAACACATATTCTAATACTTGGGAATGTGATTTAAAGTGTTGGTCATATATTATAAAGTTTGAAATTACTATTTAATACAATTAAAGTGACTAGAAATGCCTATATAGCATTCTCTTAGTTCTAGTCCAAGATCACTACATGTAAACCTAAATATCTTAACATATCCAGATAGATCTTGTCAAATGTGATTTTTGAGAGTTGGAATCAACTCAAAAGCATTTATGGTTGATTTCTGAAAAATGTTTGAAGTGGCAAAAGTCCCTGTCTTATTATTTGTAGTATAGCTGATATATAATTTCAAATGGTTTGAATCCAACATGCTTGGATAGATATTTTGAATACCTTTCTAACAAAATTGGAATCATGCAATTTGGTTTAGTGAAAAACTTTGAATCGATTTTTGAATCTACTAACAGAATCTAGTTTTAGCTAAAATGGAAAAATCTATTTGAATCGACAGGCTCTGCCCGGGAAACTAACTGGGCCAACCCAACTGCACTGCGTTGGTGATGGCTCGTGTTGATGTAGAGCTCGTTGGGAACCCCAAGGGAAAGGTATGATGAGCACAGCAACAAGTTTCCCTCAGTTTATGAAACCAAGGTTTAATCGAGTAGGAGCAAGGAAACACCCCAAAGGTGTTGCTAGCTGAGCCTTGGCAGGGTGCACACCTGCACAACACAACCATAGAACTTTGTCCCCAACTTGCGATGAGGTTGTCAATCTTACCGTGTTTTGCTGAAAACAAAGGATTAAACGTATTGAATGGAAGGAAGTAAAAGTTTGCAGAAAGTAAACACAAAGCAGTAATAGTTTGTAGATTATATGTAAAGAAAAGGACCAGGATCCATAGTTCACTAGAGGTGGCTCTCCTTAAGATAGATAACATGCTAGGTGAAAAAATTACAGCGGGGCAATTGACAAACATCGAGAAAGCAATACATGCATATACCAATCATCTTGACTCCTTTGAGATTCGATTGGGCATTACAACATTATACATAGACCGCCATCCAACTGCATCTATGACTAATAATCCACCTTCAGGTTATCATCTGAACCCCCTCCAGTATTAAGTTGCAAGCAATAGATTATTGCTTTACGAACTGCGTGTAAAGTAAACAATACGATTATTCTATGAACAAAGGATTGTTGTTTTCTCACTAGTAGCAACAACACATCTAGTACCTTAGAGATTTCTGTCACTTCCCCAGATTACCAAAGGCATGAACCCACTATCAAGCATAAATACTAACTCTTGGAGTTGCTAGCATCTACTTGGCCAAGATAGCTACTAACAACAGAAAGCATGCAAGATCACAAATAACAAAGACATGATAGAATCAATAATCAATCTGAAATAGCATCTCAATATCGATCGGATCCCCGCAAACACAACATGCAGAATTACAAATAGATGATCTCGATCATGAACGGAGGTCACAAGATCTAGACATGAAAGCACAAAGGAGCAGAACCAGCCATCTAGCTACTATATGGATCCGTAGTCCAAGGATGAACTACTCACGCATCACACCGGAGGCTTGCATGGTGATGAAGAAGGCCTCCAGGGTGAATTCCCCTCTCCGACAGGGTGCCAGGAAGAGGTTCAGATCCCTCCCGATCTAAGGATGGAGATGGCGGTGGCTACCGACTCTTTCGTGGATTTTTGATCGGGTCCTTAGGGTTTTCGTCCCGAGGGCAGCTTACAGGCGGAAGGGGAGGCCGAGGGGGTGCTGGGGTCGGCCAGACCACCCCCTGGCATGGGCCAGGCCTGGCCGCGTGGCTAGGTGGTGTGGCTGGGCCCCAGCCCTTCTCCGTCTCATATTCTGGCATCTCATGACTTCCAGAAAAATAGGCACTTTGGCTTTTGTCCCGTCCAATTCCAAGAATATTCATTTTCTGACTTTCCTGAATCCAAAAATAGCAGAAAACAGGCAGCTGGCACTGTGGCTCTTGTTAATAGGTTAGTCCAAGAAATCATATGAAAAGTACTCCAAAGTATGGGCAAAACACAAGAAAGTGGATAAAACCAAGCATGGAACATCAAAAATTATAGATACATTTGCAATGTATCAACATCCCCAAGCTTAACTCCTGCTCGTCCTCGAGTAGGTAAGTGATAAAAAGAAAGAATAATTTTTGAGGTGACATGCACCATCAAAGACTTGATCAAAGTATTTGTAGAACATTCAAAGCTGGGATCATAGTACTTCAATCATATCATGAAACACAAAGTTCTAGCAATAAGACAAAGAAACTATGATGCAACATGAAAAGGCACAAACAAAAGATTCATGAATAACAATGCTTTGCAAGACGTTTATTTGTTTCACATAAAGAAAACATAGCATAATAGCATTCAACTTGTCCTCATAGAGTAGCAAATATAAATGCATAGGACACCTTCAAAGTTCATAAGAGTGACTAGATAAAAATAGTTTAAAACAAGCAATATCAAGTTATGCATCAATCAACTAGTGTTGGGACAATGCACATAGAACTAAGAATGGCCAATATGCTTGATACGTCGCAAAAGTATCTATAATTTTTGATGTTCCATGCTTGGTTTTATCTACTTTCTTATGTTTTGTCCACACTTTGGAGTACTTTTCATATGATTTCTTGGACTAACCTATTAATAAGAGCCACAGTGCCAACTACCTATTTTCTGCTATTTTGGTTTTAGGAAGTCAGAAAATGAATATTCTCAGAATTGGACCGGACAAAAGCCAAAGTTGATATTTTCCCGAAAGACTCACGGAGCCAGAAGGAGAGTTAGAGAGGGGCCACAGGGTGGCCACACCACCCCATGGCGGGGGTCCCCTAGGCCGCGCCAGGACATGGTGTCACTAGTGGAAAACGGGCCTCCAGTCCTGGCCCGTAAGGGGCTTTAGTCCCGGTCCTGGTAACCGGGACTGGAGGGGCGGGAATAAAGGCCCACCCATTAGTCCCGGCCCTCTTACCAGCCGGGACCAATGGGCATCCACGTGGCTGTCTCTGCGGGCGCTGGGTGCCCCCCATTAGTCCCGGTTCGTATTACGAACCGGGACAAATGGTTCTCTGCCGCGGCAGAATTTTAGGCACTTTCTCTGCCGCGGCAGAGAATTTAATTTGTATTCTTTTTTTCCATTCCAAAATAGTTTTCTACGCTACCACATACCGTACATGTTCGTGCATACATAAGATAACTTCTCTTAAGGTCGAGCATACAAATATATACATGATAGTTACACTTGGAGATCACAATTATCGGGACTAGAGCCCGTCTATTCAATTACATGATCGGGGATCATCGGCGCCTATTCACACTAAATTCTCCGGCGTCATCTATCATCTCGTTCATCAAGAACCCTGCCAGTTCTTTAGCAATTGCTACTACGCGTTCCTGTGGTAGGAGCTGATCCCGCATTTTCTCAAACTATATAAGAAAAGGAGATCAATATGAATATCAATCATGATAACAAAAAGTGACGGTAATAAAAATAATGTTATGAATGTATTGCTTACATCGACTCTATAATCATTCAGCTCACTGGTAAACGTGTGAATGAACTCGCAAACGTAGAATCCACATAGATTCGTCCCCTGTGGCTGCCTCGCGCACTTTACAAGAATAGAATTCAATCAAAATAATAATCCAGCATCATAATTGTATTGAAACTAGAAGTAAAGAGATGCGCCTACTACTTACCGAGACCGGCTTAAACGTCAGCTTCTCAGTAAAGTCACCCGTAACCGCACTCTTGAACTGGTTCCAAACCCTACCCAGTAAAGAAAATGAATGAGTTATTTATTACGTGATATCTCAGGAAATCAACGAAAGAGACCATTGTAGCGCGGAAATTACCTCCTCCTTTACGGCTTTCAAGTATGTAGGGACTCCGCGATCGATATTCTCCACGATCATTATTCTCTCCTCCTTTACGGCTTTCAAGTTATTTATTACGACTTTCTCCACGATCATTATTCTCTCCTCCTTTACGGCTTTCAAGTACCATTTATGTAAACTCCGCATTTGTGTTGGCAGTTGTTGGAACTGCTTAAAGCTGACCAGAGGCTTCCCTAGGACATATGTAGGGACTACCTGAGCCTTGGGTAACTTGTCGTCCTGGGAACCTAGCAGTTCCTCAACAGTCACATTCATAGCGGCCACAAGCTTCTTAGCTTCTTCCATATCCTGCTGGGGAGTGTCATAGGATACCACCTTGAGGGGTGGGGTCGATTTTCTGGCCTGTTCCCCGAGCTGGGGGACGTCCTTTCTTTTCCCAGTTGCACTTTGACTTGATGATTTGCTCCCGCTTGGACTTCTACTTGATTTGCTCTTCTTCACTTCCTTCTGAAGTGTGCGTCGATAGTCATCTAGCTTATGGTGCAAGTCATATTGCGATTTTGTGTTCAGAAAAGAAAGTGCATACGCTTTTTGCTTCTCGGTGTATACCGGGGCAGGCTCGGGTTTCTTCTTTTGAAGCTGCACAACACATTCGACCTTTACGATCATGTCGGTTTCCTCGTCAGTACGATCGTAAGGTCTGATAGGAAGATTCTTATGAGGTACTCTTGGGAGGGGCGACATTTGTCATTTTGGGCTCCTACGTTGTTTAGTACTAATCAGAGGCTACGGCGGAGATCAAGATGGACTCGGGCTGTGGTGGTCGTAGTCATGGGGTGGGCTTCTTGGAGGTGATGGAGGTGAAGGTGACATGCGACCACTTGGAGGCGGTGTTGGCTTTGGCGTCCAGCCTGGAAGCTTGGTGTTGTTCTTGTCCCATAGAATGATACCACCCAGTACTTCTCCGAGTGTCCTCTCACCTTCAGGTCCAGGGATGTCAAGCTCCATTGAGTCCCACCCCATTGCGATTTCATCCACACCAACTTTAGCATAGCCAGCTGGAATCTCACGGCCATGCCAGCGTGCGCTAGGTGGACAAGGTAAAGCACATCCAACCGCCACCTTGATGGATAGGTCCTTCACCTTCTGATGGAGCTCACAAGATGCCTGCTCCTTGATTCCATCCACGGGGTAGCCGGGACCGCCATCTACCATATGTGCATCGTCAGGAGGGACCTCCGATTCAGCCACGCTGCTTTTCCGCTGAGATGAGACGGCAGTAATATCGAGTACAGGATCTTGCAGGCGCGCTGCTCCTCGAAGTTCGTCAATCTGTTGTTGATGCATTCGAAGTGTTCCTAACAACTCGGTGAACCTGTCTCCCTCCTCCTCCTGCCGTCGCCTCTTTGCTCTCTCTCGGCTCCTATAAGTATCTCTGTCTTTGGGAAACCCCATCTCCCACGTATAACTAGGGCCAAGGCCTCGTACACGTCCTCCGTGTTTGTCATTCCCGAGGACCTTTGTCAGCAAGTCTTTCTCTCTATCGGGATGGAACTTTGTTGTCCCCGCTTTAATCTCCTTCACCACTTTCTGCCATGTATCCCGGGGTATCCTAATCCCTTCACTGCAAATAAGGTCCCCTGTACTTTCGTCATACTCACTCCCATGCCCAAGGAACCAATTCCTTGCCCTCAGATCCCATTCTTCGCGTATTGGTTCTGGAGTGGAGTGATCCCTTTAGCAAGCAGCTCATTCTCTTTAGCATCCCACTTTGGCATGGCAGCCGCGTAGCCCCCTGGCCCCAGGTGATGGTGATATTTCTTCATCGCGGCATTTTTCTTGTTTTTTTCCGACATTTCCATAGCAGGTTGTGACTCCTTGTACTTCACAAATGCATCCCAGTTAGCCTGCTGCTCCGTTAGATAGCATTCAAATTTAGGAGTCTTCTTCGTCTTCTGATACTTTTGCCATAATGCTTTCTTCCAGTTCTTGAATAGTTCGGCCATCTTCGTAAGAGTCCACTGCTTGACTTTTTTCCTCAATGCAGCTGTGTCGGCATCATCCTCACATTCTAGCAGGGTGAAATGTGTCATGAGGTCATTCCAAAGACCCTCTTTGCACCTGTCGGAGACATACTCACCCTCTTTCGCCCCTTTGGTCATATTCCACTCTCGAACAATGATCGGGATGCGATCCCTAACCATAACTCCGCATTGTTGTTTAAATAGAGTTTTAGCCTTTTCGGGTTCCACCGGTTCACCCCGTGGTGATACCCGCGTAATTGTATAACACGTAGATGCATCCAACTTTTTGGCCGGGCCTCATTTGGAATATTTTTTGCTCGATGTGGAGGCCTAAGAGAAGAAACATTCGTCAATTTATAAATATATACAACTCAGTTAATGCATCTACTGATCACCAGACTTCATATATATACCTCGCCGTCGGCTTCTCCACCACCGGAGCCGTCAGCTTCTCCACCACCGGAGCCGTCGGCTTCTCCTTGATCATTTCGGTCGACCTCCTCTCCCTCACCGGAGGGGTTCAGATAAATCGACGGAGATTCGGGTGGATCAACATGGGGGGTGTTGTTGATCATATCCTCGAGAATTTCTTCCTGTGCTAGGTCTCTCTGGATTGGATCCATAATTTTCTACAAAATGCACACAATAACATTTTTCATTCAATATTGCTGCATAAAATAATACTAAACAATAATATGAACACGCAATTTGCTACCACCCTAAGTCCGGGGGCCCGCGAGCACTACCACATTAACCCTAAGTCCGGGGGCCTGCGAGCACCACCACCCTAACCCTAAGTCCGGCTGCCCACGAGCACTACCACCCTAACCCTAAGTCTGGTGGCCCGCGAGCACCACCACCCTAACCCTAAGTACGGGGGCCCGCGAGCACTACCACCCTAACCCTAAGTGCGGGGCCCGCGAGCACTACCACCCTAACCCTAAGTGCGGGGCCCGTGAGCACTACCACCATAACCCTAAGTGCGGGGGCCCGCGAGCACCACCATACTATATACTACACTAACATATTATATCATAAACTAATTAACATACTACACTAATATATACTACTAAAAAAATAAAAAATACACTTTATATTACACTACTATATACTACTAAAAAATAAAAAAATATACTACACTAATTAACATACTACACTAATATATACTACTAAAAAATAAAAAATACACTTTATATTACACTACTATATACTACTAAAAAATAAAAAAATTTACTACACTAATATATACTACTAAAAAAAATAAAAAATACACTTTATATTACACTACTATATACTACTAAAAAATAAAAAAATATACTATACTAATTAACGTACTACACTAATATATACTACTAAAAAAATAAAAAATACACTTTATATTACACTACTATATACTAATAAAAAATAAAAAAAATCTACTACACTAATTAACATACTACACTAATATATACTACTAAAAAAATAAAAAATACACTTTATATTACACTACTATATACTACTAAAAAATAAAAAAATCTACTACACTAATTAACATACTACACTAATATATACTACTAAAAAAAATAAAAAATACACTTTATATTACACTACTATATACTACTAAAAAATAAAAAAATATACTACACTAATTAACATACTACACTAATATATACTACTATATATTAAAAAATACACTATATTACACTACTATATACTACTAAAAATAAAAATATATACTACACTAATTGGCCGGGGGTGCCGCCCCGGCCTGCTCGTCCGCACCGCCGCCGGCGTGCACGGCTGCCGCCCCGGCCGGCCTGCTCGCCCACAGTGGCCGGCGCCGCCGCGCACCGGCGTGCACGTACAGCTGCCGCGCCGCCGATGCCGGACGGGAGAAAGGGGAGGGGCACGATACCTGCTGGCCGGGGGGACACGCGCGGCGGCTGGATCTGGCTAGCTGGTGGCAGCGTTGGAGTGGGGGGACGACACGCTGGTGGCGGCCGGATCTGGCGGTGGAGTGGTCGGGCAGCCTGCCGGCGTCCTGTGCGTCGTCGTCCTCGCGCGCTTCGTCTGTGCAGCAGAGTATGGTGGTTTGGGGAGAAGAAGGGCGCGGGAATATAAAGGGGATGTACCTTTAGTCCTAGTTCGTATCACGCACCGGGACTAAAGGGTTCTGGTGGTCTTCCTCCGGCGAAACCGTAGACCGGGGGCCCCGGATCGTCTACCCCGCCTTATTTTTTCCCGCCCGTTCTCTTCGGATCGTAGCCCCTTTAGGGTTTAGGGTTTAGGCTTTTTGTTTTAGGGTTTAGGATTTAGGTTTCCCTCCTCTGACTTAGGGTTTAGGGTTCCCTCCTCTGACTTAGGGTTTAGGGTTTAGACTCATATCTGCCGCATCTCTCCACTCTATCCCATGGCTTCCACCATACCTCTAACCCCAGGGAGGCGGAGATGGAGTCTTTCACGGGCTAGCAGGAAAATATTTTCCGAGGCGGAACTTCCGAAGATGCCATAGGGCGTGTGCACCAAGGGCATCTTCGAGAAGTTCCGCCATGAGAAATTTCCCAACCCTTTCCTCCATCCATGGGGATGAAACTCTCCATCCATGGGTGCTTGGTCGTTGCCATAGCACATCTAGACTCATATATGCCGCCTCTCTCCACTCTATCCCATGGCTTCCACCATACCTCTAACCCCAGGGAGGCGGAGATGGAGTCTTTCACGGGCTAGCAGGAAAATATTTTCCAAGGCGGAACTTCCGAAGATGCCATAGGGCAGGTGCACCAAGGGCATCTTCGAGAAGTTCCGCCACGGGAGATTTCCCAACCCTTTCCTCCATCCATGGGGATGAAACTCTCCATCCATGTTGGCTTGTTGAGTTCCTTGCCATGGCGTATCGATGCTCCTTTTATAGGCACAGTGCCGCTTCTACTTTGTCTTCTTCCTCCGACAGGGCGTCGTGCGCTACATGCTTTATCTCATCGAGCAGTGCGTCCACCCACGCGTCCTTATCCTACCGACAGCTTTAGTCCAGGTTTGAGCCCCCACCCGGTACTAAAGGTTACCCACGAGTCCTTATCCCACCGGCAGTTTTGTTAGATGGCACAAAAACCACCTTTAGTCCCGGTTGCACCCACCAGCCGGTACTAAAGGTTAGCCACCCCCCAGATAAGGCCCTCCCAGATAAGCCTCCCCCAGATAAGGCCCCCCAGATAAGGCCCCCCATCTTTTGTCCCGGTTTGAGCCCCCACCCGGGATGAAAGTTTCCCGCGCCACTGCGTTCCCGCGCTTTCCACTGGTTCCCACCTCTGTCTTCCCGCCATTTTTTCAGTATATATATGTACGCTTGGCCTCCATTTACATATCACATCTAGGCTCATCATTCTCTTCCCATGGCTTCCATCGTATCTCTAACCACCCTGGAGGCGGAGGCGCTTTGCGCCTCGAACTACCCCTGCCCACCGGGCTACCGCGTCCCCACCGGCTAGATGCTGAGCGCCAGAGGCGTGCCGGTCCCTCCTGTCCCTCTAGGTGTGGAGCGCCGGATGGCCATCACGAACCACTACTACCTCGAGCTCACGCTAGAGCAGCGGAGGAATCCCAACTGGCATCCTGACTATTTCCTGACTTGGGAAGCCTTCTTCAGCAATCGGCGTGAGAGGGCGCTCGCCAGGCACGAGATGTGTCTGCAACCAATTGCCAAAATTCTTCTCATGTTCCCCTTTAATCAAGGTTTCAGGCTTCCCCGGGTTTTCGGAGCGTAGAATATTCTTGTGTTTCTCGATATACGGAGCCACCACGGTGGAATTGTGTAGAACTGTGTAGTGTGCTTGAGTGAAAGAATGCCCGTCCCTACATACCATTGATTTCCTTCCTAGTGTGCCTTTTTCAGTCATCCTCCCCTCATACCGAGATTCAGGAACACCAATCGGCTTAAGGTCAGGAAGAAAGTCAACACAAAACACAATGACCTCCTCTGTTCCGTAGCCCTTGGAGATGCTTCCTTCTGGCCTAGCACGGTTATGAACATATTTCTTTAAGACTCCCATGAACCTCTCGAAGGGGAACATATTGTGTGGAAACACAGGACCGAGAATTCTAATCTCTTCGACTAGGTGAACTAGGAGGTGTGTCATAATATTGAAGAAGGATGGCGGGAACAACAACTCGAAGCTGACCAGACATTGGACCACATCAATCTGTAACCCTGTTAGACTTTCTCGATTGATTACCTTCTGAGAAATTGCATTGAGGAATGCACATACCTTCACATTGGCTAGTCGAACATTTTCTGGTAGAATTCCCCTCAATGCAACCAGAAGCAATTGCATCATAAGCACATGGCAGTCATGAGACTTTAGGTTTTGAATTTTTTTCTCTTTCATATTTACTATTCCCTTTATATTCGACGAGAAGCCAGACGGGACCTTGATACTGAAAAGGACTTCAAAAAAGATTTCCTTCTCTTCTTTGGTAAGAGCATAGCTGGCAAGCCCTTGAAACTGCCCTGGATGCTTGTCGTCTCGTCCTTTATGATGTTGCTGGTCCTCCCGTGCTGCCGGGGTATCTTTTGACTTCCCATACAAGCCCAGGAAGCCTAGAATATTCACGCAAAGATTCTTCGTCAGGTGCATCACGTCGATTGCAGAGCGGACCTCATGCACTTTCCAATAGGGTAGTTCCCAAAATATAGATTTCTTCTTCCACATGGGTGCGTGTCCGGTAATGGGGTCTTTCGGAATAGGTTGTCCTCCAGGACCCTTTCCAAAGATTACATCCAAATCCTTGACCATACCAAATACATCAGCACCACTACGGGGGACAGGCTTCGTCCGGGTTTCTGCCTTGCCATTGAAATGCTTGCCTTTCTTCTTTAAGGGATGACTGGGCGGAAGAAAACGACGATTGTACGGGTACACATTCTTTCTACATTTATCCAGATATATACTTTCAGTCTCATCTAAACAGTGTGTGCATGCACTGTATCCTTTGTTCGTTTGTCCTGAAATGTTACTAAGAGCAGGCCAATCATTGATGGTTACGAACAGCAACGCTTGTAGGTCAAATTCCTGCTGTTTGTGCTCATCCCACACACGTACACCTGGTTTGGCCCACAACTGTAGAAGTTCATCAACTAATGGCCTTAGGTACACATCAATGTTGTTGCCGGGTTGCTTCGGGCCTTGGATGAGCACTGGCATCATAATGAACTTCCGCTTCATGCACAACCAAGGAGGAAGGTTGTAGATACATAGAGTCACGGGCCAGGTGCTGTGACTGCAGTTCTGCTCCCCAAAAGGATTCATGCCATCGGTACTTAGACCAAACCATAAGTTCCTTGCGTCACCAGCAAAGTCCGGGAAGTCTCTCTCGATTTTTCTCCACTGCCGACCATTAGTAGGGTGCCTCAACATCCCGTCTTTCTTACGGTCTTCCATGTGCCATCGCAACAACTTGGCATGCTCTTTATTTCTGAACAAACGTTTCAACCGTGGTATTACAGGAGCATACCACATCACCTTGGCAGGAACCCTCTTCCTGGGTTGCTCGCCCTCAACATCATAGGGTCATCTTTTCTGATCTTATACCGCAATGCAATGCATACCGGGCATTTATCCATATTCTCGTACTTCTCACCGCGGTAGAGGATGCAGTCATTAGGGCATGCATGTATCTTCTGCACGTCTAATCCTAGAGGGCAGACAAGTTTCTTTGCTTCGTACGTACTGGAGGGAAATTGGTTATTTCTTGGAAGCAGCTTCTTCATTATTACCAGCAACTTTTCAAATCCCGAGTCAGTCATACCGGTCTCTGCCTTCCACTTCAACAATTCCAGTGTGCTACCCAGCTTCTTCTGGCCATCTTCACAAGTTGGATACAGCAATGTGTTTGTGGTCCTGTAACATCTACTCGAACTGCAACCTCTCCTTTTCTGTGTCGCAGTCTCGCCTTGCATCACTAATGACCCGACCAAAATCATCAACGGGCTCATCTGGTTCCCGTTCTTCACCCCCTTCTTTTTCATTATCTTCAACTGCGGTATCATCGTATTCAGGGAACATAGATCGGTAGTTGTCATCATCATTCTCTTCTTCATCGCCGTCTTCCATCATAACCCCTCTTTCTCCGTGCTTGGTCCAAACATTATAGCCGGACATGAAAGCGGACCGAAGCAGGTGGCTCTGAATGACTCTTGAGGAAGTGTGAGCCTGCTCATTCCGACATTCAACACATGGACAACGCATAAAACCATCCTGCCGCTTGTTCGCCTCGGCCACAAGGCAAAAAGAACGCACGCCTTCTCTGTAAGCATCAGAGCGTCGGTCACCGTACATCCATGGGTGGCTCATCTGCATCATACAACCATGCATATATATCAAACACAATCACGATGCTTAAATTAGTACCGCGCAGTCAAAACAAGAAAATAGTTGCTAACCTTTTAGGACACTTCAAAACAAAGAGGAGAAACCTTAACTGTCGCTCTGGCACCTCATATCATATTTTGTCTTGTGTGAACTCAAGTGGCATCGCTCTAATAGGCATTTCACCGAACACCTCTAGTGCATATGAAGAAAAAAAGTTAGCACAAAGTTATACCCACCTCTCACATAGGAAAAAAACAGGAGAGAGTGGAGGGCTGGGTGCATATATATAGGGCCAGGCCATTAGTCCTGGTTTGAGATACAAACCGGGACTAAAGGTTCTGCCAGGAGCACGCGCGCCGGCCCAGATCCGTTTTTCCTGGTTTGTATCTCAAACCGGGACTAATGGTTCCTTACGGACCGGGACAAAGTGCCTTGGCCTCCTCGGGCCGTCTAGTTCGGACCATTAGTCCCGGCCCCAGCCACGGCCGGGACTAATGGCCCGAACCAAAGGCCCATTTTCTACTAGTGTGTGGGCCCCCTGACCGCCCACCGGCCTTGCCCTCTGGCCTATAAGAAGCCTCCCGAGGCATAAACCCTAAATTGTCAAGCCTCCATCCACGAAAAGTTCCACAGTGCCGCCGCCACCGAAGGGGAGATTCGGGGGACAGAAAGTCTCTGTTCTGGCACCCTGCTGCGACGAGGAAGTGCCCCCGGAGCCATCTCCATCGATCTCCACCACCATCTCCATCGCCATTGCTGATTCCCATGATGAGGAGGGAGTAGTTCTCTCCCGAGGCTAAGGGTTCTACCGGTAGCTATGTGTTCATCTCTCTCTATGCATGATCATATTGTGATCATGAGCTTTGTAATCAAGTAGATCTACCTTGCTACTCAAGTGCTTTAATAGATCGCTGCTCTCCCCATGTGTGTGAAAGTGACAGCATGCATAGGCTAGAGATTACAAATACTTGTTATGAGTTACATTTGGAGTTGGCTGTCTTTATGAAATTGTGGTGTTTGTTGGACTCATCTAGTAGGTGACAGTGTGGGGTTATCTAGATGGGAAAGATGAACTTTGAGGTGTGATGTTATAGCCCTACCATAGATTAGAGTGTCCAACCGGAGAGTAGTTCAGTGTAGTATCATAAAGAAGAAGATATTTATATGAGAGTGTTCACTAGCGAAAGTATGATCCCTAGGCCTTGTTTCTAAGCATTGAAACACCATTTGCAACTAGATCTGTTACATGTTTTCTTGTTTCCATCTTTATTTAAGTTTTCCTTTAGTCTTTTCCATGCCATCAAGCTATTTTCTAGCACCATTACCACTTATAATTATCTATACCGCTTGTATTTCACTATCTCTTTGCCGAACTAGTGCACCTATACACCTGACAAGTGTATTGGGTGTGTTGGGGACACAAGAGACTTCTTGAATCTTAATTGCAGGATTGCTTGAGAGGGAATACCTTTGACCACTTCCTCCCTGAGTTCGATAAACCTTGGGTGATCCACTTAAGGGAAAACTTGCTGCTGTTCTACAAACCTCTACACTTGGAGGCCCAACAACTGTCTACAAGAATAGAAGTGCGTAGACATTAAGCTATTTCCTGGCGCCGTTGCCGGGGAGGTAAGGTAAAAGGTACTCACATCCTCCGGTGTGAGTGCTCGAAGTTATTTCCTTTAGATTCTGCAATTTTGTCTTTTTGTTTCTTGTTTTCACTAGTTAGGCTTAATGGAAAACAACAACAAAATTAGAGAGCTTTATAGTATTTATCTTGAGTTAGGACATGAAGTGTTTGAAGAGAAAATTAAAAAACCTATGGAACTTTATTTGCATGCTAATAGCAAAGTTGTTAGTATGAATTCTTTGGAGACCATTATTGCTAATGCTATGGAAAAGTCTAAGCTTGGGGAAGCTAGTTTTTATGAAAATGATCTTTTTAGTTCCCCAGCTTTGGAAGATAGCTATTCTATTGCTTATGATGATACCAAACCTCCAATATATGATGATTACAATGATGAATATGATATTTTCAGTCCACCTACTATTGATGAGAAAATTAATGATTACAATATGCCTCCTATATTTGATGATTATGGTGATGAGAATAATAATGATAGCTATTTTGTTGAATTTGCTCCCACTACAATTAATATGAATGACTATGCTTATGTGGAGAGTATTAATTCTTTTATGCATGTGGCTCATGATAAGAATGTTTCATGTGATAATTATATTGTTAATTTTATTCATGATGCTATCGGAAGTTATTATGAGAGAGGGAAACATGGTCTTATGTATCTCAATAATATTAAGTTTTCCCTCTTTATGTTGAAAGTCTTGAAGTTGCACTTGTTTTGCTTTACTATGCTTGTTGCTTTGTGCTTTCATGACTTGTTTCTTTACAAGATTCCTATGCATAGGAAGTGGGTTAGACTTAAATGTGCTTTGAATTTGCTTCTTGATGCTCTCCTTTACTTAAATTCATTTTTTCTTATGTGAGCATCTTCTCAAACTATCATGCCTAACTTAAAGGCGTTGAAGAAAAGTACTTATTGGGAGATAACCCAAAAGTTTTAGTTGAGTCTTGGAAGTTAATACTTCAGTAATAACCGCTCCTTATCCTTTTTATTTGCTTTTTGTGCCAACAGTAACCTCTAATGAGAGAGAAGTAATGCTTGGGAAAGTTGCTGTCCCGAAACATATTTTTGTGCTTCACCGTAAATATTCGTGCAAGATCTCTGTACGTCCTTTTGAGGCGTGAATTTGTGTGATTCTGCCCCAAGTTGTTATATAACTTTCATTAGTTCAACACTTTTCGATTTGAGCAACAGAAGGTCTTCGAACAAATTCGTCTTTACCTGCTGGTCTGTTTTGACAGATTTCTGCCATTATTTGCATTTGCTTCTTGTTGGTTCCTTTTTGAGTTCTTTTGGGGAATTGAGCTTTTTGAGGGAAGTGCTACAGTAGCTAGTGTTTTAATAGAAGTTTTATTGGTGTTAGAACTGAACCTAAAGACCTATTATCTTGAGTGCACTAATGTTGCTAATAAAGATTGTGTGAAGTTTTGTATGACGAAAAATTGCAGGTGTATGGAAGAAATGAGTAATGAGATGAAGGATGGAATAAAGCTCAAGCTTGGGGATGCCACGTGTGTCACCCCAAGAAATATCCAAGAAGTACAAGCGTCAAAGCTTGGGGATGCCTAAGGCATCCCCCTTCTTCATCAATAAAAATCCCAGGTTTCTTCCAAACACTTCATTTTTATTGTTTCATGTATAGTTGTGTTATTCTTGGAGCGTCTTCCTTTTCGTTTTGTTTTGGTTTTTCATTTGCTTGGTTTTCTTAGTTTTATTAATAAATTGGTTGGACCCCCTCTTTCATGCATTGGTTTTCAAATAGTTTGGTTTGGATTGGAAAAGAGTAGGGAAAGTTCATGCTTAAGTGGTAAAAAGAGCTTGTTTTTGACTGTGGCCTATCCTTTGTCATGCCATGCTTGGTATTGTTTTGGCTTTATTCTTAGTATTCTTTTCTGTAGCATGACTTGTTATAAACAATTGAGATTGCTTAATGTGCCTTAGATGAGTTATGCGTTGTTTTAGCATATTAAAGCATAGTATAGTGGTATTCTCCTTTGATGCTTTACTTGGGTTGACTTGGCGCATGCTCACACCATGTTATGACTATCCAAAGTCACCAATAGCCTTGACGATCCTTTAGTTTTCAACTTGCAGTATCACTTTATTCTTTGATCAATGATGTTTTGTCGCTCTGCATGATTATGGCCATTATTGCTCAATTAGTTTGTCGCTCCCAGTCTTTTGCTAGCCTCCACAACCAAGTATGAGTTCCACTCATGCATCCAACTCCTAAAACCAAGTTATTCCAAAGAGTCCACCATACCTACCTACTAGCATATGCTATTCCAAGTATATTTATGCTTTTGTTTACCTTCCAAATTAAACTTGTTATGAGAAAACTAGTGATTAAAGCCCTCACGAACTTGATGGCACACTTTACTTTTCTTGCCCTTAATAAACTTGAAACATTGTGTCGTCTATGTTGTATATGCTTGCACTTATTTGTTGGGGATTAGTAGAACCATGCTGTCATGGGGAACGCTTTCAACATTGCACTGGTACTTTGTACCTAGTTGATTCATGCTCTTTTGTCTATGGATGTGGTCGGTGTGAATTAAAAGGGGAGCTTGTAAGTCCATGGAGTTATGTATATGTGTTAGAGAAACGCCTGGGCTGCTCGTCTAATCCATGCTGACATGGTGGAAACCTGCAACATAATCGTAATGAGCTGTCTATGACATATTCTTCTTATAAAAAAAGAGTCCGATATTGAGAAAAAAAGAGAAAAGAGAAAAAAAGAGATTATGAAAAGAGGAAAGAGAGAAAAAAGCACCATATTCCCATGGTAAATAAGAAGATTGCTGAGATGCTCGTTGTCTGCTTGCCTTGTCATTTTGATATGGGGATTCTTCCGTATCATCGGGCAAGGGGTACCCCGTTGGCGGTCCTCTACGATACACATGTACTTATGATGACAAGAACTTACCGGTGACTTACGATGACAAGAACTTACCGGTGACTAAACTTGAGTAGCATGAGGAGCGGCCCTCGTATTCAAGGGACATGAGATTTCCAACTTATACTTTGTCAAGCATATACTCCATAGTTTGTTCACTTTAACCTTAATAACTTCAAGATGCTTATGATAGGGGCAATGAGACCTAAAAGCTATTAAGTACCATAATTTTTGGAAGATCTTTATGAAACTTGAATCTCTGCTTCCTTCTATGAAGGCCTTTCTTCCACCATTATATTGAGTCTCCACCTTCTACCTTTATGCACCTTCTTTGAGAGCATAGTGGCCATTCTTAGTTCTATGTGCATTGTCCCAAGACTAGTTGATTGATGCATAACTTGATATTGCTTATTTCAAACTATTTGTATCTAGTCACTCTTATGAACTTTGAAGGTGTCATATGCATTTATATTTGCTACTCTATGAGGGACAATCTGAATACTATTATGCTATGTTTTCTTTATGTGAAACAAACAAACGTCTTGCAAAGCATTGTTATTCATGAATCTTTTGTTTGTGTATTTTCATGTTGCAACATAGTTTCTTTGTCTTTCATGTTATGATTGAAGTACTATGATCCCAGCTTTGAATGTTTTACAAATACTTTGATCAAGTTTATGATGGTGCATGTCACCTAAAAAATTATTCTTTCTTTTTATCACTTACCTACTCGAGGACGAGCAGGAGTTAAGCTTGGGGATGTTGATATGTCGCAAACGTATCTATAATTTTTGATGTTCCATGCTTGGTTTTATCTCTTTCTTATGTTTTGTCCACACTTTGGAGTACTTTTCATATGATTTCTTGGACTAACCTATTAACAAGAGCCACAGTGCCAGCTGCCTGTTTTCTGCTATTTTTGGTTTCAGGAAGTCAGAAAATGAATATTCTCGGAATTGGGCTGGACAAAAGCCAAAGTTGATATTTTCCCGGAAGACTCACGGAGCCAGAAGGAGAGTCGGAGAGGGGCCACAGGGTGGCCACACCACCCCATGGCGTGGGTCCCCCAGGCCACGCCAGGGCATGGTGTGGGCCCCCTGGCCGCCCACCGACCTTGCCCTCTGGCCTATAAGAAGCCTCCCGAGGCATAAACCCTAAATCGTCAACCCTCCATCGACGAAAAGTTCCGCAGCGCCGCCGCCATCGAAGGGGAGATTCGGGGGACAGAAATTCTCTGTTCCGGCACCCTGACAGGCGGGGAAGTGCCCCGGAGCCATCTCCATCGATCTCCACCACCATCTCCATCGCCATTGCTGATTCCCATGATGAGGAGGGAGTAGTTCTCTCTCGAGGCTAAGGGTTCTACTGGTAGCTATGTGTTCATCTCTCTCTGTGCATGATCATATTGTGATCATGAGCTTTGTAATCAAGTAGATCTACCTTGCTACTCAAGTGCTTTAATAGATCTCTGATCTCCCCATGTGTGTGAAAGTGACAGCGTGCACACCATGGTGGCACTTAGGCTAGAGATTACAAATACTTGTTATGAGTTATATTTGGAGTTGGATGTCCTTCTGAAATTGTGGTGTTTGTTGGACTCATCTTGTACTCAAGGTGACAGTGTGGGGTTATCTAGATGGGAAATATGAACTTTGAGGTGTGCTGTTATAGCCCTACCATGGATTAGAGTGTCCAACCGGAGAGTAGTTCAGTGTAGTATCATAAATAAGAAGATATTCATATGAGAGTGTTCACTAGCGAAAGTATGATCCCTAGGCCTTGTTTCTAAGCATTGAAAAACCATTTGCAACTAGATCTGTTACATGTTTTCTTGTTTCCATCTTTATTTCAGTTTGCCTTTAGTCTTTTCCATGCCATCAAGCTATTTTCTAGCACCGTTACCACTTATAATTATCTATACCGCTTGTATTTCACTATCTCTTCGCTGAACTAGTGCACCTATACACCTGACAAGTGTATTGGGTGTGTTGGGGACACAAGAGACTTCTTGAATCTTAATTGCAGGATTGCTTGAGAGGGAATACCTTTGACCACTTCCTCCCTGAGTTCGATAAACCTTGGGTGATCCACTTAAGGGAAAACTTGCTACTGTTCTACAAACCTCTGCACTTGGAGGCCCAACAACTGTCTACAAGAATAGAAGTGCGTAGACATCAATGCTCTCAGAGTAGGTGCATAAAGGTAGTATTCAGCTTGTCCCTCATAAAGTAGCAAGTATAAATGCATAGGACACCTTCAAAGTTCATAAGAGTGACTAGATAGAAATAGTTTAAAACAAGCAATATCAAGGTATGCATCAATCAACAAGTCTTGGGACAATGCACATAGAACTAAGAATGGCCACTATGCTCTCAAAGTATGTGCATAAAGGTAGAAGGTGGAGACTCAATATAATGGTGGAAGAAAGGCCTTCATAGAAGGAAGTAGGGATTCAAGTCTCATAAAGAGCTTCCAAAGATTATGGTACTTATAGCTTTCAGCTCTCATTGCCCCTATCATAAGCATCTTGAAGTGATTAAGGTTAAAGTGAACAAACTATGGTGTACATGCTTGACGAATATAAGTTAGAAATCTCATCCCTTGTATACGAGGGCCGCTCCTCGTGCTACTCAAGTTTAGTCACCGGTAAGTTCTTGTCATCGTAAGTAGTCACGGGTAAGTTCTTGTCATCGTAAGTACATGTGTATCATAGAGAACCGCCAACGGGGTACCCCTTGCCCGATGATACGGAAGAATCTCCATAACAAAATGACAAGGCAAGCAGACAACGAGCATCTCAGCAGGTTCAAAAAAAAACGAGCATCTCAGCAATCTTCTTATTAACCATGGGAATATGGTGCTTTTTTCTCTCTTTCCTCTTTTCATAATCTCTTTTTTATTTCTTTTTCTCTTTTTTCTCAATATAGGACTCTTTTTTATAAGAAGAATGCTTCATAGACAGATCATTATGGTTACGCTACAGGATTCCACCATGTCAGCATGGATTAGACCAGCGGCCCAGGCTTTTCTCTAACACATATACATAAATCCATGGACTTACAAGCTCCCCTTTCATTTCACACCGACGACATCCATATACAAAAGAGCATGATATCAACTAGGTACAAGTACCAAGTGCAATGTTCAAAGTGTTCCCCATGAAAGCATGGTTTTGCTAATTCCCAACAAATAAGTGCAAGCATATACAACATAGACGACACAATGGTTCAAGTTTATTAAGGTAAATAAAAGTAAAGTGTGCCATCAAGTTTGTGAGAGCTTTAATCACTAGTTTTCTCATAACAAGTTTAATTCGGAAGGTAAACAAATGCATGAATATACTTGGAATAGCTGAAGCTAGTAGGTAGGTATGGTGGACTCTTTGGAAAAACTTGGTTTAGGGAGTTGGATGCATGAGTGCAACTCATACTTGGTTGTGGAGGCTAGCAAAAGACTGGGAGCGACAAACTAAGAGAGAAATAATGGCCATAATCATGCAGAGCGACAAAACATCATTGATCAAAGTATAAAGTGATACTACAAGTTGAAAACTAAAAGATCATCAAGTCTATGGTTTCATAGGAGAAGCAAAAGAAATCTTCTCTCTCTTCTTAGGGAAGTGTTCTATACCTTTCTTGAGTGGGAGTTGATATTTAATGGTGTCTTCTTTCATATCAATAATGGCACCAACAGTTCTAAGAAAAGGTCTTCCCAAAGTAATAGGACAAGAAGCATTGTATTCAACATCCAAAACATAGAAATCAACGGGGACATAGGCATTGTTAACCATAATAAGAACATCATTAAGACTCCCCATGAGTTTCTTTTTAGCATTATCATCAAATGGGACATTCAAATAACAATCTTCAAGAGTAAGCAAATCAAGCATATCATAAATCCTTCTAGGCATAATAGAAACACTACTATCAAGATCACATAAAGCTTTGAAATCAAAGTCATTCACTTTCATATTAATGATGGGTTCTGTAGCACCCCGGTAAAGCCACTACTAGAAAATCATGGTGTTTTTGTTTTGTGCATCATCATGACCGCATGCTCATGTCATTATGCCACATTGCATTTGAGCATCATATTAAATTGTTGCATTTGTATTTTTGTTGCATTGCAATCGTCCTTATTCTTCTATTATGTTTTGTTGATATTGCTATCTTCCATATGTGTTTTACTTCCCTCTATCTATCTTCTATTTTGTTTTCCTACCTACATCTCTATTCTAGTATTTATGCCCAAATGGAATCTATATGTGGGCATCATACTCTTGCCACTCTTCTCTCCCTCTTATCTTATTTAAAATGTTTATGTTCTATGTCCTAGCAAAGCAGGTTTCAAAACAGTAATTTTTTTGCTAGAAATCGTATTTGTGCCAACTCCCTCAAATTCTTGTTCCATATGCCTTATTTTTCTTTTACATATGTTCAAAACTGTCAATCTTAGATGTTCTACTGATCCTAGTAATTCTAAATGCCTCCCTGTTTTCAGATATTCTTGGTCGTTCAAATCTAGGTTTTGCTTTTCAAAAATCTAGACAGTTTTGCGTCTGTCCTTCTTTTCATTCAAGCAAACAGCAACAACAGTCTTTAGCTTCAGGTTTAGAGAGCAGCAACAGCTACAACCCCCTTTTCCCCCAACGCCAGCTTCAGTGCGACGAGGCAACAGCCCACCTCGCCCCCATTTCTGCCCAAATCCATCCAATCGCAGCAGCGCTCTCGGCCCGAGTGCGCCGTTACTGTTCGTCATCCTCGTTCCAACCTCTCCTATCTGTAGGGAACGGAGAGGGCAGGTAGCCGTCCCCACGCCGTCTGCTCTCATCACCACCCCGTCCACCGCGCGCAATCTTATCCTCGAGCCCCCAGCAGCCCTAGCTCCCAGCGCCACATCTTTTTCCCTTCATCTTTCTTCTTCTACAAGCACACCGAGCGCCGCCGGCTCTTCCTCCACATGGACCACCGCCTCCGTCCACCCCCGTCCGAGCCGAGCACACCAGGAGATCCGCCCCGACGCCCTTACCCTCCTAGACTGATCAATTCACCTTGGGGCGCCTAAAATCGACAACACGGTTGCCGTTTCCTTATTCCGGCCGCCATGTTCTGGCACCTATTCAGGTGGCACTGCTGTTCCCCGACCTCCTCGTCACCTCCAACAGAACCCAGGTGAGAAGGCTCACCTCCTGGACCTTTCCTCTGTTGTTGCCGCCCTCTCAGGTGTCCTGCCGACATGACCATCATGTTCAGTAGGTTCTCGTCGCTGGTACCGGTGCTTCAGTGCCCTGGGACTCCAAGGACTACACTTAATGACTCTGTGGAGCCTTTCATATCGAACGCGTTGTCTTCCACGCCCCGGTTCAGCCTCAATCGTCAGGTCCTTGCTCGACCAAGAGCATCTCCGGCGTGCGTCAGGGGATAGTTTACTTCGCTGCGAGCAGCTTCAAAAGGTCACATGCCTTCTCGTCATCACCATCTGCAAGCTAGCCCAGTGGTTCGTGGCCTTCGTCCAACCCTGCAGATCTCTGGTTCAAATCCCGTTCGGGCTAATAAGCCAATCCTTTTTCATGTTTTCCTCAGCCTCTGACAACTAGGACCCAGTCGTCAATGACTGAAGGCGCCAGGACAGCACGCCACCAAGACTCTACCAGTCGCAGACGGGCCGGCCCATCTGTTTTTCTGTCGCCCAGTGCTGTAGGTAGCGATCCAACTCCCAGCTCAGACCCATCCTCTGTTTTTTTTTCTGAAATTTCAGAAAATGCCTTTGTCTTGTATAAACCATAACTCCCAATTAGTAACCCGAAATAAAAAGCATTTTATATGAAAGTTCATCAGAAAAAATCATAGAATCCAAATATGCCATCCATATTCCTGTTTCCACCTTGCATCTTGTGGTTGGGGCATAGTTTGCATAGAACCTAATATGCAACATATGGAATACAAGCGAGGGATTAATATTTATATGTCCCGGTTCCATTTAAAATTGTGTAGCACACTTCTTGCCATGCTTGCGGGTTCATCATGTTAAAGCAACATTTAAAATGCGGGTATGTAAACAACAAGAACCTCCTAATTAATTGTCGGGACCCTGGTTCCGCTTTATACTGCCTAGTTGCATCGTATCTTTGCCATGGCATGCATCATACATACATCATACCGGATCTTTTGCCATTGTATTAAATAGTGCATCCGGTGTTTCTTTTAGTGTTTGCTTCTTCACGGATTAGGCCATTGAGTGGCTGCGAGTACCGACAAGTTCTTCGGATAATGTATCTTCGATAGTGTTTCCCAGGCGAGCATTCTCCCCCTTTCTACCTATTTTGCAATTATAGTCTTTATTTCCTCCTATTGATCTATTGCTATCCGTGTCACGATGCTTTAGTGTTCCATACCAGATATATTCCGTGCAGCCTTTATATTGCCTTGGACACCTCCTATTACCTATTGTTTGGTAGATAGATGGTCTTGTGAGTCGTAGTCGCTTGCTCCCGTGCGATCCCGTGTCGTGAAGTACCACACAGTTGTTGGAATATTGTCATATGCTTTACGGTGGAGAGGATCATGACTTTAAATACAACTATTAAATTGCTGGGATAACTAATGAAAGAGGCACCGGTGGGCAATATCTGTTATTTGGTTTTTCATGTCCACTTGTGTCCTGTAGGCCCCGAGTACTTGATACATGTTCCTTGACTATTCGCACTATCCACATCCGGGAGACCCTATGGATCCCCCTTAGCCAGAGCTTGATTCATTTCTTATTTCTTGGGGCCACAAACTAGTTTGGGGCTTTATTACTATCATGTACTTATGCCATGCTTTACTGCTTTATTTACGATTGTGCATGGAGCACCTGTACTATTTAGGAATGTGGAATGTTTTCGTGGTATCGACAAGCCCAGTCACACTTTCGGTTCCCAGTCGTTTACAGCCATTGGCACAAACCTTGGGTCCGTCTCGGAGCCGGCCAAATTTGTTGTGGGTAGCTTAATGGGGTGGCCCCCTGAAATAATTTATGAATCCTGTGATTGCTTTGTCATGAAAGCCTCGTTGGGTTTTGATTTGGTTTTTCTGAGGTTGATCATGCGTGTGTTGCTATTTGTGCACCCCTGCAGGGTAAATCTTTCTAAAAGCCGTGTCCGCGGTTATGGACGACTTGGAGCACAGTATCTCGATCATAGACAAGCATAACTAAAGTAGTGCTATAAATTTGATTTAATATGTGACTAGTAATCAGCTTCACTACAATGAAATGGATAATAAGAGTGCCAACAACTGGAGGAACTGGGGTGTATCGTGTCATGTTATACCTGCCTAGTAAGTATCGCAACTCCAATGGAATGAAATAAAAGTGTCAACAACTGCTGGGTTTGGGATGTAACATGCTAATTGTATCTGACTAGTAAGTAGTGCAACTACAACTGAATGGTTAACTAAAACTGCCCACTACTTATGCTAAGAGGATGACCCATGCTATCTATATCTGACTAGTAAGTGTTGGAACTATAATGGAATGAATAAAACTACCAACTGTGTGTGACTTCCTCGTTTGGTCTCGAGGGGGAATACCAGGATGGGTATGATTGGTGTTAGTATAAGGTTGGTTCCGAATAGGTCTTTCTTATCTCTCTCTAATAGCCGACAGTTAATCGAGTCTCTATAGGTTGTTTATTGCATGCTGCGCTGCCGCTTCAGTCCACCATACCTATGTAGGTGAGAGCCACTGAATTCTAGCCTCGTCGTGTACTGGCCTCGGTACTGATGCTCCTCTTTTTCCTTTGCCCTTTGTCGGCACCCCTTTTGTTTTAGCAGGTTTGAGATCGACGTCGTTAGCAGGATTACCCTTCCGGCTTGGCCTGGGCAGGGTTATGGACGCTATTGGTTATTCTTCAGGGCTCTTAGCCCCATTTGCATCTTATCCGTACTCGGATGTTGTATCATTTTCAGGGTGATTTGGATCTTTGTATTGTATATCTGTATTCTTGACTCATGGAGTCGTTGTTGTATATATATGTTTCTGTGGGTTCCTTCGTCAACTATTGTGTAATGGTATTACTTCGTTTTCCACCCGCACGCAAGTGCCTGGTGGGCGTCCTTGAATCGTTTCTATGCGGGTTTCGCGGGAAGCGCTGAAATCTGCATAGGGCCGATTCGAGGGTGTTACAGGTTCCCAACCATCTTCTTGTTTTATA
Organism: Avena eriantha; assembly: GCA_910589775.1. NCBI lineage: Eukaryota > Viridiplantae > Streptophyta > Magnoliopsida > Poales > Poaceae > Avena > Avena eriantha. Next base: position 555,918,001 of record OU342743.1, read on the forward strand.
GGAATAGAAGCTTTATGTTTCATCTTTTCTTCTTTAATCTTTATGAGAGCATCAGTAATGTGTTTTGTAAAGGCCATGTTCATAGCACTAGCATTAGGACTTTTAGCAAGCTTTTGAAGGAACTTAATAACTTCAGAGATATTGCAACCATCAAGATCAAAATCAAATTTATCATCTAAAGTAGTAGAACTATTACTAGCCTCAACCTTAGTGGTCGTAATAGTAGAAACACTAATCTTTCTAGCAATTTCATATTCTCTTTCCCACTTAGCATGTAATTCAGCTAATAGTCTAACATTTTCATCAATTCTTACTTGTATAGCATTAGTAGCTGCGAAGGGATTATCATTAGTTTCAGGTTTAGCAGCCATTTTATTAATCAATGAAGATTGAGCTTCAGACAAAGACGATATATTCCTTTCAGCATTAGAGAGTTTCAATTGTAAACTAGGAATTTCCCTATTTAGACTCTCAAGTTGATGGCTAATGTTCTTCAAAAAGGTAGATTGTTCCTCCATAGTTTTAGTGAATAGTTTATTTTGCTCATATTGCATTTGCATGAAGTTTTTAGTGGCTCTTTCAACTTCTAAAATTCTTCCTTCACTAGGTAATCCAGGTTTACCATTATAGCCATAAGTATTATTAGGAGGGTAGGGCCTATAATTGTTATTACCATAAGCATTATTGCCAAAATTGTTATTTCTTATGAAGTTCACATCAACTTGCTCTTCTTGAGCAACCAAAGAGGCTAAGGGAACATTATTTGGATCAATATGGGCTTTCCCGTTAACAAGCATAGACATAATAATATCAATCTTATCACTCAAGGAGGAGGTTTCCTCAACAGAATTTACCTTCCTACCTTGTGGAGCTCTCTCAGTATGCCATTCAGAATAATTAACTATCATATTGTCCAGAAGTTTTGTTGCAACACCCAAAGTGATGGTCATAAAGGTACCTCCAGCAGCAGAATCCAATAGGTTCCTTGAAGAATAGTTCAATCCTGCATAAAAAGTTTGGATGATCATCCAAGCAGTCAGTCCATGAGTGGGACAATTCTTAACCAAAGATTTCATTCTTCCCCAAGCTTGAGCAACATGTTCATTATCAGATTGTTTAAACTTCATTATTTCACTTCTCATAGATATAATCTTAGCAGGAGGGTAGTATTTTCCAATGAAAGCATCTTTGCACTTAGTCCAAGAATCAATACTATTCCTAGTTAAGGAATTCAACCATTCTTTAGCTTTTCCTCTCAAAGAGAAAGGAAACAATTTCAGCTTAATAATATCACCATCTACATCCCTATGCTTTTGCATCTCACAAAGTTCAACAAAGTTGTTTAGATGGGAAGCAACATCTTCATTACCAATACCAGAAAATTGTTCTCTCATAACAAGATTGAGTGAGGCAGGTTTTATCTCAAAGAAAGTAGCTTCAGGAACATGTGGAGCAATAGGTGTGCTCATAAAATCATTGTTGTTGGTGCTAGTGAAGTCACACAACTTAGTGTTTTCAAGAGTATTCATTTTTTTGTGTTTTCAAATAAGAAAGCAAACTAGTAAAACTAATTTTTTGTGTTTTTGATAAAGAAACAAGCAAATAAAGCAAAAGAAACTAAGCAAATCAAAAATAACAAAGTAAAGAGATTGGTTATGAGGGACTCCCCTTGTCAAGATCTCCTTGACTCCTCGGCAATGGTGCCAGAAAAATGCTTGATGGCTCATGTTGATGTAGAGCTCGTTGGGAACCCCAAGAGGAAGGTATGATGAGCACAGCAGCAAGTTTCCCTCAGTTTATGAAACCAAGGTTTAATCGAACCAGTAGGAGCAAGGAAATACCCCAAAGGTGTTGCTAGCTGAGCCTTGGCAGGGCACACTACCGGTGCTAGTAGCAACGTGGAGACCTGCACAACACAACAACAGAACTTTGTCCCCAACTTGCGACGAGGTTGTCAATCTCACCGTGTTTTGCTGAAAACAAAGGATTAAACATATCGAATGGAAGGAAGTAAAAGTTTGCAGAAAGTAAACACAAAGCAGTAACAGTTTGTAGATTGTATGTAAAGAAAAGGACCGGGATCCATAGTTCACTAGAGGTGGCTCTCCTTAAGATAGATAACATGCTGGGTGAACAAATTACAGCGTGGCAATTGACAAACATTGAGAAAGCAATACATGCATATACTAATCATCTTGACTCCTTTGAGATTCGATTGGGCATTACAACATTATACATAGACCGCCATCCAACTGCATCTATGACTAATAATCCACCTTCAGGTTATCATCCGAACCCCCTCCAGTATTAAGTTGGAAGCAACAGATTATTGCTTTACGAACTGCGTGTAAAGTAAACAATACGATTGTTCTATGAACAAAGGATTGTTGTTTTCTCCCTAGTAGCAACAGCACATCTAGTACCTTAGAGATTTCTGTCACTTCCCAGATTACTAGAGGCATGAAACCACTATCGAGCATAAATACTAACTCTTGGAGTTGCTAGCATCTACTTGGCCAAGATAGCTACTAACAACAGAAAGCATGCAAGATCACAAATAACAAAGACATGATAGAATCAATAATAAATTTGAAATAGCATCTCAATATCCATCGGATCCCCGCAAACACAACATGCAGAATTACAAATAGATGATCTTGATCATGAACGGAGCTCACAAGATCTAGACATGAAAGCACAAAGGAGGAGAACCAGCCATCTAGCTACTACATGGATCCGTAGTCCAAGGATGAACTACTCACGCATCACACCGGAGGCTTGCATGGTGATGAAGAAGGCCTCCAGGGTGAATTCCCCTCTACGGCAGGGTGCCGGGAAGAGCTTCAGATCCCTCCCGATCTAGGGATGGAGATGACGGCGGCTACAGACTCTTTCCTGGATTTTTGATCGGGTCCTTAGGGTTTTCATCCCGAGGACATCTTACAGGCGGAAGGGGAGGCCGAGGGGGTGCTGGGGTCGGCCAGACCACCCCCTAGCACGGGCCAGGCCTGGCCGCGAGGCCAGGTGGTGCGGCCGGCCCCTAGCCCTTATCCGTCTCGTATTCTGGCATCTGATGACTTCCAGAAAAATAGGCACTTTGGCTTTTGTCCTGTCCAATTCCGAGAATATTCATTTTCTGACTTTCCTGGAACCAAAAATAGCATAAAACAGGCAGCTGGCAGTGTGGCTCTTGCTAATACGTTAGTCCAAGAAATCATATGAAAACTACTCCAAAGTATGGGAAAAACACAAGAAAGTGGATAAAACCAAGCATGGAATATCAAAAATTATAGATACATTTGCAATGTATTAGCTGGCGCAGCGGGCTGCTGATAGAACGGTCCCATGCGCCAGCGACTCAGTTAACGCGAAGCGGTAAGTTTCAATCTGGGCTGTGCGATTAGACTAGGATCTATGGCTGTGGTTCGTCATCTCTGACGAACAGCTCTGGCGAGAAACGAACCCTAACGCAACGGTGGGGGTACGTGGGGGCTCACCTGGGCTCCAGCTAGACTTGGCGATGGGGGCGAACGACGTTGTAGACGACAACGATTCGAATAGTGGTCGCGATGGCTCCTGGGGCGGCTCCTAGCTCCGATTCCTCTTCTCCTCTGCAGCGGCGGGCTCCGGTGAAATTCCAGCGAGGTGGTGCTCGCCTTGCTCCTGGGAGAGGTGTGAAAGGTGTCTGAGAGAGAGGAGAGTGGAATGGTGTGGCGAATTGGAGCTAGGGTGGCTTCTATTTATACACCAGCGAGAGGGACAGAGCAGGATGGCTCGGGCTCGTCGACAACGTCGATATAGGGGGCTAGCGGCATGGCTGAGGGTAGGAGTCAACGCTGTGCTTGAGGGCGGTCATCGTGCGAATGATGGCGCGGCAAGGGGCAGTTGAGAACGGTCGGAAATGGTCCGTCCTCTATGCAGGAATGGCGGCGTTCGTGACGACGCATAGTGGCTACGATCCACGCAGTGGCGAACGGGCATGTCTAGGGTAGCTAGGGTCACGGCGAGTGCGGGCATGTGCGAAGAGGGCAAGGCGCGGCGTGTGTGCGCGTGTCGACTGCGGCGCTCTGGCGCACTCTTGGCATGGCAGAAAGAGAGGTGGTCCATGGCTTGCCTGCGGTCGGGGGGTGGACAAAGGGTGGCGGTGGTGTGGCGCATGTCTCCTGGACATCGTGGGAGAGGGCGGTGCGGTCTATGGCATGTGGTTCTTGGTCGACCGGCGCGGCGAGCTTCGGGCGGCGCTGCACTAGCGCAAACGGCAAAGGGGGAAGCGTGTCTTGCGCTGCTGGGCACTGGGGTGAGTGAGTGGGATGCAGAGGGGCAATGGGGTGGTCAATTACTGCTCAAAACAGTAGAATTTAGGCAGTGCTTTATCTGTGTCTGCAAGGTGCTCGACCAAATGGCCGCATGAACTTAAGATTTGAATTTTTGGCTGAATTTTGGTGAGGGTTCTGAGTACTTGCTTGATAGTCTATGGTTGCTTGGAAAATTCAAAGTGAATTGATTGGAGTGGTTTTTGCAAAATGGTGATCTATGCATATGAACTTGATTCAATTTTGCAAGGTCCTTTAAATAGATTTGGAATTTGTTTTTGTTGGTTTGTAAAGTGGGCTTGGGTTCACTCTTACTTGGTATAGAAAGGGGTGAAAAGAATTGGAAATGTTTCTGTTAGAAATCTTTGACTAGAAACACTCAAAGTGGTCTAGTGGTTAATTTTGGTCAAAATGACCATTTGATCATATGATTCATATTTGATTTTATTTTATTTTGATTTTGTTTGTAATTGGCCTAGATGATGTAGTATTCATCTTTAAACCATTCCTTATCATTTGTAGCAATCAAACATGGCAATTGCACTCATTCATACACTAATGCAATTCACACATACACTCATATTAAATTTAATAATATAAGTTTTTGTTAACCCTGAACTTAGGTGATTTGAACTTGATAACCTTGATTAATATTTTTGGGGTGTTACAAACCTTCCCTCCTTAAAAAATATCTCGTCCCGAGATTTAAGAAAAACTAGGAACTAAAGAGATTTGGAAACTCAGTCCTAATGTAATCTTCTCGCTCCCAAGTAGCTTCTTCTTCAGTATGGTTACTCCACTGGATCTTGAGAAACTTGATACTCCGGGTCCTGGTGGTTCTGAAGGCTTCTTCCAAATACGAATGGATACTTCACGAAAGGTTAGATCCTTGTTGATATCTATGGCTCTGTGATCAATGTTCTTGAACACTTCGGTCTTATCCGGATCTTCTAAGCATTTGCGAAGTAACGAGATATGGAACACATTATGTATGGATGACATCTCCTCTGGCAGTTCCAGTTGATATGATACTTCTACTCAGCGATTCAAAATATTAAAGGGTCCAATATATCTGGGGGCTAACTTCCCTTTTAGTTGAAAACATTGCATTCCTTTCAAGGGTGATACTTTGAGATACACAAAATCTCCGACATTGAAGGTCAGGTCTCGACGTCTTTTGTCAGCATAACTCTTCTGTCTGGATTGGGTGGTCTTGAGGTGTTCACGGACTTTGTGAACCTTCTCTTCGGCTTCTCGTAGGATGTCAGGTCCGAAAATATGACTCTCTCCTACTTGCGACCAATTCAAGGGGGTACGACACTTCCTTCCATATAGAAATTCAAATGGGGCCATTTGCAAACTGGCTTGATAACTGTTGTTGTATGAGAATTCTGCGAAAGGCAGACAATCTTCCCATTTGGATCCATATTCTAGCACACAATCTCTCAACATATATTCTAAGATTTGGTTGACTCTTTCAGTTTATCCATCGGTTTGCGGGTGACAAGCTGTGCGGAAGTTCAGCTTGGTTCCTAATCCTTCTTGGACTTTCTGCCAAAATCTTGAGGTAAACTGGTTTCCTCGATCTGATACTATGGTCTGAGGGGTTCCATGCAAACTGATGATTCTAGCAATGTACAACTCTGCTAGCTTCGAACTCTGGTAGGTGGTCTTGACAAGTATAAAATGGTCTACCTTGGATAGTCTATCAACTATGACCCAAATGGAGTCATTTCCCTTACTAGATGTAGGCAAATCGGTGATGAAATCCATTCCGACAGAATCCCATTTCCATCCCGGAATCTGCAATGGTTGCAAAAGTATTGCGGGTTGCTGATGTTCCGCTTTGACTCTCTGACAGATATCACACTTGGCTATGTAGCCTTTGATTTATCTCTTCATCTTGTGCCACTAAAATTGCCCCTTCAAATCCTGATACATCTTCGTTCCTCTGGGATGGGTAGAATAAATAGTATCATGAGCTTGCTCCATAATTACTTGCTTCAACTCCGAATCGGCTGGCACACAGATACGTCCTTTGTACCAAAAAACTCCTTCTTCATCTTCGGTGAATCCGGGTACCTTCCCTGTATTGATACGACGCTTGATTCCCTCGATACTTGCATTTCCTTTCTGCGCTTCCTTGATATGACTGATCAAAGTGGGTTGAAGTTCAATATTGGCTAGGAATCCTTCGCTAACTAGCTCCATTCTAAACTACTCCAACTCTTCATGCAAACTTGGTTGGGCTTCTTTAATCATGGTGTTTAATCTACACGGCGATCAACTAAGAGCATCTGCTACCAGATTGGCTTTGCCGGGGTGATAGTGAATGTCAAGTTCATAATCCTTGATTAACTCTATCCATCTCCTTTGCCTCATATTCAACTCCTTCTGGGTGAAAATATACTTCAGGATCTTGTGATCCGAATAAATCTCAGAGGGGTTACCCATAAGGTAATGAAGCCATGTGTTCAAAGCTAAAACTATGACTGCTAGTTCAAAGTCATGGGTAGGGTAGTTTTGCTCATGTTGCTTCAGTTGTCTAGACAGATATGGTATGACTTTGCCTTCTTGCATCAACACACATCCGAGACCAATCTTGGATGCATCAAAATACACATCAAAAGGATTCTTGATATCCGGCATAATCAAAATTGGGGATGAAATCAATCTCTTCTTGAGCTCTTGAAAATATGCTTCACATTTGTCTGTCCATTCAAACTCCTGATCTTTCTTCAACAATTGGGTCATTGGTCTTGCGATGCTCGAAAATCCTTCTACGAACTTGCGGTAATATCCCGCTAATTCAAGAAATGCGCGGATTTGGGTTTGAGTGGTTGGGGCTTTCCATTCTTCAACATCCTTAATCTTGGCAGGATCGATAGCAATTCCTCCTGTCGACACGATATGTCCTAGGAATCCTACTTCCTTTAACCAGAACTCACATTTTCTAAACTTGGCATACAACTAATGTTCTCTAAGGGTTTCAAGGATGGTTCTCAGTGTACCTCATGGTCCTCTTCTGACTTGGAATATATTAGAATATCGTCGATAAAAACAATGACAAACTTATCCAGGAAGTTCATAAAAATCTTATTCATGAGATTCATGAAATAAGCGAGGGCATTGGTTAATCCAAAATACATGATAGTGTACTCATACAATCCATATCTGGTGGTAAAGGCGGTCTTTGGGATATCCGTTGCACGAATCTTGAGTTGATGATAACCAGTTCTAAGATCAATCTTAGAAAACACTCTGGCACCAGTCAGCTGGTCAAACAGATCTTCTATCTTCGGCAATGGGTACTTATTCTTGATGCTGACATCATTCAGCTTCCGGTAATCTATACACAAACAGTTACCTCCATCTTTCTTATCCACAAACAAAATAGGCGATCTCCATGGCGATTCGCTTGGTTGAATCAGACCTTTCTCCAGCATAGCATCAAGTTTCTTCTTCAGCTCCACTAATTCAGATGGGTTCATACTATAAGGTCTCTGAGCTATGGGTCTGGTTCCAGGAACTAGTTCAATGATGAACTTGATATCCCGATCTGGGGGTATACTGGGCAATTCATCTAGGAACACGTCGGGGTATTCACAAACTACCCTGACTTGGTCTAGGGTTAGTTGGGCTAGACTCTTGTTGCATTTGAATTGACAGGGCAGTGTCTCAGATACATGCTCCACTGATACTCCAGTGCTACTCGTCATGGTTATGGCTTTCTTGGCATAGTCGATTAATCCTTTATGTTTTGACATCCAATCCATTCCTAGTACTACTTCCGAACCTTTGGTTCCAAGTACTATTAGATTAGCATAAAAATCAATTCCATGGATTCTGATATGTACAGCCTTGCAAATTTTTCTAGCTTTGGTGGTTGAACTAGGTATTTGAACTATCATAACATGCTTCAATTTTGTTGGTTGAATCTTACTAGTGCATGCAAATTCTTCTGTAACAAATGAGTGCGATGCTCCAGAATCAAACAACACTCTTGCAAGTACTGAGTTAACAGAAAACATACCCAGCACGACATCTGGTGCTTCCTAAGCTTATTCAGCATTCATGTGGAACAGACGGCCATTGTGGTTGAGCGAGTTCCCTGGGGAAAATCTCCTTCCAGGCTGAACACGGCATTGCTGCTGAGCGGGTGCATTCACATTGGTGGTTGCTGCAAGCTTCTTGGGCACTCGTTGGAGTAGTAACCCTTGACTCCACATTCGAAGCAAGTAATATGGGACTTGTCTTTTCCTGCGATAGGCACAACATTGCTTCCAGTCCTTGGGGCAGTATTGTTGTTGTTATTGTTGGACTTGGGCGGTGCATGGTTGAAGTTATTGGAGTTGCCGGGTTGATTGTTGTTGTTTCCTCTAGACCTCGGGTTTCCTCCTCCATGTTGGGATAGCTTGGACGGGACATAGGGGGTCTATTGTTTCTTGGGGAATATCTTGCAGACGGGTTGGGCGATACTTCTTGGTATTGTGGGATCCAGGTTGGTGCATCATGCGACGTTTGCGGTTGTCATTGGCTTGGTTTATCCTCCCTTCCATCTGGAAAGCAGAGTCCACTAAATCTTCAAGATCGTCAAAGGGAATGTTGACTAGCACGGTTTGCATCTAATCATGCAGTCCGTTCAGGAATCTCTCTTTCTTCTTTGCTTGTATGGCAATCTCATCAGGGGCATATCTAGCTAGTGATAGAAATTTGTCACGGTATTCAACCATAGTCATTCTTCCTTGTTTCAATTCTCTGAACTCATCACTCATCCTCTTAATCAGACCTGGGGGCACATGAGTCCGGCTGAACTTGATTTTGAACTCATCCCAAGTCATCATCTGACCTCCGTTCATGGTATGGGTGCTATTCCACTAGGCTCTTGCATCATCTGCTAGATAATGGGTGGCAAACAGTACTTTTTCATTGGCCTCAACTCCAGTGACCTCTAAGTTGTTCTCCATGGTTTGCAGCCAGTCATCAGCATCTAAGGGCTCTAGACTTACTAAATATAGGGGGATTGGTGTTTTGGAAGTTCTTGAGCTTGGATCCATGGTTATCATGGTTTCCGTGACCTTGATTATTGTGGGCCATCTGAGCTATATGTTGAAGAGTGGCTAAGTTGGCTTGACGTTCGGCTCTACTAGCTTCACAGTCAGAAACTAACATTTGCAGAATCTGCGGCATTGGGTCCTGAGATGAACTGCTTCCTCTGGAATTTCCACGAGTCATCTGAAGATTGAGATAGATAATGAGATAAGAGGTAAATCTCTAAGGTTCTTGGTTTTGTTTCAAAAGCTTTAAACTTTGAGTTTGACTCAGGTTTTGCAAACTAACAACTTCCTCTCATTCATTCATTCAAGCACACAATATAAACACACACCACAACACAAATAGAAAATAGATGGTTTTAAGAACCATTATGTGAAACTACAATACAGTGGGACCGGATACAACTCATTCCTACGGTAGTGCTCAAGTGCATATAATCATCATAAATGAAGGCGGAATCATCATTATCAGTGTGGAACTCCATGACATCGTCCTCTAGGTAGTCGTCATCATCACTGAGGTAAGAGTAGAGATCTGCACGGATATCTTCCCCTTCCTCCTCCTTCGCTTCAATCTGGGCCTCCTGTTCACGGATGGTCTTCTCGAGAGTGGCCACCTTCTTGCGAAGATGATCGACGATGCGATTCTTCTTGTCCCGCTGACGACGAAGTGATTGGCGCTCCTTGGCAAGGATGGTGAGGGTATGATCCTTCTTGACTATAATGGCATGGTTGTGGTTGGCGTAGGCACGAGCGTTGTCCAACTCCTACTGTCTATCATACAACATGAAGTCGAGATTATCCACTTGGTGCTTCAACTCCTAGTGTCCTGGCATCTCCAAGGGCATTCCCATAGAATCACGCCTTGCGTAGTGAGCAAAGCAAGTTCCACTGATCTGGTTGATGTTTTGCCCACACAGACGGGAATGATCTTCTTGCATAGCCCTGGCTAATCATCTAGCCAGTTGTTCTCCCAAACGCTGAATTGGATCTTCTCCGAAGTGGGTGCTTCCATGTTGCCTCTGATATCTGCAACTATCAACCACTGTAGCTCTCCTCCCTACTGATCATTGTGTTGGGCCCCGAAGAATTCCGGGTGCGGGCACTCAAGATATTCTATGAGTGCATCTAGATCCCTCTCAAAGATCAGGTGGCCTCCGTTGCCCAGCTGGTAGAACTTGCTATACTTTACCTCCATCTACAAGAATTTAGGGTGAGCAAGTTAGTGGGGTGATCAAGTGTGTCAAATTTTCTGTAGGCTTGCAAGAATTTTTGAGGAACATGATTTCTTTTTGAATGAATCTCAAGGATAAGAGTGGGAATAGGTTTTCATAAATACTCACTTATTTCGTTTTGAAACTAAGTTTTTGTTCAGACGTCCATTCTAACTAGGGTCTCCTATGGTCAGGATGGCTCTGATACCAACTTGTCAAGACCCGGATTTTAATCCTAGATGCCTGTTATGCCATACATCGCCAATCCCAGGATTACCATTTTTGCGAGACATGACAGAATTGGTACCAAAGTACATCATCCATTACAAACCATAATAAAGGTCTTACCAAATAAAGGATCTCATGATCTAGACTTAATACAATCAAAGCAACGGAAAGTAAACATAGTAGGGGCTCCATCTTCAGGGTCATGGGAAATGCTGACGATGGGAGATGATCCTAGTTGTCATAGACCTCCTACTGTCCATCTTCCTGGTAATCCTCCTCATAGTCTAGCCACGGGAATAGCCAGGGAAAAAGCCATGAGTACACTTTAAGTACTCGCAAACTATCACTAACAAGTAAAGTAGTTCTAGTAGGAATCTTAGGCTCTAGGTTTATTTGCAAAAAGGCAGGTTTATTTCATACTGAGTTCAGAAGTAAAGAAACTAGTTTAATTTTCTACATCACCTAAGTGGGAACCTAGTTTTCATGTCCACAACCCTATTCAAGTCAAAGTTAGTTCAATTCACAAGTCATTTTGAAAACATCTGACAACGGAATAGTATGGCCACTCCAACTATCCATGACCGCGGACGTGGCTATTCGAATAGTTTGACACTCTACAGAGGTGGTACACTTTCACCACAAAATTTGATACATCCGTCCGGGATAACCCTGAATCATCATAATTAGTATGCGGATAATCAATCATAACCTTTCAATTACACACTCTAATACAGGCACCTTCCCTATGAGCTTGGCCTCCCAGCCATGGCCATCTGCCATCCTAGGCACTGCATAGGTGGACATTCACATTCACAACGTAGCCTCAGCTCAACCTCTTTCCACGAGGGAACCCATACTAAGGCATATAAACTTCCAGTTAATCCCTACCCAATTCAGGTATTGTGGTTGTACGGTAAAATTGGAATGGTATCGCATCCGAACCCAACCATCAGTTTTTATAAAGGGCCAAGGCTCATGTCTCAACAAGTTTCATCATCAAATCCCTTTTGTGTTCATAACACATGTCAAAACATTTCAATAGAATGAATCATCATTCCAAGGTTTTCATCATCTTTTTACCAAGTATTCCCATCTAAAGTGATCAGCTTTTATGCTTAGCACTAGCCACTAAAGTTGAGGGTATTCACTAATGAGGGGCTAATCAAGTGTAGCTATCCAAATCTAGTTTTATGCTTTTGATGGCATCTAAGTATAACTACTTAGGCATAGTTTTATACTCTTTATGGTATCTATCCTATTTTTCCAATAATCACAAAGCATTAACTAAAAGTAAAGAACTTTTGTAAAAGTAAAAGAATAAAGCTTCCAAGAAAAACTTGGGATTGGTATAATCAAGGTTGCATAACCAAGCATGCCTAATGCACCTTGCATAGGTTATCAAGTTTGCAAGTGTTAGCTTGCATAGTTAACTTGCAATGTTAGGCTTGCCTTGAGTAGTGCAGTGATTGAAGTTCTCTTCTTCTTCATAGTACTCCTCCTCCTTGTATCCTGGGTCGGTACTATCATCTATAAATGAATACAAGGTACGCAATCACCAAACAATACTTAACTACTTCTATTTGGCACACAAAGGTTCACACTAGATGATCTAGCATCATCATAATCATCACATGAAGTAAAGACCTAGTCTTATTTATCTTATTTTAGAAAAGTAATTTCTACTCATTGAAAATAATTAAGATTTAATATTCTCCAATTAAAATATCGGATCATGTTGACACATGTCATCACCACATATTCTAATACTTGGGAATGTGATTTAAAGTGCTAGTCATATTTTATAAAGTTTAAAATTACTATTTAATACAATTAGAGTGACTAGAAATGCCTATATAGCATTCTTTTAGTTCTAGTCCAAGATCACTGCATGTAAACCTAAATATCTTGACATATTCAGATAGATCTTTTCAAATGTGATTTTAGATCGTTGGAATAAACTCAAAAGCATTTATGGTTGATTTTTGAAAAATGTTTGAAGTGGCAAAAGTCTCTATCTTGTTATTTTTAGTATAGGTGATCTATTATTTCAAATGGTTTGAATCTAACAGGCTTGGATAGATATTTTGAATACCTTTCTAACAAAATTGGAATCATGCAATTTGGTTCAGTGAATCTCTTTGAATCGATTTTTAAATGTACTAACAGAATCTAGTTTTAACTAAAATGGAAAAATCGATTTGAATCGACGGGCTCTGCATGGGAAACTAACTGGGCCGGCTGAACTGCACTGCGCTGGCGCAGCGGGCTACTGACAGAATGGTCCCACGCGTCAGCGACTCAGATAACGCGAAGGGGTAAGTTTCAATCCGGGTCGTGCGATTAGACTAGGATCTACGGTTGTGGTTCGTCGTCTATGGCGAACAGCTCCAGCGAGAAACGAACCCTAACACGATGGTGGGGGGTACGTGGGGGCTCACCTTGGCTCCATCTAGACTTGGCGATGGGGGCGAACGACGTTGTAGCCGACAACAGTTCGAATGGTGGTCGCGGCAGCTCCTAGGGAGGCTCCTAGCTCTAGTTCCTCTTCTCCACTGCAGCGGCGGGCTTCGGTGAAATTCTGGCGATGTGGTGCTCGCCTTCCTCTGGGGAGAGGTGTGAGAGGTGTCTGAGAGAGAGGGGAGTGAAATGGTGTGGCGAATTGGAGCTGGGGTGGCCTCTATTTATACACCGTCGAGATGGACAGAGCGGGATGGCTCGGGCTCATCGGCGACGCCGATACAGGGGGCTAGCGGCATGGCTGGGGGTAGGAGTCGATGCGGTGCTTCAGGGCGGTCATCGTGCGAGTGATGGCGCGGCAACGGGCGGTCGAGAACGGTCGGGAACAGTCTGTGCTCTATGCGGGAACGGCGGTGTTCGAGACGGCGCACAGTGGCTACGGTCCACATGGCAGCGAACGGGCATGTCTGGGGGGTAGCTAGGGTCACGGCGAGTGCGGGCACGCGCGGAGAGGGCAAGACGTGGCGTGTGTGCGCATGTCGGCTGCGGCGCTCTGGCGCGCTCTCGGCATGGCAGACAGAGAGGTGGGCGCGGCGATCATGGCTGGTCCACGGCTTTCCTGCGATCGAGGGGTGGACAAAGGGTGGCGGTGGTGTGGCGCCTGTCTCTTGGAAATCGTGGGAGAGGGCGACGCGGTCTGTGGCGAGTTGTTCTTGGTCGACCGGCGCGTCGAGCTTCGGGTGGCGCTGCACTGGCGCAAATGTCAAAGGGGGAAGCGTGTCCTATGCTTCTGGTCACTGGGTGAGTGAGTGGGATGCAAACGGGACAATGGGGTGGTCAATTACTGCTCAAAACAGTAAAAGTTAGGCAGTGGTTTATTTGTGTCTTCAAGGTGCTCGACCAAATGGCTGCATGAACTTAAGATTTGAATTTTTGGCTTAATTTTGGTGAGGGTTCTGAGTACTTGCTTGATAGTTTATGGTTGCTTGGAAAAGTCAAGGTGAATTGATTTGAGTGGTTTTTGCAAAATGGTGATCTATGCATATGAACTTGATTCAATTTTGCAAGGTCCTTTAAATAGATTTGGAATTTGTTTTTGTTGATTTGTAAAGTGGGCTCGGGTTCACTCTTACTTGGTCTAGCAAGGGGTTAAAAGAATTGGAAATGTTTCTGTTAGAAATCTTTGACTAGAAACACTCAAAGTGGTCTAGTGGTTAATTTTGGTCAAAATGACCATTTGATCATATGATTCATATTTGATTTTATTTTATTTTGATTTTGTTTGTAATTGGCCTAGATGATGAAGTATTCATCTTTAAACCATTCCTTATCATTTGTAGCAATCAAACATGGCAATTGCACTCATTCATACACAATGCAATTCACACATACACTCATATTAAATTTAATAATATAAGTTTTTGTCAATCCTAAACTTAGGTGATTTGAACTTGATAATATTGATTAATATTTTTGGGGTGTTACAATGTATTACAATAATGAGTGCATGTTTCTGCTAGAAACTAATTTTTTATTGATCATACTTGCTCCCGTAGCTCCCCTTGTCCCTCTTGATCTTGTAGCTCCTAGTGCTCTTCCAGATGTGTTGACAAGTGGACCTCTAGCTGCAGGTATATTGTCTCTATTTTGTGCTATGAAATAACTTTATTCGGGCATTTCCTCCATAATTGAAGGAACTCCTGTTGGTGCTCCCTATTTATCATAGAATCAATATTCATATGCTTATTGATGGAATTAACAGTCAACTAGTCACATAATGAAATAAACTAATATTTTCCTTACCTCATGTCCCAAAATGTGAACCATAGAATCCTCTTGGTGTTCGGGATCTAGCTCTAGCCGCACTTGGTTTGGATTAATGTGCTATGAGGTGGACATAATAATTTAGTAATACTATGGTTTTGCATGAAATAAGAAAATATAGAGAAAACATGAAGAAAACTTACGGTTCTAATTACAGGGAAGTCAACATCACCATTTTCATCTATCACTTGTTTTGATTTCTTCCTCTTTGCAGCCTCCATGAGTTGCTCAACATGTTCCCTCATCTTGGAACTTTGTTTTATTTTCCTTCCTCTCGAACTTGTACTTTATGCTTCCAGTTGTGTAGCGGGACCTTTTCCTTTTGATTCCATTGAGGTCTGATGCTTTTGCTGCACTGATGGTTGCTATCCAAGATCTGGTGCCTCTGGTGCATTAATTTCTCTCAATATTGCAGATTTTAAGTCACTACAACTAGACTTATTATGGCCAGCTAATTTGCAATATCCACAATGCATTATAGCTCCATGCTTGCTCAACCTAGTGCCATCTTTGCTCTCCTCCGGTTGCTTCCTTCTATTTTTCTTCCTCTTCCAGCAGATTTATCATAAAGAGGTGGCAGAATAGGAGTTGCATGTAAAGGTGCCCACTCATCCTTATCTCTCAAAGGAAATATTTGACCTCCATATGCTTGCATGTAAGTAGCCATAGAGTAGCAGCTAGAGACCATGCTCTCAGGCATAATTTTTTCATGCCTCATGCAAGCAATTTAATGGCTACAAGGTATGCCTGTAAGCTGTCATCTTCTGCATGTGCACGCCCTCAAATTAAGTTCCACCACATAATTCCTACCATGTGACTCCACTCCAAAAACCATGTTTGTAGTTGGAGAAACTTCAACATCTCTTGATAATTCTATATTTTTCCTTAACTTGTCTCTGATTTTTGGAGTTATATTCCCAGCCATTTTCTTGGTTGCTTCCTTCCTCTTTGTGTATTGTCTGTGTTGAATTTGTGATCTAATTTTCTCGAACATGGATAGTATAGGAAGCTCTCTGGCATCTAAGATGTATCTACAGTGGAAAAGATTAGTAGACATTAGTACAATTCAATAAATTGTCAGAAAGAAGTAATGCATGCAACATAGACAGATTTATTACCTATTGAACATCTCACATGTATTATTTAAGAGAATGTCACATGAAAAATGCTCTACTCCATGTATGTGGAGCCATCTCTTGCACAAATGCATGTGCTCCAGGATTATCTACTGCAAGCTTTTCCATATTGCTTTCAAATGATGCAACGGTTGTTGATTTAGCACAAGCCCACAGCTGTTGCCTGACTGTTTCACCCTTGTGAGCTTGGTGTATATTCTAATACAACTGACGGACACAAAACCTATGCTCAGCATCGGGGAACTGTTCTTGCACACCTTTGATAAGGCCCTTGACACATAAAACAAAAGAAGTAAGTTCACATGGATAGACACACATTAAAATTCAGTCCTAACTACTAAAATTGTAGTGAGTTGAAATGTACCTTTTGTTTATCACTCATGATTGTGAAGGTTGATGTGTTGACAATGTTCAAATCCTGCTTTAGTGTAGCAAGGAACCATGTCCACGAGCTGTAGCACTCTGTCTCAACCACTACCATTGCAATTGGATAAATGGCATCATTGCCATCAATGCCAACATAAGTGAGTAACTGACCACCATATTTTGTCTTGATAAAAGTTCCATCAAGACAAATAACTGGTCGATAACCCTTCAACCAACCTATTTTACATGCTGCCAAACTCATGTAGCAAGTGCTAAACAAACCATGATCAAGGTGCACATAAAAAGAGGAACGGGGATTTCTAGTTATAAGTTCCTTTCCATACTGCCAAAGCAATGAAAATTTCTTGACTCATCACCATGTACCACTGCCAATGCTGACTTCTTAGCTCTCCCAAGTTTGAACCTGCTAGGCTCTATATTGTGACATCCTGTCATTGTCTCTAAACATCTCAACATACTGCTGGGCTAAAAAAGGTGATGTTAGTTCCTTGACTTCCCAAACTCTCTCACAAGTGTGCTCTCCAACATAACACTTCGCAAGAAAATCAGCAGTTTGATTATATTTCACAACAATAAACCTCCAGGTACAAGGCTCCTCTGTGGGTGTTTCTCCTTCACAAAAAGCCTCAAACCTTTTCGTGTTGTTCCTTCTCTTCCTTATCTGAACTATCTCATTGACTGCATATTGTGCCACTGCTTTCCTAACAATCTCCACGGAGTCAAATATCATGCTTGTTTTAAATTGAGGATTAGCCATGTCACCATCAGTGTTAAATGGCCTTAACTTGTAGACCACTTGTTTCTTATTTTTCTTCTTCTTGTACTCCTCATCATCAGAATCACTCTTGTGTCTCTTCTCACCGTCATCTCCCATAGGTAGCTCCAAATCAGCTTCATTGACATCATCTGAGCCAGGTATATGTGCATGTTGGGTTGCATTCTCCTTACCCTTGTCAAACATGTCATCAGCCTCCGAATCATCCACATGCTCTTCAAATAAATCATCATCTTCCTTCATATCATAGTCACTGTCATACCAAGCAGGGTCCTCATCTGAGCCACACTCATAATCCTCTTCCTCTTCAGAATCATCTGAATTTGCACCACGCAAAAGTCCATCTTTGACCTGATGTTCATTCTCATCTGGATGGTGAATAAACAAAGTAAGCACCTTGCTCTCCACGGATGCTTCTACCATCATCTTACAGTGCTTCTCCATAACAATCTCCTTCAGTGCATCTAGAGTATTTCCTGGGGAACACCAGAAAATATACAGCCTCTGTTCATATCCTAGCCCGATTGATCATATAGAATAATGTCTCATAGTTGAAAGAATTTCTGTCTTGTCAAACCAAACAATGCTTTTCTCATCCAAATAGTTGATCCTCTGTCCAGATCCAACAAAATTACCACCATGGTGAATTTCAACACTGAACTTAGTTGACTCACGACCTACACAAACCAGAACATAATTCATTCATCAACGACTGTGACAAATTTGACCAAAACTCAGCTAGTAAATAACCTAAACAAATCAGAAATTAGTGAACCTATTCCCTAACAATCCCGTTAACAAATCAAAAATTAGTGACCAAAACTCAGCTAGTAAATAACCTAAACAAATCAGAAATCAGAAATTAGTAAATAACCAAAACTCAGCTAGTAAACTAGCAGCAGCCCGTACAAACAGCATCAGGGAACCTATTCCCTAACAATCCCCAACCATAATCTACTAGCAGTAGCACGTACAAACAGAATCATGGCCTCCCGTTGCGCCATCACGTACGCCTGGTGCTGGTCGCGGCGGCGCTAGGCGGCCTCCTGCACGCGCCGCTCCCCCTTCTACTACTTCGCGTCCTCGACCCCCACTACTCCGAGCAGCGCCCAACGGAGGTATTCCGTCTCGCGCTTCTCCGCCGCCTGTGCCGCTCACGCGGACCGCCGCTGGCATCCTCTCTACTGCACGGCACCCAGCCTCGTCATTGCAGATGTAGTCGCCATCGACGATGTGCTCCCCCGCGAACTTGTTGCTCGACGGCACGTACGTGTCCGCCGAGGAGGGGGCGCGTCAGAGTCGGAGAGGTCGAAGTCGTCGGAGTCCTACTCAGAGAGGTCGAGCAATGGAGACGGGAGTGCTGAACGGTGCACGTGCTTCCCGCCTCCGCGTCACCGCGCGTCCGCAGGAGGAAGCACGCAGGGCGAAGGAGAACGAGGCCACCGGGGGGAGCGGCGCTCCATGCTCCCGTGCTCTGTGTCATCGGCCTCACTCCCGCGCATGCGCTCTAGCACCGGCCTGCCGTGGCGGATGTACCTCAGCGAGGCGCGCACCGTCAGCGACGATGCGCCGCTGCCGCTCCTACTCGTCGATTTGGCCACGTAAGGGACCGCCACGGTCCGCACCGCTACGGCCTATCTGGCCTCCCCCGACTACGATTGAGCGGCAGCCCGGGGCCATTTGGCCGTGGGAGGGTTCGATCTGCACCGAGACGGCGGATTGCGTGGAGGAGCTACGGCGGCAGAGCGGTGGAGGAGAGGAAAGATGCTCGGGTCGCAAACTGGAGATGGGAGGCAGAACCCCTAGGTATAGAGGCCGACGCCGCGGATTCACGGGCCACCGAAGAAATTTTATGGGCCGTGCCGTGTTTATGCTTTAGGGTTTCTGTTCTGGTCATTTTTTGTCGCATGTTAGGGGTAGTGCGTGTTTTCGTTTTCCCCTAGATATGATGTCAGACTAGATGCCTTTGGAGATTCACGAGCAATGCCAAATCGAAGGTGTGCTGCACTCGGCAACAAAATGACCGGTTCAGAGTTCAGACTTAATCTGGAAAGCAGTATGAAACTTGTCGTTTTTTTTCCTTTTGTTCTCATGCTTGGGCAAAGCATAATCAGATCACAAAAATCATTCTTTTGATCTCACAAAGCATGTAAGCAGGCTAAGGTCCAAGAAACTGCTCGCGGCAGCCGGGCAGATCAGCTGTGTGCTCAGCAGTCAGTGCAGAGTGCAGGCAGCCAGACACGTCTTGATAACCGACGTTTAGCATAATCATGAAAACATTATAGTGTCATTCTCACGTCCATAGCGCATTTTACATCCGAAGTTTCTAAACCGAACCCAAGGCGCCGGGAGTCGTCTGGAAACGCCGAATGAAGCGGAATTGGCGGGAAAGAAAAAATCACGCGGTGGGCTTGCCCTGTCAGCGTGTGAACCGACTCGTTCTCATCTCGTCGTCTCGGCTCCCGCGACGGATCGTCAGGCAACGGCCGCCTGTTCTTGGCTCCCATGCGTCACCGTAATGGCACGCCACCGCCCACCCACCTTTCCGTCATTTTCATTTTTTTCGCCCACGCCGCTACACTCCTCCCGTCCTCGCCGCTCTTTCCTCTTTCGACTAAAAATGCCAGCCGCTCTCGCCGTCTTCAGGCCGCACACTCTCACCTCTATTCTCCCAACCCACAATGTCGTTGTATTGGGAAAGGCGGTACCTAAGAAGGCTCTCGACGGTGTCCGCGGATGGGATTGGGTACGAGCGAGTGTAGTGAGACACAGGAAGTACCTAGATTCAGAGCCCTCGTGGTGAGCTAAAACTCTGCTCCTGCCGATCTGACTATGAGTAGAATACAAAATACACTTGCTCCTCAAGCTGTGTGAACTAATTACCTCCTAAATGCTCAGCCCTTGCTACGAGAGCATTGCCCTCCTTATATAGGCAAAGGGGCAATGGTCTCACTGGCCAGGCCGTCTGGCTGGTCCCATAGGCGGGCCCTAGTTGGTTGGTCATCTACAGTATTCGGTAGTATCTGTCATGTCGAAGGTACACGCTATGTGGGTCGTCGTGGGCATAGTGAACGTCGTGCGAGCCCGTCGTCAGCAACCAGCCACTGTGCCTGCGTGTCAACACCCGAAATTTTAATCCTAGATGCTTGTTATGCCATACTTCGCAATTCTAGAATTACCATTTTATGAGACATAACAGATTGGATATCACAGTACATCATCCATTACAAACCATAATAAGGTTTTACACAAATAAATGATCTCATGATCCAGTCTTAATACAAACAAACACCGGAATAGTAAGCGTAGTAGCGGGCTCCATCTTCAGTATCACAGGCAATACTGACGATGGGAGATGATCCTAGTTGTCGTAGTCATCCTGTTGTCCGTCTTCCTGATAGTCCTCCTCATGGTCTGGCCACGGGAATAGCCAGGGACAAAGCCATGAGTACTCTTTAAGTACTCGCAAACTATCACTAACAAGTAAGATAGTTCTAGTAGGAATGCTAAGCTCTAAGTTTATTTGCAAAAGCTAGATTTATCTGAAGCTGAGTTTAGAAGTAAAGAAAGCTAATTTAATGTTCTAAATCACCTAAGTGGGAACTTAGTTTTCATGTTCACAACCCTGTTATGGTCAAGTCAAAGTCACAAATCATTTCACAAGTCATTTTGAAAACATCTGACGACGGAACAGTATGGCCACTCCAACTGTCCATGACCGCGGACGCGGCTATTCGAATAGTTTGACACTCTGCAGAGGTGTTACACTTTCACCATAAAATTTGATACATCCGTCAGGGATAACCCTGAATCATCATACTTAGTATGCGTATAATCAATCATAGCTTTTCAATTACACACTCTAGGATAGGCACCTCCCATATGAGCTTGGCCTTCCAGCCATGGCCATCTGCCATCCTGGGCACTGCATAGGTGGACAATCATCAAGAGGTAGCCTCATCTCAAACCTCTCCCACGAGGGAACCCATACTAATGAATATAAACTTCCGGCTAAGCCTTACCCAATTCAGGTATTGTGGTTGTACGGTCAAATTAGAATGGTATCACATCCGAACCCAACCATCAGTTTTTATAAAGGGATACGGCTCATGCCTCAACATTTTCATCATCAAATCCATTTGTGTTTCTCAACACATGTCAGAACATTTCAATTGAATGACTCATCATTCCAAGATTTTCATAATCATTTTCACCAAGTATTCCCATCTAAAGTGATCAAGTTTTATGCTTAGCACTAGCCACTAAGGTTAAGAGTGTTCACTAATGAGGGATGCTAATCTTGAATTTCATGCCATAGAATGACATCTAAGTGTAACTAGCTAGGCCTAGTTTTATACTCTTTATGATATCTATATTAAAAGTAAAGAACTTTAGTAAAGTAAAAAAAAGTAAAGCTTGCAAGTAAAACTTGGGATGGGTATAAATCAAAAATATATTACCCAAGCATGCCTAATGCATCTTGCTTAGGTTAACTTGTATCTAGTGATGGCTTGCAAGTAAAACTTGCTCATAATAGCTTGCCTTGATTGGTGTAGTGATTGAAGTTATCTTCGTCTTCTTGGGGTAGAACTCCTCCTCCTTGTAGACTTGGTCGGTACTATCGTCTACAAATAGATACGGGTACTTAACTAAGTCTATTTAGCACACACTTGATGATCTAGAATCATCACAATCATCACGTGAATTAAAGAACTAGTTTTCTTTAGTTTATTTGAGAAAAGTAATTTCTACTCACTGAAATTAATTAAGATTTAATATTCTCCAAATGGAATATGGGATCATGCGGACACATATCATCACCACATATTCTAATACATGGGAATGTGATTTAAAGGGTTGATCACATTTTATAAAGTTTAAGATTATTACCCTAATAGCATTATTTTGGTACCAATCCAATGTCACTGCATACAAACGTAAATATTTTTACATATTCAGAAAGGTATTATTAAATGTGATTTTTGAGAGTTGGAATCAACTCAAAAGCTATTATGGTTGATTTTTGAAAAATGTTTGAATGTAGAAAAGTCTCTGTCTTGTTATTTTTGCCATAGATTATCTCTAACTCCAAATAATTTAAATCTAACAGGCTTGGATAGATAATTTAATTATCTTTCTAACAAAATTTGAATCATGCCATTTGGTTAAGTGAAACTTTCTGAATTGATTTTTGAATAAGTGGACAGAATAGGATTTCAACTAAAAAAGAAAATAAATTATTTGAATTTTCGGGCCAGCGCGGGAAAGCTAACGGGCCGGGCCAACTGCACACCGCAGCGCAGCACACGGCTGATAGAGGGGGTCCACTGGTCAGTGATTTATTTAACACGAAACAATATCTTTCAATCTAGGCGCTACGATCTAATTCTAATCCAACGACTGAGGGTCGTCGTCGACGAGGAATAGCTCCAGCGACGAGCTAAACCTAACGCGCTAGTGGGGGTCTCACGGGGCTCACCTGGGCTCTAGCTAGGCTAGGCGATGGGGGCAAACGGCGTGGTAGACGACGGCGAGGCGAGGCGTGGTCACGGCGAGGCTTGGGGTGGTCGCAATCGACGGCGCCCTTCTCCTCTAGCAGCAGCGAACTCCGGTGCAATTCCGGCACGGTGGTGCTCGCCTTGCTCCGAAGAGAGGTGGGGAAGGTCAGTGAGGAGTGGGGAGTCGAATGGTGTGAGGAATGGAGGCTGGGGTGGCCTCCTTTTATAGCTCGACGAGGGGACCGAGCGGTGCAGCGAGCTCGACCGTGGCATCGTTACAGGCAGCTATTGTCGGGGCGGAGGTAGGCGGACGGTGCGGTGCTCCCTGGCGGTTCTCACGGACTTAAAGGCGCAACGTGGGGTGGCTTGGTTTGGTCTGGCACGTGGGGCGCTCTGAGCGGAGGCAGTGGCATTTGCGGCGGCGTGCGGCTGCTATGGGTCACGCGGCGGCGAATGGGGATGTCTGCCGAGGTGGCGTGATCATGGCAAGGTTGCACGTGCGCGGTGAGGGCAAGGCACGAGCTGGCGGGGCTGGTCGGGAACGGCGCACTGGCGCGCTCTGGACACGGCGAAGAGAGGCGGTGTGCGGCGGTGCTATTGTGGTCCACGACTCGGCTGGGGCTGTGGCCTAGACAGGGGGTGGCGATAGGCTGCGGCGATGCTAGTGGACATGCTGGTTGGGCGCGGGGTGGTCTAGGGCGAGCTGGCCGTGGTCGGCCGGCGATGACCACTTTCGGGCGGCACTACACTATGCCAGCGGTGAAGGGGGGAGTTGGTCTGGGGCTAGGTTAGGCTTAGAGGGAACAGGGGAGTAACTCGGGGACAATTTGGTCGATGATCATTGTATAAAACAGTGAAGCTAGGCTAGGGATTATTCTATGCATGCCAAGTGTTTGATGAAATGGCCACATGAAATTTATTTTTGAATTTTGATTCAATTTTTCTGAGTGATCTTAGATTAAGCTTGAGAGACTAAGTTTGCTTAGATTAGTCAAGGTGAAGTCATTTGATGGGTTTTTGGAAAAGTGTGATCTTAACACATACACTTGATACAATTTTCAAATGTCCTTTAAATGGATTTGCTAGATGTTTTTGTAAGTTTGTAAAGTGGGCCTTGATACATATTTACTTGGTCTAGCAAGGGGGAAAAGAATTATAATTGTTTTTGTTAGAAATTATCTTCTAGGAACACCTAAAGTGGCATGTTGGTTTAAAATGGTCAAAATGACCATTTGCCTTATTTAATGTTATTTGATTTCTTTCTCTTTGGATTTTGTTTGTAAATGGTCTAGATGATGAGGCATTCACCTTTAAACCATTTCACAATATTTAGAACAATCAAACATGGCATTTTCAATCAATTCTATACTAATGCAACACACATGCATTCATTTCCATTTTTCTTAATAAAAGTTTTTGTTAACCCTAAATTGGGTGATTAGAATTGATAATCTTGATTAATATTTTTGGGGTGTTACACTGCGTCACCCGCAAAGTCTATGGCATGGCCTTGTGTCGCTGTACCAGGGCGTACCATGCACTGTGCATCACATCATCATGTCCTCCTGATTGCGTCCGGCTACGCCCGTATAGCCGGATCCGTGTCTTGCCGTCCTTCCTGGTTCCAGCTACCGGTTGGTAGATGGAACGAAGTGCTTGTGTCCGACTACGATCTGCTAGCCGGACGCGGTCCGTCTTCCCTTGTTCTTGTCCGGTCAGGGTACTCGGGGGTCATCCCCCTGACACTAGCCCCCGAGCGCATGTGGATTTCACCCTTAGGTGAAATGTACGCTCGCTCCCTCCTGCGTTTGAATTTTGTGTCTGGCTGCCAAATGACGGTTGCACTGCCCGTGACGTTAGTGCTGACGTTGGCCACGAGCGCACGCGCCATCATTGCGCTGATGCATGCAGTGTTGCATCCCATCGCACGTCGCTCGGGAACTGCCGCTTGCCGCTTCGGTTTCCGACCTAGGATCCTTTGCACACACGGCGCCGACATAGGGGATCTAGAGCCATTGGTGGAGGGGTGGCGCGGCACGGCGGGTGCCACGCGTCGAGTCAGACGGTTGCGCTCGGGGGAGCAGTTCTCCCCATCCACACTCCAATGTTGCCATTTCCCCTGCACGCTCCCTCGTAGCCTTTGTCTATCTGCCGCCGGATTCGCTGGCCGCCCGTTTAGTGCCGCCGGAGACACGCGCCCCTGCCTCTTAGCATCTGCCGCCACGGCCAGCGAGGAGGTGATGGCTTCGGAGCGTGGTGGGTGGTGCGGTTTGTCCGTGACGGAGGACCATATCGCGAAGTACCGCGCGACGCGGGTTCTACCGCTGGAGATGGAGGTGGTGGTGCGGCTCGCGCCGCCAGAAGAGGAGTCGCCGCACCCCTAGGAGGGGGAGCGGGTGATTTTCCTCTTGCACCTCGCGCGCATCCTCGCTCTGCCGGTGAACCCTTTCCTCTTGACATTCCTCGCCTTCTTCGATCTCTGCCTCCACCACCTTGGCGCCAATGCCATTGGTATCCTTGAGCACTACGCAGCCTTCTGCGAGTACTACCTCGGGATCCAGCTAGATCTCGGGCTCTTCTGCCGGTTGTTCCACGTCCGGCCGTAGGTCTAGTTCTCCCAGGACCCGCTGGTCCCCTGCGGTGGTGCCTCCATCTACTCTCGTGCGTAGACCGGCAACCCGAAGTTCCGGCTTCAGGACATGGTCCTACTGTGGCAGCAGTCGTACTTCTACGTCTGCAACGTCACCAACGTCGATCAGATCAACTTGTCAGCCTTCCAAGATGTGGAGTCCTCCCGAGAGCACTGGGATCTGAAGATCCATGGCTCCAAGGCAGAGTCGGACGAGATGCTGAAGCAGATGCGGGCACTCGTCATTGCCGGCCTAACCAGCTTGGACATCACGCTCGCCTGGATTTCCCGGCTGATGATGCCGCTACAACGACCAGCGCACAAGATGTGCTTCTACTCCGGCCGGCTAGACCCCACCCAGCTGTCCCACCATGATCCCCGCTACCCCAACCTAAAGGAGTGGGTGTGGACAATCACAAAGGAGAAGCTCGTGGAGGCCTGGAAGTTCGGGTTGGCCCCATACACACGCGAGAACAGCGTGCCCCGGGTAAGTTTCTTGGTCTTCTGTCTTTCATCCCTTCGGGTGTTGGTTTCCTCCTTTTTCCATCTGGGCTGCCTTATCTGACTAACTTTTTTGTCGTCCTCTTTGGTGTATATCTTCGCCTACATCATCCTGGAGGAGGGCGAGATTCCCCTCCAGAACTTCGTGGCTGACCTTCCGGAGCCGCGCTCGCGCCGGTCCGGCGAGGAATCAAACAATGATGCCGACGCCTTCCCTAACTGAAACGATGAGCTGGCGAACGACCCCCACGCGCCAGTTGTCGAGGAGGAGGAGGAGGAGGCCACCCCGGCTCCCGAACCGACCCGTTGCCGGACGGATGGCGACTCTAGCTGCTCCAGCGAGGGAGGGAGCGGGTCCAGCCGGCCCCCAATGGAGGAGCCGGCTACCAAGAGGAGCCGGATCGGTGTTCTTCTGCAGAGCCGTCTCGGACGCAAGAAGGCGCCACCCTGGTGGTGCAGGGGTAAGACTTCTCCCACCTCTCCCTAACATTTTTTCGTTGCCCGTTCTTGCCTTTCTCACTACTTTTGCTCTTTTTCTCTTTTTAGCACGCTTATCTTGTTCGGCGCTACCAGGCCTGCGCGTGTGCCGACCGGTTCACCGCCTACCAGTCCGGCTCCTGCCGCAACCGCCGCTCCTTCTCTAACTCCCGAGACTTCGCCACCGCTGCCTCGTGTGGATCCGGCTCCGGGAGCCGGGGCCGGAGATGCTCTGCTGACTATGGTGTTTCAGCTGGACACCACCGCGTCGAGCCCGTAGAGTGGAGGTGGCTCCTACATGGGGCGAGAGGGGCCGCGGCCGGCAAGGAGCTGGTGGTGGTCGCCGATGACAACTCCGACGGCGAGCCAAGGGAGGAATGGTTGGTGGCGGTCCGCAAGGCGAAGGAGTCCCTTACCCTCAATGCTACCACCGATAACTCCTCCTCCGCCCCGTCTCTGGCAGATCTGGCTGCCACCTTAGAGTTGGCAGTGACTGAGATCCGGCTGCTCGAGGCTTTGGCTGGGAGTAATCGGACGCTAGAGCAGAAACTTGCCACCGCGAACGGCACTTCCCAGAGTAAGTCTTTTTACTTGGTCTTTTTTTGCTGATAGTCGGTTTCCTATAGCCATCATGGTCTGCGCCTAGCGGGAGATAGACTGGCTGACCAAGGCGAACAACCGCCTGACTCGGGCCAACTCCTCCCTTCACCTCCAGAACAAGGAGTGGCACTCCAAGACGGACAAGCTGGAGGCCGTCGTCAAGGAGCGCGACCCCACTCTTGCTAGTCGGGCCCAGGCCTTCGATCTCCTCGATGCCCAGTGCAAAGACCAAGAGAAGGAGATCAGACGGCTGGGGGAGTGGGAGAAGGCCCTTCTGGACGAGCTAGTGCAGATTGGCCCTACCAGCAAAGGTAAATCCTCTTGCCGACTTGCTTTTCTCTGTCTGGATCCGATAGCTGGACCTAACTTGTTTTTCGCTGTTTTTCATGTGGGGTGCCTCAGGCTTTTGCTCTTGCTAGCCAGACAGCCGGGTTGCGGTCTGTAGCTGAGACTAAGAGTGGTCCTCTGATATCGTCGCACACTACTCAGCCGATTTATAGAATTAACAGGCCGATCCAACTGGCGAGCCTCGATTAGGGGTTACCGACGCTAGAAAAAAATGAATCGGAGAAGAACATATGCAAATTTCTGGCAAGGATCCCTCGAGTATCTCTCAGGGTTCCTCATTTTTCATTCATAGGGTTCGCGGGATACATACATTGTCAGACGACTAGGTGTAAAATGGACGGAGTAGGGCCGCGTTCCAGGGGCACTCTATCTCCTCATTCGATTTGTCCATCTTGTTCTTCCACGGCTGCTGTGCGTCACTGAGGTAGTAGGAATTGTTGTGCAGTGCCCGGATGATGATGAAGGGGCCCTCCCAAGGCGGCGACAGTTTGTGCATGCCCTTTGTGTCCTGCACCAGCCGGAGAACCAGATCGCCCTCGCGGAACGCGACGGGTCGGATCCGGCTCGAATGGTAGTGACGGAGGTGTTGTTGGTACATCGCCAATCTGGACAACACCAACTCGTAGGCCTCCTCGAGGAGGTCCAAGTCGTCCTCCCTTGCCTCTTGGTTGGCCTTCTCGTCGTAGAGGAGCTTGCGGGGTGAGTCGAACTCGATGTTCGTGGAAAGGACAGCTTCCGAGCCATAGATGAGGAAGAACATGGTGAAGCCAGTTGACCGATTCAGCGTGGTGCAGAGGCTCCATAGTAAAACCAAAAGTTCTTCGATGCAGCACCCAAGTGTCCGCTCCAATGGCTCGATGAGGCGTGGCTTGATGCCGGCCAGCACTAGGCTGTTTGACCTTTTGAATTGCCCATTGGATTGCGGGAGTGCGACGGATACCAGGTCTAGCCGGATACCCTTGTTGCTTCAGAACCGGGCGAAGGCCCCCTTGGTGAAGTTCGTGATATTATCCATGATGATGCTGCTGGGGTAGCCGAACTGGTTGATGATGTCCATGAAGAAGGTGACGACTGTTGCCCCGTCCAGCTTCCGGATGGGCTTGGCCTCTATCCACTTTGTGAACTTGTCCACCGCCACCAGCAGATGGGTCATGTCCGCCTGCTTGCTTGAAGGGGCCGACCATGTCGAGCCTCCAGAGGGCAAAGGGCCACGTATTCGGTATGGTCTTGAGTACTGAAGTCGGCATTTGCCTCAGTTGGCCGAAACGTTGGCACCCGTTGCATGCGCGGACCGGCTACTCTGCATCCTCGAGGGCGGTGGGTCAATAGAAGCCGTGGAAAAATGCCTTGGTAACTATTTCCCGAGATGAAGCGTGGTGTCCGCACTCGCCCTGCTGGATGTCCTTTAGTAGCCGGTAGCCCGTGTCCACATCAACACACCGCTGGAAAATGTCGGATACGCTGTGTTTGTATAGTTCTTTGTTGATGATGATGTATGTGTGTGCTTGTCGCCGGATTTGCCTCACCTCCACCTCGTCATCAGGAAGCTCCCCATTGGCAATGTAGTTCATGAAAAGCTATGCCAGGATGGTATCTCCCGGATGATGAGGACGCTCCCATGCTCCGGCTGAGGGATGTCAGGGGGTCATTCGGGTGGGGTACTCGGGATGGCAGCCCCCGAGCCACTTGATGAGTCGGAGGGTGCGGATGCACCGGAGTCGGTGCGGGCCTTCTTCGTTGCAGGCTCCAAGGGCTCCGGGTCTGCCGAGCCGTCAGCCCCCGTGCTTCCGGCCTAGAAGATGGAGTCCGACTCGGGAGACGGGGTGATGGTGGGCTTGCGCAGATGCTCCAAGGCGACCTCAGCATGATCGCCTGCTTGGTGGACACGATTCAGGCGAGCAAGTCGGCTTCCTCGTTGTTTAGGCAAGGGACATGATGGAACTCACATATGTCGAAACAGGCGTTGAGCTTCTGCACATGGAAGCGGTAGAGGGCCACGTTCGCGTCACGGGTGTCTCATTCTCTAGATACTTGCTGCATCACCAAATCCGAATCTACGAAGTAAAGGATCCGAACGATGTTGATTTCCCTAGATAGCCGGAGGCCATGCACCAATGCCTCGTACTCGGCGACGTTGTTGGAGGCCTTGAAGTGGATCTGGAGAACATACTCCAACCGGTATCCCTTGGGCAAGGTGAGGACGATGCCGACTCCCAAGCCCCCAAGCATCTTCGAGCCGTCGAAGTGCATCTTCCAGTGATCCAAGTCAGGAACCGGTGGCAGGTACTGGGGTTCGGCCCAGTCGACTAGGAAGTCCACCAGAGCCTATGACTTGATCGTGAGCCTTGGCTCGTACTGGATGGAGTAGGCGGCAATTTCAATTGTTCACTTGGTGACTCGGCTGGTGGCGTCCTTGTTGTCGATGATCTCTGAAAGGGGTGTAGTGCACACCACCTTAATCGGATGCTCCTAGAAGTAGTGCTTGAGCTTCTTGCATGCTAGGTACACGTCGTAGCACATTTCTGGTAGTGGGGGTAGTTCTACTTGGAGTGGTATGAAATATTGCGGAAGTATAGATTGTATTGATATTGCAAGAGGTAATTACATTCAGAACCCTTAGGTTGTTTATATAGTACTAGAAGACTTGGGGGCAAGAAGACTACTAGAGATAGAATTGGATTACAAACTTAAACTACCAAATATATCTAGCCGTAACATACTCCAACAACCCCCATAGTTGGATCGGTAGTGACGTGCATGGTCTGACTGGAGAATTGTCAACACCCGGGTTTTTAATCCCAGATGCCTGTTATGCCACACCTCGCAATCCTAGGATTACCATTTTTGCGAGACATAATAGATTGGATATCATAGTACATCATCCATTACAAACCATAATAAGGTCTTACACAAATAAAGGATCTCATGATCCAGTCTTAATACAATCAAGCAGCGGAATAATAAAGCATAGTAGTGGGCTCCATCTTCAGTGTCACAGGCCATGCTGACGATGTGAGATGATCCTAGTTGTCGTAAACCTCCTGATATCCATCATCCTAGTAGTCCTCCTCATAGTCTGGCCACGGGAATAGCCAGGGACAAAGCCATGAGTACTCTTTAAGTACTCGCAAACTATCACTAACAAGTAAGGTAGCTCTAGTAGGAATCTTAAGCTCTAGGTTTTTTTGCAAAAGCAAGGTTTATCTAAACTAAGTTTCGAAGTAAATAAAACTAATTTAATGTTCTAAATCACTTAAGTGGGAAACTAGTTTTCATATTCACAACCCTGGTGTGGTTAAGTCAAAATCATAGTTCACTTCACAAGTAATTTTGAAAACATCTGATGACGGAATAGTATGCCACTCCAACTTTCCATGACCACGGACGCGGCTATTCGAATAGTTTGACACTCTGCAGAGGTGGTACAGTTTCACCACAAAATTCGATATATCCGTCAGGGATAACCCTGCATCATCATACTTAGTATGCGGATAATCAGTCATAACCTTTCAATTACACTCTCTAGTATAGGCACCTCCCCTATGAGCTTGGCCTCCCAGCCATGGCCATCTGCCATCCTGGGCACTGCATAGGTGGACAAACATCAAGAGGTAGCCTCAGCTCAAACCTCTTCCGCGAGGGAACCCATACTAATGCATATAAAGTTCCGACTAAGCCCTACCCAATTCAGGTATTGTGGTTGTACGGTAAAATTGGAATGGTATCGCATCCGAACCCAACCATCGGTTTTTATAAAGGGCTAAGGCTCATGCCTCAACATTTTCATCATGAAATCGTTTTGTGTTTGTCATCGCATGTCAAAACATTTCAATAGAATGAAGCATCATTCCAAGGTTTTCATAATACTTTTCACCAAGTATTCCCATCTAAAGTGATCAACTTTTATGCTTAGCACTAGCCACTAAGGTTAAGAGTGTTCACTAATGAGGGGTGTTAATCTCAATCTCATGCCATAGAATGACATCTAGTATAGACCTAGTTTTATACTATTTATGCTATTTATTCTATGTTTCCAAATACTCACAAAGCACTTAACTAAAAGTAAAGAACTTTGGTAAAGTAAAAGAGTAAAGCTTGCAAGTAAAACTTGGGTTTTGTATAAATCAAGGGTATATAACCAAAGCATGCCGAATGCATCTTGCCTAGGTTTATACTTGCAAGTGTTAGCTTGCAAGGGTTTAACTTGCTTAGTAGTGATGGCTTGCAAGTAAAGCTTACCAATAATACCTTTCATAGTTAACTTGTATAATTCTAGCTTGCCTTGATTGGTGCAGTGATTGAAGTTCTCTTCGTCTTCTTATTGGTAGTACTCCTCCTCCTTGTATCCTTGGTCGGTACTATCGTCTATAAAGGAATACGGGGTACACAACCACAAAATAATACTTTACTAAGTCTATTTAGCACACTAAGGCTCACACTTGATGATCTAGCATCATCAGAATCATCACATGGATTAAAGACTTAATCCTATTTATCTTATTTTAGAAAAGTAATTTCTACTCATTCAAAACAATTAAGATTTAATATTCTCCAAATAGAATATGGGATAATGTGGACACATGTCATCTCCACATATTCTAATACATGGGAATGTGATTTAAAGTGTTGGTCACATTTTATAAAGTTTAAGATTATCATTTAATAGGTTTAAAGTGACTAGAAATGCCCTAATAGCATTCTTTTGGTACTAGTCCAATGTCACTGCATGCAAACCTAAATATTTTTACATATTCAGATAGATCTTGTCAAATGTGATATTTGAGAGTTGGAATCAACTCAAAAGCATTTATGGTTGATTTTGGAAAAATGTTTGAAGTTGCAAAAGTCTCTGTCTTGTTATTTTTTCTATATGTTATCTCTAACTCCAAATGACTTAAATCCAACGGGCTTGGATAGATAATTTAAATATCTTTCTAACAAAATTTGAATCATGCATTTTAGTTCAGTGAAACTCTCTGAATTGATTTTTGAATCTATGGACAGAAACTAGTTTAAACTAAAAAGGAAAATCATTATTTGAAATTCCAGGCTAGTGCAGGAAAGTTAAATGGGTCGGCCCAACTGTAGTGCACAGCACAGCGGGCTGCTAACAGAGGGGGTCCACTCGTCAGCGACAGCATCTAAGCGAAATAGCACATCTGAGGCCTACGATATAATTCTAATCCAACGGCTGGGAGTCGTTGTCGACGACGAACTACTCCGGCGAGGAATTAACCTAGCACAGCGGTGGGGGTATGGCTAGGCTCACCTGGGCTCTAGCTAGGGTCAGCGACGGGGGCGATCGACATGGTAGACGATGGCGGTTCGAGGCACGGTCACGGACGATCTTGGGGTGGTCCAAATCGACGACGCCCTTCTCCTCCAGCAGCGGCGGGCTCTAGCCAAATTCCGGCGAGGGAGAGCTCGCCTAGCTCCGGGAAGAAGTGGGGGAGGATCAGTGAGGAGTGATGAGTGCTGGGGTCTGGAGAAATGAGGTAGGGGAGGCCTCTACTTATACTGCGGCGAGGGGACCGAACGGTGTAGGCGCGAGCTCATTGGTGATGATGCTATAGGCTGCTCTCGGCGTGGCTGAGGCTAGGGGACGGTGTTGTGTTCCTTGGCGGTTCTCACGGGGGTAATGGCAAGGCACGGGGTGGTGTGGTTTGGTCAGGAGCATGCGGCGCTCCGCGCGGACGCAAAGGTGTTTGCGGCGGCATGCGGGAGCTGCGGGTCGCGCGGCGGCGAACGGGGGTGTCTGCAGGGTTGATGTGATCATGGCGAACGTGAGCGTGCGTGACAAGGGCGAGGCGCGGTCTGTGCGATGCGGTCAGGCACGGCGAGTTGGCGTGCTCTGGGCATGGCACGGAGAGGCTGGGCGCGGCGTAGCTAGGGTGGTCCAGGGCTCGTCTGTGGTCGAGGCTTGGACAGGGGGTGTCAGTGGAGTGTGGCGTGTTTGGTGCGCATCGTGGGCGAGGGCGGCATTGCCTCTAGCGCTCTGCCCACTATCGGCTGGCGACGACCAAAAATGGGCGGCGTTCCACTGTGCACACGGCTAAGGGGGGTACTTGGTCTGGGTGCTGGCTACGCTCAGGGGATACAAGGGAGTGAAGAGGGGACCAAATGGTCGAGAATTACTGTGCAAAACAGTGAATTTAGGCAGAAGATTAATTTGTGTAATTAGGGTGTTTGATGAAATGGCCGCAAGAAATTTACTTTGGAATTTTTGAATGGAACTTTTTGAGTGGTTTGATCTTAAGCTTGAGTAGCTATGTTTTCTTGGAGAGGTCAAGGGGAATTGGTTTGATGGGTTTTTGAAAAAGTGGGATCTTAACATATGAACTAGATTCAATTTTCAACTATCCATTAAATTGATTTGGAAAATGTTTTTGTAACTTTGTAAAGCGGGCCTTGATACACTTTTACTTGGTCTAGCAAGGGGTGAAAAGAAGTGGAATTGTTTCTGTTAAAATTTCTCTTCTAGGAACACACAAAGTGACCTAGTGGTTAACTTTTGTCAAAATGACCATTTGCTTTATTTATTCAAATTGGATTTCTTTTTCTTTTTCTTTTGTTTGCAATTAGTCTAGATGATGTAGCATTCATCTTTAAACCTTTTCACAACCTTTGTAGCAATCAATCATGGCAATTTCAATCAATTCTATACTAATGCAACACACACATGCATTCATATTCAAATTTGTAATAAAAGTTTTTGTTAACCCTAACTTTGGGTGATTAGAGCTTGATAATCTTGATTAGAAGTTTTGGGGTGTTACAAGAATAAGCTGAAGGTGAGGTGGTAGCCCTTGTTGCCGATGTCGATGTAGCCGGGAGTGGGGGTGCTATAGTTGTGGTCGATGGTGTCGTTGGGGAAGTCATCACCGTTGATGAAGTCGATGATGTTGTTATGTTGTGGTCGATGTCATTGTTGAGCCTGGAGAATTCTCCATAGTAGTTGATGTACATGTAGTTGGATCCGGTGTAGTCAGGGTAGGCGACACGCCTTGCCGAGCTCTCCAAACTCAGGAGCACACCAGGACGAAGGCATCCGTCGGTGTTGCCAATACCGGACGTGCAAAGATAGGGACCATCACGAGCCATGCGAGCCAGAGCCAGAGGGAGCAGCAGAGAAATTCTCCATGAACGGTCGGTCCGTAGAAGTTGTCCGCCGATTTATTGGAGTAGACGAAGTAGTTGCAAGAAGAAAATTGATTAAGTAAAAAAATAAAAATTAGATCGTGGCTGTAGTGGTGAGGTCGTGTTGGACGAAGACGAAGAGGTAGTTGTTGATGGATATTTGTTGTACCAGTAGTATATTCCGGGATTAGGCCCGTATTTTCTGCTTGTATGAGCGCGGCGTCGCTCGTGGAGAA
This sequence comes from Avena eriantha, assembly GCA_910589775.1. NCBI lineage: Eukaryota > Viridiplantae > Streptophyta > Magnoliopsida > Poales > Poaceae > Avena > Avena eriantha. The sequence goes on from OU342743.1 coordinate 555,952,815, forward strand.
GAAGAACTTGTTGACGTTGATGATGACCACGATTGGTGGTAGCAGCAACGATGTGGAGATGTTGGCGTAGATAGTTGTCAGCGATGATGACCACGGGTGACGAAGGTGCAACCCTTTGTTGACGGCGAGGCGCGTACATAGGGACGTGCATCCCGGTAGATGTTGGCGAAGATGGGCAGGCGTGGAGACGATGTGAGGACGGAGCAGCCGACGAAGCGCATGAAGGCGTCCCTTGGGGCACCGCATGGAGCCTCCTTGCCACGATCGTTGATGATGATTTGTGATGTCTACGCACACTTCTATTCTTGTAGACAGTTTTGGGCCTCCAAGTGCAGAGGTTTGTAGAACAGCAACAAGTTTCCCTTAAGTAGATCACCCAAGGTTTATCGACCTCAGGGAGGAAGTGGTCAAAGGTATCCCTCTCAAGCAACCTGCAATCAATATACAATAAGTCTCGTGTGTCCCCAACACACCCAATACACTTGGCAGGTGTATAGGTGCACTAGTTCAGCAAAGAGATAGTGAAATACAAGTAATATGGATGATTATAAGTGGTAATTGCAATCTGAAATTAGAGTGGCAGCAAGCAAACATGTAACAGGACTGATTGTAAACGGTGTTTCAATTCTTAGAAACAAGGCCTAGGGATCATACTTTCACGAGTGGACACTCTCATATAAATATCTTCTCTTCATTATGCTACCCTGAACTACTCTTCGGTTGGCCTATGTAGGGCTATAACAGCACACCTTAAAGTTCGCATTCCCTATCTAGATAACCCCTCACTATCACCTTGAGCGCTAGATGGTTCCAACAAATACCACAATCTCATAGATACATCCAACTCAAATTATACTCATGATAAGTATTTATGTAACCTTAGCCTAAGTGCCACACGGTGTGCACACTGTCAACTTCACACACGTGGGGATAAGCAGAGATTAATTAAAGCACTTGAGTAGCAGAATAGATCTACTTATTCAACTAGATTACAAAGCTCATGATCTCAGTAAGATCACGCATAGAGAGAGATGAACACATAGCTATCGATAGAGCCCTTAGCCTCGAGAGAGAACTACTCCCTCCTCATTATGGGAGTCAGCAACGGTGATGGAGATGGCGGTGGAGTCGATGGAGATGGCTCCGGGGGCACTTCCCTGTCCTGAAAGGGTGCCGGAACAGAGACTTCTATCCCCCGGATCTCATCTTCGGTGGTGGCGGCGCTGCAGAACTTTTCGTGGAATTTTGATCTTCCCCCTAGGGTTTTCGTCTCGGGGGGGTTTATATAGGCGAAGAGGCGAGGTCGGTGGCCGCCCGAGAGGCCCACACCAGGGCCTAGCGTGCCCAGGGGGCGCGCCACCCTATGGTGTGGCCGCCTCGGTCCTCTCCTCCGTCGCTGCTTTGGACTTCCATGTCATGTCGGGAAAATAGGAACTTCGGATTTTGTTTCGTCCAATTCCGAGAATATTTCTTTACTAGCTTTTCTAAACCAAAAAACAGCAGAAAACAGGCAACTAGCACTGCGGCATCTTTTCAATAGGTTAGTTCCAGAAAATGTATAAAATTGCCTCAAAGTGTAGAAAAAAACATAAGATAGTTGATACAAAACAAGCATGGAGCATCAAAAATTATAGATACGTTTACGACATATCAATTTGCCGGAGATGCGTTGACACCGAGTTTGAAGTATAGACGTGCGATGATAACATGCGGCTGTGGAAGATGCTTTTGGTGACTAAAATAAAAATAGATCTAATAGGAAAAAGAAATTTGCTAGAACTACTAAACTGATCTAGGGAATTGGAAGAAAAACTAGCTACGAGATTTGGTGCCCCCGGCGGAGATGATAGAGATCTATCTCGCCGGGGGCGGCGTGGCGGAAACAGTGGCTAAACCCTAGGCGGAGTGAACCGCTCTGATATCATAAAATATTGTAGAATTGTAGATTGTATTGATATTGCAAGAGGTAATTACATTGAGAGCCCTTAGGCTGTTTATATAGTACTAGAAGACTTGGGAGGCAAGAATACTAATAGAGATAGAATTGGATTACAAACTTAAACTATCAAATATATCTAGCCGTAACATACTCCAACAAGGGAGAGAACCTCGCTGAGGTAGTAGACATGCCTCTGTACTGGCTGAGCTTTGCCTTCCTCGGGGCGCTCCACCAAGACGACGCTAACGACCCGACTGATGACTGCTATATAGAGCAACATCGGCTCTCCAAAAGATGTGCGTTGGGATCCAACCAACTTATTGCAGCAAAGAAAGCAAAAGAAAACTAAAAACAAAGAAGCTCCAATAAGAACACATAGTGCATAAGTTAATAAAAATAGTGTCTTGAAAGAAGACCTGAGATTATTGATGAAGAAGGAAATGCCTTGGGCATCCCCAAGCTTTGATGCTTGTACTTCTTGAATATTTCTTGGGGTGACACGAGTGGCATCCCCAAGTTTGAGATTTTGTCCATACTTCATCTCATCACATCATACTCTCCCTACACTTGAAAACTTCCTTCATACAAAACTTCACACAATCTTCATTAGCAACATTAGTGTATTCAAAATAATAATCCTTTGGGTTCAGTTTCAACTCAATTAAATCATCCATTAAAACATAAGCTGATGTAGCACTTTCTTTTAAAAGCTCACGTGATCCAAGAGAACTCAAACATAAACCGATTAAGAGGCAAATGTAAATAATGGCAGAAATCTGTGAAAACAGACTAGCAGGTAAAGACTAATTTTTTCAAAAGTCTTCTATTGCTAAAATTGAAACATGCAAAACTAACAGAAGTTGGGTAATGACCTGGGGCATAAGCACAAAAAATTACAGCTCAATCCGACGTACTGAGATTTTTCATGACTTTTTACTATGACGCACAGAAATCCGTTTCATGATAGCAACTTCCCCATATCTTACTTCCCTCTCATTAGAGGTTATTCTTGGTAAAAAACCAAACAAAAAGGATAAGGAGAGGTTATTACAGAGGCAATAACTTCGACTCAACAAAACAAAAATAAACTGAAAGTAAAAAATATAATGGGTTGTCTCCCAAAAGCTATTTCTTTATAGGCATGATAATTTCGATGATGCTCACATAAGAAATTTAAGTCTAAACCACTTCCTATGAAAAATAATCTTGTAAAGAAACAAGTCATTGATACGTCGTAAACGTATCTATAATTTTTGATGCTCCATGCTTGTTTTGAATCAACTATCTTATGTTTTGTCTACATTTTGAGGCATTTTTATACATTTTCTGGAACTAACCTATTGACAAGATGCTGCAGTGCTAGTTGCATGTTTTCTGCTATTTTTGGTTTCACAAAAGCTAGTAAGGAAATATTCTCGGAATTGGAAGAAACAAAATCTGAAGTTCCTATTTTTTCCGACACAAGATGGAGTCCAAAGCAGAGACGGAGGAGGGCACCGAGGCGGCCACACCCTATGGTGGTGCGGGTACACCCCACGCGTGCCTCCAGGTGGTGTGGGCCCCTCGGGCCTCCACCGGCCTTGCCCCTTCGCCTATATATTCCACCGATACGAAAACCCTAAAAACATATCATAATTGCATGAAAAGTTCTGCAGCGCCACCGCCACCGAAGAGGAGATTCGGGGGGAAAGAAGTCTCTGTTCCGGCACCCTACCGGGATGGGGAAGTGCTCCGGAGCCATATCCATCGACTCCACCGTCATCTCCATCGCCGTTGCTGACTCCCATGATGAGGAGGGATTAGTTCTCTCTCGAGACTAAGGGCTATACCGGTAGCTATGTTTTTATCTCTCTCTATGCATGATATTATTGAGATCATGACCTTTGTAATCTAGATCTATTCTGCTACTCAAGTGCTTTAATTAATCTCGGATTATCCCCACGTGTGTGAAGTTGATAGTGTGCACACCATGTGGCACTTAGGCTAAGGTTACATAAATACTTATCATGAGTATAATTTGAGTTGGATGTCTCTATGAGATTCTGGTGTTTGTCGAAACCATCTAGCGCTCAAGGTGATAGTGAGGGGTTATCTAGATGGGGAATGCGAACTTTAAGATGTGCTGTTATAGCCCTACATCGTCCAACCGGAGAGTAGTTCAGGGTAGCATAATGAAGAGAATATATTTATATGAGAGTATCCACTAGTGAAAGTATGATCCCTAGGCCTTATTTCTAAGCATTCAAACACCATTTACAATCAGTCCTATTACATGTTTGCTTGCTGCCACTCTTATTTCAGATTGCAATTATCACTTATAATCATCCATATTACTTGTATTTCACTATCTCTTCGCTGAACTAGTGCACATATACACCTGATAAGTGTATTGGGTGTGTTGAGGACACAAGAGACTTCTTGTATCTTGATTGCAGGGTTGCTTGAGAGGGATACCTTTGACCACTTCCTCCCTGAGTTCGATAAACCTTGGGTGATCCACTTAAGGGAAACTTACTGTTGTTCTAAAAACCTCTGCACTTGGAGGCCCAACACTATCTACAAGAATAGAAGCGTGCGTAGACATTAAGCTATTTTCTGACGCTGTTGCCGGGGAGGGTAACGTAAAAGGTACTCACATCCTCTGGCTACTAAGCTATTTTCTGGCGCCTTTGCCGAGGAGGTAAGGTAAAAGGTACTCACATCCTCTGGATACTAAGCTATCTTCTAGTACTGTTGCTGGTGTGTGAGTGCTTAAAGTTATTTCCTTTAGATTCTGCAATTATATCTTTTTGTTTCTTGTTTTTTTACTAGTTAGGCTGAATGGAAAACAACAACAGAATTAGAGAGATTTTTATTATTTTTCTTGAGGTAGAACATGAATGGTTTGAAAAGAAAAATTAAAAACCCATGGAACCTTCTTTACATGCTAACAGAAATATTAGTATGAATTTCTGAACACCTTTGTTACGAATGCTATGGAATCGTTTAAGCTTGGGGAAGTTAGTTTTTATGAAAATGGTCTTTTTAGTTCCCCAACTTTAGAGGAGAGAATTTTCTCTGATGATACTTTATCTCCCATATGTGGTAATTCTAATGATACTTGTGATATTTTAAATCCACATACTGAAAGCATCCCTTTTAAAATACCTATGGAAATTGTTGAACATGTTATGAATAACTGTTATTTTGGAGATGGAACTATCCATCTTGGTGATCATTTAATTTTTATACATGAATTATGCGAGTTGTTCAAGTGTGCAGGTATTTCTATGAACCAAGTTAAGAGGAAGCTATTATCTTTATCACTTAAGGGCAAAGCAAGGGAGTGGTATGAGCTACTAGATGATCCTTGTCATTCAGAGTAGAAGGACTTGAATCTCTCTTTTACTCTAAATTTTATCCTCCTCATGAAATTCATAAAGATAGGAATTATATTTATAATTTTCATCCTCATGATGGAGAAAGTATTTCCCAAGCATGGGGGAGATTGAAGTCACTAATTCTCAAATGTCCCATTCATGAGCTCCCCAATAATATTGTTATTAATAATTTTTATGCAAGGCTTTCAGGACATTACAAGGACTACCTAGATACATGTTCAGAGGAATCCTTCACAAGGAAGGAGGTCAAAGCTAAGTGGGATCTTCTTGAAACAATTCAAAGCAATACCAAAGATTGGGATAACGACAAAGGTAAAGAACCAGGTATAAACTATGAGTATGATTGCATTAAGTATTGTCATGGTGGTGTCACGGTAGATGCCATGTATAGGCTAAAGGTGGGGACTAATACTCGCTAGGGGAATCCAGGGAGGGATAGTGAAGTGATTCTCCACACAAGAGCTGGTATTGATTTACTTCCAAGGTTACAAGTGCTCCTAGAGCTGTATTGGCGAGAGGAGGAAGAAGGAGCTCTCGTACTCTCACCCACAGATCACACCTGAAACCCTAGCCCAAAACTGAATCGCGGAGAGATCAACCCTTCAACAGAAGCCCTAGCCCCCCTTTTATAGGGGAGGCTCGGTTTCTGCCTAGGGCATACGTGGAGGCATATTCCTAAGAATATGCCTCCTCCCAAAGTGGTAAGCCGACCGGGGTGCTTTTTCCCCCGCGTCACACATGCTTTAGCTATGTGAGCCTCTGTGGCGCCCTCGTCAGCCGACACGGGCGTCGTCACGCTTGTCGGCCACGCCCCGGTGGTCCTGTCCTTGCTCGCTTCGCTCAGGCAGTGCGTACCGGGGCTCCTTTTGACCAGCGAGATTCCTTCCTTCTCCTAGAAGCTTGCTATGACCTGGATGATGGTTCATCCGGCCACACCCGTTCCTGCATACAGGTAAAACATGTAATTCCGACTTACTGCTTAAGTCGGATGAGACCTAGTTAGGCGAACGCCCCAGGTCCGGATTACCCCGTGATTCAGCCTGCCTTGAGGTGACCCGGCCAGCATCTGCTTTGGCTTTGCCGAACCTCGGCTAACTCGGCCTTTATACCTCGGCATGACCCTACCCGGCGGTATCCCCCCAACATTAGTCCCCGAAGCTGGTGCGGTCTTAGTTTCCTCGGCCGCTAAGGCCACACCAGGTTCAATCTTGTGCCCCGGTCGTTATTGTCGAGTTACCTCTGTACCTCGGACTGCTTGGATTTACGTTCCCTTCGCACATTTCAAGTTCTCACTTGCCGGCTGGGTTACCACAGTTCCATCCGGGTCTTGCTTCCTTCTCTCGTACGCTAACCCATGTGAAGGGTAATCATTATGTCGTCTTATTTTAAGGGACGGTACAGTAACCGCCGCAGTAATTGTCAGTTATCACTGTGCGCCGGTCATGTCACTCCTGCCTCCTCGTTTACCGCATCAGCGTGTCACGTCATGGGACTCTCTCTGCCCTATGGCCCTCCGTGTGGCTCCTCACTGATTGGTCCGGACGGGTGATACACGGCCACAGCGTGTGGCCGGTCCATAGGGTGCGATCCCACTCACTCCTGATGGGAGTGGTTAAATAGCGGAGGGGTGCGTCCCTTAGGAAAAATTCCCCCTCCGCACCCCTCTGCCCGCTGCTATTCTTCTTCCTCTTCCTCGCGACCGCGCTGCCGCCAGCATCGCCAATTAGCAGCGTTGCCGCCACGCTTCTCCGTCGCACCTCCGCGTCGCCGCCAGCGCGACGCAAATTTCTTGCCACGGGTCCGCGCCAGTCCCGGCCACTGTCCCCCGCCGCCTCCAGTGCCAGCAAGGGCCTCGAGGACCAGATGACTGAAGAGGAACTCATTGTTGCTGAGCAGGAGATGGAAGAAGACGCCGCGGCAGCAGACCGCGGCGCGTGGGCCGGCTCCTGGGTCTGCCAGGATGACCTGGACTGGCTCTACCGGACTAGACGCATCCATGCCGGCGTCGCCGCGCGGCTTCCTTCCAACGAACTGGCCCCCTCACCCAATCCGGGTGAGTTCGTCGTGTTTCTGTCCCATTTCCAACGGGTCTTCGGCTTGCCGGTGAGTGATTTTTTCCAGGACTGGCTCGGTACGTACCAACTCCAGCCACACCACCTTCCAGCCAACGCCCTCACCTCTCTTTCTGCCTTTGCTTCTACGATTGAAGGCTACGCCGGACTATGGCCCACGAAAGAGCTATAGATCTGGTTCTTCGGCCTTCATTGCAACGTCATTCCCAACATCCACCCTGATCCGGAGGACAAGCGGCTCACTCAATTTGGAGCAGCCTCCATTTCACCCCGGCGATTTTCTGTCTTTCCCCTGGTCACTGGGCTAGAGTCCTAAAAAGGATGGGCCCGGACCTTCTTCTATGTCCGGAATGCAGGAACCGAAGACTTGATCCGGTTTCTTCCCTACACTCCGAAGGTAAGTCGGTGCAAAGGCCGGTGTATTATTTGAGTGAAGTGTTGTCAGCCTCAAAGCAGAACTATCCACATTATCAGAAAGTGGCATATGGCGTGTACATGGCCGCCAAGAAACTGAAGCACTACTTTGAGGAGCATCCCATCCGGGTCATATGTGAGGCCCCCATATCCGAGATAATGAGTAACAAGGATGCAAGCGGCAGAATTGCAAAATGGGCAATTGAGCTAGCTCCTTATGCTCCGCAATATAACAGGAGAGAGGCCATCAAGTCTCAAGTTGTGGCGGACTTCTTCGTGGATTGGGCCGAGGTACAGTACGAACCACCGCTTCCTGATCCGAACTATTGGCGAATGCACTTTGACGGATCAAAAACCAAAACCGGGCTAGGTGCCGGAGTTGTACTCACGTCGCCGAAGAAGGACCAGTTGAGATATGTGCTGCAGATCCACTTCACCGCATCAAACAATGTCGCTAAGTATGAAGCACTTGTGCATGGGCTCAAGGTAGCAAAAGAAATTGGTATACATCGGATCATATGCTTTGGCGACTCGGATTTGGTGGTGCAACAAGTGTCCGGAGTGTGGGACACCCTTGATCCAAACATGGCACTATACAGATTTCATGTGCAGAAGATTTCTGGTTACTTTGAGGGATGCGAATTTCATCACGTACCCCGGGTGGAAAATGAGGCTGCCGACATGCTGTCGAAGCTCGGGTCAACCAAACAAGCAATTCCACCGGGTGTAGCATTAGAGCACCTCAGGAAACCATCCATCAGGCCATCCCCAGAATCCGAGTCAATCTACGTCCCGGAGGACACAGAATCCGGAGCTGTGCCCATGGACGTTGACACAGGAAGTGGTGCGCAAAACCCGGGGACTGCTTTGGCAAACCCGGGGACTGCTTCGCAAGACCCGGGGACTGCTCAGCTTGGTCCGGTTGAAGTTATGTCGGTGGATCAGATGGGGATAGACGAGGACGTGTTCCCCGTGTGGCCAATACCGGCTTGGGCACTGCATATATTTCAATTCCTGAAGGATGGAACGTTGCCCACTGAGGAGGTGCTGTCCAGGAAAACACAGAGGAGGGCAAAGGCCTACACGATGATCAATTCCGAGTTATACAAAAGAAGTGTGACCAATGTCCTACAGTGGTGTGTTGACCCGGAAGAAGGGCTTGAAATCATCCGAGATATACATCAGGGGGAATGCGGGCATCATGCCTCATCCCGAGCCTTGGTAGCAAAAGCTTTCCGACACGGATTCTACTAGCCAAATGCCTTAGAGCAAGCAGAAGATCTGGTGTGAAAATGTAATGGTTGTCAGAGGTACGCTACCAAGATACATATGCCAATGTCGGAACTCAAGACCATCCCAATCACTTGGCCATTTGCCGTATGGTGCTTGGATATGGTTGGCCCGTTCAAACCAGCAAGGGGAAATATGACTCACATTCTGGTAATGGTGGACAAGTTTACGAAGTGGATTGAGGTAAAGCCTATAAGAAAATGTGATGGAGCTACGGCCGTAACGTTTCTAAAAGATATCATCTTGAGGTACGGTTATCCACACAGTATCATAACTGATAATGGCACAAATTTTGTGGAAGGAGCTTTTGCTCGTTTCTGCCGGGATAAGAGGATCCGGCTGGACGTAGCTTCAGTAGCCCACCCCGCATCAAACCGACAAGTGGAAAGATCCAACGGATTAGTATTATCCGGGACAAAACCCCGGCTCATTGAGCCGCTGCAAAGATCAGCAGGGTGCTGGATAGAAGAACTACCAGCGGTACTGTGGAGTTTAAGAACAACTCTAAATCGATCAACAGGCTATACGCCGTTTTTTCTGGTATATGGGGCAGAAGCTGTATTACCAGCCGACATAGAGCATGATTCTCCTAGGGTCACCCAATACACAGAAGCCGAAGTGCAAGAAGCCCGGCAAAATGATGTTGATCTGCTGGAAGAAGCGAGAGAACTGGCACTGTCCAGATCCGCCATATATCAGCAAAATCTCTGGCGCTATCATAGTCGGAAAGTGTGCCCCCGAGTCTTTCGGGAAGGCGATCTGGTGCTCCGGTTGGTACAACGTACTACTGGAATGCATAAACTATCCCCCCCATGGGAAGGGCCATTCATTGTGAGCAAAGCATTGCACAACGATTCTTAGTATCTTATAGATGCAAAGCCACAGGAAAAGAACAAGGTGGACAGGTCCGGAGAGGAATCCAAGCGACCATGGAACATAGCTCTACTTCGGCCTTTCTACACGTAGCTAAGAAGTGTATGTATCCGGGTTATCTCATATGTCGGTATGTATGTCGGCAGTGAGCTTATCAATGAAATGTTGGCACCTCGAGCAGTAACTCGGGGACTGCCTTAATAATGTTTGTTATTTTCTACGCGTCAGCTGGAGTAAGTTATTTTACTTAACTCGGATTAGTAGTGTGTGAGCACCAAAAACCCAACTCTTCGACTTGCTACTGTCCAACAAGAATTGGCTTCATGGCAAACAAGAGAACAAGTTTGGAATTGCGTAGCACACGAAAAACGACTAAGGAAAAGAATTTATTCGAGCTGACGTTTGTGTTTCGGACTAACCTCGTATTCATTTTCAAATTGTTATACAGTTTTATTTATGAGCTAAGTCTAAAAGTTTCCCAGTATTGTTAAGACAATTTTTCAAGCTCGGATTCGTAAGTTGTAAAACCGAATCAAGGTAGACACGATCCGAGCCAAAAGATTGAACGAACAAGAAAAAGAAACTCGGGGACTGCGCCCAAGTTAATCCGGCATAAGTACTCAGTAGCAAAATATTACATGTGTTTGGAATACAATTCCACCCGGCATACCGGGGATCTCATAAATTTTCAAGTGTTTTTACTTAAGGAGCAGCGGGAGGAAGTTCAGCATCATCGTCGCCCTCTTCGATATCCGAGGCAGTGTCCTCTTCATCTTCACCCGAGTCATCTTCAACGTTCTCAACTTCCTCTTCGCCTGCGACTTCTAGGAAGCTCGGACCCTCAGTCCATTCGTGAATGGGGGCATATTCAATGAGGCTGTGGGCGCAAGCCTGGGGCCGAGCTACCCACTCCGGGTCATCCGTCCATTTGGATCCGGTGCGCATGCGTGTGAGGAGGCTGAGATCTATCTTCTCATACCACGTCAAAATGTGGTGAAGGATGGTATCGGCTGCAGCACGTCCAGCGGACTCTCGCCAGAGGTTGAGCTGTGTCTCGATTTCTGAAAGCTTTTCAGCGAGCTGTGTGACTCTCTCCGGAGCATCATCGGCGGGCTAGAAGGCGTTGAAGACTCGGACTGAAACATCGAGGAGGTCCTTGCCAGAGTTCTTAATGATTTCCACGCGAGACGACAGGCTGACCAACAGGTCCTCCATGTCGAAGGGAATGCTCTCACCCTCAGGAGCGACCGGAGTACCCCTTTCTCGGCGGAAATTGGCAACAGCAGCACTTGCAATAGTGGTACCCTCTGGAAAGTGGCCTGAGAAACAAGGCAAAGGACAAAGTTGAGAAAACAAGACATATGAAGTAACCCGGAGATATAAGGCGGATAAAGGAAAAGAAATTACGTGAGATGTGACTGTGAATCCGGGTCAATTCCTTGGTGCAAACATCACGCCTCTTCCGAAGCTGCTCGAGCTCAGCATTTGCCGACTCAAGTTTGACCTCGGCTTCCTGAAGAAGCTCACGGTCCTTAGCATTTTGGAGCTTGAGGCGCTCACGTTCTTCGGTGTAGTCCTGGCCAGCCTTTTTTAGCTCGGTTTGGTGTTGCGCCTTCATTTTAGCCATCTCAGCCTTGAGCTTGGCTATCTCATCGTCTTTGGTCCGGAGGAGGGCGAGCTCATCATCTTTCTTCTTTAGTTCGGCTTGGTGCTGCCCTGCTTGTTCGAGAAAATGTAGCATCACGTCAGGCACAGGCATACTATCTTCAAGCCGATGGAAACCACGGTAAAGGTAGACAAGAAGGACGTACCCTTGATCTGCTCCAAGTTCTTCCGCATTATCTTGTATTCAGCTTCCACCCCAGCTGCGGAAACCGAACAATCAGATTGGTTCGGCAAGCGAAGTTGAAGAAAATTGAGGAAAGGATAAGGAAGAAATTTACCCCTTTTCTCGTACTCCGCGATGAGTGCAGCCTGTTTTGCGCGAAGATTCTTGTGCGTATCCAGCAAGCGTTGGAATTCAGCACTCCGGCGGTTGGTGGTCACCTAAAAGAGATACAGAAACTTAAGTCAGCCTAGTGCATGTTCGAAGTGTACTAAAATCCGGGCCAAGTGGAACTTAACCCGGCTCTAGGTGTGTGCATGTTCGAAGTGTACTAAAATCCAGGCCAAGTGGAACTTAACCCGGCTCTAGGTGTGTGCATGTTCGAAGTGTACTAAAATCCGGGCCAAGTGGAACTTAACCCGGCTCTAGGTGTGTGCATGTTCGAAGTGTACTAAAATCCGGGCCAAGTGGAACTTAACCCGGCTCTAGGTGTGTGCATGTTCGAAGTGTACTAAAATCCGGGCCAAGCGGAACTTAACCCGGCTCTAGGTGTGTGCATGTTCGAAGTTCTCACGGAGCTACATTAGCGTTCTACAAGAGCATCCGGCCGAGTAACAAGTCACTCCCCCGGAGGCTCGGGGACTAATGGTTATTATCTACAACTTGTCAAGGAGAAGTAGCGTACCTCCATCATCCGCCCAGCGAGATTAATAGCTTTTGCGGCCGTGTTCATCTGAGCGGAAAACTCGGCAGGACCGAACTTTTCTGGGAGATCAGATTACTGGACTACCTCGGCCTTGTTCCAATTCATAACAAATTCCATCAGGCTCGGAGGGTACCGTTCACCCGTGGGCATATGGGGCGTCACCAAGCCCTTTGCATGTGCTTCCTTCCTCTCCACCAAGGCAAGGGCGGGGCTGGTGTGCAGAACCAACTGCTGGGCTTCGGTTGGCTCGGCAGGCGCGTCCTTTTCCGCTGATGTCTTCTTGGGGAGCATTGACACAAGCGTGCGCTGCCCAGACTCGACGGCAGTGGGCTTGGCAGCGTCTGGAGCCTTCTTTCCTTTGGCTTGCTGGGTAGAGGAAGCTGTAGCAGTGGTTTTCCCCTTAGAAATTGCCGGGGTAGTCCCTTGCCGAGGTTGAGAGGACTCGGAAGAGGCAGAGGAACTAGGTGCTGGCACTCTCACTGCTGGGCTTGGTGCCGGCGCTGAAGTTTTCGCTGCCGGAGTTGGTGCTGATGCCGAGGTTGGAGTTGGTGCTGGTCTGCTTACTGGTGCTGGAATTGGCGCTGGGGCTGAAGTAGCCTCAGTGGCTGCTGGTTGAGGTGTTGTCGAGGCGGTGGATGCCGTTGCTCCGGCTAGGCCGGTCTCCCCCGCTCCAAGGTTACCCTCCTCTTGCCGAACCCAGAGCAGCCGCAGAACCCTCTGGGATAGGGCTCAGCGGGCGTGACTCATCGTCACGACGGGGAGAAGGGCTAGGTCGGAGAGGGGAAGAGATGCTAGATCCACTTTGAGGGACCTCCACCAGAGCCCTACGAAATCAAATAACGTCAGAAGAAAAATTACGACGAAGTAAGGAAGAACGAGTTACAGAAGAAAGAAGGACTTACGCATCCGAAGTTTCGGCTGCTTTGGGTTTCCGAGCCCTTTGTGCTAGGGCCTAGCCTGCTGGTTTGGGGGCAGTCTTGTCCCCAGATTTCTTTCGCCTTTTAATGGGCTGAGAGGGTCCGGAGGAAGAACTCGAAGAAGCCCCACGTTTCTTCTTCGTGGCCACTGGAATAGGCTCGCCCGTAGCGAGAGGGGGATCCTCGTGAATATGACCGCCGGGGTGAGCTGATGGCGGAAAAGCAAAAGAAAGAGGGACAGCCTCAAAAGGTTCAATCACCTCGATTTCTGAGTCATCTTCATCATCGGGCCAATCTCTAATAGAAGAGGATTTACCCGTGGGTCGTTTCGTGGCGTCAGTCATAGGAGGAACATCTCCTGGTCTGGCTCTTCCTCATTCGGAGTCTCCCGGTCCGGCGCCCACTTAAGGGACGGATCGGTGCCGTCCTCAAGGGTCTGCTGAAGGAATTGCTGAGGAAAAGAGCGAACAAAAGATTCAAAAATTGCAACAATAACTGACATGTAATTAGTCCGGGTTAAGTTTGTAGCATGAAACTTACCGTGGGAGGAAGCCCGTCATGGCAGAAATGCTCAATCCCCCAAGACCAATCAGTGGAAAAGTCCTTGTGAGTGGTGAAGAGAGCCTTAACCCGGCGATAAATCTCCGAGTTGGTCAGCTCGAAGGATGAGGTCCGGTTAGGATCGCGGCCGTAGCTCATGTGGCACACCTTGTGGGTGCGCTTCTGGAGGGGTGAGATTCGGTTACGCACAAAGGTGATCATGGCATCCTCGTTGCATAGCCCGAGCCCCTTCAGTTCCGCGAACCTTTTGCTCACTTGATTGGCCAAGGCTGTGGGCTTCTTGGGGATCCGCCCAGACTCGATTGAACCTGGTGTGGCCTTAGCAGCCAAGGCAGCTAAGACCGCGCCAGCTTCGGGGACTAATGTTGGGGGGATACCCCCGGGTAGGGTCACGCCGGGGTATAAAGGTCGAGTTAGCCGAGGTTCGGCAAGGCCAAAGCAGATGCTGGCCGGGTCACCTCAAGGCAGGCCGAATCACGGGGTAATCCGGACCTGGGGGCGTTCGCCTAACTAGGTCTCATCCGACTTAAGCAGTAAGTCGGAAGTGCGTGTTTTACCTGTATGCAGGAACGGGTGTGGCCGAATGAACCATCATCCGGGTCACAGCAAGCTTCTAGGAGAAGGAAGGAATCTCACTGGTCAAAAGGAGCCCCGGTACGCACTGCCTGAGCGAAGCGAGCAAGGACAGGACCACCGGGGCGTGGCCGACAAGCGTGACGACGCCCGTGTCGGCTGACGAGGGCGCCGCAGAGGCTCACGTAGCTAAAGCATGTGTGACGTGGGGGAAAAAGCACCCCGGTCGGCTTACCACTTTGGGAGGAATATGCCTCCACGTATGCCCTAGGCAGAAACCGAGCCTCCCCTATAAAAGGGGGGCTAGGGATTCTGTAGAAGGGGTTGATCTCTCTACGATTCTGTTTTGGGCTAGGGTTTCAGGTGTGATCTATGGGTGAGAGTACGAGAGCTCCTTCTTCCTCCTCTCGCCAATACAGCTCTAGGAGCACTTGTAACCTTGGAAGTAAATCAATACAAGCTCTTGTGTGGAGAATCACTTCACTATCCCTCCCTGGATTCCCCTAGCGAGTTTAGTCCCCACCATTAGCCTATACATGGCATCTGCCGTGACACCACCACGACAAGTATTTCGCTGAAACTGCTGATTTTCAAGAGCTTGATGCTAAATATGGTCTTGATCCTCAAATTCTTGTTGATTGTTGTAGAGCCTTTGCTTCTCATATTAATGCTCTAAAGAAAAATGGGACATGTATCATGAGCCTTTTAAAGACACTTGCATGAAAAATGAAATTGTTATTAATGATAGCAATAAACATGCTCAAACCTCTGAAAGTACTATTTCTTATAAGAATGTTAATTTTTGTGGAGTACACGACCTTGTGAAAAGAATCAAATTGAAAAAGAATATTGTATCACCCACAGGAATGAAAAAACTAGAACGTGGTATAGGGCTCTAAATGATCTTGGTAAAAAAAGTGTGTGCCCTCTATCCTTTTATTTGTGAACTTTGCTTTGAAGTGGTTCATTTCAATTTTCAATGCTCGGGCCATATTAATAGCCCTTCTAATCCAATGAGTACTGCAACTTTGTATTGTGATAACATGATCGCTCCTAATCAGCATGATGAACTTACATTATTTTTGGGGTGTGAAGAGTTATCAAGAAAAACTTCTTTGGTAGATATGAGTGCTTTTGATATGAATAGTATCCTGCATGGTTGTCATTTTTATTGTGTTGATAATTGCCACACGAATACTTACATGCAAAATATTATAAAAGATGAGATTTTACCAAAATATGAGAGGACTAATATGTGTTTTGTTCTTATTAATGAAAGGGAGGAATCCTCCAAAGTTTCTTCTATTGTCTCTAACAATAAACCAGGGTATATGGAGAAGCTTCCTTTCAAGCCTCTTCCTCCTAAAGAGAAGAAGAAAAAGAAGAAGAGGAGGAGTAAAAGGAGGGAGGAAACGGTATTTCCCCCTAAGCATGTTTCTCCTATTATAGTTTTTGATGAGTCTGAACTCGATGATGTTCCTATGCCTGTTACCTATAGTAGTGATCATGATTGGGAAAAGCACACTACTTTTGATATTGAAAATCTCTTCGGTACCAATTCTGAAAATGATGATGTTAATAATTGTTGTACCAATAGTACTATCCATGTTCCTTCCGATGATGATATGTTTACAAATGAACACACTTTGGAAGATGACTATTATATTGCTTATGATGATACTATACCTCCAATATATGATGATTACAATGATGAATATGATATTTTTAGTCAACCTACTATTGAGGAGAAAATTAATTATGATTACAATATGCCTCCTATATTTGATGATTATGGTGATGAGAATAATAATGATAGCTATTTTGTTGAATTTGCTCCCGGTGCAATTAATAAGAATGACTATGTTTATGTGGAGAGTATTAATTCTTTTATGCATGTGGCTCATGATAAGAATGTTTTATGTGATATTCATATCGTTAATTTTATTCATGAAACTTAATATTGCTGAGATACATAAAACCATGTTTCCCTCTCTCATAATAACTTTCAGTAGCATCATGAATAAAATTAACGATATGAATATCACATAAAACATTCTTATCATGAGCCACATGCATAAAATAATTATTACTAGCCCTATAAGCATAGTCATTCTTATTAATCATAGTGGGAGCAAATTCAACAAAATAGCTATCATTATTTTTCGCATCACCATAATCATCAAATATAGGAGGCATATTTTAATCATAATTAATTTTATCCTTAATAGTAGGTGGACTGAAAATATCATATTCATCATTGTAATCATCATATATTGGAGGTATAGTATCATCATAGCAAATTTTCTCCTCTAAAGCTAGGGAACTAAAAAGATCATTTTCATAAAAACTGACTTCCCCAAGCTTAGATGTTTCCAAAACATTAGAAACAAAGGTGTTCAAAAAATTCATACTAATAACATTGCTATTAGCATGCAAAGAAGGTTCCATGGGTTTGTTATTTTTCTTTTCAAACCATTCATGTTCTACCTCAGGAAAAATACTAAAAGCTCTCTAATTTTGTTGTTGTTTTCCATTAAGCCTAACTAGTGAAAATAAAAACAAGAAACAAAAAGATATAATTGTAGAATCTAAAGGAATTAACTTCGAGCACTCATACACCAGTAATAGTACTAGAAGATAGCTTAGTAGCTAGAGGATGTGAGTACCTTTTACCTTACCTCCCCGGCAACGGCGCCAGAAAATAGCTTGATGTCTATGCATGCTTCTATTCTTGTAGACAGTGTTGGGCCTCCAAGTGCAAAGGTTTGTAGAACAGCAGCAAGTTTCCCTCAAGTGGATCACCCAAGGTTTATTGAACTTAGGGAGGAAGTGGTCAAAGGTATCCCTCTCAAGCAACCCTTCAATCAAGATACAAGAAGTCTCTTGTGTCCCCAACACACCCCAATACACTTGTCAGGTGTATAGGTGCAGTAGTTCGGCAAAGAGATAGTGAAATACTAGTAATATGGATCATTATAAGTGGTAATTGCAATCTGAAATAAGAGTGGCAGGAAGCAAACATGTAACAGGACTGATTGTAAATGGTGTTTCAATGCTTAGAAACAAGGCCTAGGGATCATACTTTCACTAGTGGACACTCTCATATAAATATCTTCTCATCATTATGCTACCCTAAACTACTCTCTGGTTGGACGATGTAGGGCTATAACAGCACACCTTAAAGTTCGCATTCCGCATAACCCCTCACTATCACCTTGAGAGCTAGATGGTTCCAATAAACACCACAATCTCATAGAGACATCCAACTCAAATTGTACTCATGATAAGCATTTATATAACCTTAGCCTAAGTGCCACACGGTGTGCACACTGTCAACTTCACACACGTGGGGATAAGCAGAGATTAATTAAAGCACTTGAGTAGCAGAATAAATCTACTTATTCAACTAGATTACAAAGCTCATGATCTTAATAAGACCACGCATAGAGAGAGATGAACACATAGCTACCGATAGAGCCCTTAGTCTTGAGAGAGAACTACTCCCTCCTCATCATGGGAGTCAGCAACTGTGATGGAGATGGCAGTGGAGTCGATGGAGATGGCTCCAGCGGCACTTTCCCGTCCCGGAAGGATGCCGGAACAGAGATTTATGTCCTTTGGATATCCTCTTCGGTGGCGGCGGCGCTGCGGAACTTTTCGTGGAATTTTGATCTTCCCCCTAGGGTTTTCGTCTCGGGGGGTTTATATAGGCGAAGAGGCGAGGTCGGTGGCCGCCCGAGGGGCCCACACCAGGGCCTAGCACGCCCAGGGGGCGCGCCACCCTATGGTGTGGCTGCCTCGGTGCTCTCCTCTGTCTCTGCTTTGGACTTCCATGTTGTGTTGGAAAAATAGGAACTTCGGCTTTTGTTTCATCCAATTCGGAGAATATTTCTTTACTAGCTTTTCTAAAACCAAAAACAGCAGAAAATAGGCAACTAGCATTGCGGCATCTTGTCAATAGGTTAGTTCCAGAAAATGTATAAAAATGCCTCAAAGTGTAGAAAAAACATAAGATAGTTGATACCAAACTAGCATGGAGCATCAAAAATTATAGATACGTTTACGCCGTATCAATTTGCCGGAGATGTGTCGACACAGAGTTTGAAGTATAGAAGCGCGATGACGACATGCAGCTCTAGAAGATGCTTTTGGTGATTAAAAGAAAATTAGATCTAATAGGAAAAAGAAATTTGCTAGAACTACTAAACTGATCTAGGGAATTGGAAGAAAAACTAGCTACGAGATTTGGTGCCCCCGGTGGAGATCATAGAGATCGATCTCGCCGAGGGCGGCGCGGCGAAAGTAGTGGCTAAACCCTAGACGGAGCGAACCGCTCTGATACCATAAAAGATTGCGGAAGTATAGATTGTATTGATATTGCAAGAGGTAATTACATTGAGAGCCCTTAGGATGTTTATATAGTACTAGAAGACTTGGGGGCAAGAATACTACTAGAGATAGAATTGGATTACAAACTTAAACTACCAAATATATCTAGCCGTAACATACACCAACAAGGGAGAGAACCTCGCTGTAGACGCGCCTCTGTACCGGCTGAGCTTTGCCTTCCTCGGGGCGCTCCACCACCAGGACAACGCTAACGACCCGACTGATGACTACTATATAGAGCAACATCGGCTCCTTGCTAGTCGGTGTGGCCAGAACCGGCGATGTGGATAGCATGCGCTTGAGGTCGTGGAATGCGGCATCATCTTGCGAAGTCCAGGAGAACTTGTCCGTCTTCTTCATTAGCTGGTACAGTGGGAGTGCCTTCTCCCCTAGCCGGCTGACGAAACAACTGAGGGAGGCCAGGCATCCGGTGAAGTTCTATACTCCGAGCAAGCTCTTGGGCGGCTGCATCCTCTCGATGGCTGCAATCTTCTTCGAGTTCGCCTCGATCCCCCGTTGTGAAACGAGAAAACGGAGTAGCTGGCCGGATGGGACGCCGAAGATGCACTTTTCCGGGTTCAGCTTCATCTAGTACCAGTGGAGGTTGCCGAATGTATCCCCCAAGTCCTCGAGGAGGGTGTGCTTCTCCTTCGTCTTGATGACGATGTCGTCCACATAAGCACGCACGTTCCGGCGAATCTGTGAGTGTAAGAATTTCTACATGCAGCGCTGGTAAGTAGCGCCTGCGTTTTTCAGACCGAAAGGCATGGTTACGTAGTAGAGAGCCCCGTACGGGGTGATAAATGACGTCTTAATCTGGTCAGCCGGGTTCAACCGGATCTGATTGTAACTAGAATAACAGTCCAAGAAGGAAAACAAGTCGTAGACAGCCATGGAATCAATAACCTGATCGATACGGGGCAAAGCGAATGGGTCTTTTGGGCATGCCTTGTTTAAGCTGTTGTAGTCAATACATATGTGCCAGGTCTTGTTTTTCTTCAACACCTGGACTGGGTTGGCCAGCCAGTCCGGCTGGTACACTTCCATGATGAATCCGGCTGCGAGGAGCCGGGTGATCTCATCACCAATGATCTTCCTTTTCTGTTCCACGAACCGGTGCAGGGGCTTCTTGATCGGCTTGGCATCCGGCCACACATGGAGTGAGTGCTCGGCGAACTCCCTCAGAACACCCAACATGTCCTTGGGTGACCATGCGAAGATGTCTCGATTCTCATGGAGGAAGTTGACGAGCGCGCCTTCCTATTTGTTGTCCAAGCCGACACCGATGGTGACGAACTTGGTTGGGTTGGTGGGGTCGATTAGGATATTCTTTGTCTCCTTTGCTAGCTGGAAAGCCGCGTCACCAGTCGGCTTCCTGTTAGCCGGCACTTCTTGCTGAGCCAAAGCCATGTTGCGCATGATCTCGCGCTTCTCCTCAGCTATGCTGAGGGCTTCGGCCAGCTTTGAGCCTACCGACGCACACTGCATAGACCGCCTGAAGCAGTCGGCGATGGTGATCACGCCATTCGGCCCCGACATCTTCGTCTTGAGGTATGCATAGTGGGGGATAGCCATGAATTTGGTGAGGGTGGGACGCCCGAGGAGAGCGTGGTAGGATCTTGTCAGGTTCACCACCTCCAACCATACCGACTCGCAGTGGAAGTTCTCCTCGGTTCCGAATATGACATCGAGCCGGATTTTACCCAGCGGAGCGCAAGCCGGCCCTGGCAGTACGCCATGGAATGCCGTGGTAGTCAGTCGCAGGTTGCTTTCGCGGATGCCCAGCTTCTCCAAGGAGGACCGGTAGAGCAGGTTGAGGCAGCTGCCTCCGTCGATGAGGACATGCGAGAAGCGGTAGGTGCGCTCGTTGGAGACGATGAGGTGGTCTAGCACCATTGCGTAGCCCCAGGGATTCGGAAGGCGATCTGGTTGGTCTTCCCGACTCTAGGTGATGGGGGTCTCCAACTAGTTTAGGTACTGGGGGACTAGGGAGACGATGGTGTTGACCTCCTTCGAGCGCTGCTTGCGACTGTGCTTGTCGTTCGGCTCGGTTTCAAAGATGTGGTAAGTGGCGTGCGGCTGAGTGTAGCCGTTGTTGTTGTTGTTGTCGTTGTTGCTGGCTCCCCTATCCGGTGGTGGTCCATTGGGAGGAGGCGGTGGCGGATGGGGTAGGCCGCCTTGTTCTTTCATCTGGTCGGTCCAGCCACAGTTCTGGGTAGTATGAGTAGCCGGTTTGAAGGATCCGCTATGCCACTTTCACGGGCCGTCGAACATTTGTTCGAAGGTGAACAGCGGCTTTTGCCTCCTTGCGTCGCCAGCCTGCACATCAGGTGTGCCCTCCATAGCATTGACCTGCCTCGCATGGTAGCGGGGCTTCTGCTGTTCAGCTTGGCGGTCGCCTTGGAAGTGGTTGTCATTGCTGTGCTGCTTAGAGGATCCGTATTCGCCGCCCGGGTTACTCGGACGGTCGTGACCCGGCTCCGTGGGAATCGGTCGGTCGTTAGCATTCACCCCGAGGGGCTTCTTCATCGCGGCATCAGCCATGGCATACTGGTCCGCGACCGTCATGAGCTCCGCCATGGTTTTTGGCTCGTCACACAGTAGCCGGTGGTAAAGCATGGTGCCTTCGCGACACCCTTCCACAAAGAACCCGATCACCTGGCTCTCCAGGATGCCCTTGCAAGTGTTGCGCAGCTCGGTCCATCTGGCGAGGTACTCGCGGTCCGACTCGCGGTCTCCCTGGATGCACCGTGCCAGATCACAAGGGCGACCCGGACGCTTGTACATGCCATTGAAGTTGCGGACGAATACCTTCTCAAAGTCTGGCCAGGTGTTGATGTTGTTGGGCACGAGGCTGTTGAGCCATGTCCTCGCCGACTCGGTTAGCATGAGGGGGATGTAGTGTACCACTACGCGCTTGTTCCCATGGGCGATACCGACTGCCTTGGCATAGTTGGTTAGCCATTCTTCTAGCTTCATGTTCTTGTCGTACTTGGGGGTGTCCCGCGGTAGGGTAAACTTATCCGAAAACGGTTCGTTCCGGATGTGGGGTCCGAAACAAACCGGCCTGGTAGAATCTTCCTCCTCTGTGATGCGCGCTTGAGCTAGGAGATCATGCGGTCATGGGCATCTGGACGGTCTGGATTGGGCGCTCCTACCCGGCCCAAGAGATAGGAAACGGCAAGTCGTGGCGCTCCGGTTGGTGGAGGGGGTGGTGGTGGGTTGCTGTTCACCGTATGCCCTTGACGCGGCTGGCCCTTGTGGCCCGAGTCGTGACGCTTGCTGTGGGATTTCCCCACCGGAGGAGAGGATGCCTGCTAGGTCTCGCGGGGTGCGCCCTTGCTTTTGTCGGGCGGCTTGCTTCCCTTAGAGCCTCTAGGGTCCTCGTGCATCTACCGGATGGCGTCAGCCTATTCGTCCGTGATCTGGAGGAGCTCCTGCACCCGGGCATGCTACCAGTCTCGCTCCTCGCCCTCCAGGTTGGGAAGCTTGTCCGTCGCGGCTCGCGCCGCGTGCAGGTTCTTGATGGGCATGATGTAGGTGGGCCGGACAAGGAGAGGCGATGGATCTGACTCGCCGTCCCTCTCCATCCTTCTGCCTAGCTCACCACCCCGGTGTCGCACCTGTCCGCGTCAGCTTGGTTCCTTGGTACCCGGAGTGTGGCCGTGAGCGCGGTCATACTTGCGCTAGTGATGTCGACTTGATTCTTTGTGGAGGCTAGGTCGATGGACTCTTGCAGGAGGATCTCTGTCTCCATGGCGAAGTTCGCCTCAGCCTCCTTCGGGTTGTCCCTGAAGGTCATCGGGTGAGGAGTCGGTCGATGGCTTCTTCCACTAGATCCTTCGGCTGCGGAGGGGCAGAAGTTCCGACCTCGTCGCTACCTTGCTCCCGAGGATGGCGAGGCTGGGTGCTGGAGCCGGCCATCATGACCTCAACGCCGCGCGGAGCGACGAGAACGCCACTGCTGGGGAACAACGACTCTGAGACGGAGACGATCTCCCTAGGGAAACGCTCCGGCACGGTGGCGACATAGACAGGAAGGTCACTGAATAGCAGGATGGAGTCGTTCACCTGGAAGGTGGATCCGGTGAAAGACGACGCATTGTCGATGACGTAGTCAAATTTTCCAAGCATAAGCATGAGGCCGGAGGCCACGCTCTCACCGGCTGAGGTACGGGGTCCCATGCGGAACGTGACTCCGGTCGAAGCCATGTCTACCCCATGGTGGGTGCCAACTATCATTGTATTGAGAATGACAGTGCCTAAGAATGCTAGATAGAGGTGTGGGGACTAGCAGCAAAGCACTCGACGGTGTCCGCAGGCCAGATTGGGTATGAGCGAGTGTAGCGAGACACATGAAGTACCCAGGTTTGGAGCCCTCGTGGTGAGGTAAAACTCCTACTACCGATCTGACTATGAGTAGAATACAGAGTAAACATTCTCCTCGAGCTGTATGAACTAGCTACCTCCTAAATGCTCAATCATTGCTACGAGAGCATTGCCCCTCCTTATATAGGCCAGGCCGGTCGGCGGGTCCCACAGGCAGGCCCCAACCGGCTGGTCATATACAGTATCCGATAGTATCTGTCATGTTGAAGGTACATGCCGTGCAGGTCATCGTGGGAGTGAATGTCATGTGAGCCTATCGTTAGCAATCTACCACTATGTCTGCGTCACCCGCAAAGTCTTCGGCATGGCCTCATAGTGGTGAGTCTTGTCGATGTACCAGGGTGTACCGTGCACTATGCAGCACGTCGTCATGTCCTCCTGATTGCGTCCGGCTACGCCTGTATGGCTGGATCCATGTCTTGTCGCCCTTCCTTGTTCCGGCTACCGGTTGGTAGCCGGAATGAAGTGCCACCGTCATCTCCATCCCTAGATCGGGAGGGATCTGAACCTCTTCCTGGCACCCTGCCGGAGGGGAGAATTCACCCTGGAGGCCTTCGTCATCACCATGACTGCCTCCGGTGTGATGCGTGAGTAGTTCAACCTTGGACTACGGGTCCATGTAGTAGCTAGATGGTTGGTTCTCCTCCTTTGTGCTATCATGTTTAGATCTTGTGAGCTCCGTTCATGATCAAGATCATCTATTTGTAATCCTACATGTTGTGTTTGCGGGATCCGATGGATATTGAGATGCTATTTCAGATGTACGAGAACTTGTATAGAGAAGGATTTCCCGTAGCGCAGTAGTTCTTCCATACCAACTTAGCTGCAAAATCCTCCTTTCCCACCCTCATCCGAATAAGTGATCTTTTGTACAATCTCCCTCCACCTCCATTTTGATGATCCTCATAGCCTTTTTGATTCGCGTCCTCCCCCTGGATCTATTCCTGCCGCGTCCACGTCCTCTGCCTCCAGCAACTAGAGCTGCATCATCTTGGATCCAATTCGGGATTTTTCTTGGGAAGTTTCGGGAAGAAATTGGAATGGAATAATATAGATTCATACAGAGGAAAAGGTTCTCTATTGATGCAAACGCTGTACCTAGAGGATAGGGATAGAGGAAGAGGGAAAAATAGAAATGAAATAAATAAAGAATAAAGAAAAAAAATAAGTCGAAGATAGAAGAGCCCAGATTCCAAATGAAGAAATGGAAACTCGAAAAGGACCGCTACCAGATCAAACATGAGACCAGCATCCTAAAAAAGAAAAAGGAACGCAAAAGTTTTTAGAAATCCTTATCTTTTGGCTTTTTAAAAGAAGTTGTTTTCCTCTTCTTCAATCTCGAATCCCGAAGGGGAGGCCCTCTACCCGCCCTTGGTGTTCGTAGATCGGTTTTGCCAGTTAGGGGATATGAGTCTACCGCTTACAAGAAAAGATCTCATGATAGTCAATATGGGCCCTCAACACCCATCCAGTTCTTCCTCCAACTGGGCATTCTCGAACAGATTCTTCTTTGCTACGTATCCTCTCTTCGGTCAACAGAGAATTTTCTTAGTATTTAGTTGCGACAAGGAATTTCGCTACCTTAGGACAGTTAGAGTTACTGCTGCCGTTTACCGGGGCTTCCATTCAAAGCGATTGGCTATAAGTCTCAGAATTCAAGTTACCTCCATTCATTAGGATTTCGCTCTGTAGTTTCAGCTTTGAACTTAGTGCAACATGGCAAATTTCATTGAGAGGAATCAGCAAAGAAAAGAAATCTTCTCCGGGTGATCAAGTTCCTTTCAGCTTCGGTCTGGGCCACGTCTTTTCTTTCCAAATAATTGATGAAGGCGACACTTGATCAGCGATATGGTAACGGAGCAATCACCAGTCAGTTTGGGAACAGCATGGTTGGTCGAGTAGTAACTAAACGAGACTAGATCGATCCAGACAAAACAAAGCGATCGAGCTATTAAGCATATAGTTGAAGTAGCATGATTTAAGCTTCTTAGCGCTTAGGCTACTACCATCAACCTCCTTCCATTTTGCTTTGTCAAGACAAATGTTCGAGCATGCCTCGACCGAGTCTGCATTACGATTCCATGGCTACGCTCGCTTGTTCTTGACTCTGTTGTATGCCTGCCTGACTCTTTTTGTAGTGCTAGCTAGTTAAGTTTTTCTTTACGGAAAGATAATGAGATGGCTCCCTGTGCTCTGATTGATTATTTGTATTATGGTTGACCTCCACGTCAGGGTCAGTAATATCTCCATCTTCAGGTTCCAACCAAATCTTATATAACTTGAGAGTGTCTCTCTAACCGTGCCGGCTCTTGTCTTCGTTCGTGCACTGCAGATCCACAATGGCCGGTAAGCCAGATGCTTCGTGAACCACCGGTACATTTCGTTGCACTTAAATCACCCTCGAGGAATCCATCTCTATGCTTTGGTTGGGGTCTAGTGGATTCAAAGCCATCGGATGAAGCTAACAGAGAGACCGGTCTATGGTCAGAGCTGCCAGATCCGACATCGGTATACCAAAATGGGATGAAATTCAGAATAACCAGCCCTATCAGACTTCCGATCCATCCCTTGTTTGCCGATTGAGGAAAGCCTTATATGGTCTCAAACAAGCCACCTTTCTTCCATTGTGCTTGTAGAATAAAGTATGTATGGTCAGCATTACTTTGCTTCTACGTAAATAGGTATATGTTCCTTTCCATTATGAATCGCGATTGTATGGCCCCGGGTATCATGACAACTCCAGTCAAGCACTGGGCAATACCGGCACTTAGATGGATTAGATGACTTTTGATGATCAGCTCCGCGAGCCACCCTTTCGCGAGATAATTCCACTGAATCAATATTGGGGTTGCTGGGGTGCATCCATGATTGAAAAAGATCGAGTCACATATCTAAATGTTATGTTTAAAGCTATTACCAAAGCTCTGACACTTAGATTTACTCATGCTGCACCAGAGATCGACACTGTTATTAAGAAAGAAACATCAAGTAGATCTAAATGGTAGAAGAGGTCAGTTGGCGGAATTATTAGAACTCAATAAGGTAGATGTGGTTTGTTTGCAGGAGACAAAAAGGAGCCATTCGATCTTCCTGCTGGTGGTCCATCATAGAGCTCCTATGTAGCAAATAAACGTATTCATAAGCTTAATGCACGAAAACAATAAGAGATTAGCTCAAGGAGTACTAAGAAAGGTGCTAACGCAAGTGGGACTCCCGCAGCTTCTTGCTCTAAGCAGAAAGACTTGTCGGAAATCGCCGATTGGGTTGGTCCTATTTAGCTTCGTCCTTTAGTTAAGTCAATAATGTGTCGGATCCTAATCTCTATATCTGTGGTACTTCATCATATGATTCATATAAGATCCATCTGTCTACCGCAACCTCAGATTTTGGTTTAGCATTTACCTGTTTCCTTCCATCCAACCTGGGAAGGGATCCCTCTGGCCATCTGATTGTGGGTGATAGGCAGAGCTAAACCTCAATTTCACTTGCAGTGCTTTGAAGAAGGCCAGCGGCGAGCAGAAACAAGGTTATTAGATACCGAAGGAAAGCCCGGCCAGAACCACACGTGCAAGTTTCCCTGCATGTGGCTCGTCCGTGATAACTTCTTCGGATTTGGGTATCGGCCTATCGTCCTCTCCCCTCCCCCCTCCCAAAGTATTGGAACGGCTAAAGGCTGTCGGATCAGTGGAAGTAGAAGGTGCTGGAGTTAGTGGATCAGGACCAGGGGGTCAAGGGCTACTGTATAACTAACAAGCCGGGATCCAATTCCATTTCAATGGTAGCTTCTTGGTAGACTTACTTTCTATGGTACACAATCCAGTCCACAGGCGATGAACTGCTTCTGACTTCTTCATTTGGTTTATAGCCAAGAGAATCAAGATATCCCAAGAACCCAGTGGCGGGATGAATGACTAGCGCTCAAGAACAAGCAAGGGATGAGCGCACGGGAGCGGCATTTCTATCATGTCTTTGTTATTTGTGATCTTGCATGCTCTCCGTTGTTAGTAGATATCTTGGCCGAGTAGATGCTAGCAACTCC
Source organism: Avena eriantha (assembly GCA_910589775.1). Classification (NCBI taxonomy): domain Eukaryota; kingdom Viridiplantae; phylum Streptophyta; class Magnoliopsida; order Poales; family Poaceae; genus Avena; species Avena eriantha. The sequence continues at coordinate 555,980,182 of OU342743.1, forward strand.
AAGAGGGAGTATTTATGCTCGATAGTGGGTTCATGCCTCTAGGAATCTAGGGAAGTGACAGAAATCTCTAAGGTACTAGATGTGATGTTGCTACTAGGGATAAAACAACAATCCTTTGTTCATAGAATAATCGTATTGTTTACTTTACACGCAATGTTTAATGCAATTATCTGTTGCTTGAAACTTAATACTGGAGGGGGTTTGGATGATAACCTGATGGTGGATTATTAGTCATAGATGCAGTTGGATTACGGTCTATGTATAATGTTGTAATGCCCAATCAAATATCATAGGAGTCAAGATGATTAGTATATGCATGTGTGCTTTCTCGATGTTTGTCAATTCCCCGCTGTAATTTGTCCACCCAACATGTCATCTATCTTAAGGAGAATCACCACTAGTGAACTATGGATCCTGGTCCTTTATTTTATCATCAATCTACAACTGGTTACTATTTTCTGTTTACTTTATGCAAGTTATTACTATCTTCCACACAATACGTTTAATCCTTTGTTTTCGGCAAAACTGGTGAGGTTGACAACCTCACTGTGAGTTGGGGGCAAAGTTCTATGGTTGTGTTGTGCAGAATTCCAAGTTGGAAACAATACCTTGGAGGTGTTTCCTTGCTCCTACTGATTCGATAACCTTGGTTTCATAATTGAGGGAAAACTTGCTGCTGTGCTCATCATACCTTCCTCTTGGGGTTCCCCAACGAGCTTGATATATTTTGGGCCAACAAGCTATTTTTATGGCGTTGCTGTCGAGGAGTCAAGAACATCTTCACAAGGGGAGTCCCTCATAACCAATCTCTTTACTTTGTTGTTTTTTGTTTTGCTTAGTTTATTTCTGCTTTGTTTGCTTGTTTCTTTATAAAAAACAAAAAAAAATAGTTGGCATGGGTATACCCTACAGGTACTTGAGATTGGTATATACGGTCCAGATACGACAGAAGCCCACGGCGTTGCCAAAGCCTAGTGGAGAATTCGAGTGGCCCACGGACTCTCGATTGCTTGCGAGACAAGAAGAAGCTTAAGATAGAAAGTTCAAAGGGAAAACCCTAATCTGTAACCGACTTGACCTGCTACCGAAGACCCAGCCTATCTATATAAAGGCTAGGAGGGGGCGACGAGGAGGACACACGCAACCCTAGGTTCCACAACTCTCGCCAGATTGCATCTGCGCCCCTGTAATCTTCGATTCCTTCATTAATTCCAAGAGCAGACAAGCAGGAGTAGGGACCTCTACGAGGCCTGAACCTGGGTAAAACTTGTGTCCCTGTGTGCTTGTTTGCTAGCCGACTGATGCCTCCAGCACTCCCTCCTTCTCCAAAACCCAAGTCCATAACAATGGGCATTGACGAGTTAAACCCTCATCAATTGGCGCCGTCTGTGGAGATTGGGAGTGATGATGTTGCGGCTTCTTCGAACCCATCAACCGCGATCTACAACTCCCCAACAGCAGAGATTCGCCAGCTCTTCGGTGCGTTCGACTTCACCGTCCACTCGCTTGGCTTTCAAGTCCGTGGGTGATGGAATCAGTATGGCGATTGGGAACTTCTGCTTCCAGGTTGGACAGATGGGCATGCTTCGCATGCCTAACCAGCCGGCGTCACCCGCAATTGCCCCAGCATCGTGGTTCCCGCCACCAATAGGCACCCTCAACGAGCTCAACGCCTCGGCAACAGCTGGGAGCATAGACAGCGACAGTAGTCGCGGATCCGATCTAGGTGACCTAGCCACTGAAGATGGAGCCTATGGCTCCGGATCTGAAAGTTGCGGGAGCAACAGCTTCCCCAACCACTTCATGTGCGCGGTCATCAACACAGGTGACACCACTGCCAATCGCGACAACACTGGCAACGGATCTAGCACCAGGCCACCAAACGGTGGCATACCCAACGACGGTCCACCCAATGGCGGCATACCTAACGGCGGCCCCACCAATGCTGGCAACGGTGCGCCCGTTAACAATGGAGTGGCAGGAGAACCGCCAACCATTGTGAATGAAAACACTAGAGAGCGCGTAGTGATCAGGCTCAACGATAACGAGTGGGCCCACTGCCGAGAAGCCCTACGAGGCAATCCTCTGCCTTTCGACTACCTGCAAGACATGTTGATTGGTTACCATTGGCTAATGAAGGAGGAATACAGACGCCAGCTACATGCATTCGCACAACTCGAAGCACGTAAAAAGGCGACAGATGAGTCGAGCCTTCGGCGAGCTAGGCTCTCCTCCCACGGAGGATCCTCCTCCAAAGGAAACGAGTACGTCGCCAACAAACGACGATCTCGACTGGCCCACCTCACCAAGCAAGAGCGCGTAGAAGCCGTGAAAGTCCTCGACTTCAGCTCCATGACGGTGGCCACGCGGGGCAATGTGCTCCCGAAGACACCGCAAGCTGCGGTGACGGCGGCCACCATGTACCTTCTCAATAACCAGCCGCTAGCTGGAGATCCACGAGCTGCCATGCACCGATCTACGATCGCAGGCTTGGGGCTAATTGAGGCTGCCCTCGACAAAGAGCCAACGCTGGAGCCAAAGAAAGGCAAGGCTCTAGCAAAACGCTATTCCTCGCCCTCATCCAGCGATGATAGTCACGATCTGTCTCGGTGTCGCTGCTCACGGCATCATGATCGCGACTACGATGCGCGCGATGACCTCACACAGCGCAAAGTCGATAAGATGCGGGCAAGACGTGCTTGTTCGACTGATTCAGAAGAGGATGAGACTGAGCTCTGTGGCACCAGATACTTCAACAGAGCCATCAGGCAGAAGCGAATGCCTAAAGGGTTCAAGCTCCCGTTAGAGAACCCAAAGTTCGATAGCCTACAGACCCCAAAGATCTGGCTAGAGCACCACATCTCCTCCGTCCAGCTACACGGTGGAAGTCGAAGCACAGCCATGCAATGCCTACAGCTACAGCTGTAGGGCGCCGCTCGTGCGTGGCTCAATAACCTCCCGCGTGGATCCATTCGCAGCTGGGAAGAGCTGGAATACAGCTTTGTGTGCAACTTCAAGGGCACCTATGAAAGTCCCACATCAATCGAAGAGGTGAGAAGCTGCCAGCAAAGATCGGGCAAATCGCTACGCTCGTACATCCAAAGGTGGTCCATCATTAAGAACTCTGCGGAAAACATCTCGGAGGACCGTGCAATCGACGCATTCAATGGTGGCGTCCACCGTATAGAGCTCAGGGAGGATCTAGGGCGCACTAAGCCCAAAACAATCGACCACCTGATGGAAATTGCGAATCGGTGGGCCGTCGGAGAGGATTCGGTGAAAACCGCACCTACTCCGACGATGACGACGACCTCAAGCGCAAACGTGACCGTCGAGGCAAGCATCGAATGCGCATCTACGATCACTGCGACGATGTCAACATGGTTGCAGCTGGCTACACCGACAAACACGACGACAACCGCAACAGCGGCTATCACAGCGGTGGATACCGCGACTCCGAGAAAACCATGCAGGTGTGGCAGCGCCGCACTTGCAAAGAGGCACCTGCAACAACCATCCAGGATAAACTGTCCGGGCCATGCAACGTGCACTTCTACATCGACAAGCACGACGGCAAGAAAAAATCCAGCCACCTTCTCAAGGATTGTCGCGAGTTTCTCAAACTCAACGAGGGCCTGGCTCGGATGAACCACGAGGCGGTCAGCAGGGGCTACGAAGCTGCCCCAGGTTTTGTGGCACATGGAGCTCCTCCACCGCCGCCCGGACCACCACCACCTGCGGCTGCACCAGTCTAGCACCATGGAGGTGAACCATACCCGCGGGCCGTGGGCAACATGATGATCCAAAAAGGGCGTCCCTCAAATCAAGTGCAGAAGGCCATCACTCGCCAAGTCAACTTGGCGACCAATTCCCCACCTTCCACCACTAAGTACCTCAGTGGAAGCGACTCCTGCATCACCTTCGACATGCATGACCACCCGCGCCAAGTTCCTCGTCCAGGCCACTGTCCCCTTGTACTTGAGGCGCAGATTGGGGGTTTCGACATGAGTCGCGTCTTCATGGATGGTGGCAGCAGCATTAACCTCATGTTTGCGAGTACCTTGCGTGCGATGAGGATACCTCTGACGTGTCTGGAAGTTTCAGATACGATGTTCCATGGCATCGTCCCAGGGAAAGGCATATATCCCCTGGGCAAAATCAACCTCGACGTCATCTTTGGCACGCCAAAAAACTTTCGGCGAGAGCGTATCAACTTTGATGTCGTCGACTGGCCTTCACAATACCACTGCATCCTCGGACGTGTCGCATTCGCTAGGTTCATGGCAGTGCCGCACTACGCCTACCTGCAGATGAAAATGCTAGGTCCAAACGATGTCATTACAATCAACGGAAGCTTCGAAAGGTCCGACAGCTGCCATAGGGAATTCAACAGAATCTCTCAGTCCTTCGGCATGAAGGAGGAGCTCGCAAGATTGAAGGATTCGACAGACAACATTCTGCCTCCCCTGAGTAGGCCAAGTTCACCCGACATGTCCTTCGACTCGTCGGTGCACACGAAGAAAGTCGAGGTCCACCCAACGGACCCGACCAAGACGGCCCTCATCACCAATAACTTGAGTTCCGCATAGGAACTCGTGCTCGTCGAATTCCTCCATGAGCACTAGAAAATCTTTGCTTGGTGTCCAGCGGACATGCCAGGGGTTCCTAGGGAATTTGCCGAGCACGCACTCAACGTAAATCCAGACGCAAGGCCAGTCAAGCAGACAATACGGCGACTGTCTGAACCAAGAGCAAAAGCGGTCGAAATGGAGATCAACAGACTGCTCGACGCAAACTTCATACGCGAGATCAAGGAAAGCACTTGGCTTGCTAATACAGTGCTGGTGCTCAAAAAAGACATGGATATCCTGCGGATGTGCATGGACTTCCCCTCCCTGAATAAGCACTACCCAAAGGATCACTTCCTATTGCCGCGAGTCGACCAAATCATCGACTCCACCACGGGATGTGAACGCCTCTGCTTCCTCGACGCCTACTCAGGCTACAATCAAATTCGAATGAAGGAGGAAGACCAAGAGAAAACGACGTTTACAACGCCCTTTGGCGGGTTCTTCTACAACACGATGCCCTTCGGGCTTAAAAACGCCGAACCACCTATTAGCGGTGCATGCAGTCCTGCCTCAAGAATCAACTTGGTCGCAACATCCAAGTCTACGTTGATGACATCGTCATCAAAACAAAAGAGGAAGCCTCGCTAATCGACGATCTACGTGAAACCTTCGCCAACCTAGACCGCTAGCGGAGCAAGCTCAATCTGGACAAATGCGCCTTCGGCATACCATCTGGGCAACTACTCGGGTATCTCATATCCACGAGGGGGATCGAGGCAAACCTAAAGAAAATAAAAGCCATACTGGCCATGGAGAAGCCAAAAAAACGTAAGAGGCGTTTAGCAGCTGGCTGGGCGAATCGCGGCGCTCAGTCGATTCATCAGTCGAATGGGCGAAAAGGCACTGCCCTTCTATCAACTTCTCCGCAAGACTGACAAGTTCGAGTGTACAGACGAAGCACAATAAGCATTTGAAGACCTTAAACATCTACTATCCACTTCGCCAGTACTAGTGACGCCTCGCGAAAAGGAGCCACTGCTGCTCTACATCTCCGCCACCAACCAGGTGGTCAGCACGATGCTCGTGGTGGAATGATCCAAGGAAAACAAGGTCCACGGGGTCCAGCGCCCAGTCTACTACCTCAGTGAGGTGCTCACGCCAACAAAACAGCGATACCCGCACTACCAGAAGCTGGCGTACGGCGTCTTCATGAGAGCCAGGTGACTATGCCATTACTTCCAGGAGCACCCAATCGTGGTGGTCAACGATGCCCCACTCGGGCATATCCTCAACAACCCTGATGCCACCGGACGAGTCACGCTTTGGGGAATCGAGCTGTCTCCACGAGACATCACATATGAAAAGCGCGACATAGTCAAGTCGCAAGTCCTCCCTGATTTCCTTGTGCACTAGATGGAGAACCAGCTCCCCAAAAAACTAGATATGTCTTATCTCTGGACAATGCACTTCGATGGGTCCAAACGAAAGGACGGGGCTGGTGCAGCTATCATACTGACATCGCCCTAGGGAGACAAGTTGAAATACATTCTGCGAATGCAGTTCACGGCCTCCAACAATGAAGCGGAGTATGAGGCCCTACTCCATGGGATGCGGATGGAGAAATCCTACAGCGCCAAGAGGCTCATCATCTACGGCGACTCCAAACTGGTGGTGAACCAAACAATGCATGAGTGCGACACACTGAGCGATAACATGATCGCCTACCACGACCTCTAAGACACACTCGAAGGGGACTTCGACGGCTGTGAGCTGCGGCACGTAGGCCGCGAAAGCAACGAAGAGGCGGACACACTCGCCAACATTGGCTCCACCTGCGCCCCCATACCACCTGGGGTATTTCTCAAGCATATCTGCGAATGCTCCATCAAGCCAAAGGCTACCGAAAAGAAAGCAAGTGCGTCAACGGACTCGGGGGCTACGCCACCCAATGAGCCAATGGCACTCAACGACTTGGAGCTCGACACAGGACTCGAAGGACCAATGGGTATCATGATGATCGAGCCATCCATGATGATCGAGCCATCTTGGACTCAACCCCACATCACATATCTTCTCAGCAAGAGGCTGCCTGACGACCCGACTGACGCACGACACATTGCGCGACGATCCAAGGCATTCGCCATCATCAACGGTGAACTATACAAGTGCAGCATCACAGGAGTACTCCAACGGTGCGTCTCCAACAGGGACGGAAGGGCCGTCCTCCTCGACATCCACGAAGGGACCTGCGGGCACCATGCTGGTAGTCGCGCCCTCGTCGCCAAAGCTCTATGAGCTGGATTCTACTGGCCCACGGCCATGCGTGACGCCAAGGACATCGTCCAGCGCTGCAACGCTTCCTAGCGATTCGCGGACAAACCTTACGCACCTAGCGCAGAACTCCAGCCAATACCATTGGCTTGGCCCTTCGCGCAATGGGGACTCGACATGGTCGGCAAGCTCCCGAAATCCTCGCGAGGAGGTTACGTATACCTCTTGGTCGCAGTTGACAAATTCACCAAGTGGATCGAGGCCATGCCGGTGACAAACCAATCAGAAGCCAGCACCATCAAGTTCTTCGAGTCCATTTTCTACCGCTTCGGAGTGCCACATAGCATCATCACGGACAATGGGACGAACTTCACCTCCAAGGAGTTCCAGGAATTCTGCGAAAACCTGGGAATCAACATAAGCTACGCCTCGGTATCTCACCCATAGACCAATGGTCAAGTCGAAAAGGCCAACGGCCTCGTCTGCGGTGGAATCAAGAAACAACTCCTCCGGCCACTCGAATAAGCCGCCAGATGCTAGCCAGATGAGCTACAATCCGTACTCTGGAGCTTGCGCACAACTCCAAGCAGCGCCACAGGATACACCCTGTTCTTCATGGTGCACGGCGCTGAAGCGGTGCTACCCTCAAAAGAACGCCACAAAGCCCCACGGGTGGTCGCCTACAGCGAGCAAGAGTCAACTCTCGCACTCGAAGACTCCGTCGACCTTCTTGACAAGGCACCAGAAATCGCAGCGGAAATATCAATGATCTACCAGCAAAGCCTCCGCAACTACCACAGCAGAAGGCTACGCCCAAGATCCTTCGTCGAAGGAGACATGGTCCTATGACTCAAGAAACAAGGGCATCTCAAGCTTGAGTCTCCATGGGAGGGACCTTATGTGATTACAGAAGTAATCCCAGGTGGTGCCTATCGCCTTAAAGATTTCAAGACAGGAGTCGCATACTCCAACCCCTGGAACGTCGCACAACTGCGTCGTTTCTACCCCTTGTCATTTTTAATTACACATAAGGCTATCCAGCCAGGCTACTTAGCCACACATTATACCTCGTACTATTCTGCGAATAAATAAAGCTAAGTGCCCTGAAACTCTGTGTTTTCTCTCATTTTTCTGGCAATCTTATCACTCGGGGGCTACGCCACCCTTTACACCCTCGTTCTACGAACAAGTCGCAGTATCCCGAGTAGCTGACATAACATCAATCGAACCCTTGATAAAACACCAACCCAGTTGCAACGCACCTGACAGATTGGCAAGGTGCTGAGATAACACAAGTCAGGCTAACAAAAAGGAACTGCAGAGTACAAATACACTCGCAAAATATATAAGCTAGGAAGCTCTTTACATATCAATAGAAATTAAGTACATCCAACATATCCATATGAAGTTTACAACACTTGTACAATTATGCGCAGGATACAAGCTAAAGCTACTGCTCCAACAGAAGAACGTTTGTTTGCTCCTCGAAGAAGTCGACGATTTCTTCTGCTCGGCGATCAACTGCCTGGTAATGTGGAACCATGTTCTAGGTCGAACCTTTCGGCGGGGTCAGTGGCCCAGCGGCAATAGCTGCAACGTCTACATCTGGCCTATGCAGTCGCACCAGCGACAAAGCAGCCTTGGCACCGGCCACTAACTGCTTCCGCACACACTCGCGAACTGCACTTAGATCTTGGAACTTCGCCAGAAGAGCCAATAGGCTTGAAGGGATGGCGTCCAGCGGAAACATCATTTGGTAGATATGCCTAAGGCACGACTGCGCCTTCTTCAAAAAGTGGAGTACTCGAGAAGCACGATCCTGCAGGGTCGCAAGTGCGATCGCATGATCATGGTCCACCCAAAAATACCCACTCGCCTGAAGCTGCTCCTGGGTCAGGTCATTCATTCGAATGGCAATCCGATCTTTCTCATCATGCAGATGATGAGCACTGACAACTACACCAAGCAAAAAAGGGCAAAGTATGAAGACAAGGCATTGTCGCGACTGACTAAAAGAAAAGATAAGAGGGCAGAAAGCTAACACTTGAACTGATCGCCCAGCTGCGTCACCTCCTCCAATAGATACTGCTCGCGGGCGGTAGCCTTCTCCACCCTCGACTTCCATACATCCACGCTACCGCAGAGGATGGGCAACTCACCTTCCAGTTGCTTAACGCGGTCGTGCAGTCATGAAAGCAGGGACAACTCATCCATCCTTGAGCACGGCGGCTACGCCAAGGTCTCATCGGTGGGTGGTGAGGATCACTCGAGGGACCACTCGACGTACCTTATCATAAACCAAGCAAGATAAAAAATAAGGGACCAATAATACATTGACAAAAGGCATAGACGCATTCAAGCTCAACAAAAAATCTCGACTGGGACACTTCCATAAAGGCATTGTTCCAACACAGAAGTTAAAACTACAACTATTACAAGATAGCTACTGAGGAGAAGCCTGCTTCTTCGACTTAGACTTGGACTTCGGGGGCGCCGTTGAATCCATGGCGGTCTCCGATGCCACAGACTTTCCAGTGTCGTCTCCTGATGCCGCAGCCTTTGCCGCATTCTTCGCTCGCTGCAGCTCCTCGGAGTACTTGGCGACTGTACTGATGAGCTGCGGCCCCATATTTACCACATCCAGTAGCGAAGGGAGCAAACACTACGTGTTGGCCATCCGTGCCGATGGGCATCGCCTTGGAAATCGTGGCGGGATCCACCTCCATGCCATGGGCTTGCACCATTGTGAGTGCCATGGTGGCATCGACGGACAACTGAGAGTTCCTGAAGTCCATGGGAATACCCCTAGCAAGGGATTCCACTAGGTCCTCCAGGTTGTCAAGCAGTTCAGCCTTGGGAGTTAGGTCCCTGCGTATGCGACTAAGCACATTCTTGGCCTTCTTCAGCGTCCCTTGAAGAGAAGCGATGCGGTCTTCGACTGCGGTGACGGCACCAGCCAATGCATTGTCGCGATGAAGGGCATGGGCGTCAAAGCTCAGGCCACCGGCATCTACATACAGCAAAGTGATTGGTAAAATACCACAAGGTCGAAGCAAGAAACAAAGAAATTTCAGATGAAAAGAATACCTGAGAGGGACTTAGCAATAGAGAAAAGCTGCTCCTCAAGCAACTTCTCCCTCTCGGCATTGGAGGAATACAAGTCCTCTTCACGCTTCTGCAACTCCTCCTCACGCTTTTGCGATTCCTCCAAGGCCGCAATTGCTTCGTCGCGACTCTTCGCCGCCGCAGCAAACACCTTCTCAAGTGAAGCAGCATGACGCAGAAGTTCATTATGCTCAACTGCAAGAGAGGGGACGTATCATGAATCGCATCTAGACACTTCACCAAGGCAAAGACAAAGGCAATACTAACCTTCAACAACGCGATGGCGATTGTCCAGCCGTGCATGTTGTCGACCCATCTCCGGGACTTGCTCCGCCAGGCGAGCAGCCTCCTTTACGATGAGCTGCATTAGAAGAAAACAAAGTTCAGCAACAGCACCAAGTATATATTCGACTGCCACAACAAACAAAAGAATGCTTACATGGTCCTCCAGAGACTCCGAAGATGACTATCACGCAGTCGTCTAGGTAACAATCTGGTGTTCCCCAGCATGCGGGGAACTCGAAGAATTGTGCCCGGAGTGGGCCGCCAATGGAGGAGAAGAAGATCGTTCGGCCACCTCTTTGGCCTTGGAGTCTGCGACTCCGGATTCCTTCAAAATTTGGACGTCGCCAGAAGACGACGATGCTGCTTGACTACAGAATGCATCCAACAGAAACTTCAGGGAACGCAACTCCAAAAAAGAAACTAAGACAAAGTCGAAAATTTACCAGACAAATTTGTCAAAATCGAAGGTTTGCTCCTCAAACTCCGACGCCTCCTTTGGTAGTCGCAGCTTCTTCCATGAAGGAGGGGCCATGGAGCGCACAGGAACGGCGGGGATTGGCTCCTCTGCACCAACAGAAGGGCCTTCTGGAGTCAACGGCGATGAAGCATCTGAGTCCTTGCTACGGGAGCGCTTGCGAGTGTTCGGGTCGCTGGACTCGGGGGCTCCCTCCTCCTCTTCAATTGGTACAGTCGACTTCGACTCGTCCTCTTCATCCACTTCGCGAGGAATAACCCCTTTAGGAAGAGGGACAAACTGGGAGACCCCTTCCAATCCTGCATTCAGAAGATAACTTATTATGCATCAAGTACTTAACGAAATCGACAAGGAAAGCTACTTCGTAGTACAATTCTACCTCAGGAGGAGGGTTAGAGGCATCGAAAGGAAGCATGACTGGTTTGCTCAGAAGATCCTCCTTGGCGGTATACTTCGTCACCAATCGCAGCCTCCTATCCACTTCACCCGCAGAAATGCCATCGGCAGAAACGCGAGTGGCATCGCTCGCACCGGCCCAGCGGAACATGGGATGGACTTTGGCTTGCAGAGGTTGGACACGGCGACGCAGCCATGTGCAGATGAGGGCAACGCCTCCTTCTTCTTTTCCTATGCGACTCTCGAGGTCGCAGACGCACTTGTACAACACTTCCGTCTCCTTGAACTCGCCAGGCATCACTTTGTTCTTCCAAGAACGCCTCCTCTTGCACGGTGTCGCGGGATCAAAGGGAACGAGTCAGTAGTGCTCTCCGTTGGCCTTCTGGTCGCGGATGTAGAACCACTTGTCTCTCCACCCTTGGACAGACGTAGTGAGCTTGATATCGAAGTAGGTGACGGAGGAGTCGACGTGGATTCCGCAACCTCCTACGTCGTAGACTACCGAACCAGACGACGACTGGCGTTTCAGCTTAAAAAGCCTCTTAAAGAGGCCAAAGTGTGGCTTGACTCCAAGCCAGCACTCGCAAAGGGTAATGAAGCAGGGGATGTGGAGAATAGAATTTGGGGACAGCTGATCCAGCTAGAGCCCATAGAAGCAAAGGAGGCCCCTGAAGAAAGGATGCAGGGGCAGAGAAAGACCTCGGATGATGAACGCAAGGAACATCACCCAGAAAACAGGAGGAGGACAAGGAATTACCTCCCCACCGGGCACTCGCGAGTCGTCTTCGATGGAGGGAACAACTCCATCACGATGATGAAGATGCAGCTCAGCGGACTTGATGATGGACGCACGCCTAGCGCCATTGGTGATATGGGTTCCAGCACCCTTCTTCTTCCTAGCGCCAGTGGCGCTGGTGCCCACAGTGGCGGTGCCGCCCTTCTTCTTGGTGGCGGTAATGGCGGCCGCGGACCCAGCAGCGGCGCCTCCTTTCTTCTTGCCCATTTTTTGGTGGCGGTGGGAACAGAGGAAGTAGCTGGGGAAGACACAGAGTTGGTCCAGCGCCGCAACGAGAAAGTGTGCAAGGAAGCAGAGAGCAGCAACAATGGCAATGGAGGCACGAGCAAAGAAGACAGATGGGGAAATTACCGTAGTTGCGCTGCTACTTAACCTCATCGCAAATACCATCCAACGGCCAGCAGAAACCCTACTACACGCATGGCACACATCGCCATCGACACATGGCGAAGCTGAAGCACGAACCGTCCCCCCCCACTATTCCCATTACGCGTGGAAATCGAGGAGACGCAGTTAAAACAGAAGATTACGCATGCTTGGTCAAATCAAAGTCAGAAAGTGGGACCCACCACTCGTCACGTCTTGTCAAAGCCGCTCACGCGGGTAACCCAGGTCATCACATTGTCAGCACTTACGTCATTAATTTCAGCAGTAGAAGATTTCGACTACTTTAGTCCTTACTCAAGTCTTTGACTCAACCAAGCACTCGGGGGCTACTCCCATAGGGAGCGCTGCCGCGCACCCTATGATTTATCTTTATGCAGGTATAAGAACATTCAGGATATACCCACCACTCGAATCTACGATTCGATTGTGGATTATGGGTTACTCCCATAGGGAGCACCGGAAGCAAATTTGACTGAAACAAGCTACAAAAGACGACAGCAGTCGCAAAAAGTTTTTAGTCCCCGCCTGAGTTTTCGACTCAACCAGGCACTCGGGGACTACTCCCATAGGGAGCGCTGGTCGCGCACCCTATGATTATTTGTACATCGTACTGTGTGTTGATAACATCCACACCCGAATGCTATGGCGACTCTGCCTCATACTTTCCCTACAAAGAGACTACATCTCCTGGGCCACCCGAATCATCTCCGCGATGACAAAAATTTGGATGCCGCGCTTACAACGTGAAGATAAGACCTGAACAAGGCATGGCAACGCATCTGCTGCGCACTACTAGAAACATATCCGTGCCTACAGGTACAATGAACATGCCTTGACGAACGCGTCGAGTGCTCACACTTATACAGTGGAATTCAACTCATGTAAGACCTCCGCGTCTTGAGTCAAATTACGCCAGCACTTTTACGAATTCGAGTCCGGGGACATGAGTTTGAGTAGATTGTGTTGTTTTGCCCTAAGGCAGTTAACTGACACTGATACATCGGTTAAATCAGGCACGTATATCAACAATCCCTATGACACAAACAGAACACTCAAAAAAATACTAAGATATGCACTCGAAAGGCTTCATAAAGTCCCCAGTCGAATCTACGATTCCACTGGACACTCGGGGGATACTGACATGGGTATACCCTATAGGTACTCAAGTTTGGTATATATGGTCCAGATACGACAGAATCCCACGGTGTTGCCAAATCCCAGTGGAGAATTTGAGTGGCCCACAGACTCTCGATTGCTTGCGAGACAAGAAGAAGCTTAAGATAGAAAGTTCAAAGGGAAACCCTAATCTGTAACTGACTCGACCTGCTACCCGAGACGCAGCCTATCTATATAAAGGCTAGGAGGTGGCGGCGAGGAGGACACACGCAACCCTAGTTTCCACAACTCTCGCCAGATTGCATCTGCATCTGCATGAACCTAGGTAAAACTTGCATCCCTGTGTGCTTGTTTGCTAGCCGGTGGATGCCTCCAGCGCTCCCTCCTTCTCCAAAACCCAAGTCCATAACAATGGGCATTGACGAGTTAAACCCTCGTCAATTGGCGCCGCCTGTGGAAATTGGGAGTGCTGATGTTGCGGCTTCTTCGGCCCCATCAACCGTGATCTACAACTCCGCAACACTGGAGATTCGCCAGCTCTTGGGCGCGTTCGACTTCACCGTCCACACGCCAGCCACTCGCCCGGCTTTCAAGTCCATGGGCGATGGAATCAGTATGGTGATTGGGAACTTCTGCTTCCAGGTTGGTCAGATGGGCACGCTTCGCATGCCTGACCAGCCGATGGCACCCGTGATTGCTCCAGCATCGTGGTTCCCGCCACCAATAGGCACCCTCAGCGAGCTCAACGCCTTGGCAACAGCTGGGAGCACGGACAACGACAACAGTCGCGGATCCGATCTGGGTGACCTAGCCACTGAAGATGGAGCCTACGAATCCGGATCTGAAAGTTGCGGGAGCAATAGCTTTCCCAACCACTTCATGTGTGCGGTCATCAACGCAGGTGACACCACTTCTAATCGCGACAACACTGGCAACGGATCTGGCACCGGGGCACCAAACGGTGGCATACCCAACGACGGTCCACCCAATGGCGGCATACCTAATGGCGGTCCCACCAAAGGTGGCAACGGCGCGCCCGTCAATAATGGAGCGGCAGGAGAACCGCCAACCATTGTGAATGAAAACACTGGAGAGCGCGTAGTGATCGGGCTCAACGATAACGAGTGGGCCCACTGCTGAGAAGCCCTACGAGGCAATCCTCTGCCTTTCGACTCCCCGCGAGACATGCTGATGGGTTACCATTGGCTACTGAAGGTAAATTCTGTTGAAAAAACCTCCTCCTTGAGTGATAAAATTGATGTTATTATGTCTATGCTTGTTAATGGGAAAGCTCATATTGATCCGAATCATGTTCCCTTAGCCTCTTTGGTTGCTCAAGAAGAGCAAGTTTATGTGAACTTTATAAGAAATAATAATTTTAGCAACAATGTCTACAGGAATAATTTTGGTAATAATAACTATAGGCCATATCCTCCCAATAATGGTAATGCTTATGGAAATTCCTAAAACAATAATAGGAGTGCACCCTCTGAATTTGAAGTTATGCTTAAATATTTTATTAGTAAACAAACTACTTTCAATAAAACTGTTGGGGAAAAACTCTCTAATGCTGAAAGAAATATAGCATCTTTGTCTGAAGCACAATCCTCTTTGATTAATAAAATGGCTGCTAAACTTGAAACTATTGAAAATCCCTTTGCTTCTACTAATGCCATACAAGTTAGAATTGATGAAAATGTTAGACTATTAGCTGAATTGCATGCTAAGTGGGAAAGAGAAGATGAAATTGCTAGAAATATTAGTGTTTCTACTATCACTACCACTAATGATGAAGCTAGTAAACCCAATGGAACCTTTTCTAATAAAAATGCTAAAATTATTCTAAATATGGGAAATAATAGCTCTACTACTTTAGATGATAATTATGATTTTGATCTTGATGGTTGCAACATCTCTGAAGTTATTATGTTCCTACAAAAGCTTGCTAAAAGTCCTAATGCTAGTGCTATGAATATGCCCTTTACAAAACACATTACTAATGCTCTCATAAAAATGAAAGAAGAAAAGATGAAACATAAAGCCTCTATTCCTATGAAATTAGAAGATGGTTGGGAACCCATCATTAATATGAAAGTGAATGATTTTGATCTCAAAGCTTTATGTGATCTTGATAGTAGTGTTTCTATTATGCCTAGAAAGATTTATGATATGCTTGATTTGCCACCATTGGAAGATTGTTATTTAAATGTCCCACTTGACGATAATGCTAAAAAGAAACTCATGGGGAGTATTAATGATGTTCTTATTATGGTTAACAATGCCTATGTCCCCGTTGATTTCTATGTTTTGGATGTTGAATGCAATGCTTCTTGTCATATTACTTTGGGAAGACCTTTTCTTAGAACTGTTGGTGCCATTATTGATAAGAAAGAAGGCACCATTAAATATCAACTCCCACTCAAGAAAGGTATAGAACACTTCCCCAAGAAGAGAGAGAAGATCTCTTTTGCTTCTCCCATGAAAACAAAATTTTCTCTTAATGCTTCTTCATTTGAGAATACTTGACGCTTTTCTTGCTTCTTATGCCTAACTTAAAGGCGCTAAAGAAAAGTAATTATTGGGAGATAACCCAAAAGTTTTAGATGAGTATTGGAAGTTATTACCTCTGTAATAACCGCTCCTTATCCTTTTTATTTTCTTTTTGTGCCAAGAGTAACCTCTAATAAGAGAGAAGTAATGCTTGGAAAAGTTGCTGTCCCGAAACAGATTTTTGTGCTTCACTGTAAAAATCTGTGTAAAATCTCTGTATGTCAGTTTGAGCTGTGATTTTTTGTGCTTCTGCCCCAGGTTGTTATCCAACTTTCGTTAGTTCAACACTTCTCTATTTCAGCAACAGAAGGTCTTCGAAACAATTGGTTTTTACCTGCTGGTCTGTTTTGACAGATTTCTGCCATTATTTGCATTTGCTTCTTGTTGATTCCTTTTTGAGTTCTTTTTGGGGAATTGAGCTTTTTGAGGGAAGTGTTACAATAGATTGTGTTTTAATGAAAGTTTTATTGGTGTTGAAACTGAACCCAAAGACTTATTATCTTGAGTACACTAATGTTGCTAATAAAGATTGTGTGAAGTTTTGTATGAAGGAAAAAAATTCAGGTGTAAGGAAAGAGTGGTGTAATGAGATGAAGAATGGACTAATGCTCAAGATTGGGGATGCCACCCTGTGTCACCCCAAAAAATATCCAAGAAGTACAAACGTCAAAGCTTGGGGATGCCCAAGGCATCCCCTTCTTCATCAATAAAAATCTCAGGTTTCTTCCAAACACTTCATTTTTATTGTTTCATGCACAGTTGTGTTATTCTTGGAGCATCTTCGTTTTTTGTTTTTACTTTTCGTTTGCTTGGTTTACTTAGTTTTCTTGAATAAATTGGTTTGACCCCCTCTTTCATACATTAGTTTTCAAATAAGTTTGGTTTGGAAAAGAGTAAGAAAGTTCATGCTTAAGTGGTAAACGGAGCTTGTTTCTGACTGTGGCCTATGCTTTGTCGTGTCATGCTTGATATTTTTGGCTTTATGCTTAGTGATTTTTTCTGTAGCATGACATGTTATAAACAATTGAGATTGCTTAATGTGCCTTGAAAGAATCATGCGTTGTTTTAACATAGTAAAGCATAGTATTGTGGTATTCTCCTTTGATGCTTTATTTGAGTTGACTTGGCGCATGCTCACACCATGTTATGACTATCCCAAGTCACCATAGCCTTTATGATCCTTTAGTTTTCAACTTGTAATATCACTTTATGCTTTAATTAATGATGTTTTATCGCTTTGCATGATTATGGCCATTATTGCTCTCTTAGTTGGTCGCTCCCAGTCTTTTGTTAGCCTCCATAACCAAGTATGAGTTTCACTCATGCATCCAACTCCAAATAAAACCAAGTTATTCCAAAGAGTCCACCATACCTACCTATTAGCATTTGCTATTCCAAGTATATTCGTGCTTTTATCTACCTTCCGAATTAAACTTGTTATGAGAAAACTAGTGATTAAAGCTCTCACGAACTTGATGGCACACTTTACTTTCTTGCACTTAATAAACTTGAACCATTGTGTCCATCTTTGTTGCGTATATGCTTGTGCTTTATAAGTTGAAGTTAGCAGAACCATGTATCATGGGGAACGCTTTCAACATTGCACTTATTATTCTGTTGATATCATGATTCTTTTGCTTATGGATCTCGGTAGTGTGAAATAAAAGGGGAACTTGTAAGATCATGGAGTTTGTATGTATGTTAGAGAAACGCCTGGTCCGCTAGCCTAAGCCATGCCTAATCATGGTGGAAACTTACAGCATAACCATAATGAGCACTCTATGAAGCATCCTCAATAAAAACCTATGCAAATAGCAAATAAAAAGATCGCGGAGATGCTCATTGTCTGCTTGCCTTGTCATTTTGATTATGGGATAGCTCCTGTATCATGTGCAAGGGGTACCTCGTTGGCGGTTCTCTATGATACATATGTACTTACAATGACAAGAGCTTACTTGTGACTGAAGTTGAGTAGCATGAGGTTCGGACTCGTAAGTAAAGGGCATGAGATTTCAACTTATAACTTATCAAGCATATCCTCTTAGTTGTATGACTTTAACCTTAATCACCTAAAGATGCTTATGATAGGGGCAATGAGAGCTGAAAGCTAATAAGTACCATAATTTTTGGAAGCTCTTTATGAGACTTAAATCCCTGCTTCCTTTTATGAAGGCCTTTCTTTTACTTTTATGTTGAGTCCCCATCTTCTATCTTTATGCACCTATTGAGAGAGCATAGTGTCCATTCTTAGTTTAATGTGCATTGTCCCAAGACTTGTTGATTGATGCATAACTTTGATATTGCTTGTTCTTGAACTATTTGTATCTAGTCACCCTTATGAACTTTGAAGGTGTCCTATGCATTTATGTTTTGCTACTCTATGAGGGACAAGCTGGATACCATTCTCATTATGTTTTATTTATGTGAAACAAACAAACGTCTTGCAAAGCATTGTTATTCATGAATCTTTTGTTTGTGCCTTTTCATGTTACAACATAGTTGCTATGTCTTATTGTTAGAACTATATCTTTTATGATATGTTAAAGTACTATGATCCCAGCTATCAATGTTTTACAAATACTTTGATCAAGTTTATGATGGTGCATGTCATGTCAAAAATTATTCTTTCTTTTTATCACTTACCTACTCGAGGACGAGTAGGAGTTAAGCTTGGGGATGTTGATGCCTTGCAAACGTATCTATAATTTTTGCTGTTCCATGCTTGTTTTATATCTACTTTCTTATGTTTTTTCGACACTTTGGAGTATTTTTATACACTTTCTTGGACTAACCTATTAAAAAGATGCCACAGTTCTAGCTGCCTGTTTTTTGCTGTTTTTGGTTCCAAGAAAGTCAGAAAATGAATATTCTTGGAATTGGACGGGACAAAAGCAAAAGTCAATATTTCACCGAGGGGGACACGGAGCCAGAATACGAGACGGAGAGGGGCTAGGGGCCGGCCACACCACCTGGCCGTGCGGCTAGGCCAGGCCCGCGCCAGGGGGTGGTGCGGCCGCCTAGGGCACCCCCTTGGCCTCCCCTTTCGCCTATAAGATGCCTCCGATACAGAAACCCTAAGTACCCGATCAAAATTCCATGAAAGAGTGTAGCTGCCGTCATCTCCATCCCTAGATCAGGAGGGATCTGAAGCTCTTCTCGACACCCTATCAGAGGGAAGAATTCACCCTAGAGGCCTTCGTCATCACCATGACTGCCTCCGGTGTGATGCGTGAGTAGTTCATCCTTGGACTACCGAACCATGTAGTAGCTAGATGGTTGGTTCTCCTCCTTTGTGCTATCATGTTTAGATCTTGTCAGCTCCGTTCATGATCAAGATCATCTATTTGTAATCCTACATGTTGTGTTTGCGGGGATCCGATGGATGTTGAGATGCTATTTCAGATTGATTATTGATTCTATCATGTCTTTGTTATTTGTGATCTTGCATGCTCTCCATTGTTAGCAGATATCTTGGCCGAGTAGATGCTAGAAACTCCAAGAGGGAGTATTTATGCTCGATAGTGGGTTCATGCCTCTAGTAGTCTAGGGAAGTGACAGAAATCTCTAAGGTACTAGATGTGTTGTTGCTACTAGGGAGAAAACAACAATCCTTTGTTCATAGAACAATCATATTGTTTACTTTACACGCAATGTTTAATGCAATTATCTGTTGCTTGAAACTTAATACTGGAGGGGGTTCGGATGATAACCTGAAGGTGGATTATTAGTCATAGATGCAGTTGGATTACAGTCTATGTATAATGTTGTAATGCCTAATCAAATCTCATAGGAGTCAAGATGATTAGTATATGTATGTATACTTTCTCGATGTTTGTCAATTGCCCCGTTGTAATTTGTTCACCCAACATGTCATCTATCTTAAGGAGAATCTCCACTAGTGAACTATGGATCCTGGTCCTTTCTTTTACCATCAATCTACAACTGTTTACTGTTTTCTGTTTACTTTCTGCAAGTTATTACTATCTTCCACACAATACATTTAATCTTTTGTTTTCAGCAAAACCGGTGAGATTGACAACCTCACTATAAGTTGGGGGCAAAGTTCTGTGATTGTGTTGTGCAGGATTCCAAGTTGGAAACAACACCTTGGAGGTGTTTCCTTGCTCCTACTGGTTCGATAACCTTGGTTTCCTAACTGAGGGAAAACTTGATGATGTGCTCATCATACCTTCCTCTTGGGGTTCCCCAACAAGCTTGATATATTTTGGGCCATCAGAGGGTCATCCCCCCGACACACAAGCTTCACCTTTGGCAACGAGAAGAAGAGTTCGGTGGCAGCAATGGCGGAGCGTTTCCAAACGACCCGGCAGAAGAGAATGGCTTCGGCCGGCGATCCCTTCAGCCGCGGGAGGCACGACTGCTCCACGACGCAGGCTACCCGGCGACACTCGACTTCTGCTGCCCGTCGACGTGGGGGCTCAGCGCAGGCGGCATGCCCGTGCCGGAGGCCTCCGAGCTCATCGACGAGATCTAGGCGGTCATCGCAGGCATGGAGGACCCCGAGTTCGTCGAGGACCCAGGGAACCTCGCGTATTGGGAACAGTACTCCATCGATCGGCAGGAGCAGCAGCTCTCCGCCTAGGATGGCGCATGCCCGCCGCCAGCGAGAAACAACTCGGTAGGACGGCGACGGTGGTGGAGCGCACCCGGCCGCACGCTTGCCGCTGTCCTGGAGCACATCAGCGCGAGGAATAGCCCGCGCCTAGGGTATCCCACGCGCTCGCCGGCGATGATCTCCCGGCGCCGCGGGGCGAGCGGCTGGATTCCTAGGAGGATGGCGAGCGGGTCGTCAGCCTCGGCGTCGTGCTCGTCTGGTTCGGCACCAATGAGCTCGCCAGCGCCACTCCGGCCTGTGAAGCGGGAGGCAGCGTCACCACCGTGCACGCGTTCGCACGTCATCGTCATAAACGAACGTCGTCGCCACCGATCAGCCACCTTTGGCTGACAAGGCCGAAGCTACGTGCCGAAGAAGGAGCCGGCGGACTAGGCGGTGCCCGTCGACGAGGATGCGTTCCTCCTGAAGACGGCGATGGAGGCATCGCTCAACGACGTGCCGCTGATGCAGGCCCCCAAGGCATGCACCTAGTCTAGGGCGGTCTGGGAGCGGGAGGAGGCCGAGCACATACGGCGGCTGCATGTGCAGGCCGAGCGCCAGACCACACACGGCGTTCCCCGACAAAGCGCCTACCAGGGCGCGCCGCTCGTCCTCTTCGACGACGACAACGAAGATGAGGCCGGGCCCTCAGCGCAGGGACGACGAGTGATGACGACGACGAATATGAGGCCATGTTGTAGGGACAACGAGCGATGACGACGGTGACAACGACGGGACCTAGGACGCCGATTACACGTCCTTCTGCCGCCACTTCGGCATGTGATCGGCGCGCCCCGTTGGCTAGTTTAGTTATTTTTTAAAGTTTTTTTTAGCCTACTGTAGTGGAAATTTGGGTATATGTCTGAATTTGACATAATATGCACGAACTTGGCAAAATTTTAATGTAATCGCATGAATTCGTCTAAATTTCGTCGTGTTTGTTTAAAATTTGGGCAAAGTCGAGAACTCGGCATGGGAAGGCGAGTGGGAAAGTGATCGTTCCCAGACCGAATGTTTCATCCGTCCAGCGCTAAATGACCTCGGATTTGGGTCTGGGAAGGCAGAACAAGTTACTCTTATCGTACTCCAGCAGCAAAAGCATACCCGTTAAAAAAATGTTGAAACTTTAAAATGCCGTTACCTGAAACCTGATATCACATTTGATTTTCAGTTTTTTTTTTTTGGAAATGGGATTTGATTTTCAGTTACTACTTAGAATGCAACTAGGCTTTGGAAACTAGATGCTACTCCTTTGCAGGTTCTTGGACACGCCCAGCAGGAGATCGACCATCTGGCTAACACCGTCTTGTTTAACGTATCTGATCTCTGCAGACTTGATGCTCACACACTGATACGCCATCTTCTTCTTCGACTTGGTCCTTCCTGGCATCCCTCCCGGAAGCTTCAGTTTAGCAGCAGCAGCATCATCAAGGATTTATGTAAGATTAGTTGTTGTAAGTCACAGTAGATTGGTTAGGACAGACCGAGAAGACAGGAGGAACGCACCTTGCAATACTGCAAAGTAAGTTTCTCCAAGTTGGGTGCGCTCTGCAGGAAATATTCCAACAGCGTTGGCGCTTCACCGTGGGATCTCGTGGCCAAGTCGCACTGTTCGAGGTGCAATGTTCTTAGATTATGAGACGTTCGCAAGTCTCCCAGCTGGCCTTCATATGGCACACCATGATCTGTCGACAGCCCGAACTGAAACAATTAAAGAAGTTGATTGATGTGAGAACTGCGGTGAATTAGAAACACCATGTATATATATAATGAATCCCTGACAGGTGAAAGTTGATCGTAATGATGAGCCATATGAAACAAAGTCACAGAATCAGAGGTTAGGACACACAAGATTGAATTTGTACCTGACAATTCTGCACAGTAAGTTCCTCCAAGTTGGGAGTGGCTCGCATAAATAAGTCCAATGTCGTGCACAGCTGACCGGTCAGGTTGCACCCTTCCAGGTGCAGTGCTCTCAGGTTGCGAAACTTGGGCACCTGAAGTAACCAGAGAACTCGATCGGAGTATTTGTCGCTGCATGCAATAATTAAAATCTCATTGCCCTTACTAGGTCAAAGTGTCGTTAACGCACCTTGTCCATCGACGACGACAAGCCGGACAGGTATAGTCTGGTGACGTTGTGTAGACTGCAAAGCATCTCGAACTCGTCCTCTATAGAGCCCTTGTCCAGGAGAATGACCGACGCCCCGACGAGCGACGGCACGTGGTAATCGGGTATCATCCCGTCGATCGACTCCACGATCATGCTCTCGAGGCCAGGAGCCTCGATCCGCGGTCGGGACACGCTCCCCCGCCTCCGGTCTACTAGATTACCCAGACTGTAGAAGACGGAGAGAGATTTGAGCGTGCGGGAGAAGACCAGCTCCGTGAAGCAGAGTTCGCAGTCGTCGAGCTGCACGTGATTCAGGCGAGGGCAGACCGACGCGCCGAGGTGGTGCGCGAAGCCGCTGCGCAGGACGAGCCCGCTGAGGTGCAGGGTCGTGAGGCGTGTGAGGTCGATCTCCGGGCCGAGGCCGCGCAGGTCGACGAGCGTCTCATCACTGAAGATGTCGAGCTTGACGGGGCGACAACGCTCGAGGCAGAGGCGGACCAACCTGCTAGCGTCGCCTTGGTTGCTTCGTCCATGGCGGCCCTGCACCTGCGGAGCGTTGACGACGTGCAGCTGGAGCGTCTGCAAGGGTAGGTCGGGGCTGCGCCGCGAGAGGAGGTTCTCCGTGAATTTCTCGAACCTGTCCCACTCTTTGACGGGGCTCCGTTTCTCGCGCTTGCTGTGGCGGGTCGTCGCCGCGGCGGCTTCCTGGAACTCCCGTGGGTCGATTTCGAGGAACGGTACCTCGCGCCAGAGGTGGCGCCACCGCCGCGACAGGAGGCTTGTCTTCACGAGCGTCCTGACACCGAGGGAAGCGAGGGAAAGGATGCGGAGGAGCAGGACGTCCGGCAGGTCGCTCAGCATGTCCACCTTCTCCGTCGCGTGCTCCATGGCCACACCAAGTACAAGGCCAGAGTCGATCATATCGCCGGCAAAGCTTTACTTCGTTGCAGCTCGGCGGTAGCACCCTTGTACAGTACGTATCGGTGTATGTATCGGGATAAAAAAAAAGGAAACATGACCGGAATCAGCGTGCTGGAAAGTACGGCCCAAGAGAACGTTTACTATTTATTAGGCCCAAACAGCCGCTACGGTAGAGTCACGAGGCTCTTACAGGCTGGCCCATGGATAATAGCACTCGGCTAGAGGACGCAAAATACCCAACTGCCTATGGCGCCGCTGGCCCACTACTGACCCCGTCGTCATCCGAAGCCGCCACGAACGAGGCATCTTCAGGCGCGCATCACCTGCCCCCTCGCCGACCTTCGCCACCGTTCCCATGGCGCCGCCGTTCGCCTCCGCGGCCGTCTCCTTCTCCTCCCCTCTCTTCTCCCCGTCGTCATCCCGCCCCGTCATCCGCCACCAGCCGCCGCTGAGCCCCGTCTCCGTGCGGCCGAGGCGCTGCCCGCCCGCGGCATCCGCCGCGGCGGCCGAGTCCCCCGGGAAGCTCCTTCTCGAGGTACACGGGCTTACCGCCTCCGTTAAGGAGACCGGCCAGAAGATCCTGAAAGGCGTAGACCTCACCATCCGCGAGGGCGAGGTTCGTGATGCTCCGTGGTGTGTGTCTGGAAGAGTTAGCGGCTCTTTAGCGTAGGGATTGATTGGGTCTGCAAGGTTTGGGTGTTGACTTGTGTCTGTTTCTGTCTGCGTGTGATAATAGGTGCATGCGATCATGGGGAAGAACGGCTCCGGCAAGAGCACCCTCACAAAGGTTAGGTCCTACTGCTCATCCATCCCCATTTGTGTCGATTGTTATGATCAAATCCAACGAGATATTGCTGCCTGCGTGCATTGATGTATCCTTTTTGGCATTCCTCTGGGAAATTGAAGTCAAGTCGTTAGGATCAGGAGTACCAAAATGGCAAAATGAAGAGTACTGATATTTAGTTTTCAGGATAGACGGAGTGCTTGCCTGTTTTAACGAGATTTTGCTTTGATATAAGAAAATTTGCCATTTTAGTTGCATACGGCTTCTCCAATATGGAATTGGGATCTTAGGTGTTATTTGGTTTGAGGAATCAAAATGGTGAATGGACAATCCAATCCTAGGACCGTTGCTTGGCGAGGTGATTCAGTAAACTGAATATGAAATGAAGAATTGGGTCATTCAATCAAAATTTATTGGATCATGTAATGATAGATCAGCCATGATGGCCAGGTGATTACTCAAAGCAAATACCCCCCTGGTTAGAGGGTTATTATGGATTTTTATGAGAGAGTTATCCCTTTCATGTCTCTTTGGATATAATGGACGTACATGAGCCTTTTTTCCATACAACCTCTTAGGCACCAAATCCAGAAGAAGTTTCGACTGGAAAAGATCAGGGTGTGCTAGCTTACAATGAGCAATCAGAGCCACTCCATATAAAGCAGCACCCACTTATCACTTGAAGTAACGCCCCTGCTAGAACATCTGAACATGACCAACTTTTGACAAAATGACAGGCAAAGCTTGTATAACAGATCATCTTAAATTCTTAAGCAGAGTAACAAAATATTACCAAGATCCAATATAAAAACGAAGAGGTTCTACTCCTTGTTAATGTGCCAAGGTTTCTCTTAGTTACTTAGTTTTGTCTTAGGACCTCAGGCTATCACTTGATTTTGGTGACCGCCATGTTCCGTCGTTGCTTGCTCTCATAACCCCCTTCTTTCAGCAATGACCCCTGTTTCTGCACAGAGTATCAACTAGATGTGATAAAAAAACATAGCCAGGATAGTCCAGCTTGTGATCTTGAACTTGTAGGGCTCGTTGAGATCAACTCCCTAAGTATTCAATGAGCTTTGCTATGTAATGCGAGCATTTTGCAAATTCTATGAGAAGTTCAACTTAATTAAATCCCTTCTCATGTTGGTGTCTCCAAGGCGTACTGATTAAACTGTGAGACATTGACCATGTTCCTTGCTTTCACATCTAGACATTCAGTGAGTGTTGTGTCTTTTTGTTACAGGTCCTTGTTGGCCACCCACATTACGAGGTAACTGGTGGTACCATTCTGTTCAAGGGTGAGAACTTGATTGATATGGAGCCAGAGGAAAGATCTCTTGCAGGTCTCTTTATGAGCTTCCAAGCGCCTATTGAAATTCCTGGAGTGAGCAATTACGATTTTCTGCTCATGGCATTAAATGCTCGCAGAGAAAAGGATGGTCTCCCAGCTTTGGGGCCTCTTGAGGTTTGAACATTATAGCTGTGTAAATCACCAAAAGTTTCACCCTTAACATGCAAGAGAATAATTCTGTGTTGTATGTTGCTAATTAGTTTCTGAGACAAGTACAACCCTTACATATATTTCCTTTATCATGCAGTTTTATTCAGTTGTATCACAGAAGGTCGAGGCCTTAAAGATGGAACCAAAGATCCTTGATCGTAACGTAAATGAAGGATTTAGTGGAGGTGAAAGAAAGCGCAATGAGATACTGCAACTTTCTGTAAGATTACTATGAAACCATCAGACAAGTTAATTTGGATGTTGCATCATTTATATATGCTATGATATTCAAGTATCACATTTTTGTTTTATCACCTATGGAACACTGCAGATTTCATGTGGCAAAATTTTATCCGTACATTAATATAACTTAGAAGTATTTCAGATTGCAATAGTTAGTACAGTATGTTGTTGAAAAAGTAACTGTTAGGCCAAGTAGTCATTGACTATTGATAAAAGCTGAACTAACAAGTGTTTTTAATTCACTAGTGACTAGTTAATGCTAAACCAGACCAAATGAACTTTGAAAGATTAGAAGCCTTGTTCAATATGCAAATCAACAAGTTCAATCAACGCATCTGATAAGCGGTTCAAGAAGAACAATCCCTATTTTATCTGCTGGACTGATTATAATACCAATATGACCTTTTATACTACCACATTTGTTTTGGAAACTATGTATTTCTTCACAGATCGACAAGTACTTGTATCCAAGCGACCTTACGTTACAAACTTAGCGTTTTGACCTTAACATGAATTGGGCTGAAATTTTAAAAGGCAAATCATATTACAGGCATAGTATGGCAAAGCTGTATGGAGCTAATTGTTTAGGATCGTAGGAAGATATATCTGTTAGCTTACCTGTAGTCTCTTCTTTTGATGTAAAGAGCTATTGAGTTAAACTCTTCCATTTATTTTCCCTATCCAATGAATTCATTCTAGATTTGTCTGGCAGCCTTTTTGTGTCTCCATACATTTTCAGCTCTGGACATGTTCTATACGAATGTAAAATATGATGCCAAGACCTATTAGTGGTGTGTGCTTTTGAGATTCATTAGGCCTTACTTACCTCGAATGTCTTTATGTACACTTTAATGTTATATTATATTCGTTATTGAATACATCATATCACTGTCCTTGTTTTGTCAAGACTTTTTAGGTATATGTGTGTTGCTAACAGTAACAGTATCAGCAAGTTTTCTTGCATAAGCCTAATGCATAGGTTTTCTTTTATAGAGAGAATGGTTGTTGAACATTTTTAGCAGGAGTCATAATTTATCTATCCAGTTCTGTACATCATCAATACATTTCCACCTCTGATTTGGTTTGTAAATTAGGTAGTTGGGGCTGATTTAGCCCTCCTCGATGAGATCGATTCAGGATTGGATGTTGATGCACTTGAAGATGTAGCTCATGCAGTGAATGGGCTCTTGACTCCCCAAAATTCCGTTCTGATGATTACACATTACCAGCGTCTTTTGGATCTTATTAAGCCAAGCTATGTCCACATCATGGTAAGCGCACAAGCTTACTTATTTTGTAGAGTTTTTGTACTTGATAGTACTTTTGTCTGTTCAAATGCATTGAATTTAAGCACTCCTCTATTTGATTTAAGAAAGATTCATTTGGATTCAGAATTGGCTGATCATTTTATCTATTTTTGCTTCTTTGGAGAGTAGTGCCAAAGAGAAGACTGGAAAGTCAGTGTCGCAATGTTCTATATGCAGTGTTACTTAATCAGCTGGTGTAGACCTACGGTCTCACTAGGTTCTACACATTTAGAATTAACTGTTTCTCACTAATGGCAGCACTTACTGATAAAGGAACTCCACTACAGATGATTGTAACATATATAGCAAACATGAACCAGTTAACTCATATTATCTTACCTAGATAATCAAAATATCATTGGCACCTTGTCAGTCCTACTTTTTTCGACCTTAATTTTGTAGAATGTGGGAGTAGTGCTGTATGTTAATGATTTCAAACTTATTAAATAAAGAGCACATAGTGTCATTCATAATGCCTCTTATTTTGTAACTTGCAGGAAAGTGGCAAGATAGTGAAGACAGGTGACAGCTCTCTAGCCAACCATATCAACGAGGGTGGCTTCAAATCAATCGCTTCTTTTGTATAGGATGAATAAGGTTCACTTTTATTCGCTTTTTTTTTTCCTTTTTGAGAGATTTTGTTTGCTCATATGATCATATGATGACATGAAGACATATGCATCTTCGTGGTGAAGAATGTTCGAAGCAATATCTAGTTTGGTTCTACAAAGATGGACCAGCTTCTTATGAATTTGGCTGATTTTAGGTACTCTTTTGCAGGTCAAATGCTTGAATTCCCATCCACTAGCCCTATTTGTCAGAATATATTGGTCATTGGGCAGGTTCAATACATTATTATACCTAGTATGCATGCAGCCTGGCAGTAAAGTCCACTAGCCTCAGTTTATTGTTGATCTACTGGCCCTTTGGCCAGACATGCCATCTTTTTGGAAGTGGTGTCTTGGAATTCTGAATTGCCCTCGCCCCTCGGCCATATTTCTCTTTCTCGTCCTGTAAGATTTTTTGGATCACAATGTTGATACATTATACATGTAGTTATATGCAGAAAAACACCATGCATGTGCATACGATCAACGAAGTTGTATCCGAATTTTCTCTGCAATTGTAAACAGTTTTGAATATCACTTACTGCCTCTCTGGTCTCTGGTCAAGTTGGCCTCAGATGATATTCTATTATTGTGTAGTTCCGACTTCTGAGTGCTATGTGCAAAAGTTTCTTGGGTTTATTTAGGAGAGGTGCTGTAGGCTCTGACCCATGTGCCACTAATAGCATGACCTACTAGACTGCTGTTCCATTAAGCACAGTTCTTCGGGGAACACGATTCTCTCCTTCACTAGTTGGGAGTGGTTTGGACTGTGCAAAAAAGTTCCCTAGGTGCATTCCAGGCAAATGGTGTAGACTATTATCCTTTATCCATCAGCCACTAACGGTGGGTGGCTACTGAATTAGCCGTTCCTGTTACTACAACGAATTCTTTGCATTGTTCGGTGCGAATGCATCCAATAATAACCGAATCTTTCTGAGTTGGTGCCGCCTCCCTTCCTGGCCATGCAAGTTGGCCTTGACTTTGCACTCAGGTGCAATCCATATTATAGTTGCTAGTGCGCTTCGGTCTTGATTACGGGTGCAATCAAAGATGAATTACGGATAATTCTGGAAAGTCGGTGTAAAATGATGCATGGATATTTGTGGAAATTGGTCAAAATTCCTCTGTATAAAAGTAGCCAAGTGTTTTTTGATTCTTTGGTAGAGTAGCCTACATTAATTATTAGGATTAATAAAAATTAAGAAGAATGATTTCTTTTACCTGGTTTTGTTAGAAGTCGATAGGCAACTGAGAGGTGAGGATCGGAGGAACGACAATTTTACATGGAAAACCCTGGCGAGAAAGGATCAAGAAGGTGCACGTCGGAGAACTCTAACTTGTATACTCCCTCCCTTTTATAATATATGTTTTAGCTTTTGTAAAAAAAAAATATCTACGATTTTTAGTGTGTAAGTTCACTTTAAACCTAATAAAAGATGTCTAGATACATTGCTAAAACATGTTATATTTTGAAACCGAGGGAGTATGGAAAAGTCTTTGCGGAATGAGTCCGGCAATTCATGCCGCACGGCATACAATATGTATTTCCACGTGGCATGCATTACACCCAAGTCGAAGCTGAAACCTAATCCACTACACTAGCTATGTAGAAAATAGAAATAACCCTGCCGACCTCTGCTCCGGCAGAACTAGTCACTCCTTTGTCAATTAAATATTTGTATTCGCCATATCCACTTGGGAGTTGAGACTACACCGTAACACCAACCAAAGATTGAGCAAAGCAGAGTACCAACGGCTGAATGTGCATTCTTGTTCGATATATAGTAAACCGAAATATGTACTTTCTCCGTCTAGAAATAACTGATTTGGTTTTGTCTAAATTCAAATGTATCTATACACTACACTGCGTCTAGATACATTCAAATCTCGACAAACTTAGGTCAATTATTTCTGGACGAAGAGAGTATTTTTGCTTTAAGCAATCACATATTTCATTAATAAAAAATAAAGTTAGGTGAACAGATAGACCAGAAGAAAACAAAAACTTTGCAGATATACCCTAAAGGATAGAAAAATAAAAAATGGTCCCTAGGATTTCATGCACTAGCCGCCAAACTCCACGACGCCAAGGCGCATGCCGGAAGAGATGTCGAGACTCTACCATTGCCAGATCTAAAAAAGCACTATCACCGATGAGGCTTTATGAGTCGATGAACAGACTCGCTGTAGGCAGCAAGGCACATGTCGTTGTGGCACGTCGACTAGTGGACGTCCCCGTGCTGTCCTCATGCTGTCTTGAACTCAGATCCGCTGCATACCGTCGACGAAATCAGGGAACAAAGACAGATCCTCCACCTACGGACCAACATCCTCGCTCTAGAGCATCCACCTCGCCCTGGCCCCAAGCGTCGTCATAGTTAACAACGAATATTGAATATGTGCAATTGTACATTTTTCGAAAATGGGAATATATTAGTATCAAGAAGATACAAATTACATCCCGCCTCTACATCCACATAATGTCCAAAACAAATCTAGACATCAAGGATGCACTCAACTAAAAAAAGGCCCATCCAAAGCAATCAGAGGCTCGCATCAGCAAGAGCACCACCAGTGGTGACAACGCCTAGATTCTAGAAATATCTCAAAAAAAAAAGTCTCTCGGAAGGTAATAGTGCGGAAACACCATTATCACCTGGTCCAACCATCATAGTCAAATCCCGAGTTTTCATCCCGAAGAAGGTCCAATCTCCAAAACAATGCCTTCAACAAGGAAATCGACTAGGAATCTGCCATTTCCAGGTAGAACTACCGAAGGTTAGACCTAAGGTTTTCACCCCGGAAAACTGAGACTACGAGAATAAAGTCCGCCAGTGTCACTGCCCCCACTCGCCCAGATCACTGTTGCAACATGCCGATCCTTTGACACACATATTTCTTCCGATCAGGCCAATCCAATCTTCTTCTTACATCACCGCCATCACCTAGAGATCTCACTCAATATGAGTGTGGAGATCCACTGGCCTTTGATCCACCTTGACATGCCCACCTCCATTAGCACCATGGTAAATACCTGGCCGATGAGGCAGGCGCTCGAAGGCGAATATTCCGATGTGGTGGCGCCACTGCTGGAACCTCGTCACAGTGATCCCCCGCACACACAGATGTGTGTAGTGTTGAAGAGCTCGATCAGGGTCCTCACTACCATATGAGGTGCATCATACCCCTCACATCTGTCACTAAGGGCGGCCATGGCTGGACGGACGCACGCCTCACTAGATTGCGGCCGAACATCGCGGTCCATGTCAGGATCAGTGCCACGATCATGGTCATGTTTTCTCGGATAGCTGACACATCAGATCGAGACCGAAATTGGGGATTGACGAGGTTGCTAGGGCAATAGAAAAGGGGAAATAGAGAATTCCACGGTGGATGACCGTCGGACGACCTCCTCATGCGGTGACCGGGGGAGGGGCCGACAACGGTGGGGAAGATGGGTTCCTCGTGTCTCCTAGGAGGATGAGGAGGACGCGGGGTCAGGGGCTCTCTGTCATCTCTTTTGTAATCCTACCAAAAACTTAAATGTACAATTGCATAAATCTTTTGATGTTGGATACAGTGTCCGGTGGAAGGTGAAAAATAGGGTGTGAACCGGATAGTGAGAGAAATGAAGATCAAAGAGTTTATTTTGAAACGGATAGTGAGAGAAATGAAGATCAAAGAGTTTATTTTGAAACGAGGACAAAAGATTTCCCCCAAATGAATTAATTAAGAAAAAGTTTACATAAAGATTCATGGGAGGCTAAATAAAAGGCCAAAATTACAAAAACCTACTCTCTCGACATTATTTCACCCATTTTCTTAGACGCGCAATAACCCAAAGTCTAGACTCCTTGATGTTTGCGAGGAGAACGGTGGATCGTTCCGTAGCTCTCAAGAGACAAGAAATGTTAGCGATGCAAATGCCTTCGTCAAGTTGAAGACCCGGCCAACATCTTCAGCCATCACTTTTTGACAGAAAGAGTGTGCCATTGTTGTAGATTGAGCACGTGAAGTCCAAGCCAATCTCTAATTATCCCCAAAGAGGTAGAGTGAAGCGACATTTGGAGGAAAGGTGAGATGCCGGCTCCTTGGCAAGCTTGCAAAGAGGACACAAATCACAATTCGGCCCCTCTTTTCGCTAAACGATCGGCCGTCTATAACCACTTTTCAGTTTTGGATCGCAAACCAAGCAAAGATGTCGTGGTATTACCGACGAGTACGCCATGGAGGGGTCTTCACAGTGCGTGTTTATAGACATGGGGTAAGACGAAGAGTTGGCGGGTACGAGGTAACACAGTTTACCCAGGTTCAAGTCCCACAACGGTGTCGGAACTCTAATCCTGCTATAAATCACTATAATGACAATACGCCGAGTTACAGAGATTGATTCATTGTGCGAGGGTGTTATGAATCATGCCCTAAGGCTCCTAGAGGTCCGGTTTATAAAGGCACCAGAACCTAGGGTTGCAGGGAAATGATCTTGTCGGACAAGGTAAAGAGTCCTACACTAATACAAACTAGTCTTTCGTGTCTTGCACTCTAAGGCTCCGAGTACGTCGATGACTCCTGTATAGCTTCCTTTATCCGGCATGGGCCTCCCTTCTAGATCCATCTAACTGTGCCGCCCAGCAGGCCATAGGCCTTGCTACCAACTGTGGGCCACCGGGGTTAGCCGGATTAGATAAGTGCTATGATGATACCCATTTAGCATATCCCCAACAGTAGCCCTCGGAGAACTTTGAAATCTTGCGCCGTCTTGCTTATTGATCCTGAATGCTCCGTCTATGTTGATGCTGGCAATCCGTTCTCCCCTGTGTCTTCGTCTTCCTCCAGCCGCACGGCAGTTCGAGCTCCTCATCGGAAAACCCTAGCCAGAGCTTCCCCCTTTCTCTATCCACTCCCAGTTACACCATGGCCTCCAGCAGCTCTGCTCCCTCGACGACGGCGACTTCCGAGGCTACAATGGAGCCATCCCAGGGAGTGACGGTCCCACTGGAGGGGGTTGTCGTCCCTGTCACTGCCGTGGTAGAAACCACCGGTGACGACCAAGGATAGGCGGCGCCAAAAGCTGCTGAAGAGGATAATGACTCCCACAAGGGAGTGTGGAGGGGCTCCGACCTCTCCGCCGAAGATCTGCAAGAACTCATCGCCAAG
The DNA here is from genome assembly GCA_910589775.1 of Avena eriantha. Classification (NCBI taxonomy): domain Eukaryota; kingdom Viridiplantae; phylum Streptophyta; class Magnoliopsida; order Poales; family Poaceae; genus Avena; species Avena eriantha. The sequence continues at coordinate 556,013,383 of OU342743.1, forward strand.
GGGTATCTCCCCACGGCGGAGGGTTTAGTCTGGCGGCTGGCGCCGGCCGGCGAGGTGACTCCTTCTCCCCAAGCCGGAGAGAATGTATACCTCAAAGCCCAGCTGGTATGTGGCGTAAGCCTGCCAGTCTCCGACTTCTTCCTGGATGTCCTTCGCTACTTCTGGGTACTTCCCCACAACCTCTCTCCCAACAACATCCTTGTACTTAGCAACTTCATTGCCTTGTGCGAAGGATACCAAGGAATAAAGCCTAGGTTAGATCTGTTTATTTACTTTTTCACCGTCAAGAGAGAGTCCGTAGAATCCAAGGATGAGTTGCGAATATGCGAAACAATTAGCTTTAAGATCCGGCCTAGCCGACGCTTCCCCGACATCGTGGGTCACGAATCTTGCAAGAACTGGCAGCGCACATATTTTTATGGCCTAGACATTCTGATGCCTAACCGTCTTGAGATGTACCCCGACTTCATCGATGGAGCTTATGCCGAAGCACCCACCTGGAGGTCCCTAGCCTCCCTTCCGTCCGACGAGGAAGCCAATCGTGTCATAAGGCGGATCGAATGGCTCGTAGACAGAGGTCTAACGGGCTTGGACCTAGCCATGTGCTGGTTCACTAGGCGGATCCAGCCTCTGTAGCACCACGCCAAGCTGATGTGCATGTACTCCAAGGACAGAAAGGATCCCATGCGAATTTCATGGGATAACTTCTCCAACGATACCATCAAGCTCCGGCTTAAGGACATGGTCAAGGTGAAGGATAGGAAGCGTGGCTTCAAGATCACCTATGACATGTTCGAATGCAGCAAATGCCCAAAAGTAGCTTCTGTTTCCTTTGTTGCTTGTTATGCATATACTCTAAGGATTTTTTGTCTTGAAGTTATCAATCTAACACACCTTTGTTTCCCAGCTAGCAACCTTGGCGGAAGATCAAATGTCCTCCCAGGTCTATGATCCCAAGCTGAAGGATATCCAAGTGGTTTCTGACGATGACACCCCCAAGGATCACCCAGCTCCGGCAGCGAGAAAGCGGAAGAGCTCCACTTCTGACGCTGCTGCCGAGGCCAAGAAGAAGAAGAAATTGGAGAGTGGAGTCTCCAGACGATTCACTGCCGCCTTAGAGGCTGAGAAGAAGAGATCCACCGGCATTCCCCTAACCAAGGCTCCTGCCGTGGAGTGAGTGTATTCATTCTCCGGCTTGTATTCTAGCTCGCACCCTATTCAACTCATGTACTTATACTTTGTATGTTTTAGGAGGAAAGCTGGTGTTAGCCTGGAGCGATCCTCTAGAGATGATGGAGGGTCAAAAAAACATCCATGATATGCTGACCAAGAATGTGCCACCAAGCCCTCTCCCGCCACTGCTCCTCCAACTCCTTCCGCCAAGCCTACTACTGGCCCCACTGGGCCTTCGTCCCTCGTCATCCCTGAGATCTCCGTCATGGAGACAAATATCAATCCAATCTTTGATGTCTCAGACTCTGCTGGGATGGACGTCGCTCCCAGTGGATAGGCGATGCAGGATAGTAATTCCTCCAAAGTGGTTGAAGCTCCGGCTAAGGATGCCACCGAGAAAGGGAAAGAGCTGTCGAGGGAGGTAGAGGCAGCAATGGTAGTAGCAACTGACAAGGTGGGAGCTTTTGCACCTTCAACTGTCATAGTAACACGGCAGTCGGCTAGAGCTTCATCTACGCCTCCGGATTCTACTACACCACTTCCTCCGGTGCTTCCGACTTTGAGCTTGGACGATCTTATCCAGCAGGCGGATGCCGTGTATAACAATGCTGACATCTTCCACACTACATATGCCAATTTGGCCAACAATCTTAAAGGCATTGCCATTGTAAGTCTTTAAACTTGATCTTTTATTGCATAACATATCCCTCTATATCCCCCAAGCTCCTAGGCGGATAAACAATAGGTATTAGCCTGAGTGCTCCAAAGAACTAAGAGTGGAACTTGATAGTGTAGCCCCCGAGCATTTAGGTGAAACTAGAAAAAGTTCCGGCTAGATGCTCTAAGAGTAACATACTTGTCTTTGAAATTTAATCCTGTAGCCCCCGAGCTTCTAATTGAAACTTTTAGCAAAGTTCTGATTAGATGATCTAGAAGAACTAGCCATAGATCAAAATATCATATTGTAGCCCCCGAGCTTCTAGATGAAACTAAAATAGTTCTGGCTAGGAGCTTCTAAGAGAAATTAAATGCTTTTGCTTACACAGAATGAGCGTGCCCGGAGGAAGAAGGCCATTGAGAAATATGACAAGCTGCAGGCGGACCTAGATGCTGAAAAGGGTAAACCAGCCTTCCTGAAGGAACAGATCGTGAATAGCAAAAGTCTATTTTCCTTCGACTTTTTCCTTGCTATTGCTCATAGTCAATTTCCTCCGTGTTCTCATACTGTCTTGTTTTGCCGTCTTACAGAACTTATTTCCAAGGCCAAGGGCATTGTCGAGCAAACGAAGCATATTTAAGAGCTTGACAGTGAAAACAAGATCTTGAAGAAAGACCTGGCCGAGGCAGTGAAGGGACACGAGGAGGCGATGAAGGTCATGCAAGAGTCTGCGGACACCGAGATGCAGCGTCTAAAGGAAGAAATTGAATGCCTCAAGGAGCAAAACCAAGCTGCCCAAGAGCAAAACTCTCAGAGCCTTGAGGCGTACAAGAAACATCAGGACGAGCATGTCATCTTGGCGGAGACATGCAAGCAAGCCGAATCCAGCATCTTCGATATGTTTCCTTTGTCTTGATCAATTATGTACGTTGGACAAATGTTTGATTTACTTATACTCATGGTCATTGTATCTTAGGCAAACCACATCTCCCATTAGCTTGACCAACTTGGGTGAAGATGCTCCGGATTCCAAGGAATGCATGATTCTTGCCGGCAATTTTGTTAGCACCACCATTGCGTAGGCCAAGGAGATATCCTAGCCTTTAGGGATAAACATCAAGGCGACAGACTCAGCGGCCAAGTTCTCGGAAATCCTGCGCTGAGCCCCCAAGAAAGTCAAGGACTAGAAAGCCACTTGCGCCTGGGTTGGTGCAAGGATGACCCTGTCCTTGGTCAAAGCACACTATGATAACGCCGACATCGCTCTGGTGACCTCTGGCATGCCCAAGCTGGACGAGGAAGGAAAAGAGATCGATAGCGATGCTATTTGGAACTCCCTCACCGGCTATGACACTAGAGTTGCCAAGATGGTCAAGGCGGACGTCTTCGTGCATGCCGAGATAGTAGATGAGGACATGGCTTCTTCCGAGTCTAGCCCATCTCCTTCCGAGTTTGATGAGATTTCCTGGCCTGGCTCTCCTGTTGCTGATGATGCCACCACAAAGTCCCTTGCAGCAGAGCCATAAAAACAATGTTTGTATTAAATGTGTCTCTACAATGTGTATGCAGAAAAACTGATGAATTTGTAAGGCGGAAAAAACTTGTACTCAAGTTTCCTTCTACCTATCTATTTCCAGCATGTATATATTTTTTAAGCAAGTGCTGGCTTATCCATTGTTCTGGTTCATATGCTTGACCTTTTGTGAGATGGAAGACTCGCAGCACATCACTATGCTCTCGGGTGATGATGCTTAATAGCATCGTCAAGAACCTAAGAGCAAAATCGCTGTCTTTGAGTGCCGAGAGGTCACTACTCCGGAATCCACATAAAAACTTCAGAAAACGTGTAGACCAGAAAACTTAAGCTAATGTCCATAGGCGGAATTTTCACAAGTGCAAATGCAAACTTGCACATAAAGGGTTTATATGATCCAAAAATGAATAACTAAAGGAGGTAAAAGACTCAGAGAATATGAGTGAACCAAATGCTTTATTTCATTGATCATATAAGATACTTACTACATAATATAAAATATGCTAAGTGTAAAAGGGACGTAGCTGTGCTATGTTCCATGGCCGATCTGTCTTCGGGTAATCATCATCGGAGTCACGTTGCTTGCGCTTGCGATTTTTAGGCCTATCTTTCAACTCGCGAATATCGACGAGGTAATAGGAACCATTTAGCAATGCTTTGCTTATGATGAACGGTCCTTCCCAAGGCGGGGATAGTTTGTGTGATTTCTCCTGCTTAAGTCTAAGCACCATATCCCCTTCTTTAAACGAGTGATGCTTAATACGGCGACTATGGTATCCACATAGTTTCTGCTAGTAGATGGTGGATCTCTGGCATGCCAGCACATGCTCTTCCACGAGTAGGTCCACCGATAAGCGTATGGATTCTTCAGCGTCATCTTCCTCGTAGGTGGCCACTCTTGGTGCATCGTGGAGGATGTCAGATGTAGGACAGCTTCTGCTCCATAAACCCTAAAGAAAGGAGTCAAGCCGGTGGATTTGTTGGGTGTTGTTCTTAAACTCCACAATACAGATGGTTCCTCCGCCTAGGCTCCAGCTGCTCTATGTAGCGGTGCCTCTAAGCGTGGCTTGATTCCATCCAGAATTAGTCCATTGGCCCGTTCAACTTGTCCATTAGACTATGGGTGTGCCACATATGCTAGGTCAAGGTGGATGCCTTTTTCATGACATTACTCCTCAACTTCTCTGAGAGACAAATTTCTCCCGTTGTCGGACCAAATCTCACCACTAGATCTCGGACGAATTTTAGGGTTGTTGCCCCATCAAGCTTTCTAATGGGTTTAGCTTCAATCCATTTTATGAACTTATCCACTGCTACTAGCGAGTGTGTAAATCCACAAGGTGCTGTCTGCAAAGGTCCCACCATGTCCAGCCCTAGACTGCAAACGGCCAAGTTATTGGTATGGTTTGCAATTCTTCAGCTGGAACACTTGGTTGTCTTGCATAGAACTGGCACCCAAGACATGTTTGTACCAACTTGTCGGCGTACGCCTTGGTAGTTAACTAGTAGAATCCTTGTCAGAAGGCCTTAGCCACCAACAATCGGGGAGCGGCGTGATGCCCGCAATCTCCGAGATGTATCTCTCTGAGGATATCAATACCTTGCTGCTGGGAGATGCATCGAAGGAAAACTCATGTGGTACTTCTTTTGTATAGTTGTCTGTCAATGATGACGTAGCCTTTTGCCCTTTGTACTATTTGTCGGCTTTCGAGTTTGTCAGCAGGCAAAGTTCTGTCTTGTAGGTAGTCCATGAACGGTTTTCTCCAAGCCGGAGAGGTCACTGTTATTGCGTTAATGAATGAGTCCACTCTATCCGGGTTGTCGAGGTCTGCTCCCTTCACGGATGGGGTTCGTAAATTCTTCAAGAAAACGCCTGGTAGAATTGGTCGGCGAGCTGACCCAAGCTTTGATAGCAGATCTGCCGCCTCATTCTCCTCCCTCTTGACATACTTGACTTCGTAGCCGTCGAAGCACTTGGCAATCTCGTCTACTTCGTCTCGATATGCTACCATCATAGGGTTCTGCGCATTCGAGGTGCCAGCTACTTGCTAGGCAACCAAGTCAGAATCCCCTATGCGCTTGATGCCAATATCCTTGGCTACTCGTAGTACGTGAATGAGGGCCGCATACTTGGCCATGTTGTTGGTAGCGTTGAAGTGGATCTACAGGATGTATTGCAACTTCTTCCCTATTGGTGATTGTAGTAATACACCATCCCTAGATCCATTGAGTAGCTTTGATCTGTCAAAGTGCATGACCCAATATTTTTGCTCTAGCACAGGAGTGTCTTCTGGCAGTTCTGTCCAATCTTCAATAAAATCCGCCAATTCTTGTGACTTGATAGCGTTGCGCCTCTTGTAGGTGATTTCAAAGGCAGCAAGTTCAATACCCCACTTTGCCACTCTTCCTGTAGCGTCACTGTTATTGATGATATCGGACAGTGGAGCTTTGCTCACCACTGTGATGGGGTGCTCCTGGAAATAGTGCCTTAGTTTCCGTGAAGCAAGGAAAACTCTGTAAGCTATCTTATAGTAGTGCGGGTAATGCTGCTTGGATTCCATCAAGACCTCGCTTACGTAGTAAACTGGTTGCTGAACTCCGTATTCATGTGTTGGCTCCTTGCACTCCACCACGATGATGATGCTGATTACTCGGTTGGTTGCCGCCATGTAAACTAACATAGGCTCCCTTGATACTGGTGCTGTAAGTATTAGTGCAGAGGAGAGTATTCTCTTCAACTCTTGAAGTGTCGTGTTATCTTCGTCTGTCCATATGAATTTGTCCGCCTTATTGAGCAACTTGTAGAGCGACATAGCCTTCTCCCCAAGTCGGTTGATGAACCGGCTTACAGCTGCTACGCAGCCTGTGAGCCTCTGTATGTCCTTCAAGCACATTGGGCGTTTGATGTCAAGGATGGCCTTGATTTTTTCCAAGTTGACCTCGATTCCATGGTGCAAAACGATGAAGCCCAACAGCTTGCCGGATGGCACCCCGAAGACACACTTCTTGGGGTTAAGCATCATGTTGTATTTCTGGAGATTGTCGAAGCTTTCCTGCAAGTCAATGGTAAGATCGTTTGTGACCTATTTGGTCATGTAGGCAACGTTGCATTGTCCATTGGTAAGTAGCACCAGCATTTTTCAGCCCAAAGGGCATCGTGACATAGCGGTATGTGTCATAAGGTGTGGTAAATGAAGTGGCCAATTGGTCCGACTTTCGCATCTGGATTTGGTGGTAACCTGAGTAGGTGTCGAGAAAACACAGAAGTTCTGAGCCAGCCGTCGAGTCAATGACTTGGACAATGCGAGGCAATGCAAATGGATCCTTCAGACACGCTTTGTTCAAGCCGGTGTAATCAACACACATTCTTAATTCATTCACTACAAGAAAAGTTTCCTTCTACAACGAATTGGCCCGACGGTCGTTGTAGAAGGCGCGTCTTCCGCGACGAAATTCTTGGCTCGACCGTGGCTGATGGAAAACTTTTTTTCCAGTTTCGTGGCCCTCTACTACGAAGGATCTGCTAAAAACGTGGAGGAAGCTCGGCTGGCGCGTGGCAGAAGCAAGATTTTTGTTTGCTCGCGTGATGTTGACTCGCCGAAGTATTTTGAGGCATGTGGGTCCCGGACATCAGTGTATCTAGCAGACCATACTTTTCGGTCGCTGATACATTGCAAATGTATCTATAATTTTTGATGTTCCATGCTTGGTTTTATCTACTTTCTTATGTTTTGTCCACACTTTGGAGTACTTTTCATATGATTTCTTGGCCTAACCTATTAACAAGAGCCACAGTGCCAGTTGCCTGTTTCTGCTGTTTTTGGTTCTAGGAAAGTCAGAAAATGAATATTCTTGGAATTGGACGGGACAAAAGCCAAAGTTCCTATTTTCTCGGAAGACTCAGGAGCCAGAAGGAGAGTCGGAGAGGGGCCATAGGGTGGCCACACCCCCAGGCGCGGGTACCCCCAGGCCGCGCCAGGGCATGGTGTGGCCCCCCTGGCCGGCCACCCGACCTTGCCTCCTTCACCTATAAGAGCCTCTCGATACCAAAACCCTAAATCGTCAAGCCTCCAGCCACGAAAAGTTCCACTGTGCCGCCGCCACCGAAGGGGAGATTCGGGAGACAGAAAGTCTCTGTTCTGGCACTCTGCCGGGACGGGGAAGTGCCCCCGGAGCCATCTCCATCGATCTCCACTGCCATCTCCATCACCATTGCTGATTCCCATGATGAGGAGGGAGTAGTTCTCTCTCGAGGCTAAGGGTTCTACCGATAGCTACGTGTTCATCTCTCTCTATATGCATGATCTTTTTGAGATCATGAGCTTTGTAATCTATAGATCTACCTTGCTACTCAAGTGCTTTAATAGATCTCTGCTCTCCCCATGTGTGTGAAAGTGATAGCGTGCACACCATGGTGGCACTTAGGCTAGAGACTACAAATACTTGTTATGAGTTATATTTGGAGTTAGATGTCTTTATGAAATTGTGGTGTTTGTTGGACTCATCTAGTACTCAAGGTGACAGTGTGGGGTTATCTAGATGGGAAAGATGGACTTTGAGGTGTGCTGTTATAGCCCTACCATCGATTAGAGTGTCCAACCGGAGAGTAGTTCAGCGTAGTATCATAAAGAAGAATATATTTATATGAGAGTGTTCACTAGTGAAAGTATGATCCCTAGGCCTTGTTTCTAAACATTGAAACACCGTTTGCTATTAGATCTATTACATGTTTGCTTGCTTCCATCTTTATTTCAGTTTGCCTTTAGTCTCTTCCACGCCATCAAGCTATTTTCTATCACTGTTACCACTTATAATTATCCATACCACTTGTATTTCACTATCTCTTCGCCGAACTAGTGCACCTATACACCTGACAAGTGTATTGGGTGGGTTGGGGACACAAGAGACTTCTTGTATCTTGATTGCAGGATTGCTTGAGAGGGCATACCTTTGACCACTTCCTCCCTGAGTTCGATAAACCTTGGGTGATCCACTTAAGGGAAAACTTGCTGCTGTTCTACAAACCTCTGCACTTGGAGGCCCAACAACTGCCTACAAGAATAGAAGTGCGTAGACATCAGTCACGCCCCCTGATTTGAACTCGATAACGTTGCTCGAGGCGTCTACTGTTTAGTCAGGCTGCTAGGTCCCACATGTCAGCCTCTCATTAGAAGGATCGTGTGTTTGATGGAATTTTTTTCCTTCGCTCGCGCTACCCTGTTCCGAAGTTGATGGCGTTGCTCGATGCATCTACCGTCTAATCAACCTCCTGGGACCCACATGTAATCCTCTCATTAGAAGAAACGTGTGTATGATGGAATTTTCTCCTTCACTAGCGCTACCCCGTTCTGAGTTGATAGCGCTGCTTGACGCATCTACCATTTAACCAACCTCGTGAGCCCCACATGTCATCCTCTCATTAGAAGAAACGTGTGTGTGATGGATTTTTTTCCTTGGCTCGCGCTACCCTGTTCAGAACTTGATAGAGTTGTTTGATGCATCTACCGTTTAATCACGATGCTAGGCCCCACATGTCATCCTCTCATTAGAAGAAATGTGTGTATGATGGATTTTTTACCCTCTATCGTGCCTTCGTGTTCCGAACTTGATAACGTTGCTCACTGCATCAGCCGTTTAATCAAACTCCTGGACCCCACATGTCATCCTCTCATTAGAAGAAATGTGTGTATGATAGAATTTTTTCCCTCGGTCGCGCCTCCGTGTTCCGAACTTGATAGCATTGCTCGCTGCATCTACTGTTTAAGCATGATGCAGGGCCCCACCCCCATATGTCATACACTCATTAGAAGAAACATGTGTATGATGGAATTTTTGCTCTCGGTCGCGCCTCCGTGTTTCAAACTTGATAGCGTTGCTCGATGCATCAGCCGTTTTTCCAGGCTGCTGAGTCCCCCATGTGAGCCTCTCATTAGAAGAAAGGTGTGCATGCTGGACTTTTTTCTCGCTCGCGCCTCCCTGTTTCAAACTTGGCAACGTCACTCGAGGCTGAACCTGTATAAGGCCACGCTACTGGCTCCCACATGCCGGTCTCTCTGTATATCAAACCTGCGTATGATGAACTTTTTTCTCCCGTGCCGCTGTTTTGACCTTGGCAACGTTGCTCGATGTGGCATCCATGTATGGTCTTGCTTCTGAGGCCCCCATGTCACCCTCTCTGGTATGTTCTGGCCAGTGGGTCCCTGATGCCAGCCTCTCTATACAAGTATTTAACTTTTTTTTCAAACCCGACCATTAAACTCGAGGGATGCTGCATGCTGGTGGGTCCGCGATGTCAGCCTCTCCGTAATGCGATATTAAAAAGTAAACCCTTTCTCAAAAAAAGTAAACCCAAGATATATATAAATATGTACACATAGTGGATTCGAACTAAAGACCTTCAAATCAAATCAAATAGACATAAACTGAGTGTTTTGCCACAATACAAAAGATACTAATAGAAATTGAATCATTAAACATGTATTAGTACTACAACTTATGTATCAGTCTTCTAAAAAATATTGTTGTGTTTCCATGTTATCTCTCTTAAAATAAAAGAGCAGTGCTACTGGAACCTCGATTTATAAAAAGCCACATAATGGATTAGTTTCTTAAAAACATGGGTAGGCAGAGCTTTTTTAGAGGTGGGGGCACTGCTAAAAAGGCCAAATTAAAAAGTTTTTGGGCTATGGTCAATGGGCTCCTATCTCAAATTTCACTGGGCTGTGTCTCACCAGATTCAAACACGACCTCTTCGAGGGAGGAAAAAAGCGATAATTTCTTTGACAGATATTCATGTAAAAATATCTAATGAATACACACCACATGCGCCAAAACAGGGCTGTTATCCAATGACTTCACTTGGTGAAATCACGCTGTATATCTTTACCCTCTCATCTCTGTCCAAAATGCATCCAACGGTTCTGATGACACAAAGGGAAAAGCTCTAGAGCAAGCAGCCAGCAGCAACGACAAAACTTTTGACACATTCAATACCATTTGAAAGATTAAGGAGTACAGAATAATAAGACATAAAAAATCGACAGATTCCTAGTTCATATTCAGCAGCACTTGACCAATTCAGAAGCATTTCAAAGTGACTGATTCAACAATACAAACACTGAAATTCAATATCACTACAGAGAGAGACAATTCTTGTTTCAGCTCTAAAAACCATGCCACGCGATCAGTTTGCCATTTTCTCCAAACACACTCGAGCACTGGAACACAATCATTGTCATAATATTTGCTCATATAGGGAACCGTCATATAGATACAGATATACCATGGTAGTATGTACTAGTCATAGCTCCAATCCAGCAAGAGGTTATCACAGTTTTACCACCCATATATGATTAGTGGAGATAAGACAAACACATAATTAATTACAATAGCGTGCGGCCAAAGATCTAGACAGCTAGGAAGTTCATGAACAACATGCCACATCAGGGCAGCGATATACATCAACCTTGACCGTTCTTCCAATAGTAAGTTTGGCTACTTTCTGGAACTTGATCCACCTAGAAGTAGCTGCCAAGCGCCCATCAGTCGAGTTAATGGCGTAGCATCCCTCGATAAGCAATCCTTCGCTCTGCATCGTGAAGACTATTGTGCCCTTTCGTCTAGCCTGGAGTTGCTTTGTGGCACTCTTAGGCAATTTCTGAGTCAAAGCAAAAGATAGATGCATAATTACTAAGAGTGATGCACTGAATCTTGTGAAACTTGAGAAGACATTCAGAACAGTTTATCTGCCGCCATATACTCACAAACATAATCCGGTGCGACCTTGTGATGACACATGTGTAGGATATGGTCTGACAAGGTGCTGCCCGGGGTGATGAAGGAGCTTGTGCCGGTGCCTGTGCTGGGGCTGGTGCTGGTGCAGGAGATGGTGCCACTAATTGTAGAGGGGATGGTGCAGAAGCCAGAAGGCCCAGAATTGGTGCCGGTGCCAGCATCTTGATGCTAGATTCCTTCTGAGGGGTAGCTAAGCTGACTGCAGGGATGGTAGAGGCAGATGAGAAGTGTACAAGCAAAATGGTCTCTTATACAACAGTTACTCACAAGACAGTGTTCAGAGGATATGATGAGTATACAAGCAAATTAAGTTACTACCTCCATTCTTTATACTTAGGTCAATAGGTGCCGGAGCAGGAACTAGGGCCAGTGCCGTTGGGGGTGCCAGCAGCTTGGTGCTGGTTACCTTCTGAGGGGTAGGTAAGGGGACTGCAGGAGTGGTCAGAGAGGCATATGAGATGTGGACAAGCAAAATGATTTCTTATACAACAGTAATTCCTAGACAGAGATGAGAGTATACAAGCGAATTAAGTTACTACCTCTATTCTTTCTCCTACTAAGGTCAACAGGTGCCATTGCAGGAACTAGGGCTGGTGCTGTTGCCAGTGCCAACAGCTTGATGCTAGCACCCTTCTGGGTGGTACATAAGGGGAAGCGGACTGCAGAAGTGGTCAGGGTCATATGATGAGTAAAGACAATGGTGCAGAATAGTTAGTCGCAAGAAAATCATTAGTGGTTGTGATGAGTACATAATCAAATTAATTAGTACTACCTCTATTCTTGGTCCTTTGGTCAACAGGTGTACGATGGCGTGCAAGTATCTGCCCAGGCTTGCTAAAATAGAATGTTACCTCGTCCCCCTGCTTTAGACCATTCTCACGAACATACTTGGACCAACCTCGGCCACCCAAATAGGTGGTGGCCATCGTCTGGGAGACATCCACATCATATAGTTGTTGCATGCCTTTAGGGCCCTCGCTATACAGAGTTAGAAACTTGTCATTTCCGAACATCGTGTTTATAATGGGGCGAGCGACACAAGGGACAACCTTCATGAGAAAATTAATAGAGAAGTAAGGCGACAGCAAAAAAAGTGAGATACAAGATCTTACATCAAGTCGGTCCAAACCACTTGGAATCCATACCTGATACCATGGGTACCCTTTGCGAAGGGTGGCCATGCAACATTTTTCATCCCTCTGCCTTTGGAATGGCATACAGGGGCCCTCTTTCAATCCACAAGCTTGAAAAGAGGAGGGTAGCAGAAAGGGCTGAGCAGCTGGTGCGTGGTACTGATTGAAATTAAGTGGAAAGGTTAAATTATGTAAAGAGCAAGTAAATCATAATATAAGACAAAACCACTGCCTATAAAGCAAATAGATTTTACTTTTGTGAACTTCTAATGAGCGTAAACATATAGTACTAGCTGATAGAAATAACATGGAAAATCATAACATGTGAAAATATGGATTTCCAAATTATACCCACTTCTTAGAGAAATCACTGCCCACCTAGGTACTGTGTTGGCGCTTCCTTGTTGTGTAGAGGATGTACCCTTTTGGTGCGGGCATCAGAAATCTACTAGCCTCTACAACAGCCTTAGCCTCCGCAACAACACCTTCAATCGATATAAATAGCAAGAGAGCTCAACAATTCAATACTATGTAAAGTTTGGTCAAACTTTCCGTCGCTTGACTTTTCAAAAAATACAGTATATGCCTAAGCCTTGGGACGGAGGGAGTACAGTACGTAGTAGTCATATACTGACTGTATGAGACATTCTGACAGATCCAGATCTGGATTCACATAAACACAGAGCCAGAATTAATAAAATCACACATATATTTCTGAACATCTGATAAGCATGCATCACACCAAGCGGGTAATACTTAAATCTGTATGCACCATGGTAATAAGGGTATTAAGAACAAATACCTTTCTCTTTAAGCTGGGCCCTCCCAGCTGGTCGGTGGCCTTGCGCTTGTTTTTGGTGAGTAGTGGTACCTGCCGGATCCTGCGGCATGTGGGGGTACCATCCTATTTGCCGCCCTTGGAGCACCGCACGTTCGCAGGTATGTACCACCATGCTATAATAATTGAAGAAGAGATGGTGTTACAGAGGCTTCCAAAAAAATAGGATGCAGACAGAGACAACTTTAGCACTGGGATACATCGATGTTGCAGCCAACCACTTTTAGCATTGGAAAGAATGGAAGAACGCAACGAATATACTGCTACATTACCTTTTTAGGCAACTTTTAAGGGAATTAACGGGACCATCCATGTCCGTAGTGGCCGTGCGCACCACTGACCCATAGTTCTCCATACAGAATCTAACGCAAAATCCATTGCACATTACGAGTAGCAACTAAAGGTTACAGAAGTGAAGAACACCGAAATCGAACCTGACCAAATGCCCTAATCAGAACAGCAATGACCATGCCCTGATCTGGAATCAATACCAAATCAGTACCACCTCCCCCCACCCCCACCCCCATCCCCACCACCACCCCCACCCCACCCAAATGACCCAATCAATTAGAGAAGAGGAAAAATGTCCTGATTAGGTGATTTCGAGGTGAGCAATAAGCAAGAACTCCACAATCAAAGCATACCGAATACTACTACTCCTAGTACTAATTGTACCCCCAATGGCCCAATCAGAAGCAAATTAAGCAAAACCGGATTTCGAGGTGAGCAAATACACCCACCTATTTCAACAAGAACTCCCCAATCGGAGGTTGCACTAGTTCCAACAGTTGCTTGCTGGATGTGAGCTAGCTAGTGATGGTTTCTTGTCTTGTCGTTGGTAGAAAGGCATCGGAAGGGGAGTAGTAGTACTAGCAGTAGTAGGGCTGGGCAATACACTTTTTTTACAGTATTTTTAAGTGGCAGTGGCGGGAAGATTTTGCCGGGAGAGAATCCCAAATTTTTGATCCCAGCTATGACGTGGTGGCCTACATCTGTTTCAAGTGGGACCCACGTCAGGGGTGAGTTAAAGCAGGTCCCACATCAAGTGGGTGAGATAATTGACCGAGCCAACCTCCTCCTTCCCTTGGTACTAGTACTAGTTCTCCCGGCTTCCTCTCCAAGGACAGAGAAAATCGCCCCTCTTCGAATCAAATTGGTCCCAGCTTATTATCCTTCTACTGATTCGTCTCATGGAGCAGTGGACAAGATGGAGGTAGTTGCAGCATAGGGCACCAGCGCTAGGGCCTCAAAAACAGTTTAGGAACCGATAAAATGATAAGCTCGGATTTCAGACTAGAAACACACACAAACACACATATACTATGTATATACTAATATACAGAATAGTTTCCAATTACAGTTCTGCTTACAAAGGCCTAGAAATCATAATAAGGTGGCTCCATATTACAGAACTACGACAGTAGCGAACCAATCATGGGATAGCTCTACACCCAAAGAGTTTTGCAGCTGGGCTAGTGGTCATGAACGACACCAAAAGTACACCCCTGATGATCAGCCGCCCTGCATCAAATCCATCCAGACGTAGTGTACCCGATCCACAACCTCAGGTACAGGCTCATCAATGAACAGGTCATCGTCATTACCATCAAAGTCCTCTTCGGTCATCTACTTCTGCGATTAGCAGATTAACAGATACGTTTATAGACAAACATCAAAGACACACCACCTGCACATTTGTCGTTCTACAGATATACCTCGTCATCTAGCATAGCGGTAGTACCAGAAATGAAACTTGTTTCATGCAGATTGCGCTTTTTATCTCCCCCCCTTCTCCAAGTTGATCTAGATGCTCAGGAGCTGCCTCTATCAGTTGATCTAGTTGATCAACATCTGCTTCCCCTACTTGATCTTGATGATAATGATGTGCTTCCCCCGGTTCATATGGAAGATCATATGGTTCACCATGAAATACCCATCTAACATATGTGCTAAGCATCCCAAATGTAAAAATATGGTCTTCCACTATACTTTGAGGTAGCACCCTATGATTCGCACACAACCGGTAGGGGAAATGTACTTTTGAGTTGTCACAATGAGCTCTAACGAATCCCATAAATCGTAGAACATCAAGGATACGTTTAGCGCTGCCTAATGGAGCAATCTCTATCCAAAATCTGCCCATCTGTTTAATTATGACATACAAGGTTGGTTATTATTAAAAGAAAAGCATGAAACATATAGATGAAGTACAAAAACTATATATGCCTATGCGTTTCAGCAAACATATTGACAGCAAAAATCACTGAAGGTATTTAGGAACACAGATCCAGCGCAGAATAAACTATGACCATGCAGATTGAGGACAAATTAAACTATGTAGGAGTATTTGAAAGGGCAATAAAATGCCAACCAGATCGAGCTAGAGATAGAAGGACTACCGTGGGATCGACGTTCCCACCGGTGCTTCTCAAGAAGACCGACGGGTAGGGAAAGCTTCTTCGCGCATGTTGGTGATGAGGAGCAGCCGTAAGCGCGTCTGTTTTGTGGGGAAGGGGGTGAGGCCTAGGCGGCGGAGGGTGGAAGTTAATACACAACACGAAGGGGTGCGGAGGGATAACTTTGGAAATTCTGACTTACCCTGCTTTGGCACCACCATATACGTGGCCCACCTGCCAGTCACCATAGATCAAAATTGATCCAAAACTTGTCAAAATACAAGTTTATGTTTTACCATGGAAACTAATGCACATATCATTGCACTTTGTGAATGAATGGCTTTATGTCAAAAATTTATTTAATTTCAGCATCTTCAGCTAGGAAGCTTGGAAACTCATGAAAGTAGGGCATTATCCATCAAATCTGGAATCTCCTTTGTAAACAATTGCTTGAAATGCCAAGATGCACCGATCTACCAAATATGGCCAGGTTTGTAAGCTTGGTTGACGAAGATACTTCAACGTATGGAGTAGTACAAAAGATGAAAAAGGTACAGAAACTATGGCTGTGACCTTGCTACTCTTGTTTGAAAGCCTTGAATTAATGTTCATTAATTTTGGCAGATGTCTATAAACTCATTAAATGTTGGAAAGCATACATGCCTGTGGGTCTATCTGACGGGGACATCATCCCAAGTGGGAGTAGCGTACCTTAGAAGCTTCAACTTCAAAATTTCGGCAGAGCGCTGAAATATCCTGCCCACCCATTCAAACATACCGCCCATCCATTCAAACATCCAGCCCCCCAAAAAACATCCAGCCCCAAAAATTATTTTATTGCACAAATTTAGCCTGAAAGCTTGAACGGGCGTTATACATTGTGTGAAAAAAGGGGGCGGTGGCATTTTGAGCCATCATCTTTGTAGTTGCTTCACAACAAAACACATTGTTGTTACTTGGAAATTCGAAAACAAACTTCAAATTTGGAAGCAGACATATTGGTTGATTTGCAAAGATGCAACGATCTACCAAATATGGACACGTCATCATAAACTATTTCCATGACCTTGGTCACCTTTTTTGGGACGATGGTCATCTTATTGAAAGCCTTAAATTGTTCGAAATTTTTAGCAAATTCCTAGAAACTCGTTTAAATGCTAGGAAGCAACTCTCGCTGGCGTGTGGGCCTAGACGGTGATAGCGCGTCTGAGAGGCCCCATGCCGGAGTAGCGTATGCTAGAAGCTTCGACCTCAAAATTTGGTATGGCGCCCAAAGATCGCACCCATCCATTAAAATATCTCGCGCATCCATTCAAACATGCTTCACCTCTTTCTAGAATGCAACATTCCTCTTATATCCCTGCTCTGGAAACAAGAATCCGAGGGAGCAAGGCAATAATAGAGGGATATAGGTGGTAAATTTGCGTTCTCCCAAGTGCATCACCCCATCCACGTTTCCCAGCCCTTCTTCAATATTTACTTGCCCGCCCACTCCGACCTACACCAACTTTTTGGACCCACTATGCAAGTGACCCACATGTCAGTGAGCAAGAATTACGAGAAGTAGAGATTCCCATTCCTTGTTGTTCAAAATTCCAACATTTTTCGCTAAACCGAGATAAAATCGTTAAAATCATCCAACCTGCCTTATACTATCATTCCACTATGTCAGAGTAAAAGCTAAAAAACAAAGCCAAAAACACGTTCGTAGCTTTATAAGACAAAAATCAAAAGCCAGAATTCGAGCCCAAGCAAACAACGCCCAAATCTCGAGGACCTCTTCCTGTTTCTCCCTTATTTTAGTACCCGGGTACCTTCAATTTTATTTAACAAAAAATATGACCAAGCAGGATATCATCGACTTGTAGATCAATTTTTGAGATACTTTCATTAAATTGCGGTAACACCATTCCGTTCCACGAATATATATATATAACCATAAAGTTTGAAAATATTATTGAGAATTCACGGAATCCTAAACCATAAAATCTAAACCCCTAAATCCTGACCAAGCAGGTAGCGCGCAACTTATAGATCAAAAATTGAGATACTTTCGTTAAATCAGGTAATGCCATTCTATTAGATGAATATAAGCATAAATCCTGAGCATTACCAAAAATTCTCTAAACCAAAAATCGGAAACAACCCATAAAACTAAACCATAAAACCCTAAACCCTCGGCCCATAAACCCTAATCAAGCAGGTATCATGCACTTATATATCAAAATTTGAGATACTTTCATTAAATTGCGGTAACGCCATTCTATTCCACGAATATAAGCATAAAGCTTGAACATTATTTAAAATTCACGAAACCCTAAAATCTAAACACTAAACCCTAAATCCTTACCAAACACGTAGCATGCACTTATCGATGAAAAGTTGATATATTTTCATTAAACTGGTAACTCCATTCTATTCGATGAATATAAGCATAAATCTTGAGCATTATCGAAAATACCCTAAACCCTAAACAACCCCTAATAAAACCTAAACCTAAAACCCCAAACCCTCAACCCATAAACCCTAACAAATCAGGTATCATGCACAAATAGATCAAATTTGGAGATACTTTCAATGAGTTAGGTAACGCCATATATATTCTATTCGACGAATATAAGCATAAAGCTTGAGTATTAATGAAAATTCGATAAACCCCCTAAACCCTATTCAGTCCATAAAACCTAAATCGTAAAACCCTAAAACCCTAAACCCTCAACCCATATAAACCCTAACCAAGCAGGTATCATGGACTTATAAAGCAAAATCTGAGATTCGATCTTTCATTAAATTATGGTAACGCCATTCTATTCCAAGAATATATCAATAAAGTTTGAACATTATTGGAAATGCCCTAAACCCTAAAACCCCCTAAACCCTCAACACCGCACGTAGCAAGCACTTATCGATCAAAAATTTATATATTTTCATTAAACTGGTAACTCCATTCTATTCGATGAATATAAGCATAAATCTTGAGCATTATTGAAAATACCCTAAACAACCCCTAATAAAACCTAAACCTAAAACCCCAAACCCTCAACCCATAAACCCTAACTTATAGATCAAATTTTGAGATACTTTCAATGAGTTAGGTAACGCCATATTCTATTCAACGAATATAAGCATAAAGGTTGAGTATTATTGAAAATTCGATAAACCCCGTAAACCCTATTCAGTCCATAAAACCTAAACTATAAAACCATAAAACCCTAAACCCTCGACCCATATAAACCCTAACCAAGTAGGTGTCGTGGACTTATAGATCAAAATCGGAGATTCGATCTTTCATTAAATTGCGGTAACGCCATTCTATTACACGAATATAAAAATAAAGTTTGAACATTATCGAAAATGCCCTAAACCCTAAACCCCGCCTAAATGACATTGGCAAATGAGGTATCACATGCACTTGTAGATCAAAATTTCAGATAAACTTTCCTCAAATTGTGCTAACGCTATTCAATTTCACGAATATAAGCATATATAAAGCAGCTTGAACATTATCTAAAATCCCCAAAAAACCTAATCCCTAAACACCTAAACACCCAAAACCATAAAAACCCTAAACCCTCAAGGCCTTACCAACCAGGTATGATGCATTTATAGATCAAAATCTGAGATACTTTCATTAAATTGCGATAACACGAGTCTATTCCACGTATATATATAAGCATATATATATATATATAAGTTTGAACATTATCATTGAAAATTCATAAACCCTAAAACCTAGAAAACCCTAAACCCTTAAACCCTAAACCCTAAATACCAACCTTAAACTCCTAAGCCCTAAACCCTAAAATCCTAAATCTTATACCATAAACCCTAAACCCTTAAACCCTCAACCCAAAAAACACGAACCCTAAACCCTAGGCTATATATATGTAACATCCCAGCATTAGAGCTTAGAATTAAGCTAAACACAGGTGTGTGCATTGCATTCATGCATAGAAAATCTAGATAATTTTCGCGCTTTTAAATAAAACTTGCCAAAGTGATTGAAGCTTCTCTTAACTTGGTGGAACTGAAGTAGATCATCAAGTTGACTGCGATAAGTTTCAATATGACCTTTTCTAAAACCCTATCTTTGGGTAATATAATTTGATCTAAGGGTAGATCAAATGTAATAAAACTAAGTCACAACACACTACTTAATAAGGAGTACTTGATCTCCTAGAGATCATTACATGGTATTCCAAACAACAACTCAAGGATGAATACTTAATATTCTAATAATGATATCAAGGTATTATCTATAACAAACCCTGAATACCAAGTTAAGTATGTAACTTAAGTAAAGAAAACTTTATAACTAAGTCTTGATACACTTGATTGCTATAGTGATACCTACCATTGGTATCATGGTAGTTCTTAAATATCAATTTTTATCACAAAGGAAGCATAATGGAAGATAAGCCAAGACCATGCATCTCATACCCTTAGTGTCATGTTAATAGTTGATAATCATATTTAACCAAGCCCTAGTGTCAATGGATCATCACTATTGAGTGACCAATTCTTGACCTAACACTTGTTAACCTTTAGCTTTGACCTATTATATTAACCTTCCAAAGGCCTGAAGTAATTTAATAAGAAGGAGGAACTAGATATGGTTGAGTGTACCAGCATCAATGGAATGTGATCCTTAGTGGAGATCAAACCATTGGATGATGGAGGAGTTAACTCACTCATGAGTTAACTAGAAGAAATATTTAAACCAAGAGTTAGATAGTAATTATGGAGATACAAGGAAGCTAGTAGTATTAGAATATCCAATGATAATCTTGTTAAGTGAAGTAGTTATGAACTTAAAAGTAAGTTGCCTTAACAAGATAACTCTTATAGAGAGATAGGTATAATTCTATTATTTAGTGTTAATGGATCTTGATCAAACAATTATAAGCTTAAGCTAAGCATGATCAAGGATTGGTGATCATTACTCTCAAGTCACTTGGGAATAGATGACTGGGTGTTGAAGAAGAGTTGTGAGTATACCTAATTAGGTAAAATCTTAGTTAGTTGAATCATCTAGTTTGATCATGAGAGGTCAAGCTAGAGTATAATGAAGTATATAACATAAGTTGTATGGAGTAGATGGAAGTATAATAGTTTAATCAAGGTAATACAAAAACAAACTTTTATTGTGGAGAGTAGTACCATACCTATTCCAGAGGATTGATATCACATGTGATATAGAGAGAACTATCATCTTGCAAGCCTTGGAAGTAGTTGCAAGATGGATTTACGGAAGCTAATAGATGGAGTTAGTAATATATACGTTGATAGGTGCATCAATGGTAGTTAATTAAGAGGATTTATATACTAGAAGTAAGAATGGAATAATGTTGAAGTGGCATGACCATGTCATCATCTGATGATGGATATGGTGGAGTCAGATGATTATCTTATTCAGGAAGATGTGATCTTTGTGAATAAGATAAGAGAGTTAACTAGAGTATATTTAGGAAAGGAATTCCTTATCCCAAGATAAGCTTAGTGAAGTATTGAGGTAAGAATTCTTTAGAAACCTTTAGCTAGCTATACATGTAGCCATGACAAGACCCATGTCTACTTCATTGTTCAAAACCCTGGAATCAAATGGATAGGGAAAACATTTCCTATTCCTAGGTAACCATTGAACAATACCTCTTGGACAATTAAAGCTTCCAAGAGATAATTAGAGAACTAGATGAGTATTTATAGATGGAGGCCTTGTCCACCTCATTATCTTAAACCTTAATAGAAACCTAGTTTCATAGAACCAGCAAGATCACCCTACGAAGAAATCTCAATAGCTTACTCTAAGATGAGTTATTATCCATGGTGCACATTTATAGTTTTTAAACCCTAACTTCTAGGAAAGTTATAAAAAATATACCTTTTTGATATCACCTAAGCTCATGGGAATAATATTAACCATATAAAAATTTCCTTAAAACTATAAAGTTAATGAGAATCAAGTTTTATGAATGAGTAGTAATAAATCCTTTTATAAGTGATGGTTTATTATGCAAAGTAAATTCATAACAAAGGTCTTTACAACTTTATTAAAAGAGAAAGGACCAATATAAAGGAAATAAAGAAACGATAACCTCATATAATAAAAGTTCACAAAATTATGCTAAATACATTTTAGTATTGGTACAACTACTTAGAAAATACAGTTCTATGGGAAAGAATACAAAGAAAATGTGAAAATACAAATCTAAAAACAAAACCGAAAATAGAAAAAGAAATCAGAAAGAAAAAAAGATCTGGCCGAGCCAGCAGGCCAGCCTAGAGTCCTCTCTGCCTGTCTACCGCCCACATTGGTCCAACAGCATCAGCTCGTATGCAGCCCAAGTCAGCCCATCTGGCCCGATACCGTTTCGCCGTATCCTCTGGTCGTCTTCCACCTCTCGATCGAGCCAAGCATCTCGCTGGCCGTGCCCTCGCCGCTGGCGTGCGCCAAGATCTGCCCCGCCACCCCTGGTCGCCTATAAAGTCGCCTCCGCGCCGCCAAGGACGAACCCTAGCCCGTATTCCTCTCTCTCTTCCCCTCTGTGCAAGAAACCCTAACCTCACCGGAGATCCGTCGCGTCGCCGTTTTCGGTCGCACCAGGGCAAGCCGAGGCTACCGTTGCGTTCCCCGTGTTTCTCTCGGTCATCTCACAGAAGGAATCGAAGCCACGTGCCCTAGCCGAGCTTCCCGACCACTTCTTCTTTGATGCCAACCACCGTCGATTCCCGCCACTACATCGCTCCTCCGACCTCGTAATCGTGCTCTTTAGATTCGTGGTGAGCTACCGGTGCTCGTGCACCTTCTCTATTTCCTCCTCACGCTTTGAGTCATATGGCCGTCATGCGCTGCCATCGGCCGCCGCAGAAGCTGGTCGCCCGAGTATCTCTGGTGACCAAAAAAGGGCGACGACACAACCCATCGACTCGTCTCGCTCCATTCTCTCCAACTAACCTAGCCACAAAGTTCCGCGCGCAGCCGATCGACGGATTCATGCTCAACCTGAGAGAAACTCCGTTGCTAACGTCACCATGACGTCATGGTGATGTCATAAATATCTTTCTTTATTTTTTTGGATAATCGTTTCTATAATAAATAAATTCCTGGATATTACGTGGCATAGGCCCCACTAGTCAGTGGCTTGGGGTAGATTAGACTGGGTATGAAAAGTCTGTACCGTGCATTTGTGCCATGCTGATGTCAGCATAACGCAATAAAACATTTAATATTTATTTTTAATTTATGAAAATTATTAAATCTTAGAATTTGAATATCTTTTGTTTTATTATTCAGAAAAATATATATAATATATCAAAATGTTCAGAAAAATAAACTCTATATTATAAACTTATTATCAAATATTATTGTGTTAACTATTTAAATAATAATTATTTACTAAATACTTTATAATTAATAATACTTTGCAAATTCATATTTTAATATTGGTAAATAAGAAAAATATAAATAATATACTAAAATTCTTGGAAAAATAAGCACTAAAATGTAAAAATATAAACTTAAAATATTGTATCACTTAACTAATATTTATTATTTATTTAGTATTTATAAGTGATTAAAACTTGTAAAAACCATATCTTATTATTTAAAATTCACAAAAATACTTATAATATACCAAAACGATCACAAAAATGAAATCTACACACTAAAAATATCAAATCTCACTTTTGAAGTTAAATAAAAGGTAAAGGTTTAATAATACTAGTTGAAACCCTTTTCTTTTATTTTAATTCATTAAAACCATTGCTTTTAGCATTAATTTGTTTAAAGTATAAAAGTGTAACAACAACATCAATTGATTTTTAAATGAAGTTAACATAGGTTTAACTATTTTAAAAATATTAAAATTAATCCTTGCATATTTTTTCTATAGCCCTAATTGATTAATAAACTTGCTTAAGGAATCTTTCAGATACCATAACCCATTTGAGTGCTTTAGTATTGCATATTACTTATTGTTTCACACACACTCTCACAAGCCTTAATAAGAAGCACAAGTGTGAATCTAGTATAAAAGTGCAACACATCTCAAAGAACTCAGCACAAACTCCAAACCCTAGATTAGGTATGACTGTTACGAGGATTCGCGTTTATTAAACTGCATTACATTACTTATGCATGATTACATTTTGTGTCTTTAAACATTAGTCCTTACCGGACCAATAATGTTACTTTCAGAATTTGGATCTTCTAGTATCTCGAAGACCGTGAGTGCATAATCTTGCAATCACAAAAGGCAAGTTCACAACTTGCTCATGTCCTTTGGTTATTTTCTATGCTTGTAACTCAACTGTGTCATCACCTGCATTTCAAAAAGGTCGAAAACACTATTTTCACAATTAACTGGAAATATCGGTTACTGATCCATGGTGATCAGCTAATCTATCATAACTAGCAACGGAAACGCCATTGTACAATAATGTATCATCTAGGACTTAACAACAAATGTCGCTAGTGATTCTAGCGCCGTATATTACGCGTCAACCATAAGACTTGGAATGGGATGGGAAAGTCAGCTGTATCTTCTCCCTTTCGCATGGACGGATGACCTTATCGTGAGGCTGTTGATTTATCATGGAGTTCTAGAGAATCTAGCACATAGGTGGGACCCCTTAGTTCCCTGCGAGCTAGGTGCCTAGATTATATGTGCATCTCTGACTGGGTCTTAGTTCACCATAGCTGATGGTGACCGCCAGACAGAGCTGCAACGGAGTCTCCGAGAGGCTACCCTCGTGTCTCATGCGGGGTCGCGGAGAGGGCAGTACTGACTTGGATCTTAGACCGGGCCCCATACCAAGGAAGTCTGGAAAAGCTCACCGCTTGGTTGTGCAACAAGGCTAAGGTCTCTTATGGGAAAAGTGACGCACCTCTGCAGAGTGTAAGAATTGTGACATGTTACTCCCTGTTCCGGAAAGGAGCTACGAACACGGCAGGAAAGGAACTCCATGAAGTTCTGGTCAACCTGTGAAGGTTGTCGGACATAGTTTTCAGAATAAAAGCAACCTTTGAAGAAATGTTTATGAAAACCTGCATCGCCTACGACCTATGGTCTGTGGCTATAGAGATAGTGCATCATACACTCCTTTTTAGTGAACTTCCTGAGTACGCTCGTACTCAACCGTACCTTCATAACCCTTGCTAGGTTCTAAGCTATTGAAGACGACATCAACATCAATTTCTACTCAAGAAACCATCATCAACAACTCAAGTTCTTCAATGGAGTCAATGAAGTCCACATATACGTCAACCGAAACGAAGACTAAGTTATTAAGTAGATAGAAGTAGATTCTCTAGCCATAGAACCTACGTTTGTAGAGCATTGCAATAGAAGCAATGGCAAGCCAAATAGTTTATATACTAGTCGTAGTTACTAGATAGTTCCGAGTTATTACTTCTGGTTCTTCTTTGTAAGAAGTTTCTTTTTCTCTCTTTAACCTAGAGTGTTCTCTGAATCTTTTGTAAAGAGTCGAGTTGTAATCTATTGTCATGTCTTGGACCTGCTTTGTTTCTGTTGTACCACTTTGAGGGATGTAATACTAGTGAATGGTGTTTCATTGGTGTTATGTCAATGACTATAGTGTACTACATCATGTAGTGGTATGCTGGGTCACCGCAATATATCTTGTGTGGAAACTAGGGCAATGGGATTTTGAGCCATACTTATTTGTAGTTTCTTCATGACAAAAGCCATTGTCGTCACTTGAAAAATTGAAAATAACTTCAAATTCAGAAGCTTCCTTTGTAAATAATATTTTAAATGCCAATAATACAGACTAATCTACCAAATACAAACATGTTGTTATAAACTATAGCAAAGGTGTGGCCATGACCTTGGTCACCTGGTTTTAAAGCCATGCAAATTCATACATGGTACGCCATATATCGTATGACAAAATTAAAGCCATTATTATCGATTGGAGCTTTTAAACTAACTCCAAATATGGAAGCTCTTTTTCTAAACAATGTTGAAATTCCAATATGCACCAATCTACCAAACATGGTTACATTATCATAAATATGGTAACACATATGGCCTTGACATTGGCCATCTAGTTTTTGAAAGCCATGAATGTTCAAACATGGTATGCCATATTGTGAAACGAGTTTTTCAAGAGTTATCAAATTTTATATATTTTCATGGAAACTAGCCAATATACATAGTGAGACACCAACGAAGAAACGAATGGTTGTATTTTGTTTTATATTTTTTCTTTATTTTTTTAGAAAAACTGGCCCAAATATGGTGTTATTACTATTCATATCAAAAAATTGAAATCTTGCAAAACTCTCGGTGGTTCTTCGATATTTGACTAATTCGGTACCTTTAAACTCTTTTTAAAAAGTCAAGAGGAAGATATATCACACACTTTCTAGTTCGTAAATATACTTACTTTCAATCGTCAAAAAGTTATTTAATTTCACCATCTTCAGCTAGGAAGTTTGGAAACTCATGAAAGTAGGGCATTATCCATCAAATCTGGAATCTCCTTTGTAAACAATTGCTTGAAATGCCAAGATGCACCGATCTACCAAATATGGCCAGGTTTGTAAGCTTGGTTGGCGAAGATGCTTCAATGTACGGAGTAGTACAAAAGATGAAAAAGGTACAGAAACTATGGCTGTGACCTTGCTCCTCTTATTTGAAAGCCTTGAATTAATGTTCATCAATTTCGGCAGATATCTATAAACTCATTAAATCCTGGAAAGCATACAGGCATGCGGGTCTATCTGACGGGGACATCATCCCAAGTGGGAGTAGCGTACCTTAGAAGCTTCAACTTCAAAATTTTGGCAGAGCACCGAAATATCCCACGCACCCATTGAAACATCCCGCCCATCCATTCAAACATCCAACCCCCAAAAAAACATCCAGCCCCAAAAATTATTTTATTGCACAAATTTAGCCTAGAAGCTTGAAAGGGCGTTATACATTGTGTGAGAAAGGGGGCGGTGGCATTTTGATCCATCATCTTTGTAGTTGCTTCACAACAAAACACATTGTTGTTACTTGGAAATTCGAAAACAAACTTCAAATTTGGAAACAGACATATTGGTTGATTTGCAAAGATGCACCGATCTACCAAATACGGACACGTCATCATAAACTATTTCCATGACCTTGGTCACCTTTTTTTGGACGATGGTCACCTTATTGAAAGCCTTAAATTGTTCGAAAATTTCACCAAATGTCTAGAAACTCGTTTAAATGCTAGGAAGAAACTCTCACTGGCGTGTGGGCCTAGACGGTGGCATCGTGTCTGAGAGGCCCCACCCCGGAGTAGCGTATGCTAGAAGCTTCGACCTCAAAATTTGGTATGGCGCCCAAACAACGCACCCATCCATTAAAATATCCCACACATCCATTCAAACATGCTTCACCTCTTTCTAGAATGCAAAATTCCTCTTCTATCCCTGCTCCGGAAACAAGAATCCGAGGGAGCAAGGAAATAATAGAGGGATATAGGTGGTAAATTTGCGTTCTCCCAAGTGCATCACCCCATCCACGTTTCCTAGCCCTTCTTCAATATTTACCTGCCCACCCACTCCGACCTACACCGACTTTTTGGACCCACTATGCAAGTGACCCACATGTCAGTGAGCCAGAATTATGGGAAGTAGAGATTCACATCGCTTGTTGTTCAAAATTCAAACATTTTTCGCTAAACGGAGATAAAATCGTTAAAATCATCCAACCTGGCTTATACTATTTTTTCCACTATGTCAGAGTAAAAGCTAAAAAAACAAAACCAAAAACACGTTCGTAGCTTTATAAGCCAAAAATCAAAATCCAGAATTCGAGCCCAGCCAAATAGCGCCTAAATCTCAAGGAACTCTTTCTGTTTCTCCCTTGTTTTAGTACCCGGGTACCTTTAATTTTATTTAACAAAAAATATGACCAAGCAGGATATCATCGACTTGCAGATCAATTTTTGAGATACTTTCATTAAATTGCGGTAACACCATTCTGTTCCACGAATATATATAACCATCAAGTTTGAAAATATTATTGAGAATTCACGGAATCCTAAACCATAAAACCTAAACCCGTAAACCCTGACCAAGCAGGTATCGCGCAACTATAGATTAAAAATTGTGATACTTTCGTTAAATCAGGTAACACCATTCTATTAGACGAATATAAGCATAAATCCTGAGCATTACCAAAAATTCTCTAAACCGAAAACCGGAAACAACCCATAAAACTAAACTATAAAACTCTAAACCCTCGGCCCATAAACCCTAATTAAGCAGGTATCGTGCACTTATATATCAAAATTTGAGATACTTTCATTAAATTGCGGTAACGCCATTCTATTCCACGAATGTAAGCATAAAGCTTGAACATTATTTAAAATTCCCGAAACCCTAAAATCTAAACACTAAACCCTAAATCCTTACCAAACACGTAGCATGCACTTATCAATCAAAAGTTGATATATTTTCATTAAAATGGTAACTCCATTCTATTCGATGAATATAAGCATAAATCTTGAGCATTATCAAAAATACCCTAAACCCTAAACAACCCGTAATAAAACTTAAACCTAAAATCCCAAACCCTCAACCCATAAACCCTAACAGATTAGGTATCATGCACTTATAGATCAAATTTGGAGATACTTTCAATGAGTTAGGTAACGCCATATATATTCTCTTCGACGAATATAAGCATAAAGCTTGAGTATTATTGGAAATTCGATAAAACCCCTAAACGCTATTCAGTCCATAAAACATAAACCGTAAAACCCTAAAACCCTAAACCCTCGACCCATATAAACCCTAACCAAGCAGGTATCGTGGACTTATAGATCAAAATCTGAAATTAGATATGTCATTAAATTGCGGTAACGTCATTCTATTCCACGAATATAACAATAAAGTTTGAACATTATTGAAAATTCCCAAAAACCGAAACCCCTAAAACCCAAATCCTAAACCCCTAAACCCTATAACTCTAAACCTTAAACCCTCACCAAGCACGTAGCATGCACTTATAGATCAAAATTTAAGACAATTTCATTACATTGGGTAACGCCATTTTGACGAATATAAGCATAAATCCTGAGTAATATCAAAATTTCCCTAAACCCTAAACAACCCCTAAAACTTAAATTTAAACCCTAAAGCCCTAAACCCTCAGCCATAAACCCTAACCAAGCATGTGTCATACACACATTGATCAAAATTTGAGATACTTTCATTAAACCAGCTAACACCCATTCTGTTCTACGAGTATAAGCAGAAATCTTGAGTATTATTGAAAAATCGCTAAACCCTAAACCCTAAACAACCCATAAACTAAACCGTAAAAATCTATAACCCTAAACCCTCGACCCATAAACCATAACCAAAGTAGGTATTGTGCACTTATACATCAAAATTTGAGATACTTTCAATAAATTGATGTAATGTCATTCTATTCAATGCATATAAGAATAAAGCAACTAGAACATTATCGAAAATTCCTAAAAACCCAAACCCTAAACCCCTAAAACCCTAGACCCTAACCTTTACCAAGCATGTAGCATGCACTTATAGATCAAAATTTGATATACTTTTGTTTAATTTGGTAACGCCATTTTATTCAACGAATATAAGCATAAATCTTGAGCATTATCAAAAGTTCCCTAAACCCTAAACCCTAAACATCCCCTAAAACCTAAACCCTAAAACCCTAAACCCTCAACCCATGAACACT
The DNA here is from genome assembly GCA_910589775.1 of Avena eriantha. Taxonomy (NCBI): domain Eukaryota; kingdom Viridiplantae; phylum Streptophyta; class Magnoliopsida; order Poales; family Poaceae; genus Avena; species Avena eriantha. The sequence goes on from OU342743.1 coordinate 556,042,627, forward strand.
AACCAAGCAGGTATCATGCACTTTATAGATCAAAATTTGAGATACTTCCATTAAATTAGGTAACGTCATTCTATTCGATGAATATAACAATAAAGCTTGAGCATTATTCTAAATTTTCTAAACTCTAAACCCTATACAATGATAAAACCTAAACTATAAAACCCTAACCAAGCAGGTATCATGCACTTATAGATCAACATTTGTGATACTTTCTTTAAAGCAGGTAACGCCATTCTATTCGACGAATATAAGCATAAATCTTTGAGCATTATTGAAAAATCGGTAATCCCTAAACCCTAAACAACCCATAAAACCTAAACTGTGAAACCCTAAATCATCGACCCATACACCCTAAACCAGCTGGTACCGTGCACTTATAGATCAAAATTTGAGATACTTTCGTTAATTTGTGGTAACGCCATTCTATTACATGAATATAAGCATAAATCTTGAACATTATTGAAAATCAAAAACCCTTAACTGTAAACCCTAATAACCTCCTAACCCTAGAACTCTAACTTCCTAACCCTAGAACCCTAAACCCTTACCAAGGAGGTATAATGCACTTATAGATCAAATTTTGAAATACTTTTATCAAATTGCGATAACGCCATTCTATTCCATGAATATAACCATATATATAAAGCTTGAACATTATTATTGAAAATTCCCTAAACCTTAAAACCTAAAAAATCATAAACCCTAAAACCTTGAACAACCCTAAACCCTAAACCGCTAAACCCTAAAAGCCTAATCCCTAAAATCCTAAGCCATAAACCATGAACCCTTAAACCCTCAACCCAAAATAAAACCCCGAACCCTAAACTTAACTCTAGGCTATATATACTTTGAGTGAAAATTGGGGCAGTGGGATTTAAAGCCATGTTTTGTAGTAGCTTCATGACTAAAGCCATTGTTGTGCATTAGAAAATTGAAATATTCCAATTCGGAAGCTTCTTGTAAATAATATTTTAAATGCCAATACACACCATAAAAAATGTGGATAGGTTATTATAAACTATAGAAAAGATATGGTCATGTCCTTGGTCATCTGGTTTAAAAGCCATGCATATTCGTACATGGTACTCCATATATATTGTGATACAATTTTTTATCAGAAATTATCAAATTCAAGATTATATTTTTCCATGGAAACTAGCTAGTGCACATAGTGAGACACAAAGAGAGAAAATAATGGATGCATTTCTTTTTTTATTTTCTTTCTTTGTATTTTTTTAAATGGCCGAAATTAGGTGTCATTACCATTCATATCAAAAAGTTGAATTAGGCATGGCGCCGAAACATCCCGTGCACATCTATTCAAATATCTCGCGCATCTATTCAAATATCCCGCCCCGCTTTTCGCAAATGCAAAATTCCTCTTTTATCCCTGCTCCGGAAACAAGTACCGTGGGAGTACTGCAATAATAGAGGGGTATAGGTCGTAAATGTGCGTCATCCCACCTACGTCCCCCCATCATCTCTTCCCTGCCCACACCCCTCCAACCTCGACCTTCCTCTAGCCGCTTCACCGTCGGCCCTCTCTTCCACACCGGAGCTCTTCCACTGGAGGTGCTCTTCATCCGAACTATTTCACCGACTCCCTCACAGCACCGGATTTGCTTCACCAATGCCGTCGTCTACCCTACCGGTGCCACTTCACTGAATAATTCGTTGTTGACCCTAAAATGCCGAGCTGCCCCCGTCGCCCACTTGCCTGTCCCACCCGTCCTCGCCGCGCAGCAGTAATTTCTCTTGCCTGTTTCCTATATTTTTGTTACTCGTAAGCTACCAAATCTTTAGGATGTTGCTCAATATCCTGGATGCTATTGCCCTTTCGTTTGCACCCTTCATCTTGTAGGTCCTATCCACCTCATTAGCTTCTTGCTTTTATTCCCTTTCTTTATTCTCACACTATCGGTTTAATCCTCCAACACGAACTCATAGATTCTATTCTTTCCGAGCGCTCACACGGGCCATGCAAACAGCTCATAGAGGATCCAACACTGACAATCTGACGCCCAGTAAGGCTGAATCGTGAGGTTTCCTTGTGTTACTTAGGCTAGTTTCTTGTCATGTTACTTAGTTGTCATTCCACCTAAGAACTTGCCATGACATTTGCATTTATGTTCAATTATGAATATATGTGTGAATTCTTAATTCAGAAAATGTCCATCTAGTTTGGATGATATATCTGGTCATTTTTAATGCTATATGTTGGTGTTTTCACCTGCTTTCATCCTTCCAAACCAGCTATCTAGTTTGAAACATACATCTTGTAATTTTTAATGCTGTGTTTTTGGTGTTTTTCAAGAGTTTTCATCCTTCCAAACCAACCAAATTGGTTTCAAATGTCATGCAGAGAAATGACAATGGAGTACAAGGACTAGAGTTCCAACTGCTCTGCTCAGATTCTTCTGGCAGATTGACCAGGAGTTGCACCTGCTCGAGAAGGAGCTACTATCAGCCTGAACATGCTAATGTAAGTTCATACTTACTTTAAATGATCTCTACTTTATATAATACTACTTGTTTCTCTTGTTGTTTGTTTTAACCTGTTTCACCATATTTTAGCAGACTGTAGTTAAAACCCAGGAGTCCTTGGAAGGCAGGACTAAAAGTTGTGATCCCTCGTCCCATTCATCCTCCCATTACATTGCTGAAGCAAACAACTTACTTAACAGACCACCTAGAACAACTCCTACATGTGATAAATACATAAATGTTGTATTTCATGCAGAACGAAAGGGTGTAGCTGCTCTTAGATCTGTAGCTGAAATGTTGAAGAAGAGGACAGATGATACATTGAAGCGAATCGCCATGTACCGATCTCTTATTGATGGTACTGACACGTTGTAATCTGTCGGAATTACGATCTTGTTGTATAACCTGTTGTAACAAACTTTTATTGTTGTGTAATAAGTAATTTTAATTTTTGTGTGTTTATTAATTGATGTCTTGATATTCACCTGTTCTGCAAAAAGTAGGCGCAAGCAAATAAAGTCTAAAACAGTAACAAGCCGGAGCAGTAGCATGCCGAACATTGAAACAACATGCGCATGGACGACCCAAAACGACCAGAACAGTAAAAGACCAGAACAGTAAAAGGCCAGAACAGTAAAAGGCTAGAATAGTAAAAGTCTAGAACAGTAAAAGGGCAGAACAGTAAAAGGCTAGAATAGTAAAAGTCTAGAACAGTAAAAGGGCAGAACAGTAAAAGGCCAGAATAGTAAAAGGCCGTAGCAGTAAAAGGCTAGAACAGTAAAAGGCCAGAACCATAAAAGGCCAGAACAGTAAAAGGCCAGAAAAGTGAAAAGGCCAGAACAATGAAAGGTCGGAACCGTAAAAGGTGTCAATAGCAAAAGGCCAGTACGGTAGCAGGCCAGTACAGTAATCGGCCAAACAGTGCCGGCCTGAACAGGCAAAAGCCCAAACACTAAAGGTCCTAAACAGTAGTGGGTCGAAATTTCTAAAAGGCTGGAACAGTAACATGACTGAACAGTAAAAGGATAAATTGGTAACAGGCCTAAACAGTGCCGGGCCGGATTTGTGCAGGCCTCAAGTGGCAGCACAGTGTTGGACCAACATGGGCCTTCTATAGGTCGAAACAGAATCAGGCCTAAAAGTTCGCGGGCCGCATCTCTAGGCCCATTTCAAACAGTGCAGGACAAAACCATAACGAGCCATCTTCTTGTTGGGCTCCCCTGATGGGCCGACCCAGTTAGTATTTAGCAGGCCTTGGCTGGGACTAGCTTCTACCACGGTTTCTATGACCGTTAACGGTGGTAACCGGCCGTTAATGGCGGCTACCATGTGGCAGTTTGCATGACATCAGCCATCAGCGTGGTTGGCGAACAGATCTACGACGGCGTAACATCCCAAATCTTTAATCAAGGTTAATCAAGATCCTAATTAGCCAATTTAGGGTCAACAGAACCTTTTTCCCATTTAAATAATCAAGCATGCATATGTGTGTTGCATTAAATAGGAATTGTTTTGAATTGCCATGATTGAGTGATCTATTGGTTTGAATTCTTTCGGCTAGTTGGTCAAACACCTGGCAGGCACAGAACCAACACACTAGTCACTTCACTTTTTCTACAGGGAATTGCCACCCATTTGCACCCCATTTAATCCCTCTGTCCCTCCTAGCTCTAACCAGGCCGAAACCAGCCCATCCCCTAGTCCCTAGCAGCAGTGGAACGCCATGCCCGCCGGAGCAGACCGCCAACCCCTCTCCGCCGCTCCAGGAAGCAAGGCGCAACCTCACCGCCGTCCACGGTACACCCAACGACCATAGATAGCCACTGGACCACCCTAGAGAAGCGCCGCACTATCCTCTCTACGCCGCGCCAGAGCACGCCAGAGCGCCATCACCACCAGCATGCCACAGACCGCGCCTCGACCCCAGACCATGTGCACCGCTCCGCCTTGACCACCTCACCCCACCAGACACGGTCATACCCCGCCGCATGACCCACACTTGCTGGGAACCACGTCGAACACCGCCCCTATCTCCCAGAGCGTGCGGCGCTCCCGACCACTAGCCACCGCCCCTAGCATCGCCATAAAGCCATAGAGGACCGCCAAGAGGCAAGCCACGGTCCGCCTATGCTGCCCATGCCGATAGCACCCTGTATCGTCATCACCGACGAGCTCACCGTCGTCACCTCGATTGCCTCCTCGAGCCTATATAAGGAGGCCTTCCCCAGCCTCAATCGCCACACCATTGTACTCCCCTCTCACCACCAGTCCTTGCCCACCTCTTGCCAGAGCAGATCGAGCAGCCAGTCGCCAAAATTGAGCCAGAGGAAGCCGCAACAGAGGAGGAGACACCCCCGTCGATTTCGTCAACCCCAGCCTTTGCAGCGACTTGGCTTGAGCCCGCCGTCGTCGACTCGTTCATTTGCCCGCCTCGCCACACTCGCTGGAGCCCCGGTACGCCCCCACTGCACCCCCGCCGCATAGCTAGGTTTCCGTCTCGCCGGCGACGTGTTCGTCGTCGACGACGATCGTGAGCCGTTGATATAGTTCTAATCGTGCGGTCCATATCGCCCTGTACCGCTTTGCGTGAGATGTACCGCTGACATGTGGACCCCTCATGTCAGCTGTCCTCTACGCCGTGGAGTGAATATGGGCCGGCCCAATTAGTTTCCCGCGCTGGCCCTGTAATTCAAATTAGGATTTTTCTTTTTAGACTTAAACTAGAATTTGGCCCTTAGTTTGAAAATCAATTCAGAGAGTTATACAAATCCAAATTGAGTGATTCCAATTGTGTTGGAAAGATAATGAAAATTTCTATCCAAGACCGTTGGATTTAAATCATTTAGAGTTAGAGATCTATCCTAGCTAAAATAACAAGACATAAGCTTTTGCACATTCAAACATTTTCTAAAATCAAGCATAATAGCTTTTGAATTGATTCCAACTCTCAAAAAGCACATTTAACCATACGTACCTGAATATGTAATAATATTAAGGTTTGCATGCAGTGACGTTGGACTAGTACCAAAATAATGCTATATAGGCATTTCTAGTCACTTTAAATCATTAAATATTAAACTTAAACTTATTAAAATGTGATCCAACCTTTAAATCACATTCCCATGTGTTAGAATATGTGGTGATGACATGTGTCCACATGATCCCATATTTTAATTCAAGAATATTAAATCTTAGTTAATTTCAATGAGTAGAAATTACGTTTCTCAAATAAAAAGAATGAAACTAGTTCATTAAACCTTGTGATGTTTGTGATGATACTAGATCATCCAATGTGTGTGCCTTAGTGTGCTAAGTAGAATAGTTAAGTATTGTTTGGTGATTGTGTATTCCCGTATGTATTTATAGACAATAGTACCGACCAAGCTTACGAGGAGGAGGAGTTCTACCAAGAGGATGAGGAAGAGAATTTCAATCACTTCACCAACCAAGGCAAGCCATCATTAACAATGCAAGCTAACACTTGCGAGTGTCTTAACTATGCAAGCTAAACCTTGCAAGCTAGATAACCTAAGCAAGATGCAATATGCATGCTTGGTTATACATTTTGACTATTACCTACTTCAAGTTTTATTGACAAGCTTTACTTTCTTTACTTTACCAAAGTTCTTTACTTTGTTTATAGGTAGCATAAAGAGTATAGAACTTGACCTATCTAGTTAGACTTAGATGTCATTCTATGGCATGAGATTAATATTAGCATCCCACATTAGTGAACACTCTTAACTTAGTAGTTTAGAGCTAAACCAAAAACTTGATCACTTTAGATGGGAGTACTTGGTGAAAGTGACTTGTGAAAACCTTGGAATGATGAGTTATTCTATTGAGATGTTTTGACATGTGTTGAGAAACACAAATGGTTTATGATGATGATGAAAATGTTAAGGCATGAGCCTTAGCCCTTTTATTAAAACTGATGGTTGGGTTCGGATGCGATACCATTCCAATTTTACCGTACAACCACAATACCTGAATTGGGTAAGGCTTAGTCGGAAGTTTATATGCATTAGTATTAGTTCCCTCGTGGGAGAGGTTTGAGCTGAGGCTACCTCTTAATTTTGTCCACCTATGCAGTGCCCAGGATGACAGATGGTCATGGCTGGGAGGCCATACTCATAGGAGAGGTGCTTACTAGAGTGTGTAAAGGAAAGGTTATGTTTGATTATCTGCGGTTATGGACAGTTGGAGTGGCGATACTGTTCTGTTGTTAGATATATTCAAAATGACTTATGAAATGAATTGTGACATGACTTGACCACAAGAGGGTTGTGACTATGACAAATAAGTTCCCACTTAGGTGATTTTAAACTTTATTTTATCTTTCTTTGTTTCTGAACTCAGCTTAGATTTCAAACTTAACTTTACAAATAAACTTAGACTTTAGCTTTCCTAGTAAGACTACCTTACTTGTTAGTGATAGTTTGCGAGTACTTAAAGAGTACTCATGGGTTTTGTCCCTGGATATTCCTATGGCCAGACTATGAGGAGGACTACCCTGAAGGAGGACAGCAAGACGGCTACGACAACTAGGATCATCTCCCATCGTCAGCATTGCCTGTGACTCTAAAGATGGACCCCACTGCTACGTTATTTATTCCACTACTTGATTGTATTAAGACTGGATCATGAGATCCTTTATTCGTGTAAGACCTTATTATGGTTTGTAATGGATGATGTACTGTGATATCCAATCTGTTATGTCTCGCAAAAATGGTAATCATGGGATTGCGATGTATGGCATAACAGGCATCTGGGATTAAAAATCCGGGTGTTGACAAGTTGGTATCAGAGCCATCCTGACCATAGGAGACCCTAGTTAGAATGGACGTCCGAACAAAAACTTAGTTTCAAAAACCAAAGTGAGTATTTATGAAAACTATTTCCTCTCTTACCCTTGGGAATTCTTTCTCTCAAAAAAATTCATGTTCCTCCAAATTCTTACATTACTACATAAAACTTTGACACACTTGATCACTTCACTAACTTTCTCATCCTAAAATCTTATAGATGGAAGCTCAATACAACAAGTTATACCAGTTGGGCAACGGAGGCCAACTAATCTTCGAGAGGGATCTTGATTCACTGTCTGAGTACTTGGAGCGTCCTCATCCGGAATTTCTTGGAGCTCAACTCCCTGGTCCCCCAAGAGGAGATTTACAATGGCTAGTAACTGTTGATCTTCGAGGCAAGATAGATGCACCAATATATAGGAGGATTCAGTTCTCCATGAGAGAGAACAACTGGCTAGATGGATTAGCCAGGGAAATGCATGAAGCTCTCGCTCGTCTTTGCACACTGAATGTCAACTTGATCCAAGGAACCCACTTTGCTCACTATGCAAGGCGTGATTCTATGGGAATGTCGCTAGAGATGCCAAGTCACCCGGAGTTGAAGCGTCAAGTGGAGAACCTCGACTTCCTACTGTACGACCGATAGAAGGAATTGGACAATGCTAGAGAGTTCGCCAACCACAACCTCGCCGCTCAGAAGGCCCATACTGCCTCACTGCTAGTCAAGGATTGCCAGTCTCTTCGCCGTCAACGCGCAAAGAAGGATCGCACCATCGACCGTCTTCGCAAGAAGGTGGCTGACCTCGAGAAGATCATCAAGGAGCAAGAAGCTCAGATTGCAGCCAAAGACGAAGAAGAGGAATGTGAAGACATCCAAGGGGATATTGACTCATACCTCAGCAATGATGATGACTATCTGGAGGATGATGCTATGGACTTCTACACCGACGATGATGACTCCGACTTCATCGATGATTAGTAGAGGCACTAGAGCACTATCGTAGGAGTGAGGAGTATCGGTCCCATTGTATCTTAGCTTGCAGAATGGTTCTTAAAACCATCTGTTTTCCTTTGATGTTGTGGTGTGTGTGAGTTTGTATCGTGTGCTTTGGTTGAATGAATGAAAAAGAAGTTAGTTGCAAAATCTAAGTACAACTCAAAGTTTTAGCTTTGAAACAAAAACCATGAACCTTAGAATTTTCCCTCTTATCCCTTTATCTATCTCAATCTTCAGATGACTCGTGGAAACCAAGGAGGGAGAAGCTCATCGCAAGACCCAATGCTGCAGATTCTGCAGACGCTCATTGCAGACCGTGAAGCTAGTAGGGCAGAGCACCAAGCTAATCTAGCCACACTACAGCAGATCGCCCAGATGGCTCACAACAATTAGAACCATGGAAATCAGGATCATCATGGATCCAAACTCAAAAACTTCCAGAACACCAATCCCCCAATATTTAGCCAGTCTGAAAACCCACTGGATGCTGATGATTGGTTGCAGACCATGGAGAACAACTTAGAAGTCGCAGGAGTGGATGCCAACGAGAAAGTTCTTTTTGCCACCCACTATTTGGCAGGAGATGAAAGAGCATGGTGGAACAGCACCCGCATAATGAACCATGGTCAAGTGATGACATGGGAAGCCTTCAAGATCAACTTCAGCCGCACCCACGTGCCGTAGGGTCTAGTCACCAGAATGAGAGATGAATTTAGAGAGTTAAAGCAAGGCAGAATGACTGTAGTGGAGTACCGTGACAGATTCTTGTCCCTAGCCAGGTATGCACCTGATGAGATCAACACGGAGGCCAAGAAGAAGGAGAGATTCCTGAACGGAATGCATGATGAGATGTAGACTATTCTCGTCAACCTCTGTTTCGAGGATCTCAAAGAGCTAGTCGACTCTGCCATTCAGATGGAAGGGAAGATCAACCAAGCCAACAACAACCGCAAACGTCGGATGATGCACCAAGCTGGATCCAACAGTCACCAGAAGTACCGTCCCAACCCGTCTGCCGAATATGTCCCACAGAACAATCGACCCCCAATGTCCCTCCCAAGCTACCCCAACCGTAGCGGAGGAAATGTGAAGTCCGGAGGAAACAACAATCACCCCGGGAACTCCAGCAATTTCAACCGTGCACCTCCCAAGAACAATAAAAACAACAACACTGCACCCAGAACTGGAAGTAATGTTGTGCCCGTGGCAGCAAAGGACAAGTCTCAGATTACTTGTTTCGAGTGTGGAGTGAAGGGTCACTACTCTAATGAGTGTCCCAAGAAGATTGCCGCCACTGCCAATGTGAATGCCCCAGCTCAACAGCAGCGTCGTGTTCAACCCAGAAGAAGATTCGCCCCAGGGAACCCTCACAACCGCAACGGCCGTCTCTTCCACATGAACGCCGAAGAAGCCCAAGAAGCGCCAGATGTAGTGCTAGGTATGTTTTCTGTCAACTCAGTTTTAGCAAGAGTGTTGTTTGATTCTGGAGCATCCAACTCATTTGTCACGGAAGAATTTGCATGCACTAGTAAGATTCACCCAACCAACTTGAAGCATGTCATGATAGTTCAATTCCCTGGTTCAACTACAAAATCTAGAAAAATTTGCAAAGCTGTACCTATCAGAATACATGGGATAGATTTTTATGCCAATCTAATAGTACTTGGAACCAAAGGTTTGGAAGTAGTACTAGGAATGGATTGGATGTCAAAGCATAAAGGATTGATTGACTGTGCCAAGAAATCCATCACCATGACCAGTAGCTCTAGAGTATCAGTAGAGCATATATCTGAAACCTTACCTCGTCAATTCAAGTGCAACAAGAGTCTAGCCCTACCCACCATATACCAAGTCAGAGTAGTCCGTGAATACCCGACGTATTCCCAGATGAATTGCCCGGTATGCCCCTGGATAGGGATATTGAGTTCATTATTGAACTAATCCCCGGAACTAGACCCATAGCTCAGAGACCCTATAGCATGAACCCCTCAGAGTTAGTGGAATTCAAGAAGCAGTTGGATGCTATGTTGGCAACAGGCTTGATTCAACCAAGCGCATTGCCATGGAGATCGCCCGTGTTATTTGTCGACAAGAAGGATGGAGGCAACCGTTTGTGCACAAATTATAGGAAGTTGAATGCCGTCACAATCAAAAACAAGTACCCCTTGCCAAAGATAGAGGATCTATTTGATCAGTTGACTGGAGCAAATGTGTTCTCTAAGATTGATCTTAGGACTGGTTATCACAAACTTAAGATTCGTGCAACGGATATTCCAAAGACCGCCTTTACCACCAGATATGGATTATACGAGTATACAGTCATGTCTTTTGGATTAACCAATGCTCTAGCTTATTTCATGAATCTCATGAATAAGATCTTTATGAATTTTCTAGATAAGTTTGTCGTGGTGTTTATCGACGATATTCTTATCTACTCCAAGTCAGAAGAAGAGCATGAGCAACATTTGAGAATCATCCTTGAAACCCTTAGAGAGTAGCGGTTGTATGCCAAGTTCAGCAAATGTGAGTTTTGGCTGAAAGAAGTAGGATTCCTAGGACATATTGTGTCTGTCGGAGGAGTCACTATTGATCCCGCCAAGATCAAAGATGTTGAAGAATGGGAAGCCCCAACCACTCAAACCCAAGTACGTGCATTTCTCGGGTTAGCGGGATATTACCGCAAGTTCGTAGAAGGATTTTTGAGCATCGCAAGACCCATGACCCAATTGTTGAAGAAGGACAAGAAGTTTGAATGGACCGACAAATGTGAAGCAAGTTTCCAAGAGCTCAATAAGAGATTGATTTCAGCCCCAATATTGATCATGCCAGATATCAAGAAGCTGTTTGATGTGTATTGTGATGCCTCCAAGATTGGTCTAGGATGTGTGTTGATGCAAGAAGGCAAAGTCATCGCGTAACTGTCTCGACAACTGAAGCAGCATGAGCAGAACTATCCTACCCACAATCTTGAGTTAGCAGCCGTAGTTTTGGCATTAAAGACATGGCGTCATTACCTTATGGGTAACCGCTGCGAGATTTACTCAGACCACAAAAGCTTGAAGTATATTTTCACTCAGAAGGAGCTGAATATGAGGCAAAGAAGATGGATAGAGTTAATTAAGGATTATGACCTTGACATTCACTATCACCCTGGCAAAGCCAATGTGGTGGCGGATGCTCTTAGCAGATTGCCGTGTAGATTAAACACCATGATCAAGGAGAAGCAACCAAGTTTGTATGAGGAGTTGGAGCAGTTTAAAACTAAGCTAGTTAGCAAAGGATTTTTAGCTAGCATTGAACTTCAACCCACTTTGATTAGCCAAATCAAGGAAGCCCAGAAGGGAAATGCAAGTATCAAACGTCGTATTGGTATAGGAAAGGTACCAGGATTCACCGAAGATGAAGAAGGAGTTCTGTGGTACAAATGACGTATCTGTGTGCCAGCAAATTCGGAGTTGAAGCAAGTTATCATGCAAGAAGCTCATGATACTCTTTATTCTATCCACCCCGGAGGAACGAAGATGTATCAGGATTTGAAAGAGCAATTTTGGTGGTACAAGATGAAGAGAGAAATTGGAAGCTACATCGCCAAGTGTGATATCTGTCAGAGAGTCAAAGCGGAACACCAGAGACCCGCAGGACTGTTGCAACCATAGCAGATTCTGGAATGGAAATGGGATTCCTTCAGACTAGACTTTATCACCGGTTTGCCTACTTCTAGTAGGGGAAATGACTCAATCTAGGTCATCGTTGATAGACTATCCAAGGTAGCTCATTTTATACCTGTCAAGACAACCTACCAGAGTTCGAAGCTAGCAGAGTTGTACATTGCCAGAATTGTTAGTTTGCATGGAACCCCCAAGACCATAGTATCGGATCGAGGAACCCAATTTACCTCGAGATTTTGGCAGAAAGTTCAAGAAGGATTGGGAACCAAGTTGAATTTCAGCATAGCTTATCACCCGCAAACCGATGGATAGACTGAAAGAGTCAACCAAATCTTAGAAGATATGTTGAGAGCTTGTGTGTTAGAGTATGGATAAAATGGGAAGACTACCTGCCTTTCGCAGAATTCTCATACAACAACAGTTATCAAGCCAGTTTGCAAATGGCACCATTTGAATTCCTATATGGAAGAAAGTGTCGTACCCCTTTGAATTGGTCGCAAGTAGGAGATAGTCAGATTTTCGGACCCGACATCCTACGAGAAGCCAAAGAGAAGGTTCACAAAGTCCGTGAACACCTCAAGACTACCCAATCGAGACAGAAGAGTTATGCTGACAAGAAAAGGAGAGACCTGACTTTCAATGTCGGAGATTTTGTGTATCTCAAAGGTTACGCCATTGAAAGGAACGCAATGTTTTATTCTGAAAGGAAAGTTAGCCCCCAGATATATCGGACCCTTCAAGATTCTGAATCACCGAGGAGAAGTATCGTATCAACTAGAACTACCAGAAGAGATGTCAGCCATCCACAATGTATTCCATATCTCGTTACTTCGCAAATGTCTAGAAGTGTCGGAGAAGACTGAAGTTTTCAAGAACATCGATCACTGAGTTGTTGATATCAACAAGGATCTGACGTATCGTGAAGTGTCCATCCGTATCTTGGAGGAAGCTTACAAAACCACCAGGACCTAGAGTATCAAGTTTCTCAAGATCCAATGGAGCAACCATACCGAAGAAGAAGCCACTTGGGAACGAGAAGATTACATTAGGACTGAGTTCCTAGATCTCTTTAGTTCCTAGTTTTATTTCTTAAATCTCGGGACGAGATTTTGTTTAAGGGGGGAAGGTTTGTAACATCCCAAATCTTTAATCAAGGTTAATCAAGATCCTAATTACCCAATTTAGGGTCAACAAAACCTTTTTCCCATTTAAATAATCAAGCATGCATATGTGTGTTGCATTAAATAGGAATTGTTTTGAATTGCCATGATTGAGTGATCTATTGGTTGTAAAATGATTCTATGATGAATGTCACATCATATAGATCATTCCCAAGCAAAAACCAAAGAAAAATAAATAAAAAAGAATTAATAAAAGGAAATGGTCACTTTTGCCATTTTAACCACCTAGCCCACTTTGGGTATTCCTAGCACTCATTTTCCAATAGAGACAATTGTGGATCTTTGCACCCCTTGCTAGTACAAGTAGTGATGTGGCAAGGCCCACTTTGTGATCTCACAAAAAACATTCAAACTCTAATTTTAAATGACAATTGAAAATGGAATCTAGTTCATATGTATAGATCACCCTATTTCAAAAACCACTCAAATGAATTCCATTTGACAAATCCAAGCAATCACAGATGCTTAAGCATGTGACAAACCACTCCACAAAATTACATTTCAAAATTCCAAATTTGAATTCTTTCGGCCATTTGGTCAAACACCTGGCAGGCACAGAACCAACACACTAGTCACTTCACTGTTTCTATAGGGAATTGCCACCCATTTGCACCCCATTTAATCCCTCTGTCCCTCCTAGCTCTAACCAGGCCGAAACCAGCCCATCCCCTAGTCCCTAGCAGCAGTGGAATGCCACCCCGACGCCATGCCCGCTGGCCAACCTTGCCAATGCCACAGCAGATCGCCAGCCCCTCTTCGCTGCTCCAGGAAGCAAGGCGCCACCTCACCGCCGTCCACGGTCCACCCCATGACCACAGATAGCCACTGGACCACCCCAGAGAAGCGCCACACTATCCTCTATGCGTCGCGCCAGAGCACACCAGAGCGCCATCACCACCAGCACGCCACAGACCGTGCCTCGACCCCAGACCATGCGCACCGCTCTGCCTTGACCACCTCACCCCGCCAGACATAGCCGTACCCCGCCTCGCGACCCACACTCGCCGGGAACCGCGTCGAACACCGCCCTATCTCCTAGAGTGCGCGGCGCTCTCGACCACTAGCCAGCGCCCCTAGCATCGCCATAAAGCCATAGAGGACCACTAGGAGGCAAGCCACCATCTGTCTACGCCGCCCATGCCAATAGCAGCCTGTATCATCGTCACCGACGAGTTCGCTGTCACCACCTCGATCCCCTCCTCGAGCCTCTATAAGGAGGCATTCCCCAGCCTCAATCGCCACACCATTCAACTCCCCTCTCAGCACCAGTCCTTCCCCACCTCTTGCCGGAGCAGATCGAGTAGACAGTCACTGGAATTGAGCCGAGCCACAACATAGGAGGAGACGCCCCCGTCGATTTCTTCCACCCCAGCCTCTGCCGCGACTTCGCCTGAGCCCGCTGTAATTGACTCATTCGTTTTCCTACCTCGCCGCACTTGCTGGATCCCCAGTACACCCCCACTGCACCCCCGCCACGTAGCTAGGTTTCCGTCTCGCCGACGACGTGTTCGTCGTCGACGGCGACCATGAGCCGTTGATCTAGTTCTAATCGTGTGGTCCATACCGCCCCGTACCGTTTCACGTGAGATGTACCGCTGACATGTGGACCCCTCCTGTCAGTTGTCCTCTGCGCTGCAGAGTGAATCTAGGCCAGCCCAACTAGTTTCCCGCGCTGGCCTGTAATTCAAATTAGGATTTTTCTTTTTAGACTTAAACTATAATCTGTCCCTTAGTTTGAAAATCAATTCAGAGAGTTATACAAATCCAAATTGAGTGATTCCAATTGTGTTGGAAAGCTAATGAAAATATCTATCCAAGCCCATTGGATTTAAATCATTTAGATTTAGATATCTCTCCTAGCTAAAATAACAAGACAGAAGCTTTTGCACATTCAAACATTTTTCTAAAATCAACCATAATAGCTTTTGAATTGATTCCAACTCTCAAAAATCACATTCAACCATACCTATCTTAATATGTAATAATATTCAGGTTTGCATATAGTGACTTTGGACTAGTAGCAAAATAATGCTATATAGGCATTTCTAGTCACTTTAAATCATTAAATATTAAACTTAAACTTATTAAAATGTGATCCAACCTTTAAATCACATTCCCATGTGTTAGAATATGTGGTGATGACATGTGTCCACATGATCCCATATTTTAATTGGAGAATATTAAATCTTAGGTAATTTCAATGAGTAGAAATTACTTTTCTCTAATAAAAAGAATGAAACTAGTTCATTAAACCTTGTAATGTTTGTGATGATACTAGATCATCCAATGTGTGTGCCTTAGTGTGCTAAGTATATTAGTTAAGTATTGTTTGGTGATTGTGTATTCCCGTATGTATTTATAGACGATAGTACCGACCAAGCTTACGAGGAGGAGGAGTTCTACCAAGAGGAGGAGGAAGAGAATTTCAATCACTTCACCAACCAAGGCAAGCCATCATTAACAATGCAAGCCAACACTTAAAAGTGTCTTAACTATGCAAGCTAAACCTTGCAAGCTAGATAACCTAAGAAAGATGCAATAGGCATGCTTGGTTATACATTTTGACTATTACCTACTCCAAGTTTTATTTACAAGCTTTACTTTCTTTACTTTACCAAAGTTCTTTACTTTGTTTATAGGTAGCATAAAGAGTATAAAACTTGACCTATCTAGTTAGACTTAGATGACATTCTATGGCATGAGATTGATATTAGCATCCCACATTAGTGAACACTCTTAACTTAGTAGTTTAGAGCTAAACCAAAAACTTGATCACTTTAGATCGTTGTACTTGGTGAAAATGAATTGTAAAAACCATGGAATGATGAGTTATTCTATTGAGATGGTTTGACATGTGTTGAGAAACACAAATGGTTTATGATGATGATGAAAATGTTAAGGCATGAGCCTTAGCCCTTTTATAAAAACTGATGGTTGGGTTCGGATGTGATACCATTCCAATTTTACCGTACAACCACAATACCTGAATTGGGTAAGGCTTAACCGGAAGTTTATATGCATTAGTATTAGTTCCCTCGCGAGAGAGGTTTGAGCTGAGGCAACCTCTCAATGTTGTCCACCTATGCAGTGCCCAGGATGACAGATGGTCACGGCTGGGAGGCCATACCCATAGGAGAGGTGCTTATACTAGAGTGTGTAAAGGAAAGATTATGTTTGATTATCTGCATACTAAGTATGATGATTCAGGGTTATCCCTGGCAGATGTATCGAATTTTGTGGTGAAAGTGTACCACCTCTGCAGAGTGCCAAACTATTCGAATAGCCGCGTCCGCAGTTATGGACAGTTGGAGTGGCCATACTGTTCCGTTGTCAGATGTTTGCAAAATGACTTATGAAATGAATTGTGACATGACTTGACCACAACAGGGTTGTGACTATGACAACTAAGTTCCCACTTAGGTGATTTTAAAATTTATTTTATCTTTCTTTGTTTCTGAACTCATCTTAGGTTTCAATCTTAACTTTACAAATAAACTTAGAGTTTAGATTTCCTACTAAGACTACCTTACTTGTTAGTGATAGTTTGCGAGTACTAGTACTCATGGCTTTTGTCCTTGGCTATTCCTATGGCCAGACTATGAGGAGGACTACCCTGAAGGAGGACAGCAGGACGGCTACGACAACTAGGGTCATCTCCCATCGTCAAAATTGCCCGTGACTCTGAAGATGGACCCCACCGCTATGCTATTTATTCTGCTACTTGATTGTATTAAGACTGGATCATGAGATCCTTTATTCGTGTAAGACCTTATTATGGTTTGTAATGGATGATGTATTGTGATATCCAATCTGTTATGTCTCGCAAAAATGGTAATGCTGGGATTGCGATGTATGGCATAATAGGCATCTGGGATTAAAAATCCGGGTGTTGACAGACGGAACAATTTTTCGTGGCTGAAGGTTGCGATCCGCCACGGGCGAAAAAAACCGTGGTTAATTTATTTGTGACAGTGATTTTACCACGAAGCCCATCCGTCGCGCAAGACTCTTTGGCCATGAAAAATGGGCC
Organism: Avena eriantha; assembly: GCA_910589775.1. Lineage (NCBI taxonomy): Eukaryota > Viridiplantae > Streptophyta > Magnoliopsida > Poales > Poaceae > Avena > Avena eriantha. The sequence goes on from OU342743.1 coordinate 556,059,795, forward strand.
TTCAACCACGAAAATCGTCCATTGTAAAAGCCAACTTTTATTGTAGTGATTGGTTCCCTTTTTTGGGACAAGTACAGGATTTTCCACCCATCGGGTGTGAATAACTTCTCGGATAAAGCCAGCCTTAAGTAACCTAGCTATTTCTTTGCCTATAGCCCTTCGTCTTTCATCACCAAAGCATCGTAGAGGTTGTTTCACCAGTTTAGCATTAGGATCAATATTCAAGCTATGCTCGGCAAGTTCCCTAGGTACACCCTTAATGTCGGCAGGTTACCAAGCAAAGATGTCCCAATTCTCACGGAGGAACTCGACGAGCGCGCTTTCCTATTTGGGATCCAGGTCCATGCCAATGGCGGTGGTATTGGAGGAATCTCCTTCAACAAGCTCCACCTGCTTGGTCTGGATGGTGGCCTTGAATGTGGGTTCAGTAGAAGTTATCTACTTCTTCGAAGCCGGCATCTCCGACGTATCGACCTGGCTCTAGATCTCCTTGAACTCCTCACCATAGAGGACCGCTTCAGCGAAGGCGGCCTCGCTGAGCTCACACTCCCGTGCCTTGGTGAAGCTTCCGTCAATGTTGATGATGCCATTTGGTCCGGGTATCTTGAGTTTGTTGTAGACAAAGCATGGCCTTGCGATGAAGGAGTGGAAGATGTTGTGTCCAAAGATGACGTGGTACATGATTTTGAAAGGCACCACTTTGAAGGTCATGTGTTCTTGGCGGTAATTGTTGACATTGCGAAAAGCGACCGGAAGGGTGATGTAGCCCAGGGAATAGCTTGTCGGACAGGGACAACACCATGGAACACAGTGTTGCTCTTTCTTAGCTGGGTCTCTGTCAAGTTCATCTTGTGCAGTGTATCTAGGTACATGATGTTGATGCTGCTTGCACTGTCCACGAGGCACTTGGTGAACTCTGTGCCATCAATCAAAGGGTTGATGACCATGGCATACTGGTTCTCTGTTGGGATAAGATCTGGATGATCCTTCATATCCCAAGTGATTGGAATCTCCAACCACCTGACGTACTGGGGAACTAGAGGAAGCGTAGCCATCAGTATCCTCAGAGAGGTTTTCTAGGCCCGGGCGGTGGGAGTGCCAAGGAAAGTATGGTATACTAGAGACTTCTTCTCGGAGGGTTTTTCCATTTTCCCTCGCCCTTGTCGGTGGACTTGGGTTCCACGTCTTCATCCATATCACTTGAATCCTTGGACTCCTCCTTCTTCTTCCCTTTTCCCTTTCCGCGGGGTTTATTCTTCCGACATTGCTTGTAGCCAGACTCAGGGTCTTCCTTGAGGTCATTGACAAACTGTAACATCTCAAAAATAATAAAAGGGAAATATCAATTTCCAATCATCCAAAATTAGGGTTAACAAAAGCTTTTTAACATTAAACACTATATGAATGTATGTGTGTTTGCTAATGATGTATGAATGCATGTTATGCCATGTTTGATTGTTATATATGTTGAGAATTAGATTAAAGATCAAAACAACATCATCTAGGTCAAATCCAAACAAAATCAAATCAAAAGAAAATCAAATAATAAGGCATATGACCTAATGGTCATTTTTGCCAAAGTTAACACCTAACCCACTTTGGGCATCTCTATTAAATGATTTACAACATAAACAATTCTATTTCTTTTCTCACCTTGCTAGACCAAGTGACAATGAACCCAAGTGAACTTTCAAAACTTACAGAAACAAATTCAAATCCATTTGAGGGACATTTCAAAATTGAATCTAGTGTATAAATCTAGATAGCCATTTTTCAAAAACCAACCAAACCTTCTCCACTTGGCAAATCCTAGCAACCAGAGACACTCAAGCATATGACCAACACACCCACCAAAAGGAATTTAAAAATTCAAATGTTTAGTTCATGCGGCCATTTGATCGAGCACTTAGTGAGCACAGTACAACACTACCAACTATTTATTGTTTGAATCAATCTAGTGATCACCATTATACTCGATTGAGCCTCTCTCTCACTCGCCCACGATCACCCCCAGTACCAGCCCGTGCAGCTAGCACTGCTCACTCGACCAAATGACTAGTGCCAGCTTGTACCCGAGCGTGCCATGCCGGTCGAGCATGGAGACGACGCCACAAGCCTCGTCGCCCTCTCCCATGACCACTAGCATCTAGGCGTGACCTCACTGCACCCCTAGTCCACGCCTCGGACAACAACAACCAGTTGAGACACCAGCACAGCCGCGCCCATTTATCTCTCTGCCATGCCGAGCGCACGCTAGAGCACCGAGCCGCCCCACGCAGCCACGCTGCGCCTTGCTCTCTCCTTGCATAAATGCATTCGCCGTGTCGCCAACAACCTCCCAGACATGACCGTTTGACGCCGCGCACCCCGTGACCACCGTACACCATGACGAACACCACGGTACCTGAGCAGAGCATGGACATCTCTCGTCCGATTAAGACCGTTCCTCGCCGTGCCACTATGTGCATGACGATCGGCGTAGAGCACCACGTCGACCTACACCTTCAGCCATGTCAAGAGCCCCCTGTAGCAACGTCGCCGATGAGCTCGAGCCATGCCCTAATGCTCCCTAGCCGGGGGTATAAATAGACCCCACCCCTGCCTCCAAATGCACACCACTCGACTCACCTCTCCCCTAGAAACCACTCTGACCCTTCCTCGGAGCAAGGCGAGCACTGCATCGCCGGAATTTCACCGGAGCCCACCGCTGCTGTGGAGGAACGGAGCCATCGATTGGAGCCGCCCCAAGAGCTGCCGCGACCACCCCTCGAACCACCATCGTCTACCAGCTCGTTCGCCCACCTTGTCGGACCTAGCTGGAGCCCTGGTAAGCCCCCGCCGACCCCCACCGTAGAACTAGGGTTGGAATTCCACACGCGCCGTGCGATGGAGACGATGACGTTGAGCCGTCGATCACGCTCTAATCGTGTGGCTGATATTCACGCATACCACTTCGTGTTAGACTAGCCGTTGATAGGTGGGTCCAACGCCAGTGCAGCCCGCTACGCATGCCAAGCAGTTGGGCCGGCCCATGTTTGTTCCTGCGCGTTGCCAACAATTTAAATTTAGATTTTCCTTTTTATTCAAAACCCTATTCTGTTAGTGACTTAAAAATTGAATTCAAAGATATTTACTTAACCAAATTGCATGATTCCAATTTTGTTAGAAAGGTAATGAAAATGTATAGACACTCCGTTGGATTCAAACACTTTGGAATTATAAATCACCCATAATAAAAATAACCAGACAGAGACTTTTCCAACTTCAAACATTTTATAAAATCAACCATAAATGCTTTTGAGTTGATTCCAACTCTTAAAAATCACATTTTCCATGATCTATCTAAATATATAAAAATATTTAGTTTTACATGCAGTAGTCATGGGCTAGAATTAAAAGAATACTATATAGTCATTTAAAGGCATATTAATTCTATTAAAAAGCATATTCAACTTTGTAATATATGCCAACCCCTTTAAATCACATTCCCAAGTATTGGAATATGTGGTGATGACATGTGTGAACATGATCCCATATTTTAATTGGAGAATATTAAATCTTAAGTATTTTCCAATGAGTAGAAATTGCATTTCAAAAATAAGATAAATAAGAATATGTCAATATTTCATGTGATGATTGAGATGATGCTAGATGATCTAGTGTTAGCCCTTGTGTGCTAAATAGAAGTAGCTAAGTATTGTTTGGTGATTGTGTACCTTGTATTTATTTATAGACGCTAGTACCGACCCGGGCTACGAGGGGGAGGAGTACTAAGAAGAATAAGAAGAAGAAGAGAATTTCAATAACTACACCAACCAATGCAAGCTATCCATGCAAGCTAACTAATGCAAGCTCCACTATGCAAGTTGACTTGTGCAGGATACCCTATGCATAATATTGAGATGCAACGTTACCAATTCCAAGTTTTACCTACAACCTTTACTTTTACCCTTACTAAAGTTTCTTAAATAATACTTGTTGGTGATTAGTGGAAAATAAAATAGATGCCCTCAAGAGCATAGAACTAAGCTTGGGTAGTTACACTTGATTAGCACCCCATCAATAGTGATACCCTCATTGATAGTTGCTAGTGTTAAACTAAAATTGATCACTTTAGATGGGAACACCTGGGGAAAATGATAATGAAAACCTTGGAATGATAAGTCATTCTATTGAAATGTTTTGACATGTGTTATGAAACACAATGATTTGAAGGTGATACTGAATGAGGCATGTTCCTTGACTTTGATAAAAACTGATGGTTGGGTTCGGATGCGATACCATTCCAGCTTTTACCGTACAACCATAATACCTGAGTTGGGTAGGGCTTAACTTGAAGTTTATATGTCTTAGTATGGGTTCCCTCGTGGAAAGAGGTTAAGCTGAGGATGCCTCGATAATATGACTGTCCACCTATGCATTTCCCGGGATGGAGGATGGCCATGGTTGGGAGGCCAAACTCATAGGGGAGGTGCCTATACTAGGGTGTGTAATTGAAAGTTTAGGATTGATTATCCGCATACCAAGTATGATGATTCAGGGTTATCCCTGACAGATGTATCGAATTTTGTGGTGAAAGTGTACCACCTCTGCAGAGTGTCAAACTATTCGAATAGCCACGTCCGCGGTTATGGACGGTTGGAGTGGCCATATGATATGATGCTAACGTATCCATAATTTTTGATGTTCCATGCTTGGTTTTTATCTACTTTCTTATGTTTTGTCCATACTTTGGAGTACTTTTAATACACTTTACCTATTAACAAGATGCCACAGTGCCAGCTGCCTGTTTTCTGCTGTTTTTGGTTCCAGGAAAGTTAGAAAATGAATATTCTCGGAATTGGACGGGACAAAAGCCAAACTCAGTTTTTCACCGAGGGGGACACGGAGCCAGACTACGAGACGGAGAGGGTCCAGAGGGCCGCCACACCACCTGGCTACATGGGCTAGGCCTGGCCGCGCCATGGGGTGGTGTGGCCGCCCAGGGCACCCCCTCGGCCTCCCCTTTCGCCTATAAGATGCCTCCGATACATAAACCCTAAGGACCCGATCAAAATTCCACGAAAGAGTTTGTAGCCGCTGTCATCTCCATCCCTAGATCAGGAGGGATCTAAAGCTCTTCCCGTCACCCTGCCGGAGGGGAGAATTCACCCTGGAGGCCTTCTTCATCACCATGCAAGCCTTCGGTGTGATGCGTGAGTAGTTCATCCTTGGACTACCGGTCCATGTAGTAGCTAGATGGTTGGTTCTTCTCCTTTGTGCTACCTTGTTTAGATTTTGTGAGCTCCGTCCATTATCAAGATCATCTATTTGTAACCCTACATGTTGTGTTTGTGGGGATTCGATGGATATTGAGATGTTATTTCATATTGATTATTGATTCTATCATGTCTTTGTTATTTGTGATCTTGCATGCTTTCTGTTGTTAGTAGCTATCTTGGCCAAGTAGATGCTAGCAACTCCAAGAGTGAGTATTTATGCTCGATAGTGCATTCATGCCTCTAGTAATCTGGGGAAGTGACAGAAATCTCTAAGGTACTAGATGTGCTGTTGCTACTAGGGAGAAAACAACAATCCTTTGTCCATAGAACAATCATATTGTTTACTTTACACGCAATGCGTAATGCAATTATTTGTTGCATGCAAATTAATACTGGACGGGGTTCAGATGATAACCTGAAGGTGGACTATTAGTCATAGATGAAGTTGGATTACGATCTATGTATAATGTTGTAATGCCCAATCAAATCTCAAAGGAGTCAAGATGATTAGTATATGCATGTATGATTTCTCGATGTTTGTCAATTGCCCTGCTGTAATTTGTTCACCCAGCATGTCATCTATCTTAAGGAGAACCACCACTAGGGAACTATGGACCCCGGTCCTTTCTTTTATCATCAATCTACAACTGTTTACTGTTTTCTGTTTACTTTCTGCAAGCTTTTACTTTCCTCCACACAATACGTTTAATCCTTTGTTTTCAGCAAAACCGGTGAGATTGACAACCTCACTGTAAGTTGGGGGCAAAGTTCTATGGTTGTGTTGTGCAGGATTCCAAGTTGGCAACAACACCTTGGAGGTGTTTCCTTGCTCCTACTGGTTCGATAACCTTGGTTTCATAACTGAGGGAAACTTGCTGCTGTGCTCATCATACCTTCCTCTCGGGGTTCCCCAACGAGCTCGAGATATCTCGGGCCATCAAGCTCTTTTCTGGCACTGTTGCCGGGGACTGAAGAAGAAGAATCTCCCACATCAACCACGCGCCATCAAAACAACTTTTCTGGCGCCGTTGCCGTGGAGTCAAGGACATCTTCACAAGGGGAGTCCGTCATAACCAATCTCTTTACTTTGTTTTATTTGTTTTGCTTAGTTTATTTCTGCTTTGTTTACTTGTTTCTTTATCAAAAACACACAAAAATTAGTTCCTACTTCAAGTTGTTTTTATGTCTAGTTCTGCTCCAATCACTATTTCATTATGGATAGCCCACTCGGTTTCTTATTTGGGGAAACTACTATCACGTCTAAGGTAGTAGATGAACCACCGCCTGCTAGAACCTCCATGGAAGATTTTATAAGGTATAGAGAATCTTATAAGGGTAAAGTCATGAGAGTTGTGTTAAAAAGGTTGGATCTAATTGCTAAAAAAATTCTTAAACACCATGATATAAATTGTTGCTCTGAACAGGATACTAAACATCTTAAATTCCAATGTGGCTTTAGTAAAGAATTTATAATTATGAATGGAATAACTATATTCATCTTGGGTTTGAAGAAGAGAACAATTGTTTTGTTTATGGGAGCTTCTGAAATAGAATCCTTTATGTCTAAAAACTATGAAACTTGTGTTGCTTGTAAAGACCTTAAAGATATGGTCTCTTCTATCCTTGATCATTGCATAGAAAATTTCAGCAATAATTGTTATATGATTGATTATAAAGAGAGACTCAATCATGCACAAGAATGTGTCCACAATTTGCAGGAGCCTATGGAAGAAGAAATTGTTGAACCTGAAAGCTCATTAGATGAAAAAGAGGAGGAGAGTGATGGACAAAAGGAGGAAGAATGGATTAGCTACCCATGCCTACCTTCTAATGAGAGTAACTCTTTATCCCTTACATTATTTGATTGTCCCCCATGCTTACCAAAGAAGGATGAATGTAATGTTCATGTGGATTATTTTGAAAAAACTACTATGGGTAAAACTTGTGATAATAATCATGCTCCTGTTATCTATGATAATCCTTTATTATTGCCTAACTCATGGTACTAAAGAGCATTGCTTAGAAAATGTTTATGACAAAGCCCTAGATGATGGTCCTATCTTGGTTGATAATATTAATTTTACTACTATTAAAAATGAGATTGAGGGGTCTTGACCTTATCTTGGAACCCCATACCTCTTGAGAATGATTAGTCACCTTGTTATAAAATTGTTAAAAGTGGGTTTGAAGGTTTTAATCCCACTATTTTTGAGCTTAATAAAAATTCTGTGTTTGTAGATCATGAAAAGCATACTTTATGTGATATTTATATTGTTGAGTTTATTCATGAGGCCACTGAAAATTATTATGAGAGAGTAAAATATGGTTGTAGAAGTTTTCATGGTACTACAACACCTCTCAATGTGCTAAAAGTTTTGAAGTTACTCTTGTTTTATCTTCCTATGCCTGTCACTTTGTTCTTTGTGAATTTATTTGCATACAAGATTCCTATGCATAGGAAGTGGGTTAGACTTAAATGTGTTTTAAATTTTCTTCTTGATGCTCTCTTTTACTTCAATTCATATTTCTTATGTGAGCATCATCGAAATTATCATGCCTAACTTAAAGGCGTTAAAGAAAAGTACTTATTGGGAGATAACCCAAAAGTTTTAGATGAGTCTTGGAAGTTATTACCTCTGTAATAACCGCTCCTTATCCTTTTTATTTTCTTTTTGTGCCAAGAGTAACCTCTAATGAGAGAGAAGTAATGTTTGGGAAAAGTTGTTGTCCCGAAACAGATTTTTGTGCTTCACTATAAAAATTCGTGTAAAATCTTTGTATGTCGGTTTGATCTGTGATTATTTGTGCTTCTGCCCCAGGTTGTTATCTAACTTTCGTTAGTTCAACACTTT